>JASUUF010000195.1:5104285-6377857 GCA_030449835.1 Clausena lansium
AGCTTCATTGATGTTCAATCATAAACCATCATTTAGAGCCTCAGCTGCTGCTAAAATGGCGACCACCAGCACCAGTGAAGCTGACACCAAACCAACTCCTTCGAAAGTGAAAATCATTGATTCCCACCTGCACGTGTGGGCATCTCCTGAAGAGGTGCGATATAGTTGTTGCATAATTCTGACTGTTTGTTTACAGAAGCAAAGTGATTTCAGAACACTGACAAAGTGTTGAATTTTGTGAAGGCTGCTGATAAATTTCCTTACTTTCCTGGCCAAGAACCCACCTTGCCCGGACATGTCGATTTCTTGCTGCAGGTATGGCGGCTCTTATCGCTGTTTCTTTTCTTCTTTTTCTTATCTTCTATGGGTTTTTTCGTTGATTGAAACTGCAGCCTGCATGATTGTTTATTGTATATTTCGATTTGGAAGGATGAGTAGATTCTTGTTACAGTATACTGAATACTTGGACTGATTCTTTATCTCCTTGTCAAATTCGTTTATGATATTTACATGATGGATAGAAAATTCATAATTCTTAATAATCCTTTTTATTTTGCTCTGTGCAGTGCATGGAAGAAGCGGGTGTGGATGGTGCACTTATTGTGCAGCCCATTAATCACAAGTTCGATCATTCTTTAGTGACAAGGTCTGTGACATTACCATTTTAGCAAAAATGTTCAGTCTTTGTTCTCTTTCCATTTGTGATGGCTACAAATGAACAGGAGTGAGGAGATTACATGATGCAGGGGTGTGTCAATACGTGTGCATCGTAGAACATAATAGAACTTGAATAGGGTCTAGTATCTCAAGTTATCAATCTTTTGTTGACCTTGTGAGGTGGATAGCTTATTAATCTTACTCATTCTGAAGTTCTTATTCCTCTAAATTACGCTTGTATTTTTGTTATAGATTAAGAATTGAAGAACAAAGCTCACATGTTGATAAATAAGCAGGTTGTGGTTATGCTTTCCCTCTTGCTGCTTACAGGATTTATAGCTAATTTCCTCATGAGAAGTTGTCTTTAGATCATACTGTCCTGACAGTTCTGGTCAAGTGTTGTATGAACATGATTAAGAACTTCAGAGATTAATACTGTTTATTATTGTTTAATTTCTATACCATGGCATTGCCCAATGCCATTATTGTTATTGACAGTGTCCTGAAGAAGTACCCATCCAAATTTGTTGGTTGTTGCCTTGCAAATCCTGCAGAAGATGGCATTGGGATCAAGCAGCTAGAGCAGCTCATCTTGAAGGTTCTTTTATGCTTTTAATTTTATAATTATGTTCATTATCTCACTATCGATAATTCTCTCAGGGAAATCATTCTGATACAATATGTTTTTGTGATAGGACGGTTTTCGGGCTGTTCGTTTTAATCCATACTTGTGGCCATCTGGGCAACAGGTAATAAATTTGGTGTTAAAAATTGTTAATTCTGATTGTCATGACTTGATATTTTTTACTCAATTTTGTTTCATCGTGTTGTATTTCTTGAAACTTTGCTCATTTATAAATTTTTAATGGGAGAAACTAATTTAACTTTCTTGGATGAAGCAACAGTATTTGTCATCTTATCACTTACATTGAACTGATAAATGTCAACTATCATTTCCGGTCCAAACATTCCTCTTGCAGCCAATTGATTCTTTGAAGAATCAATATATGCAATGACTTAGCTGTTAATCTCTAATTTGAAAATTCTCATTCTAGTAAAAGATCAAAAATTCCATATGCGTGGAATTGAAGAGGGTGATATAATAAGATAGTTGTGTAGCTCCAATTAAGCCAGTGTTGGTATTTTATAATAATTCATTTAGTATATCATATTAGCGAGATTCTCATCAAGTGATGGGTTCTCATTAATTTATGTAGATGACAAATGAAGTTGGGAAGGCAATGTTTTCTAAAGCAGGTGAACTTGGAGTGCCAGTGGGTTTCATGTGTATGAAGGTATACAGATCTTCCCTGACTTCATTTTGACCAGAAAGGAAAAAAAGAAAAGTCAGTTTACTTTGTAATATTTGTACTTAGCTTGATCACCACCACAGTTTGATCTTCTTTATATGGAGCTATAACTATAAGTATACTTGATTAAATTTATCTTGACCCTCATGATGCCACTTCAGTTTGATTGGTTGAAGTGTTGTAAAATATCAGGGTCTCAATCTACACATTTCCGAAATTGAGGAACTATGCACTGAATTTCCTTCAACAACAGTGTTGCTTGATCATTTGGCTTTCTGCAAACCACCATCGTTAGCTCTCTCATCATTTAACTTTGTTTGAGAAGCCTTGTAATGTTTGCCTGTGCGGCTGTGGTAAAAATAATATGTCCATGTGTCTTCTTGCAGAAATGATGAAGAAAGTCTTGCCTTTTCAAATCTCTTAAAGCTATCCAGATTCCCACAGGTAGAGTGCCCTGTACAAATCTGAATGTTTGTAAAATTGTATCAATTGTGATACGGAAACTTTTACAGGTATACGTCAAATTCAGTGCTCTGTTTAGGGTGTCAAGAATGCCATTCCCTTACCAGGATCTGTCCTCTCCACTCTCCCAAGTTGTCTCAAGCTTTGGCTCAAACCATGTCATGTGGGGCAGGTAAATACTTTCCCTTTTGTTTCTTTATATATTCAAAGAAGTGAACTTGCAGATATAAGTTTAGCCTTTCGTTTTTGAATATGCCTTTTGTCTCTTTACATATTCAAAGAAGTGAACATGCGGATATAAGTTTACCCTTTTGTTTCTTCACATATTCAAATAAGTGGATAGATAGGATCAAATGGTGATTATTGGGCATTATTTTTGCAGTGATTTCCCATATGTTGTTCCGGAATGTGGCTATAAAGGAGGAAGAGAAGCAGCATCTCTGATTGCCAATGAAGTACCTTTGTCTTCTTCTCAGTTGGAGTGGATCATGGGTGGAACAATCATGCAACTTTTCCAAGATCAATGGCTTTGAACAAATATAATCCTTGTAAATGCCCTATTATATCATTATATAGCAACAAACATATTTATTGAGCGTTCGTCCCAAAGAGGATATCCAATTTGTTAACCTATTTGAAGGACCGAATAATGCTTCAGATTGCAGTTTTTCAAAATCCTGCGTATCCTAGTCTTCACTCTTCACGTTTGATATTAAAAATTTGAAGCTCCATTTTTCAAATTCTCTTGGGCGTTGAAAACATTGCATATCAATGAGCACCTAATTATTGATTGATCCTCCTGCCTCCAAGTAATGGCTCTTACAATTTACAAAAGACCTAAACTATCACATACGGCCGTCAATGGCGATCAGTTTGCTAAAGTAGCGTACCACAATTATACAACGCAGCCAAAATGCTGAGGTCAATTCTAAACTTAACTACTAGTAGCTCAGCCTCCCAAAGAATAACACATTTTCTACATAATTCTATAATGTAATGATCTTTCCTTGTAAAAATTGTTAGTCTGTACAAAGACTACCCTGTAAAAAAAAATGGATAAACAAGAACCCTCATCTGAACCTATACAACTGGTTGGCTACAAATGGGCAAAACACAAAAATCCCAGTAGTAAAGTGGGCTAATCCTCTATTCGTTGTATTTCACCCATCATTATCCGATTGCTTGTGACTTTAAAGCCAAGGAGAGCAGGATCAATTTGCCTCCCCTTCTTTCCTTTCTTTTTGCCACCCCGACCACCCTGCATTCCATCTGTTGAGTCCATCATCCCCACAGTTGCGTGCGTCTCGGGCATGACATTCTTCTTGGTACTGCTCTTCAACATGTCTATGAACAATGGCTCCGACACATCAGAATCACTACATGATGATGTACGCCGGAAGCATATTTCTTTCTTTCCAGATGTCATGTCTGAAACTTGGCTCACTGAATTACCCCCTGGATCTTGCCCTCCTGAAATTTCAAATGCGTTCCATCATCAGCAAAGATTTGTAGTGGAAAGAGACTCAATTGTCTTCTCAACCCAACAACAATTCAAGATAAGTTACAGATCACAGGGTAACATTAAAAATGTCAAGAGACAGAATAAAAGTATAAAGGATTGGCATTCAAAATCATCACCTCCCTCCTGCCCTGCCCTATCCCTTAGAAAAATGAATAAATAAGAGAATTTTAGAGATATAAATACCATCAGCAGAACTTGAAGAATGTTTCCCGCTGATAACGGGATTAGAGTTCACATCATGCAATCCTTCTTGGGATGACAAAGTCCGTGAGACAGATGGGCGTCCCAGCAAGACATTGTCTTGAATCCTGGATGCAACTGCTGACCTGTTAAAAGGATCTCAATATGATAAATACAACATGAAGTATAAAAACTAAACTACTGTCACTCGCACAACCAATCAGTAATTATATATATATATATATATATATCTAAACTGATGTAACTGTGCATGAACATGGGTGATAGGGTTGCCAAACAGTGTATTGCCCTTTCAATCATAGAGTACAATTACAGACACAAAGTTTTCCCAACTTTAACTCTGTACATCAATTTCTATCCCAAAATTGACATGGCAGCACATTTGGCATCCGTAGAAAACATGCATGGATAATGTCACATCTTATACCACATCAAGTGGATACACAAACTTTGTATCTCAACACTAAAAGCTAGTACTATTCCTTGATCATGTGAAGGGATGCGGGGGAAACAATACGGTGAGAAATAACGCAATCATTAAATGTTGATGGTAATAGAAAAATAATTCACAAAAGAGATCTTTTGTGCGAAACCACAATGGTCAATGAGGCTTGAATGTGATAACTTATGTAAAAACCCAAAGAAAAGAAACTTACTGATTCTTCACAAAATCTTCTGCAAATGAATCATAGAAACCAGCTTCACTACCTGAGAGGGAAAAAAAGGTCAATGTGGCGTGTACAAAATGCAAAACTTCTAAAGAAATGGGGAAAAAATTACCAGCAGCTTCTGAAGTATGTCTGCCAAGTGCATTACTGGGAATATCCACCCGATCTAAAGCAGCCAACCCTGCTTGCTTTGCTATGCCATCCTGTACCTCAAAAACCGAACCCTTTGTCATATCTTCACTTTTTGACCCACACTTCCTCCCCTCCAACTCAGAGAACTCTTTGGTCAGCAATGACTGATGGATCATGTTAGAATCTTTATAAACTGACTGGGCACTCTCATTGATGTCTGAAAAGAGCAATTCTCCCTCAGAAAAAGCTCCAGATTCAGATCTTAGTCGTAATTGTTCATTACTTTCAAGACTGCCAGCCTGCTTGTCAGCTACATAAGCCTGCTGTGGTTCAGATGAACTAGAACCATAAGATCCTACCGTAAATGAGCTGTTTGGACCTGCTTCTCGCTCTGAAAGCATACTGAATGGGTGATTGGAAGAGGTTGATCCAGAGTAGATACCAGATGGTAACCTCCTCCCAAGTGATACTCCATTCATATTCATGTCCAATGACTCAGAAGGTTGATGCCCTGATTTTTTATGGAGTAATTCCATCAACAATTGCCTTGACTTGTCATCATGGGATCCATCTGACATCCATAAACTTGGATTTTCAGAAGTTATTTTAACTTCCGGCTCCCTTCTCTGCCGCTCAGCATTAATATGTAACTGCTGAATTCGAGATTCCATCCACTCATTTGCCAGCTGCCCATTGCTCTCAGACCAGCGACCATCTATTGCATCCAAGTGAGAAATATTGGGCTGGTTGGGAACTAAAGGGTGGTGATGATTATGGGGATGGATGCCAGAATTAAAAGAACCCACTTGCCCAGCAGATTGCATATGGGGGTTCAACACCTGTACATCCAGACCATGAGGATGCGACATAGCACTAACAGTATCCAGATTCATCCTCTGCGCGCCAGCAGGCAAAGATATGGACCGCTCAAATGGCAGTGAACCAGGCTCAAAAATCCCTTGTCTGAGTTGCTCTTGCAACGAAATCTTTCGTTCAAGGTTAACCAGCTGCTCCTCATGAGGCGGCCTCTGTTGCTGCTGGTAAACATCTAGTGGGCTAAATCCTGAGGAGTGAGCACCAGAAAGAGTACGAAGCAACTGATCAGATTCATCAACCTGCCAAAGAGGATCAATATGTCTCTCTTCCTGCATATTGGCTCGCTGCCTTAATCCCATTGATAATTGTCTTGCCCGCATCTGCTCCTGAAGGAGAATCTGATGCTCCAAAGCTTGCATTTGTCCATGTGGTGAATGAGACATTAGCTCCATTAAATCTCTATGATGCTCTTGCTGGGGTGCCTGACCGAACTTCATTTGAATGAGCTGATCCAAAGATGGAACAAAATGTTTTTGAGGATGATGAGACCGTTGTTGCAGATCATGTAGAAGGTGCTGTTCCAGTAAAGCCTGATCAAAAGCATTATTTGCCCTGATAGGATCAATATGCAACTGTCCAAGGCTAGGATCAGGCATTTGATTATGCAGCAACTGCTCGAGAAGCACCTGTCGAGCTTGAGATTGCTGTCGCTCCAACAAAAGCTTTTGTTGATGCAACTGCTGTTGCTGCTGCATTTGATGATGCTGAAGCTGAAGTTGTTGCTGCTGCTGCAGCTGCTGTTGCTGCTGTTGCAGATGAAGTGTCAGAAGATGTTCCAAATCTGCTGCTGGATGGTTTGCCAACTGTTGTTGATGAATCAAATTCTGATTTGGTACTTGTTCTAGAACTGATTCATTCAAATGTGCATGAGAAGAAAACATATTCCGCTGTTGGAGCTGCTGTTGCTGCAATTGTTTTGACAAAAGCTGCTCTGCCAGATCAAAATTGTTAGATTCCTGTTCCACATGTCGCATATGGTGAGCAGCCATGGGATCTTGATGCACATTAGGGTCGGCAAGTGTGTTTTTCCTATAAATATCTGACCATGTCTCAGCAGCAAGTGCCGCATCAGCCATGGCACTGAACGGGGTAGCTCTTCCAGCGCTGGAAGGCACAGTGGTAGGCCTTGTTTGAGTTGCTTCAAGCTCGGACCACAACAAGCCAATAGGGTGCATCCTCTTATCATTCTGATTTTGCATGCCAGATTCTGCCAAATCCATTGGTTGAGAGGGCTGGACAACAGGCTCATGAAAGCTCCCAGAAGATTTTCCAATGGGATGGCCAGCATTTCCAGGTCTTCCAGGAAACAAAATTTCTACAGAAACACAATTAACAATTAGCATAAAATCTGGGGGAAAGAAGAACAATTCAAAACTGTCAATTAAAATATCAACCTTCATCTTGTGCTACAAGATCTTGAATGCTTTGCCCCTCAGAATGAGGCAGCTGAAAAGGAGCTTCAGGCTCTGAAAACCTTGTCTGAAGATTCTGAACTGAGATGCCATCAAATTCGGACAACAGCTGGGACAAGCCATTATTAACAGCTGAAGCAGTAGGTAAAGTAGCCTCCATACTTCCTCCAAAAGCACCAAGTTCCAGCTCAGAATTTGGATCACTAGTACTGACATTCATGTCCTTAGCTTTAAGATGTGGCATCACCTCAACCAAATATTGGAATGGAGTTCCTTCAGGAGCATCTGCCAGGCGGACTGGCAAGTCAATCCCAAAAAAACCTTGCTCAAACCATGAAATGATATCAGCACCAAGAAACGGTCCCTGAGTTGCCCCTTGAGGATCGATGTAGTACAAAACTAGTTGTTCAGGTGGGGTACCCCTTTCTAATTCTTTCATGGTAACATTACTCCCCAAATGCGGCACATCAGTACCTTGTTTTTGTTCAGAAGAGGCCATAACCAACAGAGAGCTTGACTCATCATGAAGCTTCGACCTGATGTCAAATGAAGCAGCAAACTCAATGTTTTCAAACTGATGATATTTATTAAAAGCAGAGTCCAGCATTTGCCAATCCTCCCCAATATTATGACTAGAAGCATCAATATCTTTGGCACTCCTGACACCATTGCTTTTTGCAAGAGTTGAGGCTTTTCCATTTGAGTCCAATCCAAGGTTATTTGCTGTAACTTTATGTTTTTCACGGTTATCCTCTGTTCCTGAAAAAAAAGAACATTCAATTTCTTTCAGACATAAAACAGGCGCGAGCAACTGTATTCCCAATTTGATAGTTGTAACTCTACGTTCAAACACCATACAAAATGATTTATTATTACTCACCCTGATATGCATCAAAATTTTCAGCTTCTTGGAAGGTCTCCACAACTTCATCGGGGAGAGTCTTCTGTTTTCTCTCAGTGGATTCCAAGCCTTCAGAACCTACACAATGCATACGTTGATAGACTGAGGGAATTGGATAGCAAAAGAACACAAAAATCAGGGAATAATTACTGAAAATATTTCAATACCTGAGACATAATCAGTTGATCTTCCCTGTTTGAATGAATTGTATACCACCCCGCTACTGGTAATCTTTCCCTGCCATATATCACTAAGGACAGCCTGTTTGAATCCAATGAACCCAATTTGAGGCACAAAATAACTTAATCAATTAAGAGGCAAAGGGAAAAATATCTTTGTCAATCAACAAATGGCATTTTAGACAAGTGATGCTCAGGTTTTACCTCTTCTTCGGGATCAGGAGTAACAAAAGCCATTGGTTTAATAACACGTGCATTGGTTAAAGGGGACAACTCCTCCATCCCATCAGGCATAGTAGCAAAAGAGGGATCATTTTTCTGCCTACGATAGATGTCAAGAAGCTTTGCCCTTGGATAGCAAAAAGTATTAGCTAAGGGGGTAGGTTTCCCAGGGACGCTTTCACTTTGCAAAGCACCAATGGGACCTGCAGATGACGCCCTCCCAATAACAGTGGACCTTCCTCGTCCCATAGTAAATCCCAAATTTGAACTCTCTACCCGTCCTCTCTCAATTCCAAATCCAGGGGCAGCACGGTAGGAAGTTGAACCACCAGAATGAACCTCCATTCTGTGGCGTGGTCTCCATTTATCACGAGTATCTGGATCACGCTCAGAAGCTGACCGGTTGCTACTTACAAAAGACTGACCGTCAGTGTGAGCATCTTCCTTGTCCTTCTCGACATCTATCCTCTTCTCAGTTCGGGATTCCTTCTCTTTGTCTTCAGGACCCCACCTAGAAGACCACTTGCTATCACGGCGTGGGTTACCATCATGCCACCGATCAGAAGAAGGTAAAGCTCTGCTGTCAATTGAGTCTCTTGCTGGAACATTGTCAACACGACGATCTGCTTTCCTGCGATCTCGTCTACCACCAAGCAAGCCAGTTTCTCTTTCCTCTTCACGCCAGCGGCGGCTGCTTTCATTATCAGCTGCACTCCTCCTCCAATCTTTTTTGTCCTCAGAACCTTCCAAACGCCAACTATCCTTCTGGTTGGGTTCACTGGAGCTTCCAAGAGAAGCAGAAGTGGGCCCACGCACGTCCTACCATACATGTAAGAACATTTAGATAACAGTTCCATCAAAAAGTAGCATCTCCTAACAGCAACTGAGATACAAAGTATTCAAACCTATATTTATGGAGCTACAAATTTCCAAACAGATTTCAGTACCATTTCGTAGCCTACTTCGCTCTAGAATTAGTGTTTCAAGATAATGCAGAGCAAACAAAATACTTAATAACACAGCTGCACTTTCTTTAAGGGTTTGGATGGGGATGATAAACCTCACCAAATACCAACCCGTGCCCCCTATTCTTACTCGAAGTAAGGCAAGCATGGGTCTGCCAAATAAAAAACTATTCTTATATTTCTTCTTGTGAACTGAGATTGAGTATAAAAATAAAAGAGCAAGGGTACTCACACACACCAAAAGAAGATAAAGACAGAGCACTAAATAGGAAAAGCTTAAGAAGAATGGGTTTGAAGTTGGCATATGATAGCCTCTATTGTCAGTGTCCCATGCCATCAAGTAATTCTAACAGCAGAAAATGGGCGAGAGAATTTTCTATAAGAAACCAAAAACATGGTGTTGTAGCCTAACAGCCCATTAAACATTACCAGATCAAAGACAGATAAATTTTGACAAAGAGAAGGCATCAAGCATTCCCTGACCGGTATTTGGCTATAATCATTTTACCAATACCATGAAAAGATTAGAAGACAGGTTTTCCCATGTCTCCATATTCCACAGTTCTCAAGGGAGAAAAATCTGATAAGGAAATAATAGAAAGAATAAGTAGCATAAGAATTCTAAACAAACAGTAATTACCAAGAATGGCCCATTACTAATCCTAACTTAGAAAAGTAACTTTCCACCACATCCAAGTGAGTCTGTATCCACTATCCAGTGAAATAAAAAATGGGGGGGGTGTAAATAAAGAGGCTTTCTCCTCGAAATTACCCCTAGGCAAGCCTTACAAATCTCATGTAAGTTTAAGATATTTCACCTACACTTTGTGGTCTTACACCCTCACTCAACTTCCCCAAAAAAAAAAAATAATAAAATAAAATAAAATAGAAAGGACTGAAGCTCTCCCTCAGTGGCTATTCTAACAATCCAATTTCCAGTTACCCGAGGATCTAACACCAAAGAGTGCACATGAAAATATCTGAGATTCTCAAGTTAAAAAAAAATCGATCCTATTGTAAGTAATATCACTAGGCATATCGACATATTGAAGCCTCTCCAGTCTCCATTGCCCGCAAAAGAGGGATGCAAAAAGAAATGCATTTTTTATCAGCCTTGAAGCATTTTCAAAAGTGACATGCAAGCATAAACTGATTAATTTAGGTGCTGGGAGATCTTAGCTAACACATAAATCAGCGAGCAAGTCCAGAATACAAAAAACGAGTGTCATGATCTACAAGATAATAAGACACGGTATCTCAAGCATGCGAACGACTAGACGACCTAACACCTATTCATGCAATTTCCCAGCCTACAAACCCTTGTGGCATCAGAGCAAAAGCATATTTCCCCAACATCTAACCAAGTGAAATACCACATGATGTGATTGAATGAGTTCATCTGATGTGATTACAATGAAAATGATAGTTGAACAAGTGACTTCAGAAACATAAAACAAACTTTAATATTAATATGTTTCATCCAGGTTCATTAGATTTTATAGCACCAATATGCCAACCCTACAAGATGGGATTGATATAGCAGTGAATGCAAAGTGATGGCATGGAAATCCACAACGGGATTCCAACAAGGAGTTAGAATTTACCACCTTACTCTCACTTGGTTTGGCATAAAGCCACTGGGGAGATAACGGTATGCTGCTCTCAGATACTAATTGATCTGCAACCATTAATGAATCAACCGTATAACTTAAACGGCACCCAGGCACAAAAATAGAAATTATTTAAACAGATAAGACATCATTTTTCCACCTTTTGTCACGTCAAGTGATCCTAGATGAACCTTATCCTCATTTCTCCCCGAGGCATCCCCTGCAATAACATTCACCAATTAAACTAAACATTCAAAGCTAACATTCTACATAAAAGCAAATTCAATTGACTAAATTCCATACAAAATGGAAACTCCAATGCTCAGTTTGACTATCAAGAAAACATTGTCACAATAAAATCTCCTCAAATATGGATCAGTCACGTAAAAATTAAAAACCCTAATTAGCCAACTGGAAATGCTGGGCGAGTTCAGATCAATAAACGAAACCCTCACATTGACTCCAGATGACTCAATGGAACCAAATAAATTAAAATTAATACCTTTGGAGGTCCGCGGATGATCGGACGGTTTAGATGAGAGGAGATCGTCAGGTAGATCGAACTTGCCTTCAGCCATCGGCCGGTGTAGAACTAACGGACTTAAAGACGGATTAGATAGATAGATAGATAAGATCGAAAGAGGGCACAGTAATTACAGTAACAACAACAACAAATACACGAGAGCTGTTCAAAGGCAGGCGAGCGAGCAAGCGAACAACAGCAACAACAAAGCCAGAACGGCGATAATAAGAACAAGAGACGTGATTTGATAGGGAGTTTTTTTTTTTTTTTTTTTAATTTTTTTCCAATTGTAGGGGAGTTTCGGAGATCCTGGGCTGGGCGTTTCGAAACGTACGTATTTAGGAGAGAGACAAACAATAGAGGGATAGAGCCTAGAGGGGTGTGTGTGTGAATTGTGATATGATTGATGTGTTTTGATATCAGGAAGAGAGAGGGTAAAGAGGGTTTATGTTTTTGGGAGGTCAGAACAGCGAAACAAATCTACTACTAATCACTTTCTTTATTTATCATTTTTTTTTATAATTGCAGCTTTGCTTTACCTTTTAAATAATTACACTTGTTTGTTTTGGGTTTGAATTTGATTTAAATATTTACATGTATGTGTATCCATAGATATGAATTATGAAATGTATTTTAAAATAATTTTATAGATAAAACTTCTGATAAAACCATTTGAATATTTTTTTAAAAAAATAAAATAAATAAATTTTTTACATAAAATAACTTTTTTAAGTTTTCTTTCCAAATATTTTCAGATATCCTTGCATAAAGTTCTCTATTTACCGTTTTGCTTAACATTTGTGGAAGTATTCTTTTTCTTTTCATTATTTTTTCCTCCCTAAAATTGCCTAGTATTTTTTTTAAAGCATGGTAAAAATAAAACCAAGACCCCAAACTCGTATGTAAACCTCAAGCCTCTTATCTATTAGATTATTTCCATTATATTTAACAACTGAGTCAACTAACATCTGCAATATAATAATTTAATTGACAACACCAACATAACAATAATAATTAAAAAAAAAATCGCATCTTGTGTTACTTATATTCTTCAAAGGTGGAAGATGAGATAATAAAACTATAATAATTTTTTTTCTTATAATACAATCTAAATTTCTACATTCATAAAATATTAAATAAATATAGTCCATCCGCAATTAGTAAGATAAAACTACCTTACCTCTTTTAAAATCAATAATATTATGGATCTCAACTTAGTTTCTAATATTATGTGTCACTCATTTATTAGATGATAAATTTTATAGTTTGTAAAATTATTTAACTATCATCCAATGAATGAATGCCACATCAATTTAGACCTCTGTATTGAGGTGCCTAACATTACTTTTTTAAACTTAGGAAAGGAGAAGAGTGTGCATTAAAACTCAAACTCATGTCTTTATATTTGAGGGTATTTGTTACCAATAGATTATGAGCCCATTGAGTGAAGTTAAAACTAAAACATAAATACCTAATAAATTATCTCAATGAAATAATCATATAGTTTATACAAATTCAAAAAAATAAAATGAATTAAAAGCCTCATATAACAAAGATGATCATATGCGCACAGTCGCATAATTAATAGTAACGCTTAGTAAGCAGTAAGCTCCCATTTAAAGAGCTATGTTACGGGCTCCCTAATGAATGCTTTATGTTGAGTGAACCGAAACTCATCATTTACATAGAAGATTAGTTATTTTAATTCATTTATATTTTTTTCAAAAAAAAAATTCATTTATATTTACTTTTATTAAGTCAGACAAGACAACTTTAAATAATTTAAATGAATTCATAAATAGAATTTTAATGGTTTTATCATTTCGATGATTCAAGTTGTGTAAAAGATAAATATGTTCAAAATGCAGATGAAAGCCCTTGCATTTATCATTTATCATCAGAAAAAAAGGCCAAAAAAAAAAGGCCATAAGATCCCTAACCCATACAACATCCATAGTAAAAGACGGGCCGCAAATCAGCCGGCCCAAGTTTAAGTCCCTCTAGTCAGGTCTCGAGTTCCGCTGCCGCATCTTTTTCCTATATGTCTATAGAGTTATGATATTTGATCTCTCCTTATATTTCACCCACTCCCATTAATTACTTTTATATTAACATCTATTCTATTCTTATATAAAATTACTTAAAAAAGTAAATAACCTTCGAGTACACCACATAATAATTTTTATTAATAACTAATTAAACTAATTAAATTTTTTAAACCCTAATTTTTTTTAACTTTTTAAACTTTTTTTTTGTGAGAATTGATTAAATCGTAATATCCATAGTCCAACAATTGCTTTAACAATCCTTGAATGGTACCCGATTCCAATGATGACAACGTTTTAAGCATTTAGTGGTAATTAAATAAATCAATTTCCTTGTCATTGCTACAGAAGCTCGTGATTATTGCAACTGAGGATTCCCACAAACTTGGCAAACGTTGGAGTGACCTATGATTGATTGTTTTCTTCTTCACAAAGAGAAAAGCCGATTCGCTTAAGTTTGTGTAAAACCCTATAATTTAACTTTTTAAAATATGGAAGAAATCAGATTGCAGTATTCAATAGAAGATGAAGAAGAAGTAAGTTTAAAATTTTTTTCCTTTAATTTTTGTATTCTATTTACCTTCAACACCTAAATAATTTTATATTTTCTGACAAATTTTAAGATGAAAAGCCTACCAATCATGGAAACAATGCTATAAAAGAATCGGACATTGTAGATGATTGTGCTTGTGTTTTTACTGCTGATATGGTATATAGTTAACTTTCACTTTTAATTTTTTATTAATTATTAATTAATATTATTTTACTCTTTCTAATTGGATATACTCTAATTGTGTTTGATTAGGTTTTTAATAGCAGAGAAGAATTAATTGAGTAGTGATATGTGCAGTACATAACCATCCTGCAGCAAAACATCTTGAGGGACACTCATATGCAGGTAGGCTTATTGAAAAGGAGAACAACCTTTTGATTGATATGTCGAAGAGTAATGCAAGACCAAAGGATATACTATATACGATAAAACAAAGAGATATACATAATGCTACTACTATGAGGTCTATCTACAATGCAAGACATAGATACAAGGTTAAAGAACTAGCTAGCAGGTCAAAGATGCAACGACTCATGAGCAAATTGACTGAGCATAACTACATTGAGTGGTATCGAAGTGATGCTGATACAGAAAGTGTTAGGGACTTATTTTGGGCTCATCCTTTTGCAATTGACCTATTACGGCATTTCCACGTGTGTTAATTATGGATTACACATACAAGACTAATAGGTATGATTTTCCATTACTAGAGGTTGTTGGCGTCACCTCAACTGAGATTGACATTTTCAGTATGTTTTGCATATATTGAACGAGAGCAAGAGGACAACTACAGTTGGGCACTAGATAAATTGAAAGGTTTTATGGATGATAATATGTTACCGAGTGTAATTGTGACAGATAGAGAAATAGCTCTGATGAATGCTATTCAAAATATTTTCCCAAATGCAACTCATCTTCTTTGTGGATGGCATATCTCAAGAAATATTTTAGCTAACTGGAAGAAGCTATTTGAGACTAACGAAGTATGGGAAGCTTTCATTACTAGTTAGAATATATTAGTACTATCTGCCACAGAAGACCATTATATGCAACATCTAAGACTTTTGGAGAGTGAATTTGTTAGATATCAAGAAGCCGTTGCTCATGTGAAAAACGCATGGCTGGATAAGTATAAGGAAAAAATTGTTGCAGTTTGGACTGACTTAGTAATGCATTTAGCCTAAATGTAACCTCAAACAGGTAAATATTCTCATATTTAATTTTATTATAAAAAAAATAACTTTTTTTTTTTAATTTTCTTAATAAGGATGAGACATCACATTCAGCGTTAAAGAGGCAACTACAGTCATCACGAGGAACTTTTGAGACATTATGGACTAAAATCCATGCTTTAGTAGAACTGCCACATACAGAGATTAAAGCTTCATCAGAGAGAAGCTCGACAACAGTGCAACATGATTTCAAACCTTCAGTTTTTAAGGAATTGCGAGGATTTGTTTCACGAAATGCACTCAACATGATGGTTTGTGAGTCTAAACGAGCTAATTATATTGGTCCAGATGCATCGGCTTGTGGATGCGTAGTTCGACGCACTCATAGAATTCCATGTGAGCATGAGATTGCGGGGTTTGAGCTTGAAGGAAGACCTATTCATTTGTCTTCTATACATCCACATTGGAGGAAACTAGACTTATTACCTACTACTAAAGTTGAAACCACAGAGTTAAGTTGCTCAATTGAGATGGAGATGATTCTGAAGCGTTTTAATAATAATGATCACACTGGAAAGTTACAGATTTTGAATAAGTTGAAAGAACTAGCAGATCCAGCATCAACTTTTCTTATTGAGCGAGAAGTTAAAAGCTAAAACACGAGGTCGACCTTCTTCAAAGGCAGATACTTCTACTCGTCGAGATCCATCAAAATTTAAACACTTATTATCTGCACAGAATATTCATTCTCTAGACATCTTGTCTTCAAGTAAGATTTCCATACAATCTAAAGGGCGAAAAAAAAAAAAAGTGCATCAATCTTTAAATTCCTAAGCATACTTCTTTCATTGATTCATTTCCACAAGGATTAAGGTCATATATACATCATGTTAAAGATATAACTATTGATGGGAATTGTGGTTTTCGTGTTGCAGCTGATTTAATTGGTTTGGGTGAGGATAATTGGATTCAAGTCAGAAGGGACTTGATTGATGAATTACAAAGCCACTTTGATGGCTATACCCAAATATTTACGTATGCAGGAAGATCAAATGAAATTCTACGATCACTTTCACATTTTGAAAGCAATCCATCAACTGATTATTGGATTACCTTCCTTGAAGTAGGATATCTTATTGCTTCTGAATATAATGTTGTGCTGATATTCATATCTCAACTTCAGTGTCTTCCGCTCAGATCAACTCTATTACCACAACCCTCTCAAAAGATTATTGCAATTGGATTTATTAACAACTGTCATTTCATACAGGAATTTTTTTTAGGCTTTCTGTTAATAATTATTATTTCATACCACGGCCTTTTAAAAGATTAAAAAATAAATCAGATTTTTTAACAATTGTTAACCATTATTTTTTAAAATATTTTACTTTTTTGTTGCAGTTATTCATGAATCCAGGATCACCAATGCCACCAATAGCAACTAGTTGGTTAAAATATCATGCTTCTGCGGCAGAAGGATGGGCAACTCCATATAACAAGAACATTATTGCTTTTAAAGATTTAGTACCTAATGTTGCAAGCAAAGACACAATTGACTTGGATGATTAATAAGTGTTTCCATCATTTATTGTTTTTTTCAAATGATTTGGGCAAGTTATTTTGTAATAAGTATATAGACTTATATATTATTTAGAAACGAAAGCTTTATCGTAGAAATTCAGAGAAACTGTTAGTGCTTATTAACATTAAGAGGGGATACAGAACCAGTGGTTGAATGTAGTACCCATTGTTACAGTGCTTGGAGTTGGATCTACGAAAGTTGGTTTATTAGTACTATTAGATGTCATGCCAATGCTTTAATTGCCCAGTTTTCTCAAATCCTTAAAACTGATTGTTACTGTAACGGAATTAATGGGCAAAGGAAAGTCATGAAAAGTTCTTCTGTTGTGTTAACTGAAGGCAGGTAGCTATTGCTTTGGAGAATGTTGTACTATCTGCTAAGTACTTCATTAAGAGGAAGCTAAATCCAAATGTTGATATAGGAATTGGTTTTACTTTTGTTATTTCTTGTGAGTGTAAATGGATTAAAAAACAATTAACTCCGTGATCAAAGCAATAAAATTACCAACAGAATGCTATTGAGTCTCAGTCTCAGTAGCATGAGATCAAGGAAAGTCTATGCTAAGTAAATTATGCCAAGGTCTTTGTTTTCCAGCAGCAAATGTTGATTAGCTTTTTCAGGTGGGTGGTTGACTGGTGGTTCTGCTACTTTTTATTCATATATAACCAAATAGAACAGCTTTGATGATTCAAAGAATATAATTTTATTCATCCAGTAAAAATATCAAACACTAGGAAGACAATTTACAGCTATGCTGAAATACATAATTTCTCAAATTTGTAAACACCACAACCAGTCAAGATATTCAAAGAACAGGAAAAGATAATTGCTCAATTTTGTAAATACATAATTTCTATCAGCGAAGCAAGTCCTGGTTAATTTCGAATATAATACCGATCAAGATACTTGAAGAACCAAAAAAGCCAACGCAAATTGAAACTCAATATGATTTTTAAATACATAATTTCTCAAACTTGTAAACACCACACAATCCCCCACTGAAGGAGGTTATAGAAAGCACTTGCCAATATTGATATAACATGCATGGAATCCACAAAATGCAATTGAAAAGAATAAAACCCAACGACTGCACTTGCAGGAAATGGTTTGTGGTCCAAATTCTTGTCAATTATCATGCCTATCACCTTGGCTAAATTCCTGTATTCCTTCACTCACCCTTGGCTTGATAGGCTTCACTTCACATGATGTTATGATTCTTCATGGTTCGTGGTCCAAGAATTTGGTGCAATTATCAAATTCTTTTTCACGGCAATGATTATGAGTTTTTTCTTTTTTTGCAATAATTTTATAGGTGGGTGCATAAAAAAATAAAATTATAATAAGGGTAAATTAAGAATTAAGTGGGGTATGCTGAGCGAAAAAAATTAATTTAAAATATTTAATGGAATTAATTGAAAAATAGAGATTTGTGAGATATAATAAGGGGAATAAATATCACCGCTCACGGCTATATTCTTACCCATCTCATGCTGGTTTAATTGGGGTGCGCTTGCTTAAAGGGCAAAAAAAAATAGTGTGGTCGGCGGACGAATCAAGAATGTACTATGCGAACCTCATAAATTACCAAACCACATACATCTACACTGGAGGTTTCTTCACGTGTAAAGTGCTCAAAATAATACAATTATGCCATTGTGGAAAGTTTTAAGAAAGTTGAGTGAGACTGAGTGACTCTTAATGACAAAGATTAACTTGCTAACACACGAGCATTGCCAATTCACAAAGAGAGAATCTCAAATGAGATCACCATTACCTCCAGCAGCAAGTTCGAATTGAAATTACAAACAAAAAAACATATTAGATAAAAAGACGTTTGAGAAAGAATCTCAAATCACTATCTCTTTCCGCATTTCTTATTATCCGGCGACGTTTCACAACCATCAGCAGCGCCCGCAGCATTCCTCTTTTTCTTCCTCCTCAACCTCTCGCGCATGAAAGCCCTCTCCAGGCGCTCAACCCTCTGAGACAGTGCGCTCAGCAACCTAGTCTGCATTTCATTCCTCTCAACTAACTGCGCCATCAATTCCATCATTCTCTCATTATCCTCCATCATCCTCTCCAATAGCTCTTTGTTCTTCGAGTTCTCATCTCTTGCTCCTTCGCCCCCACTCTGTTTCACATTCTCTTCGACCTCTCCAGCTTCAACTGCGTTGTTTTCTTGCTTCGGTGATGAATTCTTCTCATCCTCTTCGGGATTTGCCGAGGAATCGGCTTGACTCTCAGTTTGACTCGTTCCTACATTCTCTTCCGGTTCCGGACCATTACTCGCCGGTGGCATCACATCGTCGTAATCCTCAACAACCTCCCAAGCTTCTCCGTCTTCTTTTTTATTTTCGACAGTCTCTTCGACTCCGACCTCGTTTTGATTTTCACCATCCTCCTCCGTGCACTCCACCTGCGCCGACTGATTCTGCTCATCAACAGCTTCCACGACATCTTCATTTTCACCGTTCTGAACGTTCCTGTTATCATTAGAAGAAAAGGCGGCGTCCAGAAATTCTTGCAACGCAATCGCCTTCTTAATAACCGCCTTCCTGCAATCCCTAACTCCAGAATCCACGCCTCTAATGGAATCCAACCTGAAAAGCAAATTCATCAACATCTCATTCAATTTCAATCTCTCTTGTGAATCCCTCGCAATCAAATCAATAGTCTCCCCCGTTGAAATCCGCTTCTCGATCTCGTCCACTTCGTCTCTTATCTCCTTGATCTTCTTCACGCTTTTCCTCACCAGGAATGCTCTGAAAACCTTCTGGATCTTCACCGCCGAATCGGATCTGCTCGGCTGCTTCTCCTCCGAGCCGACGTACTGGACCGGAATCTCCCTCACGCTCGGCGCGTAGGGAGAGCGCGGGCGACTGCGAGACGGTAAGTTCCAGTAACTTCCTCCATAGAACGGATTATCCATCATATCGTTGGAAAATATTCTTTCTGAAACTATTATTCAAGGCTTAGGGGTTTTGCAATTTGTGTTTGCAATAGAGAAGGATAGGTGTTGTGAGATCATATATAGAAATTGATTTTCGTCTGCTTGAAAGTTCGAGAAGTTTCAAGGGACCGAGCCCGATAGGGAAGATATTCCAGGGATACAAGTAACGTTTTTAGGTTCTAGATTACTGCAGATTCTTCTTTAATTCTAGCGCGGGAGTAGGGCCGCGCGGTTAGCATCTTTTGGCTTTTGGATACCGTGGGGCCGCACCCAACTTTTTTAACTTGCTTCCTTTACTTATTGTTTGACACGTGGATCTCGCTGGTCCGGCGTTTGACAACAACCAAATTAGGTGCGAGTTTAGTATTGCTTATCCAGCGGCCATAAGTACTTAATTAATCTCACAAGCACTTTTTAAATTTTTTTTTTATTTGGCTATTTTTTTAGTAGAGTTTTTTTTAGCTTAAATAAACTAATTTACCTCTACTAGCAAAAGTTCAAAATTTGAGCCTTTAGGAGTAGAGGTTAGAAAGCTTTTTAAAAAATATATGTAATATCAAAAATACTTTAAAAATATTTTATTAATTACATAATATCCTTATTTATATACAAAATCTACATAATAAAAATTGTTGCCGAATAACATATTACCGCCACTTTTTTTTTAATATTTATGATATTACTGGCAAATTAAATACCAATACACAAAACCACCACTTGAGAGAAAATTCATAGCCACCACAGCGTACCAGGTATGAATGTGATTTCTTGCTACTTTTTTATATTTCTTTTTTTATATTATTCAATATTTTTTTCGTCTTGGTATATTAGTTCATCCTTACTTTAAAGCTGATATTGGTTTCCAACGAACTCCTAACAATTATTGGTTAATGCTTTAACAAAAACCACGTTGTTATTCTTTTTGACATTTTAATTTGGATAGTATTATTTTTTTGGAAGAATATATTATTGATGTATTTTTAATTTTGAACATTGAAGAAATGGTTAAACTAAGTTTTTCTTGTTAATTGATAGCTTGGGCATTTTATTATAAGTTATATAATTATGAAACAAATTTTTTTTACATATTCTTTTTGGTAATTTAATTACACAAAAGTACTTTTAGTTTTGAATAACTAAATAGTCTAAATGGTTCGAAAGAGCTTTTTTAATTGATAACCAAACACCCAATAACTTTTTGTCAAAAACTCTATTGATATAATCTCTACTCCTATAAGTTCTATTCTAATAAACTGTACCAAACAGAGCCTAAATCAACTTTGTTGAGGAGATTAGGCCATAGTTATGTTGAATCAGCTCTAAGGTAGTAATATTTTTAGATGTGTAACGATAATTTTCATAGTTATGTTTTGTTGCAAGCGGCTGTTGATTGATTTGTTAACATTTTTTGGTAGTTTTTAAGAAGTGTTTCGGATAATAATTGCAAAAGTTCAGTGTGAATGTGTGGTGCGAGTTAAGAAGAAGAAGATAGGTTAAGCATGGTTGGTTGAACAAGGAACAGATTATTGTATTAGATGCTTTTTACTATATTTAGGTTCTTTGTAATTTGCAAAGGCTTTCCTTATAGCAAATAATTTTTTTTTTTTTACACTGATATTACAATCAGACCACTGCTAATATAATATCAGATTACTATTGATATTTACAATCACATTACTACTGATGTAACATCATACTATTATTGATATTTACAATCATACTACTACTGAAATTAATTTATATTAAATCTTATAAAGCATTTCTCAAATTTTTACACTCACTAACATTTCAAGAATATCTAATCCACTTACATTTCATTCCCTCATAATTCATTCCCTCATAATTCAGGAAAAAAGCAATGAAGTCGCCATAATTATGAGGAAAAAAGGAATGAAGTCGCCATAATATTCTATGGGCCTCCAATTGCTACTTTCACATATAATTTAAAATACAAAAATAAAATCATGAGAAATATATAATAGGAATCTCGTATATATCTAAATGTAAGCTTAGAATAATGCTAAAATCTTCAATTAATATTGGGATATTATTTAGGAACTTAAGCACTTGTTACATATATAATTTAAAATACAAAATAAAATTGTGTGCCCAAAGCGAGATGAACTGAGTCATTACACAATTAACATGGGCAAAACTTGAAATCCACTCATGCTTATGTCTGAATTTTTTTGAATTGATGAACCATCTAAGAAAAAGAGAGAAGAGGGGGGGGAGTGGTTGTACTTGACCAATTTTCGTAATTGAAACATATATTTTTCTAGTTAACTTATTTTAAGGATTCTTTCCACACGGTAAAAATTAATTAAACTGAATTCTAAGTAATTTTAGTATTTTAGGTAATATGTTAGATAGAAGGCAAGCCGTACGCATCAGTTATATTTTGAATTCCATTGATCTATAGTGAGGTGTTTGTTAACTGTTTTGGTCCTCTTTTATGTCGAACAACTTATATACAATGAAATCAAGTAGGTTGTTAACTTGCTTCATGCTTTATTAGAATATAGGAATCTCCGCATGGGAAAAGGAATGATGAATTAATAAAAAAGAAAATAATCAAATTCAAGCTTTGAATTTGGTGTACACAATCTCCTTCGGGGGGGATTCTGCTGCTGATTGATTTGCTTTCTGTGTTTTTGAACTTGTGCCACATTTGTCGTTGTCTCTCCGTCGTTTGTACCGAATTTTGCATATGACATAACTCTCCTCCTGAAATTATATAAGTCGAGTGAACCAACTTAAATTAGAAATGCAATTTGAAAGATGAAACTGAAATGAAAAACTACTGCATATATTTATGCAAGCCACCTCGGTATTCACGTTTTCATCCAGTGGATTTCTTCTGGTAGCCGAAAAATACAAGGGATTGACTCTAAATTCATGCATGACCCAGGGAGTCTTGATCCCTCTAGGCGCCTTTCCCTCGTAGAAGATCAAAATTCTCTTGAATCCAACAATCGCTTTCCCACTCAGAATTGGCAATTCTCGACCAGTAACCTTCCAGTAACCACTACTTGTCCGTCTCTGCTTTCCTAGTCGGGTGAAGAAATACGCTTCATCTGGTTTCCCATACTTGAATTCACCTGCATCCACATCTCTAAATTAGCTATATAAATTTTAGCCTTTTCAAATTTTTTTTTTTTATTTTTCTCTAGAGGTAAGTAAGTAAGTAAACTCTAACTCCAACTTACTGATAGGAAGTTGATGGGGATCAAAAGCATACAAA
The DNA here is from genome assembly GCA_030449835.1 of Clausena lansium. NCBI lineage: Eukaryota > Viridiplantae > Streptophyta > Magnoliopsida > Sapindales > Rutaceae > Clausena > Clausena lansium. Next base: position 5,127,472 of record JASUUF010000195.1, read on the forward strand.
TCAATTTCTCTAATAATATTGGTGGGAAGCTGTTGGCCCGAGATCTTCTTGATAAGGTAGTGGGTAATTAGCTCGTCACCACGCGGTGAAAACCGATATCCCAAAGGTAAATTATACTCTTCATCATCTTGGTTACTTCCGTGACCCGCTGAAATTGAATACACTAACAAATTATTATTACTTGTAGCTGAAGTTTGCTGCGAGTAGGAGACCATGTCTAGCAAAGCCATGAAGACGAGTTTATAAGCCAGCGTCTCACTTTCTTATCTATACATACATTTATATACGCGAGATTTTCGGAACTTTTTTCTTTTCTTAACGCTAAAGAATCCTATTCCTCCTACGATTCCGATTTCTTTTTTGGGAAAATTGAATTACTCCTTGTCTCTCAAGGATTTGGATTTCATGTGATTAAAATAATTAAATAAATAGATCTACTGCATGCTTTGACTTGACCCCTTTGTAAATTCCTAATTGTACGTTATGACATACGTATGTATGCCTGCCTGGACTTGTAGGTTGCAGCGATCAAATGTTAAAGGTGAATGTAAATTTGGGCTTTGGTAAAAGGCAGGCTTGAAAGCATCAATTTATAATGAGATTATTAAGTGGTTGGATTTCTGAGCTGTAAACAAAGGTTATTACGTTAGGCAGATATTAAGCTCTGATTGCTAATTAATGAGGTCTATTTTGCAACTATATACAAAGATTGAAACTGGGGGTTCATAATAAATTGAAAAGTAGCGCCGCTTGCCTGGATGCATATATTATATACATATATTTTCATGCACGCACGTTGGTTTAGGACTAGTATGTTAAAAAATTTTGAGCTCATCAATGGCTCCATGGCCTCTCTCATAAGTTAGTTCAAGGGGTTAAAACCCCTTTCCCAACAATCTACCCCTTACACACCAGTCTTGGTCTCTACCCGAAAGCTAGCACAAGAAATGAGACTTTCTCTCACTCTTATAAACTCACTACCAGTCTGTTTCAAAACAGATGTGGGATAACCCCAAATGTTCTATACCTACCAAATCATGACTCCATGGTGCATGGCACCCACAAAGCATATGAAGAAATCAGAATAGTAAACTTACAAGTCATTTCAACTTTCATGCTAATAATTACTGCTTTGATTCAGGGTTGTGACTCGTTAATTAGATTGCTTTGAATGAATTTGTTCATTGCATCAGAAAGGAATATACGAGGGATCAACTATAGAATTCATGCATAGTCCAGGCATCCGGCTACTTCTTATCCCTCTGGGTGAGTTTCCCAGACAGAAGATGAAAATTTTCTTCAACCCAACACTTGTTTTGCCACAAAATATCTGTCAATCTTTACCAGCAGCCTTCCAAAAACCATTCTGTGTAGTCCGTTTAGTCTGGCCCGACGCATCTCTGTTGCTATTTGGATGAAGAAATAAGATACGCCTCATTCGGTCTCCCATACTTGAACTCGCCTTCACAAGTCTCCAGAATTCGTTACTTAACAAAAGTTATAAAGAAGAGCTTCATATATATCATGGCAAACAAAAAACAACATACTGATGGGGAATTGATGAAAATCATAGGAGTACATATCGATCTCTCTAATACTATTCATTTGGCCCAATCATATTGTTAGATAGCAATCGAATGCATGGTTAGCTCGTCATTGTGCGGCGAAAAGCTAACAAATTGCTTACTTCTTCTTCATCTCCTCGTGATTGTCTCTGTAGATTCTCTGAAGAGGACATGTATTGGTGACGACAAATACAATGCTGCTTCTTAACGTTGACTTTCTTCTTTTATAGCTTTTTTTTTTTTTTTTAACTTTGGAATTGAATTGCTTGTTGTAAATATAACGTTGACTTTCATTTTTTGATCTAACTTAAAATAGAAAATTTTTATAGCATTAATAATGTTTTTTTTTTTTAATTTAAGGATTTGGCAAAATTGAATTGAATTCCTTTAATTATTTGTAGATTTTTTTTTTTGAAGTTCTTTGTAAGATGCTTGTTTTGTATGAGTCAAATTGAGAATAAAATTATGAATGAACTGACATGAGAATTGAGAACGAATTTATGTATGTCATCTTTAATGCAAATATAATATGGCAGTATATTGTATAACTTGTTTTGTTTATATTTGAATAGAGAAAATTGAAAGAGTTGTGATTTGTTAGATTGGTATCACATAAAAATATATATTTTATTTCAATCCAATTTTTTTTAACTGACAAAATTCTTTTTACCCAATAAATTTTAATATTTTACTTAATTTTAATTAACTACTGTAAACCATTGGATATCATTCGTTAGTTCACTTTTATCCCACCATGTACTATTAATACTGAAGTTTTAGCCTAGTACTAAAGAGGGATCATTTAAAATAGAAAGCACTTTTTATTGTGTTTGGATTTTAAACTAAATTTTATAATTTTATTTGAAAAGTGTTTTCTTGAAAATCACCAATTAAACCCATCTTCTTATATTCTTCGTTCTTTTGATAATCGAATATAATTCTCTAATGGAATTGTAAATCAATTGATTTCTAATAAGAGTAATGATACACATCTTAAATTTTTTCTCCCAAATTTTATCTCAAGTGATGTGTCATTTGTTAATTGGTTGATAATTCTTTACAAGATCCAAGTGAATTAATTGTACTATCCTCACTAACTAATTGATGAATGCTACATCATTTGAGATAATTTTTTGGGATAAAAAATTTGAGATGTATAGCACTACTCTTCTAATAAAGATCTTAGGAAAATTATCACTGTACTACATTTCTTTTGTCATATGTACATCTAACTACCATAAAATTTTGACATGTTTTTTGAACCACCTTTGTTTTTAAAATTGTATCAATCAACCACTTTCACACTATAAAATGATTATTTTATCCCTAAATAAATTATAAGACTATTTTATTCTATAAAATTTTTAAAAAATAAAACATTATAATTACAGGATTACCCCTAAATTTAATAAAATAAATAAATCTTAAAATCCAAAGATGTTAATTTTTTATAATTATTATTTTATTTAAAAATTACCATTTTAATTTTTTGTAATTAAAATTTCATTTAATTTGTATAGGAAAGTTTCTTAATTTTAATTATAGAAAAGTTTATAATAATTATAGGGAGCTTTTCTCTTCATGTTAATTTTTGTAGACTTCCATATACTTAATTTAATTACAAGAATTAAATGAAATTATAATTAAAAAAATTTAACATTATAATTATAAAAAATTAACCCCTTAGATTTTTTTATTTATTTATTTTATTAAATTTAGGGGTATTCTTTTAATTATAATTTTTTATTTTTCAAAATTTTGTAGAATAAAATAGCATTTTAATTTATTTAGGGGTAAAATAGTTATTTTTAGTGTCAAAGTTGTTGATTAATACAAGTTTAAAAACAAAGGTAGTTCAAATAACATGTCTAAATTTTATGATGATTATATGTACATATGACAAAAAAAAAAAAAGTGGCACAGTGATAATTTCCCAAGATCTTAATCAATTTATATTGAAAATTAGTAACTCATGATCTTGGTTCTGATATCGTCATTCATTTGAACCGCGGGAATTGAGCGGGGATTGACTCTGTATTCAGTCATCATCCAAACACTGTTTTTTTTTTTTGGCTGACTTTTAAATGGGATGAGCAGGGGTTTGGATCAAAATATTCATTAGAGTCGGACGAATTACGCCGGTATTCTGAAATACTTCACGATCACTATTCACTAGTCTTTTACTACTGTTTTTGAAAATTGCCTTCTTGGAATTATAAATCAAACAGCCTTGATTTAACTGTCGCAATCTCTCGTATTACATAATCTCTCTTGTAATAAATCAATAATAATGTATGTCATAATATAGGCAGTAAAATGTCCACCTCTGATTGCTGGGACGGGACAAAAGAGGTTTTGAGGCTCCGATTATGCATTTTGCTACTAGAATGAGAGGTTTTAGAGTTCAAATCGTTACTTGTAGTAGTGACAAAAGGTTTGGATTTTGAATTCTCCGTTAGAAACTCCGTTGGGATTTTACTGAGTATTAAAATTAAGCTGTCTTGGCCAGTATGGCAGTATTAATTTCTTCATTTGAACCTTGGCCACGTAGTAGATTGATTCTGTATTAAAAAGTAAATCATGTCACATACTGGGCATCCATGGAAACTCATCAAAAGAGATTGAGAATTCATCCAAGAAATTGCTTGCTTTCGCCAGATGCTTTATTAAATTCTTTCACCATCGTCCTTAAATCCAAAGAAAGAAAACATAAAACCAAATCAAACTTGTGTAGTCTAGTCCGCTCAGCTTTCAGCCCTTTTTTATTTTGCATACAGCGTAACTCACAATTTTGATCTTGATATCGTCATTCATTTGATCCGCAGGAATTAAACGGGGATTGACTCTGTATTCGGTCATAGACCAGACACTCTTTTTCCCCTCGGGCTGTGTCCCCCAATAAAAGGTCCAATTTTTCTTAAACCCCACCATCACTTTCTCATCTCCGTCAGAATATACAGGCACATCGACACCACCAGCCTCCCAGTACCCGCCCTTGGTAACCACCATTTGCACCATTCCCTTTCCACGTTTATTAACTAACCACGCATAAAAATAAGTCTCATTTGCCCTGCACCCCTCGTCTGCAAAACAAACGACATTTTTATGATGTGTTGTTATCTGATACGAAAATAACATTATCACTGTAATGATTAGTTCGGACACTAACTGTCTGTCACCAGAGATAAGGAGAGCAGAGGAAGCTTTTTAATGAATTTATGCATAAGACCAGCTCTTCAACCACACATATCTTGAGATACTAGAATACTTGCTTCTCACTTTCCTCCAACGTGGGGCATTAGTGTTTTAAAAATATCCACATGCTTCTATCAATTGCTGAAAAGACGAATTTAAACAATAATCAAGAAAATTTGAAGCGGCTGGCTTACCGAATACGATGTCGTTAGGATCAAACGTAGACAAGTCGATGTCTTTTATGGGATACAGCGGAGTATGCTTAGTGCCCAAGATCTTGCTTAGAAGATAAGGCTGAATTACTTCGTGATCACGCGGGAAGAAACGAATCCCTACCGGCACGTATCCATCTTCAAAATCAATAAGTCCCTGATTTCTCGAATTAAAAGATTTCAACCCACTTGATCTTTCTTCTTCTAATCCTAATCCTAATCCTAATCCTAATTTTTTATTAGACGAAGACGAAGCAGGAGGAAGGGAAGAAGACATGAGGAGTTATGGCTGTAGTGAAGGTGTTTGAGGATATGTCTAAAGGAGAGGACGCGTTACCAAATACCAATTGGGGTCACTTATGGGACGCGGTCAAGGATTTTTTTTTATTGGAGATTCACGCGGAAACTTCTGGTTCTGGCGAATTTGAATCTTTTTCCCTACTCGATTTCCGATTCCATTTTGTACAAGGATTTCCATTTTAAGATTAAAGGTTGGGTGAGTTTTGGTACACTTTTGATGGGCTTGAGTTTGTGTCATGTACAGGAGCTAGGGTTGTTACTTGGCCCATAATTATGTATGAATTTGATGGGTGGGTTTGGTTTGTTCAATTGGATTGGGTAATAATGAATTGGGCTAAATTGAATTTTATTTAGGATTGTCAGTTGTGAGATTGTCTCATTTTTTGTGTAATTTAAAATAAACTTGTGTGTGTTTTATCTTATGTTTGATGTAATACAAGATTGGATAAAGTTTTATATATAATTTTGACATTGAGTTATTAGCGTTGTCTCGTGTTTGATGTAACATTAGATTGGACAAAATTTTATACATAACTTTAACATTGAATTAATTGAAAATAAATAAATACAACCTAATACGGTTGTCCCAATCCAATGCTTACCGGAACTAATCTTGATGTATTAAAATTAAAATTAAGTTCAAAAATTTGAAAACAGTAGAAATAATAAATAAACAAATTCTTACAGCTACATGAAGACCTCGACCTCAAAGATGAGACGAGAAGTTGCTAACTCCATACACCGTATTTTAAGGAGTTGTAGAATTTTTAATTATTTTTTGTTATTTCTATGAATTTGTTAAACTCTATCGAGATGAAATCATGAGACAAGTATCAGTTAAGACACGATAAATAGCATTTAAATTATATAATCTTATTTATTCATCAAAGCATGAAATTAGTATCATTGAGGTGTAAGTTGTTCAAATACATTAATCATATGGCAGTTTTACTTCCTGTTTCATCATTTTTAATGATTAATCAATTTGTTGAAAAAATTAAATCAAGATAAAGGAAGCAAAGATAACACACTGACATAAAACTCGGATGAAGAATTCTCTCCTCTTAAGTTTGGGAAAAAGTCATTTTCATCCCTATGGTTTCATGCAATAGGCCAAAACACCATTTTGTAAATTTACCTTTAATTTACTGAATAATTCTTTGAGAGCCAAAATAAGATTTTTAATTAAATAAATATAAATTATTTTAAAATAATACTCTCAAACATAATTAAATAATTTCTAATTTTCTGTATAAATTTAAAATTTATAGATAACTTAATGAATAAACAATAATAACACTGAATAATATTTGAAATATATATTTATGACAAATTTAAAAAAAAAACAGATTTCATATAGAGTGAGTTTTTTTCTTTTTTGTCTTTTAACTTATCACAGACTTTCATATAGTCATTATAAATAAATAAATAGTCAACCAATACATTATTTTACCAAAAGCAAACACAGACTCCTTTATTTACTTAAAAAAACAAAACATGCTAAAAACATAAAAATACATATTTAAAATACCACAGAATAAAAGACACAGCGTTAGAGTGTATGATGATTTATTCTTTAGCTTATCCCTTATTTTATTATGAATATTGATCAATGATTGGAAAATTATTATTATGATTATATAAAAAAATTAGTTGACTTGATTTTAAAATTTGAATTAACACACACACACACACACACACATATATATATATATTGCATAATCTTTAGTGTTATTTTTGGTTTATTAAGAAGTTATCCTTAAATTTTAAATTTATTCAAAAAGTCATATGTTATTTAATTGTTCTTGAGATTTATATTTTTAAATAGTTTGCATTTATTTAATTGAAAATCCTATTTTGCCCTCAAAGAATTATTCAATAAATTAAAAGTAAATTTACAGAAGGGTGTTTTGGGATATTGTTTAAAAAATAGGGATGAAATAAGCTATTATTTAAACAACAAGGATGTAATGGACTATTGCATTAAACCCTAGAGATGAAAAGAGTTTTTTCCCTTTAAGTTATAAGTAAAAATCAAACCAAATATGTCATTAGTAGATTAATGAGAAAAAGAATCTAGTAGCCAAAATTTTAAAAATTTTCATAAAGGTCGGAAAATTCTAATATTAGATTCGTGTATGGTGTAACTGGTTAACCAGTTAAAGATTTTTTAAAAATAAATCACAATTATTGGTGTTTACAAATTACAACTTCATGATTAATTGAATTTCCGCTAAGGCTAGCTCAATGCATTAAAAAAAGAAAACACACACTAAACCTCCTATACAACAATTAGTTGCATACAGTAAATGCAAAAGCAAAAAAGAAATGAAATCCAAATCTTGCGTATTTACTTGCATTATTCTTAACAACACTCGTAATTAACTTGGATTCTGTAAACAACTTGCATTACTAACTCGAGCATATTTCATTAATTTCAATATAATTAACCATTTATAGGCTACCTTGTTCTTTCTTATTCATTTCATACATTGTCCTATATAAATGTGACATTGCCTCCACCTCCACTTTCCAAGCATACAAGTAAATTAAGACTTGAGTAGATATTATCATAGAGAGAGCTGATAATTAAAATGGCCAGCCGTGAGGGGCCTATTCTTTTATTAATGGCTATAGCGCTGTGTCTCTTTGGATCAGCTTCAACGTTAAGTGGGTGGAGTCCTGCACATGCAACGTTTTATGGTGACATGAGCGGCAAAGAAACAATGAGTAAATTTACTTCAACCCTGATTTTGAGAATTTTTTTTTTCTTTTTCAGAAACGAGGCTTGCAATCCGGAGAAATTGAACCATTGATTTTTTTTTTTCATTTTCCACGTAACATATATGCAGAAGGAGCTTGTGGCTATGGAGACCTATTTAAACAAGGGTATGGCCTCAAGACAACAGCTTTAAGCACAGCTCTTTTCAACAATGGCCGAACTTGCGGTGCCTGTTACCAAATCATGTGCTATAACTCCACATGGTGCCTGAAGGGGGCGGGCACTATTCGCGTAACTGCGACAAATTTTTGCCCTCCGAATTACAGCAAACCTGAAGAAAATTGGTGCAATCCTCCGTGGAAACACTTTGATTTGTCACAACCCATGTTCCTAAAAATTGCAGAGTACAAAGGTGGCATTGTCCCTGTCTTGTACCGAAGAGTGCCTTGTGTTAAATCTGGAGGGATTATGTTTGAAATGCATGGGAATCCTTATTGGATACTTGTTTTGGTGTATAATATTGGGGGTACTGGTGAGGTAATTAATGTGAAGATTAAAGGATCAAACACGGGTTGGATACAAATGTCGCGAACTTGGGGCCAGAATTGGCAAACTTCTGCACAATTAGTAGGGCAAAGTTTGTCATTTCAAGTCACTATTAGTGATGGCAAAATGGTTCAATCTGATGATGTTGCACCGCCGCATTGGCAATTTGGTGATGTGTTTGATGGCAAAAAGAATTTTCAAGCAGCACCATATAATCTAGCTGCTTGTGCTAATTAACTGTATGTAAAGTAGGCCAATTTGGATGCTAATAATAACATGCTGATTAAGAACGACTTTCCGCGGACTCAAATTCATAATTAACTTTAATTTACAAATTGCATTGAAAGCCTTCGTGTTTCGTACAACGATGAGGTGCAGCCCAATAGAGTTAATTCGTAACTTGTTTGATAAACATAAATATCAGTGCATATAGAAAAATTAATAGGTTATGTTGTTTATATTAGATTTATCTAAGCAGCTTCAGTAAAGCTGCTTGGCTACCCTCAAAATTCGTAGTACAATTTGTCACCAATTTTCAATATGAGAAAAAAGGTTATTTACTTCATTAGCTCTCGTAATAACAATCGGGAAAGCCAACTTAATACAACTTATGCTAACTTATTTAGCACACAGAGGTATTAAATACAATGCTTTATATTATATATAATTCAATTTTCATCACAACTTTCAAACATCATTTATTATAAATTGTTTCTTTCAGGCCGAGTGGCTGGGCCAGCAGTTCAAGCGCCCACCCTCAATTATAACAAATAATTGAGTGGAGATAGTCTTCTCCCTTATTAATCTAATGTGTGTGGAGTAGATGTCCCTTGAATATTAGACCGGGTAAAAGAGTTTGGCAGTGCTTTATAGAACTTGTGTAAACTAGTCTCAGTAGTAGTTTGATTGTAAATATGAGTAATAGTCTCATGTAAATATGAGTTATAGTCTGATTGTAATAGTCAGTGTCAAAAAAATTTGTTTCTTTACAACTCTTAACTTTTAAGTTCAATCATGTATTTCCATGCTTGTATATCAAACAGAATTTAACCTTATAAATCAATATAATTCTATCAAAACAATGCAGCAACCTTACAGTATAAAACTTAATGAATTCAAATGACTATACTGATTATGTGTCTTTTTTAACACCCCCACCCCCCCCCCCCCCCTCCCCAGCAACGATACCCAAAACCACGAATATAAGTACATTAAAACCAATTTTTTCATGGTAACATTCCCTTATCAAAGAATAAGCTCTTTCATTTTGTTGAATTTAGGAGGTTCTTGAACCACTGAACAGAGTTTTTAGGGTATCTCTTCTGGTTGTCCTTATAATCCACAAAATATAGACCAAATCTTGAAGTGTAACCAGCTGCCCACTCCCAGTTATCCAGTAATGACCATACAAAATACCCTTTCACATTGCATCCATCTTCCCTGCATCATTAATCAAAACATATCATTTTAGCTTTTGTTTAGCCAACAATTTAAAAATCACTAAATACCGAAAATTGTAAGTACAAGTACACGTATATGTGAAGTCGTATGTATTACATACTTGATGGCAGCTAGCAAGTTTGTTAAATAGTCATTATGGTATTTGATTCTTTTATCATCCTTCAAAGCTTCTTTTATGGGGGTTAATTGATTATTTGGATCATCCATCCCTGTAATGAACATGAAAAATGAATATCCATCAGCTTAATAATTACTATCTTTTTGGATGAAATAAATGGTTGTAGTTGAAAAAAGGAAAAAAGATTACCATTTTCAGTGATAATGACAGTGGGGTTCCCGTACTTCTGCTTGATGTAATTCATTAAGCTTCTCATTCCACGAGGCACTATGTACAGCCATATAGAATTTGCCTGCAATGAGATGAAAAATAAATTTGCATGATTAGTCATATGAACTAATCAATATTTGAAGAAAAAAACAAATACTAATTAACTTCTATGGTAACACATACCCTGTCTGCAATAGGTTTCCTATTTTTGAATGCTGAAAAACATGTAAAAACAATACCTTAGCAGTTAGCACCCTTGTTACCGATTTTTTTAGAAACAAAATTCATAAGCTTCCTGTACTTTGGATGATGCCTTAAAATCTCAAATGGGAGGTTCTGTTGACTTACGGATGGTAAGGGCGCCAGCATCTGCCAGGGAGTCATTGAGCACAACCCCGATTAAATTAGTTGAATTACGTTGAGCATAGAATGTAGTGTAGTGATTGATTCCTACAAAATCCAAAGATCCCTTGAGGAGTGCAGCCTCAGAGTTGGTGAATCTTGGCAGCCGGCTTCGTGCTCTATTCCTCATTGAACTTGGATAATCTCCAAACATCAAAGGGTCTAGAAACCTGTAATAACTCTACAAATTAGCATTTACATCTTTTTGTTGCTTTCCGGAAACTTCTGAGAAATCAGAAAGATAAAGGTGTAATTATATTTACCAGCCAAGCTGGAAATCTTGGGCTCTCTGTGTTGCTTCAATGTCTTCTGTGGAGTTTGATACGGATTCATACCAGATAACATCAAACGCTATCCCAAGTGAGCCACCCTGTTTTGCCTGCATGGATTGAGGACCAACCAAGTGAGATCCTAATTCCAGATTCAGTTGTTTAGCTTTAACATAATGAAAATTGTAGGTGATGTGATGCCGCTCAATTTTAACATTAGTACACTAAACTTCACCTTGTATTTTTTTCTGTATATATCTGCCACTTTTGCATGAGTAAGAAGAACATTGTGGGCGACTATGTAAGGCTCAGTAGCGGAGTTCCCAGCCCTGCAGAATAGACGAAGAAGGATTGAGCACCTTCCGGGTGCCTGCAGGCCCACGTCATAGCCCTGTATGGTAAATGTATGTGGTTCATTGAATGTAATCCAGTGCTTCACCCTGTCACCAAATTTCTGGAAGCATGTCTCGGCGTATGTAGCAAAGTCATTTCTGTAAATGAGACGGAGCATATGAACCCATTGAATCATTTTAATAATCTGTAATTGGATATTTTTTGCCAAAAGGAACTACACTATACAGTTGGAGTACAAGAACATTCTAATTTTACATGATTTGGCGGTCAAGCCATCCTTTGTATTTGTCATCCAAGGCTTGAGGAAGGTCCCAGTGATAAAGAGTCACATATGGTTCAATTCCTGCACATGTTCTGAGCAGTTAAGAGTTTGTTTTCTTTTCTTTTCCCTTTTTTTTTCTTTCCTTCCTCGTAAAGCTTGAAAATTTTGGAGGATACCTTTAGCAAGTAAAGCATCAATGAGTTTGTTGTAATGGTCAACGCCTGCCTGATTTATTTGCCCCGTCCCATCTACAAACAGGAACAATATGAGAAATTTTATTGATTTCATCTCTAATTAATCAACAATGATTAATTAACAGAAACACTACTGCAATTAACGAGTTTGATGTTAAAGCTTACTGGGGAAAATCCGAGACCAAGCAATAGAAAACCGGTAAGCATCCATGCCCATGTCCTTCATAAGTTGTACATCTTCCTGAATTCAACACCAAAGTCTATTATAAATTATCGATTATTTAGCTGAGGAAAACAATTTTGATCAAAATAAAGCCATTCTTTGACTGGGGACAAGTATTTCTAGACTCACAGGGTAACGATGGTACTGATCCACGGCAACATCAGCATTACTATTATCCAGTATCTTACCTGCAGCAGAATGTTAAGAGATTCATGAAATAAAGAGACTTAGAGCCTGTTTGAAATTTGTTTTTGGGAGGCTCAAAAGTGATTTTGAAAAGTTAAAATTTAATTTTAGTGTTTGGTAAATTTTTTTTAGAAATTACTTTTGCCAAAATCACCTCATCATTTGCAAAGAAGAGAAGGAATAGCTTTTTAAAATTTGATTTTGAGAATCACTTTTAAATTTAATACAATTTCATATATATATTCTCATATATTAAGAAATAATCCTTATTTATTAAGAAATAAAATCATTAACTTTAAAGAAATTATAATTATTATTATTACTACTACATTGAGATAACAAAATAAAAATAAAAATAAAAATATAAAATATATATTTTAATTATTAATTATTATATGTACATAATAAAAAATATTTTATATATTTGTTTATAAATGTTTAAATAAATTTTATTTAATATTATGTTTAATTCAGTCATTTATATTCTTACAGCAGTTTAATAGTATCAAACGCATATGATTATTTTTAAAACTCACAGTAGTTTTAAAAATAAATTTTATCAAATGTTTATCTAATTCTCTTCACAGCTGATTATTTTTACAGCACAGCTAAAAATAATTATTTTAAAAACTACAACATTACCAAATTGGCCCTTACTAAAACCATATTAGATGTGGTTATAGTTGTTCATTGCATTTTTAAAATATTTTGAGCAAATTATGATATGTTACCAAAAGTATGTGAAAATGTGTCCCAGACAGTTGGTCCCCTTCCATCCTCTTTCACTGCTCCTTCATACTGCCCCAAAAAAAAGAAAAAACATTATCCACCAGAATTATTACTATGACCAAGAATCTAATTAATCAAAAAAGAAAAGTTGAAAAAAAAGGGGATCCAATGCCATAGAATTAAGGTTTCAAAGCTTAGTATTAGGTTTTTTTTTTTTTTTTACGGATGTGATGTTATATGTATGTATATCAGTTTTTTTTTCTCCAAAATAAGGCATTAGTTAATCTTAAAAAAATATTTGTTCTTTCAGTTATTATTATTATTGTTGTTTTTGTTGCTACACAATACATACCGAAAAATATAAAATTTAATGATATTTATCAAAATAATTAGATAGATAAGATAAAATATCATAAACGATCATTTTAACTATGGAATCTTTTGCTTTGCGGCATTATATTGATTGGCAGGGCGGTTCTTTTCATCTTATTCTTCTTTTCACATACAAAATATACTAAAATAGTCTAATAAAAATTTAATACATGAATCTCAAAGTCAGCTATCAAAGAAATCAGTTCTATTCTATCGTAGCCGACAGACGCGTTCGCCAGGTCAATTCTACAGCTTATCATCTTAACTAAACAAATCTATTCCCCATTTCAAACTTGGTGTCTATGAAAACAAGAAGAATAATTGGGGGTAAATTCATAAAATCATAGAATACGAAGGTCTTGACAAAAAATAAAAACTTCAAGAAAGTAACTGTCAGTCCGGAATGTCCCGAGTTTCTAGACGAATCCGCTGTCAGCCCATGAAAAAAACCCGCCGTTTTTCTTTTTCAACAGAGGATTATGTATGAATTGACAAAACTACCCCTCACACACTCTTGAGTGGAACAGCACAACTCAAAAGCAAAAGTTTATTTTTCGAACGGTCTATGCCTTTATCCTCAACTGGAACCCAAAACAACTCAGATCACACAGTGAAGATCAAAAAAGTGAGAGCCCCGTTATTTTTCCATTCATTTCTTGTTACGTGCATATTCATATAACGAACACTGAATAATTAAAGAATAATATTCTAAGAGCATCAAAATAATTCTCTTAAAAATGTGGAAGCCTTGCAGAGGAGAGGAGAGAGAGAGATTCAGCTTATTTATATTAATAAATAAGTCCATGACCCGTGTTCTCATGAAAATTAACCAGAAATAAGTCGACAGTTGTAATCCATGCTTAAGCAAATTAAAACTTAAAGAAAAACGAGCAAACAAGAATGGGGTAGTCACCAGTGGACAAAACATGGAGACTGACCAAACAACACAAGAAGCTACAATTTTAAATATTTGTCTGTATTTATTTCTGAATTTTAAACCTCATATTTAACACCCCCCCCCCCCCCCCCCCCCCAAAAAAAAAAAAAGAGCGAGAGATTAATTAAATTAAAATGACAATGATTAATACCAACCTGGAAAGCAGAAGATGCAGTCCCGAAAACAAAACCCTTTGGGAAACTAGCTCTGTTAATTTGTGAAGAGCAAGTCTGGATCCCAAACACAACCAGTAGTAGTAATACGACCAAATTGGCAATGCCTTTTTTAAACAGCATGGTTTTATTTTCACAATCTCCACAGAGAAAGTAATGATAAATAATACAAATAAAAGAGGTGATACAGATGTGAAGAATAAAAGACAAGACTCAATTAAGAGAGGGAGTTAATTCGTGTAAAGTTGCGGAAAAGCAAAGAGTGGTTTTGGATTTATATAGAAAGGAGGAAAGGGATAAGATTTAAAAAAAGAATTTAAAATATTGTGAAATAATAATAATTATTGGGTCGTTGAGAAAGCCAGAAATGGTAGTGAGATTCTCAGTGAGTTTTATGGTGTACACACGGTATCAAGCCTTATAAGTTATAGGTGTCTTCTAGATTGAACATGATGGTGGTAATGGGTCAAATAGTGATGATGGCCATGAATTATTTTTTCTTTTATAATCACCCTGTCCACCTCCACTAATTAAGAGAGGAATTTTTATTATTTATAATCACCCTGTCCTTTTATTACCTTGCCACTAATTTTTAAAAGAGGATATTAAATAACCCCCCCCCCCCCCCCACCCACCCAGCACCAATCGATCGCTTTTTAGTACATTTCTTTTTATGCTTTTTTTTCTATATTTTTCTTTTTTTTTTTCTTGTTTGGGATATCTTGCTCTCTGTGTTTTTTTTATTGCTTTCTAGTATATTTCTTTTTATGTTTTTTTCCCTATATTTTACTCTTTTTCTCTTGTTTGAGATATCTTGCTCTATATGCTTTTGTTATATATATATATATTAAAATAATTAGAGGTAACACATCATTTGAAAAATGTATACATTTAGAGCTTGTTTGTTAAACGTTTAAAGTCTGAAAATTTGTTAATTTCAGATGTTTTGTTTAAATTTGCTTGTTTGTTTTTTTTGCAGTTAATATCTGATTTTCAAATATTTACATATGAATAGAAAAAGTAAAGTTTCGTGACTTTTATTTAAATGAAAAAAATATATGAATAGGAATTAAATACTATATCCCAAAAATACCCCTATTAAATATACATATCTCTTATATTATAAAACCTAATCCCCTTTTTTTCTCTTTGTAATTCACGTTCTTTATTCTTATGTTTTTTTTCTCTTTTTTATTAGCACTGGAACACTTTTTTCTTTAAGCATAGCAGACGTTGAATCTCCATTGTTAAGGTACTTTTCTTATGTTTTTTAACAGTTAGAAACACAATATTGTCAAATCATACAATAATCTGTATTAAGAGTGAATTATTTTTATATTTTTATATAATAATTTATCAATCACATGCTTGTATTTTGATAAGAGAAGCTCAAATAATGAATTGGCGTCAAGGGCAATACTAGGTACAAGCTTCATTCAGGAAAGAAAAGTCTGCGCCTGGCCACTTCAAAAACAATTACATGTAAAATTTTCTCACGTCTAGTAAGTTTATGTTTTGACAGTCTTATTTATATGTATAATTTTTGTTATAGGATGCTAAATTTTATAATTTCTTTATGATGACCCATCGTTGGCTCTCCTCAATTTTAAAATTATTATGTTATAACCAATTTAAATGTATAGTTTCTCCATTAATTATTAACATTATCGAATCAAAATCCTTCTGGCACTAGTTGGCATGCAATAGGAGATAATGAGCATGAAGAACAGAGAATTGGCTTATTTCATATGTTAGGATTTGAGTTTGAGATTGACCTTTAGTATATATATTAAAAGTTGTATATAATGTGGGGCTCCTTTTGTAGTTTGTTTAATAAACAGGTGTTTACTTATTAGTAATTTGAATTAATGCGAAACGTTTATAGAGTTATAATGATGGGGCTCTTTTTGCACTTTGTTTAATAAACTCGTGTTTATTTATTTGAAAATTATATAGCTTCCCAACTTTTTGTCTAGGTTGTTCAACTCATCAATTTTGTATTAATTTGTTGTGATTGGTGTCACGGGTGAGATGTGAATGGGTGTGTATATACCGTGCTTGTGTATTGTTTGATTCAATTTAGCATGCACTGTTAGTTTTAAGTTTAAGAAATTTTGCATTTTGAGTAATGTAATAATATTTTTATTTAAAGATCAATTACTACCTAATTCTACATATGATTAATTTTAATTGTAATGTGAATGTATTTAACTCTTAAAATTTATAACAAGTATACATAATTTTTACAAGGATATAAATGTCAAATAATCATATTTCAAATGTTTGTAATTTATAAAAACAAACAAGATGTCACTTATATTCTGATATTAAAAAAAAAATATGTCATTCAGACATATGTAATTAAGACCTATTCAGACTTCAGCCAAATTCAAATCCATTCAGATTTCAGATAAAAAAATAAACGATATCTTACTTTCAAAATGTCAAATAATAATCGAGAGGGTTTCAATAAATTAGAGTTGGGCTAAATCAAAATAGCTACTCTAACAAATATATATAATAGAAAAGATGACACGTATATAATTATATAATAATAGTAATCATTCATATTATTGTTAGATGATTGTACTGCCTTATCTTTTCTTTGCTGCATTCTGGACTTTCTCTTGATCACAGATCAGTGACCAAAATTCCTACCTTAAATTTATCGGGAGATTGTTTTTCAATCCCTATTTTCCATGATAACACAGCATGGGATGTCTGTTTGGCGTGCAAAGCGTGACTCATCTGTACATTTTGATTTTCATTTTGTCATATGTAATTATGTAAGCACCACGTGCAGGATCAGGTATACAACTTATCTTGGTTTCTTTTCGTGCGAATAAATTGATTTTAATGTCAATACTCATGATTAAGAAAAAGGCTTTAAAGTCAATGCGTAATTAATATTCATTTGATACAAAAGTCTAGTATTTGATTTTTACTATTACAATTTTCTCACCTTGATCATCGATTAATTATATTTTAATTGGAATTCTTCAAGAAGATAAGTACAAAATTAAAATTACAACATGCAATTAATCTACATGAAGTTAATCAAACTATGCAATCGGTCCATTCATATTACACTATTTCCAAAGAAGGGGAAAAAAAAAAAAAAACAAGAAAGGAAAGGCATCTATGTTTCTCGATAACACCCAGCCCCCATACTCGCCGTGTCGACTTCTTCCGAAAAGTTCTGATACAGCCAGCAATTTTTTTAATTTTTTAATTGTTGTCTTTTATTATTTACACGGTAATTATAATTCGAGTCACGTCATGCCTTTATTTGGTTCATAAGACCGAGAATAAAGGAGTTTATTCCTTGCGTGTCCAGAGAAATGAATATAGATGATAGGATATATTGCCTCAAGGGCTTGGAATATAAAAGTTTTTTTTGCTTTCTTGCTTCGCTGGCCATGTGTTCATGTGAGGAAAATAATTCACAATGACTGTTCATTATGATGACTAAATTAATTAAAGATTACTCAACACAATCCCACTTCAGTACTAGCAATATATGAGTGGGTCAATGATAGTGGATTTGCCTTTCCCCACGCCGAAATCAGCTCACCTTTTCTCCCCCGTAATCTGGAGGCAAAATGAAAACTAATCCTTTGAATATTAAGTCTGTTTCAAGCTTCAAGTTTTCTTGTCTGGAGAGGTTTGCTTAAACTTCCAAGAAATGGAAATGTTCGACGGATTTATTATCTTCATAATTTGTAACGAGAGGCTTGTCATTTTCTGCATAATTGATCGGGATTGAGAGGATTATAGACGTAAATATAATAGTTAAAAATTCGATGACAAACAAGATAGATTTTGTTGATTGAGTTTAATGGGGCATAATAGTTGGACAAAAGTTTACTAAAAGCTAGTATAAAAATCCCATTAATTAATTTTTATGTATGCAATCTACTTCACGATAGTGCATACGTGAAGGCAAAGGAGTTGGCATACGTGCATGTTGTTTACAAGGTAGGGCATATAATATTTGTGCTTAAATTCTTGTTCTAGTTGATGACTTGATGTATATTCTACAATATTCTGGTTAGGTAGCATTCATATTTAGACCATAGTTTATGGATTAATTTATTATTATTATTCAAAAGTTATTTTTGTGGATTTCATAGTATTCCATTGTCGAATAGTAATTAATCATAGATGTTTGACACATTTTCTTTTTTACGTGTGTTCGTATGTAGTTCAATTAGACAGTGAAAGTTTTTTTTTTTTTCTCCTTCCCAATTATGCATGTTTAACGCATATATTATATATGTATTTTGACCTTAATTATATGAATTAGGTGAGAACTTCAATTCTTTTTTCAAAACACAAAGTAAAATAAATTGATTAATTACCTAGTTGTAACTCGACTAACCATGATTATATAGGTCATTACTTTATTTTTTTTCTTTAACACATAATTACTATCATTTAAGATTTTGTTTGGTACAACTTTTTAAATAGAGTTTATTTAAGTAGAGCTTTTTTTTTTTGTTAATAGAGCTTTTACAAGTAGAGCTTTCATGAAAAAAAAAATTTTAATTGTTTGATCGTCAATGAGAGCTTTTATTAAAAATTATAAAATTATTTTAATATGCAATTTTTTTAAGTTGTGTTATGAAAAGAATAAAATAAGATTGTCAAATAAATAAATTATATTTTAGATATTTTAATATTTAAAAAAATTTAGTCGCTACTCCTAAAAGCCCAAAATTTGAGGTTTTACTAATAGAGACAAAATAACTTGTTATAGTCTTCAAAAGCTCTACTAAAAAAATAACTAAACAGATAACAACAAAAAAAATTTTAAAGTACTTATATCTTATGAGATTAAATAAATACTTATAACCATTAGATAAGTTATACTAAACGAGTATGAACTTAACAGTAGATAAGGAATCTTAAGATTGAATATTTGCTTCGCTCGCATCGGTATTGGGCCTTGGGTTTTGTTTCCTTCAACGACGACGAGCGGTCCGCGTGGGCCTTGAGGGTAGTCCGCTGGCCAACTCACTGGCAGTGATCGGATCAATGAAACAAATGACTATTGTTTTTCGGGTTTTGAGTTTTTATCAATCTTAAGGCCGGGCACTTTGTTGCTATAAATCGTTTAGCCGAAGAGTAAATAGTAAAAAGAACAAAAATCAATCTTGTTCGAGGGGAAAAAACTTTCTTGAAGTTTAATCCTTTTGCTTTCTATTGAAAATGGAGGACGAAGAAGAAGATCCACCTCTAGCTGTTCGAATTGACGAATCTACCCATGGATTCTCCAACTCTCACGAAAACGATGGCGTTTCAGTTGGCGTAACCGTCATCACTGGCTTTCTTGGAGCTGGCAAATCCACTGTAACGAAAACCCTTGTTTTTGCTTAGTTTTTTAATCATTTATTTATGTAATTCTGCTCTCGTTCTTCGTGAAAATAGTCTTTTACTGTGCTTAATTTTGGTGGGTTTGTTTACTTCTACTGTTAATAAAATGTAACGAAATGGTGTTAAAAGTTTGAGAAACTTTTGAAGAAGTATTAAAATATGCAGAATTGGTACTACAGTTTGTGCCAAATTGTGAACTTTCAATTGGGGTTATGAATTTCAGCTTGTTAATTACATCTTGACTGGGAAACATGGAAAGAGAATTGCTGTCATCTTGAATGAGTTCGGCGAAGAGATTGGAGTCGAGAGAGCAATGATAAATGAAGGAGAAGGCGGTGCACTTGTTGAAGAGTGGGTGGAGTTGGCAAATGGGTGCATTTGTTGCACTGTTAAGCACAGTTTAGTTCAAGCACTGGAGCAACTTGTACAGAGAAAAGAAAGGTGATGATTTTTTTCTTTTCAAGTCATTAACGATTCAACTTATGGGGAATCTGATAGTTATGTTTATCCGTCTTTGTGACTTCTGAAATTTTGCTACATACATTTTAGTTTCAGAAACTAATGAGGTGAATTGTTGCTTTGTGATTTGTAGACTTGATCATATTTTGCTTGAGACCACTGGGTTAGCAAATCCTGCTCCTCTGGCATCTGTTCTTTGGTTGGATGACCAGCTGGAATCAGCTGTCAGGCTTGATTCTATTATCACTGTAAGCAAACTTATTTGACATTTCTGTACGGTTTAGACTTCGAATTGTCATTTTCTCAGGATTATCTTGATTATGCAAATTGTTTATTTTAATGATACAGTATGTGGTAGTTTATTTTATGAGTTTGTGATGAATTTTATATCTTCAAGTTTTTGTATGCTATATCCTGAGTTACTACGACTTTTATCTTGCTACGTTTTACTATATAATTTGGTTTTCAAATAGGTTGTGGATGCGAAGAATCTTCTTTTCCAGATTGATAAGTATCGTCACTTGTCTTCGTATCCCGAAGCAATTCATCAAATAGCATTTGCTGTAAGTCTTGCGCCATTCTACTCTCATGATATTGTTCTGGAATAGCTTTTGTATTTTCAGAAACAGTGTTTGCTTCTTCTTCGTCTTCTTTTTTTAATTTTATTTTTCTTATTTTATTATTTGGATATTTTTGTGGCGTGTAGTGAATATTGGATAAGTTGAGCATCTCAGAGGCTTATGAATGTCACTTATTCTTGTAGGATGTTGTAATTCTTAACAAGGTTGATTTAGTTTCTCCAGAGGGTTCTGGAGATGCTCTTGATGAATTGGAGAAGGAAATACATGAAATTAACTCCCTTGCCCGTGTCATCCGCTCTGTTCGATGTCAAGTTGACCTGTCTGAAGTATTGAATTGTCGGGCATATGATGCTACGGTAAGTTCTATAAAACTCTGTTCAGATTCATCATGATAGGTATAGTAGTAGATTATACGGACCTGCATTCGAACAAATGTTACTCGATTTTTACCCTTATTGGCTCACAGCATGTCACTCGTCTAGAAGCACTGTTGGAGCAACACCAATATATATCTTCTCAGAATCTTCATGACAGTAATGTGCGAACCTTGTCCATTTGCGAACCACTGGCAGTTAATCTTGATAAGGTAATTCTCCAAATTGCTAGATGGAGTCACGCTCTGCTTGGTTGGTGCACCTTGTTATTATTACGTTTCTCGCTAGTGTGTATTGACGATTACTTGGATTATGTCTTCTAACTGATCAGTTAGATGACCAAATCCTTCTTGCTTATATGACTTGAAGTTTGACAACAGTATATGTTCTGTTATAGAGTGTTTTAAACATCTCTCTTGTTAAAGTGCATTCATTTGTGTGTCAAATTAAATATTTTGTGTTTGATAATGCCTGCAATAATGTTTTATGTAGGTTCGCTTATGGCTTGAGGAGATTCTTTGGGATAAAAAAAATGGCATGGATGTGTACCGTTGCAAAGGGGTTTTAAGTGTTAAACACTCTGATCAACTGCATACTTTGCAGGTAATATCTTGCAATGATTGATAATGACATGAAAAGTTTACTTATGTTGAATTAGACAAAGCGCTTTTCCTTTGTTGTCTCTGATGCCTTGTTGCTTTATGCTCTCTTAGTCTCTCTCTTCTGCTTTCTTCTAGATTCTTAGCTGCTTTTATGATAATATTCATAATACTCTGAATTATCTTTTGAGTTTCTCTTTTAGAGAGTGTTGAAAATCTGGCAGCAAGACATAACAGTGGGAAGAAGAAATATGCCAACATTTTCAAGAATTCAAATCATCCTGTGATTGGCTCTATTGTGAAATGGTTAATGGTATTCAGGGACCTCCTGTACCTCTCGACTAATGTATGGATAGATTTGGATGGTTTCAAATCAGTGTAAAACGTTTGGTGAATTCTCGAAATCTTCAGTGAATTCCCAAGATTCTTTAGAATTCTTCACTGAAATTCATGGGAAACTACCTTAGAATCGGCAGAGAACTCTCTAAATTCTATGTAGAAATCAAGTTTCTAATCATATTAGTTAGTTTACTGTAAACAAATTTCAGTTGGAAGGAGCGTGTGACTTAATTGAAAATTCCTCATCATTGGTTATTGCCGCCATTATTCACCAATGTATGCAAACTTCTTTAGATGAATGCTGTCTCATTTCCAAACTGTTGCTGAACATTTGGTAGGCTGTGAGGGAGATTTATGAGATTGTTCCGGCTCGAAAATGGAGAACAGAGGAGAAACAGATGAATAAGATAGTTTTTATAGGTATTCCTCTAGTGGTGTTGCTGCATTTTTTCAGTAAAACCCTTAAGAAAGAATTTAGTTTGAGCTCTTTCCCTGCCCGCTGCCCTCATTTATATTTTTGTTGTAATTTCTCTGGCAGGTCATCATCTGAATCAGGACATTCTTCAAGATTCCTTCAGAACTTGCACATTAGCAACTACTTCAACTTATAAGCCACGTAATGACAAGGATTGCTAGGAGATTTGCCATTTTGAAGCTTCAATTTTGTAAAGATCGTTTTTGAGTCCAATTATTTTGAATGGAGCTCAATCAGTTGGTGCCAGAGAGTATATACTGATTTTACCTGTTTAATAGACTTTTACTCATAATTGGAATTTTATTAGTTTAAGCAGCAATATATATACTATAAATTATGAGTGATCACCTCTTCCCCTTTTATTCTAATTTATTTCATATTTTTTTTCACTTAAAAAATGGAGAACCAGTAAAAACTTAAATCATGAAAAATAGGAGAGTAGGGAATTGAAATGGTACTGCATTTGGAGTTGGGAGGCATCAAACTGCTCAGAATTTCCATAATCTTAAGTTGCACAAAGGCTCAACGCCTCAGCGGACACAAGAAGAATTTATTATTTCCTATTTTCGTTAGCAAACATAAAAGCCAAGTAATCTTATTTCCTGTTAAAAAGGTTGTCACTCACAGTCTTTTAACTTAGCACAGGAGCTCAACGGAAACAGCAGGAATCTTTTTCCTATTTTATACAAGTGAAAACCGGAAACTTTTGAATTATAGTTGAAGTAGGAATCAAATTCAACTTTGGGAAACGATTGAAATCACTCTCTCTATATAGGTGTCTTGTGCTAGCATTAGACAGTAACTGATAACTAAGCATTAAGCAAGCAAGCTGACACATAAGCTCTCTGTCTTTATTAATGGCCTCTCAAGGTGTTCTCGGCAGGATTAATCAAGAATAAGAGTTTGATTTACCACTGGGGTACCGATTTTTACCCAATGGTCAAGAGATTACGGTACAATGTCTTATTAAAAAGATCTTGAATCAACGGCTTCCTAGCAATATTATCAAAGACATTGATTTGTATGCTTATGATCCTCATCAACTCCCTATCGGTGAATCCTTCTTTTGCTCCACTATAGTATTGAGTATCATTATGATACATTTTGGTTTTTCTTGTTTAATTTATATATAATACATTCTTCAGGTGAATTTAAGAAGAATTGTAAGCCGGACGAGGGATATTTCTTCACCCAGTTGGAAAACAGAGATGATAAGGGACGGCCTAAACGGACTACGGAGAGTGGTTACTGGAAGGCTACTGGTAAAGTTGAACAAATAATTTGGAAGAAATCAATTGTTGGCTTCAAGAAAATTTTCGTCTTCTACGAAGGGAAGGCCGCTGGATCATGCATGAATTTAGAGTTAATCCCTTGTATCTCTCTGCTTTTGCACTTGATATAACCACTCAGACCACTCAGACCAAGGTCCGTACTGACTAAATATAATGTTCTGATTTCATCCTATTAATTTTAGGTAGAGAATTACGTGGCATGCAAAATTCATCACAAAAAACAGAGCAGCAATAAACGTTCAGAGGCGAAAAAAATTAGCAGCACGCAGAAAGACTGATGAATATTGATGACCATTAGCTTTGCCACCATCAGCAGAGTAGAGAGTCTCCACTGGAGACTGATTTTTCTTTTTCTTTTTATTGGAAAGATGGAGAATAATGATTTCTGTGTTGAAATAAAGAACAGAAACAAGATTCATGGATGAATTTACTGTTTGATATCTGAAATGAATTGGCTGTTTGATTTTCATTACTACAAAAATACAAAAAATGTATTTTGATTTGATTTATAATATTGAATCTGTTTTGTGTTTTCTTACCCAAAAAACCACCATGGTTTTATTTTGTTTTTTCTTTCATTTGTTTTTCAATTGTAATTCTAGCCTCCCCTCCAAATACTGAATCTGTGTAAAAAGTAATATTTAGATTTGAATGATGAATTTTTCAATTGATCCGTTCGAACCGGCTGCTTTTGACAAAAAATGGGGAAATGTTAAAAAAAAAAAACATAAAAAAGACAAAAACCCGAACCGGATGGTTCGATTAAAGTTCGGTTCAAAGAGCTAATTCGGTTCTGTTAGGTTAGCTTTGACCCCACGCTAAGATTATTTTCTCATTTATTTTTTAAATTTTAAATAATAGTGAGATTAATTAGTCTCAGCTATAGCTCCTAGACAGTCCAGTAGTTAGGACTGCTGCTAAATGTGAGGATATGAATTTAAATTCTTATAAATATATTATAAAAATAATTTTTTTTTTAATTAAAATTAAGTGGAGATAATTTTTTTCTGTAAAAAATAAATATTTTTTGAATAATAGTATTATGTAATAAAAAAAATTAATCTTAAATATAGTGTATTTATTATTATTTTGACGCTGGTATAATATCTATAATATAGGATGTGCATCGAGATTGAGTTAAATCGAACCGAATTTAAACTTTCAGTCTAAAAGTCCGATTAGATTCAAATAAAAAACCGATCGATTTTTTCTTTCAGCTCGCGTTGAACTCAAACCGAATTGAATAATCAGGTTACATAGGAGGCAAAAAACCAGAACGCAAACCCTAATTTCCTTCTCTTTCTTCACTGCTTCTTCTCTATCGCGGAAGAGAGAACGACACATTCAATCACACACACCCTCACCCACGCCCACGCTGCCACCGGTAACAAACGCCCACGCCCACGACACATTTACTCACACACACACCCACGCCTACGCTGCCGCCGCTGTCACTTTCGTTCAAGTGTGCCGACGCTGCAGCTTCTAGCCGTCTCGATTTGCTCTGTCGTTCGCTGTCGCTGCCTCCGGCTTCGTTCGCTGTCGTCAGCCCCATAAGGTAAGGTTATACATGTGATTCCAAATGGTGCATGAATGGCTGTTTCTGTTTGTAATTCAATCTTCTTTTGGGCATGGGTGAGAGGCGTAACAGGCACTCAAAACTGTTCTATCTTCTTGTGTATAATGGCTGTTTGTAATTGTTGCTGATTTGGTTTCTTAACATTGTAATTGTTGTTGTCTTGAGTGTTGATGGTGATGAATTATTAATCTATTTGTGCGTTTGTCATTTGAGATGTAACTTCAGTAGTTTGGTGCCTTGGGCTTTTTTTTTTTTTTTGGGGTTAACTTTTCTTTTTCAAAAAAAGACTTGTTGAGGTTGCTTTGTGGTTGGTATTCGTTTTTGTTTTTCATTTTTGCACCATTGAGCTGGGCTGGTATTTTGATTCATTTTGAATTTGAATTGAATTTTGGAATAGGTTGTTACCCGAATTGCAACCAAAACTGAAATTTAGATCCGAATTTTCAATCCGAAACTCGAACCCAAACCAAACCAAACCAAACCAAATTAAATTCTGTTCGGTTTGGATTTGCGTTTCGAACCCAATTTGGTTGAATTCTCCATCTGAACGGGTTTTAACCCTAACTGAAACCCGAACAACCTGAACCGAAACCCGATTTGCCCACCCCTAAGTATCTATATTCCATTACCGTTGATTGTTTTTTAACATTTTTCATTTGTTCATGTTAATTTCTTCTCAATTCAATTGTTCTTTCTAGGGTTGAATAAATTTATAC
Source organism: Clausena lansium (assembly GCA_030449835.1). Classification (NCBI taxonomy): domain Eukaryota; kingdom Viridiplantae; phylum Streptophyta; class Magnoliopsida; order Sapindales; family Rutaceae; genus Clausena; species Clausena lansium. Next base: position 5,153,692 of record JASUUF010000195.1, read on the forward strand.
AACTTGATGTTAATTGCAACTTTCCTTATTCGTATTAATTCAGTACTTTGGCAACAATAGCAAATGTATGGGATGATTGTCTAATGATACAAGCTAGAACAACTTGTATAATCCCTAATGTGTACACCAAAGTACTAACCTTGGCTACTTTTTATCATTAATAATTGCCTATCAAAGAATCCTTGATTTGGGTTCAATGATTGATTTCTCTAACTTACAAGTTTTCTTTGATTGGTATCAATATGGTTGTATTTACATTTCTAGGGCGTTAATATAACTTGTGGGGCGTATACATTTTATGTGTTTATCTGATTAGCCTGTCCTTCAAAATGCTTCTATTCCGTAGTTGATCTTTTATTTTCTTACTAAATTGGGATGAGAGCAAGATTTCTATTCAATATTATTGTTTTCAAATCTTTCTGTCTTTTTAATGCTTTTGTACTTGGGATTGGGAATAAGTGTGATACACAGTGTATGATTGATTAGAGGCAAAAATGATTGTTACTGATGTTTTAGTTTAATCTCAGGGCCAACTTTTTTGACCGATGGCATTGGTTGTAATCTGTGGGCAACCGAGCAGTGGAAAGTCACTGGCAGCAATATGTCTAGCTGAAGCTCTAAAAGAATCAGAAGCAAAAGAGACTGTCAGGATTATTGATGAAGCTTCTTTTCATCTTGATCGCAATCAGAGCTATGCCAATATGCCTGCAGAGAAGAATTTGCGTGGAGTTCTCAGGTCTGAAGTTGATAGATCTGTGTCCAAAGATAATATCATAATAGTAGATTCTTTGAACAGTATCAAGGGCTACAGATATGAGTTATGGTGCTTGGCTCGTGCTGCAGGGATTAGATACTGTGTTCTTTATTGCGACTTGGAAGAAGATCATTGTAGAAAATGGAATAAAGAGCGCCGTGAGAAAGGAGAAGCCGCTTATGATGATAAGATATTTGAAGATTTGGTAAGAAGGTTTGAGAAGCCAGATAGAAGAAATCGGTGGGATTCCCCTTTGTTTGAACTGCGACCATATAAAGATGGAATAGAGAATTCTTCCGCTGCCATTTTGGATGCCGTTGCTTATCTAACCAAAAAAGTGGATTCAAAATCACGGGATGTTAAGATCTTACAGCCAACAATTGCAACACAAAATGCACGATTCTCTGAGGCAAATTCACTGTATGAATTAGACAGAGCAACTCAAGAGGTGATTAATGCCATTGTGGAAGCACAATCCAAGGCTCTTGGAGGGCCTATGAATGGGATTTCTCTTGGGCAGGGTTTACCAAATATCAGTATTTCAAGGTCGGTTGGCCTGCCAGAGCTACGAAGGCTGCGAAGAACATTCATCAAATTGACAGGGCAAACAAGTTTGAGTGGACCACCACCTCCCTCTGATGCTGACAGTGCAAAGCGGATGTTCGTTGACTACTTGAATAGGGAATTAGAAACAGCTGTTTGAAGGATGATGATGTTTTAGCAAGCTATTTGATACATCTTTGGGTCAATCCTTCTTTTGAGTTTTTGAATACTCGTCTAGGTTGTGTAGCAATATGAATGGCTCTGTACTAGGAAGTATTGTATTGCTTTCCAGGGGAAAAAAAAATCATTGTTGTTTTTGGCAACAATTGTATCAAAGAAAGCCTAATTATCCTTTATTATTGCTGGCCACCATTCTACCATTTCCTAGTAGACGTGGGATTAAGAAATTTCTTTCAAGGATTCATGTCGAGCAGAGCAGTCCTTGCGAAATTAGTAGCCCGAGGCTTCTGCCAACAGGCATGAGGCAACAGTCGTGCCCCAGGAGAAGGAGAACTTAAAAACAAGGGGAGGACTCAATTTATCATTATGGCCGATGGCCGAATAGTCAATCTAGAACCAAATCTAATGTACGGGTTGGCATTGGCCATCAAGTTAGGCTATCAAATTTCCATCAACCCAATTAAATTTCTTTTTTTTTTTTTAAATCATCAACCCAATTAAATTAGATTTAATTAAGTTGGTGAATGAGTAATGGGTAAAGAAATCCCCTGATTTGACGGGATCAAATTTTCTGGTGACAATGAAAATGAAAATCAGAGCACAAAAGAAAGTTCATGTTTCACATTGATGTCATTTGACACGATGAAATGCTTGAAAGCAAAATCAATGCAGAGTCCATTCTGTTTTGACAGGGAGTACATTTTAGATCAACATCTCCATTAATTAAATCCAACTAATTGCAGACTTAAATAATACTAAAGTATATACTCCGGCAAAATCACAACCACCCATTCCACTTCTATATTAAGATAGTGATTATTTATTGGAATGGATGCGAGGAGTCTGGAATCTTCTCACAGGTTTCATTCTTTTTGGGAGTGAGGTGTGGAATTCTTACTCTCATGGGGAGGTGGGAGTCCCACCCTCACTTCTTTTGTTTTTAAAATTACCCTTAGTCAATATGAAAAATTATAATTATGTCATATATTATATAATTAAAATAAAATTTATAAAAAATTTTATTTTACATCATTAAAAATATTAATAATTATTATTCTTTTATATAATTAAAATTAATAATAAAATAAATATTATTTATTTTTTAATTAAAATTTATATATTCTTTACATAAGGATAAAATTATAATTTATGATAATTTACTCCAAATCTAAAATAAAGTAAATAAATTATTCGGATTCTGATTAACCATCCACACTCTTATTTCAGTATAAGTAAATACCGTACTTTCATTTTCACTCCAACAAATAAACGCACCATAAAATCCAGGGGCAGAATCTGGCCATGTCACCCACTAGTGTAACAGTAACACCACCTGTCATTCTAGCAAATGCCAGATGGGCTTGAATCTTTTTTTAGGCTACAAACAAATTTAATAGTGGCCCTAAAATCAAAAGCTTGCGACATAAATTACAATTATTCCTTATTTGTGTTGTAGAGGAGAAATGATTTGCTGTTGCACCCTGTATGTTTTGTCTAAAAGTTTGAGCCTTTAGGTGTTTTTTTAGATCTGATTTAATTGAAGTATTTATTTCCAATCCAACACAAACCCCAAAAACTAGAGTTCGATATAACCGAACGCTTAACAAAAGTAGCTCCTCTGTTTGCTTTCAATGTTTATTCTTCACTCATTCAACGACTCTTTTAATTGGTACGCATTCAAAAACCCTAATTTTGTTTTCTTTTTTTTTTTTCCTTTTCATCTTTTTTTGTGCTTTTGATCTGACTTCTGTAATAGGTTTCCTTTTTGAGATCTGGATTTCCTTTAGTTGATTATAAAATTGGAAACTTTTGCATTCTGGTCTTTTGGGTAGTTGAAGTTCTGTTAAGCATTTTTGTTGTTTTTGAACAATCATGCTGACCGCTACTGAATGTAAATTAATTGTGTGATATTGATTCGGTGGATCTTTGACTTTTTTCTTATTGCAGATTGATCTGATTGGTTGGTTGATTGCTTGCTGTTTGGGGGTGGTGTTTCCACAATTGGCATTACTCAATAGCGTACAATCAGCATTACTATTCTGAGAGAACTTGATTCTTTTTTTGGTGTGATTTGGACTTTTGATTCTGCTGCATTGTTCGGTTTTTGTGAATTACTAATCTGTAATCAGGAACTCAAACTTGGGTGTGGTGATCTGGTTTGTGTGTTTTTAGTAATGTGAGTGTGATGCTCCAATCACGTGTGAAATATCTGTGCATTTTATTGGAGGTTTGGTTTAAAGGAGAGTGTCTCGATGCTTGGTTTAGTTGTACGGATTCATGGTAACATATATCGGAACTTATATGTTATGATAGGTTATGGTTTTCGTTGTTCTTGGATTAATACATTAAAGGGATTTGCAATTTAGTGGACTTTGAAACTCAGGCTGTTTAGGGGATCAGGCAATTTGGACATGAGAAGCCCCTGGTTCAATAAACTGTCTGTTATCCTTGGCCGCAGACCACCACTCGGCTGGTTGTTATTATGCTTTATAAGCATTGTTGCACTAATTGCTGTGTTAGGATCATCAACCTCTAATACCTTAGACTCTGTAACTTCATCCTCAAAACCCGATATTTATTCAAACTATAGGAGGCTAAAGGAGCAAGCTGCGGTTGATTATTTGGAGCTTAGAACTCTTTCATTGGGAACAAGTAGGCCAAAGGAGCTTGATCTTTGTGGCAAAGAAAGAGAAAACTTTGTGCCTTGTTACAATGTGTCAGCAAATTTGTTGGCTGGGTTTAAAGAGGGAGAGGAGTTTGATCGGCATTGTGAAATGTCAGGACTAGGGGACCGGTGTTTGGTTCGGCCCCCAAAGGATTATAAGATCCCCTTGAGGTGGCCAGCTGGTAGAGATGTGATATGGAGTGCAAATGTGAAGATAACAAAAGACCAATTTCTTTCATCTGGAACCATGACAAAGAGGTACACGTTAATTTATGCTAAACATGATTCTTTGGTGGTTGTAAGTGTTAAATTGAAACTTACATTGGTCCTCTGCAGTTGCATGATTTGCTCAAATCATTAGGATTGTATGGTTTCATGCAAAGTTTATTGTTCTTCTCTCTGTTTTTTTGTTGGACTTGTGAGATATGGTGATTAAGTAATGTGTGTTTGTTATCTGTAATAAATTTACTAGGTTGATGTTACTGGAAGAGAATCAAATTGCATTTCATTCTGAGGATGGATTGGTATTTGATGGTGTGAAAGATTATTCTCGCCAGATTGCTGAGATGATAGGGCTAGGAACTGACTCTGAATTTCTTCAAGCCGGTGTAAGTTTTCTCTGCATATCATGGTTATTAATGCGTATATTTTAACATTTACATCAAAACTTGCCAAAAGAGCTTGCATTTGTTGAATAGAAACTTTAGTATCACTTTATTCTAACAGTAAAGCACTGGCATGTTTTGTCTCTATTTTGCTTTTTTCTTTTGCCCTTTATCTTTTTGAAAGGAAAATAGAACTTTTGGCATTATGATTTTTAATCTTTGCTATGTCCTTTACAGGTTCAGTCTGTACTAGATGTTGGCTGTGGATTTGGAAGTTTTGGAGCTCATTTAGTATCATTGAAGCTAATGGCTGTTTGTGTAGCGGTGTATGAGGCAACTGGCAGCCAAGTTCAGTTGGCCCTTGAGAGAGGTCTTCCAGCTATGATTGGCAACTTCATCTCAAGACAACTTCCATATCCATCATTGTCGTTTGACATGGTTCATTGTGCTCAGTGTGGGATCATTTGGGATCAAAAAGGTACATCTGGACTTATTGAGTAGGCATTTTTCTTCTAGTCACTGGTGTGCTTCCTTTTGATTGATTCAAAATATTATTTGGAGAAAGGAATGTGAGTGTAGCTTGATTCCTATATTTTGCTTTCTGTTGCTTGCTTAAAATTTATTGTGTTTGTTTCAGTGCTGAATTGTTCTTGTCTGAAAGTGTTACAGATAGGGATTCACTGTTTTAATCCATTGACTGACATCCATAGGTATTTTATGACTGCTTTTTTAGTTTTAACCACAGCATATGGGTGCTGCTTGGCCATAAATGAAAGAATTGTATGGTTATCGACCCTGAGTGAATTCCTGCCTCATATGAGCCTACCTTCTTTATATATCCGTGCTGAATATTACCGGATTGATGTATCTCAAGAATTATAGTTTGCTTATTCTGGAAGGATAACATGGCTGTATGGGGCAAGAAATCTATTTTCTGGTAAATTTTGGCAAGACCATATGGCATTCAAACTGGATGCAGCATTTTGGGCTGTCAGCAACTTAGCATGTTTGGCAGCAGCTGGATTGTTTGCTAAAATCTTATGGGTTTTTTTTAACCTGTGAAATTATATTTCCCATCTATTAATATTCAAGATTGTCTAAAATTCTGTGTCCTCTGCCCCTCCATTGTTATAATTTTATCGACAAATAGCATGTGTTGAACTGATTCTGAACTTTTATGCTGAAATACCATCTCTGCAGATCTCATCCCAGTTGGATTGTTGGCATTATTAAGCCATTATACATAAGAAAACTTTTTCCTTTGTGAAAATGTTCCAATAATGCATATTCCACCAAATTACATTCTATTTTATTCAACATTGGCTTATTGTAGGTTGTCAGACACAGATATATTGACCAGTCTTATATGGTCAATATATTTTAGTTTGAATGATAAACAAAAAGGGGAGAGATAGGAACATTGGGAAAACATAGAATACACATCTGACGTTGGAATTACTTAATTTGTTTAATTCCCGGGAATTATATAACACTCGAGTTTTTTGTAATATACCAATGGATTCGTGTTGGACGTTTCAATGATCAAGTTTATGCTATTGTCGATGTGATTTGGTTAACTAATGCCATGATTCCTTTAATTTTTGTTTTAGTGTGTGCACATTACTTTCTTCTGAGAATCTCATTGCTCAGCTTCTGACCATTGCTACACAAAACAGATGGCATATTTCTTATTGAAGTGGACCGGTTACTTAAGCCTGGAGGTTACTTTGTTTTAACCACGCCTGAAAGCAAACCGCGTGGAAGTTCATCAAGTATGAAGAATAAAAGCTTGATAAAACTAATGGAAGAATTCACTGAAAAAATCTGCTGGAGTCTTATTGCTCAGCAGGATGAGACTTTCATTTGGCAAAAGACTGTTGATGCTCATTGCTACACATCTCGGTGAGATTCTATAACAATAAGCACTCTTCTATTATACTTTATTTTCTTTTTTAAAAGGAATTGCAATTTATTTTAGTTTCACTGCTAGGTAGAAGGTTTTTTAACTTTAGTAACTTCCATATTTCCGTGTGCCTTGTTATACTGAATTATTTTTGTGAGGAATTATCATATTTCTTTCTCAAAGTAATGGCTTTAAGGGAAAACTCTTCTGATGCTTCTTTTTTTTCTTCTTTAATATAGCAAGCATGGTTTACCACTTTGTAAAGAAGAACATGATGCTGTACCATATTATCATCCCCTTGTTTCATGTATAAGTGCAACAAACAGCAAGCGCTGGATTTCCATCCAGAATAGGTCCTCTGGCTCCCAACTGAGCTCAGCTGAGCTTGAAGTTCACGGAAAGTATTGTTTCCAGATTATCTTCTCCCAATGTATTGTTTTGGTTGTGCTACCTGTAGTTTGTTTATTAATTCCTTATTGAAGTGTTGTTCCTGTTCCAGTTTATTCATGCAGTTTTGTCCTTACAGGAGTCCAGCCTGAAGATTTTTTTGAAGACTTTCAGGTCTGGAGGTCAGCTCTGAAAAATTACTGGTCTTTGCTTACTCCCTTAATTTTCTCAGACCATCCTAAGAGGCCAGGCGATGAAGATCCATTACCTCCATTTAACATGATACGCAATGTGATGGACATGAATGCTCATTATGGGGGTTTAAATGCTGCATTTTTGGAGGAGAAAAAATCTGTGTGGGTGATGAATGTTGTGCCTGTCAATGCTCAAAATACGCTTCCTCTCATACTTCATCAAGGCTTTGCTGGTGTTCTGCATGATTGGTAAGTTAAGTTTTGGTTTTGTTAAATAAAATTTGTGAGTTTGATGTTTGTAAGCATCTTAGAATTGAGGTGATCAAGAATCAGGCTTGTTCTCTTGGTTTTGTGGAAAGAAAAATAAAAAAAATAATCCAATTTCTTCTGAGGTTTTCCTGAATGAATTTTCTGGCAATTTTGTGGATAAAAGTTTTTATTTTGAATGGTTTACGCTATTTGAATAATTTCTGTTTTTGATCAAGAATCAGGCTTGTTCTCTTGGTTTTGTGGAAAGAAAAATAAAAAAAATAATCCAATTTCTTCTGAGGTTTTCCTGAATGAATTTTCTGGCAATTTTGTGGATAAAAGTTTTTATTTTGAATGGTTTACGCTATTTGAATAATTTCTGTTTTTGAAACCTGTTGAGATTAAGTTGCCAACAATTGTTCTGTGGCTTTTTTGTGTTGACTTCATTACATTTTTTTTTTTTTAATGAGGGCGTCGACTTCTTTACTTCTTAGGGAAAAGTAAATTTCTAAGATATGAAATTTGCCCATATAACAGGAATTTAAGAAATCAAGATCCTTCAAATGATAACTATGTTTGACTCTTTCTTTGCTGTACATGTCCCAAGACAGTTGTATGTATTTGCTGAGGACCTTCATATAATTCAAAGGCACGTTTAAGACAAAATTTAAAAAATTCTAGTTATTTTTCGTTTTTGAAACTTGTTAGTTTTGAGTTGTAATATTTTGTCGATAATAAAATTACTGTGTCAGGCTTTCAGCTGTATCATATAGATTGACTGATCTGATCTATCTGTATGGGCACAGGTGTGAACCCTTCCCCACTTATCCCCGAACATATGACATGCTTCATGCAAATGGGCTCCTCTCACGTCTCTCTTCAGAGAGGTGCGATCTGATGGATTTATTTTTGGAGATGGATCGAATTCTACGCCCTGAGGTATTTTTTCTCCATTCCATTGGTTTATTATTGAACTGCTTATTCTTGAACATTATGCTGTGGTCTACGAAAACTGCTTATTCTTGAACATTATGTTGTGGTCTACGAAGTTGTTTATTATAGCCATTTGCTCCATGTTTCCAGTTTTGTTTTACACCAGTCAACAATCCATCATCACTTTATTTTGACATATGAGATATGTGTTTGGTCACTAGGGATGGGTTGTTCTTTCTGATAAATTGGGAGCTATAGAGATGGCACGAATGCTTGTTACACAGATACGATGGGAAGCAAGGGTGATTGACCTTCAGAATGGGAGTGACCAACGGCTACTTGTTTGTCAAAAACCTTTTGTGAAAAAATAATTGATTTAGCATCACACGATACAACTTGTACAATTTTTTGGGTCTCTGGTTATCACTCAAAATCTGTCCAGAAGTTGGAGTATAAATCATTGGCAGTAATGACTTTATGCCCTCGTTACTATTGCCAGAGCACGAATAGTCTCGCAGCATCAGCATTTGCTGTACATGCCTAGGTGCCCAACAGATTTTATGTCAACAACTGATCCAAGGGCTTCGCACCAAGCTGTAGATTAGAAAGTTTGTTGCGCAAGTTGCTGCAATTCATTTTTGTTTTTTTGGTTCTTTTTGTAGCAATTCATTCATCCAATTTTTTGTTCTTTTTTTTTTTTTCTCCTTTTTTGGGCTTCTTTATTTCTTTAATATTTTGAGATTGGACTCGAAAGTCTTTGTACTGAACAGTCACTAATGACCACGGAATGACATAGCAACCATTGTATTGTAAACTCTGGGTTATGTCCCCAATTGTCTTTGATGTTTAAACGCATGCAGTGAGTGCTGAAATAACGAATGGGTTGAAAGCCTCTTGTTGTCCAAGAGAACTTTAGTGACAAAGGCTCTGTTCATTGTGCGTGAAACTAGTAAGCCTGTGGGCTGAGCTGCATGTGGTTATTATCGTTGAATATTTTACGTAAGAAACACAGAAGTGCTGCTGCTTGCTTCAGTTTGTACTTGTGTCAAGATTCATTGGTGCCATTATTACCGTGTGGTTACTACATCCAGACTACTCCAGAAAGAATAGCATTGTTATCGCTGTCAATTATTCTACTTTCTGCCTCAAGAGCTAGCCCAAGTTTCTTAGGTTTTTTTAATCCGACAGTCATTGCCCTGAAAAGTAACAGATGAAGAAAAATTGCACGAGACTTATTAATTAGCTAGATCAAGAAACTAAACAAATAAAAATATACATTGTAATTCTAATTTAAAAAGATAGGGATAAGAGATAAAATTATAGTATCATTCGAATCTTAAGAAGAGTTTGAATTCAAATTTTATGTTATGTTATAAGTAGAGGATTATTAAATAGAATGCCTCTCTCAATACAAAGGACAAGATGCTGTAACAGTAAAAAATTGAATTGGTTTTCCCGGAACTAAAATCATTAAATTAGTTGTATTCGTTTTTAATAGAAAACTGTTAGTCGAGCCATCGAGTGGATTTTCGGTCAATTCATGGTCCATCTAGCCTGATGAGATGAGCCTTGTAGCCTCGGCTGTGCTTCACCAATCCCCCCACATAGACATAGGAAATCAAAACTTCCCTTAGAATCGATGGGTTTTTGATTCATTTTAATCTCTTCATCAATACGAACCCGTTCTGGGAACTCTCTTTTAACTAGGTGAGCAAGTGTCGAAACTTTTCACCTGTTTCTTCAAATTTTCTTTGCCAAATATTTTCACACCATAGTTTGTAGAATCACACACCTCAATGATAAACTTTGTAGGCAGCGGCTTGTTGGTTACCTTGCTGAGAAGATATCAACACATTATCACTTCTTCATCTGTCAGACAGAACCGTTACCCATCTGTTAGTAATTTCATCATTAATTAATTGCTGATGACTCTTGATTGCTCTCACTCTTGCTCTCACTCTCACTGATCAGTAATGAAATTAAGAGATTTCCCTTGCTCTCAATGTGAGTGAAAATTAATCAATGGTTAACGAGAAAATAATTTTCATTTTACTAGTCTACATAGACGATATACGCGGCCGATATTTGACCCATTCATTATTAATGGTCCATGAAACTAAATCGAAATTTAAGCATGATCTTATACAACTCAGATGAAAAAGCTTTAGAAAGCATTGTTTTAAATGCATACAAGCCCAACCTATGATCTTGTTTCCTCATTCTATAATACAAATTCCGCACAGATTTTTCAGCATTCAAGATATAAACTCACCCTTTTATGCATCACAAAAGGCAAATTTAATCTCCAGTCTCTCCGTTTACGGCTTAACGGTCTACCTTTCTCTTGAGGGTCCCTGTTCTCCTTCACATCTGCCAACTTCCACACACAAATCTCTGAGTCCATCTCTATGGAATCCAACAGGAAGACTCCAGTCTTTTCCCTGCTATCAGAGTCCTGGTCTTCATAGCAAACTGTAATGGGCATCTCTTTAAAACGACCCAAATCATCGGGTACTTTTAACATCCGTTCTGCACCAGGAGTTGATACCTGCAAATTAAAGCAAAGCCTTATTTATTATATATATTTTTACCATCACAGCATATGAACTGAGCAACAATAAAAAAGTACAGTTAGCAATTTATTTCGTTACCTCAAGAGCCAAATCATCAGGTATTTCTCCAAGTGCTCCAACTTCATCTAATTTTTTCTTGTACTCTTGGCTATAACTTTCAAGCTCCTCCATGCTAGGACATCCATATCTAATGAAAGGCATGTTGGCAATTAACATAAAGAAATATCAAGAAATCAATACAAATGCTTTACCAATAACATGTTCTACAATCTAAAACCGGCATAATTGACACAAAACCATTTAGGAACGCGATCAAGCAAAAGAATAGATACTATTTTGATCTCATTTGTTTGTGTAGAGGAAAATGGGTATATTTTGCACAAGAATGAAGCTTCCATTAGCTATCAAAGTTTGACAGTTTACAAGAGAGTATTCAACTAAGGATTTTGGATTAACATCGTTATTTATCGAGTGCCTGAGTAGAAAAATCGGAACTAACAAATAAAATAATTTCAACTTAACAACTCTAGAAGTTAAAACTTGTTGATTGAATGCCACTTATTGACTAGTGGATTGAATTGTTTGAAATCTTTGAACAGATGTCAAGTATGTTGATATAAAATTTTGGAAATCAATTATTTTGGTTCAGGGTTCTTAGTCTATACTTTGTACTCTACCTATAAACCATTAGGGCTTAACAGTGATTATTTGAGTACTATATTATGAAATTTTGGTTCCCATCATTGGAAAACAAAAGTGTAGAAAGGCTTACTTGTTTGACAATTTATCTAGTCTCACATAAACATATCCACGAGGAGTAGTCTTGAAAGCATAGAGTTTTATGTCATCACCAAACTGCAACAAGACCTCATGGGCAATAGATAGAGCTCGTTCGCCCCAGGGGACACTTTGGAACACCACGCCACCCCCATCCCCTCCATCACCAACCTGTAATAACGAATTAACACAATCTAAATTTGCAGTAGAAAAAGAAATATGAGTAACTAAACTCTTCATCAAAAACACAACAATGCTGTACCTGAGGCTCGGCCTCATCCTCCTCTTCCCATCCATCGTCTGTGGTTTCTCCCGCTTCAGTTTCTTCATCTGCAACAGTACCAAGAGTTTCTCAGCGACTCCAAAACCACATTTAGAAGTTATCAATAACAAGTGGGATACAATTGAAACTTAAAACAAAAATGGAAGAGAGTGAGTTGAGAGCTGAGGTAGTGAGTAAGATAATTATAAAATTGACATGAATTGCAACATCGAATAATATAAAAGCAAATAAAGCCGTTGGAATAGAACTTTAGTCAAACACATAATACACATGGGTAATGGAAGAAAACATCATACACAACCAGCGTGGAAATAGCTAAAACAAAGCTTACGCTGAAGTGGGTCTTCTTCGCGGTGGTCTTTATTTTGAGTGACGCTGGAGCTTAAAAATCGATGAGATAAGGCTAAAGGAGAAGTTGGTTTTAGAGAAACATCAACAAAACGACAAGGGCTTTGAATGAGGAGTGAGTTACGCTGTACGTTGGGCAAAGCTGAAAAAGAGAGCCTTTTTGTCGACAAAGATGAAGAAGAGAGGAAGAGCGACCTGCCCACACAGCGGCGTAAATTTTTAAAAAACATAGTACGTATTACTACTAATGCTCGGTCACTGTCTCAGGCCTCCGGGTTTTGTCGGGCTGGAACATCGAAGGACGTCGTTTCAACTTTTTAATTGTAAAAAGTAAAACGAATGGAGATGCAGGGGATCGAACCCTGTGCCTCTCGCATGCAAAGCGAGCGCTCTACCATTTGAGCTACATCCCCCATTTGCAACTTGAGATAATATATTTTATAACATACCGTAAGAAATTACTTACTAGAACAGGCTCCATAATAAGCGCTTGCAATTGCATGATGAGAAAGAAATTGCGCGAGCGAAAATAGAGTGGCGGCCGGTGGGGATTATTTTGATTTAGTTAATTGTCGTTTAACAATGTTTGATTCCGACGGATTTTTTGAGATGCTATCGCTATACTTGAATAGAATGATTAGTCGACAATTAACAGCAGATTTGCAACGTCAGTTGTGTCGTCAATATCAATTTACAAAACAATTTATCCGTTGCTGAATTATGCCAAAGAGCAGATTCTTAGTCTAAATGACTAATTGTTCTTTGCTAATTAAGTAATCACTTCTCATTCTGCAACATGAAGTTGTTTAGGATATGAGATTGACAGATTGTATCTCCCCCATTAATGTGGATGAAACAAATCTCTCTCCAATATCGAGTGCGTGTAAGTATGTATAATCTAGAGTCTAAATCTTAAGATAGTTATGAAGATTTCCGACTGCATTATACATATCACTGTTTCAAAAAAAATAAGTAAGGGCAGAATATGTGTTCATAAAGAATTGCTTAAATTTAAATCTCTAACAAGGACCCCCACTATCCCGACCCTTAAACGTTTAAGGGACAAGAAATGAGACCGGAAGCAAAAACAACGGCCAGAGCGACACAGCCCACATCCACATGTAATGTACATAAAAAAATTGCGAGAACATGAGATTGGACATTTAACTTTGGCCATCCTCAAACCTATAGAAAATGTACTGCTACAGAGAATAGGAAAACAATAATTGAAGGGAGAAACAAAAATTCAAAAGATTCAATACTTTTCTATTTTTCATTTCAACATAAAATTATCTACAAGCGGAGTATAGTTCGAAGGGTATCACATAGATTTTGAATGGTCTGTTCCTCTTGTGTTACTTGCAGCTCTTGAAGCGGCATCTCGTCATAACACCTGCACGGTAATATATCAAAACAAGTTCTGGTTTGGAAAAATAAATAAATTGCAACACATGCCTCAGACAGAAATTAAGAATCACTATCTGGAGTCAATTGGGAATTTCAAATATCACAAATTGCATAAGCTATCTGATCTACTGGGCCTAAGGTGGATAAGAGATAATTAACATGCCAAAAGTTAACAGAACAAATGAGTATATAATTTAGCGAATAATGAAATCATACATTCTATGGTAAGCTAAAGCCTGAGCCAGATTCAATAGCGTGGAACTTGAAGTGAGCCTTTGGTAGACACTTGGAGGGAGGGGAATCTGTACCACATTAAACAGCCTATAAGACAAGCAAAAGTATAGGGTGCACACACATACAAAGAAAAAGAGGGGTCCAACCTCAATTTGGCCCCTTCGTCCTTTTTTGGATTGTCCATCACCAGTAAAAAGTTCCTGCAGTGCTTCCACTGCTACTGTTCCTTTGTTATCATGTTGCATGGCTCCCAGTACATTGTCCGACAAGAGAGCAATAGGGGAAATATCAGTCGCCCTCAGAATTGGAATTGGCACTGTATTACCAGCTGCATATATGGACCAAAGCTGCAGGAACCAAAAGAACCAAATATTAGGTATCTTCGTTGCAGTCGCATGACAAGCAATAAAGCATGCCTAAATGAAACAAGAGAGATAATAAAGTGCATCACTCAATTTCACGAGGCAGGGTAAGCCAAACTAAAAGATCATTACACAAGCATATGATAACTAAGCAATTTTCTTAGCAAAGGAAAAACACTGTACAGAAAAGCAAGACCAAGTTATTCTGAACTTCAGGAAATGAAATACCAAGTTTCTTGTGAATTAAACTACCATATGTTTACAGACTGTCAAAATCAAAATAAACTTGATAGGGTAAAAATCTAACCATTTATATTTCACTTCTATATGTTCTTACATACTTTCATGAAGTTCTAGAAGTTTCCAAATTCATTCCAACTTCAAAGTAACGCTGGAGCCAAGGGCTCAGCTTAGGTTAGTTATAATGCAATCTGGAGAAAATTTATCACCATTCCTTGATTATTTGGTGTAAATAGAGTTCAAAACATAAATCACCTTGTCTTGCAACGCAAAAGCTTTCTTGCTGACTGTTTCCCTCTTCAATGTGCCACTGCTGGTATCCCTACCACCACCAATCTGTCCTTGAGAAATTTTTGTCTTGAGATTTTCAGCAGAAGAAGCCTGTATTGTATGTGTAAGATGATGCGATTCACCAACCAATTTATTGTTTAAAGCAGCACCTGATACACCATCCACCCTGATAGGAAACCCAAATGAATCAGGCACTTCAGTAGGCAAACAATAACTTTTTAAAGAAGCTACATAACAGGAATTAATCGATAGGTTACAAACCGAGTTTATGAAATCTATTGCCACAATTGTATATACCAAAAGATAATCTTAGCCAAATAAACAATATTACAGAATCATACATGTGCTCCAGTGTAGGAAATACCTGGTATCAGCCGATTTGCCGCCAGTGCCACTAATTTCAGCATGTCCAGGAAGAGTTGAAGATTCTTTAATATTGGAACATTGAGTCTTGGCTATTGTCTTATCAGTCTCATGAACTACAACAGTCCCAAAGTCACCTGTTTAACAAAGATTTCGCTAAATCAGAAAGAAGTGAACTAATAGTAAAACTAATTTGCCTCTCTCTATCCAGTAACCAATACTTCACAGAGGAACAAGGTTATCTACACAATATATTTTCATGGTTCCTATTTATCACCAGCAAACAACCTCAAGTATGCAATCCAAAATTGGGTTAAGATTGTCAGATGGCAAGTAAACTTGAGAATTTTTCCTCATGAGTGGAGTTAGTTTATATGAACAACTAATTAAAAAACTTTATTAATATTTCTTCTGAACCTAGAAATAACAATTTATGAGTTTGCTCATTATTCTTATCTTAGTTCAAAGTATGCACACAACACCCATACCACATTCCAACATGAAGATAAAGCAACATAAGAATAATGCAATCAAATTGTACTATGATTTAGGGTTTGAATACAGTTTCCTTTTAAGAACTGAATTATACCAGAGATGTAATATGATAGACAGAGTAAGCAATACCTTCTTCCATATCCTCCAACGTATGTTGCTTTTTCAAAGTACTAGTTGCAAGTACTTCATTTGTCACTTGAACCTGAGGCTTTGATGGCACAGTATCTCCATAATCCTCATTCAACTTCGGACCCATTGTTGCCTGTTTCAGACCGAAAGCAATAGAAGCACAATCAATGATATATCACATTTATAATTAAAATATAACGTTTATGTATGCGTGCAGTATGTGTGTGTATAGTGATCAGATACATAGATTTTATAACATGTCTGAATACACAAAGTAAGAAAATATGTAGCATACATTGACTTCTGGTTCATCTGGAGGAAGATTTTGTGCTTGCTGAGCGATTGAGGCCCTAATTTGCCTTGCCTTTTCAATCTTTGGCAACATTGCAGTAGCTCCACATTTGCATCTTTCAATGAATTTGTGCTGGAGTTTGAAATGAAGAGAATAGGTTTGGAGTAAGAAAGTATAAGAATAGAACAAAAGAATGCATACCAATTATATAATATAAGTTAGAAAAACAGAGACAAAACACATGAACACACAAGCAGGCATGGGCGAACATGAATATATAACTGTTTGGACATCACGAATCTCAACAGGTAGTTGTCTGATCCTTAAAAGGTATTAATAAATATTATAGTTATCAACAGCTTATAACTATGTGAATATAAATCACATGGTTCACTAAATCATGGTGATCACAGAGGCAAAACTTATAACTATTACACGGTCCACAACCCCCCCCCCCCCCCCCACAAAAAAAACAAAAAAAAAAATAAGTCATCAAACACAGATAATTCTTGCAGGCATTCAAAGCATCTTGTCACAATCTATAACCAAGATACAAAGTACATTATTTAGGAAGCACAGAAAAGTCTATCAAAAACAATATGGAAAACTCTATCAAAAATGACAACCGAAGCATAAAAAACAGTATGGAAACTAAGACAAGCAGAATTTTAATCTTAATTTGAGAACCTTTCTTTGGAAATTCATGCTTAGCAACTGCATTAGGAATAATTGCACCAAGCTTTTTCAAAATTGAAATTCTAGGACAAAAATTATACAGAAACCAACAATTACCATACCTTAAGCATTTCAGCTGCTGTGGGACGAGCACGTGGTTCCTTGGTAAGACATTTTGCAACAAAATCATGAAAGACAAGAGACCTGAATGAGAATCATCAAATTTAAACATTGATTTACAATGCCAGTTGTGAAATAAGCATAAGTAGCCACACTCTTTACTAGAAAGATGTGGGCATTTTTTATGATTATTTCTCTGATTTTGAGCCAGATAATCAGATTTCTCAGTATAAGGAAACTGATCCTTAAAAGGCTACCATAGATGAGCCGACAACCTCTGGTAGAGGAGTCAGTATATCCAACTATGTATTTTGTTCTACAACGCTAGTGCCATAAGGATCATTGAGTTGAGTATAACCAAAAGCTGACTAAATGCAGCAAAAATTCACCCTTAACAATTCCAACTATGTTTTTTACAATTTGCTAGTGTCATAACTGAAGCTAGATTAATGACTTGAGACCGCAACTCCGTACTTTACAACCAAAAGGTTATAGGATAGCATTACAAAAGCAAGACCCAAATTAAAAAAAAAATTACGAAGGAAAACATGGCCTAACCAGAGATAAACAACTTCAGCAAAAGGAGACCCGATGATGACCATCAATAGCTTTTAGGAAAAATTGTAATATAATGTTGGATGACCTGTGAATTCCCACCAAATTTGAGGGATTTGGACTATTTGCAAGCAATAAGTTGCATGACAGCTCAGGAAAACCACGGCATGTACATAATGCAAAAGGCAACAAAAGAATAAAACTGCAGATGCAGTTATGAAAAGAAAGGCTACTCAAGTTTTTCGATTATCTGCGATGAATCTGATGACTGCACCTGTAAAACGAGATATGGTTTGAGAATGAAACACTTGGAAAACAGAAAGGACTAAAAGAACTGGGGTACGCCTCTGTAAAGAGAAGATGGCCAATGATTGCGACAAACTATATGGCATAGAAAATAATGGCTGCAAACTTGGGTGCTGACTGTTCAGCATAGTAATCATATTCTGAATTTCTAAGCCGCTTGCAAGACAATGTTCTAGAGGACTTGTTTTAAGAGATTGTTCACAAAAAGAACTAAAATAACAAACCATTTCTCTTTGTCCTCGAGCATTGGAGCTGGCTCAATGGATATCATGAACAAAACCTAAAACAAAAAATTGATAAGTCACGTTCTTAATAAGCACAAATTGAATACTAAAAATGAAAAGGAATTACGAGACACAGCAATAAGAGAAAAAAACAGAGTAAAAACTTCGGTGTAAAACTATATAAAAGCAGAAAAATATATATGATATTGAAGTCAGCTCCCATTTTCCAAAAATAATCTGACCATGTTTCTTTATCATTTTTTAATTTATAAAAAAGAAATGATTTCTAAAACAATAATGAATAGCCTCCACAGAATCTCTCAATCTATTTAAGCATCATATCCATCCTGGTTTGTGATTATCCCAAGTCACGTATACGCACAGTACTCCATTTTCAGTAAGTTATCATGCATCCCACCCCAAATTAAAATATTTGCCTTCCAAGGTTTATATGAAGGAGATTCACACCCTCGACGCCTTGCTTCCCAAGCAAGAGGCCAAACCAACCAAACTGTCCCTTAAACTATTTTGGCTGCCCACAGCAGTTCCATCAACCATAATACATCAAACTGAATGATGCTCTCTCACACCTAATTAAGATGAACAAACTTTCAATTTTATGTTTTGGGACATCTATCCCCCACTCTTCATCTTCAAAACATCGTACAATTTACCAATCCAGATGTAGCCTCTGTATCAAGGAATAATATAGTGACAGTTGAAGCCAACATCAATATAAATTAAAGCAATTAAAATATAGGAGTTCAAATGCTTCAGTATTCCAAAGTATACAGAGTTCAGATTAAAATGAAATAAAATGCACTAACCCTCATCGGATGGACCGTTGACCTTGGAGGAAGGCCCTGAAAATAGGAAAAAGAAAAGACACAATAGCAGTTCCCAAAACATCATTACCAAACAGAAATAGAAGGAACCAATTTACGTATCAATGAAGAAATTCTAAATAAGTTGACAATGCTAAGATTAACAAACTCAACTTTACTGAGTTATATTTTCATTCCAGGCACCCAGGTAAGAATTTGGACAGTTTCTAAGGTTTATAACCAAACAAGAATAGATTTTTTCCTGCGAACCTTTGCAAAGAACCATGGAGCATTTACCCCCGAACAGACATACCTCAGCCATTTCAATTGCAGAGACACCAAGGGCCCAAACGTCCACCTGGGAGATGATTTGAAAGTGTACTAAGAAGTTAGCATGACCAATGACTTATCATAGCAAAATCAGCTCCATATCAAAGCTTCCCAATAGCACAGGAGCCAAGCATTAATCCAAGAACCTCATTATTAATAGCTAAAGCAGGACAGTCATTGCTCTACAACTTACAGATTCAACATTTGAATGTGATGGTTGGAAAGCATTACATCTGTTAATATCCGGGCTTAATACCGATATTTTAGCAACAAATCCAATAAATCTACATGTAGTGCTTGGTGTATTGATCTTTTGGAAAGGGAATGTGTGCAAGTTGATTATTTCAAGAATAAGAAAGAAAACAAACGAAGAATTCAAAAAGGGATTCGAAAAAAGAAATGGAAGAACAAAAGTCGTATGGATTTACAAAAGTCCATAAAGAACATTAGAACCCTAATCTCATAATCAGACTGCTTGAATTGACATTTTGATCTTCATGATGTCATTAAAAAATTACTTATAGAAGTGACAAAATTTTCAGATAATGTTTCTTAAGCTTTTGATGTGACTTCCACCTAATGTTTTCAAGGGTTTTCAAGCAACTCCATACCCACCAATCTTTGTGTTAGTAATTTATATTGTTTTTTATGCACATCTGGAGATTAGTCACCTTCAAATAAAACTTGAAATCAAGACAAGAAGATATGTGATGACCTCAATCAAATCTAAATACAAAAGCATTAGAGGGAAAAAGAAATAGTGCTTAACAAGAACACCAAACCAAACTCATTCCTCAATGGAAGCATCAACATTATGTTACCCATCAAAATTATATATATGTCCAGCATCACTGAATAAACCCAAAGATCCACTTTTCACTACTACTGAGGCCCAAAATCCTGAAACTACTAGTTATTCAAGCTGGTACAAGTAGAACAAGTAATATCTCCTTAATCTATACAGATTCTCTCTTTTTCTTTTTCTTTTGACAAATCTATTCAGATGTTCAAATAAATGCAATAGTTAGCTAAGGATCTGCCAGCCACATAACCAATCTTTCTCATAATGCATGAAAGTCCTTTAGCATACACATCTGTACTTAATTTGTTTCCTACGCTAATTAGGCACTTAATTCTACCAATGATGGAAAGGATGGGATGGTGAACCACGAAGCAAGAAGAGAGATTTGAAGAAAAAAAGTTCATGCAGCCAAAAGATACAATACCTTGCCATCATATCTGCTTTCCTGAATAACTTCTGGAGCCATCCAATGTGGAGTGCCAATAAACTGAAACAATGTAGAAGGCCATTAAACATACTATCAGAAGTCAAATCCATACAGATTAACAAAAGAAGTCATCAATCCAAGAGCAATACCGGCAAATACCACCAAAAAGGCCAAGTTATGTAAAAATAGTAGCAAAATGGATTTTGGAAAAAGAAATAGAAAAAGATAAACATAAAAGCAGAGTAAATACCAAACTAGAATAATGAATTTTAGCTGACAAATTCAATTTGCTTTCACATAAGCAAATAGGAAGATCCATATGAACAATAAGGCATAAGAAATCACTACTCTTTTTATTTTTTCTCCAGCGCATTTGCAACAAAATCAATGACATATTAGTGCTACTCAGAAGTTAAAATTATTTATTAGGATATAAGAAATTAAAGTAAAACCCATATGTCAAATACGTTACAAAAGACAGGTCCGTTTTGGGTACATAATCCAGAGAGTAAGATCAAAAGAAATGAGCAACTAGGATAACATATTACTTATTCCAAGGTGAGCAGACTAAATTAAAATACTTTATCACTTCAATCAAATATTACTCCTCATTTGTAGTGCCAGCTTTCTAGAAACCTCGAGCACCCAACTAACTAATTATGCTAAAATTAAATGATAAATACCGTGTTACGTTTTGACATGGTCCTTGTAAGCTGTGCTGCAACTCCAAAATCACCTGACAAAATGACACCAAAGTTCTGAATCAATGAACTGTTACAAACTGAAAAAGGGAAAAGAGAAAATTGGGCGGTTGGGGGAGGGGGGTGGCTTGTTGTTGTGGAGATGGAGAGGCCAACAATAAGGATTGAAGTACAAACAAAAACTACCAATATCACAGGCTAGAAGTGAAATGCAAAACCTACCACACGTACCAACGCACTGTTTTTGATAAATTAATATTGTTTGATGATTTGTACTTACCCAACTTCACCTCTCCTTGATCAGTCAACAAGATATTACCACCCTTGATATCTCTATGGACTTTGAAAATTGAGTGCAAATAAGCAAGGCCCTGCATGTAATAAGAGAAAGAAAGGCAGAAATATGTATGACACTACATTGCTTAAGATTTAAATATTCATTTTCAAACTAATCAAAGTTATGGATACCTTCAAAGCTTCCCTGCAAATATATGCTATTTGATACTCCTCCAAAGGCTCCTCAGCAACATTCATCAGGTCAGCCACACTTCCACCCCCGCAATACTCCATCACTATCTGCCAAATAACAAAATTATTTATACCAAACTCCGAACACCCGACAATGATGATTCAACGAGCTATGGAAATAGGAGTATTAAGCAAATGCCCAACCACCCACCCAAAGATACTCTTCGCCTTGGTAACTACCGAGGTAGCGGACAACATTCGGATGACTACACTGCTGCAACATCTCAATTTCACCACGAATTTCTTCATATCCCTCCTCCTGAACAAAAACAGCATCAAAACCTCATTTCCAGTAATTCCTCCAACTTAAAACAATCATAGCAAAGAGTTTCATGCCAAACAAGGAAGCATTTATACCCCTTCAGATAATGATATAACTTTGATGGCAACAAGCTCCGAAGTTTTAAGATCTCTAGCCTTGTAAACAGCCCCATAAGACCCCTTCCCTGCTTCCTCAAAAATTAGAGCAATAACCAAACAAAGAAGTATTAGCAGTGTCAAAAAATACTCCAAAATCAGCTACCCACGTGCAAACAAACCCTTTTTCTTTTTCTATTTCTTTTTTTTTATTGGAAATGATTAAAAGATGCCCTAATAAACCTAAAATTCACTAAGCACATAGCATATTATATGCCTCATTGAAAAGCCTTACAAGCTTGAAGTATTTTTCAATTCACGCCAAAAAACCAACTAAAAATTCCAGAACTGTAATTGATTTGAAATTTTGACTAAGGGCCTATTTGTAACTGTTGTGCTTCTAATTCAGATTAATTTTGAAAGCACGTAGCCCACGGAGCTTGCTGCTTAAATAGTAGAAGCACAAGTAAAATGATCAAAAGAGAAAATTCATGTTCACACAAAAAACAAGATTAACTAACAGTAGCTGTCAGAAGTCAGTACGTGGATTTCGAAAAAAGTAATAATAACATAAGTGAAGAAAAATTCAGTACTAAATTCGAGTCCAAAACGCACCGAGTTCGTTGAGCAATTCATACTTGGTAGTAGGATCTTCTCTGGTAACACTCTCCGGAATCGAACTCGACGACACCTTTGTCTGCTGCCTCACTTCCTCTCCGTGCAACGACGTGCTACTCCCAAACCTCCGCATGCTAGCCACCGCCCTCCCCATCGTCGAATCGTCGTATCCTCCGCTCCTCCTCTCTCCGTCCTTCGATCTAACAACAAACGTCCCGAACTCATCGTCAGCGTCCGTTTTCTTAAACTCCGAATACGGTTTGTTCACTATCGTACGGCTGTTTTTAGCTTTGGTTTTAGTTTTGGTTTTGACGATCATAGTGCCAAAATCTCCGTCTTCGTCGTCATCGTCTTCGGGAGGAGCGGCGCCGAAATCTTTAGGGAGGCGTTTGAGGAGCGGAGGGAGGGAGTCGTCGTCCTCCATGACGGCGTCGTTTTGTGAATAGTTTGTTCTGGAATCTGAGTCATATATGTTCTCTTCTTCGTCATCGTCGTCGTGAATTATGACTGTTGAGTAGATTTCCGATCTCGATGGCGGGGTCCGCCGAGATGTGGGCGTGTGATCCATGTTTCCGCCCACGAAAAAGGAGACTGCAAGTTGAATGATATTTTCGCCGAAGCAAATTGCAACCGTTATTGGACTCAAGCACCGGATAATGCTCAAAAGTTGTTTTTCTGTTGGGCCTACTGCCCCAAACTTCATATGCTTTATTTCTTAATACACTGCGTTAAATTACCCAGTATACTCTTTTGCGCTTATTTGAAGCCTTCAAACTATTTTTTAGATTTTTTTTTCCCACTAATGTCACCGTCATTTCGTCTTATTGTAAACCCCCTTAACGACGCGTCGTCTTCATTGTATGTCCTCGTTTTTTTTTTTTTGTTGATAAGATGTCTTCGTTTTTTTTTTTTTTTTTTGAAGAAATGTGTTCGTTTTATTTAACTCTCTAGAAAAGCAAAACTTTATTTTCCTAAAAAAATTAAAACCTCATTTTGTATAAGAATAAACATGTAATAATGATACAGTGTACAAATTAAAAGTATTGAAATTGCATTTGTTTATATATATATATATATGTGTGTGTGTGTGTGTGTGTGTGTTTTGTTAGTAATTAGAACTCTAGAGTGCAACTAATTTGTAAATTTTTATTTGAATCTGATGGATCGAATCGGATCAGATAAAATTGAATTTCACTCTGTGTGTGCGTGTGTTTGTGTTTTGTTAGTAATTAGAACTCTGGAGTGCAACTAACTTGTAAATTTTTATTTGAATCTGATGGATCGAATCGGATCAGATAAAATTGAATTTCACTTTTCCTTGGTTTGGATTATATTGGATTTCAATAAGTGATTAGATCCAAAATAGAAAATCTAATAAATGATGGATTGGACTCGGATTTAAAAAAATCTAATGAATTTTAACCATTGAACACCCCTATTACAAAAGTATATTTACATGACTAAATTTTTTTTACCTTGTTATCGTCACTATAATCATATGTATGGTTTTAATTGTAATTAATAGTTGTAGTTGTAAATTAGAATTTTTACAGCAATTAGTATTAAATTTTGAGTAATATATCGATTGGATGGTAAATAAACAATTTTCAAATTATAAAATTCATCATCTAATAAATGAGTGACTAACAATAATTGGGACTCAAATGTTAGATTCACTCGTATTTTTTTATTTTTTTACAATTAAAATTGCAATGATTATTAAAATAATGTGAAATTCAACATAACAGATGACGCGTCACTTATGAAGAATATAAATAGATGTCAAGTCGTCTTGCTAGTGTTGTTACGAATGACGTGACGTTTTCGAATAAAACGTAAACGACGAGTCAGAAATAGCATGCACCGACACATACTATTTCCATACGTTGGTTGTACGAAAGTGACAGATTTCATGTCGTTTACATTATGAACTATTCATTGTCATGTCATCGTGATATAAATCCTCTAAATGACCTATTGTCTTTTTTGTACGTTTTCTTTGTAAATAAAAAAATTAAAATCTCATTTTGTATAAGTATAAATATGTAATAATGATACATAGTACAAATTAAAAGTATTCAAATTTCAATTGTTTTTTTTTCAACCATATGATAATAAAAAACACAAGTCATGAAATATTAAAGAAGAAGATATATATTTTTTACTTGTTAGTAATTAGAAATGTGGTGTGCAATTAATGATTTTTATTTGTAAATTTTTATTTTAATCAGATTGATCGAATCGAATCAAATTAAACTGGATTTTAATAAAACACTTTTATTAAAATAATATGAAATTCAACATAACAGATGACACGTCATTTATAAGAATATCAGACGATGTCATTTTGTCTTGCTGGTCTTTTTGTAAATGACATGACGTTTTCTACTAAAACGTAAACGATTTGTCAAAAATAATACCCGCCGGCATCAATGCAGGTAAACAACAGGTTTTTTTGTTAATACCAAACCTACTCACAGTCATAGCAAATTTAAGTTTGTATACCAAACGCACCTGCAACCCGCAAAATCACCTGCAATGGATGGGTACCATTGCTTTAAGATGGACCTTGTTTTGATTGTATAAGTTAGTCTCAGTATCTTTTATATATCAATACTATACCATCCATGCACAAAGATGATGTTATTTTATTTTTGGATCAGTATGGAAATAAATATTCCGTAATCTTGAAAGCATGTAATCTATTTATTTGTTTGTTTGTTCTTTTGAAAGTGAAAGAATCTAATTACATACTCTATGTGAAGTTGATTTAACTTACTTTCGAGCTTTCAGCTCTAAAGGCGTCATTTGGAAGTGGTCCTTGGTAGAGTATACAAACAGACACTGATGGTTAATCAAGAAGCACTGTGTGTGTGTGTGTGTATATATATATATATATATATTTTGTTCGTCTCAAAATTACATAGAGATGCAAGAAATTGACAATGTAAACTTTATATCACTTGAGCATCATGTTGTTGTCACGTGTAGATAGGATATATTCCTTGCTCATATTATAAGCTTTTACACACACACACACATATATATAGCCTTACGCACCTGTACAATCTTCAAGTTAAGGCTTTGGGCAACGAGTAGAATATCGATCCAATTGCTTATATAAATGAATCCATCAACGAAGAAAGCAGGTTTGATGGCCTTTTCTAATGAGGGCATTCTTACTTAACAAAGTGAGGATGTACACTAAAATATAAAAAATTATAAATTTGAATTCATTAGAGATTATATTTTTTTGTCTATTAGTGTATTAAAGTATGTATTTTTATATCCGTTAGTAGCATACTCACTAGAGAATTATTATTATTATTATTATTATTATTTTACACACACACACACACATGTATATATATACATATATACATATGTATATATGTGTATATATACGATAAGTAAAGAATGGGTGAATCGAATAAGTATAGCTCACTCTGATCTTATAACGCAAAGTATATGCCTTTTGCTCCCTCTTTCCCATGAGATCTTAGACCGTGGGACCAATGGACCGAGTTTCTTCGACCAATAAAGACAGATGTGAAACATTTTTATATATAATAGTCTAATCAGGGATCCCTGACCATATTAAAGTGAGGAATAATCTAAAAAACAAAATAGCACAGATTTCAATACATTACATGATAAAATACACTAGAGTCTGTGTTTTTTTGTTTGTTAACTTATCCCTGACTTTAATATGGTAAAAAATCCATGATTGGAACATATATATATATAAAATTCAAGTTGAAAATAAATTTTATAATACATCAGAGGTACCATGTCACTCATACAATCAGTAATTGATGCTATGACATATGTGTATTTATTTTGAAAAGCCACCATACAAGTTGTAGTTATATTAAATTCAATTACACATGTCATACATACATTAGTTGGTTGTATTATCTCTGATGTATTCAAGAATTCCTCACCAAGAATTGAGAAATATGAATAAGGAAAAATTACAGATTTCTCATTCAAATATGAGTTAGAAATACTTACACCCAAATTCGAATAGATGTAATGCTCATCTCTTTTAAATTTAAAAATGTTACACTTTATCATCTTACACTAACAATTTAAGTTATTTTACAATGAAAAAGTCCAAATTACCACTAATCAATTTGAGTTATTTTACAAACCGCGAACATCCATCAAAATGAAATATTTTTTGTGTGATATGACAATATTGCCTTCGATAAGTTAAGTTAAGATACTTTCATTTTATTCCATTTTCATCGTATCATTGATTATATATAAATTTTATTTACATAAGACAATACATTCTCTTATTGATAACACAAAATAAGTTTTACTAAACCTTCAAATACTATATTGCCCAATTTGTTTACATTTTTCAGTTTATTAGCCAAGAAAATATGAAAAAAATTAAAAATTACATAAATTATGTAATCAACACAAATTAATAAAGGCAATGTTGTCATAACATATACATAATATTTTATTTTCATGGTAGTTTATGGTACGTTGTAAAAATAACTTAAATTCATTAGGGCAATATGGACTTTTTCATTGTAAAATAACTTAAATTGTTAGTGTAAGGGGATTAAGTGTAGTTTTTTTGGTTAATCTGAAGGGGTAAATGTCAGAACACATTTGAGTTTTGGTGTAAGTGTTTCTAGCTAACTTTATTTGGTAGTTTATCAAGTTTTTTCATCTCAAATATGCTATTGGATATGATGTACACAATTTTTAAATTTTAATTGTTTTGGATTTTTTTATATTTTTCATTTTAATCAGATTCAAATAATTAAGAACTTGACTTCATAATCTTTTTACATTTTAAACTCTTGACAACTCAATCTCCTTCTCACTCATGTGCATGAGTGAGATCCGAACATTGCTAGAATATTAGTTAGTAACTATATATCTAGCAAATTGGGTATGGCAGGGCTAAAGAAAGTGTCTGTTATGGCACACTTTTAACTGGGGTCTGTTTAATTAATTTAAAAGCAAAAATCATTCATTCCTATACAAACGTACGTTAACAAATTAATAAGATAGAAAAAGAAATAATAAATAAGAATGAAGAAGAAGAATAGAGACGAGAGAATATATAAGAAAAGCATTGAAGACAGCAATCTTTCGGCATAAGAAGGTGTACATTGGCTTGGATATCCAAATCTAAAAAATCCCATTTGCATCTGCTTTAATTTTCTCTTTTACAATTGCAAAAGGTAGATAGCGTTTCCAAGAACAAATTATGTTTTTACAGATCATATATATATTCCGATTTCTAAAAGAATACGAGTCGCTTCATCAAAAAGACTTGTGACCATGTGTGTTACGAGGCTTCGGGTTCTTATTCTTTTCTTCAATCATTTGAAAGGTTCTGCAGTAAGGGTAGGGTAGGGTAAGGTGAGGTGCTTTCCAAAATGTTTAAAGTGAAATTCTAAATATGGGCAATACTAGGCTAACAAATTTTTAAGGTCACAACCACTAATATAGAATCTCATCGTTTTCTCATAACCTTTTTTCTTTTTCTTTTTAACATTATTGCGGTGTTTCGAGCAAGTTAAAGAAGGAACAATACTTTGTCTTTGTAAAATATATGCATGAGTGGTAATAGCAACAACCACGATTCTCATTTACCGTTTAATAAAATTCTAAGAGGACAGGTGAAAGGCCATGGACTGCGCAAGAGACAATCATATACAAAAATAGAAAGTGAGAATAAAGGTGGGTAGCTGTTGATGATAAATGGACGATCCATTAATTGATTGATTGTATTTTTGACCAGTAGAAGATTTAAGAGCATTAAAATTATATATGCATGCAGCACAATGGCGACAAAAACATGTAAAAGATGTTTATAAGGTGTCCATTGGCAAAGTAAATCAGGAAGGATATGATAAACAAAGTATTGATTTGATTGTACCACCAATATCTAGGGATATATATAGATGCTCTCCATGACCACGACTATGACCACGACCGCCTCGGACACTCGGAAAGAATGGTACCATTAGGTTGTAGTTGTGGTAGAATCATATTGTAGAAGGTTCGTTAATCTACGAACAAACCAAAAAAATTTTTTTAAAAAAATTGTAAGTTATGCCTCAAATTAATTGAGATGAGTAGTCGTTTTTTTTCGTTCTTTTTCATTCTTTTTGTTTGCATAAATCTTTTGAAGTTATAGTGCGTATATTTGTCGAGCAATGATAGGAATCTCAATATTTAAGTTTTAATTTGACTCCTAACTAATGTGACGTTTGTCCGTTGGATGGTAGTTAAGTAATTTTACAAGTTATGAAATCTACCATCTAATAAAAAAGTGACATATAACATTGAGACTCAAATATTGGGATCCCTAATATTGTCATTATTGATATTTTTCAATTTAAAATGTTGGTTGTATCATTTTTATTTTGTAAAAAGAAAAGAAAAGGACCTAAATTTTATCATGTAATATTCATTATTTTTTTTCTTTCAAATTAAGCTTAATAGGTTCATAAAATTTGCGTTGATATTTATATTTCGTAAAATATATAAAGCATGTCTACTTAGTACTATGTAAAAGGAATAAATAAACAGAAAACATCGTTTGGTTTTAACTTATTCAAAAAATAAAAATACATATTCTTAGTATTAATTCAAAATTATATATTTTACCATTGTTATAATTAAAAAGAAGATTTTCAAAATCTGTCACTATGCTTTTATACTCAAGAGATATACTTAACAGATAGCCAATCAATCAATTACTCTATCTTGGAATTTTCTTTTATAACTTTTTTACCCAATCGAATGATTTTTTTCAAAAATTTTATTTTACTCCTTTTTTTAAATGATAAAGTATTTAAGCTTACCGAGTTTAAAACTTTATTAAGGCTTTATTTAGTATGTCTTTTTAAATACAATTTATTTAAGTAGAGTTTTTATTAATAGAATTTTTACAAAAAGAAAATTTTAGTAATTTGGTTATCAATGAGAATTTTTATTAAAAATTATAAAATTATTTTAATAGACAAGTTTCTTAAAGTTATATTATAAAACAAATGAAATAAGATTATGAAATAGATATGTGATATTTTAGACAGTTTAACATTTTAAAAAAACTTTCTAATCTTTATTCCAAAAAATCTAAAATTTAAATTTTTACCAACAGAGACAAAATAACTTATTTAATACTAAAAGTTCTACTCAAAATACAACCTAACAACACTAAAAATAAATAAAAAAATTTATGAAATTAAATAAAATATTTTTAATTATTAGATAAATTATACGCAGTAATTATTAGCATGAGGAGACACCTTTATTGCAAGAAAGTCTTTAATATCTTTAAAACATTACTTCTTATCCATTCACTGTCTAACACATCTTCACCCAAGAATTTTTAGTTTATTATTTTTGAGCTATTATAAATAAAAATAAACGAATTTTAGAATATGTTAAATATAATATAATTAATTAATACATATATAATATATATACTTTAATTTTATGACTATAATTTATATATAAATTTTTTAAAATAAATAAATACATACCATAATAAAACTTATTTAATATACGACTAAAATTTCTCATAAAACTGATGCGACAAAAGCAATTGCTATCAAAATTCAGTTTAGAACAATATTTAAAAGGAGCCGTTCTTTGCATGGCTTGTGGAATATTATAAATAATTCATGGGTCGGTTACACGCAATAAGTCGGTAACCAAAACAAATTCATGAGCAACAACTTGAATGTTTCATATTGCATTCACAGTTCGCCTGATAAGTCAGCCCTAAAACGCAATTAGTGTTTGTGTGTTTTTGAATGTTCAAAACTAAACAAACTAAATCATCACGTAAAAATTAGATATATTCACATAA
Organism: Clausena lansium; assembly: GCA_030449835.1. Classification (NCBI taxonomy): domain Eukaryota; kingdom Viridiplantae; phylum Streptophyta; class Magnoliopsida; order Sapindales; family Rutaceae; genus Clausena; species Clausena lansium. The sequence continues at coordinate 5,184,221 of JASUUF010000195.1, forward strand.
ACTTCAATTCTAACGATTAACATCCGTGTACAATGCAGCAAAAGATTAAACTTACTGTTGTTACACAAACTAAAACTAAAACTAAAACTAAAGCTAAGCACAACCGTGAGCGATAGTGCAGTACGATTAGCCAACTACTTTTGCTATAACACAATCTATCATGTTATTATCTAAACTTGGAAGCCCACAAAGCTTAAAATCAACTGATCAGACAAGCTGCTCCCTAGGAATGGCTTTGCAAACCAAAGGGCTCTTCATCTCCATGGAAAGTTTCAAGCTTTCCGTCAAGTCCACGTTGGCTGAAGCCACCCATTCGAAGCTCTGCAGAAGCTGAGCCAACCAGAGATGGACAGTGGCCAAACCCATTGATTTTCCGGGACAAACCCTCCTGCCAGAGCCAAAAGGAGCCAGCCTCAGGTCAGATCCCATGATGCTTATGTCCTCTTCGATGAACCTCTCAGGCTTGAACTTCTCCGGCTCTGCCCAGACTGTTGGATCATGAGTGATTGCCCACATGTTGACCATGGCAGTTGTTCCAGCTGGGACAAAGTTGTCGCCAACATAAACATCGCGTACGGCAAGGCGAGCCCACGAGAGTAAAGGGCCTGGTGGGTGAATCCTGAGAGTCTCCTTCACAATAGCTTGAAGGTAAGGCAAGCTTGGGATGTCAGAATCCTGAACAGGCCTTGAGTTGCCAACAACAGAAACAATTTCAGCCCGAGCTTTTGATTGGATTTCAGGGTGCAATACCATTCTTGCTAGGATCCACTCCACCAGGATAGCTACTGTGTCTGTTCCTCTAAATATCATTTCCTGCAGATTAACGTAATATAATTAAAAAGGAAAGAAACAACAAACATAAAACGACAAAAAGCCAAATTATGAAGGATGAAAATATGGAATATACCCAAAGAACGGCAATGATATCAGAGTCATTTAACTTGGCTTCTTTCTCCAAATCGAGCAAGACATCGACAAAATCACCAACACAACTTTTGTGATCATCCGAAACATCAGCAATCCTCTCCAACCTATGCTCTTGTATAATCTTTCCAACAAACAGATTCACTTTTGAGACCAAACTCCGACACCTTTTCCTCACACCTTGCAAATCAAGCCAGCCAAGCAGGGGAAAATGGTCACTCCAGTTAAATATTCCTAGCAGCTCATACCCTTCACTCACCAGCTCCTCAAGCATGAGTCCTTCTTTCGATTCATCAAAATCATATCTTTTACCAAACACAGACATCATGACATTGTTAAGAGATGCAAAGTGAAGCACCTTTCTAACCTTAACCTCACCATTTTTCGCCATCAAAGACTTCACTTGCTCCACCATTTTGAGTCCCACTTCAAGTCTGAAACTTTCAATCCCGGCGATACTTTTGGGACTAAACAAATGGGTAGCTGAGATTCTCCTGAGGTTCCTCCAGTATTCACCATAAGGAGCAAAACCCATTGCTCTATGAAACAACAGCTCATAAGCAGACTCTTTCACCGGCCTATCAGCAAAAGCAGAGCTATTCAGAATCTCTTTAGCAGTCTCAGACTCACTGGCAATAACAAACCGAGTCAACCCCACGGAAAAAGCCATTAAAGGCACGGCCCTGAAGGCTGTAGCGAGCTTGGCAAGGACACGGTGAGGAGTTGAAGCCATGAACACAGTGAGGGACCCAATGAGCGGGTAGCCTGGCGGACCGGGAATTGATTTCGGAGCCTTGGCTCTAGAACGAGCCCAGGCGAGCCCACCAGGTGAAAGCCAGACTGCAAAAATGGCCATGAAGAACACAACCCAAAGGAAAGATTCAAAGCTTACAAGACAACACTCAAAAAACAAAAGGTGGTATTCCGGTGACATTTCGAAAACGCGTATCGTATGCAATAACCGAGGCTTTCAGGTTTTTGCAAACGAGAAAACGGCAAAAGTAGTTGCAGGTAACTCGCAAGAAACAAAGAGAGTGAAACGAGCGGGTTAAATAGCAGATAGGTTGGCGGTTTAAAGAATAACTTAACCATAGTAAATTAATTAACCCTGGTTGAATAGTTCTACAAATTGCAAAAGTTTATTTATTTATTTATTTATTTTAACGGATACAAATTGCAAAAGTTTGTCTTTATTTTGTGTTTTTTTCTCTTTTTTTTTTTTAATTTGTGGAGCTGAAAAGAACCAGACTAACTTTATGAACGAGAGAGAATCATTTTCGGAATCGTAATAGTCCTTTCGATTCTGCTTCACTGCTTGGAACATTAAAAAGATCCCATTAATTGCTGGCAGAGGAGGTGGCGTCAGATCGACGTCATCAGATAATCTTAGCCGTGCGATTTTAGACATAATCGGTGATATGGTTTGTACTGAACTAAAACCGTGGAAAAAGAAGAGCAAACAGAAGCGGGTTGATAGAGCTCACGTGACTCTCTGCGATTTGATTCTCCAGATTTTTTTCTCATCAGACGATTGACTTTCTTAACACTCAAGTCAGTAAATGACCTGAAAGCTTTCGTTGCACCGGCATTTATGTTTCCGTTTTAGAAATAAAATTCATGAATCGTGGCCTTATTTTTTTTTTTGGATTTAGATTTGGTATTAAGTTTTTATTTTTCTTTTTATTTTTACCAGATTTGGTATTAAGTTGATTTGTGATAAATTTTTTATAATTTTTTATCACACATATGTGCATAATAAGATATTATTAAATTGATTTGTACTCAATTATTTATAATTTTTTATCACAGATACATGTATATTAATATATGATAAATTTAATTTTATATTTTTATTTATTAATTATTAATTATATATTTTTAAAAAAAATTAACTCAACACTTAATTTTTTTTCTTTTATACAATGATATGAATTGAGAGATTAAAGAACCTTCTTCAATACTTTTATCGAGGTACTTCCTAACGCTTTCAAGTAGTTAATCATGATTTTTTTTTAGTATTTTAGAAATAAATCTCTGATGGGTCATTAATAAGTTGTATTATAAATGCAGTTAATTAGCAAATTGCCGACCTCTGTGCCCAGAGAATAAGATTGAGATTGCCCAACTCCGGGTCCTAGTTGGAACCTTTTGATTCAAATAATAAATTAATTAATTAAAGAACCTTAATCAAGTTTTTTTTTAATTAAATACAGCCTATGAATGAGGGTTAGGCGGGATCCTCTTATTTGTAGATTTACAAAAATCAATGAAAAGAAGCTGGACAGCGTCGAGAATCAAAACCTTCGGGCCAAAGACAATGAACAAATTAACAAGAAAAAATTATAAAAAAGCAATGGGACCAAAAATACCAAAACAAAGACGAGACAAGCACAAAGCCTAACAAAAAAAACCATTACAAAGGTAAGGAAAAGATAATGGAGGGACTACCTCTTGTTATACTTGCATCTAGTGAGTAAAGTGAAACATTCTTAGAACCAGAGGCGCACTGGTTAGCAACGCTGAAGTTGGAGCTAAGTTCAAGCCCTCCAAAACCCTTAGGTTCAGACAAGAAATAAGCATTAGTTACAGGATTTCTATAAGAACTAAAATCCTCGTCAGATCAGACATGAATGTCAGTAGAGTATGATTTGAAGCCCACAACCATATGCCGAATATCTTCCACTGCAGATTTGAAGAAAGTAGAGATTGTGGAAACTCTCTGAACACCTAGATCATCCAAAACCATATCATCAACATCACTAGTCTGATCAATTGGACTTTGCGAAAGAGAATCATCATGATCCATAGGTTTAACAACAAAATCATACTTAACCTGGACCTCAGAATCCTGTACCTTAACATCCATGGCTAAAACGAAAGGAACAACATCACAAAATCTCCGGGTTCACCTAAACTTGGATTAGGACCCAAAATTGTTCAGGTTCACAAAATCACATTCGGGTTTCACATTAAATTAACTTATGATACGGGTTGAACTCGGACTGGATTATCCGAGTTCATCCAGGTCTGGGTTATCCTGCCATCCCTAAATGGGAATCCCATTCCCAATGGAAGGTGGGAATGAGAATGAGAATGAAAATGGGAATGAGAAGTGAATTGACATTTATATCCTTAATGAAAATAAAAAGTTATTTTTACCCCATTTAATAATAATAATAAATAATAAAAATTAACAATAATTTATTATTGTATTATTAGTAATAGCAGTAGTAGTAATGTAGCAGTAGCAGCAATAATAATAATAAGTATTAATTATAATAATTAGTAATTATAATATAATTTATTATTATTAATAATAATTATCTTTAATAACAACAACAACAACACTAATAATAATAATTATAATTATAATAATAAATAATAATAGTGATGGTCCGTCTGATTCTAAAGTAAAGTAAATACATCATCAATTATTTTAATTTTAATTTCTACTGATAAAATAAATAACTTATTTAAATTTTTATTCTAATCTATTTCAATTTCGTTCTATTGTAATTTTAATTAATTCTAATTAGTGATTAGTAAATGTACCTAAATTGATTACAGCCGTGAAACACGAACATTCATTGTGTCAAAAGGGGTGAAAGTGAAACTTCGTCATCAAATCCTCCGTTCAAAGCCTGCTTGCAAGATATGCGGCCACCAGATGACAGTAGTAGCCAAGTTTGACAGTAGCTAGCCCAGTGGTTGCAGCAGCAGCAGTACTGTAGCAGGGTGAAAGCGACTTAGTAGCGCAATGGCCATCACCATTAAAGCTCTCTCTCTCTCACACACTCGATCTCTCGGCTCTCCCTACAGCTTCCACATATACGTCGCAATCAATTACGGCGCCGCCCTACATGTCAGGAGATTTACGACAACACAGCCCATCAACACTACCATCCTATGTTTTACGTTCATTACACCTAGTGGCTATTATCATAGGCTCAGTCTTGTCTTTTTCTCTTCTTTCACAGCTGTTCCGTTTGCGGACCCCATTTTCTGGCAGGAGATTCATTTACCGTCTAGCGATCATGTTGTCTCTGTCACAAACAACCCTCACCTCTTGTTTTTCCACGTGGAGGGTTTGGGTTGGGGCCTTTCCCAATGGCTATTACTGCTTCCGTACACTAAGTCAACAGCCCTGGGGCTGGGGGTGGGCCATTCACTGAAACCTCTCTCTCTCTCTCTCTCTCTCTCTGCCTCCTTTTTTTTTAACTTATTTTCTTGTTTGATATACACGAAAACCTGTTTGGTTTAGGCAATAACAATCGATTTTCATTTCTCTTTCACCGGAAGTGTTTTGACACTTTCCCATGCAAACACAGAGCATTGGAATTTGGAGATAAAATACAAGTGGAATTCTGGGCCGGTACTACCAATTATCAACAGCCAATGCGGATGCTAACATGTTTTTGGAATTGCAAAATAGATTTGTAATTAGAAATGTGATGGGACAAATTGATAAGTAATATACAAGGATTTGGAGTAAAACAACAGCAGAGAAGAGAAGAGCGAAGAATTTAGAGAAGACAGTAGCTTTTAGGAATAAATTATCTCAATCCTCCTTAGTCAAACAACTTTAAGACTTTCATAGAAGTCAATTGAAAGCACACGATCTACATTACTAACTACACTACAACTAACAAAATCATACTAAGCAATAGTGTATGAAACACCAGAAATAATGAGGAATTGTTGAAAAATATAATTTTTAGTAAGTTATGTTTGACCATATTTTGAGTGGGACTCACTTAGTGTAAGTGAAAGGTCGTGAAGGTTTCGGAAAGTGTTCCGTAAACACTTCGATTCGGTATACCATATACTCAAAATAATAGTCATGTAAATGAAAAATTAGCTCACAAATATGCACCTTTAATGTTAGAAAATTAAAAGTAATAGATTTACCCCACATGGGAAAATAAGTAATTGGAATTGGGTTTATATATGTTTACACACATATGGGTATTCAATAATATCAAGGATATAGGCTCTCTCCACGCGCCCCTGCGCAAGGGGGGTGCAAATCTTGACCGAACTCGTGTGCGCCCGCACGTTCTGCATACACTAATGTCGCCCCAAATCACTCAGGCCCAGTTTTTACTCCTTTTAATTGTAAAATTATTTTTCCAAACTAGGGTTATGAATCCTTCATTATATGAAGGTAGCTTCCCATTCGTTTTAAAAACACAGAAAAATACACAGCCGCACAACGCACATGCTTTTATCTCCTCTGGTCTTATCGTCCATTTGTGAGAGTTCGGGCGCTGTTGTACTTTGCCAGAGTTTCGTATTCGTGCTAACAACGAAATTTGTTCCCGTTGTATCCTGAGAAACAGAGACCGGTTCATCCTAAAGCATCGAGTAGACGGTTAATCTATTTTAGGACACTGTAGTTGCAGGCCTCAAGATTTCGATTGCACCGTACCGTTTCCAATTGTTGTTGCTGCCATTCATCTGCTTCCGACCAGAACGCTTCGCTGATCGCATTTTCCATTCGTTGTTCTCAGTATTGTTCTTTTTCCTTCGACTGTTTTTTGAAACTGCTCGCTGTTCACGGTTTGATTACTGTTTTCGAATTGTTTAAGTTTAAAATAATTTTTAAATTCTGATTATTATTTTACAATTCTTTACTTTGCTGTAATTGCGGTTTTGTCTGTAATTTATTTTATTTTATTAGTTATCTCATTACTCGCTGTTTATAATATTAATATGTTTCGTAGAGATCTACAGTATCGTGTTTACTGTATCGAATTTATTTGATTTATATTTGTCATCTCACGACTATATTTCATATAAGAGAGATATGGGTAATATTGTATATGGTAGTTAGTGGACCACATGTTAAGCATTTATTTGTTTCACAACAATTAAGTCTTAAGACTACTCTTCTCAAGCATGGTCATAAGTTACATGGGAAGCTTGTTAATTGCGTGGCTTAATGCTTATGCTTTGGAGACATATCACAAATGTTCAAGTAATTTTATTGGAGGATAAATGTATATTTAGTTCTTCTATCTTAAGATTAGTGTTCGTTTAATTTTATATTTAAAAAATGATATTTATACCGTTAAATCCGTTACAATTAAATTAATTATATTTTACCTTGAAATAATTTAAGATAAAAAAAATTTATTATGAATGCTGTAAATAGGTACTGATACACTCAAATCGCAAAATCCAAGGAGTGAAAAGCAATCTTCCCGCCCTTTTCCATTCCGACCATCTTCTTGCTTTGGTGCCATTCATGTCGCTAAAAAGCTCCCTAAACCCTAGCTAAAAAATAAACAATTCTTGTTTGTTGGTTTGTCATTGAATAGAAATTATATTATTTCACTTGATTGGGTATTTCTCGCAAAAACACCATGCTTTTTTTTGTTTGTTATGGAGGCTTAGTTAAAAGTGTGACCTTGTTTTCGATGTTTTTTTTTCTTCTCCTTTCTTGGTTATTTCCATAGCTTATTATCAGTATTGGAGTGGCAAAATATATATAATTTTAGTTTTGTTGTGATTTTTCTTCTCTTGAACGAGTTACTGGGTTCGAGCAATAATGTCGTAATGTTGTTTGTTGGTATTTCGTCTTCTCGATCAGAATTTACGTAAAACACTCGTAATCATCAGAAACAACAACAATACAAGCAGTCAGCATCCGGAAATCACGAATGCGGGCAGTTAAAGATGACCATCTGAAAATTTGAACTGAAACAAGCAAAGATGATCGATCGAGTAGTGCCAAAACCAAGCATGTAATTAGAAGACGATCAGAAGACGCAAGCAACCAGTACTCAAGGTTGGTGATTAGGCACAAGTAATTCTCATGTTTTCTCTCAAACCAATTTGTCAGTGGCGGTATTGTCGCTTTATTTGAAATTTGATCAGATTAATTCATGTGATAGACTGATAGGTGATAAACATAAAAGCAAACGCAATTTTAAAGATTTTGTAATGCACAAAGAAAATCAATGACTAGTGGGATTGAGGGGCGGATCTAAAAACTTAATTCATTGGGGGGATAAAATTGACTGCAACATCACAATTCGTTTATAAATTTACCCCAACTCAAACATGATTTTTTAAAAAATTAATATGAAAATGAACGATTTTTTTATTTTTTTTAGCAAGATCAATTACCCACTTTATCTTCCTGAAGACCTGCCCCGAGTGAGACGTGTCTTATTATAAATGACAATTAGAGATTTGATTAATTGTTTGTGCTAGAATCATTTAGCAGTACCAATTTTCTAAGCAAATGAATGGGATCAACTTTGTGAAAGATGGTCATTAATTGGAAAATAAGTTGATTTTGTAATTCTTTATGAAGATATAAGAAGATAAACAAACTTAGAGTCTCCATCTAGATGTACACCGTCACGCATGTTATTATGCACGATAGGTTACGTGTCTGCGTCTTAATAAAGCTTTATGTGTTATTACTAGAAACACATACTTATGTATTATTACTAGAAACACATAGCCGTTTTTGTCAAATCTTCAATTTCTTGATTGGAATTCCGCGCATAAACTTTTGGTACCGTAGGGAGTTGCCGAGACACGAATCAATTAATAACGTGCACGTGGAAATTGGAATAGGTAAGAGTCAGTGAAATTTTAATTAATTTTAAGGGAAGAGAGAAATTTAAATTTAAAAAAAAAAAAAGGCCTCATAAGTTTCGAACTGTGAGGATCATATGCATGGCATGCATGGAGCGCTCGCCAATACTTTATAATTTCAAAGTAATTTATTTATTAGTCATATTAAAACGAAAAGAAAAGAAAAGAAAACCCCTTCTAATTCATAATGAATCTTCTTCAAGGAATTCTGAAACCTTGGCGAGTCGTTCTCAAGGCAGCGGAGATTGTCGCATAAGCAATTGACAATGGTCCAATATTAATGTGATTGAATACTCTACCGGGGATTTATTTATTAGGACATAGCTGTGGTCCATAAATAATCTAATCATATGGATTATGGAATGATCATATAGAGAAGTGGATATTTAAGATAAATTATCATCAATGTGAGTACTGTTGGGTATTAGCCGAAAAGCTCAAAATGTCAACTTGGGAGTTGGACTTTGATAGTTTGACTCTTGGGCTGAAGTCTATATCAGATTTTCTATGGTTGTAGATTATACCGGCGGTAATGGACTTTTAAATGCAACATGCTATATTTATTAGGGTAGGGTTATATGTACTCTAAAAATTACTTTCAATACTCATATTTTTATAAAAAAATTTATTACAAAAATACCTATGATGTAAATTACTACTAAGGACATTTTATTATGAGCATATATAATATTATTATTCTAAACATTCATTTATGACACTAAAATCAATGTTTAATTTTTTTGCCGTTTCAAAATCCTTAATTTTTTTTAAATACCTTAAACAAATATTTATAAAGAAAACTCAATATACAAAGATTATAACTTTCATCAGGTATGTGTGATTCTTTTGATTTTCTAGTTTATAACAGAAAGAATCTTTAATAAAATTTTAGAATAAAGAGGCACATTCGTTCGAGTATTTCAATTTTAGATTTCTAATGTGTGTAAGTTTTGCTGCCATTGAAATGTTTAGTCTCTTGTTCTTAAAATCTTTTCTAAGTTTCCTGCCTTTTTGGGGCTATAAACAGTATAAATCTTTGCTAATAATTATCTTGAGGTATGAAATCTTAATTTCAAATATTTTTATTTGTGTACAAATTTTTTCTATTACATGGGGACTTAAGTTTTAATTTTAGATTTACGTGGTATGTATGTTTGGCTTGAGGAGTGAAATTTTTTTAGTTAGTATAGCGTTTTCTATATAAAGATAATTAATTTAATAAGGATTAAGTGATGATTTTTTTACTATTTAAAAGAGTGTACAAAGTATAATTTATTTTTTTTAAATTAATAGATGAGTGTACGTAGTAATAGAGTATTGAGAGTAATTTTTAGAGTGCATATAGCCCCACCCTATTTATTATTGATTTACATAATACCTCTAATATATTTTTAAAAAAAATTTTACCCTAGACCAGATGCCATCAACTCAAATCAAAGTGCCTGAAAATATGAACCTGTTATTTCCTTCTTCCCTCTCCTAGCGAGAAGCAGAAACTATATATCCAAAGGCAAAATTCAGCCCTTTTTCACTGCACAACCACAGGCAACTGCTCCTTCAGCTTCAATATATGGTGCCGCTGCCTCTGCCGACTCGTCCATTAAACCTCCAAAGACAAGATCAATAGCAAAAGAAGGAACAAGAAGTACATCTTCCCAAACCCCATGACCATGAAGAATCATCTATTGACTACGCACGTCTCACATCTTCCTCACATAATCAAGATAACTCATCATGACTTACCCCATGGAACTAGAATCCGGATAATCATGACAATTCAAGTTCGGCTCAGGAACCATATTTGATATTTCTCATTCAATGCGCGAGAGAAGTGCGCTCAGGATTTAGAATGCCTTTACTAGTTTGACCACTCTATACAATGAGAAATTATACAATACATCTAATGTTTCATGTCATCAGATGATGTAGAACTACTAATCAATAAAATTTTGACATTTGTCGATATCTTTTGAACTTAAAAATTAATTTATTAAAAGTCAAACAACTCTCTCTATTCACAAGTTTAAAAAATTCATGTTCCCTTCTCCCAATTCCAAGAACAAAAAACCAATAAACATTAATTTATTAAGAATTATAAAAAAAAAAAAACTGAATAAAGTGTCTATTGTAATCTCGTTTTCATTCTCCTTCTCTTCCCATTCACAACTTCATTCCCCCGCAGCAAAACTTTCCAATTATGCTAGAGACGTGATTTTCCATGGGAACGGAGTTGTGAATAGGAAGCAAAAGGAGCATCAAAGCAATATTATTTTTGGATTTGCAAAGTGAATTAAGACCAGGGTTTATACTTCAAACATTTACAGAGTGAATTAAAACTATTCACCAAACCTCATGTGTTTTGTAAAATTTCTCCTATACAGCTAGCCACTTCACATACTATGTACAAATATTAGTAAGAAGTCTTTTTTGCCATTTCCACGTAGGCGAATGTTTTACGCAAGTCACTTTCATTTAAGAAAAATGATAAATAGCAAGAATGTTGAGAGAAAAATGAGAGAAATAAAAGAGAGAAAGTGAAAAGAGAAAATAGGTAGATTCTCTCAGCTTTGTCTCGGCATTCTTTCCGCGCCCAGCATCACTCTTCATTTAATTCAATTTTAGGCGTAGGTGAAAGTTTTGCACAAGTCACTTTCATTTTGTTTTATTATCAGGCGTATGATTTATTTTGTGCACTGTTAGCTTCTGTGAAATTATTTACCTATATATATATACTAGAGAGAAATGCTTATAAAGGCTCTTCTGAGATATTGCATAATATTATTTTTAGTAGCGGCTGATTGAATCATGAAGCATTTCCAGGTTTTAATTTGTATTTAAGGGAGATTGAAAGTTCACAAAAACATATTTAAACTAAATTGGAGATGCAGGGGATCGAACCCTGTACCTCTCGCATGCAAAGCGAGCGCTCTACCATTTGAGCTACATCCCCGACTTGTTATTTTAATAGGTAATAGCTTCATATCATGAGACTTGCAATTGGAGATTTTTTTTTCGGTTTTTTTTGGGGGGAGTCGGGCCGACAGCATAGTCATGGTGGGACAAATTGACAATAATCGGTGAAGTTGAAACATGAATGGAGAACACTTGCAAAAATAATTTTGTATGAAGATGATAAGGAGTACGGCAATTGCCGGTGGATTTATTCATACTGAAAAAATATGAGATGAGATTTAGCTTGGATTTGTTCACACCGGCAATTTGGCCTCTTGAATTGCTTTATTCACGTCGAATGATTCAAAGATAAAGCGGCAAAATGAGCAACATGCATGCGATCCATATCAATTCCAATTAAAACCCCTAATGCTTTTAATCCGTATAAAAAACTTCACTTGAAAAGTTTGTCCATTCTAATTTAAGCATTGACAAAATGAGAGAATGTCTGCCTCATTATTTAAATGTAATTATTCAAATTTATGTTGAGAAAAATTTAAGGAAAATGCGTTCGATTAAAATTCTTTTAGAACTAAATTCTAAATATAACTATCAGAGATTATTCAAAATTATGAAACAATAAAACAACAGTTTTATTATTATTTTTTTTGTTTATTCAATGAGACTATATATATATATATATAAGAATAGGTTCAAGGGACAAACTTTTAAATACAAAGTTAAATCATACATAATTTCTTAAAATTGTTCATGAACTTGAATGGAAAACAAAGTCTACATTATTAAAGTCATTTTTATTTGATCTTCCAGAATTGGACATTAGATCCCACCATTTTAGCTAGATCTGTACTATATTAATCCTAAGCATCAATTAGTAAAATTTAAATTTTACTAATTGAAGGGTTTCAACTATCTATTTATGAAATAACTAAGGTTCAATAATGACAATGACAAACTTTAGAGAATTTTGGGTACCCTTATTTATAAGTAAAGACTTGTGTAGTTGTGGCAAGCCCATTGGTGAACCAAGGCACTCAAGTTACTTGAGTTGAGTGCCTTGGTTCGAATTCAGCTATGCTGGGATTCAAAAAATTTCCTCATTAAGCATGATTGAGTGTTATTAGTGAGGGTTATTTGTTTGTATTTGCTTGTCTGGACAAAATGTTTCATAGATTTAATGTAATATTATAATTCCAATGCATTTATCTACTGAAATAGCAGTTTGTAAATATCTTATATATGGTTAGTAATTGATGTGTAACCATTATTCAAAAGAAAAAAAAGACTCGGTGTAGTTGTGAAATCACAAATCAACCCCTCCGACTGAAGTGAATGTGATTGAACAAATCCAAGCTAAAAAACTAAATAAAAATAAAAACAAAAACAAAATAGCATCCAATTCCAATTCCAATTCCAATCAGGCGGGGAGGCGAGGCAATATCCTCCTCTAAAATAAAATAAATCACAAAATCACCGAATAGCGCGCTCACTCTTTAAAACAAACATTCCCAAACAAACGGTCCAGATCCGGTCTTTGTTTCCCCCAACTTGCTCGATCTTTAACGTCCCGTCACCAACTGTATATAAAACCCCTCCTTTTCCTTCGCACCACTCTCATTTCAATTAACCTCCTTTGAAAAACAAAATATAACAAAACTTTTTTCACCAATTCCTATCTCTCTCGCGTTACATTTACAATGTCCACGACCGAGAAGGAGAGAGAGACTCACGTTTACATGGCCAAGCTCGCCGAACAAGCCGAACGTTATGAAGGTCTCATTTTCATTCATTTATTTCATGATCCGCCTTGCCATTGTTGATTTTATTATTTGATCTGCCGATACAGACTGATGTAACAATCTTAATTACATCATTGTTTGTTCCATAGTTTTTTTACTTTTTTTTTTTTTACATATATATATATATATAAATAAATAATATGAAACATATATGATAATGATATAACACAGTCATATCAGTTTGTACGTATAATTAATGTCTACGTAATTGTTTTAAACTTTCTATGTTTATTATTATTATTATTATTGTTTTGTGGGTTACGCGGGTGCAGAAATGGTTGAGAGTATGAAAAAGGTTGCGAAGCTTGGTTGTGAGATGACAGTGGAGGAGAGGAATCTCCTATCGGTGGGGTACAAGAATGTGATTGGGGCAAGGCGAGCTTCGTGGCGCATTATGTCCTCAATAGAGCAGAAGGAAGAGTCTAAGGGAAACGAGCACAATGTGAAGCTTATAAAGGGCTACCGCCACAAGGTAGAGGAGGAGCTCTCCAAGATCTGTGGTGACATTTTGACTATCATTGACAAGCACTTGATCCCTTCTTCCACTTCTGGAGAAGCCACCGTTTTCTACTACAAGATGTAAGTAATTTGCACTAATTAATATTATGGTACATTATTGTTATGTGGGTCAGTGTGTGTTCATGCCATTGATTGACTTTTTATCATTTCCCATTCCCATTTTACAGATTCAAATATAGTTATCACCTATAACTTATCCATTATTGTAGAGTATGTATATACGTATACACAATATGCAAAAGGGTTATCTATCTTATAGGAGAATAGTTGTGCTTGAGTAATTGTTCCTTTTTCCTGCCTCTTGTACAAGTGGTGGACTTGTAAGTTCCAGGCACTTTAATTTAATTAAATTGCTTGGCCCTACTGAAGAGATGGGTCTAAGACGAGACTCTTGAATCATGATTCGTGTGATGAGATCTTGCATTTTACATCTTTTGCTTTAAGCACACGGAATGGAATTGTTGGTATATGAATTTTAGAATTTTTCCAGGACATTAATAATTCTATGCTTTATTTCGTATGATTGTAATTTCATTATTGATTTCAATTCAGGAAAGGTGACTACTACCGGTATCTAGCAGAGTTCAAGGTTGACCAGGAAAGAAAAGAGGCAGCTGAGCAGTCGTTGAAGGGCTATGAGGCACGTCCACTAGGCATCTATCTCACATACATATAAAAGTGTTAAGCATGTTCATATTCATCAAGCAGTAATTATCTAATTCTGTCATCCGGTGACGTTTCCTCCCTCTTGATGTTCCTGCCTATTTATCCTTGTAGGCTGCATCTGCCACTGCAAACAAAGATCTGCCTTCAACCCACCCAATCCGTCTCGGCCTTGCTCTCAACTTTTCAGTATTCTACTATGAGATCATGAACTCTCCTGAAAGGTACTGTTGTCTGTTGTTATTTAAGGCTATTGAATCCTACCAGTATAGTTTGCTCGACTTTTTGATGAATCATTTTGTTCCCAAAATATGCAGAGCATGCCATTTGGCTAAGCAAGCTTTTGATGAGGCAATCGCAGAGCTGGACACCTTAAGTGAGGAATCATACAAGGACAGCACCCTAATTATGCAGCTGTTGAGAGACAACCTCACTCTCTGGACTTCCGATTTGCCTGAAGATGGAGGTAATGCATATATTGTAGACTGAAGTTGCTGGAATTGATTGATCAGGAACCACCACTCTGCGTGCTGGTCATTTTATGCTAGCACCAATAATTGGTTTCGCTTCCTGTTTTGATTTCTTATAACATCAGAATATGACTTCAACTAATGCGTATGCGTTAAAACATTATCTTAAAGTACGTCCTGCATCCATGTGCAGGTGAAGATAACTTCAAAGCTGAAGATTCCAAGCCAGCTGCTGAAGCCGAGGTATGTTTTGAATATGATTCGTTTTGTTCCCGTAGCAAATTGTTTTTGCCTCTAGCTACTAAGTTCATCTGTAATTGGTTTAGCAGCATTGAGGAGGAGGCTAGAAGCCCAACACACGACAATTGCAAGTTCAACTACTTTATACACGTGGCATCATTCCGCTTTTCTCCCAACAGGATTGGATAGAAAATTGTAGTCATTTTATGATGCTACTCATCTTTCTGAGTCCTGGCGAAGCAGATGATAAGTTCCAACGGTTGTTCTTTCTTTTCCATTTTTCATTTATTAGTTCCCCTTTTTCTCCTTTGCTTATTGTTCTCACTTATAAACTTGTCAAAAAACAAAAGAAATTGGAATCTTTTCCTTCCACTGCGTACAGTATTGCATTGCTTCTACCATGATCACTTCGACAACATTGCTTATCTAATTAACTAATTGTACATGGTGCCACACCATTCGTGGCTTAAAACAGTTCAATCAAATTCACCGAAAAAGGAGGCCAAAAATGGAACACAGCACAGTTTCCTATTTGAGCCGTGGGTTTGAATCACTGCCTGCCTTGTATGAGAGCTTCTCTGTCTATAATTTCTGGATACCAAGTCTCCAGCGTTAGTGCGTCGACTTTGCATGTATACCATTATCTGTAATATTGAGTGAGATTACCTGCAATTGTAACAAGGCTACTTGCTTTGATATTCCTATTTATTTAATCAGTTGCCCAGGATTTTAATACATCAAAGTAAGATGTGTCTGTGGACCGAAAAAAAGGCATTTTAGGAAACTGGAACAGTCAAAGCTCCATGTGGGTAAATGGGTATGTTATTTATCCCGAGTCACCACGAGACACATTCCCGTTCGCCATTTCATTTAGGGAGTTTCCAGGGCTTCATTTGTACAAGTCAAACACATCAGATTAGGAAATTACACGAAAGAGAACTTTCAATCACGAATAAAACAGTCAGTTGAATGAATAGGTGAATGAATCTCCTTCAAGGCGATTCAAAAACAAGGTAATAATTACAAAGGCGTGATATATACATTTGTTTAGCCTAATTTTTCCCTCGTCAACATATGCTGCAATTCATTTATCTGGAAGATTTTGATGAAACTAACAAGAGAATCCTATGCACTAGCCCATGTTTAGTTGTAAAAAATGAGAGGGGAGAAGAATGAAAAGGAGAGAGGGGGAAAAAAATGTAAGGCAAAAAGAAAGTCAATCTCAATTTTGTTGTCATGAAATTCATCTCTTCTACCTTATTTCTTCTCCTCTCCAAACATAACATTCTTATGCACCATGGCTTTCATGATTTTATTTTACCGACGAAAGAGAAATAGAGAATGCCTCCAAGGGCAAACTACTATGAATCACATCAAATTCTAAAGCAATGCTGTGTTATCCTAAAGCTTGGGCCTTGATTTCTATGAACATTCTTAAACATAATCAGGAACATTACCACAAAAAAGAAACCTAAGACAAGATATACCAACTTCAAATAAATATATATATATATATACATACACATCAAAATTGCCTATTACGATTCTTCCTTGTCAAAATAACTTTGAGGCAAGCAAAAATCTTCCTCATGATTCAGGATTTCCGTCTCCTCGTCATCTGGCTTCTGAATTTAGAAAAGCAAGATTAGCAAGAAAACTTACAGGTTCTTAAAAGAAAGAGGGAAAAAGCAAAAACCAAAACAAAATCAACAGCAAAACATGCCATACTGAAAAGTGAAGATTAAACAGAATCATGAAATTTTCACTGTTTATTTATAGCAACCTGCCAACTACCAGATGTTTCTTTTTCTTTCTTTCTTTCTTTATTTATTCTATTCACTGTCTCAACCATCCAACTTCCTAATGACCAGAACCCCTTGCAATTTTGCCAATGTACAGAATCTTCACATTAGGATTCCCATACTCCCCAATTATACATACCCCATCCAGTGTATTGGACATTTTAACTGTTTATCTAACTTAGTCAAGAGCATGTGCAGCCGCACGCAGCAACGTAATTGCAATATGTGAACTGACCTATTTATATTAACTAATTCAAATTAGATTCACAGTTACACTTATCAATCTATAAAGGCACTAAAACAACTAACAGATTACTAAGCAGAAGTCCATTTTCACTATTTCCAGTTTTACTATTAAGCTAGCAAGTGAAATGATTGTACTCTTCAATTGTTACTTTTGATAACAGGGGAATAAAAAAAAAAGGAACACATCACTGAAATTAATAAAGTACCAGCATGTCCAGGTTGTAGAACCGATCCAGCAACTGCAAAACCTCATCCGGAGTGAATTGTCGGTCAAATCTGTGACAAAAAGGTTGGCCGAGTGAAAAAAAAAAAAGCCAAGGGAAATTGAAGATTTACTGAAATCTCACTAAAACCATGGACAAGTTATAAGAAAGCATAAACATGAAGCACAACAAACCTTCTTTGCAAAAATTCCATGAGGCCATAAAGGACAAAATGACGATGTATACCTGCTTGAAAACAAATTTTTGATGATGTTATGCACTTCCAAATGGAAAGATTACTTGAGAACAAAAACATAAGTTTTACATCTTAACTTTCTCATGAATCACTAGAGCACAAACTTGAAGATGCAACCTTCCTTTCACAAAATAAAAACTAGTGACATATTTCAAGCTGATAACATAATTACCATAACATGACATGAGCTATCTGAGTAAGAAATTTATAAGCTGTATAATAGCCAGCAAGTTCAAGCATGACATTCAGTTTCGGATAAAAAGGTGAAATTCCAGCTAATATAGATAGAGTTACAAATGAATTTTACATATTTTTATTATTATTTGACTACCTAGGGGATTCCATTCTACAGCAGCTCAATCCGAAATATACCCCCATTAAATTTTTTCAAGTTTAAAAAATTATGGTCGAAGGCAGTTTTCTCGGTGTATTTGTCATAATCAAATTCACAGATGTGAAGACAGACAAAAAGCATTTAATTTGGATATCTCAAATTAATCAAAAAAAAAAAAAGAGTGAACGTGCCTCGAAGCTTGACAGGAGGGTAAACCTCAAGAGCTTCCAACAGTCTGAGCTCCAATTCAACCTGTGATTGCTCCTAATCGACCACCATTCATCAAACAATAACACACATTTGAATTAACAATCATTTCATCGTTAATATTACACAGAGAAAGAGAAAGAGAAAGTTGACGGAGACCTTGGGAAGAGAAGAAGCAGAGGACGGTGGAGCTTTGCACGGCGAGTGTACGGACATTCCGTCTTGTTCTTCTTCTCTCTCTTTTTCTTTTGCTTTCTCCCTGCCTCCAACACCGTCCACACCCATCTCCGCGCTCTTCTGCTCACCAAACGACGCTGTTTTTGCCGTTGCCGTAATTTATGATTCCCGATGTCGCTGGACTATATAATCATTACAAAGTGATTTGGGTATTTTTTTTAATCCCTTTTTGTTTCTTGGGTTAGGGTTTTACTTTGACAATTTCATCCGAAAAACGAAAACTCTTAACTCCAAAGGGGGACAGACAGAAAATAAGATTGGGTTGTAAGATTGGGCCAGCTTAAACGAGCTCATCCTAATTCCCGTGGAGCTCTATCCATCCCAGCCCAACCCAGCCAACATTTAAATTTAAATAAATGACGATCAAATGGAAAGCCATAAATTGTCATTCCCTGTGCGATCCTTCGTATAAGCTATATAATTATAATATAACGGAGCTCGCCAGAAAAATATTATTTTCTGAAATTACTCTAATTAGAGTGATAAAGAATGATTAGTTAACTAATACCCACCGAAATCATAAGATGATGATTGATGATTACAGTTTGGTGTGGCTTGTTTATTAATTGATTCACATCCTCCATGATGTGTCAGTGGCATGATACGTTTTGGTATAAAACCTGCCATGATATATCTATCTTATCGTGAAAAGAATGGCAACAAATTAAATTATTAAAGTGCCTTTTCGTTTGAGTGGCGATGACATTTTATCTAACAAATTACCAAACATTTTCATAACTTATTCATCAACAGGCACTTGACCGTTAAAAGCCAATTGCTTCAAAGGGTCGAATTTGTTATGGCTATTTTGGAAGTAGTTGCAAGTGAATTGATAATTAGGGTAGGGCACACATCACAATGCCATCTAATTTTACATTTATGAACTTCATTGGCAATCACAATTCACATGGAGGAAAGTTTCGATGCTGCACAGCAAAATTATTGAGTTCCCCTTTCTCGTCTCGTTAAGAAAACTTCTACAACTTTAACAAAGTTTCATTGGGGACCATGCATTCGTTTAAGGAAGTTCGGTTTAACTTTGTGTGCGCGCGAGTGTGTGTATACATAGTTTGGAAAAGAAACGGAAGATGTAGTCACCAGCATTATCGACCCGTACACCAGGTACACCTGGTAATTAAATGACTACGTATAATATGTCATATTAAAATTGAGATAGTTAAAGATAATTTTTAAAAATATCTATAGTGTTAAATATCTCCATCGCTCAATAAAAATATTTAATTTGACAAAATCAAATAGGGAATATCTTGCTGAAAAAAAAGAAGACAGCGAGTTGTCACACTTACAAAAAGTCAAAAGTAGCACAGCACGCCAAGGACAATGGCCCTCAGTTGCACTCCTACAACTGCCCAGACAGCTTTTGCAAAGGTATCCTGAACTAGCATGCAGCGTGCACCACGTGTACAAGACAACAAACCGTGCCAATAACACCCTCCTTGCCCCCAAGCATGCTCCTAGCGGCCAAAAATCATAAAAAAGATAAAATGAAGAAAATATCTTGAAAATGAAAACAAAATCACCATTAAAAAGGCGTTACGTTATATGGTACACTATATAAAGGCAACAAGATTTTATCTTTCTCATTCACAGCCAACACACACTCCACAAAAGGCTCAGTTCTTCTTCAACCTCTAGCCATCATTATAGAGAGTTTGCAAACTCTCAATGCTATTAAGAGTTCAAGAAGCTAACTTGAGCGTCGGAGTGCGTCGTCGGCCATCACTGACTCTACCTCTCACCTCCTTTTGTTATTTTGCAGGTCTAAAGGCACCCTTTCAAACTCTCCCACTCCATATATGATCTCTCACCATAGCCATCCCTCTCCCACTCTTCTTTCACCTTCAAAAAAAGCTTCAAACAGCCCACACACCCCGACTAAGTGAGGTACTCTGCTTCCGAAAAAATAAGTTTATTGTTCTTAGATAGGTTTTGGCAATCCCTTTCTCTCTCGCTCCAAAATCTACTTAAAACATATATATATATATATTAGTGGTCTTCCAATCAAGGATTTTTTACCATAATAAAGTCAGTGATGAGCTAAAAGACAAACAAACAAAAATTTCAACACATTACAGGATAAATATGCTGTATTAGAGTTTGTATTTTTTGGCATGTTAACTTATCTTAATTTTAATATGGCTAGAGATCACTGATTGGAATGTTTCTCCCTCTCTCTCTATAATAATAATAATAATAATAATAATAAGCTTTTACTGATTACAATCCGAGTCTAAATTTATACTATCACAGCAAAATCGAGTGTTTTATAATTTACTAAAAGTGAAATTTACTTCACTCTATAAATTATTCAATAATTTTATACGTATAAATAATTCAGAAACATCTTATAGAAACTGAGTTGGCAACTTACCTAATATAAGGCAACGTACCTGCTACAAAGAGATTAATTGAAAAGTAAGAATAGTTAATAAAAATATTATGTAATACTTTTATCCAATTAATCTATTAGTACCATTTAAATTAATAACACAATCTGTCCAGAGGTGTTTGTGTTGTATAATTTATTATTTGCGCTGCATGCCTGAAGTTTTAGAGGGAATTTCAGGTAAAAGACAAAAGTAACACAAAACGAATCAAAACTTGCAAAACTAACGCCACTTCATCATCATCATCTCCCTCATCGCCCTTTCCCATCTACATTATTGAATTTGAACAACTTAACTAACAAGCCGGCACGTTCATTATTACCAAAAGATTCTTCTTCTTTCTCAGACTGCTGTTTGTTCGCATTTACACAACCTTTAACGTCAGTTGTTCATTTATTCAGCTTTGAGCTAATATATTGTTGTTAGCTAGTTAGTTGCTATATATATAGATTTGATAATTTCTCTCTGTTATCTCCGCTTCATGTAAGCTTAGAACCCTCGAGATAACCGTCGTTTTAAAATCTCATTAAACAAAAACAAACCCACCACCTTATTACAATAAACTCGAGCAAAATTCACTCTCTTCGGATCGTTTTATTCTCATTTGCGGTTAATGGCTACAATAATTAACCCAGTTCAGTACTCGATCAAAACTCCTCGTATCTCTTCACTCTACTTGTTTTCACTTTCACCAAGTTGTGCTAAAGTACTTAACAGTACTCGATCACTGACTTCAAATGCCACGCGCCTGCTGGATTTTTCCCCGTTGCCGGAGAAGAAAGAATCTTCCCCAGGAGTTAGCTTTGGCGGTGAGCCGTTGAAATTTTCCGGTTGGAGCCAGCAGATAAGAAGGAGAGGCGCCGTTGACTTTCCAGTTGTTTCAGCAGCTGCAGCGGATGCTGATGGTGATGGTCATGCTCATGAGATTGAGATTGGAGTTTCTGATGGGTTGATAAAACTTCTTTTCATTTTTTCTCTTTTCAATGTTTGGCTGCTGAGATAGTGACGGATACGATCATAAGATAGAGGAAGAAAGTTTTGGTGCTTTATAATATTGTTTGGCTAAGATCAATTTGAGAGTCAAAGTAATTTCTTTATTTTATTCTTTTTGATATGACTGCAGATTTGCAAAGCCATCAAAGAGCTTTGGTGAGAGAATTCCCGCACTGGTCACTGGCTTCTTTTTCTTTATGTGGTAATTAAGCTATCAAATTTCGATAATCACGATGGAATTTGGTGGCTTCATTGAATTTTTGCCATTCGGAATCTATTTTCTTATTTCATATGCTGATAATGCAACATGCACTTATACTTTTATTTATTTTACTTCTGAATGCTATCTAATGGTTACTTGATGCCTTATACATATGTTGTGAATACATTAAGCATAGTTTAGCTTATTTTAGTGCTCCTCCTACTATACCAGTTCGATTAATCTCTTAAGCCATTTTTAATCTTTTTCCTGTGCAGGTACTTCTTAAATGTCATCTTCAACATACTCAACAAGAAGGTCTACAATTATTTCCCATATCCTTAGTATGTTATCCTATCCTAGTGGATGACTTGAATCCTTTGTTACACTCACATATTTCATCCTAAACTTTCCTTATTAAACTCTATCCCCTGCATAATTGAAAGGGAAGTTTTCACCTTTCTGCAGCTTTGTTTCTGTTGTACATCTTCTAGTTGGCGTCGTGTACTGTCTGGTCTCTTGGAATGTTGGTCTACCCAAGCGTGCTGTAAGTTTCACTTTCAGTTTCTTACTTGCTGCTTTTGCTCCATAAGCCACACTCTGGCCTGCCTAAGTGACATAATTTTCTTTTGTATATAACCAGCCAATTAATAAGGAGCTCTTGGTAATATTGACTCCGGTTGCATTCTGCCATGCCCTTGGACATGTCATGTCCAATGTGTCATTTGCCGCTGTAGCTGTATCTTTTACCCACACCATTAAAGGTACAGCAAAATGCATCTAATTTTATTGATATTCATTGTATCTATTAATCTCGTCCACAGGGAAACGTAGTAATTGATTAAGACATTGATGAATTTCAACAGGCATTTGTATTCTTTAAAGAACAATAAATAGATGACCCTTACTAAATTGAGAATGACGGTTTATGTTCTCTAACAATTTTCCTGCATTATTTCAAAGCTTTGGAGCCATTCTTCAATGCTGCTGCCTCTCAGTTTGTTTTGGGCCACCAGATTCCCTTGTCTCTGTGGTCATCATTGGCTCCTGTTGTTATTGGTAACTATCAGATTCTCTTCATTGATAAGGAGCATTTTAATTTAACTAAACTTCACACGTGAGATAAATTACTGATAATATATACACACACATTGTGAAATCTTCATGTATGTTTTTTAGCTACTTACTGTATCTGTTATTTAATTTAAGGTGTTTCAATGGCTTCACTGACTGAACTTTCTTTCAACTGGACTGGTTTCATTAGTGCAATGATTTCAAACATTGCATTTACATACAGAAGTATCTATTCAAAGAAAGCAATGGTATGATTCACAAGTGTGATCCTCAATATTTTTCATTTTGTACATTGTTAATGATGACTCAAATGATCTGGTTACGTTTGAAAGCTCTTTAGCCTAATGTATGAAGCTCAATGAAATCTGTTGTATGACTTTAATTGAGAGAAAGATACTCCTCCATGAACCCTCACCACTCCCTATGATGTTTTTCTTTTGGCCATTGATTTTCCTTCTTGTCAGAAATTCAGATTTGAATCATTCTTTGGATAGACATGCAATTGAGTCCATGATACTGATGGAATCTTGTTGAAATAAGTCTTAATAAAATTTCATGAACTACTACTTTGAGATAAGATATGTCCATAGAGAATTTTCCGGATAAATTTGAAGCAAGATTATGCATACACAATCCTGATCATGATTCAGCATCTCTCTTGTTTAGCATCAGACTTCTAAGCTCTTTCCTTTTATGTTATTTTATCTCTGTTCCTGACAATTATTATTATTTTTGGTTCTTTCATTTTAACAGACAGGTATGGACAGTACAAATGTGTATGCTTACATTTCAATAATTGCCCTCTTGTTCTGCATACCACCAGCAATACTTGTGAGTTTCAAGCCCCCAACTGAAAATCTTAACATTCTTTTCCTTTGAAATCATTTTCCTTCTGACCCTCATTTGGCCTAAAACATGAATTCAGATTGAGGGCCCGCAGCTTATGCAGTATGGTTTTAAGGCTGCAATTGCCAAGGTGGGACTCTTCAAGTTTTTGTCTGACCTATTTTGGATTGGAATGTTCTATCATTTGTACAATCAGGTAAGCCATGGCAATAAGAAACCTGAGGACTTTGGTAGTTAGGTATATGTTAATTGACATTATAGAATTGCTGTTGACTTCCTGCACTTCCCTGTTTGGTTCATTAATAAATTTTTGAGCTTAACATTTGCAGCTTGCTACCAACACACTGGAACGGGTTGCACCGCTTACACATGCAGTTGGCAATGTGTTGAAACGAGTTTTTGTTATCGGGTTCTCCATTGTGGTATTTGGTAATTACTTCACTGCTTCTTTCCATGACTTGTATACAGACATACATCCAGAATTCTGTAGTAATATAAGGTTTTCTCGGCAAGCACAGTTTTTGTGGCCATCAAGTTTCGCTGCTTATCAATATTATTGCAGCCATCAGGAAACCAGAATTTTGGATAGAAAACCTTCTACAATTTAGCTCTGACCGTCCTGAATTGTAAATGATGAAGTCACAGTTAGGAATGATATGGTTGAGCTAACTTTTGATGTTTTATTGGCATATACCTTGTAGGCAACAAAATCTCCACACAAACTGGGATTGGTACTGCAATAGCAATTGCAGGCGTTGCCATCTACTCCCTCATAAAGGCAAACATGGAAGAGGAAAAGCGAGTAAGATTTAAAAAGTTCCGACTCTTTTTTGTGTGATCTAGCTGAATAAACCGACACTGACACAACTTTAATATTTAACAATTGGAAGTTTGAGCAATATTTGTAGCTTGTGAATAAGCCCCCCTGAAAACAGCTTATGCTTACAGTATTCACCTAGGGGCCGATGTTTTCTATCTCAAATGTTACAGGCTTTGCAATACTTTTTAGCTAGCGACTCTGTTTCTGATTATGATTTTTCTTTACTGTTTCAGAAAGCTGCTTTGTAGCTGGTAGGAGAACAATTCTAGTTCAGAATTCTATGCAGGACCGAATGCATTTATTAGTAATAAAGGAGATCCTCGTAATGTGTCTCCAGAACAAGATTTTGTAGAGCTAATGGTGGTAACATTTTGGCCTATGCATTTGAAAAATCTCTTAAGAAGCATAGAAAAGAATAAGATCAAATCTTAAAGATGGATTTATCACTGTAAAAATATTTATCTAGGAACCCTATTTTTGATATTGGTTTCTATGCATCAGCTGAGGTGCAAGCAAATGGTATCGTTCAATTTAAATGCGTACACAAGTGGTTTTTTTATTTTTATTTTTTATAAAGAGACCAGTGTTGGAGAACGTACAGCACAATAACTGAAAATGAAATTACACGATAACTACTAGCAAAGACACAACCTACGATTTTTCTTTTTCCCCAGACAACACGATAACTAAAAATTGGTCAAAATGGCTTTAGTTTTAAGCCAATAAATATTATTATTTCATTTGCAATAAGGAGAATGCTTCAGATTTGTTTAAAATATGACCGTATCTGTCTAGTCTTAAACCGGTTGCATGCATCCAGATTCAAGTCTTATCTTTATCAGAATCAGCAGCAATTAAGACTTAAGAGTCCGTTTGTAATTGAAATTAATAAACTACGACACTAAAGTGTTTAGTAAATACTAACTATTGTAGTTTAAAAATTATATTAATATGATTTTTCAATTGTTTGATAAAAATTCTATTATACCTTTAATAATTTTGTCAAAATTAGTATTTAAAAATTATATTTACTACATACTATTAATTTTTATTTTATAGTTACAATTTTTTTTTTACCGCAGTTGTAACTTAAAAGTTACAACACTTGAATTCCAATGAGAACTTAAGAAATATAAAAGAATTACAAAGTAACAACATCAATGCATGATTACTACCCACTGGCGTGGTTAGCGCAGCCTCTTGGGCTAAAAATGGTTTGCTGCAAGCAATATGATGAATCCTATCAAACACAATAATGTGCCACAATCAAATATACCATTCTCAATTTTCAGTTTGGTATTCCTCAGTTCTCACCTTTGAGGCTTTGACAACTTTTTTGACGATTTACAAAATTCCATTTGGGTACACAAAGGTGTCTCTGACATCTAGTCGAGCACGACGAGCAGGTAATTATTCTACGACTACAAAAGAAAGTTAGGAATAATGGAATGTCCTATTATACAACCAGGTCACAACTTACATATAAATTTTGGGAACGGGCGGGGGAAGCAAAACCCAAACCTCAAATAGATAACCCATTCCACTATAGAGTATCATTACACCCCACCAATTGAGCTACATAAACAGGCTACTGGCAGAACAACAAAAATAAAAATAAGGCCGAAACTGCGGAGAGACATTATCTGCTGTAAATAAATAAATTATCTTAAATGGTACAACACTTATTGGTCAACATTTGGATATCAATTGGATCAACATTTCGCTGCCCTTATGGATTAGCTCAAAAAGCACAAAAAAAAAACCTGAGAATAAAAATAGGCTAACCCTTAATTGTGTCAACTACTCAAAATTGCAAAGTGTCAGATAATTTACAAACATAGGAGAAGGCTCGTATGAAACTAAAGCTGGAAATATGTGAACTCGGCCAACCCTGTCATCAATCAGCACTGAGATTTCCAAGTCTAACGAGAAGCAAGCCTGTAAAAACAAGAAAAACAAACACCAAATATAAATAAAGCCTGATTGATTCAAGATTATCCAAAATACAAGAATATGATACCAAAGTATTTTTCATTAGTTTTGTTTCACCGCGGCGATTGACAGTAATATATTGAGCATAATGATGACACTACATAGGACAATGTTCCTAAAACTAGGAAGATAGAAGAACATGCAAACATGAAAACAAGACATGTTCAACAAAACATTACAAAAATAAAATAAGTGATACTTCAGCATCAAAATTTTAAATTAGTTAGTCTGAGCAATATATATAAATAAATTAAACTCATATGAAGTCTGCTAAAATTAATCATCTAGGCAACAAGGGGCGCTTTCCACCCAGCTTTCTTGAAGTTCATGTACTTTACCATGCATCAGAACTTACCCATCATACATAACCAGTGCTGTACTCAAGATTAAACAGCATGTTCTTTCGATTCTCTGTGTTCATTCGAATATCAAACTTTTTAGCCAGGGCTTCCACCCGGTCATTACTTTCCTCATCCATCTCTCGCACGCATCGCCTTCTGGCCTTTTTAAGAGTTTCTTTTGAGGGTGCAAATCCAGCATTTACCTACAAAACAGATCCGTAATACATGTATTAAATTTTTGCTGCTACATATCAATTAAAAGAAACACAAATCACTCAATCACTCACAAGCGAAAACGGAACTTACCATCTCATCAATTACAGAGAGAGCAGCCTTTTGATCTCGGTTCGTAAGATGGGCGTCAACAAGCAAAGAATATGACATTGCATTGGGTTTGACACCCAAACTTACTAAATGCTCAAACACCCTTGAGGCTTCAAATGTCTGCCAGAGGAGAAGCTCGTGAACTTTCAAAATAAGACTCAACATACTAAACATGCAAATTAGTTTAGTCATGTGATGCATAGGCGGTTTATGTGTGCATGTGATGCTTATACAGATTATTACAATGCATCTACCCTGAAGAGAGGTTTTCCTATTATTAAAAATATAAATAAACAAAACACCCTTCAACAGCACAAGTCTCCTGGCTGTGAATTTATTCTCTAGGGTGGGGTAAGAATGCAGGGCTAGCAGTAACATGCATTCTCAACAAGCTCCAAAATACCTCTGCAGGCAACAACACTGGATGATACACAATTGTGATCATATGTCTAAGCATGCAAAACATGTGTGTGTTTGTCAGACGGAGAGCAATATGGAGATCCAAGTATGCACCTTTTTAAGCTTCCCAAATGCATATATTAGAGAATTGTAGGAGTGAATATCAGGGTTCAACCCGAAAGAAGAACCCATTGCCTCAAAGGTTTGGTAGGCACGGTCAAGGTCCCAAATATTTGCACAACCTAAAATTACACAATTGATAGCAGCAACGGATTTGTAAGGAGGCTCTGCACGGCTCAGATTCTCAAGTTGAAAATACACCTGGAACAATATTTGATATAGAATTAGCAACAACCTGCATTTGTATGTTAAATTGATGAAAGATATTCAGAAACTAACTACAAGATCAACACAAACTTATGTGCAATTTCTCTTCCAGAAGAATACTAAACATGCAATATTACCAAACGAAATATATAAAACTCGAACAGCAATAAGTTTGGTAATAACAAATATAAATAAAATTATTATAACTTTTCATTAAAAACTACACATTGAATCATAGTCAGCATAAAAGACTGCAATTTTAGAATTCCTTTTTTCTTAGGAACCCACAAGCTATATTCTAGTTATTATTATTTACTTGTCACGAAGAGTTATCATCATGGCAATGCCAGATGCTGATATAAGCAAACAAAGCCTTGTAGGTATAATAACACCTGTAGAATAACAGTTGCGGGTGGGTGGTGTGGGAAGACAGCTGTAGAATAACACCTTCATTTTCCAAATAGCCCATAATAAGACAGGAAGAGAATATTAATAGTAGTGATATATATAAGTGCTCATTGCATATCCATCACATTAGCTTAAAATAACAAATTTTGGATAACAATACTGTGAATGTAGGTGCTTTGAGCTTATTTAACAAGACTCCATTGGATGATAATAATAGGAAAAATGACATATTTCTATCCATAAAATTGGGAAAAGAGGGGCCTGATATCTCTAAAATTTATGTATTCAAATCAGAAATAGTCCGATAATAAAAAATCTTAATTAATAGATGATTCACTAAAAGGTAGATAAATAATAAAAAATCTTAATTAATAGATGATTCACTAAAAGGTAGACATGATACAATCTGATAAAAGATGCCAAAGTATTAAGGACATACCGAATCCAACGTCTCAAAACCATTTCTGGAGCAGGCCAGAACCAATGGATATAAACAGGTAAAGGGAGAGAACATTTCTTCCATGTCTATGATGGAATCGCCATAGGCAGTCTCAAATTCATTCAGGGTGCTAAAAGCCCTTTGTAGATCTCCCATTGATGCATGTGCATATATTTTTCCCAGATAAGATTCAGGGTTAGGGACCCTCTTTTGTCTCAAAGAGCGCCGTAGGACCGCCCATGATGCATCCAATAGTTTTTGATTCAAGGTCCTACCTGCAGTTCCAAGCACTGACACAACCAGTCCTTCATCTACAGAAAGCAGGACAGGGGGCCTCGCATTCTCACCACGTGCCATCCATCTGGCCAAGAATTCCAGGGCATAAAATGCTAACTCACCGTTATCTTCTTGAACTGCAACTTCTGCAATAATGTTGCATAAGTTCCAGGTAGGACAAAGAGCTTTATTTTGATCCATTGTCTGGAAATACGCATAGGAACAAAGTCACTTAAACAAATACATAGCAAAAAGTTGACCTCCCGTCATGGAATGGTTCAAGTATGAAAGAATTCAATCATGTACCTTGCACTTCTTAATAATGGATACCAGTGCATCCGGCCTTCGCTCATCAACACAGCCCCGCACACATTCAGTAAACACATTCATAGACAGCATATAACCAGATTTCAAAGCCATATCTATATATTTCAAGGCAGAATCAATCTCGCCCCTCGAAAACAGCAGGCTGATAAGTAAGTCATATGTCTCATCATCAGGCAGAGAATCCTTCCCTCCTTGCAGCATCCTGATTAAATAAAGTCAAGGATAATGCATTACATAGTAAAACTACATCTAAGTACTCGTCTGTATGCACTAGATTAGAGAGACAACATCAGAAGCTAAAAAGAAAAGCTCGAGACTGAAACCAGCCAAAACACATGTGCATTATTTTTTATTATTATAAATACTTTAGTTTATAAAACACACTTAATCTGAAGAGAAAGCTGACCGTTGGAGCCACTTCTGAGCAGCATCGGACTCTCGGGCCTGGTGCATGGCCTTGAGGACCAAATTATAAGACGCAGTATTGGGGACAATGGCAAAATCCTCCATTTGTGCAACTAAATCAATCAATTCAGCAGTAGAGGCCTCCAACATGAAATTAGCCCTTATATAATGATTATACAAACCAACATCAGGCTTATTAGGCTTCCCATGCACATCAAAACTTCGAATCCAAGACTCAAACATTTCCTTCATATCAGACCATCTCTTACTAGTCATCCAGTTCGCAAAAAGATCCATTAAAGTCCGCGCATCAATTGTTTGTGATAGGGCCTGAACGCGTTGGGTTGGGGCATTCTTGAGGAGCCCGAGAGGGATCAACGACTGAGCCAGGGCTTCCGAGTTGGGTGCCTGGCTCCGCCAGTTCTCATTGTAAACTGGGCTGCCGGTGGCAGGATTAGGCGGTAGAGGTGTAGGCGGAGTTGACTCGGCGAGCTGGGGTTCTTGGGAAAGGAAAGTGAAGGTCGAGATTGAGAGGGATTTCAGATTAGGGTTTAGGGTCTTAGCGAAAAGGGTTTTCGTTCGAGTGAAGATCGACATTTGAGATGCCATTCACTCAAGTGCAGTGAAAGCAGTAACACTAACAGTAAAGCTTCCGTTTAGGGTTTTGCTCGGTATGCAGTCTGAGGTTTCATGGTAAAGATGTTATCTGAATAGTGGGTACTGGCATCGGGCTTCTACTTTCTAATCTTTAAATACACACAGGGCCTGTGTAAAAAATAAATTTCAAACTGCACTGTATTTGTGATTTTGTAAGAAGTTGTGGATGCTTTTCATAAATAAATTATTTTCGTTCATCAGCTTTTGTGAACAAACAACAGTGTTCTCCAATCTAAGAGAACAAATGAAACGTTCGAAGAAAAATGTGATATGTTATATTTTGTCCGGGCCTACAACCCTTTTATTAATTATTTTTTACGGGCCCTTTGGCACCATACACCCTTTATTCGTCTTGTAGTGAAGTCACCGTTAGATGAAAAGTAGCAATATCGTGCAGGTGTGAAGTGACCACGTGGCACATGAAGCAAAATCGGGAATGCTGGTCGTTATATGGGAACTGTTAATGCTGCAATTATTTTGTTTAAGGGAACAAGAAAATGTTTGTTGTATATCACAATAAATTAGTTATCTGAAACAGGTATTTGTAGAAGCAAGAAGTTAGTGAGGAACAATACAATGTAGATTATTTACGATTTTATTTTTGCAATTGGCATAAAATGTAGGTGATTGTAGCAGCATATAAGAAGTAATCAAATTACTAAAATTGTAACATTAATGAAGAAAAAATGAACTAAGAATGAAAGGATAGGAAGTAGATGTAGGAATTTAGGGGGTGTTCAGAATGTAGTCCAATCTGCTAAAAAATAGTCAGATCATATGATGAAAAAAGATGCACATGGCACATATACAATACCGGAGAATTTGGTCATGAGAAGGGAATTGTCTTTGTATCAAGAAAATTTTTACTAGGAAAAAAGACACATATTGAACTATCTTTACAATAAATTTATATGTTGAAATAAAAATAAGTTGAAGCAATTACGGGTTGAGAAACATAAACATGACAACTAGTAACTATTTACATTAAAATCTCAATAAATTAATTCTTAATAAATTGATAATCTAGATTAAATAATAATTTTTGTGGTGGACGAAGTGATAAATTAATAATTCCATAAAATTATAAAACAATGGTTTTTAAAAAAATCATATTTTCTTATAGGATCCACTTACTATATAAATTAATAATTACCTAGTACAAAAAAAAAATCCATATGATAGGTTTATATGGCTTGTGTAAAATATGTTCTCAACAATGTTTATTTATTTTTAAAATTAATTTCGACTTGGATCTCATCTTTGACTTTTTATAATGTGAAAATAAATTACAGTTGGTATTGTCATTTTGTAACAAGAAATTATTCAATGTCAATACTGTCTAATTTTTTATTTGAAATAGTTTGTATAGTAGAATTATCATCTTTAACATAAAAAAAATAAAAACCGTATAATAATCTTATTACTATTAATATAAAGAAGCTAACTATTAAAAAATCTTCTTAAAAAAATATTATTCAAATAAAACATAATAGATACCAACTAAAGGTTAATCAATATTATAAACATGATCATATTTTCCCAAAATGATGAATATTTTCATAAATTAATAATTTATTAATTTATCGATTAATTAATATTTGTTAAATTTAATAAATCTTTTCATGGTCTCAAAGCTATTAATTCACAGTAACGATAGATATCCCAAATTTATTTAAATTTTATTGTATTTGTTATAAGAAACAATACAATTTATAAGCTATACATTGTAAATTTTTTGTCCCAAATAACTATTTCAAATGATTTGACATTCATTAATTGGTTGATAGCTCTTTACAAAATTCAAGTGAATTAATTGTAATCAATTAATGAATGCCAAATCATTTGGAATAATTATAGTTATTTGGGATAAAAAATTTAAGATATGAAGCATTACTGATTATCACAATATCTTAATGCAATGGAATTAACAAAATTTTTGGCAATTCTCTTTCCATAAATAACAACCATTTGATTTAGATGACATTAACCATGTAAATGTTAACAACACATGATAAAAAAAAAACTAAACGATTAATCAAAGAAAAATTCAAAGAAGAAAATTAAAGGAAAAGAGCAACAAGTGTGCCATGTGTTAATATGTGAATGAATGTATTCGAAAGTCGTTACATTAGCATGCTAAAAAAACAATTTCCCCGTGATCAACTCCAATCCAAACTCAAACATCGTCACCTGCTCCTATTACATTTGCTCACAACTGAAAAATGGCAACTGCTTCAGATTTTTAGTTGATGGCGGTTTCCAGAACTAGTCAAGCTGTCACAGAGAAAAAATGCAAAAAATCACAAAACCAATTAGAAGCAACGGGTTCAGGCGGTAGCCAAACACCACTTCATTCTTCGTTTACAAATCCCAACCGTTGGATTAAAGTAACAAAAATCTAACGGCTAGGCAGAATAATGACAAAAAGGAAGGGACACCGTAGCTGGACCCTATTTTTTACTACATTTATCAACTCTTTTTTTCCTTAATTTTTATCTAGTAAGAAAGAATGAATTATGTTGACTGGTGCATTATTTCATATTATTTTATTTTAATTTATAATGTGTGAAATGTGCATATCAACTTCATCTTTTATATTTTGGAGTTTATCTTATTATTTTAAATGAATATCATGTATCTAATTTTTATTTATAAGTGACCGCCGTTGATTATGATCTTCATATTAAAATGGGTAGATGTAGATATTTGGGCATGTTTTTAATGCAAATATTTTGTACTTGACTCCTTTATTCTTTATGTTTGGGGTTGTAAAGTATAATTATGCACAAATGAACTATTTAAATGTCTGTGATTAATATACTATTTAAATGTCTAATCTATAATAAATATAATTGTACGTAGTACAATATTTTTTTATGTGTTAATAATGCTCCTTTTATTATTTTAGTTTTTTACATTTTTTTTATTTTTTAGAACTAAGATGGATTTCATGGTGAAATTATATTATTGCTGTATAAAATTTGATTACATTTTGATTAAAATTAAATTATAAAATATATAAATAAATTGAAACAAACTATTTTATAGAAAAAAATTATATCAAACACATTTCCACAATTTTTTATATTTTTAGACAAACAGTCAAATATATTTTCACTATTTTTCATATTTTTAGACAAATAACCAAATACGTTTTTATTGATTTGAAACAAATTACTAAATAAATTTTTATTTTAAATAAAAAATCATATCAAAAACATCACTATCCTTCACTAAAACAAGGGCAAAAAAAACACCAATTAAAATTACATTACCAAACGCACCCTTGCTGTTTTCAGTTTTCCAGTGCCACCGTTTACTGGTTTATGAAGTGGGTGTATTGAGAACTCTCGAGAGAGTAAGTGTATTCAGAAAAAAAGTGAGTGTATTTAGGGTTCTCAAGCCTTACATTTCGGAGCCTCTGAAAATGTAGACCATTAACTTCTATCATGAGAGCTTGTGAACGAGCCATTAACAAATAATTGAGCTCAGCCCAATTCCATTCCCAGCTTATAAACTAAAGCATGAAAACACTACACAAGCTCATGTTCTTAACGAATTATTACATATTTCTTTCTTTTAAGATAGAGTTTACTTTTTAGATTAGAGTCAGAATCTTAAGATTGAGAGTGTAGAGTGAAAGTGAGAGTAGGTTATTTACTTACACTGGAATGGGAGTATAGAATCAGAATCAAAATTCAATCAATATGTTATAGATGATTTTAAATTATAGTTTTATCCTTATTTAAAGATTTATAGTTTTTAATTATAAAATTAATAAAAAAAATATTTGAAAAAGAAAATATTTATTTACTTTATCTTGCACGTGCATGAAGGTTTAGTTTATTTGGACGTTTTGAGAATGTTTCTGTTGTTGTTGTTCAAATTATTTTTACTTCTATTCATTTCATATAGTGTCAGTTCCATTGATATCAAATATTTGTTTGATGTTTTTAAGAAGCACTTTTTTCTTTTATTTATTGACTTCAAATAATATATATGTCTACTCTAATGGAACCGGGGTTTGAACCAATTTTTTTTGTTCTTTATAAAGTATAATAGATAAAAACTTTTCAAAGTGACAAGTTTTTTTTTTATTTTTTTTTATGAAAGTCATTTGTCTTGAACTTTATGATCAATAAGTGCTTCATAACCTTTACAGTAGATGGGTTTAATGTTTATATGTGCAAAAACAACTGTGAAGAAAGATAAATGTGGAAGGCAGGCATCTAGCTTTGTGGTCGTGGTCCAAATTATTTATTCTCTCTTGGTAGGAATTTTCTTCAAGAACCCAATCGAACACTTTAGAGACTGATCATTGATCAAGTAAAGAGAGCTAAAAGTAACCACAGAATTCTTCAACACAATATGCTTCTCCAATTGGCTCCACCTAACCTAATTGTTGGCATGACACCCATTACAAAACACAATAGTTCCGATTTTTCAATCCTTATAATTACATAAATTACGTTTTCTCATTATTGATGAATTTAGAAAGTTTTTTTGGCTCTTTTCCTTTTAACCCTGTTCAGCATTGGCTTAGATTCTCTTTAGGAACTCGACAACTTGTTTAAGGTCTTAGAAGGTTCTGTTCTAATTATAACAAGTCTTTTTTTATTTTATTTATATTTTTTTAAATCAAAACTCTTTTACCTTTTGCTTTTGCTTTTTGCATACTTTTCACAATTCAAAGGCTTGTAATGCATTCTTTTATAGTTCTTTATAGATATTAGTGTTTCTTATTTAATAACAAAAGTTAAGTTGAGTTGAGTTTTGATGTATTTGCAACTATAAGGCTATTTTCTTTCAATCCTGTATTTTTTTTAGGATTCAAACTTATACGACTAATTAAATAAAATTGTTGAAAATCAGACACTAAAAATACGGGAGTCAAATGTCTTTCTTATAATGAATTGATCCATTATGTTAACATTAACATTCTTATCATATATTTACCTTTGTCATTGAATGATAGGTTTCGAGATAATTAATTTTATAAAGTAATTTTCACTTATGCTAATTAATAGCTAAAAAGAAAAGAGAAAAATTACATGCTTTATCTTTTATTCATTTCTTTTTATTATCTTGTCTCCCATGTCAATTTTCGTGCTGCCGAGTGCCGGCCATGCCAATTCGACAATTGCCAGGCGGCTTTGACATCTTTCTATGAATTCCAAGCGTTACCTTGATGAAGTTGACATATCTTTTTGTTTTTTTTAACCTTTTCGTGCGTGTGTTAAAGTGTTTACAAATAATAAAACATCACCATCTTGCCTATTTTAATCGTATAATTGAAAATATTCATGATTTTAACCAAGTACCCATGCTTTAATATCAATTCATCATTACCAAAAAAAAAGGCATGCAAGGGAACACAGAACAATTAATTGCAATTGTATGTCAATTTGTTAAGGGCTCTTGGTGATTGTTTGCTTTTGTTTTCTGTGTTTCAGCAAGATGAATATTTTGGTGTGTAAAGTTTTGCTTTTTGTAAGTTTGGTGCCAACCTGAGAATCTACCGAACAAAGATTGGCCAACAAGGATTCCAAAATTGAAGTCTTTACCCTGCAACTACTCAAATGATGTGTGAAAGATGAATAAGTTGTTGAGACTGTTCATCCATTCGAATCTCGTAATTAAGATGAACACACGGTATTTTGAATGAAACTGGACAACGTTTATGTCATAACTAATCATTCTTGTAACAAAAGTTTCTTTAAGATTTTCTTGTAATTCAAGAAATGAAATTTTAATCTCCAGTTAAAAAAGACCAAACAATAATAGATCAATAAATAAAATAAGTAGAGCTTACTCAAATCTTGTGGACCCTCCAACTTTTCTTCTTCCTTTTTTCTTTTTGAAGTTACATTACAAATCAAACAAATGGAAGTAATATGTAACCATATAAAAATGTTTCAATTCATGATCTTAAATTCGTTAAGGTCCGGAAAAATCATTAAACCGTACAGTTTAATAATATAATAAATATAAAAATTATTAAACCGCATAATTTAATAAATTTTTCTAAACTTTAATAAAACCCAGAATTCTGGACTAATTCAGCACCATATAACCATATGCCTATAAACATTTGCAAGGAAGGAATAAATAGTTAAATACCATAAAGTGAACAACTCTTTAGGACCGAATGAATGGCCTAGGTAGTCTTCCCATTATTTCCTAGTTTATATTAAAAACAGGTTGCAGTGGTAACAGCATAAAATTAGAAAACAAAGTGCTTGTAGTTGTTTAGCAAATAAATTCAGTATGTTCCAATTGTGTAAAGATGAATAAAAGGGATTATATAAAAAGTAGGTTAGAAGTATTCCAAAATATGTTATACTGACGGAAAGGGTTGGATTTTTTAAAACTTCATACCAATCAATAAAATGAGTTGAATTTTTATGTAAAAGATTTAGAGACGGAGTTAATAATTTTGATAAAATATCCGAATCGATTACTTCTTGATTCAAAGGAATTCCTATTGCTTTCAATCAATTTAGGTGTACTTTGAATCGTCATGTCTCTTGTATTACACAACTTGCAACACTAGGACAAACTCAGAGTGATATTCATTAAATTCTGGTAACTTAAATAATGTTTTTAATCAGCCTTTTCTCTCTACGTATGAACACAGCCTAATAAAGATTACCAAATCATTTACGTAAACTATTTTACAGTCAAATGTTGCATGCTTTAGGGTCAAATAATGTGCTTGCACGGTGGTGGCTCATTAGAGAGAATATTAAAAAAAAAAAAAAAGAAAAGAAAAAATAAAGGGAAGAAAAATTTCATTGACTTAGCTAAATTGCAACTTGCAAGCAGATCTCACCGTATTTATTCGTAATTTGACAAAAAAATTTTACACTTTAAATGAGTAAGGCTATACTTACAAAATTAGAATACAAAATTTATATTTTAACTAAAATATTTGTTAAAAATAATTTTTATGATAAAATTTTAGATGACATTTTATCAATGTGTTTGTCATTACTATAACACATGGTGATTTTATATTTTAAAAGTCACGGCACTTTCATCCGATCAAACGAGTCATGTTTTTAATTTATCAATGTTGAACTCATGTTATTCGTTCAGCCAAAGCATAATGATAGATAGCAAACACATTACAGCAAGCAATGAAAATGACCAAGAAAAAAAGCCACCAACCTGTAAAAGAAGGATCATAATAATGCACGCACCAAAATGAGATGCTGATGATACCCCAATCTGAATCTTTTAAAAAAAGAAAAAAAAAAAAAACAAAAAACGAAAGGACAACCAGAGTGCTAGCTCATAGTGACACCCCATTGACAAAAAGATTTCGAAGGACCCTCCTCACAAACGGTAGGGACCTCTTTGGTTTACAAATTACAAGCCCAACTTAACCAGAAGGACAAAGTTGGGTTAAGTTTTGATCTTACACATGGGTTTATGACCGTTTGAAAGAAATACCCTACCCAAAAAAAAAAAATAAATAAAATAAAATGCTGTCACAAATACATGACAAACCAATTTTAGAGTTCCCAGAAACACTTTCCCCAATTCTACATAAGCATAAAAAATATATATATATATATATATATATATATATATATAATGGGCTTAGTACCGAATTTTTAGATGGCATAAAAGGCTGAGTATATATATTTAGCAGATACGGGCACCACGCGTTGTCTAGAAATCTCTTTTTTTCTCTCTCTCTCTCTCTCTCTCTTTCTTTTCATCTCTCTCAGACATTCAGAAACTCAATCATCTTTCATTTCAACCACTACCTACTTTCTCTTAAAGAGCACAATCTTGCGTCGGTCATGGCTCTTATAGCTTACTTAGTGCTTTTCTTGGCCATGACTGGCCATTCAAGTAGGCCTCTTTGATTTCTTGTGTCTTTTTTTTCTTTCCTTTTTATGTCTCTTGGTTTCTGTTAACTAACTTGATTTTGTTCTATCTTGCAGCTGCACTTTATTGCTTGTGCAAAGATGGGTTGAGTCAGTCAGTCCTACAGAAAGCTATAGACTATGCTTGTGGAGCTGGAGCTGACTGTGCTCCAATCCTCCAAAACGGTGTGTGTTACAACCCTAACACTGTGCAAGATCACTGCAACTATGCTGTTAACAGCTATTTCCAGAGAAAGGGCCAAACTCCTGGAAGCTGTGATTTTGCAGGCGCTGCTGCCACTAGTGCCAATCCCCCTTCCAGTAACTCCCTTTCATAAAATCACCCTCTTACCTAATTCATATTCCTGGTTTGCATGTATACTGATTTTGGTTCCCCCTGTTTCTTTTCTTTCTCTTTGTGATTTTCAGATGCTGTCGGCAGTTGTGTTTACCCTTCAAGTGGCAGGTATGCTTTTATGTCTTTTTTTTTTTTTAATTATTTTCCTTGATTATCTTGCTACCCAGCTGAGGTTACTTGTTCCTTTGTGTGTGGGATGAGAATTGATTTCCTTTTTGGATACTGTTCAATTGTCCTATGCTAGATCTCCTTATCAAGCTCAGAAGATTTTTTTTTTTTTTTTTCAATACATATATATAATATTTCTCCTTTCTCCTTTCCATGGAGAATCACGGACTGATGAGATTTCAGCATCAAGTATCTAAGAATCCGATTTTCAACAGTCTTTGCTTTAATTTCTTACTTGGGAGCATCAATAATTAAGACTTTTGATTTAGGATTTCATGTTAGGTACTACCTTTCACTTTCTTTCACTCGCATGTTGCAATAATTGTGATCCACAACTGGGTGTTGCTTGCATCAGTTGCATGTGCATATCACTGAATCAGCTTTTGTATAAGATCTATCATCCTTTTTTTTTTTTTTTTGGGATAATTGATTTGTTTGCATTAATTTGTTTGGAAGTCAGAATCCTCGACAGC
This sequence comes from Clausena lansium, assembly GCA_030449835.1. Taxonomy (NCBI): domain Eukaryota; kingdom Viridiplantae; phylum Streptophyta; class Magnoliopsida; order Sapindales; family Rutaceae; genus Clausena; species Clausena lansium. The sequence continues at coordinate 5,223,756 of JASUUF010000195.1, forward strand.
TGTAAGCTGTTCTGATGTCGATATTTCATTAGTTCTTTGTCCTCTTTCTCCCCGAAGATATTGATTCCACATCTTGGCTTTGACATCTGTTCCTGCATCTCACTCAGTACCATTTCTGATAAATGTTAGTCGTAAGAATTTTTATTTCATTTTAATAAAATTTTATTTGGGTTTTTGCATTCTCCAACTGCAGCTCAGGGACAGGCACAGGGACACCAACCACCACTCCAACCACAACACCGACTACAACACCATCAACGACGCCCACAGGCACAAGCCCAGGCACATCAACGGTGTTCGGCGGCACTAGCAGCTCGCTGGGCCCCACCGGCACCACGGGTATGAATGACTCTAGTAGTGTGGCTCGCTTTAAACTCGCTAACTTGTTCTTCTCTTTTGCTCTGACTCTCTGGGTTTCATGCCTGGTGTTGGTGTGGGGCTGAGAGATACATTTAGGAAAAAGTGAAATGTGCGGACCAGATTTTGCCACGACAAGATGGGTAGCCTTGTAATTTCCTGGTGTAGGAGGATGGGTTCATCTAGGAGGGGCTTTTTTCTTTTGTTTTTTACTATATGGAAAAGCTGGGGAATTCGATTCCTTTTGGGTGATGATATATAATTGGTATTTGCGGCAGAACCTGATCTCATCTTTTTAGATTTTCCCCTTCTGTACATTTAGGGAGAGCTAGGGTTTTTTTTTTTTTTTTTTTCTCTGTTTCGTTTTTAAAATTTAATGGAATTGTTTACCCATCCAGCCTAGTAGTAAAACCACATGTTGCCATGTCCATAATTTCAGATCATTATTTTGATTATTTTTCCCCTTATTAATTCTGATGATCATGAACTATTTTTCTTTTACAAATGCTGGAAACAGGTTCCTTTGTTAGCGCGCGAGTAACCTCTCAAGTTATTTGTGGTTCACTTTTTCCTGAGCACAGTAATATCTGTGGGAGAATTAGTTTAGCTTTATCGTCATACTTATTGTATGGTTATGGACGGAGGTTACACAAAAAATGCATGGAGCTAAATGCCTAAATAGAGATTGGGACTTGTGAACAACCAACCCAACGTTAGGATAACACGCACTAAAATTGTCGATACATATTAATCAAGGAGGCAATTGGGCAGTGGAACAACTTTTCCAACTTTAATATATTAATCAATGAAATCAAATGGCCCATTTGACAAAATTGATCAATTAAGACCCAACATCCAGACCACAAATTTATAAATGTCATGGACTTTTAAAAATCCATTTCTTAATCAACAGCACGAAGCACCCTTTTTTTTTCTGTGGTCAAGTAACAATTTGTTATCCACCTATCTATACAATATTATGAAGAAAAGCGGGACGACAAAGAATTAGAGAAAAACCTCTAAGACGGAAAAATCACCTATTTGTATTGACAAGTCCCCAGTCCTAGAAATTCTCTCTGCAAACTTGACTGTCGTCCCTTACATGCCAACACAATGAATAGAAAGCTTATAGAATTTGAAAATAATTATGCCAATGGAAGAACCCAGCAAAATTCATTGAAAAGGGAAAAAATGAAAACAAGATGGAGGACCAGAGAAGGGGAACTATATTAGTTTGATGATAAAAAAAGTACATAGATATATATAGTAACAACACAGGTTACAAGAGGTATAGGGTTAGAACTTTTTGCTCTCATGGTAGGGTAAGGGAAGGAATATACCAATTACCAATAAAGGATGACAAAGGCCTCTAATAAGTCTAATATTCCTATATGTAAGAAAAAAATGTTGGATCGAAGTGTATTTGGCTTCCTCTATAACTAGTTAGTTTCGTAGAACTATCTAATGGACCAGGAATAAACCCAGAATGATTCACAAGGATTTTAATGACCATCTGTAACCATGCAATAAACATAAATGACATAATGAACTTAGTGTGTGTCCTGAATTCCCCAGTAATACAAGAAGTCAGCAATTGAAGTCTAGAAGAGGAATGAATGAAATTGCTACTTGATACATACAATGAACAAGCTAAAGTAAATAGAAGTACAGATAGAGAATGGACCTTCAACGTTGAGAAACTACCTGAGGTTCTACAATGCAGTTTTCTTGAATAAACTCCAATATCAACTTGGCAACAGAGCTTGGCTTTTCCACATGAGGAAGGTGACCGCAGTCTGGTATTTGGCGTATAATTGCATTTGGTAATTCACAGTGCAATCTCTGCATCATATAGCCACATAAATTAATATATTACACTGTATGCAGATATCATCGTGCGGTAGAAAGATTCAACTAATAGAAGGCCAATTAAATCAATTGATGAGAAACTTTTACTACCAACAAGCTCTTCAGTTCTATGAAAATCATAGAAACCACTCACTTTTTAAAAGTGCTCTAATGTCTACAAAGTGTAAAGTTTAGTAAATGCTAACCACCGCAAGCTTGCTGCTAATAATCCGGTCATCCTCACCCCATATGATAAGTGTCTTTTGTTTAACCTGTGCAACATATTTGTAAATTGCATGAAGAGAACTTAAATTTCTGGGTATTTACAAATCTGAAATTGACTGAGAAATGCTGAACCACACAGCACAATAACAGCTGCTTAAAACTTGATGGAAACTATAATGCAGTTTCTTGCAGCATGATACAAAGGCAAGCTTATGCATGGACTGATGGCTCACCCAACATGTACACTTGACTACAAAATTTTACTTGCATACACCTCTTTCTGGAATATACAGTCATGTTTGTCAAATGAACACATATATAGTATTGCAGTGTTGAAGATTATTTCTATTACTTTCAAAGGTGGGAAGCTAGACAAGAATATTCACCGGACAATTACCCTAATGTTACCGGAGGCAGAATAAACTACCAGACAATCAGCAATAGATAGTTGTAAAAGAGGGTTAGACCAGTGAACAGAATAAAGAATTTATTTCTAGTCTTGTATTAGCTAATTTTTCTGTTATTATTTACTCATTGGCATTATTTCTGTAATTGGAATTTGGAGCTGGAAATGAGGATGAGAAGCAGCAGGAGAAGGTGCATAACTATGATGGCAAGATCCAAAACAAGAAATTTCTGCCTGCTACATAGCACTGCACAATCCAGTTAGCTGTAATTATTTTGGATGTTGAGAAATTTATATAGCCACACAAGAAAACATGCAAGACTAAACACCTCGATGAGAAAAAGGATCTTTCAACTTGACTGATATATTTAGCTTTAAAACTGCCTAGAAGTATTTTGCAAGTACGCACAGCCTTCATGCAGTTATGCCGCATAGATATACATTTGCATACAAATTAGCTTCACCATTCATTTTAGACAACTACTATTAGTCTTTTACATATGCAAGATGAAGGACATCTAAAGCTTGTTGTCTATGAAAAAGGCATTTGTACAAACCTGTTCTATTTGAGTACTGACATTATAACCGCCACTAACCATAAAACTTACGGTTGCATCCTCCCACCAAGGATATAGACAATGTAAGCGGCCTATCTGGAAAAGATTGGAATAATAAATGTGGCATAAGAGCCAACTTCACCAGTGCAAAAGTCCTACAACATTCTGGTGAATAAAATAATTGATGCTGGAACACTGTGATTAGCACTAATTTGAACACAGAAATACTTACATTAGTCCAATCTAAGATGGTACTGAAGGATATATGGTTCAATGCCAAAAAGTTTGCATATAGGCGTACCGGAATGCTTTTCAATAAATATACCTGATTCAAAAAGCATGCTCCATTGTTATTGCAACATGTATAAATAACCCCTAACCAGGAAAGGGGTTAAAAGATAAGGCTTAGTTTAAAGATAATAAATGCGAACCCAACAGCACTTGTTACTGGTATGCTGTGGCTTGCTCTCTCTCTCTCTTTCCCCCTCTGTGTGTGTGTGTGTGTGTGGAAAGTTGTATACATATATTCCATGCACGAAAGCAACTTGATTCAGCGACTGCCATCAATATGACTTCTTGTAAAGCTTATCTTTGGTATGGAATCCATTCTTACAGAAATAAATGAGGGAGTGACAACATTTGGGAAAAAATTAATCTAATATTGTTAGGTGACATGCCGCAGAAACCAAATGCAGCTTTAAAGAATGATCTTCTTCTTTTTTTTTTTTTTTTAAATCATCACGGCCACCCTAACTACTAAACAAATATAGAGGCAACCACCTGTATCAAATGGAGACACAACCCTATTTGGAATTGGATAGTGAAGATTGATTTATGCAGATAACAACACGAGGCTGGGTTTCAAGGCTTTTATGCGTCAAGCAGACGACTTACCCCAGCATAGGCTACTATACTTGGTAACTTTGCCGAGTTTCCAGTTCCTTCTGCATATACACTTGCATCAATGAAAACCAGATTTTCCACCTAAAAGATTAGATAAGAGTTATAAATTTCATGAAACATCAAAGACACTAATATAAAAGAACTTTAATCAATATATAAATAGCAACTTCTCTGCAGATGATTTAGATTTATCATGCCTTTTGCTAACCTCAATTATCATAAAGTACTTACAGCTTCAGGATGGTTGACCGCAAAGTCGACTGCAACAGCAGCACCAAGGCTTGGTCCAATCAGTATCATGGGCCTTTTGATGTAGGTCTTCCAAAGCTATGCTACATGAAACAGATACATTTTTGTCTCGAGCATAAAGGGAGGCAGCAAGATATAATTACTAAAACTTAGGTTACCCTTTTCATGTGGGTACCGGCTTATAAATAAAAAACCTAACTTGGTAGATTGATTCTTTAAGCATGCCAGTGGAGGCACTGGTAAGTATAATCAAGAGTATGTGACAGATCAGAGAAAACAGCTCATTAAGTACGTAAAATTCAAGAACTAAATAAAGCACCATAAAAAATCTGCTCTGTGTCACACATGAAGCTTCCAATACTTCAAAAGGTGGTGCAAAAATTTCCTTCATACAGTACAGTAGCCAAGGAGAGAAGACCGTCCTAAGAAAAAAGAATTACCTGATAGAAGTGCTCACGCTTGGATGTCACATTACATGGTGGAAGTCTTTCTGACAAGCACCGGTACAAAAAAAGTAGTTTAAAGCATCATTAACAAAATAGATATGGAAAATTTAAAATCCATAACTGACATAACTTTCCCATAACTAAGACAAACCTAAATCAGAGAAACCCCAGCCAAGAATATCAACAGCCCAAGTCTCCAGACCGGCCTCCTCAAGCAACGGATAGGTGTATCTCCATTCTAAACAGGAGCTGGATAATAAGATATTGTGAACTCCAGAAACATACTAGTTGGAAATTTTTTGAAAACAACAAAGCATCTTGTTTATACGGGACCTGTCAAAGCCATGAAGGAGAACCACAGGGCTGGTCTTGCTCAGCATTAATGGCTTCACAAGACTACTCATGATACAGCTCTCTGAGAAGTTGACCTGCATTGACCACAGTCTGGGAGTGAATAGGACATATTTCTTGGAAAATAGGTATATTAAGGTCATAATGAAGAAAAATTTATAAGCCAACCCAATGAAATTGAAAGGTAGAGTTTCTTGATCTTTCCATTAAACTATAATTCACCACATCAATGTGGTTCAACACACAATATTTAGATGAAGAAATTATAACTTAATGACTTCAAACATATTGAAATTGGACAGGCTATAAGTATTTGCACAAAAACTAGTGATATCTATACCGTCTGATACACAATAAGATCCATAACAAGGATGAGAAACGATCTCTTTCTTTAATAAACCTTTTACAAAAATAGTTACACTATTGGTAAATGCAGTAAATTTTTCTTAATAGCTGGAGATCTTATGTTGCTGAACTTTTATTTGGCAATTTTGAGCATAGGTCCAACCTCATGATCAGAAACCGCTTTTCTAGAATTAAGCAATATTTGGGACAAAAAATATTGCAAGTAAGTGCAGGTCTTGCTAGCAGTTTTTATTGTCAAATAAGGTCTCGAAAAAGTAACCAGCCTGGATTTATATAGCACCAATCGTTTTTCATTTATCAATTGAACTGATTAATACTTTCTATTGCAAGATAATGAGGAAGAATCAAAAGCCTAAACAAGCTTCATATTACCATAATTAGCTCACTCCAAATTACAGATGTACAGAAGTTCAAGAGTGCAAGACAATTAATACAACAATTAATTCCGTTTTCCTTTTCATTTTCAAAAATTTCTCAGCAGCCAAACAGAGCGCTAAATACAAAGTTTATCCTCACAACGAGCGGAATGAGATAAAAACAAGTCAAAAACAAAAATCAAATAATATATAAGTCAAAAATGGAGAATTACATGAACAGGAAGCCTCTCAATTCTGGCGGCCAGCTTACGAGCGAACGGGTCTTTGATATTCTCAACTTCCATTGGTAGAAACGAAGGAAACTTCTCGGCGAAGACCTTGAACTGCGTTTTGTTTCTGCATGTCGAGGCAAATGGTGTAGGGCTGAATGTGAGGAGGGCGAGCATCTTCGTCACCAGCCGGTCGCAATAGCATCGCCCGGTGCTCTGTCTCTGATGAAGAAGAGATACCTCCGCTTCCCCTTTTTTTTTTTCAATCCCTCTGTTGTATGTATTATGACCGTGTGTCAGTGAGTGCAGAGGATACCGTGCCTCTGCTGTGCGTTTGCGTCCATTGGATGTGCGTGGATAGATAGCCTCGTAGCCACATGACATCTCACGCGACATATAAGCTCGTGTGGTTTTGACGTTTTCTGTTTTTTAAAAATTTCACGTTATAGTTTTGCCTCCCGCCATTCTGAAATTTGAACCCCACATTTTGGTGATGGTTAAAGTAGGTCTGAATATGATGATTACTGATCAGAGTAATGACATTTGCTTAAATTATCTTACCTTACCGATTTCTATATTTTAATTTATTTTATTTTATTATTTTTATTAAATTAATTATTTTATTTTACACTCTTTAATATAAGTGCATGTTTAGTAATTAGTATGGCTTATTTAATAGTCAAACGTATTTATTTAATCTCATAAGTTTTTTTTTAATTTTTTTAGTATTATTTTGTTAAATTTTGACTAGAACTTTTGAGGATTAAATAAGTTATTTTATCTCTACTAACTAAACTCATATTTTAGATTTTTAAGAGTAGAGATTGCATATCTTTTTTAAAGAGTTAAATTGTTTAAATTATTCTTAATTTATTTTATAATTTTATTTCATTCATTTAATAGCATAATTTTAAAAATTTTATTTATTAAAGTAATTTTATAATTTTTAATAAAAACTCTTATTAACAACTATACAACTCAAGTATTTCTACTAATGACTTTACTTGTAAAAACTCTATTTAAATAAGTTCTATTTAAAAAAATGTATCAAACGGAGCCTAATTGTATAACCATCAACTCCACCACATCATCAACAACAAATTCGTCGCAGTCGTAGTCATCACATCACCACTACCACTACCTATCTTTTTCACCGTCAACTAATGCATCACTTCAATCAACATATGATGAGTTTCAATATTAATTTGAATTAAATATTAATTCTATTCAAATAAATATTATATTCTCACACAAAATCAAAACTAATATCATTAATGACAAGAAAACCCACCGCTTATTCATAAAATTTAACAAAACTCAACAATGAAACTTACCATATGTTGGTGAAGGCAATGCATTAATTGATTTGAAGAAGATAAGTGGTGGTGGTGAACTTGTTATAGTCACAGTAGAGAGAGGGAGAGGAGAAATAAAATAAAATAAAAAAATAATAATTTTTTATTCTTAATAATGGTAATTTTAAAAAAATTAAATAAATTGAAGAGTGGAGTATGATGAGCTAATTTGGGAGGGTAAAAAATCATTACTCCTTTAATAGGCTACTTCTTAATAGGCTCATTAGGTATTGCCCATTAGCTAAGTTTTATTTTTGGGTCTTCCTAAGTTTTTTTTTTATATAAATTTGAAAATATATTAAACTGAAAAAGAAGTTTTACAAAAATCTCATGCTTGAGTGGCTAAGTTATAAAACGATACTTGGGATAGCCCTAAGTATCCTCAAATAACTTTCTCCGTATAGCCAATGGTGGACAATCCCACCAGATATATATAGAACAAGATAAACCCAAATTATCTAAGCAATCTACTACATAATTTCCTTCTCGAAAGATATGGGAGCACCTAAAAAACATGTTTTAAATCAAGCTACAATAGTTAATCCATCTGTTACGAATGCACCATGGAGGAGCAAAACTGGGATTATGGAGACAAGACAGAGCAGCGGTAGAGTCGCTTTCTAACCAAACATATTGCCACCCTCTATTAGCTGCTTCTTTAATAGCCACAATAATACCAAAAATTTCCGCATAGAAAGATGTATGATGACCTAAAGGCATTGCAAAGCACCCTTTAAAGGCCCCATTAAATCCCCTAAAAATAGCACCACAAGCTGCCTCTCCATAATTTCCTTTAGCAAGACTATCCGTATTAATTTTAACCCAAGGAGTTGAAGGAGGATGCCAGAAAACTGAAACTATCTTCGGAGCACGTCGCAAAGGCTTCTTTAGGCTCAATAGGTCATAAATTGGAGCCCGACTATCCACATGACCTGGACAGTAACAGCTCAAAAAAATAATATGTGAAGAAATAAGAGCCTTTAGTTGAGACAAGGAAAGCACATGGTTTTCAAAGCGTAATAAATTTCGAGCTTTCCACAAATAATAAAGCAGAATGAAGCAAGCCATGCGCCAGAGAGAAGCTGTGTGATGTGAGAAGTGACACCAAATAAAGAGGTAAGCCAACCCCAAAGTTGCTGAGAGAACCTGCAAAACAGAAATAAATGGGCAGCTGTTTCATTAGTTTGCAAGCAAAAAGGGCAAGCTGAGATGACACATAGACCACGTAAGCACAGCTGATCATCTGTTGAGACTCTATTATGAAACAACTTCCAAACAAACGTAGAGTATTTTGGAGGAATAAAAGAAGACCACAAGCATTTGTTCCAAACACAAACTTCACGGTTTCCAAGTAAAAATTGATACGCTTCTGCCAAAGTGAGATCACCATTAATTGAGTGGCACCACACCATCTTATCTTCAGTATCAACTAAGGGCAACTCTGTATTTTCAATATCTGAAATCAATTGAGGGAAAAAAGATTGAAAATGATCTGGAATACACCAAGCACCATAGCAAATCAAGACACTAATAGAGGAATTAAGATTCAAGGCTAAATAATTAATGTTCAACAAAGTGAAAATGGAATCTGACAACCATTTATCACGCCAGAGGTTAATCTTTTTACCATTCCCCACAACCCAACGACAGCCAGCAACTAAAGTAGGAATCATAGTCTTCAAACCCAGCCAAATGGAAGACTTGGAATAAGTTCGAGACCACTTATATAAAGAAAGTTGAAACCAACCTTTTAAGAACTGACACCAAATTGAAGAAGATGACAGAATATTCCAGGAAGTCTTAAGAAGAGCAGCACGATTAAGCAAAGACAGGTCACGAATACCCAAACCACCAAACTCTTTTGGAGTACAAACCCATCCAACTTTCTAGCTTTCCTCGAACTCTATCAGCATGGGTCTTACTAAGTTATATATAATGTAATTTACAACAAATTCAAATGTAGTTACCCATGACCTCCCACTTATTTCATATGCTAATATTATCTTGTATTGAGTATTACTTGTAGGTGGTTATAAGTTACATATAACTTAACAACAATCTATATTTTTATCGTATATTTTTTAGACTTTATTTTTTTTAATTTTTTAAATCTTTTTTTTATAATTATTATACGATTATTATAAAGAATACTATTTTTTTTTAATAACTATTCGTGTATTCGTCCAGCCTTGTGGGTCTAACCTTTGGATGTGGCTAAAATGTAAGCCTAATCTATCAAGCGTTTGCATCATAATGCCGATGTGTTTATTATTTATATTAATCACTCCTTACGAGGTGATTCAGAATAGTAGTTAGAGCTTAGTTATACATGTATATGATGAATTGACGATAATGCTATCATAAATGAATGTGACAAGTAAATGAAAGAGGTGAAAAAACGCACCAATAGCCCATCAAATAATTGGACCCAAATCAATATGTCTTTAGCCGAGTTGGTGAGTACTTGTTCCTCTGATGTGTAAGAATAAATATTTGAATTCTTATAAAAATATAATTACAGAATTTTAATTTTTTTTTAATTTTAAAATAATTGAATAGATGTAGTCTTATTTTCTTACCAAATATAAGTAGAATAGACTTTTTTAAATATTAAAAAAAATTAAAATTTGAACAATAATATATAAAAGTTAATATAACTTATCTCAATAATTATCTGATTATAAATTTAAGCAGTAATTTTTATAACCGAGCAATAATTGTAATTTAAAAAAAAAATAACCGGACCCACTGTGACCTCAATCTAACGGCTGATATTCAATAAGACTAATCACATTCACCTCACTCCGTCACTAACCAGCCAGCAAATTCTCTCGCACACATTCTGGCAACTGTTGAAACCGCGCCCATGGATCCACAGCAACAAAGAGCAGGCGCTACACAGGCACAGCCTCGGCCTCAGCCTGAGCCTCAGCCTGGCGATTCGTCTGCTATACTCGCTGTATTCCTCACTTTCATCGCTATTGTCTCACTGGTAAATTCTCTCCTATTCCTGCTTCCTGCTTTTACGCATATTTAGTCACTTTGAATCTGGTATATCAGTTAATGTGTATGATATTGTGTTCTGTTTCTCGGTTTTTTCCGCAGCACGGAACTTGTTTTTTTTACTTCGTTGACCATTTTTTGGCCAATTATATTTGAAATTATGGTCACAATTTTTTCTCATTTAGTACGTTTTAGGTTTTAAAGGTGACTTAAATCTTCTGCTTTAATTGTTTGAGTTCAATCTTGTCGCTTTGTAAATATTAAGTGTTGTGTTCCCACCTGAGTAAAGGGCTTTCCTTGGAGTTGATCAGTGAAATGAAGAACGATTTCAATTGGCTTGTTGGCAAGTTAAATGTTTTTCTAAAATGAATAGTTCATCAATGTATTATCATGGGTAGTGTTTTTATTGTGTATCTTTTTTGCTTAAGATTTCAATAATTTATTATTTTTTATTCGGTGATGCAGAGGCTTTAATGTCATGAGGCCAAGTAAACATTTAGAATTACATTAATTGTACTTCCATTTCTGTGACATCTGAGATAAAGGTTGAATTGTGCTATATTAATTTTCCATTACCATTTTCATTTGTTTATGCATCCTTGATGTTTTGTAAGTGTGCCAAATTCTAGCAAGTCTGTCTATGTAATAATTCACTTATGCACTGTATCTGATTATAAATATTCCAGATATTGATCCCATCATCGTCATCCATCAAAAGTAGCCTGGCCATTTTGCACCAAGTTCCAGAAGGCCATGTTGGAGTCTACTGGAGAGGAGGTGCCCTTCTAGAGACAATAACATACCCAGGTCTGATTACAGTAGTCTTTTCCTTTGTGATTTGCATAACATAGTTGCTTATGTATAACTTCTTGATTTCTGGTAGCTACTCATTCTTAACTTGCAGGCTTCCATCTGAAGTTGCCTTTGATAACACACTATGAGCCTGTTCAAGTGACCCTTCAGACAGATCAGGTTAAATTTTGTTCCAAGTTATGAAATTGAGGATCTCATGTAGGTGCTTGATCCCTTCCTCTCTCGAAAAATGCAGGTTACTGATATTCCATGTGGGACTAAAGGGGGTGTAATGATCAACTTTGAGAAGATAGAGGTAAGGTTTGAGATAAACCTTGTTAACAATAATGATAATCTAAGATTGATGTTCACCCTATGTATGTGCTGATTTGTTTGCTCTGTCCACAGGTTGTTAACCGGCTTCGCAAAGACTATGTGTATGAGACGCTGCGCGACTATGGTGTGCACTATGACAAGACGTGGATATATGACAAGATCCATCATGAGATCAATCAGTTCTGTAGTTCTCATAGTCTGCAACAAGTCTATATTGATGTGTTTGATCAGGTAACAACAAATCTGAACATAATTTTGCAGATAACAGTTTGCCATCTAATAACATTGAACTGTATTTTTCTTGCAATTTCTCAGTGCTAATAAGTGCAGCATTAATTTTCCTGTATGTGTGATCTGAGGGATTATGGGGTTCAAAGTATGTTATACCTATTTTCTAGTGTTGTCACTCCAGCAAATTGCAGTGGAATAGATGCAGCTATATTATTTTAGGTGTGTGGAGTTGTAGAGATCATTAATAAATCTCACTGATACCATTCTCTGTCACTGCAGTAACAGACCCAAGCTTTACAAACACTAACACACAAATCAATCAATGTGTGCTTGTAGTCAAATCAAATTTTAATGCATATGACAAAAATCAAGTTGATTCTTTCAAATTGATGAAAATATGAAAGATACTTGTAAGTGCTCACTCTGCAACATACGGTAATCAATTACTAGTTTGTTGTCAAAATTATAATGCATATTAACGATGATCAATTTAACTTTCAGATTGACGAAAAGATGAAGGACGCTCTTCAGGTTGACTGCACGCGTTATGCTCCAGGCATTGAAATTATCAGTGTGCGTGTTACAAAGCCTACTATTCCAGAAAGCATCAGGAGAAATTTTGAACAAATGGAAGAGGAACGTACTAAGGTAAATTAAAATTGTATCTTTTTCTTTCTTTGTTTGACAATTTTTTGTTATAAATTTTTATCGGAGAAGAAGAATTCTTGAGTTTAGTCAATTATACATGACCAAGCCCAGGGTTCTGTCTGAAATTAGTTTGATTCTCTGTTATGTTTGCAAACTTGTCCTATGCTGGGCTGGGGCTTCTGTGTCATTATTAATATGCACTATCGTTCTGGCAAAAGAGGAATTGTGGGGGAGGTGGTTGGGAAAAGTGTTGTATGATTTTATTGGTGAACATGGTCTTCCCCAAACAAATGGGTCTTCGTGCCAAGGATGTTTAACTTTTCATTGCAAAATCTTAGAAGATTGCATGTGTGCCTGTACTAACACAAACACACAGAGACAAGAATGGTTACTGTAATATGATCAGCCTTTGATAAAATGCTAATATGCACTGATTTATTGTGTGCTGTGTTACCATCAAGGTGTTAATTGCTATTGAGAGACAGAAAGTAGTTGAGAAAGAGGCAGAGACAAGCAAAAAGATGGCAATCAGTGAAGCTGAGAAGAATGCCAATGTTAGCAAGATCCTTATGGAACAGAAGTTGACAGAGAAGGACAGTGCTCGGAAGCAGGAAGAAATTGACAATCAAATGTACTTGGCTCGTCAAAGGAGCCTGGCAGATGCTGATTTCTACCGGTAAAATGATCATTTTCCTTTTATAGGATTAATATATAAAATGAGATCATGGAAAAGATTTATGGTGTTCTTGTGTCCTACCGTCCTTATTTGCAGCATACTGAAAGAAGCAGAAGGAAACAAGATGATGCTTACTCCCGAATATCTTGAACTGAAATTTATTGAGGCCATAGCTGATAATACAAAGATTTTCTTTGGTGAAAAGGTTCATTACCTATCTCTCCAACCCCTCCTTTGTGTCGTGTGTGTTAGTGTAATGAGCTGAACTTATATCTTTGTTCTGCAGGTGCCCGGTATGATTTTGGATCAAAGACTGCTAGGGAACTTCCTTCAAGAGATCTCCAGAAATACATCTAGGAAGGGGTCTGCAGATGCTTAAATGCTAATTAGTGTATATTATGGTGTGACTAGGTGAAGACATACTGTCACAAAAAAATCAAGGAGAAAGTAAGAATTCAATGCGTTTATCCTATTTTTGGTGAGCACCATTTGTTTTTGTAGGGGAATGGTATCCTTTTTAGCGACTATCATCTGCTGGTCCTGACACATTTTACGGTTGTCGTAATTGAAAAGCAGTTTGTATTTCTCATGTTTTTTTTTTTAGTAAGAGTATTTCTCCTGTCAAGAAAACTTTTTTTGGATTTCCACTCTCTTAACTCTGTTTCCATGGCAATTTTTTTTTTTTCGGGTCCATTAAGGAATGGTACAGGATTAGCGATGTTGCTGTTTTTGTTATTCTCTTGTGATGCTTCTAGACTAACACTCTCTAATAGGCCGAAATAACTTTTGCTACAGAAGTCTTGTTGCGAATTTATAGTGATCCACTCAATTAGTATTAGAGGTAGCATCACTTTACTTCTTGGGGCATTATTTGTGCAGCCGGCCTGTTATGTGTTCAAAGTATTCATGAAATTTTATCAATGCATGACATTTTAAATTTTTTAAGAATTTGAGAGAAATGTGAAATTCTTAACTTAAAAAGAAAATTTTCAAAAAAACCTTAAAATATAATAAAATATAAATAAATATATAACGAAAAGGGAAATGATATTCGCCCACCCTCAATACGTCCGGAAGCAAGAAACGACATGCCTACGGTGCTGTTTTGAGGTTTCGGATTTGAAAATTAAAAATAAATTTATCATTAAAATATTTTGAAAAATTATCTGATGTCCACTATTTATTAAGTGAAATTTTTATAAATCACTAAATTTTAAGATTGTTTCTGTAAACCATCTATTTTTAAAGAAATATTTCCTACCCACAATTCTGTTAAAAAAATTAACGGAAATACGACATCAACATGCCATCATAAGAATAATATTTTTATTTAGTTAAAAAATAAATATTTAATTAATTATATTCTATTTAAAATAAATAAATATTTAATTATATAAACAATATCATTTTTGTTTATAAAAAAAAATCAAACAACACAAAAGTGGTCCATTGTTATTTTGTCATTATTTTATTATTGGGGTAAAATAATCTTTATATAAAAAATTATTAACAGTAGTTAATTTTTTTAAGAAAAAAGTGGTTGGTGATATTTCTTTAAAAAATAAGTAATTTACGGATACAATCTTAAAATTTAATAATTTAACTAAATTTTACTTAAAAAGTGGTGATCACCAAATAATTACCTAAATATATTTAATCTGAATCTACAGAAGCAGAAAAATCCAAATTTCTTTTCCACTCCCGCCTCTCACTCACCCATTCTTCTCCCTCACCTGTCTCTCTCTCACTCACCCACGAAGCTCGCTGTCCCTCTCACCCACGAAGCTAGCTCGCTGTCCCCCTCACTCACCCACAAAGCTCGCTGTTCCTCTCACCCACGAAGCTAGCTCGCTGTCCCCCTTACTCACCCACAAAGCTCCTCACGTCGCCGACCAGCAGTCACGCCGTTCACGTGGCCGACCAGCCTTACTTGACAAGAATCTCGAGCGCAAAATGAGATCCCAGGACCTCACTCGCAAGCTCAATGCCATCTCGTCAAGAAAGTCAGGTAATCTTATGTTCAATGCTTCATTTTTTTCTTTTTGTCGCACATCGTTCTTCTTGGGAGCCCAATTTCAAGGAAATGGTTTCTAGGATTTTGTTTTTTCATGGAATCAGTTTGGAAGATTAGTGATTTTTTTTTTGGGTTTTAATGTGTTCAAACATATTTAGCTGCCATTTTTGCCGATTTGTAGTGCCTGATAGACTATGATAGTTTTATAGCTCTCATTTCTTTTTAATGGACTCCTAAATTCTGAGACTATGTACAAAAATTACTATTTTGGAGTGTTGCGTGCTCGTTTCAGGATTTCACCAAGATTTCCTTCACCGGCCGTCACGCAATTCACGTCGCCGACCAGTTGGACCTTGTTTAACTGCTCAGGTAATGTTGAGGAAAGTTTCGATTTATTGGGTTGCGATGGAGTCATAGAGGTAGATAGATTTGGAACTGTTGGTGTTCAATTTTTGATTTTTTTCCTGGATTTCAAATGTAGATTTTGTTTGTTTTTCTATTTATTAAATCTATGGGATTTGATGGAGCATGTCTTTGCGGATTTCGATTCTTTTGGGATCTTATTGCTGCTGATTTTGAATCCAATAGAGAGATACTGTTTCTGAAGGGTTATTCCTGAGGCTCTATAGTGGCATAGTCACACCATTTATAAATTACCAGCACATTTTCTTCTAATAAATTATTCTATGAGGTCGGATCTCATGGCACTAAAATGGTAAGGTTCTTCATTTTCTGTAAAGCATATATTGCTTTATTAACCATCCTCTAAAATCAAACCAAATGTGACTTTTTGGGGCCTTGCATGCATGTTTGTGATGGACAGATTTGGGAATTATTATTTGAGGGACGGCAGGCTGGCATATATGAATCTTGGCCTGACTGTCGAAGGCAAGTAAATGGATTTAAGGGTAATTCATTCCAATCTTACAGATCATTGTTGGATGCCGAATCAGCATACAATGCTTACAATGGGAGAAGAAAATGAACAACCAGTTGCCTACTTCAGTTAGGCTTGAATGGGAAGACTAACGTGGAAACATGTGATAAGGGTGCGCAAACTGAAGAAATCAAGAATGATTGTTGGAATTTCTAGATTTTTTTTCCATTGTGTTGTGTATTTTAGGAATAGCAATTTCGTTATGTAATTTATTTAAGTGAATAATTGTACCTGATATTTTTTTAGTTTTTGTTAATTTGGCATTTCTAAGCCATTCATGTTGCCTGAACTACTCTTGTTGTTGTAATGTTTTCGTTTATGTTATAAAATATTATTTTCACTTGCATACACCTTCATTTTTTATTTAGAATAAATCTTCAGTTTACGTATCTAAATGCATCATCCTCACGTTACAAAATAGAAAAAAGATTGGACAAAATCTCCCCTAAAATATTGACATACTCAATCCGTGAATATATGGATTATCAAATCTTAAAAAATTTTCCACATTCAATAAAGAATAAAGTAGCATGACTCCATCAATCATTGAGCATTAGAGTAAATATCATCCAACCAACTACTACACAAAAAACAACTAAAATTATACAACAAAAGACTAAGTCAATGATCAATCCGTTAAATTCGCTTCAAAAGGAAACGATGGATAAATATCACATCTTTATGATTGGCATGCAAACATAGGTGCCTAAATAAACAATGTACTGGTAACTTTTTAGTGGCCATTAAAATAAATAAAATTAAATAGTATTACATTAAAGAATACAAAACTTACTGAATTCATATTGCTCTCCTGCGTTAGAACTACAGTAACCCACATTAGAAGATAATGGTTGTGTTCATGAACTAAATTTCGAACAACTCATTTTCCATCTTTATTGAGACAACCTCCAAATTTTGCTTCGCAACCAATTCTCACACTAGGTTGTGGCCTCAATACATTAGAAGACTCACTTTTATGCTTCTTGCTACGCCCACATGAAAATGTTACATATCTCATTATCCCATCAGACCCTTTCTTAGTAGTTCTTCGCCTTACTGGAAAACCCTTATGTTTACTAAAACCTTTATAATAATCATGCATCTCATCAAGATTATCAAACCACATCCCAAACTTCGGCTCATATTTCTTTTGTTCCACATCTACAACATTATCAGTATCTTCATTATTTTCATCTAAATCATTGTCATCTAATTCTTCCAAATCTTCGACTTCGTAATCTTTTTCCAAATCCATCATTTCTATACCATGAAAAATAAATTGTATTAACCATATATAATTCAAACAAAATCTACATTTCAAATAACTTATTTATAGTTTTAAAATATAAATTCCAAAAAGTAAATGAAGAAAATCAGTAAAAAAATTCCAAAAAATTGAACACCAACAACACCCAAATTACCTGAGCAAGTGAAAAAGGTCCAAAATTGACAAGCACACTGTCAAGTAAGGTTGGTAGCAACGTGAACGGTTTGACGGCGCGACGTGAGGCAGCTGGTTGGCTACGTGAACGACGTGACCGCTGGTCGACGACTTGAGGCAACCGGTAGGCGATGGGCGTGGCGTGACAGCGAGCTCTGTGGGTGAGTGAGAGGGACAAGTGAGGGAGAAGAACGGGTGAGTGAGAGGTGGGAGCAGATAAGAAATTTGAATTTTTCAGATTCTTTAGATTTAGATTTAATATAGTTTAATGATAAAATTATTTTTAATTTTCAAATCCAAAACTTCAAAACGACAAAGGAGGCATGTCGTTTTTAGCTTCCTTATGGATTGAGGGTGGCCGAATATCATTTCCCTAACGAAAATAATGCAAATTATAGCTGTTGCATCCTTAGCGGCACTGGCATCTATAGTGCTCCCGTAACACGAATTGGAATGAGGCATTCTTTCAGTGAAGGTGTTCGAGTCAGCGTGGGGCTCTCAACGTGTACTTCGGAATGAGATGGGTCAAGATTTATCGATCTTGATGATAATCAGAACAAAAAATGTGTCTCAAACTTGTCCTGAATAGTGAATAGAACAAAAATATGTGACCCTGAATCCTAATCATGATCTTAAATTGTTTCAAATGATATTAATTATGTCATTAACGATATGTCATATGCTTACAACCGACATGTCGTATATATTATAATTAAAATAATTTGTCATACGCATACGACCGACATGACAAATCTATATGATTAATCAAATCAATTTTTCATACATTTCTAAAAACTCAGATTTTAAGAAATTTGGGATCCTGATCGAAATTTAGGGAATTCGATCAACCTTGCCTGTGCTATGGCTTTCTTTGTTATGGTGATAGTGAGACTAACCGGTAATAACCCACGTGGTAGTAACATGTTATTTTGGAATTTAGACCTTGACACGGGTCAAAGGTGTATTCCCAGTCCCACTTCATAGTATACCATCAAATTCAAAGTTGTAAAGCACATAAGTATACGCAAAAGATCTTCGGCTCTCTCCAAGACTTAGTCGAGCGTTAACAAAGCTATATTTTCATAGCAAGGTGCTTCAAGTTTCTCTGTTTTTGTGGACGAACACAAAAACCTGTTTTTATGCAACCAACTATTCTCTTGCTACAGTAAAACCTCTATACAGTTAAATTGTTGGGACTAAAGAAATTTATTCTTATAAAGAAGTTATAACTCAATAAAGGTATAGTACAAACATTATTGTCTTTGCTTAATTATCCCTAATGCAAGTGATATAGATGTAAATTATGTCATATATTAATAAATTAATAAATGAGTCAAATTCAATGTATAGACATTAATAAATTAATTAGTAAGTGAGTCAAATTCAATGGATATATATTATCGATGCAATTAGACAAGAAAAGAAAAGGATAATCTTGAGGATGACAGTACAAAAATATAAAAAGTTTCATGCCAGAAAGTTGCAAACATACTTGAGAAGCTATAAATATTTTGGCTTCAACAAGAAAGTGCCTGTGGTGATCAATTAATACATACCTGCAAGTTGAAAGATGTAGTTGTAACTTTAAAGAGCAAATTATTGTTACAAGTAATTTTAGAAAGATATTTTGTTCTATCTTAATTATTTAATGTAACATGGTATATATTTTTTAAATATTATTATTATGTGGAGATAAATTTATTAAGATGAGATTTACAAAAAATATCACTTATTACCATATAAAATTTATTCTTTATTATAATTAGTCATAAATTAAGACCATAATTTTTTATTATTATAAAGAGATTATTTTTATACAAACTGTATTATTTACTAACAGGGCATCAAATCCAACTAAAATCTCCAACTGACAAGACAACTGCACATTACTCCTGCGGATTTCAACTCCAAAATCAAATAATTTCTAACATTTTTCTTTTGAAAGGAATAAATTCCCAATCTGAACCAAATAAAATCATTGACCCGACATTTATGCTTACTATCACCATGCCGTGACAGTGACTTCAATTTCTTACGTTACGTTACATTTACCAGAAAATGACAAAATACAGAAAGTGACTTCAATTTTCACGGCAAAACATGAAACAAACTTTTTATTTTCATGGTACAATCAAAAATTTTTTAAATAAAATTTTTATTAGTAAAATTTTTTATATAATTTTTTTATAGAGAGCTTTTACTTAAAAATTTTTTGATTGTTTTGTTTTGAATGAGAATTTTTATTAAAAATTATAAAATTATTTTAACAGATAAAAATTTTAAAATTATGTTATAAAAAAATAATTTTATTAAATAAATAATAATATTTTTAATATTTAAAAAAAATTTCAACTTCTACTTTCAAAAATTTAAAATTTAAACTTATTTAATTTTTAAAAAATTTACTAAAAAAGTTAAATTTAAGATAAAAAATTTAAGATAGGTAACATTACTGCTAAATAAAATAAAAAAATTATCATTCGTACAATTTAAATATACATTTTTATAAAAAAATATTACAATACTTTAAAGATGTATCATTCTTCCACCTTAAATTGTCAAAATATATCTACCGATTACTTTTCCGTCAGTTTTCGTTTATAAGTTAATAGAATTATAACGAAATGACCAATTTACCCTTGGAACCCCATTTATAAAAAGACAAAAATGCCCCAAAAATCAAAACTCACTGCCCAAAACACCACGACCACCATCAGATTAATCAAAACCAAACAAACATTTCATTTACTCATTTCTTTCTTTCTTATTCAATCAAATTCAATGGCGCCCCTATTCAAATTTCTATCACCATGATCACCCTCTGTCTTAACGTTTCTTATAAAATTAAAACTTCATTAGCTGCTACTGCTTGTATATATGCAATCCTCTAGCTATTAATTTATATGGAAAAATAAATAATAATGGTTCTTGCTTTTACTTGTTTGCTATTAATTTAATTGGTTAGGAACATTGTCATCAACGTTCACAATCACAAACAAGCGCAGCAACACAATATGGCCAGACATACTCTCCAACGCAGGAACCCCACAGCTCTCACCCACAGGCTTGCTTCTCCTTGGAGGCAGGCCAATCTACTTCAATCTCTGTTCCAGCTTCTTGGTCAAGCCGCTTTTGGGCCCGCACCCACTACACCCAAGATTCCAAATTCACTTGCCTAACCGGCGACTGTGGCTCCAGCACTCTCGAATGCTCCGACGGTGGCGCCGCCCCTCCAGCCACCCTGGCAGAATTCATAGACGGTCTTGATTTCTACGACGTCAGCCTTGTGGATGGATATAATCTTCCCGTGCTGGTTACACCTCAAACTCAAAGCGGAACCGCTGGCAATTGTACAGCGACTGGGTGTATTGTTGACTTGAACAATGCGTTTCCCTCGGAGCTTAAGGTTACAGAGGCCGGTAATGGTGAGGATGTTGCTTGCAAGAGCGCATGTGAAGCTTTTGGTGACCCCCAGTATTGCTGCAGTGGAGCTTTTGCGACGCCTGATACTTGCAAACCCACTTCTTATTCAATGTTTTGCAAGAATGTGTGCCCTCAGGGGTAAAAGACAATATTATCCCTGTGACGTCACATCTTACCGACGGAAGCCGACGGAAAAATGGTCGTTAAATATATTTTGATAACTTAAAATAAACAAATAATACACTCTGTTATAATATTTTTAACAAAAGTACATTTTTAAGTGGTACAAATGATAATTTTCTAATAAAATAATCACTTAAAGCTTATCACGCATTCAATCGGTGACAAAATTGTCAAAGGTAATTTGTACAAAATTTTCAAACTAGTGACTTAAATATCTCACGCTAAATTGACTCGGAATGCCTGCAAGATCCAACCAATCATTGAACAGACTTCACCGGCCAAAACGTGGGAAATTTACTATAAAACGACGAATCTTTTGTATATTTGTATCTAAAAGAATCCACCTGCAAGATTCCGACAGATAAAGCAGCAGATCCTGAGTCTTCGTAAAAGTCCAACCCATCAAGCAGTTCTTACAAAAACATGAACATAAACTGTGTTTAGTTATCATTCAAAAAAAAAAAAAACTGTGTTTAGTTAGGGGTGTATTTGTAAGATTTCTAAACTTTATGGCTTGTGACACTGTCCTGGTAACAACTGGATCCTCTTCTTGCCTGAACTAGTAGTTTGTTTTACAGCGGTTTCGTACTTTTGACTGTCCGGTGATATTTCTTTCTTTCCGCCTCTCATTTTTTGTTCATTTTGTTTGATAATGCGCATGAAAGTATTAATATTACTTGTGTTGTCACTTTAATTTGCCACATCATGTTTACATGTGTTATCAGCACTTTTAATTTTCTTTTTCGTTTTTAAATTTTCCCCCTGATTTATGGGAACATGTGGGTACTTTAATGGGTTCACTTTCTGAGATGTTACTTTATCTGGTGTTTTGATTTTTATACTTTTTTAAGTGCTTCTGGGATGCACTGATTTATACTTTTGATGCATCTAATTTAAAGGCAAAAGAAACACTGTTTCTAATGAAGATTTGTACTTGGCCAAATAGTTATAGAAGGATAAGATGGAAATCGATTGACTCAAATGTGCAACTTGACTGCAGGATTTCGGGGAAATCCCTTGCTTGACTACTCTGCAAACTGAGAGGGTTACTATATCCGGTGATTTGAAAATGTATTTGGTGGAGAACAAAGCAGGTGCCATAGTGTGCATGCTGTTTTCTCTGTTCTTTTTGGGTACATGGCCTGCTATTTTGACTCTTTTAGAAAGACGGGGTCGCCTTCCTCAGCATACTTACCTTGATTATACCATGACTAATCTATTGGCTGCAATTATTATAGCCTTCACATTGGGTGAGTTTGGTGATGCAAGGCCAAATTTTATACATCAACTTACTGAATTAAAGGTGGGTTTCTTTTGTATTTGATAGCGTGATGCTATATTATCAATTTATGCTTTTTCATGGGGCAGTTAATTAGAGTAAGGCAGATGAAACAGTTATGTTGTTGTTAGTAGAAATCTCTGGTAGCAGAAGTAATGACCTATAGTTTGGGCTTTCGTAGCTGTGCAGATTGGGAATTGCCAGAGGATGTTGTATATAATTAGAAAAAATGGTAAAGAACCTTGCTGGTGTGTGGAACTCGATTGTGGCAAATTAATAATTGGAATCTGTCGTAAATTTGTAGAAATTTAAACCAGATTTGGTATCTTGATTATGACCAAAGATGATTATTTTGACAACCTGTCAAAACATAAATGAACAATCACAATTTGGAAGGCTATTGTCAGTCCATATGAATCTATGATGGATTTTGTAAGCAAGGTTGCAAGAAGAATCGGTACATTTACTATGAGAAAGATGTTTACAACAGGAAAGCAACAGCCAGTGTGCTGGTAAACCCCAGATCACAAACTGCCTTCTTCAATTGAATGCGAAAGGACCAGATTAACCAGATTAACATACTGATATCTGTAGGTCTTCATGCAATGTCTAGAGGCTCTGAAATTCTTGAAAGGTGCCAAATATTGTGTCTTTGTCCTCTAGTTGGTGCTTATGTCTTATTTTGATTATTTTATTTAATTTATAGCGCCAGTGGCCCTAGCTATGTTTTGAGATATTAAGTGTCTCAATTTGATCAAGGTTAATGGCATTTATATTCACGTATGCATTGTCATCGTGTAATCATTGCAATTTATTTTCATCATTTAAGGTGATTGTCTGAATGATGCAGCGTACTTGGCCAAGCATCTTATTTGCTATGCTATATCATTGCTTATAATGGGTTTTTGAATATTCTAGGGTAATTGATGCAGGATAATTGGCCATCTGTTTTGTTTGCAATGGCGGGTGGAGTGTTTCTCAGCGTTGGAAATCTAGCAACACAGTATGCTTGGGCTTTTGTTGGTTTATCAGTAACAGAAGTGATTAGTTCAAGCATTACCGTTGTCATAGGTTAAGTGATGTTATTTTGTTGGAAGAACTCGACTATTGGATGTCTTGATGTGGTGCTGATTTTCCTTCAATTATTGACTCTGTTTTGATTGTAACAGGTTCAACCTTCAATTATTTCTTAGATGATAAAATCAATAAAGCTGAGATCCTTTTTCCTGGCATTGCCTGCTTCTTGGTTGCAGTTGGTCTTGGGTCAGCTGTTCACTCATCCAATGCAGCCGACAATAGAGCAAAACTTAACAACTTGCCGAGTGATTCCAAACCTGGAACTGGGTATGCCTTCTTCTCCTCTGTATATGACTAATCCATGCCTTTATTCACCCCAAACCGGTTACCAGATCTTCAGTCCATCTTGGTTAATCACTCGTCATTGAGTTTCCATTTTATTAGTGGAGTTTGTATCACAGACTGCAATGTTGAATTGTTATATTATTGAAGTACTTGTAAATGATATGATTGATGAGCACTTGTAACAAATTCATGAAATTGTGCCTCTGTATTTTAATTTTGGTCTTGGTGTTATATGTGTGTCTGTTGTTTCTCCACTAAAATTGACCTTTTCCCAGGGCTACATTTATCCCCACATCCAATGAAACATTGCCAGAGAATGGTAAGAACTCTCTGAAATTGGGATATTGGAAGTTTTTTCTTATTTTTCTTGTTAATTGCATGACAGTTCTGGTTTCATTTTGTTGTGGACAGGAATAAAAGATCCAGAGGTTGGAAATGACACAGTAGTGAAAGCAAAAGCTGGAACCGTAGGCTTCCTTGTAGAAATTGAGAACAGAAGATCAATTAAGGTTTGCAGTTCGACTTAATAATTTATGGCTCTTTACTCATGATTACACATTGTCATTCTGCTCTTGCATGCTTCTATAATAATACGTAGAGCATTATTTAAACTAAACAGTTGCTATTGATACTATGGAAACTGAAGCGGTTCCTTCAAACAGGACCTATGTTTACAACAATTGGTTTAACTTCTTGCAGGTGCTTGGGAAGAGTATTTTGATTGGGCTAGCCATAACTTTCTTTGCTGGCGTTTGCTTCTCTCTCTTTTCACCAGCATTCAATTTGGCAACAAATGATCAGTGGCATGCTTTGAAGAAAGGGGTTCCTCATTTGATCGTCTATACTGCATTTTTTTACTTCTCGGCATCTGGTTTTGTAATTGCTCTCATTCTAAATGTCAGCTTCCTCTTCCGTCCTATTCTGGATACACGCAGATCATCATTTAAGGCTTATTTGAATGACTGGAATGGCAGAGGCTGGGCCATGTTGGCTGGCCTCCTGTGTGGGTTCGGGAATGGTCTCCAATTTATGGGAGGTCAAGCTGCTGGATATGCAGCAGCTGATGCTGTACAGGTTAGTTTTAATGCATGCAAGAAAAGTACAATTATGTATTCAAATGTTGAATTATTCATACTTACGCATGTTGTCAGGCACTTCCGCTTGTGAGCACGTTCTGGGGCATACTTCTGTTTGGGGAGTACCGAAAATCATCTCGAAGAACATATATATTGCTAGTCAGTATGTTATCAATGTTTATCGTGGCTGTTGCAGTCCTGATGGCTTCAGCAGGGCATCGAAAATGAGTATGCTCAAGGTTCTTGGCTGGAAATTGTGTAATCCTGGTTGGTTGGTTGCTGGAGAGAATGCGGGAGAGTCTTCACAACATTTGATGGACGGATTCATAGTCACTGGCCAATTGAGAAACAAATTTAGAAAAGAGAAAGTAATACTTGTAGAATCGTAAATATAAATGATGCATATTGAACCTCAGATTCAATCACGAACGATTTTTTATTTTTATGCTTTTGAGAGGAACCTTTTTCAAGATTTGTTTGGCTTGTAAATTTTATTGATAATTCTCTTATGCAGCTAACTGGAAGTAGCCAAAAAAGGCCAGTTGCGCATCCGGGGAATCGAACCCCGGTCAGTACCGTGGGAGGGTACTATGATACCACTACACCAGATGCGCTATTAAACGCAGAGCATAACATATTCATTAAATTCTTAAGTTTCAACGACTGATTTTAAAATTCCTTCAAATTTTAAACAGATTTCTTATAGTTTAATAAAATGCATTAATGCTTGCTTCTTTCTTGTACGTATTTGGCAATGATATTTGGTCGAGTAAATAATGCTTGCCGGGGTCAGATTTTGTAAAGTCAGTGCACTAATTAGTTTAAGATATATGTTATCCAAAGACCACAAAATCCAATTCCAAAGAGAATTGCAGCAAATTTATACTTCATCAGCATTTATCAGAGATTTAAAAACAAGTTTAAGATGCAGCAATGTGATTCGCAAGGAATATGACCCCCACTAAAAAAAAAGTACAATCTATGTCTCCTTAGTCACTTGGTAAGAACAGGCATTGGAAAACCTGACCCTGGACCTCCATGTTAAATTATTGATAACCTTGCTTTCGAAAATTTGAATGTCAGATGGGACATCTGGGAAGTATGTAATTTTAAGGTATTGAAGGAAATGGTGTTTACCCTCAATCTGATATGCACTTGTCTTCGTCAAAACTGCACCAGAATCACAACATTGTTCACCATCTAATAATTTTCTCTCCATTTTGATTCACCAGGATTCAGATAATCACCTCAACCACAAATGTGATCCATAAATTTCATCCGTTCTCACCAAATAGATGTGGAACATAGAGACTGGCTAGTCAATCTTTTTATCCAGCAGCTCAGTGATCCAATTTGCTCTCCAAATGAGAGAGGGAGAGAGAAGACGTTCAGTTTTCCAGCCTGATGACTTCAGCTGCACAAAAATTAAAGCTTACAAACGGCTGTAAATTAAAACTAACACTGTATAAAAAATGGTCACCTTCCAAATAACAGTGACATTGTGCTTCCAAATCAGTACCTCGTGAATAAAAACTTCATACTTTTCATCCATCCATGATTGGCTTTCTGAGTGTACAGATTTGTTTCCATCCACCATCTTTGCCACAACAAGGGCATGAATGTATGACTGCAAGACATCCGCAGCACTTGAATCTTTATGTACAATAGCTCCAATGATCCCTTTCCTCTCCACCAGTAAGTACTTTGCTGAAAAGTCCAAGGTAACTTGAATATTTAGCACATTTTGGTTTAAAAAAATTATAATTTGGGAAAATGTAAGTTGAGTTGAACCTTTCTCGTAAACAGCAACGGAGGAATGCAGCAGGTCCATCCTGTTTCACAATATTAATGAAATCAGTAGTTTGTATAAAAATAAGAGCACTGGTTTTCTTATAGCCAGCTCACAGCTGCCTATACAGTGGATGCAACATGAGCTGAGCCTTTTATTTATTTATTTTATTTTTATTTTTTAACTTTTCTTGATAAGATGAGCTGAGCCATTGTCCCGACTCAAAATGATTGAGATAAGTAAATCCATATTTTAACAGATCAGGTAGCCCCTATACTTGTTGGAAAAGCACTATAAGAGCATCACTACTCTTTAGAATAATACACAACCACTTGGCAGAAGAACTCTTTACTCAAAGGACCCTGATGTAAACTCACATTTCTTGGTGACCAAGTGAAGAAACCCTCACACCTAATTCCACCCGCATGTGCAGTAACTTATCCTTCGAGATCCATGAAGTAGTCCACATTGGCAAAACATGCTCCATGGTAGAGACCTGCTCCAGAGAGAGAACTGGCAACATATTCAGGTGTACGCACTAATATCCACTTAAAATAAAATGAATAAAGGGAAAGTAGACTTTGAAAGCAATGCATAACTTCACATTTGGACTTACAAAAGCAGTAAAATTATATATATATTCTGGATCAATTTTTGTTGCAACAACATTTGTCTGAATCTAGTCATAGTACAAAATGGAAATATCTTAAGATCTTATTCTACTGACCTCAGTTTCATCTCCTGTCTGGATGAAATAATGGCAGGCCTTAGAGCAAGTAGGAAAGTTATAATTAGAGGTCCTATATATTACCTTGGTCAGTCTCCATGAAATGCTGCAAAAGAATTGAGCTCCTCTCAAAGTTTAATGAATTCAATGAAAGGCATTGGACAGCCTTGTAGTTTGCTGCACACAACAATTGCAGAACTGGGTTTACGGTAAAACAAAAAGATTTCAAGTTGATGAAAGCAGTTGACTGCATGGCATAGGGAGAAACATTGGTGACTGATATTATTGGCAATTTTTTTTTTAATTCCCCCTCCCCTTCACATCTAAGTATAAATATTAAGGATTTCATTAATATGCTATTCAACTAAAATAATACAACATAAATGTTGGGGAACAAAGAGGAACTAGCACTGAAAGTTTATTTCAGTTTTAGAGATCGTGCACAGATCTCCATCCTTTCCCCATACCTCTTTCTCCTTCTGTTAAACAATGAGTGGGGCCACCAATATTATTCACAAACATTAAAGTTTCTTACCCTTAGAAAGATGAGAAAATGAATAATTCTCCAAATTATATCAACCCAACCAACAAGTGTTAGATGTTATGGACGCAGATATCAAGTGGAAGTTTCATACCCGGTTTTGTGTGACAGAAAAGTGAAAAGTCTCTATGTACACTTTAGCAGCAGAACTTACCGTACATATGAAACATTGTTAGAGAGAGAAAACAAAACCAAATAGCAAAGGGGTTTCCCATTGTAATGCGAGTAAGAAGCATCCCCAGAGCCATGCCAATCATTGTTGCCATTGTCTCTTGGCTCCCTTCCTATTAGTATTTAGAAACGAGTAAATGTTGAATGTTCACAAATTTTTATGAATCTCATTCACAGTTAGAATGTCTTCAGTTATGTACCTTGGCAGATATATCAGCAGCATTATTCTGGAGGGCAAAATGCTGTGTCAAAGCAGCTCTAGTAGCTCCACTTGCAACACCAGCTAATTGGAAAGACCATGTACAGAGAGATTCATTTAAGAAACCAAACAAGCTCTTGCTGTATTTTTACGCAAGAAAGTGTAAAAATCCATGGGGAGTACGCATAGACATACTTGCAGGCACATAAAACATGGGTGTTCCAAAACATATAACTGTGTTGACAGCTTTCATAATGCAATTATGTGTATATTGTAACAGACAACAGTAATTTAATTCAATCATATTCCCCAACATACATGCACCTTGAACTGAGGTATTAGCAGGTGTTAAGTAGATCATAGAAGATTTCATGTTTTACAGTGGAGGAATAGAGAAACTTACTGAATGACCTCGATAAGCTCCCTAAGCAAACAACAAATGCAAAAGCTGAAGGAAACAAAGGGGAAAGAAGGTCCATCAACATCCCTGCAAACAATATAACATCCATTCTTTTCATTTAAATCCTCAACAAGAGAGATGTAACAAAACCTAATCTATTGTGTGGCAATTCATCTGTTTCTGCTTAGCAAGATTTTCAATCTAGACCTAACCAACTTCAATTAAGATTTTCAATCTGAGAGAGATATATTAAATATATTGTTCCACAACCAAAATATTAAACCCCACAGAGAGAGCAACATACCGAGATCATTCATAAGATCTGCAACCAGACGCCACATTTTAGCATTGCTATCCAGATTTGAGCCCTAAAGATTAAAAATAAACACTAGACAGTGTCAAAATCTTGTTGAATTCATATCATCAGCTCCTTTTATTTTTCAATTTTATAATTTTTTTTAATTGAATTGAAATTCTCTATCTTTACACATATGAGAATGCAATGCCTTAAACAATTTTTTCCAAATCTACATCAGCTGCCAACTATGGACAGTTGGACACCCAAATCTTGGATTAAGTACCTAGAAAATGAGTAAACAATAAATCAAAAGAAAATCACATAAATAAAAGTACATCACACCTGATAAAACGTGAACAAGACACCTCCAAGCATTCCAGTAAGATCCCTCAAAAACCACTGAAAGCATTTAGATATGCAAAAGCATTGATCAACATATTACGTACTCCCAACAGTCATTGTAAGAACTAAAAAAAGTCGAAATTAAACGTAGCTACAAAAGAAGAAACTGTGATAATAACTAACATGATTCTTAGGCATTATAATTTACCTGAAATGTTGCACCGATAACAGTAGCTGATTTCTCACCAACGCCAATGGCACTCAGAAGAGCCTAAATCAAAATTGAAGAACAAAAAAACTGAAGTAACACTCAAAGGAATTTTTGCATTTAGACACAAAGAAAATTAAAAATGGATCTTACTTGAGTAGAAAGCATGGTCCTGATGTATGTCGAAAGGCCCTATAAAACACACAAATGAGAGTAAAACAATCAATTCCAATATAATGAAAAAAATAAAAAAAAAACAAATATAATGTGTCCACCTGCAAAGAATCCCATACTTGAAATGGGACATAATCTGGAGTCACACTGCCAGGAAAACCCTGCAATTTGGTTTTAAAAAAGATTATTGACTCTTAAAATCAAGCAACTAAAAAAACACAAAATCAGAGATTGAATTAACAATTAACATGCCTCAGGCACAAAAGCTTGGAGGACTCGTCTCCAGACATGGTTAAAACGACTACCGGATCTGCGTATCACAAAAACAAACATAAATTAAGGGGGGGGGGGGGGGGGAAATGATTTTGATGATGGAAAACAGAACAGAAAGAGAAGAGAGTGGAAATTTGTGGACCTGTGAATGGAGAGAGAAGGAGATGCAATAATTGTAGCGGTTTTGAAGAGCTTGGTTGAAGATGATCCGTTCCATTCTTCGATTATCAGTTGTTGCTTTGATTTTGCTACTTCACTGTTACCTTCCATTAAATTCGAAATTGATTGAGATAGAGCTCACTCGAACTCGAGGTTTGGTTGCTTTGACTTGCTCCTCGTAAGTCGTAACTGCTCTGTGCTTCATATGTGTTTTGTAAGTTGTAACCGGTCGGCTGTTGTCTTGATGCTACTTTTATATTTGTTTTGTCTTTTCTTTATCCTGTGTATTTCTCTGATTTTTTTTTTTTTTTTAGTTTTTAACTTTTTATGCGAGATTTTATTTTATTAAAAAAATAGAAGTGTGGATGATACAAGAAAGAATTCATATAATTTAACATGAATTAAATTGCCACGTAGCCTGTGCGGTGATGAATCAAGGTTTTGGTTCAATGGGGGTTATAATGTAGGAATATAAAATTAAACACGTAATAACATAAAATCAGTAAACGAAGAGGGCCAAAGGCCAGACGGCCCAAAATGAATGAATCATAAGTTTAAGCAGGTTACAATATAAAAAACTATAAAATAGAGGGACCAAATATTAAATTAATAAAATTTCAAGTCAATCCCCCTTTTTTTTTCCTCGCCCAAATTTATAGTTATGTTATCTGGTACGCAGTGTCACTGTAGTTGAACATACATCATAAGAATAACTCGAGCACAAGTGAAATTAAAAGTCACTTATATAAACCTTCCAACTTTAGTATAAAGGTAAAAAAAAGATACATAAAAAAAATATTATGTTAAATATTAGTGACTAACTTAACTATTAAAAGGACTTTTATCGACAATATCGATACTTCTAACTTACCTCAATTATGTTTTTCAAAATACTTATTAAATAAATAGACCTAGTCAAATTCGATAATGGAGAGTCTAACATGAAAGATAATTTCGTCTAAATCGTCTTGTCTTAATCCTAGTCCAATAAGAGCGAATTTTTTAACCAAAAATTTGGATCACCATTTGGTCAAAATTTATATATATATATAATATGCATATTCGCTAGAAGGAGGGCTCGAACCTCCGACCTTGTGGTTAACAGCCACACGCTCTAACCAACTGAGCTATTCCAGCGTGTTTGTTAGAGGATCACTTTTAAATTATAATATCAGATATTAACTGACAAAGGAAAGAAACTGATGACGGAGTCGGGGAGATTCGAAAGAGTCACAGAGCAGAGAGAGCAAGTTTGGAGATGATCATAGGATGTGGAGAAAAGCAGCTTCCTTTGTGCTTATACGCAAAAAATTCTTCTGTTCCTCATCATCAACTTCACCTGAAACCCCATCACTTTACTCCTTCCTCCAACCCTCAATCTTTTCCCTTAAACCAAAATCGCCACAGCAAGACCCCACCACCACCAACTCTCCAACTCAACAACAGCAGCAGCAGCAACAAACCCTATCCCAAGACCACATCACATCACTAGAAACCACTCTTCACAAATCCCTTCTCACCAACAACACTGATGAGGCCTGGAAGTCCTTCAAGTCTCTAACCACAAACTCTTTATTCCCCTCTAAACCCCTCACCAATTCTCTCATCACCCACCTCTCCTCTCTCCAAGACAATCACAACCTCAAGAGGGCTTTTGCTTCTGTTGTTTATGTCATTGAAAAGAACCCCAAGTTGTTGGATTTTCAAACTGTGCATACCCTTTTGGGTTCCATGAGAAATGCCAACACTGCTGCGCCTGCTTTTGCTTTGGTTAAGTGTATGTTCAAGAACAGGTACTTCATGCCATTTGAATTGTGGGGTGGTTTTCTTGTTGACATTTGTAGGAAAAATGGTAACTTTGTTGCTTTTCTTAAGGTTTTTGAAGAATGTTGTAGGATTGCTTTGGATGAGAGGTTGGATTTTATGAAGCCTAATTTATATGCTTGTAATGCTGCATTAGATGGTTGTTGTTGTGGTCTTCAATCTGTTAGTGGCTCTGAGAAAGTCATAGAAACTATGTCTGTTTTGGGTGTTAGGCCAAATGAATCTAGTTTCGGTTTTCTAGCCTATTTATATGCCCTAAAAGGGCTTGAAGAGAAGATAGTTGAGTTAGAAAGTTTGATGAGCGGGTTTGGTTTTTCTAGTCAAATGGTGTTTTACAGTAGTTTGATTACTGGATATGTTAAGTTGGGAAATTTAGAGTCCGCCTCGAGGACTATTTTGCATTGTTTGAGCGAAGGAAATATGGAGCAATCAAATTTTAGTGAAGAAACTTATTGTGAAGTTGTTAAAGGTTTTCTTCAAAATGGAAATGTTAAAGGATTGGCAAATTTGATTATTGAAGCTCAAAAGCTGGAGTCTTCTGGGATTGTGGTTGACAGGTCTATTGGGTTTGGTATCATTAGTGCTTGTGTTAATCTTGGGTTATCAAATAAGGCACACAGCATTCTTGATGAGATGAATGCTCATGGTTGTTCGGTGGGGCTTGGAGTTTATGTGCCAATCCTGAAGGCTTACTGCAAAGAGCATCGAACAGCTGAAGCTACTCAACTGGTTATGGATATAAGCAGTTCGGGCCTTCAATTAGATGTGGGTAATTATGATGCTTTAATTGAAGCTTCCACAACGAGTCAAGATTTCCAGTCAGCTTTTTCTTTATTTCGGGAAATGAGAGAAGCAAGAATATATGATTTAAAGGGGAGTTACCTGACGATAATGACAGGTTTGATGGAGAATCACCGGCCTGAGTTAATGGCAGCATTTTTAGATGAAGTTGTTGAAGACCCTCGAGTTGAAGTGAAAACCCATGATTGGAACTCCATTATTCACGCATTCTGTAAAGCGGGGCGATTAGAAGATGCAAAGAGAACTTTGAGAAGGATGATATTCCTGCAGTTTGAGCCAAATGATCAAACTTATTTATCACTAATTAATGGTTATGTGACTGCAGAGCAATATTTCAGCGTTTTGATGCTGTGGCATGAGATTAAGCGCAAGATTTCAACTGATGGACAGAAGGGGATTAAATTTGAGCACAACTTGGTTGATGCATTCCTGTATGCCCTTGTTAAAGGGGGTTTCTTTGATGCAGTAATGCAAGTAGTGGAGAAATCTCAAGAGATGAAGATTTTTGTTGATAAGTGGAAATACAAGCAAGCATTTATGGAGAACCATAAAAAGCTTAAAGTAGCAAAGTTGAGAAAGAGGAACTTCAAGAAAATGGAAGCACTTATTGCTTTCAAGAATTGGGCCGGTCTTAATGCATGAACTTCAACTGTGCTCTGTGCTTAGTTGTTTGCTAGACTTTTTGCTCACAGCTGAGCCCACAGCATGGACATCACTGCTGCTCAACTAGCTTATTGGATGCTCTGGGGCTGCTCAATTGGAATTGGACATTTATTATCTACAGGAGACAGGAACTATTTCAAAGCTTTCAAGTGGTTATAACATATAAATTGAGCAACAATTGTGTAAATGCCTTGTTTTACCCAGGTTTCTGGTTAAGTGGAAACTCTCACCAAAGCCCTTGATTTTGGGCTTCTCTAACCTTGCAGCCTTTGGAGGCTGGCTTACCTGTAACAGAGATTGAAGTGTTGAAGTCTCATTTCTGACTTGACAGGGCACTATGTTTTGTCATCAGGTAAGAACCGAAGGCGTTATGGACAGAAATTCTGCATTAAGGAGGTTTGGTTTTGAATTCTTTTGAGCTGTCAACCTCTTCAGGAAAACAGAACAGAGGCATATTTTGCATTGTAGCCGGAATGAACACTATGCATTGGACAATGCTTTACTTACAATTTACAATAGTATGACTGCATATATTATTTTTCAGGAAAAAATGTGAAAATATGTCATTTCTTTGCAAAATAATGAGAGAAGATCAAGTTACTCCTATTGTAATCAGTTTAGATGGCCAGTATGATTGCTGAGATCAATAAAATATTTTAGTCAGATTTTCTGTGCATATGGATCCATGACAATTATTCTATTCATTCAAATGAGTTTGTTTACTTATATATTTTTCTTCATTTATTTCGGTAAGCTAAGTTTATTAAATCCTTTGCATTCTGTTATGGGATTTTGATGACAATTTGAACCTACAAATATTTTAAGACACACAATCAAACAGGAAATGGAAACAGAAGTGCCCCGTGTCCATTTCAACTTTTAAGATTCTTTTCTGTTCATTTTACGTGTGAATAGGGAACGGTATATACCCACTTGCTGTTTTGGTTCAAAAAGGTTTCTTTACAATGGGCATGGTGTTGCAAATGAACAGATCATCAGGTGCTAATTTGCTTATCTTTTGTTCTTAATCTTGATGAAAATGCATATTGCTTTTTAGCTAGATCCCACAAAATGTATTGGCTCTGCTTTTTAGGAAGAAAAAGATGGACAATTTTGACTAAGTTCACCCCCACCGAAAAGAAGATTTTTTCTTGTTCCTTTTCAAACATCAACTGTTCAAAGTAATACTCTTCAGTCTGTTTAATATTTCATGTTTCTTATTCTCCTACTCTTCCAAAATCTTCATCAATGTCACCTGCTTCAAATCCATTCCTCTTTATCAACATTTTGCCCCTGCTCCCCTTCCTCCATACGTTATCCTCCGCTGTCCCTGCCATCCCAGTTAATGGCACATGTCGCGACACATGTGGCACAATCTCTGTAAAATACCCCTTTGGTACTGGACCTGGCTGCGGGCACCCTGACTTTGCTAGATATATAAAATGTATCTCTGGAACTCTGGAATTCTCCACTGGATCTGGCATTTATAGTGTTTCTTCCATAGACTACCCAAGCAACACCATAGTTGTCTCGGACCCCTTCATGTCAACTTGTTCTTTGATGCAGAATTCTGGAAGCTTTATCTTGGATAAAGCCAGTCCTTTTACTATTACAGAAGACAATATCATTGTTTTGCTTGGCTGTTCCAGTACATCTCCTGTGTTTGATCCATATGAAGATTTGTGTCATACTGGTTCCCGTTTTCGTGTTTGTAGGGGAATGTATTCTTGCAAAGGGGTGGCAGGCATTGGGTTGCAGCAGAATGGACCTGCATCCACTTGTTGTGTTTACGAGTCTCCAACTGGCCTTGGGTCAGGTTATGCATTGGATATTCCCAAGCTACAATGCTCATCATATACATCAATATACGGGTTTGGTGGCAACGAGGGAGATCCAATGAAATGGAACTATGGGATTTCTTTGCAATACAATGATTCTTATAATGCTGATACATGCAAGGATTGTGAAAGCAGTGGGGGTTCGTGTGGCTTCACCGGTTTGGATGGATCTTTTGCTTGCATTTGCCGCAATGGTCGGAACACCACCACCAATTGCCTGGGGCAAGGTTAGTTCACAGTTCATACTGTTATTAGTTTCCTCAATTTTTTTAATTCTTATTTTAATTTGTTTGTGTGATATATCGTTTTGCTATGATTAGGCTATGCTTGGAGTGGGACATGGGGGCCAAAAGTTCAAACCATGTTGAGCACTGGAGGTACATTAATGGCAATGCCTTTTTCTTTGTTGACTTTATAGACATTATCTTTTAGCTGCAAAAATCTTTTCTTATACTTATTTGTTTTCTTTTTCCTTCAGTTTTTATCAAAGGATTCCTTCGTTTTTGCAATCGAAATCTCTTGTTGAACGATAATTTGATTCCCAACTTACACAATTTTTGCTATTTGATGTACATGGAGGCACTTCTATTCTAATGTCAACTGTTTGAAGCTCTGAAGCTTTCGTTTTATTCAATTTCATTATTTATTGATGCACTGATTTTGTATACGTCACCAAAGTAATCTTCCTTGAAAGAATGTTGTCATCTTAATAAAAATTTTCTTAGGCATTTGTCGTTTGCAGTATCGGCTTAAGTTGCATGTTTGGTGACAGTTCAAAGTTGTTCCTGGAGTTTTGGTTCAAGTAGAAGTAGCTGACACCCATAAAAGCTTTTCTTATAAAGATTTAGCTATGAATGTACAAACTTAGCTTTTCTTCCTTTTTGTTTGGCTATAGGATTTCTGCTATTGTGGATGACACTCTTTATTTGAAGCAAAGAAGATAGTTGCCCTCAACTTTAGAAGACTCAAAGCACGGAAGAGTTTCAACTTTCAACAAGAGTTGGCTCAAAGCTGCTTGCCCTCATTGCAAAAGCAAAGGCATTGCTATCTGCATGGACTTGAAAAACCTTTAGGAATTATTATTATTATTTTTTAAATTTCTTGGTCTGTGTTCTTGGTTCATGCCACTCAGAAACTTTTGTGTTTGAATGGCAGCTGTAATGCATGTATCAAATTTTGTGAAAGTGATGTCGTAGCATACATTGTTAGATCTTAAATTTTTTAATGGAATCAAATGTGCATTAAATTGAAAAGTACATTTAAAAAAGAAATGAAAATAGAAAATAACATACACAAAATGGCACGGATATACACTGTTCTGTCATACTTATTAAAACCGATTCCGAGATATTTAACTCTTTTTCGGATTGCTAATGAATTAATTTATACAATTCTTACTATTAGTTACATCATTCTGTTTTTGGAATAAAATCTACATCAAGCAGAAGATAGGATAGTTTTAAATTCTAAGAACATTTTACGTGATATATGAAACTATTGCCATTGTTTTTTAAATAATTTAGAATCAAATTATATCATTTTTATAAATATTTAACTAAGTTTTATTTATTAAATATTTATTTATTTCATCTTAGGCAATGGATTCTGAATTATGATGCCTTAACAAAATTTTCCTAAAACGGGACCTCTCTCTTTTATTTGGTTTCTTACTAGCAACATTTCTAAATAGTCTGGATTACCGTTAAAAGGATCGTTTTAGAAATACAGTTACTCTTCATTTCATGTTACTTATGTTCCTCGTACCTCGTGCCCAGTCGATAAAATCATAAAACAACTCTTGACTTTCCTTTCATGTCTTGTAAGTTTTAATTTTCTTTATTTTATGTAGTTATCAGTTTATTTATTTAAATAAACACCCACTTGGTTGTTTGTCATTTTTCTGCTCGTCATATTAAGTGTTACCTTTTGTACACAATGACTTGCTTTTCATGAACCTTATCTTGATTCTATTAGTATTTATTATATTATTTAAGTGGGACGAGAATAATTTAGCTTTTGTTGAGGTTTACAATGTTAAGAATTAACATATATATTTCAAAGTACTTGCTTTGAAGTTTCAACTTGCACTCTGATCTGAGTTCTGGGGTTATGAAGTTGTTCTTGTCGACTTATTATTTTATCTGTTTTTGATTGATTTTAGATTGTTGGTGGGATGAGGGAATTGAGATTGATCTTCTTGGGAATCTTATTGGTTCTTGGAACCTTTCGATTAGCACTTTCACATGGAGATCAACCGCTCTCAAGGATTGCAATTCATAAGGCTGTATTTGCTCTTGATGATAATGCCTATATTAAAGCCTCTCCTAGTATCCTTGGAATGAAGGTGAGCCAATGAGCTACAGTCGCGGCACATTTCTTTGTTTCTCTTTCTTATTATTTTGTGAACATATATGAAAAGCAAAATTAGTTTGATTACCACTTAATGGTCATGAAATTGGATATTTTGATGATCCAGTGTCATTTTCATGTTTATTGAAACTTCTATTGCTCAAAGTTTCTTCCTTACGCTTAGAACCACCAGTGAGAAGATTAAATATGCTTAAGAATGAAATATCTAAGTTTATTTTGCTTTTACTTAAAACATATTTTCAACTGTTTCAGGGGCAAAATTCAGATTGGTTGACAGTGGAATATAATTCTCCAAACCCATCTGTTGATGATTGGATTGGAGTATTTTCTCCTTCCAATTTCAGGTATTATATATATGTCTTTGCGTATTACATTTATAATGAATACACGGATTGATAAGATGTACATGTATTTATGTAATCGGTTGGTTTTTATTATTGAACTCAACAGTATGGATCTAATTGCAAATATAAATATTTCACTGTTTCCAGTTCTTCCACTTGTTCAGCAGAAAACCCAAGAGTTTATCCTCCTCTGTTATGTTCTGCGCCTATTAAGGTTTGCATTGTGCTTCTTTGTCACAACTTTTACTGCTTCTTTCTTAATCTTGCTTTTGGCTGAAGTTGTGCTATGTTATTTCTCCTGATAGTTTCAGTATGCAAACTACTCAAGTCCTCAGTACAAAAATACAGGGAAAGGTTCATTGAAACTTCAGTTGATTAACCAGAGATCGGACTTCTCTTTTGTGCTATTTACCGATGGTTTGTTAAATGTATGCTTCTAACTGCTTTCTCCTCATAATCTGTAAGGTTATCTGAATCCTACTTATTAATCCCCAGATACCCAAATTGTGAAGAACCAAAGATTCAGATGGTTGGCCTGTCATGATTTTTTTCTTTTACTGAAGGAAATTTATGTGTCTTATAGAAATAATGTGTCTGGCAACTGCTTGATGGATGGTATTATCTTAGCAAGGCATTAACCTAATTGCTCAGGTTCACTATGCGAAGATGATTTTGCATAGTAACATCTTTTTTTGTTTTAACCTTGGCCTGTGTCCTTGGCTATTCTGACACATTGTTGACGAATCTTTGGTTTATTTTCTTCATCTTGTTTTTTCAGACTATATGTGGTGAAATACATGAGAGGGATGTCTGTGGTTCTTATTCAATATGTTTCTTTTATTTTCAGCACCAGATCAGTTTGACTATCTTCATCTTTTTAAATTATGTTGTACCATATGATATTAATGACTTTATCCTATATTTTCACCTGGAAGATGCAATTTTCACTGGTGTCCGTTTATCCAATTCTTCACTCTTGCTATAATTTGTTTGTTTTTCCTCTTGTTGCTACAATAGCCGAAGGTAGTTGCAGTGTCAAATAAAGTAACTTTCACAAATCCAAACGCACCAGTTTACCCACGTTTGGCACAAGGAAAAGTGTGGAATGAAGTTAAGTAAAACTTCACATTGTAATTCTCAAACTCATGCAAATTAGGCCCAGTAATTTGATGATTCCTTTCCGCATGGTAAAACCTTTGTGGCTGACGAAACTTTTCAAATTCATACTCAGATGACAGTAACATGGACAAGTGGATATGGGATAAATGAAGCAGAACCTTTTGTGGAATGGGGCCCCAAAGGAGGTGATCAGACACATTCCCCTGCTGGAACACTGACATTTGGACGTGGGAGTATGTGTGGTGCGTAACTCCTTAGCTCCTTAAATTTACACCCAAAAGATGTGCTTGGGAGTTCACTGAAATTGCACAAAGAGTGACAAACCATTGTTATCATAACTATGAATTCTAATGCAATTTATAGCCATGAATATCAGATAGAACCTCTTCTCTCTATCATGGAAATACAGATGCTTAGTGCATCTTATCCTAGAAAGATAGAGAAAAAAAAATTAAATTAGTTATGACATGAATAATAAGTTGCTTATGTTATTACTTAATCAAAAGGCTGTTACATTCCGATCATTTGACTGTTCTCTGAAATTGTGTTTATAACTGCATGATTACTTGTAATCTGTTTCTGTTTTTGCTTTTCTTTTTTGACTTGGTAAGGCTTCTTATAGTTACAAAATTAACTAAGTACGATGGATTTTGTGGCTGTTTGATTTTCTTTTCTGGGAAAATCACCCAAAAGTTGTTGCCTGGACACTTATGTATAAGGTGGATGATTAATATCAAATTTAGCAGCACAGGTGCACCAGCAAGGACGGTGGGATGGCGTGATCCCGGATACATCCACACCAGCTTTTTGAAGGAGTTGTGGCCCAATGGAATGTAGGTTACATCTTATGCTAATTTATGATGTTGATTCTAGGTGTGTTAAACTTCATATATAAGTTGATACTATCTTTAAAGATATTACGAAAAATATTATCACCTGGTTACAATTATTTCAGTACAATATGCAGAATACATTGAGGTTTTATTTCAAATTTTATTAGCTGAAATTTTACACTTTGGCTGAAATAACCTTTATGTATTGTTCAATTGATGTTCATTTTTGGTTTTAGGCAAATCACAATTAAGCTCTGGAACTATTTCCTCTTTACTGTGGAACAATCCAATATTATATCTTTATTGAAAGCATTGAATTGAAATGTTAAGTCGATGAGTTTTACCATCAAATATAATTGCTGGATATTAAATTTGCACCATGTTTACATGATTTCTGTCAATCTTTTAGTAGTACATGAACTCAACAAATTTATTTGCTTTTCTCAATTGATCCCTTCTCTTATGCAGGTACACTTACAAGCTGGGCCATAGATTGTTCAATGGTACATATATTTGGAGTTCAGAGTATCAGTTTAAAGCATCTCCTTATCCTGGTCAAAATTCTTTGCAGCAAGTAATAATTTTTGGCGACATGGGAAAGGTTTGAACTATATTAGAAAATTTAAAATAATGTCAACTAGTGGCACTGATGAGATCTGAGATATTGAAATCTAAATCTGTTAAATGTATTACTGCATCAGGTTTTTATGCATGTGAATGAGTGTGTGCATAGGTGTAGATTTGTCACTGTCAATAATGCACTTTTAATTCTTGCAAATGTATTACTGATGAGATCTGAGATAGTGAAATCTAAATTAGTTAAATGTATTACTGCCTCAGGTTATTATCCATGTAAATGAGTGTGTGCATATGTGTAGATATGTCACTGTCAATAATGCAATCTTAATGCTAGAACTAATCACTCAATAAAATAAGATTTTAATTCACATCCAACAATGTATTCATGATAATCGTTTAAGGTGAATGCTTTAACTTTCTGATGATAGTGTGAACTGTTTTTGTTGAATAATGAGAAAATCTGATGCACTATAATGTTTCTTCAAAGGTATCTCTCTGTTTCAATATCACCTTATGTTTAAATTGGTTTGATGGTATGTTTAAAGATTATGATAGATTTTAGTCCAAATAGCAAATACCAACTTTTTTTTTAGAGGAGTCAGCAAATACCAACTTAAATGCAGTTTGTGAATTAGTTTGTTTAATCTTTCATATTTCAGGATGAAGCTGATGGTTCTAATGAATACAATAACTTCCAGCGTGGTTCACTTAACACCACTAGACAGCTTATTCAAGACTTGAAAAACATTGATATAGTTTTCCACATTGGAGATATATGTTATGCTAATGGCTACATCTCACAATGGGACCAGTTTACAGCACAAATTGAGCCAATTGCATCAACTGTGCCATACATGATTGCAAGGTTTGTCATAATTTACTTATGTAGCTTGCCAGCTTGTCACAACATTAACTGGTTCTAAACTTGATCTTACGTTATCATTGGTGATTTCTCCTTCCAGTGGCAACCATGAGCGTGATTGGCCGGGAACTGGTTCTTTCTATGGA
The DNA here is from genome assembly GCA_030449835.1 of Clausena lansium. Classification (NCBI taxonomy): domain Eukaryota; kingdom Viridiplantae; phylum Streptophyta; class Magnoliopsida; order Sapindales; family Rutaceae; genus Clausena; species Clausena lansium. Next base: position 5,265,466 of record JASUUF010000195.1, read on the forward strand.
AACATGGATTCTGGTGGAGAATGCGGTGTGTTGGTTCAGAATATGTTCTCTGTCCCTACTGAGAACAGGGCTAAGTTCTGGTATGGGGATTTGAGGAAAAAATTATCAACTTAATTAGGTTTATAATGCTATAGAATCTATTGTAAGAATTTCGTTATTTAATTCAACCATTGGTGGTAGTTTTTTTGTTTACACCTTTGATTAATCACCTTCTAATACCACGGTCTTACTACTTTTGCCCCAAATTATTTTATTTTTAATAAGGAAATATTGATAATATTTAAAGTTGGTACAAGTTGAAAAGATCTAGCTAGATTTTTCTTTTCTTTCTTAGTTTCTTTCATTCATTTCTCTCATGATTTTGTGGGATCTAATGTTGAAATTTTTTAATTTTATATCCAGGTACTCCACGGACTACGGCATGTTCAGATTTTGTATAGCTGACACAGAACAAGATTGGAGAGAGGGAACCGAGCAATACAAATTCATTGAGCACTGCCTAGCATCTGTTGACAGGCAAAAGCAACCATGGTTGATTTTCCTTGCGCATAGGGTTCTTGGATATTCTTCTGATTTATCCTATGCTGTAGAAGGATCGTTTGCTGAACCAATGGGGAGGGAGAGTCTTCAAAAACTCTGGCAGAAGTATAAGGTTGATCTTGCTGTTTTTGGTCACGTGCATAATTATGAAAGGATATGTCCCATATACCAGGTATTATCCCAATTTATAAAGCATTGATGAAGCTACTACACCTTGTTTCTTTGCTACATTTTGCATCTCTGCCTCCTGATAAGCGAAATTGTGAAAATGTGACATTCGACCATTCATAAGTTAGAGAACAGACAGGAAAAATGTGATCTTCTTTATTTAAACAGAGTGGAAAAGCACTAATGTATCTACCCTTTCTCAAACCACCATCAGTTGTTTTCTCCGTTATGTCTCTAAACCAGTACCTAGTAGTTTTTATAACATGGTTATCCCCTTTTTATGCTTTGAATCTGTGAACATAGTTGTGCACGTCAATTCTCCTATTCAGTTTTGGTCATGGTCTTTCATTTCCAATGTAGCATAACATTCAATTATAGATCGGACAATTATCCATAGCACCTGCAGTCGCAAATCATGATTTGGAAGTTACACTTCTTTTAGCTAACAATTGAGCTGTCAAATTTTCTGCTACAGAATATTTGCACCAATAAAGAGAAGCACTATTATAAGGGTAGCCTGAATGGGACGATACATGTGGCTGCTGGTGGTGCTGGTGCAAGCCTTTCACCATTTACCACCCTCCAAACCGCATGGAGTTTATACAGGGATTATGATCACGGATTTGTTAAACTTACAGCATTTGATCATTCAAATCTATTGTTCGAGTATAAGAAGAGTAGAGACGGAAAAGTTTACGACTCTTTTAGAATATCCCGGGATTATAGAGACATATTAGCCTGCACTGTGGACAGTTGCCCGAGCATGACTCTTGCATCTTAATTTATGCAAGGGTTACAGGTTTAATAGACTTGACTCCTGAGTGGTATTTTCCTCCTCCATGTAATTAATGATTATAATACGAGTGGCATTTTCATGTACACAAAAGCAATAATAATGTACAAAATTTAGAATGTCGAAGCTTTAATTTTATTCTTGGTGTTGAATTCGGATAACAGAGGGATGTGCTTCAGCCACTGATACAAACATTTCATGCTTGTTTGTTTCTGTCCCGACCCTTGAATGATTTGAATCCTGTGGATTGAAATGTCAGAACAAGTCAAAACTGGGGGTGCGGCTGATTTTAGGCCAAAGCTCAGGGGCACCATTGAAAATTTTCCCAATATCATTCTTATCAAGTTATGATGTGCCCAGTTGGCAATTGGGCAGGCAACATCGTTGACATAGTGTGGCCCGCCTGACATAATTGACTTTCCTTCTTAGGCAAACGATTGGTGGAATCATCCTTTTAGTACATTCGACAGTACGTCAAAATGAAATAAGGGTTATTTTCGCCCTACCCCAAATGTTTCGATATTTTTTTCCGCGCACCCATTTATTTCAACATTGTCACCGCGCCCCCATTTCCGTTAAAAAATCAGTCAATTCTAACGGTCTAGACAGTTATTAACTTAAAAGACCATACTACCCTTTTTTTGAAATGAATTGAGTTCATAAGTACTAAAACAACCCTTACAACTTATATGATTTACATTAGAAAATAAAAATTTATTATAATAATATTTATTTTTATATTTTTTTAAATTATATTGAAACGATAATTTTTTTTATTTCATTTTCATAACAAAACGTAAAACCAGTAAACTACAAAATCAGAAACAAAGCATGATTCCAAGGTGAATGAAGAAAATCAGACACAAAATCATCAGTACGTTACAAAATAATTTCAATAATCCCCCAAAACAAACAAAACAGAAATCTATGCTAATTATATCAAAGCCCTGACTGTAAATTTCACCACAAAATTCTATTACAAATGAAATCCAAACCAGGAAAATTCAAGAAAAAGGAACCCAAAAATAAAAAACCCGTAAACTAAATATATCAAACCCAAAATTAATTTACAGAGGCAGCGGAGATGGCGGCAGCTTCGAGCAGTGGCATCGTCGGTTTCGCGCAGCGGTGGAGGTGACCGTTTCGAGCGGTGGCAGATCCGCAGCGGGCACCATTTGTTATCGATTCAAGCCGGCGGCAGATCACGCCGGCGGGCAGCAGTAGTCAAGGGCAAGAAGGAAAAATGGAGAAGAGAAGAAGGCGAAGAAGAAGAAGATGAAAAAGAAAAAAGACGCGAAGAAGGAGGAGGAGAAAGAAAGAGGGAGAGAAAAGATTCTGAAAGTAGTCAAAGGCAATAAGAAGAAAAAGGAAAAGAAGAAGAAAAAAAAAGAAGAAGAAGAAAAAAGAAAGAAGGAAAAAAGAGGCGAAGAAGGAGGAGAAGAAAGAAAGAAGGAGAGAAAAGATTCTGATTAAAAAAAAGGGACGAAGGAAAAAAAGATTTTTTTTTTAATTTTTATATATTATTTTAATCTTGTACCAAATTATTATTTTACCATTTGCTCCCTTAAGTTAACGGTAGAGTTGACAGAAATGGGGGCGCGCTGACAATATCGAAACAAGTGGGTGCGTGACGAAAAATATCGAAATATTTGGGGGCACGGCGAAAATAACCTATGAAATAATCTATATCAATATTTGAAAGTAGCCACTTCATCCAGATCTCAGTAATAACTTCTGCCTGATTCTGCACATACATTCCACTTGGTCAGTACTCGGTATTCAGTACCATTTTCATTTGTTTTGTTTTTATTATTTTTTTTGTCAACTTCTTTAAATACCCAGTTGGTTATTTGTCATTTTTCTGCTTTTCAGAGGACTGAAAAATTTGTACAACATACTACGTAGGAATTTGTTTCTTGGTGTACAAACGGTTGTGCCTGTGATTATTGAAGTGTGAATTTTGTCATCTTACGAGGCAATGCCTTGCTTGTCATGTATCTTTATCTCGCTTATATTCATATTATTTGCAAGTGTCAGGAGAATAATCGAGCTTTTTGTTGATTTAAAATATGGTTGAGAAGTGGACTCTCCCACATATAGGTGGAAACTGAGGTTCAGCGCAGCTTACTAAGCTATGCTCGATAGACGCTTGGGCAAAGCTATCATTTTGTGAATATGGATTTTGACTCTCGATAGACTCTGTTTATTGCATCAGTAGATGGGAAAAAGATATCGTGTTGCTTTAAATTTTTTCTTTCCGGGCATAAGCAATGATAAAAGTTGACATATTTCACCGTTGTTACTATGCTTTGAACTTGCAACTTGAATTCTAAGTTTTGGGTTTCTGAAGACGTTCTTACAAATTTACTGTGTTTCCTGTTTTCGATTGATTTTAGATAATTGTTGGGATGAGAGAATTGAGATTGATCTTCTTGGGAATTCTATTGTTTCTTGGAACCTTTCAAGTGGCAAGTTCTCATGGAGATCATCCGCTCTCAAGAATTGCTATTCAAAAGGCTATATATGCTCTTAATGACAATGCCTATGTTAAAGCCTCTCCTGCTGTACTAGGATTGAAGGTAAGCTTCAGTAACACCACGATTCTTTAATCTGTTTCTCTTTCTTATCATTTGGTGAACATACATGAAAAGCAAAATTAATTTGATGGTCATGAGGTTAGATATTAGTTTATCACTTGTTAAAGCTTCTGTTGGGTCAAAGCTACTTCCAAATACAAACCAATGAAAATCTTAAACACAATTAAAGCATGAAAAACACAAGTTTATTTTGCATTTACTGAAAATATGTTTTACTGTTTCAGGGGCAAAACTCAGAGTGGGTGACAGTGGAGTATAGTTCTCCAAACCCATCTGTTGATGATTGGATTGCAGCATTTTCTCCTTCCAATTTCAGGTAAAAAATATTTCTTTGCTTTTTATATGCATAACGGGTTGATAAGACATACATATAGTTACGTATTTTGTTGGTCTTTGTTGATTGAGCCGAATAATATTAATCTAATTGGAAACATATAAATTTCACAATTTCCAGTGCGTCCACTTGCTCTGCAGATAACCCAAGTGTTAATCCGCCACTGTTGTGTTCTGCACCAGTTAAGGTTTGCTTATTCTTCTTTGCCACAACTCTTTTACCTTCTTTCTTATCCTGGTTTTAAGTGATGTTTAGCTGGAATTCCTATATCAATCCTTAACTACCTTATTTCTATTGACAGTATCAGTATGCAAACTATTCTAGCCCTCAGTACAAAGGCACAGGTAAAGGATCATTGAAGCTTCAGTTGATTAACCAGAGATCAGACTTCTCTTTTGCACTATTTTCTGGCGGTTTGTTAAAAGTACACTCCTAGCTGTTCTTTTCCTCATAATTTATATGGTTATCCGAATTTTTCCTAATTATTTTACCCCTTAGATACTCAAATTGTGAGGAGACAATGATTTATTTAGTTGACCTGTCATTATTTTCTTTATTAAAGGAATTTGTTAGGATGCTTAGCAATTGTCACAGAAAAATAGTATTTTATAATTGGTTGATAGATTACAAGCTCAATCCATATATTTGTCTTTGACTTGACCAATATATAACTTCTGACCTTCCTCTTGTCCTTCTAAAACCTTCATCCTGATCCAAATGAAACCACTAATGGCTTGGTCTATGCTAATCTTTGTCTTATTTTCCTCATCTTGTTTTTCTTATACTATGATGAAATATTATGGAGGACTGTTCCTATTGTTCTCAACATCAGCCCAGTTTGTCTTTCTTCATCTGTTAAAATAATATTCTATCATTTGATATTAAGAGTAATGCTACACATCCCAAATTTTTTGTCCCAAATAACTATCCCAAATGATTTGGCATTCATTAATTAGTTTATAGTTCTTTACAAAATCCAAGTGAATTAATTATAACCAATTAATGAATGCCAAATCATTTGGGATTGTTATTTGGGACAAGAAATTTGGGATATGTAGTATTACTGTTGATATTAATGACTTATTACTGTTACAGTCCTATATTTACATCTGAAAGATGCAATTTGTTTACTTATGCTCTTGCTATAATTTGTTTGTTTTTCCTTTTGTTGTGATAATAGCCAAAGCTGGTTGCAGTGTCAAATAAAATAGCTTTCACAAATCCGAATGCACCAGTTTACCCACGCTTGGCACAAGGAAAAACATGGAATGAAGTAAGTTCAATTTTTCATTGTAATTCTCAAAATTCTTGTAACTTAGGTTATGTAATTTGAGATTACTTTCAACATGTTAAAAGTTTTACAACCATTTATCTCTACATTGACAAGCTGTTCAATTCACAAGTCCACCAGACAAACTGGACCTGAATGTTACCAACGATGTTCATAGTTATTTCACTTTAAAGCTGACAATATTTTTAAATGCAGATGACAGTAACTTGGACAAGTGGATATGGGATAAATGAAGCGGAAGCTTTCGTGGAATGGGGCCGAAAAGGAGGTGATCCTACACGTTCCCCAGCTGGAACACTGACATTTGAACGTGGGAGTATGTGTGGTGCGTAACTCCTCTGCCTTTTAAATTTTCACCCAAAAGATATACCTGGTAGTTAACTGAAATTTCCATAACTTAAAAATGACAAACCAATGTTAAAGTATGAATTAAATGCAATTTATAGCAGTGGATATTAAATAGAAAATAGTCTGCTGCACATAATGTAAATTCTGATGCTTTCTGCATCTTATACTAAAGACTTAGTTTCAAAGTATATTGCAGATAATTTGATTGTTCTCTAAAATGTTATTCTATATCTGTAAGTGTTACTAAATGTTACTTTTTTGCTATTTTTTAAATGGGTAAGGCTTCCAGTAGTTAAAAAGGTAACTGAGTACGATGGATTTTGTGGCCTTTTGTTTTCTACATTGGGTAAAGTCACCCAAAAGTTTTTTTCTGGGTGTTGTTGCCCAAGATAGATGACTAATATCAAATTCTGATGCACAGGTGCACCAGCACGGACAGTGGGATGGCGTGATCCTGGATACATACACACTAGCTTTCTGAAGGAGTTGTGGCCCAATGCAATGTATGCTACATCGTATATTAGTGCATGATGCTGATTTAACTTATTTAATGCATGCTTAACAATATTTTGTTGCAGTATGCTGAATATTTCAAGGTTTTATTTGAAATTTAATCAGCAGAAACTTTATACTTTCGCAGAAATAACCTTAATATATTGTTGAAATGCAATAGCATTCATATTTGTTGATTTGAAAGTCAGTTCTGATGTTAGGCAAGTCACAATTAAGCTCTGGATCTATTTGCTCTCTCTTCTGTAGCAATCCAATAGTACATGGCTCTCTTAAAGTCAGATCTTTACCATTGAATAAAATCATTAAATATTAATTTAGCACCATGTTTAGAAGATTTTCATCAGCCTTTTGCAGCACATGGGACTTTAACATATTGTATGCTTTTGACTATTGTTCTTTTTTCTTATGTAGGTACACCTACAAAGTTGGGCATAGATTGTTCAACGGTACATATATTTGGAGTTCAGAATACCGGTTTAAAGCATCTCCTTATCCTGGTCAAAATTCTTTGCAACATGTAGTGATTTTCGGCGACATGGGAAAGGTCTGAACTGTTATAGAACATTTAAATTTTTTCAATCAGTGGCACGAATAAGATCTACTCTATTGACAGCTCTATTTGTTATAAGTAATATTGCATGAATGAGCATTTACACACCTTTTTGTCATTATTCTCAATATTATGCTCGTAATTCTTGCTTAAACTAATCATCTCTAAAATATTGTTTGATTTTGCTTCTCGTCTGGCAATGTATTCATGATAACCATCAAGGTTATTCACATAGCTATTTTTGCTATCTAATGAAGGGCAAGTTGTTTTTGTTGAAACTTTTAAGTATACATAGAGTACAATAGGCATTTTGTACTCTCTTTAAAGGTCTTTCTCTGTGTTTCAGCATCTTCTTATGCCCAATTTGTCCATGTTTCACGTTGCAGGATGAAGCTGATGGTTCTAATGAATATAATGACTTCCAGCATGCTTCTCTTAACACCACCAGACAGCTTATTGAAGACTTGAAGAACATTGACATAGTTTTCCACATTGGAGACATATGTTATGCAAATGGATACATTTCCCAGTGGGACCAGTTTACGGCACAGATTGAGCCAATTGCATCAACTGTGCCATACATGATTGCCAGGTTTGTCATAATTTACTTGTGTAGCTCAGCAGTTTCTTAGAGCATAAACTAGTCCCGAACTTTGTCTTATGAGGCAATTGGTGATTTCTCCTTCCAGTGGCAACCATGAGCGTGACTGGTCAGGAACAGGATCTTTCTATGGGAACAAGGATTCCGGTGGAGAATGTGGTGTGTTGGCAGAGACTATGTTTTATGTCCCTGCTGAGAACAGGGCTAAATTCTGGTATGGGTATTTGTCAGAAAAAAATCATCAATTTAATTAGCTTTCCACAATGCTATAATATCTTTTGTAAGAATTTTATATTTAACTTTGACTGTTCTTTTTGGTTTTTGACCTTGACAACACCTAGTTACACCATAAATTTTTATTGACATAATTTATTCTACTTATGCTGAACAAATGCAAACAATACTGAATTATATAGGATTCAGTGTCTGAGATTATTTTCAAACATAATAATCTGTGAGAACTAGTACGAAAGGACCTAACAGATTGTTCATTTATTTCTTAAGTTCCTTTGTCCACTTGTTTCGTTATGTTGTGGGATCTATTGATGAAAAAGTCATAATTTTAATTACCAGGTACTCTACCGACTATGGCATGTTCCGATTTTGTGTAGCTGACACTGAGCATGATTGGAGAGAGGGAACTGAGCAATACAAGTTCATTGAGCATTGCCTAGCATCTGTTGACAGGCAAAAGCAACCGTGGTTGATATTTCTTGCACATAGGGTTCTTGGCTATTCTTCTGGTACATTCTATGCCATAGACGGATCATTTGCAGAGCCAATGGGGAGAGAAAGTCTTCAAAAACTCTGGCAGAAGTACAAGGTTGACATTGCCATCTACGGCCATGTGCACAATTATGAAAGGACATGTCCTATATACCAGGTATTATTCCAATTTGAAGCACTGAAGAACTAAGCCTTGTTTCGTTGCTGCGTTTTTGCCTACTAAGGAATTCAGTGTTAACTAATTTCAAAGAATTAGAAATCAGTTACTAATTCAGTTTTAGCTAATGCCAAAGAAACATATATCATTTTCTTTGCCTCATTTGCTTTCTGATAAGCTGAATTGTGATGGCATTCGACTATTTATAAGGTACTTTATCTAAGCCAAAGGGGAAAATGCAAATAGGGAAAAACACTAAAGCAACACATTCCACCATTGGTTTTTTTTCCATTAGGGCTTAAACAACCACAAAAAATAGAAAAAAAATTACAGAATACGGCTGCCTTAATGCTTTTAAGTTTGAACATGTGACATAGTCATGTATGTAAATTTCCCCTTTAGTTTTAGTTATCGCTTTTCATTTCTGTTATTGAAAATCAAGGTTTGAAAATTACAGTTCTCTTAGCTAACAACCGAACTGTCAATTTTCTGCTGCCACAGAATATTTGCACCAACAAAGAGAAGAATTATTATAAGGGCACACTGAATGGCACAATACATGTAGTGGCTGGTGGAGGAGGAGCAAGCCTTGCAGAATTTACCACCCTCCAAACGACTTGGAGTTTATATAGAGACTATGATTATGGATTCGTTAAACTAACTGCATTTGATCATTCAAATCTATTGTTTGAGTATAAGAAGAGCAGTGATGGAAAGGTTTATGACTCTTTTAGAATATCCCGTGATTATAGAGACATATTAGCCTGCACTGTGGACAGTTGCCCGAGCACGACCCTTGCATCCTAATTCATGCGTGGGTTAGAATAAACTTTTCATAATAAACGTTCTTGTTGAATTTCCTTCATATTTTGTCGTGTTCCCATTCCATAATTCAATTGTGGTTTACTTTGTTTTCATATTTAAAGGCCTACAAAGCTTTATTTTGTGAATTGTTCTAACTTGTACTCGAGTGGCAAGTTCATGCTTTTATGTAATGATATGGCGTGGATTGTAATTTCATGCAATGAAATTTATTCCATTGTGTACATTTTTATTTTATTACTAGTTATAATGATATAATGTTAATTGGCCATTCACGTCTACATGTTATGAGGATAAATGGACAATGACGAAAACATGACTGTTTCACTTGAGATTATTATTCTTCTTGAGGAGAATATTAATTGGCCATTCACGTTTACAACAAATTCTCCCACACACAAACATTGATTTAGATCAACCGTTAAAATTTGACAACTATATTGATATTGTGAAACAAGAATAAGTAATTGTTCATACATATTTTAATTTTGTGGAGCAAAGAGAAGTAGTTATTGATACAATATCTTATTATTCTCTAGATTTGCCAAAAGGAGACTAAGAAGGTTGTGATATTTTTCAACGGTTAGTAGATTATGAGAAGAAATCGTTTTTCCTCAAGTATATTGAAATTCAACATGAACAATACGAGAAGGTATTCTTTAAAAAATTATTGATTGAAAAATTTATTTTATGTCATTGGAGTGATTGGATGGACATCATTACAAAAGTTAAAAAATTTAAAGTTCGTTGTCTACATCAAAGCTTTGTTTTAAAAGTTAATTCTTATACACATGAAGATGTTCTTGGAGACTACAATAAGCAAAATTCGAGGATGAATTTTCTCCACTCTGACGAGAATAATGCAGAGCAAGAAATTGAAGAAATCCTAATTAGATTGAAATTTATAATACTTATGAATATCTTAATTAATTTGTATTTTAGTTTAATTTGATTTTTTACTTAGAGTTTTATTGTCTAGGCATTACTTATTTGAGTTGTATTCCTGATTTAAGTATAAGTCTTATTAAAATAAATTTTCTAGTCAAATTAGGATAAGTCGCAGTTAGTATAAATAAGTCTCTTTTATAATTTTTACAAGCAGGGCCCTTGATTATTTGTTATTGATTATTTCTTAGAATAAACTCTTTGAGTTCTATTTTTGTTATTTTTTGGTATTCTAGTATTCTGCGGAATCAACAAGTTTTAACACCTAGATTTGCAGATATTCTTAGAATCAACGTGAATTTAACTTATTTCTTTATTCTGATATTCTTAAGAATCAACAGAGCATTGAAAATATCTCTATCTATTAATCAACTTACATTTTTTATCCTTCTGCTGCATCAAATAATCCTTCCACTGCGTCAGTTTCACTTAGAATGTTCTTTTGTAGAACCGCGCTGCATCACAATGGAAAAAAGAAAAAGTGCTATGAGGACAAGAATATAAACTAGAGCAACGTGGCAGAAATTTCGAATGTTTAGGCCAGAATTTGGTCCTAGTGTAAAATGTGGATAACAGACGGACGGATGTTAACCATATACATTTACTTACCCATATATTTTATGCTTATTTGTTTCTCTCTCTGTATCCTAAATCTTGTGGCTCGAGATGTCAAAACAAATACATTGCGCCAACTGCCAAGCATAAGCTTTTCAAAATTTTATACTGTCATGCCTTAAGGCAGAGGGGGGCTGAGAGGACTAGTTCTTTTAACTTTTTCCAAATTCTCTTGAAAATTGCAGCTTTAATGCTGATAAAATTTTGTTGATGACAAGAGCTTGGCTTCAACAGGGTGAGAATTTGGAATGTACTAAACTAACTGTCAGCTCTTGTTTCTATGTTCTCCGTAGCTTTTTGGGCATTCTATGGTCCATTTATTTATGTGGCCTGGAAGCTTGGACATGTTTTTGCTTTCGGTTCTGGGGTTACTCAGTTGCTGTCTGAAATGAAATACTCTGGGTTAGTGTGTATCTCCTGAAGAAGAGACTCGAAGAGAGAATATGGATTTATGGGTGGTTGCAGCAGCAACTGGAGCAGGGTACGTAGCCAAGTACTGGCGGAACTTGACATCCAAAGCAACAGAAAGCTCATCCGAATCTTTTTCCTCGTATTCAATACATGAGCAATCTGAATCCAGGAACTTGCTGCAGCAAAAACGAGATCAAACCAATCACTTGTGGAGATTAGCTGGCAAACATGACACAGATGGCTTTTTATTACATGAAGTAGATTTTAGCGGAGTTACAAGTACTAATAACAGTCAAAGGCAAGGGGAGAATAATGACAACTTGCTTTCAGTAGCAAGTTTTTCTCAAGTGTTGGCAGATAATGAAAATTTTCGAGTAAGTGGAAATGGAATGGAGGGGAAGATTAACCTTTCTGATGCATCTGGGCATCTCAGGAGTAGCTATCATGGGAATTATCTTGAACCCCTTGATTCAACACAAAGCAGCCTCAGAGCCCAGCTGTATAGGGAGTTTGTTGAAATTGAGGAATATGTGTACAATTCAGTTCCTTCACAGCCGAGACCAACAGTGAGTCCATTGTTACTAACAGATGGACGCCAGATAATCAGCAGAGCTAGTCGTGATTTCACAGCAGAAAATGAGATACCATTATTATCTAAGAAACTGAAAAACGATATCAGAAGACGGTCCAGAAGATTCTCCATGACGAGGGAATCCATTCAACCTTTCCATTCGCAAGGTTGTGCTTTGTTCAAGTTTGAATTTTATACATCTTCCATTATTTATCCAAACTTAAGCTTGTGTTATAAATTTAATGCTTTTCGGAATGAGAATAGTGTCTAAAATACATATGAAATCCTGCCTCTGAAGTCAAGTTAGTTATATGATTTGTATGATTGTATGATCTCTTCCTCTTTCAATGTTTGTGAAGCTTTAATAACTGCACTCTTGCCAGGGTTTCACAATGCAAAGTTTAGTTTCTTCCTCGGCATCTCTGTTGGTATTATGTCTACTATAATTACTAACAGAAGTAAAGTGGAAAATATGAATGCACTGATAACGAAGACAGAGAACTTGGTTCAAGACTTGCAAGAAGAGCTTGAGATGAATGATTTGATGAACATAAAGGAGATTGCTAATGAAGGTTTGGAAGTCTTGGGAACAAACGAACACCAATCATTCAGTGGCACACCATATGCATTATACACTGAATCAGGATTAGATGTACACAACGAACCTGTTGGGGAAGAACCAGATGATCAGAAGGAAGAGAAATCTGAGGCAACTAGTAAAATTGAGGCAGAGCTTGTTGCAGAGCTGGAGAGATTAGAGCTAAACATGAGGAAATCTAGCTTCGAAACAATTTCTGGCCCCATGGGGGTAAGTCTATATTGATATAACTAGGGCAGTTTATGATTTTTGTCTGCCTGAAACAAATTCAGAATTCAACATTCATTTATTTATTTTTTTTCAGCAGGATCCTGATTTTGTCACAGATGATGTTCACGGTGATCTTAAACTAGACAAGGCCAATGATGAAGCTGGCAGTTTATCTTATCCAGATAATGATGATTTGCATGAGACATCAACCGATCATCCAGATGAAACAAAGTACGCTGGGTCACCACAGGAGTTAAGCTTGCGTCTTCACACAGTCATTCAATCAAGGCTTGAAGAGCGGATCATGGAACTTGAAACAGCCCTTGAAAATAGCCAGAGGAGATTGCATTCACTAGAAATGGAAACCATAGTCTCTTGGAGGGACTACTATGGCAAAGCAGAATCTACTTCCCAGGAAAGCCAAACTTTTATAGATGAATACCATAACGACAATGACTCTGGGTTATAAATAATATGCAGGATACCATCATTGACCTTTAATAAAGCAGTTTGCAGTAATTGGTTTACAATGGAAAGACTTTCTTGTGTTTAAAATAGAACAAGAATGAGAAGTACAAGAGGCAACCTGCAAGACCTGTTATAACCAAAACCCAGTTAAATGCTGATGGGCAATCAAAAATTGATGCTTCCAAGTTCATTCCAAATATTCCAGTCACAACTGCAAATATTGTAGCCACAAAAGTTGCCGCAGTAAGAAGCAACTCAAATTGAATCAATTGATTCTGAACATTACCCTGTTCATAGAAGAGGAAAGACCATTACTAATCAAATTTATTTAAGGACTTCAAGAAAATAAAGAAATCATCACCAAATCTGTAAATTGTCATCACTTCTTACCAATTTAATGTTGATCAAATCTTCTGTATCATCAATGTATTCTTTAAGCTGCATCACCAATCAAAATCAGTATTTAGCATCAGCCATATTATGAAAGAACTACTATTCTTTGCGATTATCCAATGACCTTATTTTAATAAACAAAATTTAGCTCTTCAGGATGTATGAAGATAAAGATAAAGAGAGTCTACTCTTAAATAAACACAAAATTAAACAAAGAGCCGGACACTCAATTACAAGTGGATGAATATGAGAAACCTTCAAATAGGAACGATAAAATTAGCAGCACAAGAACACCCAAGCTAAATGTTAGAAAACTGTGACATCACATGCCTCAAACAATCATAAGATAGTCAAATTGCAAGAAGTACAAAATATGGTAAACTACAAACCATACAAATTCGAAAGGACTTAACACATTGTTTAATAAGTCAGTTATTTCTTACCGATAACAACTTGCTGAGTGTATTGTCAATAACGACAAAGTATGCTTCCAGTAACATTTCAAGTTGTTCAACATTTTCCCCGTTACTAGATGAACTAATTAAGCTTCCATGTTTTGAAGTCACGATACTACTAAATGCCCTTTGCAATTTCTGAGCTCCACTGCTTGACCCCACGGGTGAAACAGGAGCTGATTTTGAAACCAATCTGTCCAACCTTGAAATATTAGTCTGAGTATATACGTCACCTGAAGAGTAAGCCTCCAACCTTTGTTTCTTCTCTGTAAGGTACATCTCAGCCATGTCACCATCATCATCCATGAGATGCTCTATCTCATCACGGACCTGAAAACCCAATCTAAACAATTATATGGAGGATATACTGGAAGGAAAAAAAGAAATTTCCTAAGAGGATAAGATTAGTTTTACCTTATGAACTTGTTGAGTCAATGCCAGGAGGTGGCCTTTTAATCTACGGAGACGTTCCAGATTAAGAGTGCTAATAGATGACGCTAGTTCATCAAGTACTGGATATATCTCCATATCCAGTTCTTTGACCTATTTAAAACAGGATTTAGTTAAGACAACAATTCATGTTTCAAACAGGCTGGCAGTCCTTTCATAGTTCTCATGACGTGACTAATATTTAATTTTTTGACATCATATATATTTATTGAAGATACTAATAAAATATCAATTTTTCTTTTTGGTAGTCCACCGAATCATTTTCCAGAATGCACATTTTACCAAGTCCACAATTCAACTCACTGTCACAACCTTGCATGTTATGGATCGAGTGGGAGATACTGGGAACTAATTATTTCTATAATATCTAAATTCTTAAGTAATGTTTCTTTTTTCAAAAAGAAAGTGTAGAGGCAGTTGAATAACAGATAACATGGATTACACAGAATTGAATGGCAAAAATGATTTGAATAGCATAAATTTTAACTGTGTTGAGACTTGAGACAAGCTGAGTATGCAAAAATGTGCATGGATTCAAACAATGCTATGTTTGAGTGGAAGCTATTTATTTCAGGAATCCCATAGTTAGCCAGTAATGCAGACTAAAGCATACCTGAGCATCAAGAGACATGCAAGTTAATTCCAAAGCCAGCTCCAGTGCCATAAATTCAAATGGCAGCTCATCTGAATCAAATTGGCACACATTATAAGCAATTTATCCAGATCAGCACTACTATGAGAAGATAATAAAATGTTTTGCTGAATACCCAACGAACCAGTTTAGCATACACCAAAGTTTGGCTTTATATACTTGTGTTAAACAATTTATCATGTCCACAGATACATTGATGTAGCCATTGCAATTCATGTCTTTGAATAATCTTTAGCACACATTCATGAGATGCATCAAACATAAAGAAAAAATTTTAAAAAAAGAAAACTATTTCAAATATGGCTTCTTCATAATGGAAGAGGGCTGAGGAAGGAAGCTGATGTAGGTGATATGATAGCATTCATTCTCATTCTTCAACCAAAATTTTGGGGGCATTTGAAAGACATATTGGAATTTTTCCTTTTCTCCTTTTTCAGAAACTCACAGAAAGCAGGTCAAACCAAACTACTAATAAAATTTCAAAGCTTCGTCTAGAGATAGCGTTTTACCAGCTTGATCCTTATTTGTCTGAACGCGTTTGCACAATTCCAAATAGTACTGAACGACACATCCATCCAAGGAATTCATTAAAATAACCTCATCGGCTGTGATTATACACCTGATCTGTTCAAGACTGACCACAATAGCCTTTTCCCGCCCTAATATAGTTGATGGATAAATGAACAAAGGGTCCAAAAGCCGTAAATCCCTGGCTGGAAGAGAACAATGTCTCATAATGGTAGTCTTATCGAGCTCCAGAATCTCAAAGTTTCCATCCTGATCAATCTTTATCCAAGAACGACTTCCGTGACCTCTCTTCTTTGTGCCTACAGAATGGGACCCGCGATTTCCTCTCGCATCTAGGTTAAGCCTTCCAGTATCATTAGAGGATGTAGATCCAGGAATAACGGA
The DNA here is from genome assembly GCA_030449835.1 of Clausena lansium. Taxonomy (NCBI): domain Eukaryota; kingdom Viridiplantae; phylum Streptophyta; class Magnoliopsida; order Sapindales; family Rutaceae; genus Clausena; species Clausena lansium. The sequence goes on from JASUUF010000195.1 coordinate 5,281,586, forward strand.
AGGAAGAAAACGACCCCTTGATTTGCCCATTGGATTTCAAAATTTTCTTCTTCAGATACCAAGCCAAAGTTTCGCAAAAGGTTAACATATGAGTACGCATTAACGGATTGCAAAATGCTACTCTTTGAACATCCCAACATTGTTTGCATGAGATGGAAACTGAAAGCATATAGAACCACATCAATTGATGCTAACGTTATCCGTGATTTTGTGCATTTCTGAAGTGAAACCTGAAAATCATATACTGTATATGAGAAAGAAACCTCAATCAATTCATAATTGAAAGATCACACTGCTCAACCGAAAGCAATCAGCTTGATTAATGAATGTATCAATCAAAACTTTACTCTTTTAACTAGTTAACCGTAATTTGAGAATGCAAAGGGATCTCTTGAGGTTTGAGACTTAAGCATCGGGGCACTGCTGCCAATGTGAAATTCACCAAAGAATAAGAGAAAATAACACTCCCCTAATTTGAAAGTCAACATTGCGGTCTAGTAACTCAAACCCAAATAAGCATTAACTTATACGGTGCGATTTCTTACCTTAAACAAAAAATCTTCACTCAAATCTTTAAAAAGTCTAGTGATTAGGTATCATGACCTAAGATATATATTGATAAAACAATTGTAACTGGAGCATTTCATGGTCTTACTACACTCAACAATACTAATTGCATAACAATTTGACAAACACAGACCCAAGTAAATTAAAGGAGCCAAGAACACGAATAAGCAAAGAATCCTACATGGCCCAAAAAAAAAAAAGCACAAGAATTGCACCAGTTCAAAATAGCTTCAGATTCTCAAAGATAGTGTTGCAAAGCTTGCTTTTCTGTTAAAGGAGACAAGTATCCTGAAGATATATGGCTTCGGTTTCATGTGCCACCACGACACAGCTTTCCTACGTGTTTCTGTCTAAACTAATGCTCGTATATTCAACTTGTTTGTTTTTTTTTTTTTTTTGCCCTTTTTCTTTTTGGATCTCAATCTTCAATCTCAATCTCAATCTGTTTGCGTATGAATTTTAGTTTAATTTTACTTTTCTAACGCAGTGGTAATGCTAGCTTCTTTGCTAACTTCAAGTCTTCATCTATAATTTAATTTCCACCAACCCAAGGGCATGTAGTAAAATTACAAGTAAAACCAGGCTTAGATGTCAGGCCCATTAATGGAGGCCCAAGCCTACAATGCGTAACGGATTCACTAATAACATGAATTAAGCCGCTTAAACGCCATGAAGCACCGAAAGCAATTAATGATACGTTCACTTATTGGAGTAGGAGTGGGGAATATAGAGTCATATCATTTCAGTGTTTACTTACTTAATTAAGTTTGAGAGTGAGAGTCTCACTCGTGGATCTTGCCTAATTTTAGAGTGGGGAGTGGGAGTAGGACTCCCATAACTCTTCTTCTTCTACCCTTTTTTTATTAATTTAATATAGTTATATTTAATAAAATAAAATAAATAATATCATATTTATTTAAATAATTATATTATTTTATTTTATAAAATTAATATTAAACTTATTTAAATATAATATTATTATATTTAGTTAAAAATAATAATTTACATTAATTCTAAGTTAAAATATATATATATATATATATATATATATATATATATATATATATATATATATATATATATATAATAATAATAATAATAATAATAATAATAGTATATTCATAGAAATTAACAATATTACTATATACTATCTTTATTTAAAAATATAATATTATTATAATTATTTTATTATATTTATTTAATATTAATAATAAATAATAATAAATAGTTTATTCTAAGAAAATATTAATTTTGTATTATATTATTAATAATAATGTTTTATTTGTGTTGCTCTTATCAATAGTTTTTATTACATAATTAAAATTAATATAAAATTATGATTTACATAATTAAGAATATTATTAATTATTATTAATTTACAAATATAAATATAATAAAATAAATATTTTATTTTTCAAATATATTTTTGTTAATTTTATAATTAAAAACTACAATTCTTTAAATAAGAGTAAAATTATAATTTGAAAACATCTACTCCCAATCAAAGATAACGTAAACATATTAATTAGATTCTGATTCTGATTCCATACTCCCATTCTAGTGTAAGTAAACAACTTACTCACACTCTCACTCCACACTCCCAGTGTTAGCATTCCCACCCCTCAAGATTCTCACTCCAATCCGTTTAAACGTTTCAAACAAAAGGTCAAGATCAAGTTCCGACCGCTTGCCCATTAATTAATTACTTAATCGATCAATATTATTTAGATTCTGACATTAATTTAAAAGTAAAAAAAAATGAATACAAGAAATGCTTAAAGCCATTCATTAATTACCATGTAATTAATATTTAAAGTACCTAATCATATTTAGGCCCCGTTTGGGATTGAGGTTGAAATTCAATAAACTGCTTATTTTATAATTTTTGACAAAAATAGTGTTTGTAAATTTTGTAAAATATACTAATTTCATAATTTTCTCCATTTTATTTTTGGCAGCAGCTTTTAAAAACAGTCATGGATTGCTTTTCATAAGCAGCTTATTTAATAAGCCGCCAAACCTTTTTAAAGTTTCTATTATAACCTTAATATTTTAACAAAAATATTATTATATCCTAATTTTTCATACACCCAAATAGATAAGTCATTAGATATCATATTACCATCATAATCAAATGACACCCACAATTACTGTACGTTCTCTTCAGTATCAAAATTTTGATATAGTAAGTTTATATTTTATATATTTTACTTTTATTTTCTATTATAAGATCAATAAGACTTGCATATGATTACGTAAATTTTATTTAAACTATGAACAATTTTACTTGAAAGTTACCTATGACTTTTAAAATCAATTCCATAACCATGAATTTTAATATTCAATCTATATATATTTTTCTGTAGTCGTGGTGTTTATTGCAACAAGTTTAATGTGAATGTAATGCATATCACTTTTTTATTTTATTTGAATTATATATTAGTAAGAATTTTTATTATATTTTTACGTAACAAATTATGAAGTTCATTAGATTTTATTTAATTGGTTTTTTTTTCACTTTATGTAATTTTATGTGTTTTAAAAAGAAAAATGCATGTCTAAACATTATTAGACATGCTCCAAAAAATAAAGGTAATTTAAATTTATGTCTATATTTGTTATTATATAATAAAACAATAGTTTCTTAATAAAATTTACCAAACGCATATACATTGCCTTTTAAACTCACAGCAATTACAATAACACAGTTTACCAAAAACCAAATATAAGCCATTAGATATCATATTACCACTATAATCAAATGACACCCACAATTACTGTACGTTCTCTCCAATATCAAAATTTTGATATAGTAAGTTTATATTTTATATATTTTACTTTTATTTTCTATTATAAGATTCAATAAGACTTGCATATGATTACGTGAATTTTCTTTAAACTATGAACAATTTTACATGAAAGTTACCAATGACTTTTAAAATCAATTTCATAACCATGACTTTTAATATTCAATCTATTTATATTTTTCTGTAGGCATGGTGTTTATTGCAATAAGTTTAATGTGAATGAAATGCATATGACTTTTTTATTTTATTTGAATTATATATTAGTAAGAATTTTTATTATATTTTTACATAACAAATTATTAAATTCATTAGATTTTATTTAATTGGTTTTTTTCACTTTATGCAATTTTATGTGTTTGAAAAGAAAAATGCATGTCTAAACATTGTTAAACATACTCTAAAAAATAAAAGGTGATTTAAATTTATGTCTATATTTGTCATTATATAATAAAATAACAGTTTCGTAATAAAATTTACCAAACACATGTAAATTATTTTTTAAACTCACAGCAACTACAATAACACAATTTATCAAACACCAAGATGCTTTTTTAATCAGTAGCTAACTTTATCCGCACAGCAGAAACAATTTATTTAATCTGCCACAGCAATTCCAAACTGACCCTTAGAGCATGGATGTTTAATGCCATTCCATGGCTCATGTGCATTAATTATGTCTTTGTGTCGGATTATTTATCTTTCTTACTTTTTTGTTTTTAATGTTTTAGCTCTCATGAAACACATTAACAAGTAAATTTAACTCACCGGTTTAAGTTAAATCGAGTAAACGTGCTGTGAAGAATTGAACAAAACATTCATGATTTTTGACATTACTCTTTTGTATTTTCCATTCAACAAATAATACGGTTATGTCACATATATATATATATATATAAATAGAAAACATTTATGGCTTTGGCAATTACTCAAAAAGTTGTTAATTTAAATGTGGTACTCAATCATAGGTCCGTCTTAAAAAACTATAATAGAACCTACCGTACTAGAATCATTCTTCCCACATAAGTTAACGGAGGGAGGGCGCGAAAAGCAGCTCAGAGGGAGTTAGTTACAAACAGGAACCAAAAACGCCGAAAGTACCGCAACGCCTTCCGTCATTAGATTTTCCACACACTGAACCAATTCCAGAACCTAATTTCTTTCTTTCTTTTTCTTTTTTTTTTTTTAAATTTATTTTCTCAAATTAATTCCATTTTCTGTTATTCCCTAATTTTTCTCAATTTATTACAGAGCCAGAAAAATACAAGCCCAACAAACTCATCCTCAAAAGACACAACGTCGAATTAATTTCAGCTTGGTACTTTCTACTCTTGAAGTCGTCATTTCAGGTATCCATTTTCTGTTGTTCCTTTTTCATATTATGTACTTTTGATGTTTTCACAACATGGTTTATGCATTTTAATTATTTATCTTTACTTTCATTTTTAATCTACGTTATGTGAATTTACAGATTGATGAGCTAAAATTGGATGTGTAGACCGCCGGAGCCGCTTTCCGGCGAGCCTTTTTTTATTATTATAGCGGCTTGGTTTGTTATTGGATTTTCTGGAATTAAGTGAGCATTTAATGATATAAAGTGAGTTTCTCTGCTTATTCTTCACCACCATTTTAATTGTTTAGGAATTTGGCATCTTTAAAATTTTGATTTTCTAATTTCAATGTACCAAGGAAAATTTTATGCCAATTCATGGGATGAAGAATGATGTGGAACGTGGGGTGTCTTTACCGTGGGTGAATTAGCACATAAATATTGCAAATTACCCGTATACAAATGTAGCTATTAGGGATTTGGAGCTGCTTTCTTGTTATTTTGAAGAAATGTGAGGATAAAATCTTTGACATTTAAAGGAACAGGAGTGCAATGGCAACGATTATTTTGACAGTTGTATTATTGCGGTACTTCAATGTAATTTACAATGTTATGAGATGATGACCTTGATTGCCATGCCCTTTTCCCCTTCTTTGGAGATGCAAGACTTTTAGTTTTAAAGTGACATTTCCTTGTAGATGCCATTTTTTTTTTTATGAATTTTTGCTTTATCTCCATTCTCCTGTGTGATATGTGTTGTGGAATTGTAAGTAAAATTATAAAGCTTTGATCTGAATATTGTTAATACTTTTCAGTTATGGGTTCAGAAGATAAAAGTGGGAGAAGTAATCATTTAGAATCTCATTCTGGGACCACTGATCGGAGTGGAGTTAATAGGCATTCAGATAGTCATTCAAGAGACATCAATGGCAGTTGGCAACGTCTGGAGATAATTCCAGAGCTCTTTGGCGCAAGTGGAACTAGTATGCATTCTGAAACACATCCTCAGGTTACCAATGGGAGTGGAAGCATTGACATTTTTGACATAAAACCTGAAGTTGTCGAGGGAAACAGAAGTACAAATCCATTCGAGACAATTCCAGAGCTTCCTGGTGGGAATGAAAGGGGTAAGCATACGGTCAGTAACTACTTTTAGTGTAAGTTATCTAGTTGTCTCAATCAAAAGTTTAAGATTATTCTATTCTTGTTCTTCATTAGTATCGTCATCAGAAGATCTTTTCCCAGTGGATACAGAAATTGGCAACTTTGGATCACAAACACAACCATCAAAAGATGAAGAAATCAATGTTTCCAATAACAACTCCTCCAAATCAAAAGCATTCGATAATTTTCCAGATCCCACTTCAACATCTCGATTATCTCATTTCACCGATGAATTGATGGTCCATGATATGCCACCAACACAATCCCCTCCAATACAAGTGATGGATCGCTCAGGAGAATATGATCCCCTAAGGATACCATCGGCTATCTTTGAAAGAAGTAAATCCTCAACCCTCCAAGAATGGAGTGCGGCTTCGAATGAGTCATTGTTTAGCATTCCTATAGGCAATAATAGTTTCTCCAGAGATCAGTTCAAGTCTGGAGAACTTATCAAGACAGATGACATGATCATGTTCAACCCAAGCCCTACCATTCCAGAGGTGAGAGCTGACGGAGAGGGTGCTGTATTTGAGAAGAGTGATGCAACTGGAGGAGCAGTAAAGAACACTAAGGAAGGAACTACAGTAGACAAAAGTCAGGAAAAGGCACCACCTAAAAAGGTATTGCGGAGTCCTTCTGACATGTCCAACCATTCAAATGAGAGCTCTCGCTCATTTGCCTTTCCAATGTAAGTTATCATCATTCTTTCTGAAAATACTTCTGTTATTTGCTTTTATATGTTCAACTGAATTTTTATAAACATTTGTGCAACATACATTGCTATGGTACCTGCATTAACTGAAGCAACAGTTTTTTTCAATTCTGCCACGCATAATTTTACATGCATGCTTGCTATACGTGTATGTTGGATGGAATTTTTGTGTTTGTCAGTCACAACAGAGATGCCTTTGTATTGGAATGTGTTTTAACCAGATCCAGCTACCAACTTTACATGCATATTATAATAGTATCTATAATCATATGGAAGTTCCCAACCTGTTCTGGCTGGATGAGGAATATTCCTTTGTGTTGCAGAAAGAAGAAGAAGAAGATGAAGAAGAGATGTTGTGCGTGCGGATGTGTACCCTGTATACCTTTTTTTTGTTGCAGAAAGAAGTGTAAAAGGAAGAAGTGTGCATGGCCATCATGCTACTGTTCTAATTGTAGCTGCACGTTCTGCTACTGTTCATGGCCAAGCTGCTACTTTAGGTGGCCAAGCTGCTACTGTTCTAATTGTAGCTGGGCGTTCTGCTACTGTTGGAACTGTAGCCTAAAAAGATGGTGCTGTCACTCTTCTACCACGTATGCTCCTGTTTCTCTCTCCCTATATTAGCCATGTGCCAAGATTAATTGAAAACATAGTAATACAGTCCATTTTACTAGTATTTTGCATTATCACATCAGATTTCCATGTTTGTCCAGCTCATTTATAATCTATAAATGCTATAAATAGATCATAATACACCTTTCAAGGCAGTGCAAGCTCTACAAAACCACTGATGCAATTTACTTTGGATTATTGCAGTTTGACAGACCGAGTGAAAAGTGCTACGGTGAAACCAGATGTTGAAGAAAAGAAGCAAAAGAAGCCGCTAGCCACTGAAGTAGTGAACCCAAAGTCATCATCTTGCTGCCGCTGGTTTTCTTGCTTCTCTTGTCGTCCATGTCCTTGCTATTTTCCTAGTTTTCATTGCCCTTCTTGTTGTTCTTCTTGTTGTTGTCGATAACGTCTGAACCCTGAAGCCTTTCTGCACCTGTTTCAAAAAACCTGCCTAACCCTTTCTCTAGGTACATGGAACCAAACCAAGAATAGCTCTATTTCAATGACAAGTCCTACCAATCAAGAGGCCTCAAATTTGACAGTTGCTCGTCTACCTCTGATTGATAAAAACTAGATGTTCCAACCCAGTGTCGGGCTCAGAGATTGTTCCTTTTTGGGGATTAATATCAAATCTTAATTTATCCCAATGGAAAGAACCTTGAGACTCTTATTGAAAATTTTGGTTAAGACTTCATAGATAATTCTCCTCCTGTTTCAATCTTGTTAGTGATGTAAATTCTCCTTGCCTTTTAAGTATGTTTATATTGTAGAATTACTTGTGCAATACATGGTTTAGGAATGACTGGATTCAGAGTCAATGCAGGCACACAAGCGCCTGTAAGTTTTAATCAATTTGGTAGTTTTGAGTTAGTCCGCAGTTGAAGAACAATACAATAAAGCTCTTAAATTTTTTTGCATAACAAGTCAACATCTTCACATCTAATGATTTAGTTTAGAGATTACCAAGTACTCCCACATTAATCACACTACGCATTTAAAATTGAAAACAGTCTATATGCTCAGCTATCAAATTAACAAGGTCATATTTTCTTTTTCTTTATTACTTTTTTTTTCTGTTTTCATTTTAATTATTCATTACCTAGATGTACATAAATGAGAATTAAATTTCAAGTTTTTATGTTATGTGACCGTATTAAATTCCTTCGATTGTACCTCGACATAAGCAAGACAAATTAATTTAATTGTAAATTTTTAATATCATAATTTTGATAGAATGTTTTTAGAATATTGTTCCTTATCTATTCATTACTCGAAACTTATGTATGCATAATAATATTGTGAATTAGTTGAAACATTATACGTGTGACAAAAAATAAATGGAAAAGAAATAGTCCTCTAAGAGCACTTAAAACTTTTCTTGAGAATATAGTGAGCTTAAAGAAGGAAAAAAAAAATCCTAATTATTGGTTATTCTGCATACTTAAATTCAATAAATTATATCGTCAGCAGATGAGAATTTTCTCCTCTTCCGCCAGCGCCCAGCGGGCAGTTACTTCCCGCTGTAACGTTAGATTCCCTTTTGTTTGTCCTTTTCAGCACCTTTTTCGGGACTCTTTAACATTAAAAACGACGGCGTTTGTACGTGCCGTGCATTAACTTTCTCCATTATTACTTTTAACTATAAAATTAGGATAACATCACTCTATATTTAATATTTATTTTACTTACGGTTTCAAATTTAATTAATACTACACATCTTAAATTTTTTATCTCAAATAATTATTTTAAATAATTTAATATTTATTAATTAGTTATAATTAATTCACTTAAATTTTAAAAATAATATATCAATCAATTAATGAATACTAAATTATTTGAGATAATTATTTAAAATAAAAAATTTGAGATATATAACATTATTATTCAAATTTTGAAACTCGTTGGAGCCAGATATCCGACGTGGCAGATACATGGAATTCATTTGGCAAAATTAAGGGCTCCACAGCCCGTATTGTCTAACAGGGAGCTACCGTGTGTTGACGGCACGATGCATTTTGTTGACTCGGCGGTGGTCCCCACCCTTACTGAGCGAGGTCTGCTGGGGCCCACTCCCTTGGAAAAACAGGAACTCAGGGACTTCTTAGAAAAACTGTATCAGGAAGAAGAAGAGCAAAGCAAGTGCTAGTCAGCAATATAGCTAACAGAAAATTATTAAAAAAAAAAAAAAATTTATCTGTTGTCCTGCAATAAGTATAAAGATTTTAGGCTCTTAAAAAGCTCAGAGAAAGACTGTGGTTTCTTTTTCTCTCACCATTACTAGAGAAAATGGAATGCAGCATGTGCGTTAAGGCTTTGATTTTTCTTTTGTTATGTATTCTCTCGCCAGTTTCCGGGAAAGTGCTTTCCGAGAAAACAATTCTTCTGGAGTTCAAGAACTCGGTTTCTGATCCTTCAGGGATTCTCTCCAGCTGGCAACCCAACACCAGCAGCCATTGTTCATGGTTTGGCGTCTCCTGTGACCCTGAATCAAGGGTCATTTCTGTAAATATCACCGGCGGTGATGTCTCTGAAGGTAACTCAGAACCTTTCTTTTCTTGTCTCATGACAGCACAGTTTCCATTTTATGGTTTGGGAATGAGAAGACGAGCTTGTTTGCATGGTAGGGGTAAATTAGTTGGCAAGCTGTCCCCACTGGTGGGAGGACTTGGTGAACTTAGAGTTTTGTCATTAGCTTTTAATGGTTTTAGTGGTGAATTTCCTGTAGAGATATGGGGTCTGGAGAAATTGGAAGTGCTTGATGTTGAGGGTAATTTGTTTAGCGGAAGATTGCCAAATGAGTTTGTGGGGTTGAGAAATCTGCGGGTTTTGAATCTTGCATTTAATAGGATTGATGGGGATATTCCATTTTCTCTTAGGAATTTTGAGAGTTTAGAGGTTCTGAATTTAGCCGGTAATCAGGTGAAGGGCATGATTCCCGGGTTTTTGGGTAGTTTTTTGAAGTTGAGAGTGCTTTATTTGTCGTATAATGAGTTAAATGGTTCCATTCCAAGTGAACTGGGAAATTACTGTCGGTATCTAGAGTATCTTGATCTTTCTGGGAACTCCTTAGTTGGTAGGATCCCGAGTAGTTTGGGGAAATGTCAGCAATTGAGGACACTTTTGTTGTTTTCGAATATGTTAAATGATGTCATCCCTCGTGAGCTTGGCTGGCTACGAAAGCTTGAGGTTCTAGATGTTTCTCGAAATAGACTTAATGGTTTGATCCCCACTGAGCTTGGGAATTGTGTTGAATTGTCGGTTCTTGTCCTTTCAAATCTCTTTGATCCTTTGCCAAGTGGTAGGAATATAAGGGGAGAGCTGTCAATTGGGCAGTCGAATGCTTCTAATGGTGATAAAAATTCTTTTATTGGCTCCATTCCGATGGAAATCACAACCCTTTCCAAACTTAGAATAGTCTGGGCACCAAGGGTGAATCTTGAGGGTAAACTTCCAAGCAGCTGGGGGGCTTGTGAAAGCTTGGAAATGTTGAACTTAGCTCAGAACCTTTTAAGTGGAGATCTGATTGGTGTTTTTGATAGATGCAATAAACTACATTTTATTGACTTGAGCTCAAATAAACTAAGTGGGGAGCTTGATGTCAAGCTTCAAGTTCCATGTATGGCCCTTTTTGATGTTAGTGGGAATCACATGTCTGGATCCATCCCCAGATTTGATTACAATGTTTGTCCTCAGTTACCCTTGTGGAGTTCAGATCTTCTCCAAGGCCATGATCCATCATTTACATATATGCAATACTTCATGTCTAAAGCTCGCCTTGGAACGTCTTTGCTAATTTCTGCTGCTCGGTTCATGGTGATTCACAACCTCAGTGGGAACAACTTCACTGGTCCAATCTGTTGGCTTCCGGTGGCACCAGAAAGGTTGGGAAGGCAGACTGATTATGCATTTCTTGCTGGTGCAAACAAGCTCACTGGACCATTTCCTGGAAGTTTATTTCAAATGTGTAATGAATTCCATGGAATGATTGCTAATCTTAGTAATAACAACATAATTGGTCATATTCCTCTGGATATTGGTGTCATATGCAAATCACTAAGAGTTTTGGATGCCTCTCATAATCAAATTTCTGGGATAGTACCCCAAAGTCTCGAGAATCTGACATCTCTTGTTTTTCTTGACTTGAGTGGGAACAAACTACAAGGTGAGATTCCGGCCAGTCTCCATCGGTTGAAGTATCTCAGACATCTCTCCTTGGCTGATAACAACTTGACCGGTGGCATTCCATCAAGCATCGGTGAGTTACAATCCCTTGAAATGTTGGAGCTTTCTTCAAATTCTCTCTCTGGTGAGGTTCCAGAAGGTGTTGTGAACTTGAGAAACCTAACTGCTCTCCTGCTCGATAATAATAAACTCTCAGGGCAGCTCCCCTCTGGTTTGGCTAATGTGACATCACTGTCTACATTTAATGCATCCTTTAATAACCTGTCTGGTTTGTTTCCGTGGAATGGTACTACAATGAATTGTAGTGGTGTTATCGGAAACCCTTTCCTCAATTCATGTCATACGTACAAAGATATATCATCTTCAGAGCTGACCAGTAGCAATGTAAATTCTCAACACAATATAACTGCACCAACAGGAAGTAAAACTGAAGATCATAAAATTCAGATTGCAACAATAGTGTCTGCGTCTGGAATTGTTTTAATTCTCCTTGCTCTAGCTATCCTCTTCTTTTATGTGAGGAAGGGTTTCCCAGATTCCAGGGTTCAAGTTTCTGAATCTAGAGAACTTACTCTTTTTGTTGACATTGGGGTTCCATTAACATATGAGAGCATTATTCGAGCAACAGGGGATTTCAACACCTGCAACTGCATTGGGAGCGGAGGATTTGGTACCACTTACAAGGCTGAAATTTCTCCAGGTATCGTAGTGGCTGTGAAGAGGCTTGCTGTTGGAAGATTCCAGCATGGTGTTCAACAGTTCCATGCCGAGATAAAGACCCTTGGAAATCTAAGGCACCCCAATCTCGTAACTTTGATAGGGTACCGGGCAAGTGGAAATGAGATGTTCCTCATTTATAACTATTTGCCAGGAGGTAATTTGGAAAACTTTATCAAGGCAAGGTCTTCAAGAGCTGTTGATTGGAAGATTCTTTACAAGATTGCCTTGGATGTAGCATCTGCACTTGCATATCTGCATGACCAATGTGCTCCGCGAGTTCTACACCGTGATGTCAAGCCAAGTAATATATTGTTGGATGATGACTTCAATGCTTATCTATCTGACTTTGGATTATCTAGACTGTTGGGAACTTCTGAAACCCATGCAACAACTGGAGTGGCTGGAACATTTGGTTATGTAGCACCAGAGTACGCATTGACCTGTCGGGTGTCTGAAAAAGCTGATGTTTACAGCTATGGTGTGGTGCTGCTTGAGTTGATATCAGACAAGAAAGCCTTGGACCCTTCTTTTTCATCACATGGAGATGGATTCAACATCATTTCTTGGGCTTCTATGCTCTTGCGACAAGGTCAGGCAAAGGATGTCTTCAATGCAGAGTTATGGGATTCAGGTCCCCATGATGATCTGGAGGATATGCTGCACTTGGCACTCAGGTGCACCGTTGAAACCCTCTCGACCAGGCCTACAATGATGCAAGTTGTCCATTGCTTGGAGCAAATTCAACCTTATGCTTGAGGCAAATTCGACATTCTCCTAGTTAGCAAGATGACCGGTGTCTGTATCTGTAGATCTGAGCTTCATAGATATATAATTATAGATTATATAAGACACAGTCATCCTCTGCATATCTCAACTTGTTTGTTGAGGGTTACCCCTGGATGAACTTTTTAATATAACAGCAGACATATGTCCTCTTGCCATAGGAAAACAGAAGCAAGTTTAGCCGAAAATCTTTTGGTACTTGCTTTTTATAAATCTATTATCCAGAGATGTTTAACCATGTATATTTTCATTAGCATTTTTTTGGATTTGCTCGTAGGATTATGACATCTGAAACGGTCAACATAAAGTTTGAATTTGTAAATTGGCTAGTTTAACTAGATGCATGTATAGCTATTAAGACATAAATTTTGCATGATCTAAATAGACTAAGAGCTCATTTGCACCAAAACAATTGAGGTTCACTTCATGGTGAGTGGAAGCTACTATGAACTTTTACAAATCTCTCACATGCATTTTTGTTCAGACTTCAAACTTTTACACATTGCTTGGACCCATTGCTACGAGGGTCTGAGAAGGATTCTTGTTTTACATTTACAAAGATCAGATCAACTGGCTGCTGACAAACTCAATAGAATGGCTTACAGCAACTTGCCAAGTTCATGTTTGCTGGACCGATGGCTTCCCTTAAGACGATTAGATATTTAGATTCAATGTATAAACTATATCTTGGCCACAATCAATAAGATTATATGCACCCTTAAGCAGCATTGTGAATGCGCCTTTACTTTCCGTGGATGATGAATGTGATGACATCTGAGGCATCATAATGGTAGATATTATATTTGATCACATGGTCTATGAATCGGCCAGTTACAGGTTGGTAGCGAATGTTATGTTAGCGGTTGGTGGCCAACTAATACTACTTACCTGCAATTGAAAATTGCCTACTAGCTCTATAGCCGCGTATCAAGACCATATAATGCTTTATTAACACTGTCAAAGCAACAAAGTTCAAAGGTTAGTCTGGCCTTGCCATTTGCAGTTGCACTTTCTTGAATTGCTGTCCATAACGGCTATTATTAAAAGAGGATATTAATAAATGCGGCCACAAAGGAAAATTTTCAAAACTAAAAGCTACAGTTTCCAGGGTAGGAAAAAATAAATAAATAAAGGACACCGGGAACAGTGCTTGAATTGTCGTGGAGCTCACACTACCAATCTTGAAGACGAGGATCAGTGGAGGTGACCATTATAGTTTTACAAATGCCCCGCATGTAAATAATTCGTTTACCATTGACAATAGCAAATTTACATTTCACTATCAATTAAAAAGAAATTTCTTGCCTTCAATATACAATTATTTGAAGAAAGACTAATAAGCTAATATATTCATTATTCTTGTTATGAAACGAAGAGATTTGACAGTCATTCATGTTTCTGTCAAAAAGAATTCATTCCACCCGCTAGGATTGGAGGCCACTGAGCCGCTGGTAGTGATGATGAAAATCATACCACAACTTGATATTAAGCCTTGACATTCAGCAGCATGAAAATAGCCAACGTGCAGCAAATCTGAGGCATGACAGATACATGATCATTAATAGTGCTGATGCACCATGCAACATTTTAGAGATAGAAGATGAGAAAAGTGAAAAGACACCAACATTAGCCACCTGCCTCTTAACAAAAGATGCATTAGATGATTCGAAAAACTCGATCAAACATGATACACTGTTATCATATATATTAAGTTCCCTTATCAATAACTTGGAAAAATTAAATAAAGAGACTATTTTCTAAGACTCGTCTCTTCGTTCTGCCTATTTCACAAGCCCATTTGGAAAGAGCCGGACACAATCACGAGAGCGGAGCAGCGGAAGGGTTTACAACAATATGCCTAAGTGGGTGGTCAACGTCACCACCCCCTGCATGCTTGACAAACTCTGCTGGGGAGAGAAAACTGCCGTGGCATACACACATTATCCTCACTTCTTCTCCCTTCCCATACCTATATAGTATACCTTCTATTTTTCTACCATTAGGACCATCTCCTTTTGTGAACACGCAAGGCATATCTTCATATGCATTCATTGCCATTTCCCTCCCCCGACTATTCCTGCGATCAAGTTTCTTGGACAGATTCTCGGGCCTGGAAGTCTGGCACGCATTTTCATTTATATTTGCTCCTGAAGAACCTACAGTCTCTTGACTGCTACGATCTTGCAAAGCCTCAGCAGTAAGAGGGCTCCTCGCTTCTCCACCACTACTCATTCCTGAGAAGTAAAGAACATAATAACATTTAATTTAAAAATCAACTTGGTTATAAAAAACAGAGGCCCCACCTTTCCCCACTCCCCACCCACCAGGGCACCACCCAAACCCCTCCCCCCCCACAACAACCCCACAAAAAAAAAAAAAAAAAAACCCTTCTCTCTCATGGTATCTAATTAATTACACCATGGGATGTTTAAGTAATTAACTAAAAGTATAGTTGGGAATGCAACCAAATATCCTGAATTAAGCTTTTGTCAACTACCTAGATAACCAGCACATTAAATTTAAGTGTATAAAATTGGGAAAGCTCTCAAAAGAATTTCTTTAAAAGAGAATGAAAACAAAAAAAGAAATTGACGTCTGCTCAGCTAGCCACTTGGAAAAAATAAAAAATAAAAAAAAGAGTTGCCTCAGAGAATCAGGGTACAGTTATAAGCAATGTCAGGAACGGTTTCTAAGGACCACCCTAATGATTTTTTTACCTCCTCTGTTGTCTCCTGGCAATGGACGAACAATTCAATTCTTTGACATCATCGTAATAAAACAGATTGTCTGCCAAGGTACAGTAATTCCTCCTAGCAATGTCATGCAGGTTGTTCATTAAAGGTGTCTCATTACAGAAAATTGCAGCAAAAACTTCCAAAAAGCTTGCACCACTCCATTCCACAGTCAGAATCTAGCTTATCCACTCCCCTTTGCTCCTCCCATTTGTCCCAATGGTACGTAGGCATGCACTTCCTTATCATGATAATTACCCCAGTAACTTCTGTTGTGGCCATGAAATTACCACAAACCCCCACCCCACCCCCCAATTTTTTTCCTCTCCTCCCCTTTCCTGGACATCTAAGCTTTCCTAAATAAATGTTATCAACTAGTCAGTGATCAGTAGTTGAGATATCTATGGTCAAGAACAAAAAAGATAATAATAATACTTAACATGGCATGTTTGAACCATTATTGAGGTAAGTATAGCTACAATGCAGATGTTAGACCTTAAATGCTGTGTTGGGCCTCAATAAGTTGATACTTTAAATATTGCTGAAAGAAAAATGTCCCAATTGAAGTTTCTCAATCAAATGCACAAGTTTTTTTTGTTGTTAGTAAAGGAAATCAAAACTTTATAATATTAGTCTGAAAATGGTGATGAAGCAATGCAGAAGCCATGCAATTAGCTGTATATTTCAGAAGAAATCAAATAAAAATTCTGATAATTTTTTTTAAAAAAAATTCAACATTGCTAAGAGACCAAAACTAGATGCTTAAACATTGAGAATAATTGTCAGCTTAAACAGCCATCCAATCTAAGAAGGCCCAAGTTAGGTGCCAGAGTGCATCCAGATACAAGACTTAAACGACCTCTGGACCCAGGCTAAACTGAAGAAGTATCCAATTCACTTACTGTAAATCCTAATATGAACATAATCATCTATATTGCTAACTTACAGGCTTCAAAAATTCATCTCTATGGCAATATGAAGTAGGGCCTGATTCATTCATAATTTAGGGAATCTTTACCAAACTCCGTCACTACCTTTCCACCTTCCACTGTCAAATTTTCTTGGTGAGCACTTAGGAGTCAGCCAACACATATCCCATACAATACCCATTACAGCTATCATATTAGATATTACTTTATGCACAGTCCATGGAACAAGGCTCTAGACTAGAGAACATTAGTCTCCATATCAATCTGCTTATAACAGTCAAGAATTCTTAATATACAGCCAGAGGTGTAACTGTTTCACTACAATGCTAGTAACAATCACCCTCTGAATCCCAATAGATCAAGAAAAACCTATAATAAGAGCACATCACATCTCCAGGTGGAGGACCTTCCATTCTGGAAAAGACACTACAACACAGACCACAGTACGTCAATAAACTGTATTTACCATGCCCTAATTTAAAGTTCCAATCCTGACAACCAAACAACTTGAGCTAGCAAACACATTAAGTTGACTAAAGTTTAGGAATCATCAAAGTCTAAAGTCTAAATATTTATAACGATGGAGAGAGCATCTAGTTGTACAAGTACAAATCACCAACTATGTACCTATATCATAGCAGGCGTCCTTCTGGAATCTCAGTCAATAACTGAATTGAGTGTAAACACCACAAGAAGTCACTAGTGTAGATGCTAAACAAGTCATTTTGCTCTATTTGGATTTTCTTAATTTGATATCATGTATTTAATTATGCAGAATTATCACTGGTTTAAAAGTTTCACCTTTCAGTAAATGCAGGCTAAAGAGTCTAAACCAGGCATTATCCTCAACTGCAAATTCAAAGACCATAATACACAAAAAAAGATGATCAGCTAGCTTGGTAAGTGTTCAGTAACAATAAATAAAATATTTTCTATCAATTTCCTCATCATCTGAAGATTGGGTAAGCATCAAACCCATTACCATTCTAGAACATACCAAATTAAAACAGCCGCTTGCAAAAGATTAAAAAGCATTAAAAATGGAAGAAAATTCATTCCTAGCAGTATCATGAAGTCGAAGTGGAAGCTAACGCTATATCCTTATATAACAGACAAAACCAACTGAAATCATACCAAACCAACACAGTACCACCCCAAGGGGGGAAAAAAAAAAACCAACTTTGTACAACAGTTGAGTCCAAAAAGCTTCAATAATAAGCTCAAACATAATCAAAATCAATAGACACAAAGAGGAAGATAAGCCTTGAGTACCTTGAAGAGGTTTACTCTCAAATTCAGTCATCCCAGATGAACTTCCACCTTGAGATTCCACAGACCCTTGTGAACAAGGCTGCACCAACCCCTGCAAGAACCCACCACTACCACCCTTCACTCCACCACCGAGCAACGCCTGCCTAGCCGCTGCTGCCCAGCTTTGCATCCCAAAAGGCGGCACCGCCGCCCTATTCCCTGCCAAATTATGCTTCTCATCCTCCAAATTCCCATCCATTTTTGCACTATTAATGCTAGCACTAGAACTCGAGTTCCTTTGCTTTTCACTTCGTCTTCTCTTTGCTTCCATTCTCCTTAAAGTCTGCAACTCCTTCCTCTTCCTCCACTCCTCTTCTGTCTCTGTTGGCAACGAAGATGCTCTTATAAGAGTAGGATAGGTTACTGCTTGTGTTGTAGTAATATCATCCGCTGCTGTTGTTGTTGCTAAATCAATCTCTCTAAATATTGGTATTGATCCTGCTATTGACGATGATCTTAGAAGCTTCTTCTTTGCATTCTTGTCAACTCCAAATCGTCCACCGAGTGATAATCCAAGATTCAGCTCAATTTCTTCTGCGTTTTCTTCGCTTTGTGTGAGCTCCAGAGATTGCCTGGAGTCACTTGTTGACGTGAATCTCTGCAACAGATCTCTTGGATACTTCTCTAGTTGTAATGACAGGTTGAACATTTCTTCCCTACTTCTGTTTCTGTTTTCATTGGCTTCTCCCATTGTTTTGGAAACAAAAAACACAAAAAACTGAAATATTTTTTTGCTACCTCTCGTTTAGAAAATAGATGATGCTTTGCCTTAGGCTAAGCAAGAGAACAAATCGTTGATCCAATTCAGGGACTCCCATGTGTAAAAAATTTGATTTGTATCAATGAGTTTTATCAAACCCATCTACAAGATAAAATAAAACGTTAAAATTAAACCCCAACTTGCAAACAGAAACAAAAAAACGTTTCTTTTTTATCTTTTATTTCATAAATATGTGATACTAAAAATTCGTTATGAGGTAGAAAGCAAAGCGAGCGGATGAAACAGAGTAAAAAATCTTGCAGGGAAGAAAATAAAAGAAAGGAAGCAAGCAGAAACAAAAGATTATGAAAACAATAGAGGAACAAATACGGAAGAAGAGTTTACGTTTGGGAGGAGGAACATTTTTTTTTTTGAGACGAAATTACCCTTGTTACTAGAGAAGAAAAGTACCTGGTACGAGCCAAGTGGCGATCATGGCAGGCGCCAGCGCGACACGTGGTGAAGACTGACACATACTTTTTTCTTTTTCACTGTCAGTTGTCTCTTTTGGCGTATTTTAACAAGTTGGGGGATGGGTTGGCCGGGAACACGTGTCGCTTTTTTATAAATCATAAAGTTTAAACACGTGTCAGTCGGCTTAGACTTCTGGGAATTTGACGCGTGGCTGTTAAGTGTTGTATAAATATACATGTATGTGTGGGTCTGTATATAGATAAATATTTTAATGTTATGAGACAACCGGCGTCGGTTTTGCTCGTGTGTCCGAGTTGGGGTCTCTCCCTCACTTCGTTGTCGTTCAGACTTATATGACTAAAGGGTAATTTTGACTTGCCTACGGTTCCATTTTCTGCCTTACGTTCGGTTCGTGAGTTTATAAAGATTATTTAAAAAAAAAAAAAACATTTGACCTTTTTTAAAAAAGACAAGTTTCTCTGCCCTCACCTTTGCATGATCTAGGCATATTTTTTTACGCATAATTTATAAATCCTTTGATATTGAGATTTGATCATTGTAGTTTTTTAAGTTATATCACCAAAAATATTTAACAAACACTAATTATTGTGATTTGAAAAATTAAGTTGATTTAATCAAACACCTATGATAAAAGAAATCTATAATATTTTTTACTATTTATACCAAAAGTTATTATTAAAAAGTCGTATTTCTTATATACTATTAATTTTTATTTTTTAATTATAATTATTTTTTTCATACTAGTTGTACTTTAAAAACTACAGTATCTCAATATCAAACCTGACATTATATTAAGGCTTCTAATCTATATAGATTATGTTTTAAAAAAGATAAAACTATTAGTATCAAATAAAGTTCTAATATATTTTTAAGGAAAAAAAATATATCGACTTTCATTGTGGTATGACTGAAATATATAATTTGATAGGTGTTGTGACATATTTTACCGATCACTTAGGTTGGGCAATGAATCTTAATACGACTATCATTATAACACTAATGACTGACCAAAACCAAGAGCAAATCACTTACGTGTCATATCCTGAGCTACCCCGAGTACGACAAGGATTTAAATAGGTCTATCTATATAACTCCACTTCAATAAGGAGGTAAGGTATCTAAGTTCTCAATCAGGCTAGGGACTAAAAAACACTCTCTCTCACTCTCTTTTGTTCTTGAGTTGTTACTTTTCAGCGGCCTTCTAATCTCTGACTTAAACATCGGAGGATTTTCGAAGGAAATAACTCCGGCACCCCTTAAGATACATTGTTTTATAGGACTGCAAGGAACCGACCTCAAGAACGAAAGCCGAATTTTGACAGATCTCATCATCGGTGTCAACAAAAGGCAAATTATTTTTATAAAGATATATTTTTATTAATTTATGGAGGTTGACTATAGTATTTCAAAAGTATATTGTACTTCACATTTTAGACACTATCAAATTATCAGAAAATTATGTAAGATTAATAAAATATAATCATCTAACCATGTATAAGTTGAAAATACAATAATTATTATGATGTTATTTTCATAGCCATGATGTTAGGGATCCTAACACTTGAGTCCCAATGTTACGTGCCTCTTATCTGTTGGATGATACATCTCATAACTTGTAAAATTACTTAACTACCATACAGTAGATGAATACAACATTAATTGAAATTCAAATTCGAACTTAAATATTGGAATGCTTAACATTATTCTTTTCATAAATTTATGTAAAAGAAAATTCGACTAATTTGAAATTAGTGAAATTTATTTGCATTATAACCAAACGCAATGTAGATCAAGGAACCATGTAATAGATAAATCATTCACATCAAATCACCTTAAAAGAAATAGATGAACTTTATAAATAATTTGTGAACTTAATGATTAACATTAATAACAATGTTGATTAGTAATCCGCGGTCGAGTGAAACGAAACGACTTGTTAAAATTCAAAGCTAATCGAAGAGATTATAATTGACTTATATAATTCAATAATCCAAAAAACAGGAAAAGACATTTCGGAAAAAGATTGAAACATAACAATAATAATATGTTAATTGCTTGCGGAGTCGAGGTACATGAACATAGTTTTGACACGTAATTGACGACGGGAGGCTGGTGGGGTGGTGGCAGCCGTTGATCCAACTATCCAATAAAGCAATCACACATAGGCAAGTTTTTGACATGGCGAGCGTAGATCTGACCGTCGTCCAGCGCAGCCGAGGAGAAAGTCAACGAAGACTATAGGGGGGGTGGGATAATAAAATCGGCGTAGACTGGAAGAGAATAGCGTGCGGCACATGGTCCCAAACAAAGATGGATGTCATGTCACGAGACGCGAGGCGGGGCCCAGCCGTGGCAAGTTGCAGATTGTTATTGTTAATAAGAGAAGGAAGAGTGGGGATTAAGGGACGGGTGGTACATGTACGTGCCACGTGTGGAAAAGGTTGAGAAAAAGAAACGCAAAGGCGAAGTGGATGAGGGTGCCCACTTGGCCAGTCGAGTACATACATATTAATCAAATCAATCGCAATCTTTTTGGTTCAATATCCTGACATCACAAAGTTGCATTCTGTCAGACAGAGCAATCCTAACATACTTCCCTCATGTGCGTGCGCCTCTTACTCGAGCTCGACACTTGTTATTTATTTATTTATTATTATTTGTTTTTTTCTCTCTCTCAGCCCCCAGGGAAAGGCCACACTTTTGTTTTGAGTCTTGATATTTTTTACAGATCATATAATATAAAAAAAATTCCCGGGTAGTTAATTATATTGATTTTTTTTTTAAACCAACTACTATTCTACTGACATGAATAAAAAGATCATTTAAAAATTTATTTAATCTCTTGGATACATTCTAAAATTATGTAGTTCGAACGAGTTTATAAATTATAATAGTGTATTAATAAATTTATATTTATATTTAATACCCGTTAAAACTAATGAGAGACTTGAAAGTGATTGAATATATAGATGTTGGGATGATATCAAATGAATGATTAAAATTTAAGTTTATAATTCGATCCATTATTAATATTTCTCTTTAGTGAAGAGTTAGGAATTTCTATAATATAACAATAATTTGTAATTGCTAATTAAAAAGAAAAAACCCTCATCATGTAAGAAAGATTTCGAGTTTTCACAGAAGTTACACTGATACTAAAACCTTGTATTTATTTATTTGTTAGTGTTAGGTTAGATATTATAAGTATTGGGCACAAAATTTTAAACTATACAATAATTTTTATATATTGTAATATAAACTTGAAATAAAAAAAGAGTAAACACATTTATTTAAAAAAGGAAAACAAAAACCTTTTGTTTTTTACTCTCTCTCTTTCCTTTCAAGGCACTAAGATTCAGAACAGGCATGCATCAAACTTGGGAAAGAAACTTATAAGGGGACTCTGTTTTACCAAAGGCGTAAAGAAAATCTGTTAATGCAGAAAGAGATAAAAGGGGCGGGACCACAAAATGGAGCAACGTGTGAGGCTCGTGATTCCATTCTAAGCCAAATTTTTTTATATATGACTACTTTTACTTTTGGTGGCAAAGGCTCTTTGAAATTTTGAACGAGAAATCTGCTTAGGATGATTTTGCTGGGACACGTATCTGATGTTGACAAGGGAGATTTTAAAGATTCTCAAACACTTGTCGATGCCACGTGTTGTTCTTGGTTAAAAGCAAAACGACATTATGTTTAATGTTTGGTCATCTTTCAATACGACAAACCAATATGCAGGCTTAGGTGGCAGGCAGGCACAGGCCTTCTCTGCACAAAAATTAAAATTGTTATCAATTGCCAGCTACAGATTCACCAGAAAAAGCAGTTCCTGCTCAGCTTATGTTCAATGCCATATAATTGAATACGGCCATCGCAGAAAGATTTACAAAACACCAGCCCCAGCGAATTATTAAGAAAACTGTGTAGACGATGGACATGGTATCACTCATTTGTATTTTATAATTAATTCGACGTGGACTACTGTGTGTTATATATATATATATATATATTTTTTTTTTTTTGAAATCCATGATTCGCTAATGTGATTAACTTTTTAACTCATGATAAAATAAAAACCCCATGAGCTCCCCACCCAACAACGGAGAGTCTGAAAAATGGTGACAAAAGAGTGAGCAAAATTGCTTGGCTTAATCTGTAACGACTGTTTCCGCAAAATTCGATTTCATAACTTGGTTGGTTTCTCAAATAACGGGGGTTAAAAAGAACTTGGGGCCATTAGACCCTTTATCATATCCTCTAATGATTTCTCCAAACTAAGAAACAGATTTCGGGCAAGAAACCACTAGTTTTAACCATAAAATTACAATCGGGCAAAAGGAGAAAAATAATGCAGATTATTGTTCTTATGATTAAAAGAAAATGATATTTCTAAAAAAATGCCTAGACTAAAGTTGAGGGATAAAATCAAAACCGCCTCTATATCTCTTTGCCTGACAAGTAAAAGCTTCACTATGTGATTTGAGGAGGGCAAAAAGGCGAGGATGACAAAATTGAGGCAGAATGACTGAGCAATCTATTTCATCATCCCACCTTGACTAGGAGGACCTTGACGAGCAACTTTTATCCCACCGTCCGGGCCTTTTTGGTTAACCTCTCCATAGCGCCCATTATTCACTCTATCTCGACCGGAGAAGTCACTACGCTTCTCATAATCGTTCCTCCGGTAGTTACGTCCTTCATTAGAGTTCCCACGGCCCCTAAAATTGTTGTCCCGGTAACCACCTTGATTTGGTGGAAACCTTCCACCATTGCTATTTCCTGCACCCCAGGTCAGAACAAGAGTGTTATTATCATCTTCAAAGAATGAAAAGGATGGATGCAAGGTGAGGGCCGGAGTCAAAAAATAAGAGAGCAGAAAAAGAGAACATTTTACTTGCCTCGCTTCACTTCGATAGAAGCTTTTCGATTGCCAATGGCAATAGGAGAAGCCTGTTATAGTAATGAATCAAAATATTAGATGCAGCATTAACATAATTTCAAATATCAAAATATTAGATGCAGCACTAACATAATTTCAAATAGAATAACTAAATACATTTTAGTAATTGAATCTTTTGCGATATTCTTCCTTAGAAACGAGATATGCCCCCACGAAAAATGGGCAAATTCAAGATAAAAATGATTATTTGCTAATATGACTAATGAAAATTTTTATTGCATCAGAAATATAACAAACTCTTCCAAATCAGGCCACATTTTTAAATTAACCCCAAAAAAAACCGCAAATTAAGCATAACTTTCATTCCAGTGATTTTCAGTAGATTTTCTGCACTTTTTGAGAGTTTAAAAAAATTTCTTATGAGTAACACATTTCTAAAAGTTGACACACCTGGCAACAATAATCTAATCAAGGATCTAACAAGATGCAACTCTTGCAAGGAAAACGTATTTAAAAATTCTTCTAAGAATATTTTCTCGAAAATAGACTTATAAAAAGTAATTTCACTCAATAGGAAAATGATACTGAAAGAATCTGTTTATTCTTCAATATAATAAATGACTTCCATTTCAAAACGACTTGAAAAAAATCATTATATAACTGAACAAAGCCAGAATACAGTCCAATGAACAAACACCACCGAGCAACAAAGAAAAGATACATAAGAAAAGAGAGAATCAATTCAGAAGTTATAACAAAATTAAGGTTTGTAGCAGAGAGAGAGAGTAGGGAAACACAACTACCCAGAACTAAAGATAAAGTGATGGAAGACCACATCTTTACCTTAAGCACACTTTGCACTGAACTGGCAGATTCAAATTCTACAAAGCCAAAACAGTTTCCTGTTTGCTGCAGACAGAAAATCCTCTATGTGAGAATGCTATTATCAAAAGATAGAAGAGCAAGAAGGTGAATTTAAACTGACCTTCTGACTTCTGACTTGAATACCATCCGGTTTAACAGGTCCAAAGTGCTCAAAAATGAACTTAAGTTGGTCAACTGTTGCAGAATCAGGCAAATTTCCAACAAATATGGAGTGACCCTTAGCTGCAATGAGTAAAATTAAAATATCAAGACAAGATGCAACCGAGAAAAAGCTGTACAACATTTTAGTTTTGAACCAAAAAGGTTATAATCTATCAATGCACAAGGTATGAATTAAAACCTGCATGATCATTGTTCCTCTCCAAGCTACTGTTGCTACTAGGAGAAGCAGCTACTTTGGGTGCTGCACTTGCACGTGAAGGTTCCACTGTTTTTACAGATGGAGCCCTCATGATGACATTAAATGGAGCTTTACTCTTATTCAAATCATGTACCTAAAACAACCACAATAAAAGGGAAACACATAAACAAATGTTCAATAATCATAGTCCTTTTAGACACTAAAGTCTAAAAAAATGTACGCACTACTGATGCAAAAGATTTCTTGGGAGCCTCCTCTTCATTTTTAGAAGCAGCTGGCTCTTTAGCTGGACGAGCATCATTCTGACTTGCAACAACTGGAGGATCAGCAGCAATTGCTTTCTCAGCCACCAAAACCTGTCCGTTGTCCAATGGATGACTAGCTTCATTGCTGCTTTTAGCATCTTCATTCACAGGGGTTACGTGATTCAGCACAGTGTGATTGGGAACCTGTGTTGTCTCTGCAATCACAAAGGTTAAAACCTTCAAAACACAGACAAAGAAAACAATCTAACTGAGAAACCAAAGAGACAGAAAAGTCAATATATCATGCAAGACAAAACAAGTACCAGGATCTGGATTCAATGGAGCAGTTGGAGCATTTTCATCAACATCATTTATTGCTAACCCTGCAGATCCCTCTTTTTCATCTATTTCATCAATGTATCTCAGAATATCATTTAAGACAAAGTATCCTTTGTCTTGTGGGGCTAAAAAGAATGATTGAGTAAATTTTCTCCTAACATTGTCCTTTCCAATCAAACAACCAGTTACCAGAACAATCAAACCATTGTTATAAGAAGCTTGAGCATCAGCTGAAATTATCTGGACCTTAAAATTCTGGTAGTCCAGAGAGACAATCATGTCATTAATTTCCTGGTCAAGCAAGAAAAAACCCAATTCAGGGCAAAAAGTCTTCTTGAAGTATTCAAGATAATAGGTTAAAGTTGCACGCTGTACATGGATTATTACTAAAACAATTTCAAGATAACACAACAGATAAAGGCAATATTCTTTTGTGTACAAAAAGTCTGTTCTCACTTTGAAAATTGACAGAATTGCATGCAGTATACATGGATTATTACTAAAATAATTTTAAGATAACATGACAGATAGAGACATTGTGCTTTTGTGTAAAAAAAGTATGTCCTCACTTGAAAATTGATAGAATTTGGCTTTTTGAATTTTGAGAACCATATTAAAACAATTAATCCAAAATTGGCACTTTTGCTACAAACAACTTACTTTAATGGTTGTCACTGAGGTCATAGATCCTGATAGATCTGGCCGGCTCACCATGCTTGATTCCTGATAAAATCTGTGAACCACATCTGGATTTTGATGAAGAATACAGTAATACTGCTCCACAAAGGCATTTCCCACTACTTGTGGACTCAAGGCAGAAGAATCTGCCTGCTGTGCCATCTCTGCATATATAGAGTAAGAAATATTATCATAAGAACAACACGCCAATGCAAAAAAGAAATCAACTCTCTTAAGTAAAAAAGAAAAATGAAAAGTTACCCAAAAAAGTAAACAATTATTTAGAGGAAAAACATAAAAGAGAAAAAGGGCACACAAGTTACGCCAAACAGAACCGTAATAACTTCTAATTTGATAGGAGGCATTGATGATCCTGAACTAAAACATGAAACATAAAATCTTATTCCTATAAAAAATTTAATCCTAAGGATCTTTCACATGTTTCTTAACTAGTACTTATACAAACGTACTAAAGCAAATTCTTTTAAGACAACATATTAAATCATCTTCTATCCAAAAAAAAAAAAACATATTCAATCATCTGCAATTAATCACACTGCTTTAACAAAGCCTTCAATACTCAATAACCCGTTTGATTAAGAACTCCGTAAACGTAAGCCAACAAATCAAAAGTCCAGACCGTTCAGGCAACACAAATTTTCCAACAAGCTATGAAATAGAGTGAGATTGATACATAGATACCAAACTAGAGGTTAAACAAAAAGGAAGAAATTAATTAAACAGACAATATTTAATCTTGACAGCTAAAAAAAATGGATCTTTTATACAATCATCTTCGTCGCGATGGAAAAGAGACAAACTTTTGACCGAAACGAAACTGAAACATAAGAGAAAATAATAAAAACGATAAAAACTCATTCAAGTTTCACATAACAAATGAAAAAACAAAGCAGAACACTAGATCTAAATAGAACCATACTCAATTTAGTGAAAAGATCAATATCGTGATTCCGTAAAATAAATAAAACGACGCCGGAACAATGCCAACGAATCCTAAGAGAGATCGAATATAAGAAAAGGCAAAAGAAACCTCGTATGGAGAAACCGAGAGAGAAACAGCTGTTGTTGTTGTTTATGTATTACAATTACAGAGAGCGCGAGAGCAAAAAAATAGATCGTGAAGCTGGTCCAAATAATGAGCCGTTTTATAGGGTGAATTTTTGGGAGGGTCTCGAAATCCTAGTCCTATCTGTTCTCGACCGATTTGTTTTATTTGTATTGGAGGGAATTCTCAATTCTCGTGCCCTCTCTCTCCCCGTTGTGCGTTGCGTTCAAACTTCAAACTTATTTATTTTCACAAGAGGGTCCGTTTAATCACGTGATTTATTGTTTGTGGGGTACGCAGTTTGACGGCTGTGATTCGTGAGTTAAGAGTTGATTGTTTAATGGACGGATTTTGATTGTTAAGGTTGACGGGGGTTTTACGCGGCGGTTGGTGTGGGATTGTTTGAAAGTGAAAGTTGCCGAGCTTGAATCAATCGCGTGATCCCCACGCGCTGTGGGAAGGATAGAGGATCGAGTTACTTTCTCACTTTATGCTAAAGGGTAGTTTTATGTTCGCAATGAACCGAAGCCCGAAGGAAAGCAGTTGCTGTTACCGAAGCTGAAGAGGTGACGGAACCATTTGCATTTCGCCGAGTCAGCAAACAATAGTTCTCAAAACGACGCTTTGGTAAGGAAGGAAAGGGCAAGTTTGGGGCAGGGCGGGGCAGGGGACGGTAGATGCTGTGGTTGACTCTTTTTGACTTATGGAAACCCGGTTTTGCCCCTCATGGTTGACATACACATGCCTTGTTGACATTGTTTGGTTGGAAGTCATTCAATGCTGACTAACTATTTTATAGAAAAAAATATGATAGTCATCATTTTGTTGATGAACATCGTCGATGTAGTGAAAATAAAATTGGAAAGAAAATAATTAAATTATTGACTATTATAAGTTGGAAAATTTGGATGTCCTGTGACAAATTGGGGAAACTAAAACTAATTTGATTTATTTGATTAACAAAGTAAAAATCAATATAGAAAGTACAAATGACATGAGTATATGATTTATCAAGATTATACGCTATAAGCGAATTTATAACACTTTTATAAGCCAATTCATATATGAATATATGATTTCAATTTCAGTGTATTAAGTTATTAGAAGAATATTTAAATTTTAAAACTTTTATCGATTGAAATTTTCCTAATAGTCAATTATGATTTAAGCGATATATTTTTATAACAAAAACTTATATAGATTTGTTATAGCACGACCCGACCTATATGTCTTGGTCTAAAACGAGCATTTGTCACAAAAAAATTGAAATAAAATCATTCCCCACGGCCGTAACTTAAAAGCGATTATAAGGGAAAGCCCGTATCAACACCAACTAGGCCAAGGGATCTGGCCCACGTTGAAAAAGGCTCCTAGCTCCGAAAGCCCAAGTCAATCATCAGAAAGGGCATCCGTATGTGGCTAGGCCGACGTTGAAAAAGCTCCCGGCGAGGATCGAACTCGCGACCTTTCGCTTACGAAGCGAACGCACTACCACTATGCTACGGAAGCAACGGCAAGCAATTTTTGATGAAAGACGATTTGGCAGGCTCATAAAAGAAATTGACGAATACAAACTCCCAAATGAAAGCGTGCTTCTAAAACCCATAAGCACAGGGAGACAGAGAGTGACGGTTGCAGGGGTTTTGAATTGAATTGAGAGCGAAAGAAATGTGTGGAATTGCTCTAATAATCTCTGGCATTCGCATCGATTTATCATCTATCCTTGTTGACGCAACATCTCCGCCTTCAAAGTCTTACCAAGTAAGCTCCATCCATCCCCTCCGGCATCACTCATCTTCAGCTTGATTTTTATTTTTATATATTTTTAAAATTAATACGGCTCTGTACTTTGTGGAACAGCGGCTGGAGTTTTCTGTGGATGATCTCAAGGCAACACTGAGGAGGAGAGGACCGGATAGCTTGGGATCCAAGAAGCTTTTTCTTCGCACAAACAATTCAACTTCGATCGACAACCGACAAATATTATCCGTTATTGATGACTGCGGCTCTTGTGTGAATGGTAAAGCTGAACTGCTTTTTATTGGCGCCACTTTACAACTTAGAGGACTCTATCCCATTTTTCAGCCCTTGCTAGATTCGTCCCGGAATATTCTTGTTTATAACGGTAAGATTATGTTTAGTTTCCACAAAATCACTTCCAAATGCGCTGTTACTTTTTTTTCAAACTGACTCTTCTGCAAGCAATTAACTGTTATTTAATTTGGACTGTGATTGTTGTTTGTTCCTTTTACAGGCGAAATTTTTGGAGGGATTCATGTTGGGAGTCACAGCAATGACGGTGAAGTCCTTATGCACACTTTGGCTCAGTGCTGTTCTTGCAGCTCGCATAAGGGTTGTGAAGAGAAGGAGCGAAGTTCTGTTGTGGATGTTCTTTCATCAATCAAGGGTCCCTGGGCTCTAATCTACTGGCAGGTAATTTGAGTGGTAAGTTCCTTTTACGGAGATCTAAAGTTATGTAGAGTCTGTAACTGCAGGGAACTCGTCTCTGAGGTTTTATTTGATTTATGATGTAAAGGATAGTTCAAAAACTCTGTGGTTTGGTCGTGATGCATTTGGCCGGAGGAGCTTGCTCGTTCACTGGCCAACTGAGGATGATGCTCGGTTTCTGTTATCTTCTGTGTCACCTCCGTCTCTTGAGCAAAATTTGGGTATATAATGCTTGATAGAGTATTGCTCATCCATTTTTTTTTTCATTCAAGTATTGTTGTTCATTGGATTGTAAAGAGAATTATTACTATTGTAGAAATAAGAAGATTAGCTTTTTTTAAGAATGATTCTGGTAAAAAAGACTTTGTTAAATTGACTATCTGGGGAATTAAGAAACTTTTTTGTGGTAGTTTGATTCTGGTGTTCTTGATGTTTACATAATACTTGCTTGATTACTTTTTTTAGCAAGTTCCATATTGATTGTAGATCCTGAAGTTGAAAATGGAATTAGCAAGCTCAACTTCTGGGAAGAGCTTCCATGCGGGGTATACAGTTTGTCCGTGGATGTCTCAGAGCTGGATAGATGTTTTGTTGGTGAACTTAGGAAGCATGAATGGACCAATGCAATGCTAATGGAGCTGATTAAATGGGAGAGAATTTTGGTTGAACCTACACCTGAGAATTGTGGTTTTTCTCATTGTGAGACACATTTGGGGCAGCATAACATGCATTCCGCTTGCTCTGATATAATGTCTGAATCAGGTTTATGCTTTATAATCATATCATGATGCATATGAAGCTGTGTATGGAAACAGAAAAATTGCAATTTATATAATTATTTTGCTTAGTTCTTTAAAATAATTCGACCAGTGAAACTATAAGCTTCATTGTCACGAGGATTTGTAACCTTTTTTTCTTTCTCTTTCGGTGATTAGGACCTGTACCAGCTTCAGTTCCATTTTCAATGTCAGTGCAGAAAGTTCTAAATGCTTTAAGAAAATCTGTCATGCGGCGCACTTCTTGGCATACAATATTTCAGGTTTGTTGTTTAGCTGTATTTTTTTTGAAAGATTTATTTTGTTAAAAAAAAAAAAAATGAAACTATTTAGAAAATATTTGTTTCTTTGGACAAACAAAATCTTTAAACGAGTACTTCAATACAGATATAATTTTTTGTTTAAAAAGTTTGGAATGGCTTTTGCTACCGTGATCGTTTACAAGTTTTACTACTTTGAATCTTTCCAATATAAATTATTTAAATTTCTACTGAAATTAGTAAACAGGATGGTTCTTTGTTAGAATGTTGCCACAGAAAGATTCAGTTATAGTGGGTCATACATGCTCTGTTTTCTGACTGATCATTGGCCAGAAATGTAGGGATCGCTTTCCTTGACTTTTCTTTCCGTCTGATCCAATCGCAAGGCCTCTTGTACCACCCGACGAGGGCTTACTATTAAATCAATTAGTATCTACCAATTATAATTGATTACTTGTCCACTGAACTAAAACATGAGACCTCAAAGGTTCTTCAAATTGAATGAGCTTCATTTACGTTTAATTATGATTTTATTTTCTAACTTGATTTGAATGCGTAGGCAGTTATATGTGGTAGTAGACAAGAGGAAATTGCTCCAGTGGCAGTGCTCTTCTCTGGGGGATTAGACTCTATGATACTTGCTGCATTACTAAATGAGTGCCTTGATCCGAGCCGTAAGTGTTGCTGCATATATTTCCCATTTTACTTATTTCTTTCCTCTTAGTGTTTTGTGTATGATTTTCTCAATAAACTTTTGTTATTTTGGTACATTTCCTAGGTTATGGAACTTACAATAGAGTAGCATGTTCGATAAATATGCAAGCTCAGGGCTCTTAGGTCTTATCCACCTTAGGATTCTCAGATATTCAATCTGAAATTTTTTTTGGATTCTTGATCTGTTAAACTGTAGCTCACCCCGGAAAAAAAGAAACTAAAGTCCTGGAGAATCTGTTTGGTATGATTGATAGTTCATTCGGCTGAGTGTTTCTCTAATTAAATTTCATTTGGCAGATGACATCGATCTCCTTAACGTGAGCTTTGATGGCCAATTTGCTCCTGATAGAATCTCTGCCAAGGCAGGGTTAAAGGAACTGAGAAGAATAGCACCTTCGAGAAGGTATGGCTTAAACTTTTCTCATTGGGTCTACTGTTGTGTCTATGTCCTTGTTATACACCAAAATGTAGATCTATATATTAAGAAATTTCATTCTTAGTACAATATCAATAATCATTAACTGGAGAACTTTTCCTAGTTAGAAATTAAGGTAGCAAATGTTAAGAATTGAGGTCCAAGAATCAATGAATGTGCAAATAAACTAAAAGAGACTTGAGTTCTTCATCTTGCATCAGAAAGAGAAACCCAGTAGTATTATTTCCTCAGACGAGTTTGTCATTCATACAGTGAGTTTCAGTTGGCTTTGAATTCAATTCATTGATAATTTCTTCTATGTTTCTTAGTACATCTCTCTCCCTCTCCCTCTCTTTTTCTTCTAACCAACATAATGTTTGACCAGGATCCACTTCAACCCCAACGCATCCCATCCCTTTATTATTTTGAGCGAAAGCCCAAATGGCATTTTGGATTTCCTTTAAAAGTTATCTTGCTTGGAGTATCTTAAAATTAATTTTAAATGGGCTTGGAAATGCAGGTGGAAGCTTGTGGAGATAGATTCTGATTTGTCCAATCTGACTTCAGAGACCAAGCATGTCATGTCACTCATAAATCCTGCTAACACCTACATGGTACCAAGTTTTATTTCATAGAGAAGTTAGTTTAAGACATGTCAGTTAAAAGGTTCTGTTCTAGATTCCATTGAAGCATTTAACTAGCTCTGTCCTCTTAGCTATGTAACTAATTTGAAGGCATGCATATATGTATCTAATGTTTTGAGTGGCTTCATTTTTTTCTTTTTCTTTCCTTTTTGATTTTTTAGAACCTTGCAATTATAACACTCCTTTAGATTTCATAAGGTATCTATGATCTATAATTTGTATTATTCCATGTTTGTGATAATCGCCCAGTGGTTTCCCATATATAAAAGATGTCAGCTTGCTCCCCCCGACTGGATGGAAATTGACCTTTAAGTTAATCTGTCAGGATCTGAATATAGGGATAGCTTTATGGCTGGCTGCCGGTGGTGATGGTTGGGTCTATGAAGGAGTCACCATTAGTAATGATGTGGATCAGCAGCGTGTGAAGTACATTTCTAAATCCAAGATCATTCTAGTTGGTTCTGGAGCTGACGAGCAATGTGCTGGCTATGGCAGGCATAGAACGAAATATAAACATGGGAGGTATGCCTATCCTGCTCTTAGAGAATAGGCACTGAAGTGATACTGAGAAATTTTTCTGCTTTTTGGCATCAATATGTTGAGAGCCTAAATTATACACTGTCAAGAGTTACAGTAACTTTTTCTCAATGAATATATGTGACATAATTCTAAATAAATCATCAGGTATTTTGTAGAGAAATACATTTTTATTTTATTCTATACATGCTATAGTTGGGTTGGGCTAGACGAGGAAATGAAATTGGACATGCAGAGAATTTGGAAAAGAAATCTAGGGAGAGATGATAGATGCTGTGCTGATAATGGCAAGGAGGTACATCTAACTACTTAAAACAAAATATTAGTCCGTAACCCCGTGTAAATACACCTACTAATTGTTTTCTACCAGGCAAGATTTCCTTTCTTGGATGAAGATGTTATAAGGACTTTGCTTGATATTCCTTTGTGGGAGATAGCAAACCTTGATCAACCCAGTGGAACAGGTGATAAGAAGATTCTGAGAGAGGTAAGTGCTATTTCTTTAAGGTTCTAATATGATGTGCTTTACATTAACCTAACATGAAAATATCTTTTGTCGTGTATCTTGAAGATAGCAAAGATGCTTGGTTTATATGAAGCTGCTTTTTTGCCAAAACGAGCAATTCAGGTAGCTCTCTTTGCTATTAAATATGAAGAGTAGAAATACATTTCCAGCGTTTTAGCATTCAAACGTGCATATACATGAAAATTTGGAATTGTGCAGGACTTCACACATGAACTTTCCTTTTGGTTTTCTGCTTTCCGAAAGAAGCTATTTACAGAATCTTATTGTATTGAACAATAGTGGAAGCCTTAAACCCGGAAAAGTTTGTATAGATAAGAAGATTTGCTATAAAAAATGATCTAAAATTTTCTGCTTTTCTGGAATAGTTTGGTTCAAGGATTGCGAGGGAATCAAATAGAAAGAATTTTGGAAGCAATCGTGCAGCGAACCAGGCATCTGCAGGAAGTGTGGTCATTCGCAAGCAAAATCCGTCTTGATGATGACTACTTAGTGCTTGCAAGGGATAAGTTTCTCTACGGTTAGCTGGATACTTTTAATCACCGTTTTCTTTGCCCAATTCCAGAAATGGATCGAGATGTTTGCGAGCGGGCAACAACTTTGTTTTACACATATACATTCTATTGTCCTGTTGGCTTTTTGTCTGGAAGGTCTTGAAATGTAACAGCAGCATGAGAAAAAAAAATGTGCTCCATATAAATGTAGCTGGCTCATATAGTTTTTATTCTTTACTTCCATTATTTTCTTGGATTTGATTCAATATTGAGTGAACTTTGTGCTGAACATTTTGTAATATTATATATTTGTATTTGGTAGTTACATGATAAAAAATAATATATAATCAAATCATAATAATATATACTGTTATAAATGTACATGTGATAGAAGATTATAAAAAGATCAGCCAATGGTGGAGTTATTTCAACCTCCTAAAATACTCTTTGAACGCATTCTTTAAAAGCTAAAACCCATCTTTAAAATTTGAAAATTAGAATTTTACTCAATATACCCACCAAAATGTCAATATGTCCTGGCAAACCAAAATTTTATTTGAATGTAACTACCAAATAAGCTCATTAAGTATCATAAACCTATCAGTGCCCACTAGTTGAGTTTTCAATTAATAAAAATGTAAAAATAAAGTTTAATCTACAATAGAATCAAATATAAGTTGCGTAATTTTTCGGCCAAATAAATATTTGCAGTTTACTATCAATGAAAATCATTTGGGATTGAATTACAGAATTAGTTATACAAACAAATAAAATCCAAATACATGTAATAGAAAAGCTAAACAATTAAAATAAAGATTATGAAAAAATACCTTTCTCTTCCTCTGTTCTCCTCTAGCCCTCGTTTACTTTATTTCAAGTTTGCAGAGACATTTGTAAAAACTATATCTTAGAGAATCCTCTTGGATTTTAGGGTTTAAAGGATGATGATGGATGATAGAGGAAAAAAAAGTTTAGAGATGAGTATAAAGAATAAATTATTTTTTTTAATTGTATAATCTTGTCCTTAACAGTAAATAAATTGTTGGATATTATGGCAATAAATATTTTTAAGAAAAGTTGGGTTCATAAAATATTTTGATAGGTTCAAATAAATTTTTTTTTTTTTAATTAGCTTTGATATAGAGTTAAAAAAGAAGACAAACCTAACAAAAAGAAGAAAAATAATATTGTCAAGGGTAAAATGAAATTGTTAAAGAAGAGCTCAAAATGAATTGGGAGATTTCATAAGTTGTTTGTTAAAGAGGAAAAAGGGTTAAATTTTTGGCCATTGAAATATGTTCTGTCGTTTATAACCTCATCACAAAGATGACTTGTCGTAAAAATTTATAGAAATGGTATGACGTGTAAATATTAATTTTCTAAATTCGCTATTAAAAATTAATATTTTTTAAACGGTGCGTTTTTTTGTTTCTACCCCTTTGTCTTCCCTCGTGGCTCTCTGGGAAACAGATTGTTTGTCTGATTTTTTTTTTTTTTTAAATCTGCAGAGACAGGATAGCCTTCTATTCTCTTATATTGGCGGCTGAATTAGAGATTATAACGAAAAACCAGAGATTGGCTCCAAAAACGGAAAGCAAAGGAAGCATTATGAGTGAGCACAGTGAAAAATGGAAAGCTGAAGAAGCAATTGGTGGAAACAAAGCAGCAGTTGAAGCCCTTAGAGAGCTCATCACTTTCCCTCTTCTCTACTCTTCACAAGCCCAAAAGCTCGGTCTCAAGGTAAGCTCCAATCTCCAATCCTTCTTTATATTGATTTATTCGCTTCTAATGCTAATTAGTGGGTTTTTTTTTTTTCTCTTCAGTGGCCTCGAGGTCTTCTCTTATATGGTCCACCGGGCACCGGAAAGGTATCACTCTCAGTTTTATCAAACCGAAGTCAACATTAAGAAAAAAAAGTTTGATTTTATTAATTTAGTTTTCTTGCAATGCTAGACAAGCTTGGTGCGTGCAGTTGTTCGGGAATGCGATGCTCATTTAACTGTTATCAGGTTATAGTCAATTTTTAAGGACGATGTCATGAGAATGAAATGGTGTCACATTTGAGCTATTCTTGATTTGTGTCACCTCTATGTTAAAGTGTTAGCTTTTTACTCTTTATATCTGCTGTATTAGATTTATCTACGTGTGTTGTTTTTGCTTATGCTTGTGTTCTGCAGTCCACATTCTGTACACAAAGCTCATGTTGGAGAAAGTGAGAAAGTTTTGCGGGAGGCTTTTTCACAGGCATCATCCCATGCATTTTCGGGCAAGCCATCGATTGTTTTTATTGATGAAATTGATGCACTCTGTCCTCGTCGTGACCATAGGTATAGAGTAATAGATGATATCCAATAGTCTTTCTCGTTTTTCTTGTATGTCTATGATAACTTTTCAACCCTCCTCTCCCTTAGACCCTTAGACTTTGGTAAAATCTGCAAGCATGATTTTATAAGAATCAGGACGTAATAAATCTACGTTGCACTCTTGATGTGATAAATGTTTAAGTCACGTGTAAAATGCAGACGGGAACAAGATGTTCGCATAGCTTCCCAGCTCTTCACACTGATGGACTCCAACAAGCCGTCAAAAACATCTGTTCCACACGTTGTTGTGGTGGCATCTACTAACAGGTTATTATTTATTTACTTCTGGTAGCTTTATTTCTCATTAGTTTTCCTTAGTCAACCTTGGAATATACTAGAATTTTTAGCAATTATGAAATTCAGGTTGTTATATCATACTTTGAAATGGTTTTCTGATTTTCTTTTTCTCTTTCACAGATGTGGTATTTTCTGAATTCACAATTGATGATCTTGCAAACTTGACAACATGAAATCGTTTTCAAATATTTTAGCGAATGGCTTGTTTAAGACTTGCGTGATTATAAACCTATTTATTAACATGTGCTTATAGAATCTTTTTGGGGTAAATATATTTTGATGCAGTCTAATTCAGAATTTATATAGGTTCAGTTATGTTGGATGGTTTTTGGTCCTATATTTAAGACATTTAATTTGAATTATATCATTTCATAATTTTTTTAATGATGTCAACACAGAGTGGATGCAATTGACCCTGCACTTCGACGATCGGGACGTTTTGATGCAGAAATTGAAGTCACTATACCTACTGAAGAGGAACGATTTGAAATACTAAAGGTTAGGATCTTTCGAAATTTATGAGCATCTGTGTTGTCTGGTTTTCAGTAACATCTACCAGCCACTAGTCTTGTTGTTGACTCAGTAAAGCCATGATGTTATTTACGCCAATATGTTCAGCTTTACACGAAGAAGGTTCCTTTGGATGCTAATATTGACTTAGAAGCCATAGCTACATCTTGCAATGGTTATGTTGGGGCTGATTTAGAAGCTTTATGTCGTGAGGCTACTGTGTCTGCTGTTAAAAGATCCTCAGATGCAAATGAATGTGCTGGTGTGCTTTGTGTAACAATGGAAGATTGGAGGCATGCAAGATCTTTGGTTGGTCCAAGCATTACAAGAGGTGTTACTGTGGAAATTCCTAAGGTGACTTGGGAAGATATTGGAGGTCTAAGAGATTTGAAGGTGTGTAAGTTGTTGATACATCCATTCCATGCTAAAAATGCTAAACTTCTGACTAGCTTTAAATAAGGTTATTTTAATTATGGACAGAAAAAGCTCCGACAAGCTGTTGAGTGGCCTATTAAACATTCTACTGCATTTTCGAGGTTGGGAATTTCACCCGTACGCGGAGTACTTCTTCATGGACCTCCGGGATGCTCAAAAACCACCCTTGCTAAAGCTGCTGCCCATGCTGCCCAAGCTTCTTTCTTTTCCTTGAGGTTTGATCATCTTTCATATATTTGATATCTTTCAGAAAGAAATGCAATTACCCACCATGAAAATTTGGCACTATGACTATGACTTTTAGTGTGAAATTTATACGATTGTAAGAAGAAAAGTAGAAAGTAGAGGGCTTTCAGAAAATTGAAATTTCTTGGTTGCTTCTCTATGCTAGGTATTGAAACCTTCTGTTCACTGATGTCCGTTCCTCCCTTCAAAGTTTTTTAGGCTGAAGGCTTTTGTATTAACCATTTTGTTTCTAAACCTAGTAGTGAATGCAAAAGTGTAATCCATGGGAAGTCTTGGGGTTAGGCTAGATTTGACTTTCTAATCTCCCTCCCCTTCTATTTTACCTGACAAGAAGCAGTTCAATTAAATACAGGGGTAATATTATAACATCTCCACAAGAAACTGAGTAAATTGCTTGGAAATATCAACCAAAAGCGATCCAACAAGAATGAACAAATTGGTTCTGCAAACCCTTGATTCTCTGATGCTAAGAACTGGAATGAGCGACTAGGAATCCAGGAACAGAAGAAGACAACTAAAGATCAAATATCAAATTTTTAATTAGAAGTGAGTGGCTGTGGCTCCTTGAACCTGTAGGTGTCTCTGTAGTCATTTTTCAACATATCCATCATCTCATTTTCCCTTTACTCATAAAATGAGCCGTCAAATTATTTGATATCTGTCATGTAAGAGTCAATTAAATATATTTTTATGTTTAGTGTAAATATTCCCTGCTCTAGCTACGTGGCCACCTTAAGTTGTTGAAGGAGAAAGAAGTGCCACCTCAATGTACAAGTTATCTTTTTCATGTTGTGGTCCATTTGTATATATCCTATGTAAGCATTAAGTACAATTTGTACGTGTTCTACTGTCATGCTAATTCATGAACTATGAATAGTGGTGCAGAATTGTATTCAATGTATGTTGGAGAGAGTGAAGCTTTGTTGCGAAATACATTTCAAAGAGCCCGCCTTGCAGCACCAAGCATAATATTCTTCGATGAGGCTGACGTTGTCGCTGCCAAAAGGTCAATGTGTTGCGTTTGTTAAGTAAAATTCTTCAGTTGTACCTTCAATCAAAGGCTACATATGAGTATC
The DNA here is from genome assembly GCA_030449835.1 of Clausena lansium. NCBI lineage: Eukaryota > Viridiplantae > Streptophyta > Magnoliopsida > Sapindales > Rutaceae > Clausena > Clausena lansium. The sequence continues at coordinate 5,320,836 of JASUUF010000195.1, forward strand.
CCTATAATTTTATTTCATGTGAGATCAGTCTTCAATTTTCACATTGAGCAACTCTTGTATCTTCATATTCTGAAAGATGTCTAATTTTGTATGATGTATGTTAGTATGGACACATGCTATCGGGGGCAGTACCTTTTCATATAAATTATCATTTGAAGCCTAAAACCTTAGTTAATATGTGTTATTATAAACCCCTGTTTGAATACCTTGAGAATGTCTATCTTGTATGCAAACATGGTTTTAGGCAAGTAATTGACATGGGCATTCATGTTTTCAAGGTGAAGGTGTAATATTTTTTTTCTTTTCCGTCAATGACAGAGGTGGGAGTTCAAGTACTAACATTACAGTTGGAGAGAGGCTTCTTTCTACTTTGCTGACAGAAATGGATGGTCTAGAACAGGCTAAAGTAATCATTTATACCATACATTTTGTTTTCCAGCTATCTTGAAACTGTGCGACATTGGTGATAGTATAAATCTTTTCTTGCAATTTGACTTTACACTCACATTTTGCTATTACTTTCAGGGAATTCTTGTTTTGGCTGCAACAAACCGGCCTCATGCAATTGATGCTGCGCTTATGCGGCCTGGACGTTTCGATCTGGTGAGGTCTCTGCTCCATCATATTGATCTTTTTGCCATATCCTGTAGTATGGTATAACTAAGCCCTATTCCAGCTTGCCTTTGGAGATAGAATAACAGTTTTTAATGCTATATGATTTATAAAATTAGTTTTTGGTTCTGCAATCTGGGGGATTTTAAATTTCCCAAGTATGAGCTCCTTAAACGCCTGCATTAGATGTCAAAAAATTGCTTAGGATTCCTGTTAACTTTGTCAATTTCTTTGAAACTGTAGGTACTTTATGTACCACCTCCTGATTTGGAAGCTCGACATGAGATACTCCGTGTGCATACACGTAACATGAAAGTCGGGGATGATGTTGACCTTAGAAGCATAGCAGAAGAAACCGAGCTCTTCACAGGGGCTGAACTGGAGGGTCTGTGTCGGGAAGCTGGAATTGTAGCTCTGAGAGAAGACATATCTGCCACTGTGGTGTGTAATCGTCATTTCCAGACCGTGAAGGACTCTCTAAACCCGGCATTAACAAAAGAGGAAATTGATTCGTACTCCTCATTTATGAAGAGCCAATCTCTGAAATCTTCTGGCCGGTTAGAATCCAGTACCAGCTGTGGCACGAAGAGTAAAAAGAAGACATTGGTTCCAGTTTTCTCAGTTACGTCGTGTGTTGTGAGCATTGCAATACTTGCTGCTGCAAAATACTTTTCCATGCATGCAAATCAGACTCCAAATGAACTAGTTGTTACCTAAAAGAACCGCTGTAAAGATTTTGATGATAATATCTGAAGCTGATTACTTGCAAAGTTGGCTATTTTTGAGAATAAATAGTAGTGATTTGGTGCAGATGTCTTTCCATTCCGTCTGTCACTGGTTGATTCATTGATTGTCTATCACAGAGCAGTTAATTCCTATAATGATCAATTTTGTGATGTGTACGGCGGAAATCAAATTAAAATCTTGGTCAATAATTGCGAGGAAACAAAAATTCTAAGCACAGCACAAACAAACCTTTCTTCCAGTTCGTTAAAAACAAAAAGTACTTCATTTTTATCAATTTTCCCTATAAAAGATTAATGTAGCAGTGAATATTGATTAGAAAAATTAATAGTGAACTATTTTTTTATTTAAAATAATTATTGTCATTTTTTAGTGGTGGGTTTATTGAGAAATTAATAAGTAGAATTATGAGTTCAAATAATCTCACTTTCATAAAATATTTTAAATTTTTTATGGCATACCCAGATAAAGATATGAAAATACCCTCGTACGTATAACTTGTGATATTATATGTTATACGTTAAGAGAACCAAAGGAATATGCGATGTCAGCGAAATTATAATGGTTTGAAGACGGAAGTGGAAAGGTAAAAAAAAATAACTTTAAGTGGAGTTTATAAAAAAAATTTATGAACCGTGTATTTTTAAAAAAATGATAAAAATAAACTGGACAGTGAATAATTTTCTCAAAATATTTTATAAAAGTGAGGTTATTATTATTATTATTATTGTTATTATCAATAATTAATTTGAATAATAATAATTACAATTATTATGAGAAATAATGATAATACGGCTTATTCTGATTAATAACCGAATCATAAACACATTAACTTGTATCATTTTACTAATTTACATCAATTTATTCTAATTTAAAGATTACGTAAACACATTAACGATAATATAGAATGCAGTTTATTTTAACTATGATTCTAATAACTAAGTTAAACAACTTCAGTAGATACTTTCTGATTAGTAAACGAATCATAAATATAAAATAACGTCTTTATAGTCGGCGTAGGGTAATAATAACACACGACATGTCGGAAAGGAAACCCTACCCAGCAGGTGTAATTCTCTGTCTCTGCGGAATATTATATGAGGTTAATTTTAAGAAAAGAAGAGAAGAGAAGAGAGCAACATCCATCAAGTTGTTTGTTTCTTTCTCGAACAAAAACTGAGTCAGCGATAGATTAGAATTAGATAGAAAATTATAGTTGTTTGTTTTGGGAATTGTTCTTCTGTACATTAAATAATAAGTCTCGAGATGCCGTCAGTGGCTGAAGGCGGAGTGAGCAACTCCACTCACAACCCCAAACCCTTCTTCAATGACTCCTATTCCAGGTCACCGTGTTTCTCTTCCCTTCTCACTACTTAATTTCATTAAATCTTTCGCACTCAGTTTTAATCAATCAGGCTTAGCTTTAGTGGATGCTAATGTAGAGAATAAGAAAATAACAAAAGTACATACATACATACAGACAGACAGACAGACAAGTAGCTGATTGATTGTGTGATTATTGAATGCATTGCAGGAGGCAGAAAATCCTTCAGCAGAGAAAATCCCTGCCAATTGCTTCCGGTAGTGTGATTGATTCAACAACTTCTTCATATATGTTTACCTTACGTACGTTTGTTATATTTGTATATGAATGTGTGCTTATTAACTGTTTCTTTCCTTTCCTTTCCTTTTTACTGTTGAAATAAACTTTTAGTGGAGAAACGACTTGTGGAGGAGGTCCGTAAAAATGATATTTTGATTATAGTTGGTGAAACCGGAAGTGGAAAAACAACTCGTGAGTCCTTTAATACTCTTTAAAATTTGTTGAAGTCGGTCTCGTTTGTACTTACCAATTAGAACATGGTTAATTGAATTCAATTCGAATGTTTCTTTATGTTTTGATGCAGAATTGCCTCAGTTTCTGTTTCATGCGGGATTTTGTCGCGATGGTAGACTTGTTGGAGTGACACAACCTAGGCGGGTTGCGGCTGTCACTGTCGCTAAGCGGGTAGCAGAGGAATCTGGTGTTGAGTTGGGCCAACGAGTTGGCTATTCCATTAGATTTGATGATAAGACTTCCACTTCAACAAGGATCAAGTACATGACTGATGGGCTGCTATTAAGGTAAAAAATTAATAACAATAATCATAAAGTATACACTTTTTCTGTGACGTGATGTTGTATATTGGAGTAAAAGTTTTGCAAAAATTCTTATGTTGGGGGATTGTGCAAGTCAACTTTTTTGAACACACGTGCTGTTTTTTGGCTGTGTGAGACTATGTTAAAGTTTTGGTACATTATATGGACTTGAGGGCATAAAAGCTCTGGAACATCATAAGATGTGTTTCATGTTGATGAGAAATAGTGACTTCTGAGAATCAAATAAGGGAGGACCAAGTGAAAGTTAGAACTGTCAAAAACTACACCCTGGATTTTTATCGTTTGTGAACTAATGCTAGTCTTTTGTACCTTTCAGGGAAGCATTACTTGATCCACATCTCTCTCGGTATTCTGTCATCATTGTTGATGAAGCTCATGAGAGAACTGTCCATACTGATGTATTGCTGGGCTTGCTGAAAAAGGTACAAAATGCAAGGTCAAAATCTGTAGATGGCCACTCTAATGGCAATAATAAGAATGCAAACAGGGACATGCTACCGGACAGAGAAAATGACACAAATGGCATCAATGCTTGGCCGCAATCCCAAGGGCGAAAATTTCCTCCTTTGAAGTTAATCATCATGTCTGCAAGCTTGGATGCTCGTGGTTTCTCAGAGTACTTTGGTTGTGCAAAGGCTGTTCATGTCCAAGGGAGGCAGTTTCCTGTTGAAATTTTTTATACTCTCTATCCAGAACCTGATTATTTAGATGCAACCTTAATTACCATATTTCAGGTTGTTATTTTACTGCTTTCTTCCAGTGTCTCTGTCAGCCTGCCCTCGGTTTTCAAGTTGTTTTTACTGGTAGAATTGAAGTTGGTCTATCAGAGAATATATTTCATTTGCCTTGAGCTTTTGAGATACTTATGCTTGCAAATGCTAAATGTCATTATGGGTATTCAACACTAAATTGAATGTGAATTATAACTCCATATGTTCTCTGGCTTCAGTTTATGTTTATGTACTCTCGTAAGTTGTGTGTCTGTCAATTTTATTAAATTCTATTTCCTCCTAAATTTTTTGGCATTTGTGGTATCCTTCTCTCAGTTGGAATGGGATTATGTTGGGTTGAGTTTGTCGATTCAATTAGCCTATGTTCCTTGCATGATGGATTCTATTGGGAGTTCATTTTACGGCATCTTACATGTTTGATATATTTTTTATTCTCAGATTCATTTGGACGAGGGCCCTGGTGATATACTCGTCTTTTTGACGGGGCAAGAGGAGATTGAATCTGTTGAAAGACTTGTCCAAGAGCGGCTTCAGCAGTTACCTGAAGCCAGTCGAAAACTGGTGACTGTTCCTATATTCTCATCTCTCCCATCAGAACAGCAAATGCGAGTTTTTGCACCTGCGGCCACTGGTTTTCGTAAGGTAATTGTTGGCGCACTTACTTCTCTACAACATATGAACTCCTGGCATTTAGATGCTGTAACTGTTGATGCGATAGATGTCCATGATTCGCTGAATTAGGGAATTGGACAAAGTGTTCCCATTTACCTGATATTCGGGAATTTTGGACACTTGTTATTTAGATGATGAAAGTTGGGGGCCTAATCTCCCTGGTAGTGTCCAGTGTTCATATTAAATTAGGATCACCTCTGTGTGACTAATCCAAGCAGGCCCTGATTATGAGCCGAAACAGGCATCAGACACATGCAATTAAGTGCAGTGTTGAAAAAGTGCCCAACTAACATTTTTATACTAGAACCGTTAAACTATCATCGGTTTGAAGAACTGTAAAGCAATTTTTGAGTTTGCTTCTACCTCTCTTAGGTGTGTTGAGTTTCAATTAAAGAAATTTAGATCTGGGAAAACACCACCATAGCATTATTTTTACTGCGCCTGTGATAATGGTGACAACCTAATAATCGGCCACTGCAATAAAAGTTTGTTGTCACAAGCACTACCACTTAAGACTACCACTGTTACCACAATGGGATCATTGCCACGGTATGTACCTTTTGTGATGGTTGTTGCAGTATCTCTGCTTTTTTGCTATATTATGTTGGTCCATCACCAATGCTGACAATCTCTGCTTCTATTTCTTTCCTCTTTTAAAGTACAATGTCAGTTTAGTTCTTGGCTAGGTTACTCTTATGCATATCAAGATGCTTCTATTTCTGTTTTTTATCAATCATGTTTAAGACTTCTTTCTAGGTGATATTGGCGACAAATATTGCCGAAACATCGGTGACCATACCTGGAATCAAGTATGTCATAGATCCTGGATTTGTGAAAGCACGTTCCTATGATCCAGTCAAAGGGATGGAATCATTGATTGTTGTTCCAATCTCAAAAGCACAGGCTCTTCAAAGAAGGTAAGTAACATTATCAAATGTTTTTTAAAAAGCTTACAGATTGGGCCAACTATGGCCATTTTGGGGCCTTCATGTCTAATATGTCTACCACTATAGTTAAGTAATGAAGTTCCTTGTTCAAGTAGTTTAAGTTCTTGTCTGTCAGAAGCATGTTAGATTTTACCCAACTTATCATTTTCTATTGTCAAAAAAGAAGTCCTAATTAATAATTTGAACTTTTGAGCACTAGTTGCTTACACACTGTTGCGAATTGTCTTCATTTGTTGTGTGCTTGTATATATGCCTGCATGAATTTGTGTTTCTCTCTGTTATAAATTTATGTTTTTATTACAGTGGGATTGAGCAGATAGTTATTATTTAATTGATTATGTCTCTGCACTTTCAGGATTTCTGTTTAGTTTACAAGCTTGTTTACAAAAGAATTTGATCTTTAAGTTATAGTTATTATCCAAAATCAGCTGGCAATTATTTTCTTTTATTTTGGCTCTTCTGATTCTCTTTTCCTATAACACAAATTTCTGACTTTGCCTGTCAGCTTTGTAGCCCCGTATTTATTTAAGACCATGTTAATGGATGATAATCCAGAATTATTATTGATCTCTTACTGCAGTGGGCGTGCAGGGCGTGAAGGACCGGGGAAGTGTTTCCGTCTGTACCCTGAGAATGAGTTTGATAAACTTGAGGATTCAACAAAACCAGAGATCAAACGCTGCAACCTCTCAAATGTCATTTTGCAGCTTAAAGCCCTGGGTGTTGATGATATCATTGGTTTTGACTTCATGGAAAAACCATCAAGGTGGACAAAATATTCATCATATTTAGTCTTCTATTGTTTTAGTTCAATATTGTCATTTTTTCAATCTATTACCCTTTCAAGAGCAAGAAATGTGCCTTAAAGTGTGTTATCACACATTTGAACAGGGCATCAATCATCAAATCTCTGGAACAGTTGTTCTTGCTTGGTGCTTTAACGGATGATTGTAAGCTGTCAGATCCAGTTGGGCATCAAATGGCTCGGCTCCCCTTAGACCCCATTTATTCCAAAGCTCTAATTGTAGCCGGTCAGTTCAACTGCTTGGAAGAGATGCTGATAACTGTTGCAATGCTCTCAGTGGAATCTATCTTTTATGCCCCCCGGGAGAAGTTAGAAGAGGTCTGTTCTAATTATAACCGTTCATATTTGTTCTCGTAGAGTAGTCAGGCAATGGAATTACTCAGCAAGTTCTTTAGGAAATAGCATGTCTAAGATGATAAGTTTTGCGACCAAAGGACTATGGTTAATCTTGGCCAAGAAATCAGGTTTGATAGGCTTAGTAAATTTAGCATGACAGGAGAGCAACATCCTGTGAATGAATTTGAGTACAAGTTCAGCATCTTGGCCAAGAAATCAGGTTTGATAGGCTTAGTAAATTTAGCATGACAGGAGAGCAACATCCTGTGAATGAATTTGAGTACAAGTTCAGCATCTTGGTCGGTCATGGAAGTATGAGTGGAACAGAAAGGGAGATGATGCTACTTGTTTGATATAGGACTTTTTGTTCTTGTGCTGTTTTATTTGTTTCTGTCTGTCACTTCTCTCTCATCATAGAGAGTTTAATTTTCTTTCTGTTATGAATATGGACCATCTTTTGTATTTGTGTTATTTATATATTGTTGTGCTAGTACTGTGCCCTTTTTCTTCCTTGTTAATACCCCCTGTGAAAATGCCACAACTTATCCTGTTTTGTTCAGGCAAGAAACGCAATGAAATCTTTTGCAAGTCCAGATGGGGATCACCTCACTTTGATTAATGTATATCGAGCATCTGATGAGTTCTTGGAGAAGAGAAAGATGGAAATTAGTAAAGAAAAAAGTGAAAAAATTCTGAGAAAATGGTGCAAGGATAATTTTATTAATAGCCGTTCTCTGAGGCATGCTCGCGACATCCACAGGTATCATTCTCTCTGTGCATCCTCGAGATATATATGAATGCAATAAATGCATTCGTAATTTTGCTGGGTTCTTTGGTAGTCAAATTCGAGGACACGTTGAACAAATGGGTCTTCGTATATCTTCTTGTGGAGAAGACATGACTATGCTCCGCAGATGTCTTGCTGCTTCCTTTTTCCTCAATGCAGCTTTGAAGCAGCCCGAGGGAACATACAGGTAATGATTTCATCATAATATGTATATTTTGAAATTCATTTGGGAGATCATTTGAGAGGTTCTGTTCTTTAGTTGTTTACATTCGTTCTGAAGGACAACCTTTATCAATAATAAGGATGTTCCAACTAAATTCCTTATTCTGTCCTCTTGAATTTGTAAAACGTTTTGTTAACTATTTTGATTTCCTTCAGTTACCCTACAATAAGCCTTCTCTCATTTACACAACCAATTGGCAGGGCTTTGGCAAGTGGTCAGGTGGTGCAGATTCATCCTTCTTCAGTCTTATTTCGAGCAAAACCAGAGTGCATAGTATTCAATGAACTGGTCCAAACTAACCACAAATATATCCGCAACATAACTAGAATTGACTACTTATGGTTGACTGAATTGGCTCCCCAATATTATACCATGCAGAATTAAAATATTCAATTTCAAACAGTAACAGGTAATACGTTTTACTGAATATTTTATGTACAATTAATCATGCTATTAATGGTCTTAATAAATTTGATAGTTAGTGTCATCCCCACCCCTTTGGTTTCTTGATAGTGCTTTGGATTTTAATTTCAAGATTATAAGATGAGTGCTATTTCTTTCTTTTTTTCTGAGTAAGTTTATATAGAGAATATCTTGCATGATATAGAGAATATCTTGCATGAGTTTGTTCTTATTCAATCTGCATGAAGTTGTAACCTAAACATGGGTGGTAGTTGGTTAATCAACTAGTAAAATCTCTTGGGGTGGTACATGAGGTCTAGGGTTTGAATTCTACTCACGCCCGTTTGGAGAGGCAAGAGGGGTTTGGTTTACATTTATGGAATATTTTAAAGAGAGAATTTTTTTATCTTTTAAGATTTGGCCCAAATGATATAGTTAGAAGCTTAGCCTAATGTCTTTTTATCAATATACATATGGGCATGGCTGAGGTTCTTAAATTGTTAGCCCCAGAAGGTTATATAAGACTTGGTTGGACCGTTATTACTAGTTGTTCCAGACTTAATCATATTTTGAATGGGACTAACCAATTTTGGGAGTTAACTTATCTGCTTGGTTGAACCCTTGATTTTGGTTTGTTAATATTTATCACAAACTGTAAGTTCTTGACTTTTAAACTGTGATGCTGCAGCTTGATGTCTCAATTCTATCTTACATCATCGAAATGGGAGCAAGTAGATCGACATTCTTTCGATGATTTACATTGCTTATTGTTGGGAGCAATTAAATGTTTCTGCTGAAATCTATTCGGAAGACAAAACTTGATGTTAGGATGCCTTACTGGTCCTAATCTTTTTAAAATGTTGCTGAACGGGTGGCTGCAAAGTTTGAGAAGCTTCTCTACACCCATCCAGACACTAGTTTCTGGCTGGGGTGTGTAGCTATTTTCAGAGTGGATTTGTACTCAATGGACTAGGGGCTGCAACATAGAAGGACAGCTCTGCTTCAGTTTTGTCTGTGGGTAGGTTTATTAATATGGTGTGTACAAACAAGCCTGGTTGTTGTGTGCTTTTACTGTGGGCTAAGTTAAAGTTGTGGCCTTGACAAGCTGGCTTGAAAAATCTGCGTGTTTGGTCGAGAATCAGGATCTATACGTGGGAGGAGAATGGAGCTATGACACATCACAGATTTGTGAATGGTTACAGTTGCCCATTTTGAAGGGCTGTTCATGAATAAGTTTATTATTGTTATTTTAGGAGTGAACGTGCGAAACCCTTTCAATTTAGTTGCATTTATTTTAATTATTTTCATGTTTTCTGACTGTGCTGAGCTTTCAATGATGGCCGGTGATGTCAATGCATCATTTTCAGCTAGAACGGAAGCATTTTCAGCTGAAGACAGCCCAGTTGTAGTATTTTGTATTCTTTGCACTCATTAATATAATTTCAGGATAACTTTTAATTTATATGCCTTTAGTCAATTATAAGTGGCGTTTGTTTGATTGTCAAACAAGAAAACTGACAGTAGAATTTCAAAATAAAATTTTTATGTACACACTTACAAGGCAGTGGAAACCAGAAAGGTCTCGCTTCATACAAATTTTATCTTCCAAAAATACTTGTTTATTTTTCACTCACCGCTCTTGACTAAGCTCGAGTTCTTCAAATTTTCTCTAACAACTTGTAAAGAAGGCACATAGGTTCTCCATTCACATGTAAGTTGTTTGTACAGAAAATTACTTCCATACAAATATTCATCCATCAAAATTCAAAAGCAATTGATATTTCTGTTGTATTAATGTATGCAGCTGACTAAATGGGAAATGCAATCGGATGTGTCTCTGCTGACGAGAAGGTGCCGAAAAAAGCCTCAAGCTATGCATTTAATCCTTTCCCTTTGTTCAGTTCTTTCAGTGGACGTCCAAGAAATGCTTTACCATCTTCTAGTACTTCTTCGAGGAACATAAAAAAGAAAAGAGAAGGGATTCAAGTTGATGAAGGCTCCATGATAACATCTGATCAAGCTCTTGCAGCGGCTCTTCTGTTTCACAGTCACCAAATGAATAGCATTATTCCTCTTAGCAGATCAACTTCTGTTGCACATCCTTCTCTGGGTTCAAAGACGCAGAGTTTCCAAAAAAGCTTAAGTGCTGGGCAACGCTCCAATAATCATTCTTTAATAATAAGACCTCATAAACTTGTTAACCAGGTTTGATTTCTTTTCAAAGTATATATAGTCATAGCAATAATGTTAATTCATAACATTTTTTTTTTAAACATGAATGAGGTTGCAGGGCACATCAGATGCTAATATAATTCAATATAAATTTTGGTCGCATGAGTATTCACACATACATATTCATATATACTTTTTATCACTTGCTGCTGGTTTCATTCTACTACTCATATTACAAAGAGCGCTACTATTGTTTTTTATTTAACTGGGAGGTCTAGCAGAAGATTTGTTTAATTATTTGACTTTAAGATACAATTTTGTCTACTTATTAGACAGTTAAACTCGTCAAGTTATAAATTTGGGGTGGAGCTTCAACAGGAAGTGTCATCATTTTTTGTGATTGTATCATTGTATGATAAGAGCTTACTCAGAAGAATTACAAGGTTGTTGGTGTTTGCCTCTTTTCTCCAGCCATGAATTTTCTTTCTCTCTCTCTCCTCTCTCTTCTAATTTTCTGTGTTGTCTCTATTTGACTGAGTTGGTTAGATTGTTGATTTTTCATATCAACCTGCTCTGGTAGTAACCTGATGGCCTTGTAAGCACTGAAAAGGTTCTTTTAGAGGAAATGACATTTTATTTATGCTATCATGCAATATTAGATCATCATATTCAAACTTTCAAGCATGTCTTAGAGGAAATGACATTTTATTTGTGCTATCATGCAATATTATATCATCATACTCAAACTTTCAAGCATGTCTACTTTCCCCATTTTTCTAATAAGAAGAAAGAATAAAAAAAATAGTTATTAAATCACAGTTATGAACTGGTCAAGTTGAAGCATTCAATTTGTTAATTAAACCAATCAGGCGGAAATGTAATTTTTGAATGAATGCAATTATTAATCGAGCACTGGAAACGGTTTTGGTGTTATAATTAAGTCTTATATCTATTAAGTGGTACACTGGTTGAAAAGCATCTATAGAAGCAGCATAATGCTCGTCAACTTACTGTTCTAATGGAATTAACTGCATGTAAACAATTAGAGCCGGACCATATTTCTGGAAAATTGAATTAATTGGATGGACATGGTACATCATGACTTGGAAAGAGAATTAATGCATGCAAATTATTTCAGAATGTTTGATTAATTACATTGATGCTACCAGCTGCTAACCCATCATTCTCAGCTTCTGGATTTTGAATTTACGCAATTAATTTTTTTGCTTAGGAACTGAAGATTGAGAGTCTGGAAACGAGCCATTTTGTCTTGGTTCATGGGGGTGGTTTTGGTGCCTGGTGTTGGTATAAAACAATGACACTTTTGAAAGAAAGTGGATTCAAAGTTGATGCAGTTGACTTAACAGGTTCTGGAGTAAGTTCATTTGATACAAACAGCACTACGAGTCTTGAGCATTATGTCAGGCCTCTAATTGATACTTTCAACGAACTAGGAAATGAGGAGAAGGTTTGATTTCTCTTTCTCTTTCTGTTTCTCCTCAAAGTTGCAAGGTTAAGAATTACTAATTAATCTCCAGCGGGAATGCAGGTGATTTTGGTTGGACATGATTTTGGTGGTGCTTGTATCTCATATGTGATGGAGTTGTTTCCATCTAAAGTTACGAAAGCTGTTTTTATTGCCGCAATAATGTTGACTAGTGGCCACAGTGCACTTGATGTGATCTCCCAGCAGGTAAATTTGTGCTATAAGATCGACATTTTACTTTCTGATGAATAATTAAGGCATTGATCTTTAATTGAGCTGCAATTGTGAGAAATGGATAGTCTGCCTTATGTGAGCAGTGAGCTTGCAATAACCTAGATGAAATCTGCACCAAGAATGAAATTCAACTTAGTTTACTTGAATGTTAAGTAAACCCTTCATGCTTATTTCAGATGCGCTCAAATGATCTGATGCAGCAAGCTCAGATATTTTTGTATGCCAATGGGAAGCAAAACCTTCCGACTTCAATTGATCTGGACAGAACATTATTGAGAGACTTGCTGTTTAATCAGAGTACAGCTAAGGTGAATGTTCATTTCCAGCTAATGAAGAGACTTGTTGCTTCATTCTACTTCAATTAACATGGTATAACTTGCTGGTTTCTTTATTATCCAGGGTGTTGAATTGGCATTAATATCAATGAGGCCGATCCCATTTGCACCAGTTTTAGAGAAACTCTCTGTTTCTGACGAGAACTATGGCTCCATTCCCCGGTTTTATATAAAAACTCTCCAGGATTTTGCCATTCCTGTCTCTGTGCAAGAGGCCATGATAAATTCAGATCCCCCGGAACTAGTCTTCCAGATTAAAGGCTCCGATCATGCACCTTTTTTCTCAAAGCCACAAGCCTTACACAGGATATTAGTACAGATATCAAAGATTCCTCCCCGTCAAGCGAGTCTGAATTCTCTTTACAAGTGATCTTATTGGCATGTTCCAAATGCTGGCCACAAAATGATAAGCAACAATATTTAATTAATCAGCACCATCATGCGTGTGTATGAATTTTTTTTTTCAGTTCAAGTCGTTATTTTATTTTAATATGTGCACTGCATAAAATTTCTAAACGACTGTTAAAAAAATAATTAACTAGCAAATAGGGGGGCAGAACCGAATCAAAATCGAAAAAAATTCGGTTCAATTCGGTATTTTTAAACTAAAAAATCGATTATATAAAAATCAAACCGAATCGAAATTTCAGATCAAAAGTAATAAAAACCGATCCGAACCGATAAATGGCATTTTCGTAATTTAAGTATAACAGATATATTCACGCGCGTTCACGCATCACCCAGCCGCAGCTCACAAGTTCAAAACAACACCCTAATCGGCGAATCCAGCCGAATCACCGGTGGCCGGTGCTGCCGAATCTTCACCGCCAACCTTTGCTTCTTGCGCTACCGATCTTCGTCCGCTGCTGCCGAATCTTTGTGTCCACCCTCCAGTTCGCTGCTGCCGCCGCGGCCTGCCGCGGCCGTTGCTACCCCGTTGCTTCAGTCGCCACTTGCCAGCATATCCAAATTATTTAACAGTTAACAGGCTCTGTTTTTTTTTTTTTTTTTTTTTTGAAATGGCTGCCATTTCTAGAAAAGACAAATTGCATGAGTTTATGAGAATGAGTGTTAATTTGCAATTTCTGGATAAGCGGTAGCTAGAAATTAACATGCTTTGTTTTCTTCTTTTATTATTATTATTATTATTTGTTTTGAAATGGCTGCCATTCAGCCCATTCTAAGTTCTAATTTCATGTTTACTGATTAGTGATTATTGTATTTTATTGTTAATGTATGAAATTATTAATAGTATACTTTTAATTGATAATGTATCTTCGTCTCCACTGGTGTTATTATTAAAAGCACCATTCTAATTTTTTCAAGCCAGTGTATTGTTAAAAGATCTCATGTTTTGAATTTTTTTTCAGTTTTAATTTTAATATGAGAAAAAATTATCATTAATGAATAATTATAAATTTTAAAGATTTGTAAATTAATAAATAATTGTAAATTCATTAATGAATCCGAACCGAAAGAATGAAATCGCACCGAAAAAACTGAAATAAAATCGAACTGAATCATTGATTTCGATTCGATTTTTATTTTTTTTTAACGATTGAATGATTTTTTTGATTTTTAAATCCGATCCGAATCAAAACTAAGAATTTATTTAGAAACCGAATCTAATTCAACCGAATTGATGCCCACCCTACCAGCAAAAAGAGGTGGGTTAGCTTTCAACAAGAAAATATAATCTACCCAACAATGACGGTTTGACAAGACTTGCTACCTAAGTTTTGGGGGGGGGGGGCCAATTGACAACACCTTGATGTGTGAAGATTGTTAGCAAAAGAAAATGGTCCCAGTTGATTCGGTTGTTCCTTTCATTACTCTTAATTGAAACACACCCCTCAGGCTCAAGATTTTATGGCCCTTCGTTGGCTTTTATAGCACCTATTGCCCTTTTGGTATATATATATTTTTTGGAGAAGGCCTATTGGTATATATAGTAGATAGCAGAGAGAGTGTGTGCGCCAAATTTTTTTTTATTAAAATTAATATATATTATTCATTTTTTAATATAATTTTTATAATATTTAAAAATACTTATTATAGAAAAAATTTAAAAAAAATGGATAAATAAGTTGTTTGTTTGATCATTCATCTTAGGAATATAAAATATATATTTATTATCAGAAGAATGTTTAAAAATAACAAAAAAATTATAAGAAAAATATTTTTATTATTAATTTTTATTAACACTGAAATATATATTTTCTTATTTTTAGTACTTAAATTTTTATTGATATAATTTATTTAATTTATAATAAATATAAAAAATATATTTAAAAATAAAAATATTATTATAAAATTATATTATTAAGGAGGTTATTGATTAATATAAAAAAAATATATATTAATTTTCGTTGAAGAAGAAGTGGTAATCTCTCCTCCGGTGTTTGTAATGATTTCATTTGTCTTTTGTCATATAGAGAATTTTCAGTTAAAGATATCAAAGATATATCTTTATGTCAAAATCAAACAAGAATGGTAACCAATCAACCAATAAAAAGCAAATATGGTGATATAGTGCTTTAGTGTAGGAGGGTATTGTCTTATTTTATTTATTAATGATTTTTTTTTATTTTATCCTTCAAATGGGTTTTCTAACCATGAATGTAAAATGGGTTTAAAAAAAAAAACATGAATGTAAAATAATAAAGGCAACAAAAACTTTGGGAGAAAATAACTTTTTTTTTTTCCTAATTCTTTGATCACAAATCATCTGTACAACATAATTTAATTTTTAAAAAATTAATATATAAAAAATGTCATCTTAATTAACAATGGGAAAAGTGGGGTAATATATTCTAACTAATCTAATTAATATCTTCTCATGCACATGAAATGGCAGCCAGCTTACAACACAAGCTACACTTTCCACTCCCATTAATGCTTTTTCCAATTATTGACAACCGTCTGATCACCGCCGAAAACGAAGGTGTAATAACATTTGGGTCCCTAAACTTCAAAACCTCAAAATCCATACAATGTAGTTAAATTTTATTAAAAAATTATAAATAGAGTTTAGGTGTGGACATTAATTGGTTCGATTCGGTTTTTTTTTTTAAATTAAACCAAATCAAAATTGATCTATTGAAGAAGTTATGAATGGAGCCAAATTTCAGATTAGTTTTTAAGTTTGATTCAATTCTATATGATTCGGTTCATAAAATTTAATATTTTTATTTTATATTAACCAAATTTTTATACTTTTCACTTAAATTTGATTTTTTTTAGTCCAACTCAATTATAATCACTAATCATTCGTATTTTATGCAAAAATATTAATAATATATAAATTAAAAAATTTTTTTTATTTTTAATTTTAACACTAAACCGATCGGTCTTCGATTCGATTCGAAGCGAAAATCAATCGGTTCACATTTTCTAAACCATTGGGTTCTTACGGACCAAACCGAACTTATTATTAATATTTTTGCATATTTTAAAAAATATAATAGTTAACCAATTAATTTTATTTTGAAAAAATTTTATAATCTCCCAAAAAAAAATACAATTGTTTTGGGCTTTCACAAAAAAGACGTAAAAATAGAGTCATCATTTCGGAATGTTGCTTGCATAGCTACCAACTTTTGAGAGAGATTATTTAATATTTAATATATGTGGGGTGCACACTGCACAATAATTAATATTTTATATTTAAAAAAAATGCAGTAGGATGCTATCACTATGAAAAGAAGAAGAGAACTAGATAAGAAAATAATACAAATTTTGCTTTATTTTATGATTGTATAAAATATTAGGGAGCCGGGTAATAATGTTATTACCCAAAACAAATGACAAGGGATCTCTGGAAGAACAAAAAATTATTCGTGGAAATATCACATTGATTTAAATTAAAACCAGAAACTTAAAAAAAAAAAAAAAAAAAAAAAACAAGAGCAGTTAACCGTCCAAGCACTTTGTATAAAATAAAACGCACGGATAAATCGCTTTCTGCCACTCCCTCTTTGGCTTTGCGCACTTCTCACTCCAGATCTGATCCAAACTTGTAAGGTAATTCTTTCTTCTTCTTCTTCTTCCTCATTTTTGTTGTCTGTTTTTCATTTTCTCGCTTCTTTATTAACACCGTTATGTGCATTCAAGATCTGTTAGTTCCTCTCCAATTGTTAATGTGTTTTTTTTTCTTCCTCCTTTTCTGGGGGTTTGGCAGTTCATCGAACAGTTGATATAAGAATTTTTTTAAAAAAAGAAAAAAGAAAAATTGCTTTACTTACAATTGCTCACTTAGTGTATACTTTGCAAGACTATTTAATCGGGTTCATTTATACATATATATTTTTAAATCTTTCGTAAGTTCGTTCGATCTTTGGTGATCCTTTGTGTGGGTAGCGATAAACTTTCAATGCGAAGGTTTTACTTGGGCTCTTTTGCTTTCAACGTGTAATTTAATGTTTACGTTCAACGTAAAGAACTCGACGGCAAGAAAAGAATAAAGAAATAATTAACTCTGTTAATCAATAATGGAAGAAAAAGATGGTTGTAAAACATACAAAGATTTTGGTAATTTTGGGCCCTTAGTTACAGTGTGATGATTTTAGGGGCAATTTCTTTCTCTTGAACTTGAGGCAGAAGCCTAAACTCTTCAGATAACATATCTAATCTGCTTCACTGGGAATGTTTTCAAGGGGTTAAAATTTAATATATTTTGCTGATCGATTTTGATCTGGCTTTCTGGATTAAGCTTTATTTTGATTCTACTGTCTGTCTTGAATTTTCTTGGAAGACAGGGTGTGAAGCTTTTTGTTTTAGAAGTTGGAGAGAATGGGTCGTGGAGTTAGCAGTGGCGGGGGGCAGAGTTCATTGGGCTATCTGTTTAGCGATGGAGAGGCTCCTAAACCAGCCGCAAAAGAAGGGCAGGCTGTAAACAATACTCCTACCCAGAAGCCTGCTCCTGCTGCTCAACCAGTAGATGTTACCAAGCAGGTTCCTGCTGGTATCAACAGTACTTCAATGAACAACTATATGCGGGCAGATGGTCAGAACACTGGCAACTTCATTACGGTATGATTCCTATTCTAGTAGCTTTGCTTGCATATTCTGTGATGCTTGTAATGCATGAGTGTAATGACATCAGTGGTTTTTTGAATTTGTTTGTTTGTTCTGATCATTTTTTTAAGGAATGGTTTTGCCTCTCTTGGAAATTTAATTAAATTGTTCTTTTAGGAATAATTTGTTCTCCAGAAAGAAAAACCATCATTCTGTGTGAGGCATAAATATTGTAGTCTACAATAATTTGATGCTTAGGTCTTGGGTAGTCCAAAAGACTTTGTTTTCACTGAGTTTGTGTTTTGGGGGTTTGCACCGTAAAAAAACTTCTATTCTTGTTTCAAATTTCATATTGAAGTTAGATCTTTGTTTTAAATGTTTTTTGTTAAGATGTTTTTGTTAAAGTGAGACTATTGCCGGATACTATTAACCATTTTGGAAATCAAATGTCTTGCTATGGTTCTAGGAAATGTGGCAGGCCCCCTAACTGCAGTGTGCATCAGGACTGAAAAATGCAGTTGGTAAAAGTTGCAAACTTTTATTAAGTATTATATGAGGAATAATTTGCTTTGTGTCACATACAGAGTCAAGAAATGTCTATCTCAGCCCTTATTAGTTGGTTTCAAATAATCAACTCACTTGCACATGAACCACTTGAATTCAGTCTCCAACGCCATTATCCTGATTTTCTTGGTAGACACCATGCAACTTGAAATTAGTTCAAATTGTTTTTACATGATGGTTGTGTCTATCATTTAATTTCAGTAATCCTTAACACACGAATGTCTTGGGCCTCTTGACTATGTAAAATCTAAAACTAAGTTTCCCAAAAGTATGTGTTATTCTGTGAGTTTATTTAGATTGCATAAACTTGTTTTAACTGTCTGTTGAACTGCTAAATTTATCATTATGATGACAATCTCTCTGTTTTTTTTTTTTTTGGCAGGATCGGCCTTCAACCAAGGTCCATGCTGCCCCTGGTGGTGGATCTTCTCTAGGTTACCTCTTTGGTGGTGGCAGTAACTGAGATGTGCCTTCCTATCTTCATATGAAGTATTGTTTGTAATTTTTGTGAAAACTGTAATTTGGATGAGGCAATGCACTCATCGTTTACATAAACAGTTGAACTGGTTGGATGTTGTGATGTAATTTAATATATAGATGGTGTGGTTGTCTGCTTAATTCAATCAAGATTATTTTTATGTATAAACTTCTGTTACAAGACGCAGTTACAATCAAAAGTGAAGTTATATATTTGTTGATGCAAAATTGTTCACTGTACTTTTGAGTTTCTTCCTTTTATCACTTTTTCATTTGGTATCCAACCACTCTTTTTAGTTGTTATGGAACAAAGTTTCTTCCTTTTTATCACTTTTTCATTTGGTATTTCCTACCACTCTTGTGTTGTTATGCATGCTCCAGTTTTTTTTTTCGAATGATATAAAGAGGAACGAGCTAAGATATACCCGCAACCCCACTCCCGGCCGACCGATCTCAATAGAATGGGAGGATTTATAGTTTCTCCTTGTACCTGTTCTGCTTTTACAAGCAGCATTTGTGGGTCTGCAAACTATAATACAATCTAATGTTCAAGAAAATTTTTCTAAATGGCTTTGTCAAGCTCACAAGTAAGCTAATTAGAGGCGAACATTATCATGCAGTAACCTGTACTAATCAATGGTACAATTTCGCTTGGGGACTATTAACTTTTCATACACATACACAAATGTTCCAGTAGTTTGAGCTGTATCCCAGCAGAATAAAAAAAGTTCGACAGCAAATATTTTCTGACATCACAGGGTATACATTGACTTAAATAGGGTCATATAGCAGCAGCAGGAGCAGGGACTATTCCCCATTTCTTTCGAACACCCTCCAAATCCTCGTGAAAGTGCCGCTCATAATACACACACATGAGATCTGTGGACTGCAAGCCAGCCCGGATGGCCCATGGAAAGTAGTGTTGGAAGAACAGCTTCCTTTGCTTCTCACTAAATCTGGCAGAGCCCCCTATAACTGATAAGAAGCACATTGGAAGGTACATTTGCTGGAACTCTATTACTTTTAGGGCAGACTCACCAATCAAGTTGGTGGGAAGGCCAAAAAGGGTGTGCCAGAAATCGTGCACCTCACGAGCCCGCATGGCCACGTATGCTAGTTCATCTGTGTCCATGAACCGCACTGGTGGGCGATCATCTGGAGAGAAGTTCCTGGATCCCATAAAACTTGCATAGGCAGCACCAAATGTGTTTGGTGGTAGATCCCACGCATGGCCTACTTTTTCATATACAACCCGTGGTCGCTCCAAGAGTACTGCCTACACACAAAATAAAAAAAAATACATTAAATATTTATAAAGTAAAGTGGTCCAGTGAAGGTTGTCGATTAACTTTAAAATATACTTAAAGATAGTGACAACAAAAAGGACAAATCATAGCTGGCCAACACAGTCACATTAGAAAGATGTCGAGAGCTAGAACTTTTTATCACTAGTAGAAGCAGAAATAGAGTTTCGTAGTGCCAAATTATTAGATTTCAAATATTCCTGTTTCGTTAATTATTAGTGTGTGTTAAAGAGTCATAAGCATAATGCAACTAAGTTGTCCCTGAGCCACACTGTTATTTACGATCAAGCCATATATAGTCCCAAAGAGTTTTCAAGGCATGGCATAATACCAAGACCAGACAAAATTATTGAGGAAAATTGATACATAGGATGAGACTAACTGAAATATGAAGTATATTGCAACAAAACATTCAAAGTTGCATCTGATATTGCATATGATATATTCCACAGATTGGCGAGTACAGATCCTGAACCAGATTCTTAAAGAATTATTTACATTTCTCTCGACATTGCTTCCAAGACCAATAATTCAAATCATCAGATTCTTGAGAAAAAATATAAATAAATAACAAAAGTTGTTCGACATGTTTAAGAAGCCAGCATATGAAAACATTTTTGCTATATTTACAAGCTTCGTCCATGACAACTGAAAGACTTAAGAGACCTAAAAGATTGTGACTTATTATTGAGAAAAAGGAAATCCACTGGTCAAAGATTTCTTGCAATTATTTCTACATAGAACTAGTAAATCTCGAGATTGGTAGGTTATTAAACTAAATCGATATGCTATTCCTCCAAAAAATCTCAAATATCTCTACTTCATGTTTCAAAAAGATTGAAAACCAAGTCTCTATTATAAGATAAACATACAGTTTTCCCTATAGAGTTTACTCATTCAAAATTCAGAACCCTGCGTGGACAATTTTTCATAACATACACCATGTCTAAGTGTTAAAACAGCAATGACACAAAATAAATAATTTCAAAATAAATTTACAGGTATAAACATAAGTACTATGGAATTCATTTGATCAAGCATAAAAGAGTTAAAAGAAAAGGGAGACTTACTCTGCCTTCAGGGCTCCTCTTCATTCTCTGAAGCACACTTTCAAAAGCAGGCCTGCCAGTGGTCTCACCAAGAGCTGCTATTAGATCCGCTCTTCGTGGGTCCAGCAACGCACCAACTGCTGAACCAACAGCAACTGCCGCCCGTTGCCACCCATTCAACCGCACTCGTGCACCTTCTATCATTTTATTAACTCCAAATCAAGACCTGCACAATACCCAAAAAAAAATAATAATCATAATAATAAAATATTTCAGGATAGGGATGGCAATGGGGCGGCTTCTGGTGGGGATCATGATCCACAAACCCGAACCCAAACTTAAAGCAATCCCCGAACCCGCCCCATACCCGAAAAATTTTAATTGAGGGTAGTTCGGGAATATCCCCAATAATCTCTGAATGGGGCTGGGATTAAAACAGGGACCCGATTCCCATTTATTTATTTTTTCAAGAAAATTAATAATTTTGAATATTGAGTCCCCGTTTTAATTTTTTTTTCACAAAAAAGTTAATAAATTTGAATATATAGATTTGAAAAGAAGATTACAAATGATCAAATTAATAGCAAAAATGAATCATAAAATACTAACACATCAGTTTGTACATAAAAATTAGTATATAGAGATTGTATTCACATTATTTGTACAATCTGTTTATCCAAATCCAATGCTTTGCTCCCATGCATATTTCTTTGCAGCACATGCGCCTTCAACTAATAAACATTAATCATACAATGCTAAGCATAACTATTGGAGAGAGAGAGAGAGAGAGAGAGAGAGAGAGAGAGATCAAACCTTGAGAATTGATAATAATTTTATGGAAAAAAAAAAGAATTATTATATAAAAATTTTAAATATTTCCAATAACAGTCCAAATTCAAAAGCTTCTTTTGCCGGAAAATTACTCATTACCCATAGAAGTCTATTGAGCCCAATTCCTCTAGAAACATAATTAGCAAAATGTAAGCTCATAATCATATTTGGGACCTGTAATCACTACAGTAAATACTGAAAATGGTGATAATTATAGTAATTGTCAAAAATATGGAATAAAAAGCATAAAATATGAAAAAATTTATTCATACTTACAAAACCCATCAATTTTATTGCCAGCTTTTAGACCATTTAAGAAAACTGAAAGGGATAGCTAAACTTGTTTAATTTTTATTTTATTTTATTTACAGTGATATATATTATGTGTTAAAATGCTGCAGTAAAAGGGAAAAAATTACCTTCATTGATCAAATGGCAGCGAAGGCGGCGACGGGTGGTTAAGTCCGAAGAGAAACGAGATAGCGGCTTGCGGCAAACGGGCAAAGCTTGTTCTTTAGGCGAGAGAGGAGAGCGACGAAGCTCGGTCTTTTGGTGTTGGACGCGACGGCCGGGAAGGGGAAGCCCCGTTGGAGGTGTCGTGGTAGAGATTGGATGAGTTTTGATTTTTGATAAGAGAGGTGAGTTTGGATCTTGGGTTTCTTTTTTTATTATAGTTTTTTATTATTTGAATTTAACTTATTCAGAGCGTGCCGTGTGTTGAGTTTTTTTTTTTTTTTATTAATTATTGATTAAATTAAATATTTTTTAATTGGGTGAATTTAAGACATATTTTTATTTAAAAAAAAAAAAAAGAAAAGAAAAGGAACGTATCTCAGGTGTGGTGTGGGTTCGAAAACCTAATAAAATTTTCAAATTTAAATCCGAAATATATTTGAGGATCCGTTTAAACTTTTTCTCAAAATAGATCCATGTTTTTATTTTGAAGCCTTTTTATAAGAGCCTATCCCCATCTCAAATTTATGGGGCTGTTGCCATTCGTATTTTAGGAATCAGAGAAGACCAAAATACAAAAGCTATTTGCGTTTATTAGCACGAGGCTGCTTCGTTTTTATGCACCTATGTTGTGAAATCAAATCGAGCTCAAGCTTTTAATGATGCATTTTTTTAAACACGTGGTGAACTGAGCTTCTGGCTTAATAATAAATAATATATTAATTTTTATGACGCGAGCGATCTTGTGGAGGATCCCATTCACATACGCGATGATTTTCTTTTTTCTAAATTTATTGTAATTGTTGAATCGTCAAAACAACGGGGATGTAGCTCAAATGGTAGAGCGCTCGCTTTGCATGCGAGAGGTACAGGGTTCGATCCCCTGCATCTCCACTCCACCGAATTATGTCTTATTCTATCTTTTCTATACATGCAGACATGAGAGAAGATTATGAAGAGTTGAATATAGATTAATTCAGCATTGGATCCAAATTTTTTTACTTAATTTTTAATTTTGAACAAATGTATTGAGAAATTATTCGTATTTAGTTGAAATATTCACCTTTGAATAAATTCCAGGTTCAATAATGGAAATTCATAACAACATTTCTCTCTTAATAAAACATTAATAAAGTTTTGCATTTAGCTTAATACAGAATTTTATCCTCTCTAAAATTCGAGAGAAATGTTGAACCCCCACAATGCTTTTATAGGATTTCGAACTCTTGCCCTCACAATTTGTGTCATATAATCACTATTTGAATCTCTAATTTATTGATTCATTCAAGTGTTTTACTGGGATACCATCACTATCAATTCTAAAATAATTATATTTGTGTTTTTATATTTTGTTTGACGAATGTCTTGAATGTGAATTTTGAACATGCCAAATTTCAATTTGTTAGCGATTGAATTGATGGGCATAATGTTATTGTAAGTTTTATCAAATTAAACAATGTTATATATATCTCATTCTTGAGGATGCCACTAACAAAAAAAAAAAAGTACGATCTCTAATATATTGAAATATATATATATTTTTTTATATTTTACTGACATTCTCACTTTAATAAAACAATTATAATTGCTATGTTCATAAACACCTACAAGTGATGTCACTTTAATAAATCAATTATAATCACTATATTCATAAACACCTACAAGTGAAGAGTAAGTTGTATTTATA
Organism: Clausena lansium; assembly: GCA_030449835.1. Taxonomy (NCBI): domain Eukaryota; kingdom Viridiplantae; phylum Streptophyta; class Magnoliopsida; order Sapindales; family Rutaceae; genus Clausena; species Clausena lansium. Next base: position 5,344,863 of record JASUUF010000195.1, read on the forward strand.
TATAAAATCACATACCGCAAGCCACTCACGGGTCTACAATAAAATGCACAAGCAGCCTCACTTTTCTCGCAGCAACTGAAATTTTTTAGATATTCACCAGACAGAAAAATTAATCAAACAACTATCAAACGTTATAGTATACACTTGGTGAGCATATTAAATAAACTAAAACATGGCAGTTAAACGAAAGCTAAAATCATTCTATATAGTAAATTGAACTGTTAAACATTAGTCAAGCTCTTTACATGCATTATAACAATCAAATCAATTAGAAGTGAACCGAATTTCTAGTAGCTGCTAAATCAATATGTGAAATCATAATGACTGCTACACTTTCAACAGATATCAGAAAGAACTATATATTGAGTAATCAATAAATTGTCGATTTCGAGATCAGTTAAAGATCTCTTGAATTCTTATATATGTTTAAATGCGAATAGATTCTTATGACTCAATACAAGACTAAAATTATCCGAAAATCAAAACTGAAATGGAAATGATTCGTATGATTCAATAATAGATGAAATCAAAAACAAAAATGGTGAAGAAGCTTATCTAAATAACAGCGCTTTCGCCGATCTCAATCTTTGTTATTTTTACATCGAAAACTTCATTATTTCCAAAATATAAAACCATTTTTTGATATAGTCATTTGTGTCGGCCATTTTGCCGTCACAAAAGTTGGTAACTTATCTACTTTGCGGACACAAAATAAGCGTCATTCGTCACGGCCAAACTTACAGTGACATAAGGCGCCACATAAAGTCATAAAACCCTCTTTTTTTTGTAGTGTATATCTATGTAGAATTATATATACATACATACATACATACATATATATATATATTGACGTTGATTTTACAGTACATTTGTGTGTATTCTAATACTTACCATGGAAAACAATGTAACACTGGCTTGTTGAAACTAACCAGCCGCCAAAATGGGCTTTGCTTAAATCTAAAGATTTTTTTTTTTTTCGTTGACAAGGAAGGAGCCTAGCAAAAGTTAAGGCTTAACAAAACGAAGGAAAATAGTCCCTATGATGCTCCTATAAAGCCAAACATTAACACCATAAGGTGATTCATGAAAAATATGGAGATCAAGAGATAATGAGAGCACTAAATTCGTAAGATAGTCAGCTATAAAATTTGCCTCACGATAAAAATGACACACTAAGACCTTTCAATTAGATATTAATGAATTTTTAATTTAGGATGTTGTGATTGACTAGGGATGAAAAAAAAAAAAAGGGTGGTCCGGGCTTTAAGCAAAAATTCAAAACTCTCTACTGATATTACTCGATAATACAACCCATTTTATTATGAGAAAATCAAAAACCTGAGAGCAAGCAATTACTAGTTGAAGATAAAAGTCACAAACAAATTAACAGTCCGATGAGTTCAAATCTCTCTATTAACTCGTTCTCAAACCCGTAATAATAACTACTAACAAATTGACTTTATTTGAACTAGTGCTTGGCACCATAAGCATAAGAAGGAAATAAAGTGTACAAATTGAAGTTTGTGAAATTCATCTTCAACAACCGAGTAATTAATTTCAATGGCATTCATTTTTTCGAATATTAGCTTAAGCTAGCGCTGCCGGCAACACAAAGGCATTGACCAACGAAGATGGCACCACAGTTGAGATTGGGGTTGATGGCATTAAAGAACTCAGTGCTGAAGTTGAACATTTTTGTAACGTCAAAGCAAGTATCTCCTTCTTGTGTAGCATGCATGCATGCACTGAATCACAAGCTGGGGGAGGCTTTACGAGCCCACCAACTGCATGAATATTGCACATTTCATTAATTATAAACAATTAATTTACAAATATATGCACGCACGCACGCACGCACGCACATGCATTATCAAGTTATATATAAAATCATAAACAATTTAATGTCTAATTAATATTGGAATATACATATATACTTACTGGACAACGTACGTGCGACTTTCAGCCATAGAGACAAATGAGGAGAAGAGCAAGGACCAAAGCTAAACTGCGAAACACAGAGATTTTGTTGCTGGCCATGTCTTAATTAATTAATTAATTAATTTCTGTATTGATCTTGGTTAATTAATAGAACTCTACTCATCTCTTTGTGATCTGTGTTATGAATTACTTAAAGCCTCATCTATTTATAGTAAAAGGTACATCAAAGAGACAGAAGGAACAACTTTTTTTTTTTTTTTGGGTTCTACACAATTAACAGCCGGCTTTGAAATAATTTGATTAATAAAATAACCTCAACATTGTTACGGATTGTAATAATTAATTTAAGAATGAATTGGCGGAGTACAGTAAAAATATAACCTCAACGAGGGATTTGTATAATTATTTTTACATTCGTGAATTACTGGCTACGGTTTAAAGTGAAATTGAAAAAGAAAAAAAAATTTAAGAACTCCGACGCCTGAGAGATTCGAACTCTCGCGGGGAAACCCCATGTACTTAGCAGGCACACGCCTTAACCACTCGGCCAAAGCGTCAGTTATGCCATACCTCTCAAACTTGATACTTTTCTATTAATCTTTCAACATTATGAGATTCATTAACTCCATATCCAATTATCTTCAAACAATTTAAAACACGAGTAATGATAGTGTCACAAATTATTTTGTATAAACTAGTATGTATAAACTGATGTGGCATGAGGAGATTGATTATTTAAAACTCTCATGGGCCCACATAATTTTTTAAAAATAATTGTTATCACTTTTCAACCAATATATTCATGCCACATCAATTTGTACACATTAGTTTGTACAAAACAATTTGTAGCTTTATCATTATTATAAAAACATTGTCATCAGCAATACAAATTTTTAATAAATGATGCATATGTGACGACAATCAATAACAGAATCAATGTAGAAATTTCTTCCTTCTAAAAAAAAAAAAAACAGGTGGCCGATTGACATGACAAGGGCTTTAATATGAGAGCAACAGTATATTAAGCACCCAAATGTACATTGGTAAATAAAAAATGGTAAAGTGCTTATTAAACAGTCATGAGAAGAAGAAATAAAGTCGAAGAAAGTGGAATGATCATGACTTATTTAGGTTATGCTTGGAATTGAGGTGTTGTGAAAAAAAAAACTGTAATTATCAAATAAAAATTAATAGTATGTAGGAAATATAATTTTTAAATAATAACTTTGACAAAATTATTAATAATATAATATATTTTTTATCATATAAATGAAAAATTATTATAACTTTTAATCTATAACCACCCAACCGTAATCCCAAGCACACCCTTAATATGGTTCTTATATAGCTTTGAAGTGGATCATACACCTGCTTGCTTAATATTGTCGGCTTCATATTTACCAAGATGGTCTTACACCCTTTCAAAATCTAATGGGTAGAATAAATAAAGTGAAAAGCCAAGTTACATTCCTGAAAAGCTAATCACAGACTCCCCTTACAATACGACTCTTCAAAAGTGATGTGTGCAGGAAATTTTTGATGTGTAGATCATTCGGACATCACGAATTTATTTCTGAAGAATTACAGAGAGACCCCAGCTTGAAGACTATAAAAGGACAGCTTGGGTCGTCAAGCAAGAACAGAGCAGCAGGAGCATAAGAAACACAAATCAAAACAGAGTCATCAAAGAAGAAGTAAGCAGCTTGTTTGTTTGCAACAACAACCTTCTCATAGCTCCTAATAAGAAATTCAACATATCCATCCCCTCATCTGATTCTAGGAAAAAGTATTCACTGGCACGCACTGCTCTGCAGCTTGATGTATAGACCAGTACTGATGCCACCATTTCATTTCTTTGAGGATAAATACAGCCCATCATTCCACGAGTTTCAAGTCCAGATTCCACCGAAGTTGATTGAGGCACTCGCTTCGGTTAAAGGTATCTGGAGTTGCTAGCTGTTGTGAAGACGAAGCATAAGCCGGAGGACTAGCATGGAAGCCTGCATGGATGCATCAGCTTGAGCAACATTGCTGCTATGCATTTATCTGCTTCAATATTTATGTAATTGCAGCTGTCTCAAAGTTCATAGGTAACTATCAATAGTAATATTAATGTTATCACTCTTCTTCTTCTTTAAGTTAGTGAAAAAGTGGAGTGACTTCTCCGAATCTCCCCCGTTTCTTGAAATATTTTTTGCCAATTCTTTTCGTCACCGTAAAGATCGCACTCCACGACGCCGTTTGAAGGAAATGGCAGGTTTCTGACCTTGTTGAGAATCCGTTCCATCTTCATTTTTAATTTGACAACAGATATTCAACTACAGCCATAGATACTGCGTCCTTTTGCTGCCTCTGCTTATTTATAAGCTGCTCTTCACCGACTTTGTTCTCAATTTGGGCTTAGTAACGGCCCTTTTTCTTTGGAAGCCATTAAGTTAGCTTAGTGATATTTAACCCTCAACTGATCCCATCAACCCTCACTTCTCAATATATACCCTTATTCATTTTTCTTTTTTTTTTCTTTGAATATTCAACATTTCCAGCCTCAAGCCTCTAGGCTCTAATCTCCTTCTTTGTCATGAAAGTTCGTGAAGTGGCCCATCACCGGAACTTCGCAGTCACAGCTAGTGACATTGGGGAAGAAAATGAGATCACAATCACCAATGTTGCGGGTAACTACAATATTTTACATAAAGAATTTCTTGATGGAAGATGATAATTAGTAATTAGAGTTTTGAGTCCATGGTCCAAACCAATAGAATTTAGAAACTTTGGTATATCACAAATTAAATTGTTAACCTATTTAATTTGATATCTTTGTCTACTTTACAGAGAATGTAAAAATATAAATTTCGGTGGTGGGGTCACTCGAAAGAGTTCACAATAAAGAAGAAGGTTGGAACCTGGAGGTTTGGAGCTATTGATATATATATAACGGAAATTATCTCATCACCGTCTTTCTTTCTTCATATATGTATCTAACACCATAAAATTTTGATATGTTTTTTGCACCACCTTTATTTCTAAACTTGTATCAATCAACCACTTTCATACTATAAAATGACTATTTTACCCCTAAACAAATTAAAAGATATTTATTCTACAAAATTTTAAAAAATAAAATAATTATAATTACAAGATTACCCTTAAATTTAATAAAACAAATAAATCTCAAAATCCAAAGATGTTAACTTTTTATAATTATAATTTCATTTAAAAATATCATGTTAATTTTTTGTAATTATAATTTCATTTAATTTGTATAGGGAAGTTTCTTAATTTTAATTATAGAAAAGTTTATAATAATTATAGGGAGCTTTTCTCTTCATGTAAATTTTTTTAAACTTTCCTATACTTAATTCAATTACAAGAATTAAATGAGATTATAATTACAAAAAATTAAAAAATTAAAATGATAATTTTTAAGTAAAAAATTAACATCTTAGATTTTGTGATTTATTTGTTTTATTAAATTTAGGAGTATTCTTGTAATTATAAATTTTTATTTTTCAAAATTTTGTAGAGTAAAATAGTCTTCTAATTTATTTAAGGGTAAAATGGTTATTTTTAGTATCAAAGTGGTTACTTGATACAAGTTTAAAAATAAATGTGATGCAAAGTACATATTAAATTTTGTAGTAGTTAAATCTACATATGACAAAAGAAAGGTGGTGGAGTGATAATTTTCCTATATATAATTATTCATATGTAAGGATTCCCTCATTTCTTTTTAAGCGGATATGCTATTAAACCGAATAGTTTAATATTGTGTTCACATAAAAAAAAAAATGAGGACTTCTACACCTGAAAATGATTATATATATATATATATATATGTATGTATGTATGTATGTATGTATGTATGTATGTTTTGAAAAAAATTGAGATAATTGAGAGATTGAGGTTGACGAGATATATTAAGGGGTTAAATATCATTGCTTAATAAGTTATTAACCCATCTCTTTCAATTTGGGCCCTAATTTATGTATAATTTGTCCGCAAGTACTATTCTATTAATGTTTAATATTTTCCCCCACTACTTTCTAATTAAATTTATTCTTTAATCTTTATCCCATAAATTGTAGTTAATTAAAAGTTAGTGTGCTCGCATGATATTGGTTGGCTCAATGGGTAATTAGTGATACTAACTAGGTAGTAATGGAATAAAAAAATGATTTTCTAAGAATAGTTTTTATAATACTATGCTAATTAAAGAAATTTAATTAAAGTACTGAACATTAAAATTTAAGCCAAAAAATATCTATAACAAATTAACAATTTAAAAGTCCATACAAAATATATTTGTCGTGGTCAAAGGACATTATTAAGTCAAGAAAATAATTTTTCTCTTATTTATTTTATAGCTTAATGGCAACTAAATTTGAAAGCTAACTACAATAAACTCTACACCAAAGTAAACCCTAAAGACACACCCAATAACCAATTTGAAAGCACGGCGAATAATCGTTGGTGAAGTTTATAGCCGATTCCAGGAAAATGAAGCCTAATATTTACATTAATTAGGAAAGTCTTGCAGTTACGCCTAAATAGGGAACTTCAGAATTGGACTGCCATTCAAAGACAAACGGGACCCATTTCCCTGTACTTTCGCTCTAAGTTATTAACTCAATTATGTACCGTTTCGCTTTTGGGAACAAGAGAAGAAGTTGGCTTGAACATGAAAATAAATTATTTGATGGATTACAAATCCTTCAGCTATATATTAGGTAAACAAAACATTAGACATTATATAAAGACAACATAGTTGTTGTACGTGTGGCGGCATTCATCTCTCATTATAGTAATTCAATGTTGCTATTCCACTTCGACGGGCTTCGTATGATGCTTGCAAGGAGCAAACCCTCAAGATTGATCAAAGCAGGCAAATGCATGGGTCTGATAAAACAAGCTCTGAGTCATCTAAGTTTGCTGAAGAAGAGAAGAGAGTGCATGATGAGGCAGACTCGTTCTGACATTGCTCAGCTTCTTCAAGACCAACAGCTTCAGAAAGCTTTGCATAAGGTTAAGCAACTGTACAAGGACCAGTCTTTGTTATCTTCGTACGATCAAATAGAGCAGTTTTGTGGATGCATTGCCACCAATATGCCTCAAATCCGCAGGACTACCAGTGGCTTCGATTCTTTACCTATTGATGTTCTTGAAGCGGCTTCAAGTTTAGTATTTGCTGCCTCAAGATATGGGGAATTGCCAGTACTAAATTCAATAAGGTATCTGTTTAGACGACGCTTTGGTTATCAATTTGAAGAGGCCAGTGTTGAATTACAGAAGGGGAATCTTGTGAATTCAAAGATGAACCAGAATCTATGCATAAGTTCTGTACCTGTTGATGAAAAGCTCAAGTTGATCAAGGAAATAGCAGAAGAAAATAGTCTTCAACTGTGGTTTCAGGATTTTTCTGGGACCATTCCCGCAGGCCATTCTGAAGCAGACAAGCAAGAAAGATTTTCGTCAGCATTGAGAAGTTCACGAAGAAGATCATCATCGTGGGGTTCCTTTTCCTGGAGAGAGAATCATAACCGCAAAGCGTTACTCGAAAAATGTCATTGTTTGGATGGTTCGATTGACAAACTAAAAGAACCAAAGGGAAACTTGTCCTACTCATGCCATCATGTCAGCCCAAAGCTTCCAGAATATGAAGATATAGTGGCTAAACTAACAGACCTAAAACTAAAGCAGGGGATTCAGTGTTTTGAGACCACTTCAGTTCCAGGCCATTCTGAAGCCGACAAACAAGAAACTCTGTCATCGGCATTCAAAAGTTCAAGCTCGAATTCTGATCCCATGAGAGACAACAACTGCATAATGTTATCCAAAGGTCTTTCTTTAGATAGCTCTATTGATAAATTAAAAGAGCAAAATGGAATGTTCTGTTGCTCAGGCCATGTCCACCCAAAACTTCCGGAATATGAAGATGTGTTGGCTAAACTTACAAACCTGAAAGTGGAGTACAAGCGGCGGCAGCTCAGTGAAGGGAGTACTGATTAGAGAATTTTTAATTTAGCTACTTGTTGAGGAATTGTAATGTAATTCTCAAGACTTAATGCACGTTATTTTAATTTTCATCGGACAATTATAAAGAGTTCCTCTTTTTAACTAAACGAGTAATAAGATTAGAGTTGAAATTGCGTCATCTGACTATGGTCAATCATGGAATATCCTTTAATTTTCATATGGATTCTGCTATTTGGCTAGAAAGCTGAGAGAATGCTGAGAGAAACGGCAGTTTATCTCAGCTTTCTAAGTAATAAAATAAAAAAAAAATGGGGCAGCAATATTAAAAAATAAAATTGTACAGTTTCTCGGCACAATAAAGCTTTCTCCTTTTTCTCCGTCTCTCCATCTTTTCTACACAACAAACGTTTATCCATCTCTCTATCTCTCTCAAAAAGCCTCTCGACTGCTATTCGTCTCTCCCTCTCTCAGAGCACTCTCTTAGAAAGCCTATCCCCTCTCTCCGTCTCTCCCTCCCTCTCTTCGTCTCTCCATCTCTCATCACAAGACTCTCTCACGACTGCAGATCGTCAGCGCTCTCTCTCCCATTGCTCAGATCCAGTCATCCTCACTTTCTCGTTGGCCGTTTGTTTATGGTTAGTGATTAAATTTTTATTTTTCTGGAAATTATTTTAAATTTTTGTTAGTGATTAAATGAAATGAAAAAATTTTGTTTTGTGTGCATTATTTTTAATTTTTTTCGAAATGAATTATGTAGATCACTGTAGATTGAGCGTTAGCAGTGAAATGAAATGTTGTGACAATGAAATAAATTAATTCTGTAAATCTCCGGTCTCGACTTGCATTATTTTAATTTTTAATTTTTTTTGGAAATGAAATGAATTGTTGTGACAATGGCTGGATTTGATTGTTTTCTTGTATGGATTTTGAGTCTATTTTTAATTTTTTTTCAAAATTAATTCTGTAAATCACTATAGATTGAGCATTTGTTAGCAGTGAAATGAATTGCTGTGACAATGAAATGAATTAATTTTGAATATCTCTGGTCTTGACTTGCATTATTTTAATTTTTAATTTTTTGGAAATGAAATGAATTATTGTGACAGTGGCTGGATTTGATTGTTTTTTTGTATGGATTTTGAGTCTATTTTTAATATTTTTAAAATTAATTATGTAAATCACTATAGATTGAGCGTTTGTTAGCAGTGAAATGAATTATTGTGACAATGAAATGAATTAATTCTGTAAATCTCTGATATTGACTTGCATTATTTTAATTTTTAATTTTTTTTGGAAATGAAATGAATTGTCGTGATAGCGGCTGGATTTGATTGTTTTCTTGTATGGATTTTGAGTCTATTTTTAAATTTTTTTAAAATTAATTCTGTAAATCAATGTAGATTAAGCGTTTGTTAGCAGTGAAATGAATAAATTCTGTAAATCTCCGATCTTGACTTGCATTATTTTAATTTTTAATTTTTTTGGAAATGAAATGAATTGTTGCGACAGTGCCTGGATTTGATTGTTTTCTTGTATGGATTTTGGGCTATTTTTAATTTTTTATATATGCTTTTTCTCTTATTTGTTAATCATCTATTGAAGAAAATTATCTTGGAGCCATAGTTTTCTTGTATGGATTTTGAGTCTGATTCAAAGAAGAGAAAAAGTTGGATTTGATTGCTGTGAAAATGGCTGACATTGAGCGTTTGCTAGCAGTGCTTCAGGCTCAAAACTTGTTGTTGTATAGAGAGCGAGACAAAGTTGGGCCTATTTTGCACTCAACAAATTAGATTGTAATTTTACTGCCCTGTCGTTAAAGGAGGAATTCAATTCTTCTGGATTTGCTTCAGTACGTAATTTGAATGAATATATGTATCTTCATTGTCCTCAACTCTCTGTTTTCTTATAAGAAGCTTTTATTATTATTTTTCAGTATTATTATTAATATTGAATGCTTTGAATCAACTGTCAAGTTAATGAATGATTGGTAAAATACTCTGTGAGGGACCTTGGATTCCAATTATATAGATGATGAGCAGTTACAAATCTTAAAATTCACATTTGAATTAATTCCAATGAATTCTTGATACTAGGAACATTGTATTTTATACTTTGTATATTGTTTGTGTACTATAGATTTTGTTTGAACTTTTTTTTTTTGTAGTTAAAGTAGTGTAATAATGAAAATGTCATCAAGCACAAACGAAAGTCGATATTCATTGCAAATATGTAACAAATGTAGTGACAATATGAAGTTGTTAACATCACGTATTATAAAGAATCCAGATCACAAATTTTGGAAGTGTAGAGGATGTAAAAACTTTCAATGGGCAGAAGACTGAAAATCTAGCGAAGAGAAGATTGACTTGTTAGTCGATGAAGTTAGGAAGTTGACATTGGAGATTGAGCGTTTGCAGAGACGATTGGAAAGAATACTTGTGATTGTTGTATTATGCTGTTTATTCAAGTTTTATTTTTAAGTTGTTTCAATTTGTATTATCTACTGGAAAAAACTTGTAGACATCAAAAAATGGTATTTGTATGCACATTTTGACTACTCGTTTTTATGTTTTTAAAATAATAAAAAAGATATAAAAATATTGCATTCTCGTATAAAATTGTTAGGCCACTGTAGTTATTGGCTTGTTTTATTCTCATAATTTTGTTTTTGTCTCAATTGAATATACCATTCATATTCGTCTAGCCAAGAAAATTTTGTACAGCTATGAAAGAAAAGCCAAGAAAATTTTGCACAGCTATGAAATAAAAAGAATCTTCAAAGAGTCCTTGTGGTCAAGTGGAAAATTATCAAAAAAAATCACCAAACCAACAGAAAATATCGAAAAAATAAACAACAATAGTGCAATTAATCATCACTACAATTAGTCGTTTTAAGCCAAATCCAAGCTAAATGATAGAATAAAATTTCTAAGCCAAATCCAAGGTAAATGATAGAATAAATAATCTGAACAAAATATAAATTTCTAAATCAAACACATCAATTGATGTCTTCATTATATTGTTGATGTAGCAATTGTTGGAAATTCCCACTTCTAGATCCTTCGTATGTCATCGAATGAGAAGAATAATGTGATTGCCAAGCATACGGTGGGAGTAGTTGCTATATACACAAAAATTAAAACATCATATTATATTTTAGAAATTTTAAAATATTAAAATACACTAAAAAATTGTGATTTTAAGACAACAACTTACTGTGTGTCAATTATAAGGAAATGACTAATAAATATTATGTACACCAACTTGGGGTGGGTATACAGATACCTAAGCAAATAAAAAATATATATATGTAAAATCTATATTAAAAATTTAAAATTAAAATTTCTTCACGAATTTAATTCTTACATTGTAGTAGCCTAAAGCCCCATATTGGTTGAGATTTGCATTAATAGTACTTCCTTCCTAAGATGTCTACATATGCTCAATGATATACTTAGTTATATATCTACAAAATATTGTTGGGAAAGTTAACATAATAATTCAGAAACTTACCATGGCCACGTTGCTGTACTGTGTGGAGATAGGTATTTCATAAGACGATGACGCATCTTCTTGTAAATGCTATAAAATTATGACAGAAAATTAAACGAAGACCAAATTGCAAACTAGAAAACATATATTTGTATTTCAACAAACCTTATTTTTTTCTGCCGTTTTCTTCTTTTGGGCCGGTTTCTTACGAATTGCAGATTGTTTCCTCAGACAAAGAAGACGACATTTACAATGTGCTGCTACTGGAACATTGATTACATGTTCAACAGCGTTGCGGCTGCTACTTATTTCACTGGCAACAGTGGTTGGTGAAATAGTTGTTTCCACACTTGCACACCGAATTTGCTTAGGCAGACCTTTCAGTGCATTATTAATCCAATCCAATACAAATTTGTAACTACTTTCATCATCAACAGCTATGTTTGCAACCTTACTAAAAGCAATACACATTTTGTCACATCTCTCCTGCTGAATAGATAAATGTTGCACGTTGTAACTAACTTTCACTTTGCTGTAGGATCTCTACACATCTTTCCTCCATCTTGATAAAATGTACATCTCTGAAAGTAATTCAACATTGCTACGTATTAACACTACAATCGTATGTCTACAAAGAATCCCCCTAAACTGAAACTTTGAACAGATACAGCTAACTTCACACTCAGCTTCTTCAAAAACAACCTCAAAGCTTCTTTTGTTACTTTAACCATATGATTCACTGATTTCATATATTGATTCCACAGAATCCCGTATATCATAATACATCAGTGTAGTTAATTCTTATTGGAATTCTTTAAACTTAGAAATGGTATACACCTCTTCAACTTGCTTTTCCATCTCATATCTTGTTACACATTGAGTCTTTTTGCTGAAACACTTGGCATCTGCTTGCAATTCTAACGCAGCTTTCTTTCTTAATGTATTTTCATATTGCTTCACAAACTATTTCAAATTTATTTTTGAGTTAACAAACCCATCAAAAAAGGCATTCATACTTCACTTCGCTGAGTTTTTGACATTCCAGCCAAAAAACTGTCTTTCAAATAGCATGAAACCCAACGATACCTCTCATCAGATAAACCATTCAACCAATCATTATCCCATAAATCATATGTTATAATCATGTCATGCCAAGCTTCCTCAAACACAATAGGACTCAGTGAATCATAAACAGTAGAAAGCAACAAAGAAATAATACCTTCACTTTCTTTAAAAGCCCCTAACTTCTTAGACACCTTCTTCATTATATGCCACAAACACCATCGATGCCTAGTCGTAGGAAAAACATTCTGAATTGCCTTTTGCATTGCTCTATCTTGGTCTGTAATGATACCAATTGGAGGAGAACCGGACATGCATGATAGCCACGCCTCAAATAACCACGTAAATATCTCCGTATCCTCGTGTGAAATCAATCCGTAGCCTAACAAAATCAATTGTCCATGATGATTAACTTCGACAAAAGGAGCGAATGGCATGTCATATTCGTTGGTGAGATATGTGGTGTCAAATGTGATGACGTCTCTAAAATATTTGTAAGCTGCCCTACTCCTCAGATCTGCCCAAAATACATTCTTTAGTCGATCTTGCTCATCCAAATCAATGCTAAAAAAAACCCCTTCCATTCTGCTTGCTTTTGCTGGAAGTACTTTAGAATTGCCATAGCATCTCCTTCTTTAAGCTGTAATCGCCTAGCTTTGTCAACAAGATTTCTACAATCTTTTTCTAAGAAAGAGACATTTTCATATCCACCAACTTTGACAACAATAGAATTAAAATTCTTGGCAATGTTAATTCCCGTACAATCATTCATTTCAATAGGCTTTTTCATAGTTGCACTAATGTTACAGTTACAAGGAAAAAACCTAGCTTTATTTGGACTCAATTCATGATTGTGCTGAAGGTTTAAAGTTTGAAGAACCCATTTTCCATCTTTATTTACACAACCTCCGATTTTAGCATCATAACAAGTTTAATTTCACACTTGGTTTAGGCTCCAATACATTGGTAGATTTACTTTCCGACTTGCCGTTATGGCCATATGCAAATGTCGTGTATTGATAAGCGCATATTTTCTATATATTTTATTATCAATTCTTCTATCTTTTTCTTGTTTTGATATTAAATATTATAATTATTTTAGTTAATTTTTAATTTAGTTATTTTGTTAAATTATATTTTATTATATTAATTTTTAATCTTAATTTTTATATTTTGTTATTTTAGGTATATTCTGGGATTAAAGAGAAATAAAATCAGAACATTCAGGAAGAAATCTACTTAAAGTAATCAAGATAGAAAAGAATTAAAGTTACCAGATTTATGCTTGATGGGCCGATTATAGAAGAAAACTAAATCGGCAATTATTAATTTCTTTCCATAATAAGCATGCATTCACGTGAGAAGCAATCAAGGATACGAGCACGTGCAATTCAAGCCAAGAAATGCCAAGGAAACCAAAGCTAATTAATTCATGCACGTGCACTTATGGCATTTACGTGGAGACAAGGAATACTTTGGTAACAAGCATGCATAAATTGGAAACTCAATGTACATTGCTTTATAAATTGTATGCAATATCATTTGACCAATTTAAAGGATTCCATGCACGTGAATCTTGCTAAGGATGCATGGAATTAATTACTTAAATTGGAATTAGAATCCAAATAGGATTCTGCCAACCATAAGCATTATAAAAGCCAACGTTTGGCTTTTGAAAGGGGTTGCACAAAAGCCACATACAATTGAGAGGAGGCAGCCGCACAATTCAAGACAAACCCGAGAGCTAGGTGCAGCAGCCGTAGGAAGAAGAAAAGGAAAGAAAGAAGCCGAAATACTTAAATTGGAGCAGAGCCAGCCGCTTGAATTATTCTCCATGACTGGTTTTATCTACTCTTTTATTCCTAATTTAATTATGTTTGGTTAAATTTTCTATTTGGTTGATGGTGAATTCAAAATCCCAGACATGCTATTTAATTAATAATTAATTTATATTATTAAATTTCTTTAATTGAGATTGTTTATGTTCTTCTGTAATTAATGTTTATGATTTTATTCTTGACTTGTTTAAGTGGCCAATTAGATAGGACTTAAATAAATTCTATTGTTAGATTAAAATTCTTGGTAATTGTCTTGATATTTTAATCATTAATAGCATATTGGAATTCGTGAATTCAATTGGAGACCATAACCTAGGTTAAATAATCCGAGCTTGTGTGTTTATTGCCTAGATCAACCTAATATCTTTCTCTGCTTAATGCTTCCATTATCTTAAATTTAGAGAGCTTATTCTAAATTATTTATGGTTAGAGATTGGATGAAAAGTTTATTTTGCCCAACGACTCAGTAAGGAAATATAGAGGTTAACAGAGCTTATTGTTGTCTACGGTTGATAGTTTCAATGAAAATTGATGATAGAATGAATATTCTATCATGTTTGGTGATGGCGAATGATCCTTTGACCAAAGTTTTCATTATTATTACTTCTTTCCCATTTAATTAGAGTTCCTTTTAAATTATTAATTTCATATTTTAGTTTCTTTATTTCTTGCAATTTAGTTAAAAATTCATTAAACCCCCCTTTATTTATAATTGGTATTTTATTATTATTATTTTTTTTAATTTAAGTCTTTATTTTAAAATTGATAATAAATAAAACTAACTAATTTTTGTAGGATTGATCTTTACTTTCCTTATATTAGCTATTTATATTATTCGTAAGGTTTTAAATTTGGTGTACCCTAACGACACTACCATGTATCTTACATTCCCATCATCCCCTTTCTTGCTAGTTAGCTTCTTCACAAGAAATCCTTCTTGTTTATCATACGCTTTGTAAAACTCCCACATTTCCTCACGACTATCAAATAACATCCCAAGGGTTGGCTCATATCTTTTCAGTTTCACATCTTCGACTCCAGCATCATTTTCTAAATTTTCTATTTCTACAAGTAAATAACATTTGTCTTAAGAATAAATTATTATAAATATTTATAAATAAACAACAGCGCAAAAATTTACCCCATTAAGTTTCTAAAAATTTAAATTTAAAAAATTTATAAATCAAATAAAATTTTCATTATTATTTATTTTTATCATTTAACTAGTAAATTGCTTCCAAGAGTATTAAGCAAAATGCATGTACATTTTTATTATTATTGATTGTATTAAGCAAAATGCAGGTACATTTTTATTATTATTGATCTAATAGAAAATAATAACTAAATTAAAAAATCACGCTTTAAGCAGAATGCAGGTACATTTTTATTATTATTGATCAAATAGAAAATAATAACTAAAATTAAAAAATCACACTTTAAGCAGAATGCAGGTACATTTTTATTATTATTGGTCAAATAGAAAATAATAACTAAAATAAAAAATCACACTTTATAATCAAATAATTACCAGCTTTGAACAGTATTTTCGGATCTAGATCGGGTTCTTCTTCCAGGAGTACTGAGCAGTAGCTATAATGATGAGGAACTGAGGAAGAAAACCAGTAGCTATGATGATGAGGAAATGAGGAAGTAAAGGAGAAGCACACTTAGAGAGTTGTGTGATTTTGAGTTTATGCACTCACGTGATGTTAAAAAAAATAAAGAAATAAAGAATTCTACTATTCACGTGATGTCTATAAATCACTTTTCTCGTGTTCCCTGTCTCAGATCCAGCTTGTGTTGTTCCTCGCTTCCTTTTAATTTTTTAACATTAATATTCATAACAAAGAGCCACAAAATAGATGAGAGGAGACAAAACGACACCCAAAAATGCCGTTTCTCTCACTGTTCTCTCAGCCATTTTGTGTTCAATAGCATTTTCTTTTTCATAGTTGTTTAGGCATCTATGATTAAATTGTTCTGGAAGTATGAATATTTTGAATTGTCGAGTATGGTCGCGTCCTGCGTGCAAGGTTTGTTTAATGGCTGTGTATGGCCTCATGAGGACGTGGCAAGTGTTGTGTTGTGCATGGCTTCCATGAGTAGCCAGGCAAGGCCTTTCGGTCGCTGCTCGAGGCCTCCTTGGTTTGCCACATGTATCTAGGGTTTAGGGAAGAGAAAGAGAAAAAGAATATAGGGATATCCTATAATATGAGTAATGATCTAACAGGCGAAGATGCTGATTTTATAGTGAGCAATACTATCATTGAGATATTATTCCATTGATTCACAGCTTCAACATTATAACATCAACATTATAACAAAAAGACACGAAATTGCGCCACATAGGCTCACCACAAAAATATATAAAATAAAACATTTCACAACGAATATTAAGGGTTTGCTCCTTGCCAGACTCATGCATTTGCCTGCTTTGATCAATCTTGAGGGTTTGCTCCTTGCCAGCACCATACGAAGCCCGTCAAAGTGGAACAAAAACATCATTGAAGTACTACAATGAGAGTTAAAAGAGATTAAAAACAAAATCGCATAACAACTGAATTGTGTCTTTATATGGTGTGCAATATTTTGTTTACCAAATATATAGCTGAAGGATCTGTAATCCATCAAACAAGGAAACTGGATTTATTTTCAAGTTCAAGACAGCATCGTTCTTCTCTTGTTTCCAAAAGCGAAAGTATAGCGTTTGAGTTAACAACGCAGGGTAGCGGCCTGAGAATGAGATGAGTTTGTCTTTGAATAGCATGCTGATATTGTTGAAGGCTTGGGCCAAAAGTTAGTAGAAGCCCAAATCTGTCTCAGGTTTCCATGTTTTGCCACATTTCACAACAGAACCGAACTGAAAAGTGAAAACCCCTCCCTTCGTTTATTTATTTTTCCTTTACACTCTTCTCTGCTCCCTACTTTCTCATCCTCTCGAAGTCGAACTTCAAAATTATTCTGGCAAGCGGCAACCACGGGCAAGAAGACCCAATTCAAAGGTTAATAAAAAAAAAAAAAACACTTCCTTTCCTACTTTTTATCCTGTGCTTTGCTTCTTGAAAAACACAGCTGAGAGTTTTTTTTTTTAATTTAATTTGTTGTTCCATGCATTTGTTTAGCATGCATATCAACTGTTTGATTGAATTCCTATTATCATGCTTTAACTGTCTTTGTTGTCTTCTCTACAAATATTTGTTTATGGAAATATGGTTGTAGAATTATAAACTCTGTAAAGTCAACTGTTTGTTTAAATGGGTATTAGAAATCTTGGGAAATATAATCACACAATATATCTGCCACGATTTATTTGATCTAAGTTGATCCCTGTTCTTAAGTTATTATTTTCACTAACAGTTGTTTCGATTATATTTTTCTCTGGGGATGAATTGGGTTGTACTGAGTTCACTGAATGGCAGTGCTAAATTTTATATCTTAGTCAACATTCGATGCAAAAATAGGTATCATAACAACAATGAATTTCAGATCCATCTCATTTTATTTCTATTCTTCTATTGCAGTTTTGATGACATAAAACTCCATGCTTTCAAGTCTACAAGTGAATATGCTTATGTAACTATATACAGTAAATGCATGGATGTATTATATATACTTTCTATCTCATAAATCAAAATGCTGGGCAGACGATTAAGCCTGACTAAACCCTTAACTACCTTCCTTCATGCACAAAGCCAGCATGTACGCTTTTTAGCAACCACCGAGCCAACTCATCCCCAACTCACCAGTCCTACCACCAGAGTCCCAGTTGACCCAGGCCACCTCCTCCGAGTCTGCACCATCCTTTACCAACAGCAATACTCACCCGAATCACGTCTCCACTCAAGCCTCTCCTCATGCAACTTCAACCTTACACAAGAATTCTTCCTTCAAGTCTGCAACAACTTCCCCCTTTCTTGGCGTCCTGTTTACCTCTTTTTTCAATATACTCAAAAGGCACAACCATGCCTTACTCACAACTCTATCACCTTTAACAAGATGGTGGACATTATAGGTAAATCTAGAAATATCGATCTTTTCTGGGAGACTTTGCAAGAGATGGGAAGGCGACGTTTGGTGAATGATAAAACTTTCAAGATTGCATTGATGACATTGGGTGAGGTGAGGGAGTTGAAAAAGATGGTCAATTTTTTTCATATAATGAATGATTGTGGGTGTGAGTATAGTTTGGTGAGGTTAAATAAGGTAGTGGAAACTTTGTGTCAAAGTAAGCTTGTTGTTGAGGCAAAGCATTTGATTGTAAAGTTGAGAGAATGGGTTAAGCCAAATGAGGTTACTTATGGGTGGTTAATTAAAGGGTATTGTGATGTGGGTGACTTGATTGAGGCCTCTAAGATTTGGAACTTGATGACTGATGAAGGGTTCGAGCCAAGTATTGATGTGGTTGATAAAATGATCGAGACCTTCTTTAAGATAAATAAATATGATGAGGCTATGAAGGTCTTTCAGATGATGAGGGTTAAGAGAATGGATGATTTGGGGCTCTCAACTTACAGGATTGTCATTGACTGGATGTGTAAAAGAGGCAAAATTTCTCAAGCATATGTGATGCTTGAGGAAATGCTCAAGAGAGGGATTGAAACTGACAATGTAACGCTATCATCCATAATTTACGGGCTTTTAGCAAGGGGTAGACTTAGAGAGGCCTACAAGGTTTTTGAAGAGATTGAAAAACCAGATATTAGTCTGTACCATGGATTGATAAAGGGACTTTTAAGGTTGAGAAGGGCGAGGGAAGCAACACAAGTATTCAGAGAGATGATAAAGAGAGGGTGTGAGCCTACAATGCACACCTACATTATGTTATTGCAAGGGCATTTGGGGAAGAGAGGGAGGAAAGGTCCTGACCCACTTGTGAATTTTGACACCATATTTGTCGGAGGTTTAGTGAAGGCAGGGAAGTCGTTAGATGCTGCTAAGTATGTGGAGAGAGTGATGAATAGAGGAGCTGAGGTACCTAGATTTGATTACAATAAATTTTTGCATTATTATTCCAACGAGGAAGGAGTGGTTATGTTTGAGGAAGTGGGGAAGAAATTAAGGGAGGTTGGGTTGGTTGATTTGGCCGATATATTTCGAAGGTACGGCGAGAAAATGGCTACTAGAGAGAGGAGAAGAAATAGAACAATTGAACCATTAGAATTGAGATGAGTTTCTAGACCCAATTTGTGAATTTATTTGCTGGTGTAAATTACTGTAAATGAAAGACTCTGCATTACAGGAACCAAGGTCACGAAATTATTGGTTAATTTACTTGGAAAGTTGAGTATCAAATGCAAGTTTAAAATGGCACTTCAGGCGTCTTATATTGTAGCCTTTATGCATATTCTAATAAAATTTCTGCTGTCTAGCATTTTCAGTTCAGATATTAACCATGCATCTGGATTGCAATGATACCTGAAAGGTGGTTGTTTAGAGAGGGCTAAAGCTATTTAATTTAATCCAACCAATTGAAATATGTCACTAATTTTTACAAGAGTTTGTAGTCTATCTTTACTCTTGTTTTTAACAATCAGTAGAAACTTGTACGAGTTAATCTTAGAACTCAAGGATTGCCAAAAATGTGATCTTGAATTTACAGGGAGGATAAATGCATGACAATTTCATTCAAATTCTTAAAGCCGTTGATGGAACTTCATTATTTTTAAATGAATCGCTCGTTGCTTAGCATCAGTAATCACCCATGAGCCAACCAAATATCATGTAAGCAAAATTTTAATTAATTACAAACTTGTGGAATAAATAATATAATATTTAATCTGAAAGTAGATTGGGGGTAGTATGAGTACTTTGAGCACAAATTGTAATTAAATTTGGGCCCATATACAAACGAGATGGGTTAGTCACTTAATCACTTAGAAAGAAAACGGGCCCAGTATTGAGGCCAATTGGAGAACAAAGTCGTGGGCAGAGCCTGTAATAAATATTAAATAAGCCGGGTTTGGGCGGCAAAGGTGGTTGTTGAATCTCTGTGATCAAGTACTTCAAGAACGAAGATGGAACCGCCAACTGAAGAAGAACAAGAAATAACCCTGGCTTATCTTCTCAACAAGCTCAAAAACCTGCCATTGCCTTCGAACGGCGTCCTGGAGTGCGATCCTCACGGTGATGAAAAGAATTGGCAACAGATGATTCAAGAAAAAACGGGGAAAAGAAGTCACTCTACTTGTTCACCGACTTAAAGAGGAAGACTAGAAGAGTGATACTATTAATATTAAATATTAAAATATTAATGTATCAAGGGACCATGACGGAGTCTCTGGATGAATGCTATAGTAAGTGATGATAATGCCATTTTTCTTTTTTCTTTTTTTTAATTCTTGTCTTAATCAATTTTCGTATTGTTACTTTGCCGGACAACAATTATGTTCTTTGTCAAATTGAAAGGTTGAAGAATAGAGGGAAATCTCAGAAAGGAAATGGCAGCACTAGCATCATCTGTATCTGAGTCTGCATTTGCTCAGACTCCCACGCCTATGAATTTTGTACATTTTTGTGGTTTGGTTATTGCTGGTATTAGATAGAAGTGCTTGTCATGTAATAGACCCACCCCTTTTTTCTGTTAAATGAAGAAATTTCTGTTTTGATTTTGCTATTGATTTTGCTCATGTGTATTTATTATGTTCTGATAAATATGTTTATTGCTAATGACCATATTCATAATTGTTTTATGGAGCTCTGCTGCCGCACCAGGCTTAAAAATTCTTTATGTTCATTTCTCAACTTTGTGACTTTTTCAGTTTGCATCCTCTTGTTGCCATGCTCAGCTTGGGTGGAGTCTTAACAGTGTATCATTTTCCTGCCAACTTTAGGATAAAAATATTAAATGTTATACTACTTCACAGTAGCTCAATAGCACTACGCGTGTTCATTTTGAGAGTTAGATTTTAGGATGAATGGAGTTGAATTTTGGGGATCATTGCTTGTCTGTTGGTTGTTTCTGATTCTGATTCCACATGTTAATAATCCGTTCATAATGCGTAGGTATGGTTAATAATCCGTTCATTGCTTGTCTCTTGTTTATGCATGGACTCAGAGTCAGTTAGTTAAAAGCCTTGAAGGTTGTTTTCATTCATATGGTTTCTGCTATGTTTACTGGTCTTACATCCTGATTCATGTCTCACACTAGTATATATAGTAACCATTTGTCCATTCTTTATTTTGCTACGTAAAGCTGGCTACTCGGGTCAAGCACATCAAATAGCCAAACCTTGGTTAGATTGGTATGGCAGTTACTTGATGTTGATCTCGTTTCTTGCTACTCAGCTGCGTGTGAACAACTCATAGTCATTTGCACGATTATGTGTCTCCTAGCTTTACCATATGCCAATAGCAGCCAAGCACAATGCATGTGAAGAATGCTTGTTATTAAGCTGCTCTATGTACTCTTCGAGTCAGGTTTAAAAATATCAATCTTTTGAGAAGCCTTGATTTTCAGTTACTGATCTTTGTTTGCGTCGATCACTTTGCAGACAAATTAATTTTAGTATGTTAAAAAGGATGATAATGCTACAAATGCTAACGGGACATAAGATTTCCCTCGTTTCTGGCACCATGTCCTTATGATGGTGGTGGCAATTCATCATCAAGTATTGCAGGTTCTAGGCTGCTTTCTTGTTTCTTGTATTTGACTGGGATGGACTAAGCACACGCTAAGATGAATGCCCCTTTATGAAAGAATAAACCTCTAAATATTATGTTAAGGCTAGCCAGATTCATAATTCTTTTCATTATCAATGGAAAAAGAGCTGAAACTAACAGCAAATATTTATGCATGCAAAGGATAAAAGAATGGATGATGTACTAGATTCAAGGATAAAATAATACAGAACTTCAAGTGAAAATAGAATATGTCCAATTGTCCATCTTTGGAAGGCCCTCAACGCTCATTTAAGATAAGTGGGCCACTAAAATACAAGTTGATTTTTTTTTTGGCCTTTTTTCAATCTTATCATCTGATTCAGATGTTTCTTTCATGGCAACTTGACAACGCCAACAAAATTAGGTCACCCAACTCATTTGTTGGCGGTGATTATTGTAGCCGTAAAGTTAAAAGGGTCCCTTTCTTTGGTACAATTTCTGTACACACTTTT
This sequence comes from Clausena lansium, assembly GCA_030449835.1. Taxonomy (NCBI): domain Eukaryota; kingdom Viridiplantae; phylum Streptophyta; class Magnoliopsida; order Sapindales; family Rutaceae; genus Clausena; species Clausena lansium. Next base: position 5,367,277 of record JASUUF010000195.1, read on the forward strand.
GGCCAAGCTAACAATTGAAGTCTGTAACCATCTTGAGCAAAATAGCATTGAAGAAATTCCCATCAAAAGATTCAATTTTTATCTTATCCATAAAAAAGAAAAGTTGTATGTTTATCTGCTAAAATTTGTAATTCCAGGTGTAAATTTTGTGACCAACAATATGCTGTATTCTCCATTTTTTAATGTCCAGTTGCGGGAGTATGGCTTGATGGGCATATGCGGTATGCGGATTTTTTTTTCGTGATAATCATCATCAATATAAGGACCCCATTTGCTAATGAAAGAAATTTATTCTCCGTAGATTTAATACCAATTTCGGAAGTCCATGAAAGAACACGGAGACCCCATGATTGACAATGACACGACATAAAATATTATATGACTATCCATTCTTTTGAATAAGATCATTTCAGTTTTTTTTTTAAAAAATAATTTTCAGGGTATATTTGTAATTACTGTGTGCCTGCTTAATCTTATACTCATACTCAACGTGGCAAAAATATTTCAATTCTGGCCATTTTTATTTGGCCACTAAAATTTAATAATTGGTGGTTTTATTTGTGTGCTTTAATAACCATTGTATCTCAATCTCAAACATATCATCGAGATTTTTTTTATAAAAAAATGTAAGTTTTATAACTCTTTCTCTCCTTTTTTTTTCAGTTGCATATATATATATATATATATATAGTGGTAATTAGGTCTATAAATAAAAGTTTGATGTAAAAAATATCTTCATCCCGTTATCAATTTGTTACGTACTTTAATCCTAGATTATAAATCTGATTATATATATATATATAGAGAGAGAGAGAGAGTAATTTTTTATAAGCAATTTTTTATGAGCACTATTATTTTCCCATTGAGATGAAATTTCATTTGTTTAGGTATCATCATTGAGATTCAAAAGTGGAAGTGATCCAAAAATGCCTTATAATGAGACTGATGGGATCTAGGAACTAACAAAGTATGTCGATTACAGTAAAACGCATTATTAGTTTTGAGTTGATTCTCTTTTTCTCTCAGTTGGTGGGGTTTGTAATTAGTTGATGATAGTATATCATACTACCATTTTCTTTTCTTTAATTAAATAATGCCCACCAAAATACTTTGAGAAAAAGTTGATTTTGTACAGGAGAATAACGTTTAAGCTTCTAAGTTCTAATATTTTTTAATTTTACAATCGACGTGACGTTTATTTTTTTTTTTAATTTGAAATCTAAATAGATCTGAATTAGTCTGAATTATGAATAGAGTTGAATGTCGGAATTTGAAAGATATGTTTTTTTTTATCTGAATCTCTAAAATTAAGTTGTTTATTTTTTTAACTTAAAAAATATGAAAACTAGTATTTTTATATTTGTGCCCTTATAAATTATAAATGTTAAATAAATAATAAATATCTCAAACAACATAAATAAGATAATGTATTATCATAACATAAATCACATTCAATTGAATACAACCCTTTGATATTCTATATTAATATATGTTAATCAATTTTTTTTTTATAGTTTATGACGATTTATATGAAAAAAATTCATAAAAAATTATGAATATAAATAATGCTAATTTTAAGAAAATAAAAAGATAAAAATAATAATAGTCCACCACTATATATTATCACAAGTTATAGAGAAGAGTAATAATGCTAATTATTAAATTTTATTTAGGTAAGGATGAAAATTAATTAATTAAATATGGATATTTTGGATAATATCTTTTAATGATATCATTAAGACTTTTTAGATTATGAAAAAGCTAAAAAAAACTAGCTTAATAACCAAATGATTTAATGACTATAATTTTTTTATTAAGTTAAAAAATAAATAGACTTGATGATTTAACTGATTGAAATTAAGTCATTAAGTAAAAACAAAAACAAACTGCCTTCCTTAATTTTTTTTCAGTTATTTACTACATCTCTATCACTTTCACGTTATAAGTTTATCATTCAAAATTTACAACCCAATGATAAATGTGATAATTACTATGTTAACATTCGAAATCATTCCTATTTTAAAAAACACAACACTTTTGGCGGGTGGTATCATAGTAAGGATATATTAATAAACGAACCCAAAAAAAAAAATGTAACATTGAATAATTGAGAAAATAACAAACCTCAGTACTAAAAGTTACAAACATTAGAATTCTAAGTGTGATTCATTCTCCCTCTAATATCAGAACATCAAATAGACTATTGCTATGTGACATCACATTAAGTTATAAATTGATATCAAATGTTACTTATATTATTAGGATGGTATTATAATTAATATAATTATATAATACATTAAATTTATGATATGTGGCCTTATTGTGATCGAACTAACTAAGGTTCATCAAACCCAGTAATGTTTCACGTCGATGGGTGACAATAACTCCTCCTTAGTCCTTGTATAATATATTTGATCCATTAATTTCCCATTTTATTTTATTTGTTCCATAATATATTTTCATATTGCTCCTGTTGAGTAAAGTTTTGTTCACAATCACGCTCGAAGACTAAGAAACTGAAATCAAGCACTTTCTCTTTCACATCATCATTATTCATTTTCCCCAAAAAATAAAAAATAAATAAAGAAAAATATTAAATTAAATTAAAGCTTTCTTCCATCTTGAGTGGTTATGACTTGACTCAACAAATACAATAAATATAAAGCTCCGTTTGGTATAATTTTTTAAACAAAACTTATTTAAATATAGTTTTTACATTAAAAAAAAAATTGTTTAGTTGTCAATAGAAGCTTTTATTAATAATTATAACCTTACTTTAAAAAATAAATTGTTTAAAGTTATGTTATGAAATGAATAAAATAAGATTACAAAATAACTAAATGATATTTTAATATTTAAAAAAGCTTTTCAACTTCGATTCCCTAAAGCCTAAAATTTGAGCTTTTGTTAGTAAAGGAAAAATAACTTATTTAATCTTTAAAAGATGTACTTAAAAGATAACCAAATAATAAAAAAAAAATGAAAGAGCTTATGAGATTAAACAAGCATTTATAGTTATTAGATAAGACATACCGAATGAGCACTAAACAAATCACAATGAAAATTATATTTTCAATGCAACAGAAACTACTTGGCGAAAGAATGCCTAAATAGACTAATGCAATTAAATTTGTAACACTTATGACCATGACTAAAATTTTAAGAAGACGGAACCAACTTCACAAAAGGAATCTGTAAAATAGAATATTTATTTGGGTTAATTATCCCCGGGTCACACTTTTTTTGACAAATTTCAAAAAAATAACAGGGTTTTTAAAAATAAGCGAGTGGGTGACAATCCGTTAACTTTAACGGAAACAGTAAGTTAATTATAAAATGACATTTTTGCCCCTACAGTTAATTATAGAATAATGTATAATAGTTACAAAATGCTATTTATATCCCAACAATTAATTAAAAAATATTTTTTGCCCCTACTCAATTATTTTTAATTTTTTAAATATAAAAAATTATAAAAAATTACATTTAAGTCTAATTAACTGGCTTATTTTTGTTAAATAAAAAAAATATTTTTTAAATTTCTTATTGAATCAAACTTTACCGTTAACTTTAATAAGAAAATTTTGTTTGATTTGATAAAAAAATTTTTAAAAAAAACTTTTTTTGATTTAACGAAAAAAAAAGCCTGTTAATTAGACTTGATGTAATTTTACAATTAATTTACTGTTCCCGTTAAAGTTAACGGATTGTCACCTCCTCGCTTATTTTTTAAAATCCTGTCACATCTTTTAAATTTATGAAAAAAAATGTCCTATTTATTATTATTGACAGAATAAGTTTCCGCTAAAGCAATCAAAGATTCCATGTGAGTTCCCAAAGTTTTACTAATTGCGGTGGTTGAAACTTGAAACTGAAGAATTTCTCAAGTGAATGATTATACTATATATATATATATATATATATATATATATATATATATATATATAAACATTTTCAGTGGTAATTAAATATCACAATTATTAATTAACACGTTAACTTTGTTTTCAGCCTTAAAATTTGTATTGGTGTTGGTTCAATCATGTAAAAGAAGAACTGAATTTTGCCATTAAAATGTGAATTTTAAAAAGAGAAAGAATTTGTTGATGGTAAGATAGTAGTAGATCCCCACACGCCAGTGACCAGTCTTTTAATCTTTAAATTTTACAAGAAAAAGCATCGTATTCTCGGAGAGTGAGATTTGAGAACAAGTCATTCACGTAGATATTTAAAGTTGATTAAATAAAAAAAAAATTCAAGTTGATTATTATTGATAATTTGATACGTTAATGATGTTTTTAGGCATAAATTCCCTTCAATATTGAGGGTCCGTTTAGGATTGTCTTGAGAGGATCAAAATTGAAAAATTAAAAGTTAATTTTAGTGTTTAGTAAATTTCTTTAGAAATCACTTTTAGCAAAATCACTAAATTCTACAACTGATTTTGAAAAGTAAGGAAGGAGTAGCTTTTCAAAATATGATTTTGAGAACCACTTTATACTTAATACAATTCTATATATATTCTCGTATATATTAAAAATATCCAAAAATTATCCTTATTAATTAGAAAATAAAATAATTAACTTTAAAAAAATTATTATTATTACCAATTATATTGATATAACAAAATAAAAAATAAAATTAATAATATAAAATATTTATTTTATTTATCAATTATTATATATACACAATAAAAAATATTTTATATACATGTTTATAAATGTGTAAATAAATTTTTTCAACATTATGTTTAATCCAGTCATTTACATTCTTATAACAGCTTAACAGTAAGATTTATCAAATATACATGACTGCTATTAAAATTCACAGTACTTTTAAATATAAATTTTACCAAACGTTTAACTGATTCTCTTCACAGCACAACTAGCAACAATAATTTAAAAGCTATCGCATTACTAAACTGGCCATGAATGGCTATTAGTTTTTCAATTATGTGTAAAAACTATTCAATTTCTCTCTTATCTTAGCCGATATATTTTCTTTTTTCTTTTTTTTTTCAAGGGAGGTTATCAGTTTTTTTTTACTGAAATTAATATATGCCACTTATTCTCCTACTTTGATCTTGAAATATAAAATATATATTTATTATAAGAAAAAATGTTAAAAATAATAAAAAGTACAAGAAAAATATCTTATTATTAATTTTTTATTCATATCAAAATATATATTTATTATTTTTAATATTTTAATTTTAATTTATATGATTTATTTAATTAAAACAAAAATGGAAGAGATATTACGTATCGTGCAGATAAATATAAATCAGTACTGATTTATATATCAAATTTTACAATTCGGCTAAATAAATATAACCTCTTAGCATCTATATTTTTCAACCAAATTCAAAGGATATCGGTGTCAGCAATCATCATCCATACCTTCAAAAATTAAATATAATAATATTCCTCAGCCTTATAATTCATTCTTAAGTTTTCCATTTCAAATCACTCACCTAATGCTCAGAGGTCTCATAATTGTCATCAACTATTAACCATTTGCTTTCTCTTTGTACATCTCCGAGCAGTGAGGCCTTCTTTATTTATTTGAAAGGATTATAAAACAAAACACTAATGACATGTACATGACAATCAATCTCAATTCTCTTTGTTAATTCATTACAACTTAATTAGAAGATGGGATGAGGCCAAGTGAAGAAATTTCTCACTTCAATAAGCTTCAAAACATGTAAATATATGTGCGTGTACATAAGAGAAGTAGTAAAGCTAAGTAGTAAAGCTCTCTAATCTCTATAAAGTATAAACTATTTGAATATTTGAAGTGGGATTGGAGAATGATCGTGATCGTGATCAAAAGACATCCAGAAATGCAATGTGTTTGTTTGTTTGTCTATCATGTCAAATAAAGTTGGAATCAAAAGTTAAAAAGTGGGTAAAACATTTGTAAAACAAGGCATTGTCTTGAAGACATGGTGTTTTTAATGCTCCTCCTCTTGCTTCTTCTCTCCAAAAGAGTAAATATTGCTAGCCAGATACCTGAAACTGGGGTTCCCCCAGTTCTTTGATATGTCATGATGTGGGGCTTTGATTTATATGTTCCGAGCTTTATAAACTTTATAAAATAAAATACAATAAAATATATATATATATATGCATGCATACTCGAGCATTAGCAAATTCACGCTCACAGCTTTTGGCACTATTGCTTGATATTGATTGAGAGAGATTCCAAACTTCTCTTCATATGTTGTTCATTATTATTGCTGCTATTATTATTATTATTATTATTACTATTTTGTGGTGGAGAAAATAAAGAAAATTATGGCCGACATGATCTCTCTCCAAAACAAACACTATATCTCGACTCAACAATATGAAGGGTGGGTGACATACACCGAGTTTTGTCTCTCTACAAAATAAGGTTTAGCTTCAAGGGTAACAACATATTTTGACTGCTTAAAAAAAAAATTTTCAAAATAATACTGCTAAAAATTAAATGACTATGAACTTAAATTGAAGGGCCAAAGTACAGTATAAATTTACTACACAATCAATTTATTTCCTAGCATAAAAAACCTTATTAATTTTTTTTTCTTTTATACCATTCATTTATTTATGGTAAAATTTACCATTAAAAATAAAAAATGAATCATATTTCCTACTATATATATATATATATATTATAGTTTTTTTTTCTTACATAAAATTTGCTACATATTATATATTTTTTAAATAATTATTTTATATTTGATTAAATTTTTTAAAAAATAACAAAAGCTATATGTTTTTATAGCATTCAATCAACTCTATTTATTTCATTAAATTATTTAACTAGAAAATATTTCTAAAAATAATATTCCTAAAAGATAGATACAAGTTTAAAGGATTTGTGCCAAATCACTAGTTTTTAGACAATATAATTAGATGTTGAGAAATTTAAAAAAAAAATGTGTGATTCACACGTATGCATCTAATGGTGTGTTTACTTATTGGAGTATGAGTGAAGAGTGTGGATTCTTCACACTCCAGTGTTTACTTACATTATTAAGGGGAGGAGTGGGATTCTCACTCCGTGGATCCCACCCATTTTTGGAGTGGGGAGTAAGAAACCCACTCTCCCATGGGGGGAGGTGGGAGTGGGGATCCACTTCCCCTCTTCCTTTTTCACCCTTATTTTTTTAATTTAAATTTAATAATTAAATTTAATTTAAATTCAATATAATTAAATTTAATAAAATAAATAATATTTATTTAAATAATTATATTATTTTATTTTATAAAATTACATTTATTAACAATAATATTATTAAATTTATTTAAATATAATATTATTATACTTTGTTAAAAAAAATAATTTACATTGATTCTAAGTTAAATAATAATAATAATAATAATAGGATATTCATAGAAATATATTATTTAAAAATAATAGTATTATATTTATTTAATATTAATAATTAATAATAATAAATAGTTTATTTTAAGAAAATATTAATTTTGTACTATATTATTAATAATAATATTTCATTTGTATTGCTCTTATCAATAATTTTTAATTTACATAAATAAAATTAAAATTAATAAAAAAATTATGATTTACATAATTAAGAATATTAATAATTATTATTAATTTAAAAATATATTAAAATAAATATTTTATTTTTCAAATATTTTTTTTATTAATTTTATAATTAAAAACTATAATTCTTTAAATAAGGGTAAAACTATAATTTGAAACCATTTACTCTCAATCCAAGACAAATAAACATATTATTGGATTTTGATTCTAATTCCATACTCCAATTCCAGTGTAAGTAAACAACCCACTCTCACTCCCACTCCCAATCCCAGGATTCCCACTCCAATCCAAAAAGTAAACGCTACCTAAATTTATTCAACATTCAGTCATATTCATATACATTCAGTGTTTAGAGGGAAAAAAAGTTCCATTTAGAACTCTTGTATTGTCACCAATTTTTTTTGTTACATATACCATGAGATATGTAAATACAAAAAATAATAGAAATCGTAGGCTAGTTGTACCCAATTTTGATTTTTTTTTTTTTTGACTTTCAACAAGTATCTAAAGTCAAGTCTGATTTCATCTTCAGTTTTTGTATATTATAGTGTAATTTTTTGTTTGCTTCCTAATTTTGAGGTCAAAATGTGAGAAATTCAATCAGTAGATAGAATAAAAAATGTCAAAAATTAATTTTTTACAATTCTTTTTAAGAGATATCTTGATACATAATGTAAAGGCCTATGAAGGCAATATAGAAGCCTACAAATACTAATACATAAAGATAAAATCAGATGAAAATTAGCTCCAATAATCACATAGAAGACTTGAACCATGATCTTAACGTTAAGAGAAGGAGACAGCGACCTCAAAGGAAGAGATGGTGGCACCATAGATAATAAGTTGTTTGACGTATTTCTAAATTTGTAATTTGCATTATGTTTGGTGGAAATGGCATAAAACTTAATGTACCCAAAAAAAAAAAAAGGAGATAACACCAAGTCATCAAAATCAAGCTGAATGAAGGATGTATATGACAATCATAGTCAAAATGACTTTCAGGACTTCAAGATATGTGGGCTCCGATTTCAATTGTTTATTCATCATGGAGTACAAATTACAAAACACATATTGATTAAAATGTAGGACCTTATATCTACACAAGTGTAGTTTTGAGTATCCGAGAACAACTCTTAGGTGAATTCTCAAGTAATATTATAGCTTCACAGTCTTAGGCTTTATTTGGTATTGAAGTATTATAATTCTGTTGTAATAAAAATTTTAATTATAAAATAAAAATAAATAATATATAATAAATATAATTTTTAAATAATAATTTTAATAAAATTAATAAAAATATAATAAATTTTTATCATACAAATGTAAAATTAAATTAACTTAACTTTTAAATTATTATAGTTAGTGCTTATCAAATTTTTTAATGTTATAACTTAAAAATTATATCTGCCTGATCTTAATCTCAAACAAAATCTCGCGGAGAATATTTGGGATCAAGTATCAAGATTCAAGAAGCTGATGGAAGACACGCAAATACGTACGGAAGAAAAATCCAAAAAGAATAAATTAGCTGGTTTCGGGGAGACAATCCAAAAAGAAAATTAAAAAAACAAATCGAAAGAAAGCTAATAAAGGCACAAACCCAAAGAAAAGCAGTAGATTTTCTTTTTCTAACCAAAAAAAAAAAAATTCATATTATTTGCTGCAATTAAATTATAAATAAATAAACAACAAAACCCACTAAAATATAAAAGGATTATTCAAAAGACAAAAGTACCCATTAGTACATTTGTCATCAAAAGAATTGGACAGGTGTTTGGTTATTTTATTCCCTTTCTTAACTCGTCTTCTTTCCAAAAAATATGAAACACAAATAATAATTACTTATCCAAACAAAATTATCTTTTTATGGTAATTGTTAATTGTGTTTTACTTGTACAAAAAAGAGGAAGAAAGTATTTAAAAAAAATATTTATTAGGGATTTTAGGAACGAGAGATTTTCTTCTAATCTTAAAAAGAGAAAAAAAAAATTGACATAAACAACACAGTGAGTTGATTATTTATTTATCTATTTATTATTGTAATGTTATGTGTTTTGTCACGATCATTGGATGCACACGGAAGCCCAGAAGGTTAAAATTCTTCCTTTCTCAAACTCATCTCAAGAAGTTGAGAAAGAAATTTTTATTATAATATAATCGCAAACACTAAATGGATTAATTTATTTTTTTAATATATATATATTTAATCTTTCATATTTATTTATTATATATTTTGTTACATGTAAATGTTATTATATAATAGTTTCGTGTTGATACCCATCTTTCATCTTCGTCAGTTTCTTGCTTCTCTCTGCCACCTATCATCTTTTTTTTTTGTTTTCTTTGTAAGCATTCTCTCTTTTCTTGTTTTATTTTTTATTTTGCTATGTGTTTCAGTTACTGAGATTATTAATTGCATGTGTTTTATTTAATCTTGATGTATGTTTTGCTTTCTTTCGCAATGTGGACGTGAGTTCAAGTTGTTTTATGATCTGGGTATGCTTTTGTTTGCTGTAAAATTTATTTATTTCTTAATGTATATTTAACTGATTCCGCCTTTTTCATATTGATCTGTGATTGTTTGGATGTTAATGATCATGCCCTTGTAGTTGGATTGCCTTGTCGAAGTCAATTATGACTTCATGCATACCATGATCTGTTTGATGATATGAAAAATTTGATTTTAATTTTTTTTTTATTGATTGTGACTGCTAAAGATTGTAATTTTGTTTTTAATCATGTTCTTGTAAGGATTAGATGATTTAGTTAATGTTAATCATCTATAGAGTTGGTGGCTGTTTGCTTACATCCATTTTTATAGTGTTGATGCTTAAGTACTTTTACTTCAATTTTAGTTGATGGAATTGTATCTGTCTTATTTCTTCAATCTGAATCTGGTTATTTTTTTTTGGTGTTATTGTCATGGAGTTGATAGCTTGTTGAAAGCATGGCTTTTTCTGGGGTTCATAGAGATAGAGGTGAGTTGAGGATTCATGAGAGTGTGGAGGAGCTTAGCACTGAATTGGCAGACTATATTGCTGATTTATCAGAGGCGTCGGTGAAAGAGCGTGGTGTCTTTGCCATTGCCTTATCTGGTGGTTCCCTCATTGGCTTAATGGGGTATTATTGCCTCCCTTTTTGTTATTTGATTAATTAGTTTTGTGTTATTGGTGTTCTTGGATAAAGTATATTGTGTGAAACAGGAAACTCTGCGAAGCTCCTTATAACAAGACTGTGGACTGGGCTAAATGGTATATATTTTGGGCAGACGAACGCGTAGTGGCAAAAAATCATGCTGATAGCAATTATAAGCTTGCAAAGGAAGGCCTTTTGTCCAAGGTTTGCACCTTAACTTGACATTTCTTCCATGTTGTCTTTCTTCTTCCTTTTTTCTCCCTTGTTACTCCTTACTGTATATAGCCTGTTCTTGGTTCTAAGAAAGGTTAAAAGTCAAGCTTCCTTCTCAAACATTTGGTGCATTTTGTTTCCCCTGTTCTTGATAATGAGAAAAGGACGATGATCTTCAGTTGTTTAGCATGTGGTGCGGCAGGGTCAGTACAAATCCGTCTTAGAATTGGTCTTGATCCCTTCCGTTTCTAGATGTTTTTGCTTGAGATTAGTTGCTCAGCCAATAAGTCCGGTGCTTCTCAGCTTCTGCTGTCATTATTGTTTCATCTGCCATTAATAAGCTAAAACCTCTGTTTGGATGATGAAATATCTTCTCTTGGTAGGTTCTAACTGCTTCAGTTCCATGTATCATGATGTGGCATGCTGTGATTTGGAATCGAACTTTAATGAATTGTAGTAATATTTGCTTTTCAAGTGTATCCATTCAAGTTTCTTGTTTGTGAATACTTACTCAGCGTTAATCTCTGAGTTTCACAAACTATTTCAGGTTTGTTTTTGAGCCCATTTTCACTTTTTACTGTTGTTTTCTGATATGGAAATTTGAGTCTTAACGGTTTGCTGCGCTTGTATTCAAGTTGAGGCTATCACCACAGAAATTTTATTAAGTTCGTGAAAGGAGGAAATGATTGCATTATGTATTGACTTTGAATTGGAATCTCATTTTGCTAAGAAAGCAGAAAAATTTTTTATTCAAAAAATATTTTTGGCTAGTTATTTTGGGTTTCCTTACATTTGTGGACAAATACAACTTGAAGCAATCTCAACCACTCATAAGCCATTGAAGCTATTTCAAACTTAGTCATTAAGTGATGTGGTAAACCACTATGTTATCACCTTCATATGGTATTCATTCTGTAGGAACTCCTAAGAAGAATTTGATAAATCTTCCTATTATAGAAAAGGAACGTGGTATACGGAGAACAGAATTTCTCAAATATTGCAATTTGTATGACAAACCATGTAAACTTTTTGTCGGTTCTTTTCTTTTTCATCTTTTTCCACATGTACATTCACACAGGATTATGCATAAGCAAAGGATAGTCGTTCTGATTCTTAGGAAGTTTTCCAGTTCACACTGCTCTGTTTGGATTTTAATGTCTGTGTGTGAAATATTTTTCCACATTTGCTCAAACTTTTCTCTATGTGACTGCAGAAATTTTTTCATCATGTATCATGACCAAACTAACTCTGAATTGGTCATTGACAATATGCTGGTTTCTGAAAGGAAATTTTTTTTAAGTGTTATTAAGTATCAAGTTAGACAAATAGGACATGCGACCTTTCTTTTTTCTTTTAAGTTAATGTAGTTAATGTCATGAATAATAATATGTTTATAGTTATATAAAGTGCTGCAATGAATGTTGCAAAATCTATATTGGGAAGCTGTAGCACATTTAGTGGTATTTTTAGTGTCAGAAGAAAAAGGAAATCATATTGATTGCCCAGATACTACAACCAGTTTTGATAGCTTTCTACGTGTGTGCGCACTTCTTGTTTTTTTCATTTGCATGTGCAAGTGAGGTGGTTGGGTGTGTCATGTGTGATGTATCTTTCAGAATAATGAGAAGAACTAATAGTTGAAACTGCTTCAGTATGTAGTTTCCTGGATGATAACCCTTTTTTAGGTAGCCTTCTAATTTTGGATAAGTGCATGCCTTGGTCTTAAATAAGGTTGTCTAAATTAGATATCAGAATGTGGAAGTATCAATATTGCATTCTGTTTTGGCAACTCAATCCTGTAAAATTATTAGCTCATGATAATAAGCACATTTTGTTATATCAGGTTCCAATAGTTCCCAGTCACGTGCATTCCATTAATGATTCATTGTCAGCAGAGGAGGCTGCCGATGAGTATGAGTTTGACATCCGACAGTTGGTGAAAGCACGGATGGTCTCTGTCTCTGATATTAGTGACTGCCCCAAATTTGACCTCATTCTTCTTGGAATGGGCTCTGATGGCCATGTTGCCTCACTGTTCCCTAACCATTCGGTGCTTGATGTGAAAAATCAGTGGGTAAGTTTTATCACTGATTCGCCTAAACCCCCTCCAGAGAGGATTACATTCACTTTGCCTGTCATCAACTCAGCATCCAATGTAGTCGTGGTCGTGACAGGTGAGAGCGAAGCAGAGGCTGTGCACTTGGCGATTGATGACCTTGGACCTAATTGCCCATCACTGCCAGCACGAATGGTCCAGCCAACAAAAGGGAAGTTGGTTTGGTTTTTGGACAAGCTGGCTGCCTCAAAGCTCGAAAGTGTTCAATTTTGTGAGTAGGGTCAAAGTAATTCTTGCCTTGCCCAAGTGTATGTTTGTATGTAGTGGAGGGGTTTGAGAACTATTGATCCTTTTAGCTTCTTCCATTAGGCTCTGCTTCTTTTATTTTGCTTTGGGTTGAATTCTCCATTTTATCTTTTTCCTTTGTTTCTCTTTTTAATCCTCTCTTTTCTAGTGGGGTTGAGAAGTGTGGTGATCTTTTTGTAAGATGAGGTAAATAATGTTGGAGCCTCAATGAGAAAGCCTTTTTTTTTTTGGGGCCTAGTTGTTCATTTGGGGATGACTTGAGGTGTTGTTTAACTGTCACAAGAAATTTAGATAATGAAAATGCAGAAACACAAGCCTGTTTGGCAGTATATAGTGGAATCATTTTCGTTAAAGCAATTAGTTTTGTTTTATGATATATATATATATTCCCTGTAAATTCTGTCAATTATGCTAGTCCGCCATTACAGTAACTCAAAATTCCTCTTATAAATATACACAATTGGAATTCGCTCCTATAAATAAGGATTTCACGTGTATTTAACGTAGATTTTTTAACCATGCTCGGAGGTTATTGGATTATTTTATATAACTGAAAAAAAAAAATGTGAAAGTGGCGGAAAGAAGCATTTAAACCCACTTTTCTATTGCATCAGCAATTATGTGCGCAATAATACCAGAAAAAGTCTGGGACTAAAGCCCTAGAATCCCCGAGACTTATAATTATATGAAAATGAAAATAAATATAAGTAATAATAGAGTTATAAATTCTTATATAAATTATTTTTATACAAAGTAATTTGACGTAACATTGTCGGTTGAGTAAAAATATAAAATAATGAAAATAAATCATGTAGATCATTACTCAATAAATACAATTATTTAATAATCGTTCAATTTATATCTACTCTTTAGCCTTTTTGTTGTTTGAGCATTTAGAATAAATTATTTTTAAATTAATTGAGTTACACTATAAGATATGAGAGCTTTATTTAGTTGATAATTCTTATTGTTTAAATTTTATAAGGTAAATTTTTTTTTTTTTATAATCATAATGTTGGGACTAAATTAATTTTATTAATACAAAGAGGGTATAATTTTAAGAGGTGTAGTTACACAAAGTGTTGTTTGGAATTGGTTTTCTTTAGTACAAGTGATACAGAGATAAAGAATCCATTGCAATGATAATTAACGGAGCATGTCAAACCAATAAAAAGTGGGATAAATATAATTTCAAAAAATTAGTTTACATATTCACATAGTATTGGGAACATGTAAAGTCATTTTAAAAGTTCAAAGAATAAATCATTGTTCCAAATAATTTTTAAAAAAAAAATTTTATTTTTTTGATATAACATAGTATATTTTTTTAATATATAAATAATTATTACTACTTGGAGATAAGTACTTTAAGATGAGATCGTACTTTAAGATGAGATCTTAAAAAATTATAACTTATTATAATGCTTAAGTTTAATCTTAGTTATAATAAGTTCAAATCGAGAACAAAATTTTCATGACTACATAAAAAATTATTCCTCCAAATATTTTACTTTATTAAACTGTTAATGCTGTGTGACGCCAACAAACAATCAATAATGTAAAGGGAGTATTAGCTACATTTTATGCATCAAATAATTACAAGAAGGACGTGTGATTGTGAACATGATTGGCTTGTAAAAGCAAGGAAAGAAAACACTCAAAACAGCACCTAATCCTAATTCCTGCCTGACATCACCCTAATTGCAATCTAGGTAATAGGTATTAAGCTTGTTTTACCTAACCTCAATTATCCCATAATTAAAATAATGGACAGTACCAATTATATCATTACCTCTATATAGCCCATCTCTTTCGAGAAAGTGACTGTACTCATCATTATCTTTATCAGACATGTTGCATATCCTACAAGAATAAGAATAAGATTAACACAACTAAAAGCATTTTTCTACAACCCACTTTGACATCCACAAGATGATGAAATTCAATAAAAGTTTCAATATAATATTACTTCTTTTTTGTTTTCAGTTTAATCATCCTAATTATATCATTGTATATAAGAGCTCTTCCTATTTTTGAATTAAAACTTATGCCTTTAAAATCCCAGCAGTGTGAAACATAAAGAAGCCATTAACTTAAACCCAAACTGAGGAAAGATGAGAGGAAAAATGATCATTCACTAAACCAAAGGAGAAAATAGGAGATAAATAATACTCGCAATATGTACCTGTTAACTAACAATTCTAGCTTTGGTCATAGATGCTATCCTCACAACTCAAAATTGGGGTGACAAAATTAGTGCTACCTCCATACCCTTACCAATTGGAGAAGAAAAGACTCGAACTACTTTACAGCCTAAAAAGAGAATTGCAATCAGAGGCATGTCATGCTGTAAAACCTATGAATCAGTATACCTCCCAGGTCAACTGACAGGCTTGAGTGTGCGGTATTCTTTTTCTGTTATTGATCTTATGCCATAAGGATCAGGTTCCACTTCTTCTTCCATACCTTCTTTAGGAGGGTAGCCATGTGTACGTGCTTGCGACCACTGATCTCTTACCCCACAGTCAATAGCATACTTGATTGTGCGTGCCAAGTATCCTTTATCTGTTATGAGATGTGGCTGGACTGCCAACATTCTCATGATACCTGAAAAAGTGTCACAAATTCACAATAACAATTTAAGAACTTTATCCCATCAGGCCATCACATATGGATCATTAGAAACTTGACGCCCAAGCAATAATCCATTTTATTGTTAACATGTGTGCATTGGTGAAACATCAAAGACCAAAAAATGCTCAGTTATGACAAATTCAAAACTGGTGAAGAAACAACTGGAGCACTTAGCATGTTTCAAGAGTAAGCTAGCAGATCTCTGACTGCATTTCTCTGGAAGTCACAATACTACAAACTAAGGTATATTATTTTCATCCTTTTTTACATCGTTTGCTAACATAGTTACTACAAAAAGTTGTTTGTTGCTTTGTCAACCACCACATTTAGTACCAACTAAGCACTACATTAAACCTTCTTCTCGAAAGAAAGTAAGAAACTACAATAAACTTAAGTTTCTTTTGGTTAATTAGGGTTATGTGTGACACTTTTGGTTTAACTGATATTATCTCCAGAGATTACATTAAAGGTAAAAAAAGGAGGTATAAATTAGGGTTACACTTTAAGAAAGATAAGGTGAAGTTTGCCAAATAACATTGAAGTTTTTTTATTTAATTTAACATTTTAAAAAATTCATAAATAGATTCTCAAAAATGCAAAAGAAACTTTTTAACTTGAGAAGTTTTTCTCAGAGTGCAAAAAAACAACTATAGGAAATTGAAAAGGTCACAACCGCTTTTTCTGATAAGTGATAATACAGGAAAAAAATAGTCTTTCGTTGGGTGGTTGAGTGATCTGTGTAACACAAATGCAGAGGTCAAAAAGAGGTTTCACAAAAACTGGAGAAAAGAAAAATAAAGTTAGTGACTTGGTGAGACAATAGATCAATGGAACTAAGTAAGCATATCAACAAGATTATACCCGCAACAATGCCATCTCCAGATGCTGACATATCAGAAGTAAAAGGGGTAAGCGGAGCATCCTCCATCCCAAGAACTGCACCATCGTCCTCCTTAGTGTAGTAGTGTACCTTAGAAGTCCCATTTGTTACAAACAAAACCTTGAGATTTTCATGCCAAAATGGAGCAATTACTTCGGGTTCATAGTGGACAAACTTAGATCGTGCATTGTTTTTAGTGTCAAATTCTTCAGTGGGCTTAATCCCACATAGAAACTCGAGTTCCTGCTTAGTAACCTCAATCACATCTGCAAGATTCCATGCTTGTTGAATGAACATCTTGGTTTCTTCACCAGACTGCCACAATGGCAATGGAAGGTTAACATCATAGAAAATAATTCCTCCAAGTTGCTTTGAGATCTTGATGGCTTGCAATGTAGTGGATCTCATGTTTCGTTCAAGCAGAGAATGTGTGCTGAAGTAAAACATCTTAGCCTGCATTAGAAGTCATATAGAAATTCAGTAATTTCCTGGTGTAATATAGCCAGTAAAAAGGCTTATTAATCAAGTACTAAAGCGAACAACATGGAGTTGGACTCAGAAAATAGGAGTCTTCTTTTGTATTCAAATTTTTATGAATCTTCCATTTAAGTAAAAGAACTGATTATGAATGATTTAAAAAGATTTTGCATTATATACAGAAAAAGCAAGACCCGCACAACTTAATACATCCAACCAACAGAGAGAAAAGGAATAACTAATGATTATTATATTGTTCCATAGATATGAATCCGTTACCTCCTTTAGCACATCAATGTTGATCTCAGACTTAGTCAGAGCATCCTCTGCACAAGGTTTGACACAAGTCATTCTTAAACGACCTCTCTTACCAATCTTCATCTGTGATACAGCTGTCGACCTTTTGGCATCAATGCGAACTGACCGAGTTTGGACATTGTTCACATTCATGTAATAGAGCATGGCCTGCCCATATTCATCATCCCCAAGTTTACCCATGAAAGCAACCTTACCGCCCAAACTTGCTAGAGCTATCGCAACACTACCTGCACATCCCCCGGGAGCCCTAATAAATTTTTCTGGGGCCCATAATGCATCCTTCATTCTTTCATGCATTTCATGATCTATAAGTCTATTGGCTGGCCTTCCTGATGGCACAAAAGCATGTTGTGCAGATCCAAAGCAACAAACAAGAGGAGGCCAGCCATATGTAAAGCTAATATCTTCCCCATCGTCTTTTTCCAATTCTATTTCTCCCTCACTCTCATCATCAACATTGTTAATGAATGTATACTCCTCAACATCACTAATTTCAGATTTATTACCTTGATCCTCTATATCATCACCAATCTTTTTTGTGGTCTTCCTCCTCCTCCTCCTCACTTTCTTCTCAGTTTTTTCTTCCTCCACGCCAGTCGAAGCTGATGCAGCTGTGAATAATTAAATAGTTTTAGGGCTAAGATAAACAAAATCAGACAAAAAACTCAGCAAAAAAATATGGGCCGTACCTTTCCTTCGAGTCCTTCGTGGGGTTTTCTTAGTATCTATACTTGATGCAGCCACAATACTTTCCTCATCTGGAGCATCCCTACTTAACTCCAGATCAGAATTCTCATCCAATGCATCAGTTTCTGATTTCTTCCTTGTTCGTTTGGTGGCAGTTCGTTTAGTAGTCAGACGCGTCCTCTTTTTAACAACTGCCTCACTATCACTGAGCTCATCTTGAGCTGACGCTTCTACAATTTTCGTTCTAGAGGTAGCCGCAAGATGCCATTTACTACTATGTAATCTAAAATTCTGAGCATGCATTAAGTTTATCGATGAACAATACTGCCAATTTGAATGGCACCTACATTATAGAACAAACAAAGTTACTAATGCATATGTTCAACACAGTGAATACTTATTTGATAAATGAGCTGAGGCAAGTTCTTCTCCTCATGCAAATTCCCAGTAACATGTCCAGAAAATAGAATTTACAGTGTGAGAGTTCCAGAAATCCTCTAAGCAAATTTAGTTAAACTCTTGCTCAAATGAAATATAAACAAAGGAAAAAAACATGGGTTTTAAGTTCATTTATGTAAGCAGTTAAAATCATGAAGTCTAAAGCACATATCTTGTCGGAAGTAGAACCCATGAAGATAGAATTCAAAGGACAAAATTCTAAATTACAAAGGGAAATGAGTTAAAGGAAATGAAAAAGTAAAGAGAAAAAGCATATATAGAGAAAGGGATAAAAAACCTGGGCAGAGAAAGAAAATGCGCGAAAGAGAGAGAAGCCATAGCAATTAGCGGAGCCCTTGAAGAGCTCAGACTCAGTGCTCTGCAATTGCCAAGACTCGGTTGTGGGGTTTTAGACTGCCAATGCCAGAGGATGAGGGGGTTTATGGAGAATGGAGCTTTTATGGTAGTAAAGTAACTATTAACTGTAAAAATAATATTTTTAACGACGGCTGTCTTTCCCAAAACGACGACGCTTCCACGTTAGTGAATAGTGGCGCATAAACATAGCCTAAATTGACCACTGTCCCTCGCTTCTCTCCAGTCTCCATGAATCGAGTGAATTCAATCTGTAGCGTCATTTGTTTGCGTGTGCGTGTCCTTCTCTTGGGTAATTCAAATGTTCACTTACATCAAATTTAACCAAGGTACCCCATTTCTTAATCTTTCGTTTAGTAGCATGACATCTCAAAGAAAAAGGAAAATCTGTGGTTTCAGAATCTTTGAAGATTAAGATTTAAAATTTATCGTTTTTCATATTTTTTTTTTGTATCATATAGATTGATGCTATGTGAAGGGAGTTACAACTAGAAAAATATAATCAGCTTCACCTAAATTATTGAGAAGCTACTCCGGATGAATATTTTCAATCTGCTTTTGCCCACTAGACGTGGGGTTGGTGCCGTCATGAAGGGCTGTAGAGGTAATGTGGATTTGATCTTTTATTATTGTATTGTGCTTTAATACCACTAATATAAGCAAACTCCGCACTTGTTACGTGTATGTAATCAACAATCAGCCATGAATTTATGGTTTTGGGGTCCAAGTGACACAGTAAGCATTGGAATTTTTCGTACTTTGGAGTTTGTTTTCTTTGTTAAGTTCTTTGACAGTTGCTACATTTCATTGCAGCAACACGTTATTCATTTTTCCATTCATCCCCAGAAACCACGGTTGAAGTTCATTCCCAAGAACAGGAAGTAGTGATTGCTATGGGAAGCAATGTGGGCGACAGACTTTGTAATTTCAATGAAGCCTTGCAATTGATGAAGAAATTAGGTATAAATATCACTAGGCACGGTTGTTTGTATGAGACTGAACCAGCCTATGTAACTGATCAGCCTCGCTTTCTCAACTCAGCAGTTAGAGGTGTTACAAAACTTGGGCCACACGAACTCTTGGGAGTGCTTAAGAAAATTGAAAAAGACTTGGGTCGTACTAATGGAATAAGGTATGGTCCAAGACCAATTGATTTGGATATACTGTTCTATGGAAGGTTCAGTATTCATTCTGATATACTAACTGTTCCTCATGAGAGAATTTGGGAGAGACCGTTTGTAGTGGCCCCTTTGTTGGATTTATTGGGATCGTCTGTAGAGAGTGACACAGTTGCTTGCTGGCATTCATTTTCACAACAACCCAACGGACTTTTTGAAACATGGGAGAAACTGGGCGGTGAGTCCTTGATTGGGAAGGAAGGGATGAAAAGGGTTTTACCCATTGGAAACCGTTTATGGGATTGGTCTCTGAAAACATCTGTCATGGGTATCCTTAATTTGACCCCAGACAGTTTTAGCGACGGAGGAAAGTTCCAAGCAGTAGAAGCAGCAGTTTCTCAGGTTCGCTTAATGATTTCAGAAGGAGCAGATATGATTGATGTTGGTGCACAATCCACACGGCCTATGGCCACTAAGATTTCTGCTGAAAAGGAGTTGGAAAGACTCATCCCTGTCTTAGAAGCTGTTCTAACAATGCCTGAGATGGAGGGGAAGCTAATCTCTGTGGATACTTTTTATTCAAAAGTTGCTTTGGAGGCAGTCAGCAAAGGGGCTCATATTGTAAATGATGTATCTGCTGGGCAGTTAGACCCTGACATGTTCAAGGTTGTTGCTGGCCTTAA
Source organism: Clausena lansium (assembly GCA_030449835.1). Taxonomy (NCBI): domain Eukaryota; kingdom Viridiplantae; phylum Streptophyta; class Magnoliopsida; order Sapindales; family Rutaceae; genus Clausena; species Clausena lansium. Next base: position 5,388,151 of record JASUUF010000195.1, read on the forward strand.
GGTTCCATATGTGGCAATGCATATGAGGGGAGACCCATCGACAATGCAGAATGAGGAGAACCTGCAGTACGATGATGTTTGTAAGCAGGTTGCTTCTGAGTTGTATTCAAAGGTTAGAGATGCAGAATTATCAGGTATCCCAGCTTGGAGGATTATTATTGACCCTGGAATTGGATTTTCAAAGAAAACGGAACATAATTTGGACATCCTGCTTGGGTTGTCAGCTATAAGGAAAGATATTGCAAAGAAAAGTTTGGCTGCATCTCATGCTCCTCTATTGATAGGACCCTCCAGGAAAAGATTTTTAGGTGAAATATGCAATCGCCCTTCTGCTGTTGAAAGAGATCCTGCAACCATTGCTTCTATCACTGCTGGGGTTCTGGGAGGTGCAAACATTGTGAGAGTACATAATGTACGAGATAATTTAGATGTGGTGAAGCTCTGTGATTCAATGTTGACTCGGGGTAAATCTCTTGCGTGATTTGGAATGATTCAGATTATTGTTTTATTTATTTATTTGGTGGGATTCTGCTTGTTTCTCTCTCTCTTCGGAATACCAAAAAGGCTAATGTGATAAGGTCAAAAAAATGAGCTTAGTAATAAAGATTCCTGATACTTTGGCAGATGTTGCATCTTTACCCAAATGTGTTCAGCCTGTTACGGTGGCAGCTCAAGAATTTTTTACCCATGAATTTTGCTTGTTTTTAATAACTGTGTAATTCATGACATTTTCTTAAACATGCATAATCAAGCTAAAAACGATGCTCTAGAAAAATGAGTTCACGAATATTATTGAGTTCCCACTAACTGCCATTTCATCATCCTTTATTCAATCCATATCTCGCTTATAGTACAAATTCGAACAGATAAAATAAAAAAGTTGAAATTCCACATCTGATATGAATAACTTGAATTAAAACTGAGATACCATAGTACCATCCACTAGGTCTAGACCAGTGTGACATCCATGAAGAAGAGAGCAGTTATAAGATCAAAATTTGATAAGGTATCAATACAGAAGTAAATTTGCATCTAACTAAAATGCAGGTATTCCTTTCACAAAAGTTATACAAGATAGTTACCATTAACTTACAGATATTGATGAAACCAAAGAAGCAACAAAAAGAAACAAAAATGTTAGTTTGTAAACCATTCCTTCATTCAGGCCCCAGTTTGCAGTCTAAGAACTATTGTTTTGCTTCAAAACCTCAGCTTCAGCCCTGGCCATAGGGTCATCCTTCATCTCAGAATCTTCTTCTTTTTCTCCTTCTCTATCCTGTGCCATTTTCTTTCTATGCAACTCCTCTGCAGCCTGCAATGCAGCACGGTTCTCTGCCTGCATACGCTGCATCTCCTCTTCTTGTTGTTGCCTTTCAAACCACGTATCGGCATCCGCCCAAACTGGAAAATGAAAAAAACAGAATTGAGTCTCATCAGGAAAATACTGATCTGCCAGATCATTTAACAACTGATACATACAACACTGTCCAATACTTCATAAGATATCAACATAATTTGGGTTTGACATAAGTAACCCGAAGAAAACAAACATGATCTCATGGAATTAACCACAAATTTAGTTTTCACTGATATCACCATGACTATGAGAACTAATACACAAATACAAAGCTAAATGCACAAGCATTGAATATTCTGTCCTCAAGCTTTAAAGAAATCAACCCATACCTACCGCTGAAAAATGAGAAGAGATACAAAATGTCTTTATGCTTCTTAGAAACCGTAAACCTAGACAAGGAAAAGAAAGACACGGAAAGGAAATTGAAAATCTTAAACATACAACAACATTTAAATTGAAAATCGGCAACTAACAGTGCTGCTTCCCAGAATATTATTCAAAAACACCGCGGTAAAAGATTTTGTATGGACTTAACTAACTAGGAGAGAACCTAACTAGGAGAGAACAAATTAAAATAGAATAGTTAAGAGACTCTTGCAAGTTCTTTCCATCTCTACAAGATGAGTGGTTGAAATATATCCAGGTCATACTATAAATAAAATCATAGACACAAAGAGCAATCAAGGGAATCAGTGAGAATTTTAGCAATCGAGGTAATTGAGCTCCAAAACTCAATCTATTTCAATCTGATGAGAGTCTAACTTTAGACCAAAAAATATTACTTTTTCATAATTTCATTTCAAGGGTCACTGCCTACGAAGAAGTAGAACAATTATAGAGAAGTCAAACCAATATTTACTTCTAACAAAGCCAAACCGAAAACCTAAACCCCCCCAACAATAGAGCGGGTCAAAATCAAAATTTAGTAACAAAACCAAATGCAAATAGCAGAAAAAATTGAAAAAAGAAAAAGAAAAAGAAAAAGAAAGGAAAGGAAACATACTGGGCTGAGCGGCCCAGCCTTGCTCGCCACCCTTGATGCGTTCAGGGAGGGCGTAGTTAACAGTAAGGACACGGCCGTAGAGTTCAGCGCCGTCCATGTTGTCCATAGCCTGGATGGCGTCTTCTTTTTCGAGGAAAGTAACGAAGCCAAAAGAGCGATGCTTCTGGGTGGCCTGATCCAACGGCGTCTTCACGTCTTTAATGTCACCGAAGGGTATGAATGCCGCGTGTAGTATCGCCTCGTTCACTTCCTCTGCTAGTCCTCCTACGTACAGCGTGTTCTTCTGTACCGCCAGATTCGCCATCCCTTATCCCACCACCTCTTCTCTTCGTTCTATTTTCTTCTTCCTCCTCCTCCCGATAGATTTTGCTTATGCGTTTCTTTTTTAAAGGGGAAATTTAACCAGTTTTATCATTTATCATCTTCAACTGGGCCAGCAAATTAGGAAAAGCCCAAAATCCTTTACTTTATGAGTTTTTTTTCTTCTATATAAAATAATAATAATAATAATAATAATAATAATAATAATAACTATTTACTCTTATCTAGATATAGATTGGTTTCATTACCATTAACATCACCTTTCTCGTAGGAGTGGCAAAAATACCCGTCCGAACTGGACCCTACCAATATGAACTGGATAATACCCGGATTGGAGATGAGGATGGACCGGTCCCGAGCATCACTTGAAAAGTTCGGATCCGATCCGGAACCCAAATTTTATAAAAAAAAATTATTATAAAATATATACTATTTTCAATAATTATATTTATTATATATATATTTAAAATTTTAAGCATTTAAAGTTCCTATTTTCATGTTTAATTTCATTAAAAATAAATTAATAAATTCTAAAATAAATTAAAAAATATTCATATATAATATTATAAAATATAAAATCCAGATTTTAAAACCCGGATTAAAAAACTCGGACCGGTGCCGGACTTTTTAAGCCTGGAACGGGTGGCCAAAAAATAAGCCCGGGCCAAGTTCGGGTATGGCAATACCCGGACCGGACCCGGATTTTGCCAACCCTACTTTCTTGTGTATGTTATCTTTCTTTATTCTCAAAGGAAGTCATAATTCCAATGACTCATGAACTAAAGGTCTGTTATTTTCCAATCTTTAAATTCACCCATTCTTGCCATTTTCAGGAACAGCTATCCAGATTACATAGCTTGAAATTCAAGATATCTTGTGAACATTATTGTAAGTGAAATCCAGCAAAATGGTTTCAATAAAACTTCCCAAACAAGTGACGTCTAATGAACTTAGTTTCGATAGCTGCTGAAATAGGGTAGGCTATTGAGTTCAGTTCACACACATGAAAGCCGCTCACAACTTCAAAATCATATACTTGAAGCTAAGCTGCTTACAACTCGAAAGCTCTGCTTCAGAGCATTATCAATAACATCATTATATTATATTTAAAACACATTAGACGTAATAAAATTGAGAAGCTGGGGACGACTAATGAATTGATAGAACTCTTTGGAAAAAAAAAAAAAACAAAGAGATAAATTATTGTGTCACCATTTTTCCATAAATTATAGGCTGCTTTTCCAATTCCAAAATTTTATGCAAGCATCCTAGACAGTGTAAGGTCATCTATGTTCAAATACAATCTCTGTAAATTTGACGAACAAACAATTGGCCAGTTCTCTCAATCACCTCCCCTCCCAATTATTCAAAAATTTGTGACAACAATTGCTTCTTAGCAGCCAAAAAATGGAAATTTTGCATTGGTTCACTTCTTGCGCAAGCACAAGAAGCCAACCATCACAGAGATGCCAACAACAGCGACAGGGACAGCCCAATATTGCTTTGTCAAGTTCTTGAGCTTTAGTGCAAAATCTGATGGTTGCCTTTTAGATGAAATTTCAAGTTCCGGGATCAATGGGGATGAAGTGTCAAGATCACCAATACAAAAGCTCTCCAGGAGTTCCCTTGCATCTTTGCTATGCCCAGCATCTTCAAACTCGTCTGTCGCATCTTTTGCTACAACAAGGAGATTACAAGCATCAAATCATATCAAGGGTTCAACATCTATGACACTGATACAGAAGGGAATACTCTTTGAATTAAAAGCTTAATACATAATGTAATCAGATCCCACATTGTCACAGATCATACTTGGATTGTAATAGACTTGGTAGTGCAGTAAATTTTCAGGAGAGATCTATTATGAATAAACTAAAATGCAAGAAAAGAGTTACCAGTTGCAGCAAGAACTACATCATCTCCACCGGGATGCTCATCCAAATATGAAGTGACATCATACACCTGAGATTGACAACAGAGATATTTACCAAATTTCAGAACATTATTTACCAAAAAATAAAAGTTGAAATTCCTAAGAACCTTTGATTCAATCAATATGAATGAGGCATTTCATATATCACAAACCTCGATCTACCCTACAATCCAGTAACTATTAGTATGCGGGACAACTCAGCAAGCACATAAATTTTCTAAAGGTAATCAGCACACGGTAAAGATAAGCTAAATGGAATATAGCATGGATGATACTGAAGCAATTAATTCAATACCAATCAAGCAAAGCTTTTGGGATTAATAGTTCTGAAATGTTTTACACCAAGTTGTGACTGCATCTTGATAATAATTTTATTTTTCAAGCCCAAAGAGCAACTATTTGACCTATGGCTAACCCAGTATTCAAATCCTAACTTCTTAGCTAATGAATGGAATCAAATAAGAATTTTGACTGATGCACTTCACGAAGGAAAAAAAATAAGGGAAAAAGAAAGGGTACCTTGTTATCAACAACGATCCAGCAATCGTCTTTGGTGTTATGGTGAGAAGCTTCTTGCATCGTGTAGAGCTTTGAGAGAGTCGGCATCTCCCCGTCTCTCTCTGCAAGATTTTCTGAGAGCCTCACCAATTACCAATTACCAATTGCCAATCGCATCGCAGCCCGTTTTCTGTCTCCTCGGGTTAAAAGGCTTCCACTTCTTTGGCCTTTTGTCTTAAATAATTTATTTATTTCTTTTTTAGTATTTTCCTGCGAACTTTTCTATTTTTTCTTTTTCGCTGCCAAGATTTTTAATTACAGTATGTAATGACAATAATTAAAAGCAAGAAATAGTTTTGAATAAATTGATATGATATGATGTGAGAAAATTAGTTGGAAAGTGATAATATATATTTTTTTAATTATGTATGGCTACGATAATTTTATATAATCAATCTCTTTATATCACATCAATTAATATTTATATACATACTTATTTATAAAATGTAATTTTGAGATTTAATTAGAATTAATATTTAATTCAAATTAGGAATTAATTAAAATAAAAGATAGAGATGTGAGAGTTGAGATATTAATCTATTCCGAGTTTGGGTGAGAAGGAAAATTTTTTTTAATTATTTTTATTTTTCAACAGGTGCAATTTTAAAATAGATAATATTAATTAAAAAATTAAGGCGGGTGAGATAAATTAAGATATCGAATATCACTACCCTAAAAAGGTCCGACCCAACCGTGTTCACGTGGGCTAAGGCTGAAAAATTGACACACCACACACTAGCAAAGTCACAACTCACAAACCTTAATCCCTCTTGTTCACAAATCAACATTTTTCACTTATCACCACACCACAACACAACAGCACCGCCAACCACCACCACTAGCCATTCAGCAACTAAAACAATCGGCAGTCGCCACCCACCCACATTTCCACAGTCAACAGTGCTGAGCACGAGGGAAAGACATGCATGCAGCCATTGTAGCCGTTCCCATCAACCGCTGCCACCGTTCCCAGCCACTTCACTTTGAAAGCCATGCGACATCATTCCCGTCAACCGCAACCACCGCCGCTTGAATCCTGCCGCCATTAACTTTGATAATTTTTATTTTCCTTGCTTTCAACTTCCATTTAAGTTTATAATTAGTTATTGTTATTTTTTTTTTTTTTCATTTAACCTTATAAATAGTTGTTACTATAGTTGTTTGTAATTAAGAAAATTATGGTTGGAGTTGGATAAAGTTCGAGCTCAAACTTGATCCGATAAGAGTTGGGCTGGCCCTACCCCTTCGAAGGTCAGAGCCGTTCATTTCACCCATATTCTGACAGCCCATTGCCGAGAATACCTGCACCCCGCACCAAACCAAGTCCAGAACCACCTCACTGTGGTTTAAATGAGGAAGAGAAACATGAAAAGACACAAATATCCTTGTGATTTGAAAAACTTTTTATTGTCATATTACTTCTAACAAGTTTTGAAATTTATACCTATTTAAAAGAACATAAAATTTCAGTAAATTAAATAATTGAAAGCATGCTTTTTTTTCCCTCCCCCCACGGCAATATCATACATGGCCACTACGACAACATTACTGGTCAAAACTCAACAAAAGAAAGAAAGGGGTTAATCAATAAGTGCGTAGATTAGTTGGTTAAGGGACTAAACTACCTTAACTAAGGTCCTCGATTCGAGACTTAGGAATGGAGTTGCGATTAAATACTTGTTGGGAGAGCTTTGCTACCTTAGTGGTCCTACCCTGCTCGAATCTAAATTAGTCAAAGTCCAATGTGGTCATTGGATACCAGATGGTTTAGACAAAAAAAAAAAAAAAAAGAAAGGGGTTACACATGATGAATGATAATGAACATCCATAGTAGGTACCCATATTTCATACGTCAAGCCCTCAAGGTCAAGCAACTCGCAGGAAATTTACATTTTACAAAGGAAGCAAAAGAGAAGGGATAGACAAGAAAAGAAGGAACGATCAAAACCGAAAGCCACATCAAAACGATTGGGAGAAATAAATGCAAAGACACATGTATCCTCAATTCCTCATGTCTCATTTAATCCAAAACAAAAGCGAAGAAGGAGAAAAATCAATAATATTAAAAATTTCAATAGTTAAATCTCAATTATTATGTTTATTTATTTAAATAAAATTCATATTCATCATCCAATAATTAAATGTTACATCAAGTTGTGACTCAATTATTCAGATTCTTATTATTACGCGGAGAAAAAAAAGACAAAGTAAAGAAATTACCAAAAATCATAAACATGCATTGTCCTGCATGTTATAAATTAGACAACAAATTAATAAGTATTAACTTCTTTGTCTTGGTGCATTTTGAAAGTGTGAACAAAAATAAAATAAAAGTTATTCATAATCCCACAAAAATGATGAGATTAGAAATAAATAAATAATTGTTTTTGTTGGAAATAACTAAATAATTGTCTTGGAATTGAATTAAAGGTGCTGTTGTGTGTGTGTGTATACCCCTCAAGCAATAATTTGTGAAACAAATTCCACAAGCATTAATTTGTAGTTACTAGAAAATGTGAACTCATACCATTTAGAACTGAGTGAGATCTGCCCTTCCACCTTTAATAAACCTAATTAGATTTATGTTCCACCCAAACAACCAATTGGGTGATTCTTAGGACAAAAACTATAAGGGCATGTTCGGTATTATTTTTGAATTTGTATTTTCTAAGAACAAAAATGAAAATAAAAATGGTGTTTTGCAGTTGTTGTATTTCGAATTTAAGTATGTGTCTGGTATCATTTCCTGTATCCTGTATTTGAAAATTGAGAACAATAATATGCGTTCGGTAGACACAGTTGAAAATAATAAAAACAGAAAATATATGTTCGGCAGTACCATTTTCAAAAATATTTTTTATTAAGCATTTAAGTCATACTTATAATCAGAAAAATAATTATTTAGCTAATACATACATAAATATATCATAATAAATTAAACAAAATAATTATAAAAAAATAAATGATAAAGTTTTAGTATTAATATTAATACAAAAAAGTTTTACATTGTCATTGTTTTTACACTATAATTAAGACGTCAATCACAATGCCTTTGCTCAGTTGAGCAAGCTCTTCAGCATACACATGAATTTTCCCTGGCTTCCAGGGTTTGCAAACAACCTTCACAATTTCATGATTCTTCTAATGAATATGCATATTTAGAACAACACCTCCAAATACTCCCCATCTTCTAACTTGAACATAATTCTTCTTTTTCTCACCAGTGTGTTTTAAGTAGTGCCTCTCTCTCTCGGTTAAAATTTCAGGATCATATGCTTCAGCTGGGGCCTTGGGAAGCTCAAATTTGCTCAACTTCTCAAAGAGCCATGCTTCCTTACGTTTTGACTGATAAGTTAGCAGAAGAATGAAAAGGTTTAACTAATAATTATATGGTTTACTAAGACAAAAATAATCCAAACTAAAGAAATCTTAATGAATAATGATAATCCTTCTAATTAGTGAGGTCAATGAGAAAGCTTAATCCCACAATATATGTTCCTCTCTTTTTCCAACATGCAAAAGGAGAAAGAAAAAAAACTTGAATAGGAAGGCAAACTTAAAACAAGCCACTGATGATCATCAGTTACTGCCTAGAGATAAAACAAAGCAGTCCAGCATTTCTCAATAGCTATTCCATAACTACCATCCAGATTACCCATTACCCACAAAGAGCACTAATGAATCAAGTGTTTTGCACAATGAAATAGTTAAATACAGAAAACACAATAACTAAATTACCTGTCATTGATTCACTAGATGAGCTGGTAGCATATATGGCAACTTTCAATGTTTTGAAAGTCTGAGAAGGATGAGTTAAATAGATGAGAAGAAATCTTCTATCATGATGCGTTTCAAATTTTGAATTTAGCTAGTTGATGAGATTCAGCTAAGGCAAATCAGTTTTAGTTGAAGTCTATCTGATTCTTTGGCTCACGATAAACTTATGGCTTGTATAAATAGACTTCTTGTGATAAGAATAAAATAGATTCTGAGTTACCTTTTATCTTGCAAATATTTGTTTATGGTATCAGAGCTGTTCGGCACTATTAAAGCAATGGCAAATGCTAATCTAGCTCATTAAGTCAATGTGAACAATGGCAACCCCTCACCACAAACATTTAGCTTCTCAGTTCCAATAAAACTTGATAAGAACAATTTTATGATATGGAAATCACAGGTTTTGCCTTTTATTCGTGGCAACAACCTCGAATCACTAATCAACGGATCAAAAATCATACCAAACAAAGTCCTGGTAGTGTTTGATGAGGAAGAAACAGTTACAACTGTTGAGAATCCCAAATATATTCAATGGAAGCGTCAAGACCAAATTCTACTTGGTTGGCTTCTATCCTCTATGACTGAGTCAGTCCTGAGCACAGTTGTCCAATATGAGACTTCATTTGAAGTTTGGAATGCTCTTGAAATGGTGTTTGCATCCCAATCTAAAGCTAGAATACTGCAATTAAAAATGCAGCTTCAAACCACAAAAAAGAATACTATGTCTATGAGTGATTATGTTACAAAAATGAAAGAGTTTGCTGATAATCTTGCTGCTGCAGGGAAACATGTTGAAGAAAGCGATCTAGTTTCCTACATTCTTGCAGGCTTGGGGTCTGAGTATGATCCTGTGGTGGTAAATATAACAGCCAGAACTGATGACTTATCTCTGCCTGAGGTCTTTTCGTTCCTGCTAAATCACGAGAGACGACTGGAGCAACTCAAAATATATTTTCGTAACAAATAGAGTATCCAATCTTAATAAAATGGGAAACAATTTTAATTATTCCATTTTACGCTTATAAGCTTTAATGACCGTAGTCAGCCCTAGAAAATTGTATGACTTCATTCTGTTGTCATTTTAAGGTACCATAATAAATGTGCATCATCTAAATTCATTTACTACTCTTGTCACTGCTCTATCCTAACCTAAAGACTAAAGTCCTTCAAAACTAAAAAATCTTCTTGTAATTTCAAACATCAATGGCGTATTTCAGAAATATACTATCAATCATAGCTTCAGTTTGTTTTAGCGTTATTGCCACTGCATTAGCTTGCTCTAATGAACAATGCAAGGTCATATTTCTTTATAATGAATACATTATATATTAAAAAAGAGAGAAAGAGAAGAAATTGATATGTTTGTTTAATTAATTTCTGAGTTATGAGTCTGATTCTGATAATTAATATTTGTGATTTTAGCTGGGAGATGATTGCTCATCTGGTGCAGATTGTGCGGCTGGTATCTATTGTTTCTCTTGTTCCTTAGAAAGCAAAGGTTCAAGATGTGTTAGATCATCTTTTACAGACCAATTCAAGCTTGTGGTAAATTTATGTCCACTCTCTTATTGTGTTAAATATCATAGAAATCTAGCCTTTTTTTTTTCTATTGACAATATATACTCAAATTGAAATCTCATGTATGAATATTATTGACATAAATTTTAATCATGATTTTTTTTCAATTTTTAACAGAATGACTCACTGCCTTTCAGCAAATATGCATTCCTGACAACACATAATTCTTTTGTCATTAGTGGAGAGCCACCACATGCTAAATTTCCAAGAAATACCTTAACAAATCAAAAAGATAATGTCACACGGCAGCTTAATGTGAGGTTACTTTGTAGATTACATATTCAAGTCAACAATTGTAATTAGATCAAATTAGCTATAATTTTTTTTCTCTAAATTCACAGAATGGTGTTCGAGCCTTAATGTTGGACACATATGACTTCAAAGAGGACATATGGTTGTGTCACTCTTTCGATGGAAAATGTCTTGACATAACTACATTTATAAGTAATTGATTACTTACATTTCTTAATCAAATAGCTACAATCGTTTTTATGTTTTGTCTTTCAACAAGGAACCTGCTAGAGACACTTTTAAGTAAATAGAGGCCTTCTTGTCAACTAATCCAACAGAGATTGTAACAATAATTTTAGAGGACTACGTTGAGACCCCAAATGGCTTAACCAAAGTTTTCAATGAAAGCATTTTGATGAATTACTGGTTTCCTATTTCAAAGATGCCGCAAAATGGACAAGATTGGCCGCTGGTGAAAGACATGGTGCCAACAACCAAAGGCTTATAGTCTTCACTTTAAAGAAATCTAAGCAAGAAAGTGAAGGCATAGCTTATCAATGGAACTACATGGTTGAAAATCAATGTAAGCTGCCATATGCATAAGAAAAATACGTACTGCTTATGTACCGTTGTTGCTAGAATAACCGTTGTTCCAATGCCATATGTAGACAAACTGTTTTTGTCGTTAACATTTTACTCCAGAATAAAAACTATAGAGCATCTAATGAATGTTGTTAAAGACGACCGATCGTTTTCAAATAATTTAGCAACTGTTTTTTTTAATTTTCTAGATAAACAATGTGTCGTTTAAGATGATATAAAACTTCAAAATAGATTTAGGCTCGATTTGGTATTGTGAAAAAAAAGTTGTAGCTATAAAATAAAAATTAATATTGTATATTAAAAATGATTTTTAAATAATAATTTTGATAAAAATAATAAAGGTATTATATATTTTTCATCATACAAGTGGTGAATCAAATCAACTTAACTTTGAAGTTAAAGCAGGTAGTGTTTATCAAACACTTTACAACTGTAGTTTTTTAAGCTACAGCTGTCAAATCTCAATACCAAACAAGGCTTTATATGGAGGTGAACCAGTGATGCATCAATCACACATGCTACTATCTAAGCATGGAAATTAATTAAAAATTGCATTAATCAGCCTCTTAGTTAAAAAAAAGTTTAATTTTTTTACTTTTTGATATATTATATATTATAAAAATATAATTAGATGATTATATGAGAAAATTAGTGCACTGATATGATTTTTAATTAGTTTTTGGGAAAAATGCTGAGGTAGGTGCATTTGTATTAATTAATTATAGTATGGGTAGCAAGCCTTTTTGTCATTATCACTTGGCGAACATTGAAGTGTGAATGTTTAATAAACAATTAAAGGATCTGTTTTTCCTAACTAGTTATGGACTTTTTTAGTATTAAGGTATTGCAGCTTTTAAGCTATGACTATTATGAGAAAAAAAACTGTAGCTATGAAATAAAAATTAATAGTGTGTAGTGTTGGTGGTTAAATATAGACCAGGGGTATTAAGGGCATGACACATGGGGAACTTGTCTCTGGACCATGATAAAGAGTGAAAGGGAAGCTAAGGAATGGAGAATGACCGTGATAAGATGACTAGGGGAAAATGACAAGGGGAAGATGACCATGGGAAGTTAAATAGGGGAGATGGAATGAGGGGGTCCTAGGGGGACGACGACAAGTGACGCATAATGACCCCAAAACCATACCCACAAAGCCAAACGACAATGCGAGACCATGAAGCCCTAGCGATCACATGAGCACCACCAAACCATGCAGCTACTGTACAGTCCTCACTTGAACTGCCTCTGACACAAACGGCATGGAAATGGCTAGCATAGGATTCAGTTGGATGGAAACAAATACTGTTGAAAAAAGAATGTTATTTATTAGAATTTAGAATTCTAGCTCTCCGGAAAGCCTAACATGTTGAGATACGGAACGAAGGTACGTGCCGTGTCCATCAAACTATTACAAGTTCCATGTCGCCGCCTTCGTATTCGTAACTCCAGAATTCCAGCGAACCACCAAAGTAAGGGTGGAAAAGGGGGGACCACAGACAAGTCACCTGCACTATCCCCAGAAAACTTAGGCGCTCCCTAACTCAATTGGTCCATTCAAAATGAACCAATTGAACCTGGAGACACACTGTCACCACAGACTGTCCCCAAGAGGATCACTTTCAACTCAAGAAAAACTCAAAGTCACCAATAAAATGAGTCAAATTACTTAAAAGCCCTACCTGATGAGAGATATCTCTAATTACGGCTTGCCACGTGTCCCAAAGAAACACAAAGACGTCCTCAGGGGCACTCCACTATAAAAGGTCAGGTTTGTCATACAAGGGAGGTAAGCTGACTCTTTCACTTAGAAGCTCACTTATCCCTAAAAACTCACTCATATCTTTTATTCTAGGGTTTCCACTGAAACCCATCACTTTTTTGGACCTCCCACTGACTTGACCGTAGGAGTGCCGGCGCCGCCTCTAACGGATGTTCTGTTTGATTTCAGGTTCTTCCCTGTCGCTGCCTCAACATCCCCAGCGAGCTACCTCTGAACATCTCAGTCTCCTCCATTTCCACCATAAAATCAGCTCCCATAAGAGAAGCTCTCATAATGTTTTGGGCTGAACCAGATTTTGGCCAAAACATGTAGTAAATTTTTAAATAATAATAATACTAAGTCACCGCAACTAGTTTTTCCCAAACACTTTAGTACTATAGCTTTTAAGTTACAGCTGTCCAACCTTAATATCAAACATAGCTTAAGAAAGGTTATTGTGAAATTATCACATGTGAATGCTTTGATTCATTACTATATACACAACAAAATCAATGCTTTGATATTAGGAAAGTGGTGGCTCGTTGGACCTTAAAATATTTAAAATTAAGGGCTATTTGATAATGCTATAACTTTTACAATAATTGTTTTAAGGTGTACTATAGAAATAATCAGCAGTGAAGAGAATCAGTTAAATGTTTAGTAATATTTATTTTAAAATTGATGTAAGTCTTAAAAGTAATTGTATGTGTTTAATAAATCTTATTGTTGAACTGCCGTAACAATGTAAATGACTAAAATAGACTTAATATTGAATAAAATTTATTTACACATTTATAAATATGTATATATAATATATAATAATTGTTAACTTAAATAATTTTTTTGTTTTATTTTTTATATCAATGCAATTGGTAACAATAATATTCTCTTTAAATTTAATAATAATAATAATTGATAAGAATAATTTTTAATTTTTATAATATATGTGAGAATATATATGAAATTGTATTAAATATAAAATTAATTCTCAAAATCAGATTTTGAAAAATTATTTTTCTCCTACTTTTCAAAATCTAATGTAGGATGGAGTGGTTTTGTCAAAATTGATTTTTTAAAAAATTATCAAATACCAAAATTAACTTTTAACTTTTTAAAATTACTTTTGAATCTCTTGAAAGTAATCCCAAATAGGCTCTAAGTACATAAGTATTAAGGCTTAAATACTTAAAGACAATTAATATTATTAAACTTCTTAATTAGATTGCGGATAATTGCTTCAAGTTGGGCTGTCTACAAAATCAATGACAAGTAAAAACATCAAAATTTGATAAAAGCAACCAAATTCATTTTTTTAGACAAGAATGAAACCACACACACATGTAATTTTAGATGGCATACAATGACATATATGCATATACATATTCTCTAGTACGGGGGTCTTTATTTTTTTTTATGCGAACACGCTGTTAAGCCATGCGGCTTAAATTTTAATAGAGTTAATTTTTTATACTATTAAACCGCATGACTTTGTAGTGTATTGAAAATTAACTCTATTAAACTGCATAACTTAACGGCATGTCTGCATTAAAAAAAAAAAATCAGGGCGCCTGCACCTGAGAATGATTATATATATAAGAGTGGTGTTGGATGTTCTAAAATTTAATTTCAAATGACATTACATATTCACATGTAATTAATTTATTTATAATTTATGAAAAATTATCAATCCCTGACAAAACATCACATATATCTCATCATTTGAGATGAAATTTGGAATAAAACTTTAAAAAATACATCTATTCATCAGGTTTGAATATCTCCGTCTGATTGACATGCATACACAATTTTCTTTGGACCAACAGGCATCGGGGCGATTTTCTTTCGACAACAGCATTTACTTCAGGGTAAAAAAAAACCTAAGCCTAAAAATATATAGAGATTTTAATTTACGCTTAATGAGTCATGCTCCTGCGTGAATAATATTGTTCACATGTTATAAAACTTGGATTTGCATAGTGTCTGACGTTAAATTTAGATTTGTCACGCATGTTAAATATTACTAGTGTTGCGTTG
This sequence comes from Clausena lansium, assembly GCA_030449835.1. Taxonomy (NCBI): domain Eukaryota; kingdom Viridiplantae; phylum Streptophyta; class Magnoliopsida; order Sapindales; family Rutaceae; genus Clausena; species Clausena lansium. Next base: position 5,403,308 of record JASUUF010000195.1, read on the forward strand.
TGTTGTGTTGTGTTAAAATTCATATTTCTCAAAACTCATAGACACTTGAGATATAATATCTATGTTTAATCCAAATTTGCAATTTGTCAGAGGCATTACATATATTCAAACTTACCTCAATGTTAGTTCATTGACAAAAATTGTTACTGATTTATTTTTCTTTTTAAAAAGAAAGAAAAAAAACCTAAACAAAACACATGCATTGATGGACAAAGGGAGATATGGAGAAACAGAAACAATAAGTTGGTAATTAAGGAGACGAATGATATAGAAGGGACAGTAACGAGTGATCAATCACATCAAAACAACTGCACGTGGGGGCTCACTGACATACCGCACGGCCTTGCGGTCTCAGCCTGCATGTTTCTTCTTCGTAAGTCAATATTTCATCATTTTAGCTTTAGAAATTAGAAAGCCAAAAGATTTGCTACTGCTCTTGCCCTGTCACTGCTGTCCAGCATCCAATGCCTTTTGCAATCGCAAGCTTTAACGACAATTCCTTTCCTCCGAACGCTGTGTAGTTAGTTTAGTCTTTCCCAATGTTATGAAAATTTTATATGTAATTCGTCATGCCATTGCCACCCCATGATCGGCACAATGGTGATAATAAACCCAACTGAAAAGTAGGTGTTAAACAAGAAGAAATGCAATTTGTTAGGAGAAGAATATGGTTTAGGAGACATGAATTGCTGACACGCATTCCACTCTGGAATCTAATGAACGTGGGTTTCAAGAGCTTCTAGGGTGGAGCTACACTGCAAGACTTGTGTTATTTCAAAAACCAAATTTGTATAATGATATTCTCTATTAACCTAACGCAATATTGATGAAGTCAATAGCTGGCAAGAAGTTATAACTTTAGAAGTAGTTTATTATAGAGATAATTTTCCAATATAATTGATGACACTTCAGTGAAATTTGAATAATAATAAAGATTTCAAAACGTTGTGCTAAATTTATCTGTGTCATATAGACTTCGTTTTAAATAATAATTTTAGAGTAATAATATAGCTACAAACTCTTGTATAAATTTATTTTGTACAAACTGATGTGACGTGATTAAATAGGTTGGATTAAATATTTCGGAGTCCACATGATTTGTTTTTATTATTTTGTATTTTCATTCAACTAATAAATTAATGATAAATCAATTTGTACAAAATAAATTTATACAAGAGTTTGTAGCTGTATTATTACTAATAATTTTAAGTTTATCTAGTGGACTAGTGGTGTAAAATTTTATTTATATTATTTCTTCATTAATTGAGGAAATGCATCTATTTCCATAAAAATAATAAGTTTTATCATAAAATTTGGATACGCTTAAAAAACGGAACAGGTTGGCTGTAATGGAATCATTAATGGTACGTATAACTTATGTAACGACTGGTTTGGTCTTGAGCAGTCAATTTTTGACACGTTTCGAAATCAATCTTCTTTTCATTAATCTATTTTTAACTCCGAAAAATCTCATAACAAGTAGTCATCATCTCTGTTTTGAGCTTTACACATTTACTTAACTAACATTTTCAGGCTCGTCCCGGACTGAATGCATGTAAAATGTGAGATCTCTCTCTTTAATGTTGCAATCACACCAACAAGTTTTTCTCTTATAGGCAAACAAGATGGTCCTAGTTATTCTAATACGTATCCTCCATATTGGTTCATTGTCAAAATAATAATAATAATAATAATAACTGGAAGGTATTGTATTTTATGAGTAAAAATCTTGAAAATTAAAAGTACCTTTGTTGAATTTCTCTTTACCAACCAACATTTACATTTTAGGACGCCAAATCTTGGATAAAAGATTGTGCTGCTGTTTATATAAATTTTTCTTTCATGGTAATGCTAGCGAGAAGATTTCACTTGTCAATTTTGGTACCATTTATTACAATACAGAGGTATGATAATGAGGTCACTATGAGGTGCATGGTTTGGCGGTTTGGCCTATGTAGAATTCCCTTCCGCCTTTCTCTTTCTCTCTCTCTATGTATGTGAGTGTGTACATAACTACATACTTTGTAGTATTTGTCTAGAGGCACTCATAATACCCAGACAACTGACTGAACCAAAACCTGAACACAAGCCATACTACCATTTGCAGATGCAGAAGCACAACTTTTTGTTTTGAGGCTTTTCTGCTCCTTGGGAGCATCAATGGCAGTCTTGGCTATGGTGGTTTGCTGTTTGGTTTTGGGGTTCTCTTTCTTATGCTTTGCTCTCTTGAAATGGAATGAGATAAGATACAGAGGCGAACGCTTGCCGCCAGGGACAATGGGTTGGCCAGTTTTTGGTGAAACCACTGAGTTTCTCAAACATGGACCAAATTTCATGAAAAACCAAAGAGCAAGGTTAGGTGCCCCCTTTCTTTTTACAACATTTTTTCTTGTTATTGTTAAGACAGATTTTTGGTTCAAGTTTCTTTCCTTTTCAAGTACTTTTCTTCTTTTTTTTTTTTTAATTTTTCTCTATGTTTGTTGAGTGTTTTTGTGTCTCTATGCCTTGTTTCTTCTTTCTATCACACAAACATACACAAGTTGATTGACCTGTAAAGTGATTTAATTTTCTTATTATATACCAAGTGGTTTATGATTCTTTCACTCTAAAGATAGCCTGGCAAAAAGCAGAGTACTTTTAGCTTCAAGCAGTTTGTTAATCAAAGGCCTCCCTTTTTTTTTTTCCTGGATTCAAAATGGCTACAGGCATGAAATGATTAGTGGGATCTTTCTAGGTGGTTAATTAAACACATTTTTATCTGCATGGATACCACCACTGTTGCTTTGCCATATGATCTTTCTGAAAAGGAATTTGTTGTCTATTATTGTTAGCAAAAGCTTAGTTAGCAATTTGGGTGTCATCATACATCTGATAAATTTTCACAATGTTTCCATCATATGCACTGGTTAAGTGATCATTTGATGAAAAGTAGGCTAGCTGCCTTTTCTTTTACCTTTTTATTTTTCATTGCAGAACTCAAAAGATATCCATCCCAATAGTTTGCAAGAGAAGTAATTGTAGTTGTAGATAGTACAATATCCTAGCATTATTACCCCAAAAGTCAAGGCAAAATTGAAGCAAGTTGAAAAGAAACAGCTTTATCAAAATTTTCCCATTTTGTATGTCTTAGTGCTGAAACCCTGATAAACCAAAATTTTTTCTTATAATTTGCTTAGTTGTATTTCTATTGCAATTTTTGTTTATTGACGTTTGTACATCGATGATGAACGTATACTTAGCAGGTATGGAAGTTTATTCAAGTCACATATATTGGGGTGTCCCACTATTGTTTCCATGGATCCAGAGCTTAACAGATATATCCTTATGAATGAAGGAAAAGGACTTGTTCCTGGCTATCCACAGTCCATGCTTGATATACTGGGCAAGTGCAACATTGCTGCTGTTCATGGATCTGCTCACAAATATATTAGAGGATCAATGATGTCACTTATAAGCCCTGCGATGATAAAAAAGAAGCTTTTGCCAAAAATTGATAAGTTTATGAGATCTTATCTTCACAATTGGGATGGCAAAGACATTGATATACAAGAAAGAACCAATGAGGTTTGCACATTAACCACAAGGAAACAAGAAAACAGTTGTCTATGTTAATTGTCACGTATAGTTCATGAGTCTTAATCAATTGTCATTTTACTTTCATTTCTAGATAGGTTGTTTCAATCTAGAAGTAAGATCACTCATCATTAGAAGGACATTACAATTACATGAGGTTCCCTCATTATTTATAATTAAAGTTAGGTTTAGCTTTTGTACCATTTCTGAAAAGCTGAAACACAGTTAACATGCACAGATCAAGCTAGAAATGGTTTTTGGGCCTTACTAGTAATGAGCATTTGTTTTTATTAACAAGCAACATAAAGTAGTCACATTAACAGAAGAATATTTTGAAAAAGAAGTTGGAAGATTTCTGGATACTGATGTTTCTGACTTTTCATTGCCTTTTTTTTTTTTTTTTGGTGGCATCTAGATGGCACTATCCATATCCTTCAAGCAGATTGTAGAAATCGAATCAAGTCAGCTATATGAGACCTTCAAACCGGAGTTCGATAAGCTGATAGTTGGAACATTGTCACTGCCTGTCAATATTCCCGGGACAAATTACCATCGCGGGTTCCAGGTATATTATTGAAGACTTAATCTTATTTCACAGTTTCTTCAAGACTTAATCTTCTCAACTGAGTTGAATTGGGCCATTTACAGGGAAGGAAGAAAGTCATCAGAATTTTGAGACAAATTATGGAGGAGAGAAGAGCATCTTCGATAGCTCATAACGACATGCTTGATCATCTTCTCAGAAATCAAGAGTCTAACTACAGACTCAGCGATGAGGAGATTCTTGATCAAGTTATTACAATTTTATATTCAGGTTATGAGACAGTTTCAACAACATTAATGATGGCAATTAAGTATCTCCATGATCATCCAAGAGCTCTCAAGGAACTTAGAGTGAGTTAGGGCCTTTATAATCTTCATAGTTAACATGTAGCTTTATCAATATGGAGTTCATGATCATGCTTTGGTTAACTCATTCAGGATGAGCATATAGCAATCCGACAAAGGAAAAAGGCGGACGAACTAATTGATTGGAACGAATACAAGTCCATGAGCTTTACTCGTGCTGTAAGCAATTTGAATCAAGTACAAGCCTTGTGTTATTTTTTTCAAAGTAATGAAAATATGTTGTATTACTTTTGCAATGCAGGTGATTTTTGAAACATCAAGATTGGCTACAATAGTCAATGGGGTTCTGAGGAAGACTACCAAAGACATGGAACTGAATGGTATGTCCGGAGAACTCTCTTAGTACCACAGTGGTAATTGTCTAACATAATCTTGTAATAATTGCATTATGTTTTTCAGGTTTTATTGTTCCTAAAGGATGGAGAATATATGTGTACACAAGAGAGATAAACTATGATCCTTTCCTCTATCCAGAGCCATTAACTTTTAGTCCATGGAGATGGCTGGTGAGTGAGCTCTTCTAGCTTGTTTCTCTTCCTATTTACTAACTATAAGGCCAAAATCACATGAAATGGGATGCAGGATAAGAGCTTGGAGTCTCACAACTACTGTTTTGTATTTGGAGGAGGAAGCAGGCTTTGTCCCGGCAAGGAATTGGGCATTATCCAAATCTCTACATTCCTTCACTATTTTGTTACAAGATATAGGTTAGCTACATTTGTCCGATAATTTTAATTCATCTTTATACATGAGAATGAAATTAGTAAAACTTCAGCGCATATGTTTTATCTTAATTTTAATGTTTGCAGATGGGAGGAAGTTGGGGGAGATGAAATAGTACAATTCCCTAGAGTTGAAGCACCTGATGGACTCCACATCAGGGTATCAAAGTACTAATGTATCATATATATTTCAAATGAACATCAAATTCTAGAAGATATATATAGATTGAAGAAAGAATATAGATTTTAATTCGCATTCTAGCAGCTGAAAATGTTGAAGGAATTGAAGATTTAGATGAGATCTTAGATTTTCAGTTCATTGTTACATAATTTTGCACGGTATTTGTATTTCGTGACCTCAAATTTAAAATGTTTAAATTGCTATTCCTCCAATATAATTTACAAGTTAGTTCACAATATTTATTTCCGAAAATGAGCCCAAACTCCATAATTATACATTGATTTAAAATTAAAAAAATCAACAGCAGGAATAACCTTAATCATTTGAATTTTCAGCCTCAGATCTAGAGTAATTAGAGGAAGTATCATTCGAAAAAGAAATTAACCATGTGGGATGTGATATTTTATATCAAAGCCTGTGGTGGGGAGGCTCAGAGTCTTTTAAACATGTTAATGCAATATTCTAAATCTTAGCTGTAACAAGTGTATGATTATGAACGAACGTGAAACCTATCGAATTGGTGGCACCATTAATTAATGAGCAATACCCATGACCAATTTTTGTTTTTCTGTCAAAGCACGTTCTTAGTAGAATCTTTAATTTGCACAATGTATCCATTGATCATTTAACAAAATTATGGATCATCCCACAACACTAGTAACGTTATGCATGCTCCGACTGAGACAGTCCAGGTCAACTACCGTGAAATATGGGATTAATTAAATAACTATTACAGCCTGAGGCTGCTGCCGTGATGTGTTCGGTTGGGATAAATGTTGTGTGAAATTAAAATTAATTATTGCTCATCAGTTGCATGTGTGATCACTGTTCTGCAGGGCCATATTCATTTGTCCGAATATTCTGTGGCTTTCAGTTTTCTACTCTTTGTTCATGCTTAATTCCTTGCCTTGTCTCAAATTCAAGCATCCCACTCAGTATCCATTACCACCATAACATCAACATGCACGAGCACGACCCTCTTTCTTCTTTTTCTTTATTCCGGCTTTGTTTTTCTATTGGATCTTTCCGTTATTCCATTCATTAATCAACTTCGAATATAAAATACATAATATATACTTAGACGGCCAAGTTTGATAAAATACCAACATATTTATAAAATAAGGCAATAAAGCCACCACCTAAAGTTAGGTTAACATGCATTCATTAGTGCAAAAAAGCTATTTATTGAATTTAAAACCACCCATATATCTCTTGAAATCAAGTCTCTTATGTATATTATCTTTTTGTTTCTTTTTGCTCCCAAGAAATTGTCATTCTTTATCTAAACTTAACCACATGATAAGTTGGCCCCCAAAAAAAAATAAATAAATAAATAAAGTAGAAGAACACTATTAGAGGAAACTTACGGTCTTATCTCCACAATAGACTAGCAATGTGAATAATATGAAACTTTGTGATAAAGTCAAAACCTAAGGGAGCAATTGGATTTAAATTAAACCTACATGTATTTTTATAATCCAAAATTTCTACGCATATGGGATGCATCATTTGTCTATCTAATCTCAATTTATTTATATGGAGAATCACATTCTTGATGTGAAATAATAAAAAGATATTTCGCAGCTTGAATATTTAGATTTTTCATAACAAACAAATTAGTTAATTTCAATTTTTTAAAAAATAAAACAACTACTACAGCAAGTAGGTCTCCTTATTAAGATTTATAATTTTGAAGATATAAAATTTAGGTTCATATTATTGACTTGCAAATTGCAATAGACAACACAATTACACCTTACTAAAAAGGGCTGCATGCTTTTTTTTTTTTTTTGAGTCACTAAAAATGAAACTATTGGAATGGGACAACCGACAAAGGACGAAATCAACATTTATGAAAAATTCAGTCACCAAAAGGTTATTATTTAAAAATAGAAGGACTAATATGAAATTTATCCTTCACAGAACGGACGCCCTCCTCTATATATGTCAAAACCAGTAAGTGAAGTTTGAAAAGTGAAAACCCATCTCTTAGGACGCGACCGGACGTCTCTCTCTATCTCTCATTTTGTCTGAAAGTTTTGAAGATGGCAACTCCTTCAACAAAGCCAACGCCACTGCTGAAAGACGAGCTGGATATCGTGATACCGACGATTCGAAATTTGGATTTCTTGGAGATGTGGAGGCCATTTTTTGAGCCATATCATTTGATCATCGTACAAGATGGTGACCCATCAAAGACCATCAAAGTCCCTGATGGCTTTGACTACGAGCTCTACAACCGAAACGACATCAACCGCATTCTGGGTCCTAAGGCTTCTTGTATTTCCTTCAAGGATTCTGCTTGTCGGTGCTTCGGCTATATGGTCTCTAAGAAGAAATATATTTTCACCATTGATGATGATTGCTTTGTAAGCTCTCTTTCTCTCTGATTGTCTCATTTTAGCGTTTCTATGAACCGTGGATTGATAAATCATATAATTTGCTCTTGCTTACTCTCAATCTTGAAAATTTGAAGAATACCATGCTATAGTTTTATATTATTTTTCAAGATAGATGTCTAAAAGTTTCAAATTTGACTTTTGGTTTTGATCTTCGAACGTGAATTAGTTGAGGATTCTCCCTTTTGAGCCAATTTTGTGATGGTTTTAACTTATCTTATTGTTTGTTCATTCTGTATCACCGGGATCTTGTTATCAGGCTATCACCGATATAATTTGATGACAGCGGCTCTTGATTCTTGTTATTCAATTTTCAAGAGTTTTAATTTTAATTATCTGCTATTTGATGTGCAGGTTGCCAAAGATCCCTCTGGCAAAGAGATCAATGCACTCGAGCAGCACATAAAGAACCTGTTGTCACCATCCACTCCATTTTTCTTCAACACCCTTTATGATCCATACAGGGAAGGTGTGGACTTTGTCCGTGGATACCCTTTCAGTCTCCGTGAAGGTGTCCACACGGCTGTATCTCATGGCCTCTGGCTGAACATCCCTGACTATGATGCACCCACTCAGCTGGTCAAGCCGCGTGAGAGAAACACCAGGTATATTTGGATATCATATACCTGGTGATAATACTAACTACATTCTTCAGAAATCAAGAACCCATTTGATCTCTTTTTTCATTTATGCATTTGTTCCTTTTCATCCGCAGGTATGTGGACGCAGTTCTGACAGTTCCAAAGGGAACTTTGTTCCCAATGTGTGGTATGAATCTGGCATTCGACCGTGAGCTGATTGGACCGGCAATGTACTTTGGACTTATGGGTGATGGACAGCCAATAGGACGTTACGATGATATGTGGGCTGGCTGGTGTATGAAGGTACTGTTTTAGTATATAGTATATATTCTATGCTTTAATTAGGATCTAAGCCATTAGAAAATAGAGTCATCTGAGATTGTATTGCGGGTAGCTAAGAATTTGAGTACTGAAAGGATATACATCTTTTTTGCTATTGATAGCTTCTGCATGATTTAACTTGCAAACCTATGCAATGGTGAAACTCACATTTTTCATGTGGATGAATTTTCAGGTAATATGTGATCATATGGGATGGGGTGTGAAAACCGGTCTGCCTTACATATGGCACAGCAAAGCTAGCAACCCATTTGTTAATCTGAGAAAGGAGTACAAAGGTATCTACTGGCAAGAGGAGCTAATCCCATTCTTCCAATCTTGTGTTCTTCCAAAGGAATGCACCACTGTTCAACAGTGCTATCTTGAACTAGCAAAGCAGGTCAAGGCCAAGCTTAGCAAGGTGGACCCTTACTTCGACAAGTTAGCGGAGGCCATGGTTACCTGGATTGAGGCCTGGGATGAGCTCAACTCTTCCGGGCAAAATTCTGAAAAGAAACCAAATGCTGCCGCAAAGTAGAGACTTCCAAGTTCGGAATATTTATCTTCCGTTGGTCCTAGATTCAGTAGTTCCTTGATTGTTGTTGTAACTTCAATTATTTCTTTACTCCATTATTATCTTGGTTATTACTATTATTTATTTTATTAACATGGTATATTTACTTTTGAGTGAAAGCATCAAGCTTTTGAACTTTCCTAGAATTTGAAATTGAACTTGGATGTGATTGTGGTGCGGTGCCTTTTCTTGTATCGATATATTTGTCCTGGCGGATTGGAAATTCGAACCAATGGTGTCTCATAATGAACTTCTTGCTTGTCTAGTTAGAAAATTGATTCATTGAAGCAGGTTGTTTGGAGTTTAGGTACACATAATTTGCAGAAAAATCAACCCAAAAGTCTCATCGAAACTGAATGAGGGAGTATCTGCTTCTGGTCTACATTTTTTCGGAAGTGATATTTGTTTGTCGGTGCTCTAAACATCAGCAACGTCCATGTGGCCCATCAAGTTACTTTGATGTGAGCTGGCAGTTTGTCTCTGTGATGGAAATCTGGTATTGTTTGAATTTCGATTCGCCGTTGGAGTTTCGGACAGACAACCAAGATTCAGATTTATTTCCAAATCTATACGTAATCACTTATGACCATGTCATGGATCTCTTTGTCGATGGCCTATACAATTCAATTATACGTCCGTTGGACGGTACCCATCGTTGAAAAGAAACTCAGGCCAAGCGCGATTAAAGCGAGGCCGCAAATGTTGATCCACGTCGCCCAACTATTCCTTTGTCGCATTATCACACGCGGAATTTCTCCAATAGGGATTTGTAGTTAACCTTTTTATCAATGAATCACGCTCCAATCAAGTTCTAATTTAAGACTAGGGGAAGATGCTCCTTACTAGTGAAGATAAATCTTAGTTCAGTGATTTGCTATTAGTTAATCAATCATAAATTCAATTATTGGATGAATGCAGAAAAGGGTACATTTCAATTTACCCCTTAACAAATTGACATATTGCAATTTATCCATATATTATTGAAAATATCAAACCACACAGTTATCATTAAGAAGGCAAAAAATTTGATAAGAATTTCAGTATCACAACCCCCGTTACCCTAATTTTTTAAACAGTAAATGGGAGCCCCACAAAAAAAAATTGCAGGAGAAACCCGGCCCTAATATCCACTTAGCTTAAATTGCCATGCATCAACACAATGGTGATTTTAATTACAATAATACAGCTCGTACATGGAAAACAAACTACTAGATATTGATTAGCAGAAAGAACGGAGAAAAATGTAATTTAGAAGATTTAGCGATGAACCAGATATTTGGATTAGAAACTGCTTTAGCTTCCTTCACCAGTTTTATCATGTATGCAAGTTGAACGTAGCTGTGAACTAATTATACGTACATTGGCAATCTCATGTTATTCACAGAAACAGAACAATGAACTATACATTTGCAACCGAGTAGAACCCAAAACTGTACAGATTTTAGCACAACTAAATTCATGTATATGAACTGGCTTATTCTACTGAAACATGCAAAGTTCATTGGAAGGAAAATTGTTTTTGTTTCATTGATTCACAACGTATTCTCGGTCTGCAAATAAACTAGCAACTGACCTCCATCAGGACCATCACCAGCAACAGCCAAGGCTTGCAACCCTGAATCATCTGTAGCTATACATGAAACAGTTCCACCTAACATCATTTAAAAAGAGTATGAGAAATCACTCAAATGGTCAATTTTCAATTATTTATGGACATGAGATTTAAAAATGTTACACCCCCAGATAGCACCCCAAAGCTTTGTTATTGATCTAAAATGTGCTATCTCGTAAAGCATATTGATGCAGTTGAGTGAAATGTGATTGAGGCAAGAAAGTGAGAAGTGAGAACCCTGTCTATTGCCCAAATCAGCTTTGCTAAAATAAAAAAAGTCACATCAGTTTCTCTTCTAAATTTTGGAGGATGAATGGGGCCATTAAAGAAATCAGTACTAAGTTCTGTAGGAATAGATATTCTCTTTCTAATATGGTGAAGTCTATCAGTCCACACTCTGCAGAGAATAAATATCTTGCCTGAATGAAACATGAACCAGTGTTAGGAATAATAGAGATTGAGAATACAGATTATCAGTATGAAGTTAGAAGAGCTGCAGAAGGTGAAATAAGACGAGATGATGGTTTGTCCCTTCTTTTCTTCTGACAAGAAAAATAGTAATTCAAATTCACGAGAAAAAGGGCAAAATTTCATTGACACCAGGATGTATACAGGAAGAAAAAGTAACAACCTAAGTTCTGGAAGCAGAGCATCTAAAAACAGAAACAATAAGGTTTGTCCTCAATAGCTAAAAGTATAGCACCTTACAGAATATCAAAAACCTCATGCTAGCTTCAAACAGAATGAAACAACATACTCTAATCACAAGACATTAAAGTTATTTAGGAAAAATGCATTCGACCATTTTCAGGGAAGCACAACCCTATGCATCTTAAGGTGTTTCCAATCATGAAGCCACCAATCATAAAAGCCTGAATTCTAACAATCCACACAACTAGTAAGCTCCATTAAACGTTACTACCTTACGCTGCCATACAAATTTCAATAAATGGTTTCCTATAGATCAGTATGAAGTAAAATTGAAAAAACCTAACCCACATCACTCATTTTATGGTTACATGCTCAGTATTGCTTCCAAGGAACTCATAGTGCTTCTCACAGATCAAGACCATAAGAGCTCACACACAACTGAATTCCACCCGCAAAAAGTCTCAATATAGAAGCCATCACATTCAAAAACATATTATACCATTTACCCAAAATGCCAGACTAGCTCTTCTCAACAATCAAGAAGTTGGTAAATTTGAAGGCCAAAGGCAGAATGTAATCAGTTTAATAAATTTAAAGCAACCACCAAAAAAAAAAAGGCACAATCAATCAATCACTTCAAGCATAGCTGTGTCATTATTGCAACTACAATTTTCCAGTGATCAGATGGAACCATTCGTCTCAAATGCAAACATAGAAAATGGTATGAGAACAAATAATGCCAAATTACATAATTTAAAAAGAAAAAGAGAGAGAGAGAGAGAAAGAACAATTTTGATATCATAATAAGCATAAAATCAATGCACAATGTATCCTTGAGGTGAAATTGAGCTTAAAATAGATATGCATGCATGGGTGGCAATAATTTTCAGCATTTCCAAGTGGATCACTAGCTTCTCAATCCATCAACACCAAGTCATTCAAGTGAGATGGAAGTATACCTTTGAAATGATGCAGGGTGCCAAGTTTATTTCCTGAAGACAATTCCCATGCATAAACAAGTCCGTCATTTGTCCCAATGATCCCAAGGCCAGATAATGCACCAATAGCTGCAGCCCTGCACAGTAAGGTTTATAATTTAGATTTTTTTTTTTGTCACATTTAATGCCTAAGAGGATTTAAAATGAAAAAAACACGAAAGAATTAGTTAAGAATCAGCTATGTTGAATACATTTTTTTCATCAGGGAGACAAATTCATAAATACATTTTCCAGTTTTTGCACCACTCTAGAGGTATAATTTTAACTATTCCCCTGAAAAAGTGGGACATTAATCTTGTCTGATGACCTCGTAATTGATCTTGAACTGGTCTAATTAATGGATAACTGTGGCAACCTGAACATTTACTCGCATTGAACATATATATAAGACTCCATAAAATGGTCAAATCAAATCCTGAAATCACATGAAATATGTTGCAAGCATCAAACTGCATTTCTATCAACCCTACAGACGGCGCATTAAATATGATGATACAGAATGAAACAAGTCCATTTTGGCAGGCGTCTAAAAAGCCGTTCAATTTCTGTAATAAGGAAATCCAGTTTAAAACTTGGACAACAACATAGCACCTTGGATCCAATGGGCTACCCAAGATCACCATGTTTTTTACCAGCAAGGCTAGCCTCCACAATCTGACTGGATTTTTTTGGCAATCACTTGACATGCAATTATGTTGAGCATCAGAATCAGAGATAGTTGAGACAAGAAGCCAAATGGCAGAGTCTTCCCCCTCTGATGGGTGAAAGGAACTTTTCTCACTGTGCTTTGAGAACAACGATGCTGTTGCAGTGTTGGTGAGCTCCAGATTAGCATCCATGAAAACAGAGCCATTTCTTTGCCAACTAAATAAATTGATTGGAAAAAATTGATAAATTGAAGCCCTTGGAGCAGAGAACCTTGAAACAAAGGCTCGTTTGGAGATATCCCTGAAAAAAGGGAAAAAAAAAATTGCAATGGATTAGAAATAGTGTCACAGACAGAATTGAAATGAGCTGTACCCTGTGGTTGGGAATAGCAGCTTAATTATGTTAAATTGAGTTGTCCCTGACAGGAAAAGAATTCGTATGATTAGTTCCCAGCTCCAGCTTTTGTAGATGAGTCAAAAACTGATTAAAAGCTCTCAGTGACAATAAATGCATTTAAATATTATATAGCAGAAGCAAATTGAAAATGAAAACCAGGGATATCAGTAGAGAGCTTTTAAGCAGGTTGAACCCTAGCTATCTGACAGAAGAAACAATCTAATCGGATTAACATGTTTCATAACACAAATGGCTAAATTAACCAATAGCCCAATAAAGTTTGGTCAATTAATGACAAAAAGGCAAGTAAACCCTGAGTTGATCAGATTAAGAATACAGAAAAATTTGACCTTTTGCACAAACTTGTAATCACATGTGCCTTAAATCAGGACCAATGTCTTTCTGAAGTTTCTTTCCACAATATTAGAGGCCTCAATAACTTTCATGTCTTTGTTTTAGACCCTTTGGCAACATCAAATATGGCTAGTGATCTAAATTTCTAATGTAATTATTTTACTTCTGTAAAATCTAAGAAGCCCCAAGTAACTTTTAGATTCCAATTATGAAGAACTAGACACCAGTTAGAGTCATAGAAGGTTGAACATGGATGTGGAAAAACAATACCTTGCAAAAGCACAAAAAAAAAAAAAAAAAGAAATAATGATGCAAAATTCAGATCATTGTGCATTCAAGTTCTCAGTAAAACCAGCACGAAGCTAAAATTTTTTGAAGAAGTACAATCGAGGTTTGGCCCAATGAAGATATGTCCAAAACTAGGAAGGAACTCTAAGTATCCAATTGAAATCCACAATCGTAGAAGTCAATCAATTTTTTCAACTAGAATGAAAAAAATGATAAAAAAATTGAAATTTAACCTTGTAGTAAATATACTTATAAAAAAATCTCAACTGGACTTGAAATTGATGAAATAGTAGGTATACACATTTTGACTAAATGTAATTGTATTCAGTTATCAAGTAAGAGAAAAATATGAGAACATAAAGGTTTCTCCAACAGTTGCCATCAAGTAGAGACAAGAAACACACTGCCTGATTACAAAATTAAATAACAGATATGAATTAAAGAAAATAGTTTTCATACTGTACATCAGTTAGAGAAAGCAATTTACCATATACCAAATTCCCCGAAACCATTATGACCAACAACAAGAGGTGCACACTTTGGGATTCTCTTCAACTCCACTATGCAAGGATATATGCAATCATTAATTGATATAGTACATTCTTCCACCTGTGCACTGAAATGGTGACATTGAAATCAAATAAAATTATATTCTACATTTGCAAACATTGAAAAAAAAAATCTAAAATGAAACATCCCCAAGGATAAGCTATTAAAATAAAAATACGAATATTGACCCATATGGATAAGTGGTTCATAATATACCAGAGACCATTACTTCATGCAAGATCTTATCACTAGAATGGGATGAAGTAAAACTCTGGTCAAATCAAAGACATTATCAATTCAAGCTAGCATCTAAGCTTGACGAATAATGAATAAATAAAGATCCTATTCTGCTGATCTAAAAATTTGCCTGTTACCCTGCAGAATAGGGGCTTTTCTTTTTAAGGGGAAAAAAACGAAGCTACATACATACAATAGCCTAAGAATTCATTTCCCCTAAGTGTCACTCCCCTTTCTCTTGCATCAATCCCTCCAAAATGTCATGAGCATCTGTTAGGAGGAATTGAGTGGAGAAGAGAGGGGAAAAGTGTTTTTTAAGACTTGAATATAGTCTAGCACTTTATGGTGCATATGAATTTAGCAAACAATGACTTTATCTCCAATCATAAAGGGACAGAAACCCAGAAAGGAACCAAACAGTTTGACGTTGTGACTGGTTGACTGCTACAACATTAAACCTCAAGTATAATTATACTGGTTATCCCCGAAAACCAAAAAAGGCATGAGAATTACTCAAAGAAAAAAGGAGAAACTATAAGATAAATTCACCTCCATGTTGAATTCATTTCCCAAAGATGCAGTTTCCCACTCTCTCCAACAGCAATGAGATGTTTAGGTCCACAAACCAATATACATTGCACACAGTCATCAGTTTTCAGTTTTACCACAACTGAAACATAACCAGGTTTTACTTTCACAATCTTCACTGCATTCTCGTCGAGGCAATGTGATGTACATGTTGAACAGAAACAATCATTTCTCCCTTCCCTAAAAAGAATGTATAAGAAATTATTTCCATTGTTCTTGTGGGGTTACTAAAGATGTTTTGCATCTAAATCATCAGAGATAAACAACCTGCAATAAGGTGTTTTCATGCTGTCAAGTAGAACAAGATACTGTCCATCTGGAGTGAATAGTGCACAAGATCTTTCCAATGCAATCTAGTAAAGAGTAAACCATGTGACAAACTTCATCAATAAGCAGGCAAGAATATAAAATGCAAGGAACCAAAAACAAATTATATAAAGGCATGCAAAATATTTATATGAAAACTTACTTCTCTACCAAAGTTATCTTTCAAAAATGGCAACATTACTGATGTATGACCAACACAAGAAGGGTTCCCTACCCTTGGTTCTTGAATTGCTACTGTATAGATGAACAGGGTTCTCTTCTTATCAACTAGAAAGCCACATGAAACACAAACATAGATTTCATTCCCTATTGTGCTCAACAATACTGATAAAATAGGCGAGGGGAAAAAATAGCACCCCACAAGATCAAAAGTGCCAGCTAGCTCATTAATACTCTCCACATTCTTTCGAAGCTTCAAATCTGAACTAACTTGAGATTCCCTGGCACTAGAAGAGGTATATTCACAGCCACTTATCTCTTGTATTTGAGATGCCACCGAAGAGTTGAACTCTTCAAAGTTCACTTGTTCATTCAGTTCCTTGCCAGAATTTGCTTCCGATTTCTTCATGTGTAAAGCAGATGGATCAAAAGAGTTACAGAAATCCTTGTCTTTGGTGGCACAAAACACTGTTGAATTCTTCGATATAACAGGCAAACCACAGGATTTTACCTCAAGCAAATCTTTAGCACCATCAAAATTTTCTCTCTGTGGTTTGTAATCAGAAGATCTCATTTGACTAATCTCAGAGGCAAGCAATGTTTCAGTAGTATGATGTTGTTTAGCAACATGATCATCTACAAAGTTTCTGCATATGATACTTTCTGAGAAAGGACCATCAAATTTTTTGATTAAAGGAGCTCTCTTTGAGACCTTCTTCCTGGAATATACTTTATGTAGGACTTGCACAGACGACCCAGTCTTACCACTTGCCACCTGAACAGGAATATCCTTCCTCGACAGTTGCACGGTACTACTCATCCCCCTTTCATCAGCATCATTTGCACCTACTGCAGTAAACACTCTATTGGTTACTCAAGAAACATAAATGACTAGGAATTTTGGGGTCTAACTGCAAACAATAACATAAAGCTCCAGTTCTAGAAACCGGTCCACTTGCAGATAATAGATTAGGTTATGTGCATCTAATGATTTACAGCATCCATTTTTTGCTCACAGAGACAACAATAAGTTCCCTTCACAAACAAGCTGTTTCTGATGAATGGCATTATAGTAAATCCATGTATTGATCTATTTGAAGGGCAGGCATAAAGTGGGTACTTGCCTCCAGTGCCAGGCACAAAGTGGGTACATTGGGCTTTGTCATATATTATCATATAGTGAATACTAAATAAAAAAACTACGGAAGAAGATTGGACCAATGGCATTACCTTCAGTACCCTCAGGCTCATTTTTGAGGTCTTTCTCCACAGGATGGATTTCATCAAAGGTTGAGTTTTTCTCGAAATTTGCAAAAACATCTTGTCCTTTTTTGGAGAAAAATTCCTTGCTAGAAGATCTGCAGTCTAGAACAGACTCAGACATGCATACATCTCTGTCCAGAAGCATTTTATCCAGGTCCATGTTTGCCTGACTCAAGACATTTTTGCTGTTACTGCTCTCAACATGATAAACAAATGATTCATTCCTTGCATCTTCTACAACACAATCTTTCTGAGGGCTGGGAAGATTTATATCTTTATCAGTACTAGGTTCATCAGCTTCCACAATATTACAAGACAATATTACTTGGTTAGTTATGTGATCCCAATGTTGATCAGTTTCAAAACTGTCAAGAACAAAGGACTTGGAATTTTCAAAAATTGGGGCACCAGGCCCAAGAACCACATCCTGATTTTGCAACTTTTCCTCCCTATCACCATTGGTCTTCTCAATTGCAGCTGCAAGTTTAAGAGAAGAAAGCAGTGACCAAACCAAGGACACATACACCAAAATTAACTTGACAAATCTTGGCAAACTAAAGCATTAGAGCTACTGTACTTGATATTAGCAATAAAATTTTCAGCGAATACTTAGTTTTTAGGGTTCAATTGTACCTGGAGACAAAGGTTCCATCAAAAGACTAGTTTCATTTTTCCCCTCCTGCAGATTAACCGTAAACAGTGAAGTGTCTGAGGGTCTAAAATTTGCCTTTTCCTTTATTGAGACCTTATTGAGCAGAGGAATTGCTTTTGGAAGTAAAACTGTCATCATGGCCTTAGCGATTTCCTGACCAACTGTATCAAAACCACCCTTCCCAGAACTTGCATTTGAATTAGATGTGCCAATTTCTTCTTCTGCATGTGAATCAGCTACAATTCTTTCAGAATGGGCATTGTTGGCTGTAGTAAAGTCTTCTTTCAAACTGTAATTACTTTTATCATGAGTAGATGGAGAGGAAGGTATAGTGTTGTCTGCATTATCAATAACAGGAGAATGATAATATATTGTTGATAGTGGTGCATCCATTACCAATGTAAAACAAACAACTATGGATAAGTAATACCTTGCACAAAATCTAAAGTATCAGGTGCACAAAGATTGACAGTTTCTACACATGGAGAGTCTTTCAGGACTGGTGCATCTCCAGCTACTTCTTCTGCTGCCTCCAGTAAACTGAAATTTTTTGACCTATCAAGCTGTGAGAAGTTAAGAATGTTTCTCATTCTACAGTATATAACCACTGACCATTAAATCATATATGTACATATCCAGCCAACAAATAGAAATGAATAAAAACATAGCTCTAAATATTATAATTTGCATGTCACAAATTGACTTTACCAATACAGTGTGGAAAGTAGAATGAAAAATGTGCCAATCACAAAGCACTAATATATCCTTATGAAAAAAGGGTGAGTTATAAGATATATGTGCTCACAGGTTTTTCCTCTTCAATCAAACTGTTGGCTACTCCTTGAACAATAACAGATGCCTCAGCAAGATGAACAGAGAAGTCAATGGATTCTGAAGGAAAACCATCTTTGGCTGAAAAGTTACCATCTCTCTCTTTATTTGTTTTAGAATTTAAGTGCACTGATGGCTGCCATGCATTTTGAATTTTGTGAAAGTCATTCCTTCCTTTTGAAATGGATGGAGGTGCAGAACTTTCATGCTTATGATTCATCTCATTTGCAGGTCGAGGTTTTTTAAAGCCACTCCCACTAACTGGCTTCCTATTAGTGACTTCATTTTTCTTGCTTCTCTTCTTTGTAACCGCTGTTCTCTGCAAGTATGGTTGTAAATCAGGACATGCACATGCATCTGAGTTTTGATTATCATGCTTTGAGCTGGAAGCCCTGTTGCAGAAGCTTGAGGATAGCAAATTCCTTTCCACTGCTCCATTCATATCTGCCACCAGTTCTCGAAGTAACCTCTGGACAAATGAATTTTTGAACCCAAAAAACTGCACATTAAATGCACACACAAGAAATTCCATTTAGCATAATATGTCAGATTCTTTTTGTTTATCTGATTAAACTCACTTGGTCTCAGCTTTCAATACAAATTATGCAGACATATATTATCAGAAACAACATGAGGAGGATGAAACATAAACACTACCATACGTATTTTGATACAAAGAAAAAACTGATTGCTAATAAAATGCAGTAAGATCTACCTCCACACCATCTATCTTGCATGAAAGTCTCTTTCCATGCCAAGTCTTCATGCGGGGGCAATGTTTCTTCTGAAACTTCTCCCATGCAATATCTGGAGTTTGCCCAGAGCATGAATGTGCATCAGCGGAAGTAATCTGCATGAAAATGTTGGAAGCCTTACTTAGTACAAACCAAAATCCTGCTACATCACAAGTTGAAAGTAGAGGATCTTCCTACCCACCATGAATAAAGGGCCTTTTTGACCTTCGTGAATTTCCATCTTACATGTGCTTCCATTGTGAGCTCGGACAGCATGGTATCCCACAGGATAAGGAAAGCGATCTTTACCCTACATTAACACGATTCAGCCAACTGCAATTGTGATCTGAAATATTAATTTGAGCATGTAGCACTTAGTATATGACTGCCATGCCTAATTCCATATTCTCCAAGCATAATAGCCGACACCTTGGCACAACGTTCTAATGAAAACCCAACACAAGCCCTACAGAGTGAATTCTTGCTGTTGATCCAGTTTATCTACTTCAACCATATTCAGTCTCCAAAACCTTGTTTACAAAAGTATTTAATGCAGGATTTGATTTTCAAGGACCAGCTTCATTAGAATTCAATAAAACCTGTGTCTGTAGGGAAAAAAACCCACAAGCTTATTCTTAATTGCTATTGATATACTATGAACATATTCTGCCCATTCTTCTCAATACAAGAAATTTAACAAATCTTGATCAAGCCTATTGCCTCAAAGACCCTATTCATAAAAAATAAAAATAAAATAAAGTTCCCAACAGACCTGACACCTCTCCACAACTTTTCAGTTGTCCAAAGACGACAGAGTATTTCTCAATTTTCAAATTTAATGGGCAATTAGATATGTCAAGCAGACTACGGCAGCAATCCTTAACAAAATAGGCATCAATGGCCTGGGATCCAGTAACACTGTGGTCATAGAATAAACATTTATCTTGTTCTGGAGTTATCCAGTAGAATGGTCTAGAGTTTTGGAAATTAATTCAGACACACTGAAAGTCTCAAAAAAATATAAGAGCTATTTAATTAGATTCTAGATAAAAATACAATCCTTTTCTTTCTTTTATTATATTATTATTATTTTATATAAGTCAGTTTGGGGGAGTTTGGAAGGAATAGTTTTAGATATAATTCTAAACAATAATTAAAAATCTAATAACAATACAAAGCTAATCTTTTCATTTTCTTTCCAAACACTCCAAATTGTATCCTGGTTAGAATACAGAATTCAAAATGCAAATCAAACGCCCCTTACAGTTTCCTGTCTTAAATTTTAAATTTATGCTGTCTTTGGTTACCGCATTTATTTTGTACTAACAGATACAAAATATTTCAAAATGAAGAATAAACAAATTGCGATTTCAATTATCCTGTTATCTAATCGTTTCAAATTCCAAACGCCATAGTTTGATTAACAAAACCATACATCACACCAATATTTGTAAAATTGAAGGCGACATTGAAATTGAAACTTGCAGAACTCAAATTGAGAAGCGGGGTAGAAAGCGAACCCTAGAGGAGCTCCAGTACTTCTTCTCCCAGGGACCTTTGTATAGAGATCCAATCGACATGATTTCGAGTCCCTCTGATTTCACTTCTTCTTCGTCTCCTCCGAATACGACTACCTCTTTAGGCTTCGCCATTGGAACGCAGTGCTGAGATCCCAAAAAATCTATAACAGCAAATGAAGAATGTAAAATGAACGGTGATTGATCTAATTGTTCAGAGTTTAAAATGGCGGGAACGAAAATCGCAAAATACTCAGGGTTTTTATTCCCTCCAGAAAGTGGAGCTATTTATTTTCAAAATAGAGAGTAAAGTTAAAGGCACAGCCAGTGGACTTAGATGTATGACTGTCGGCAACGATGGGGTGATACGGGACAGGTCAAAAATTTACTTTGTGTTTTCGGAGATCGTGGCTTTTTGATTGGTTGGTGACTTTTATTTAGGGGGAATTGCATTGGATATACCTATTTCCCCCCAAATACTTAAAAAATACTCCAAATTATAACATTCCTTAATTTTGCACATATATACCTAAAAAAAAAGGAAAAGTATAAAAATATCCTTAATAAAATCATCACAAAAGTTAACTGATTCCCTAAAGCTACAAAGTCGAGCAAGTAAAAAATACTCGACTTATTCGAGTTCATACTCGACTTCTTTAAAAATATTATTCAACTTATTCAATTAACTTACTCTACTTGTTTTAAAATTACCCAACTTATTCAATAGATTTACTTGACTTTTTAAATAAACTTACCCGACTTCGTACTCAACTTCTTTAAAAGATTACATAACTTTTACTCGACTTGTTCAAAATACTTACTCAACTTTTAAAAAAACTACTCAACTCTTACTCGACTTGTTCAAATAACTTACTCGATTATTACTCAATTTATTCAATAGACGTGCTCGACTTCCTACTCGACTAAATACTTACCTAACTTCATACTCCACTTCTTTGAAAAATAACATAACTCTTACTCGACTTATTCATAATACTTACTCGACTTATTTAAAAAATTACTCAACTCTTACTTGATTTATTCAATAGATTTACTCGATTTCATACTTGACTTTTTACTCATCTTCCTTCACTTCTTACTCGACTACATACTTGACTTTGTATTCGACTTCTTTTGGGATTAATTTTTAAAGATATTTTTTACTATTTTCACCTTCATGAGGTATATGTATGTAATAGGATATAGATTTGATGTTTAGGGACAAATAGGATATATTTAAATAAAAAAAAACCTTTTATTAATCATTAAAATCGATTAGGAAAAATTCCATTCATTACCTTGCAATTTTACTAAAATATGAAAATGACCCCAATTTTAAATTTTTGAAGAACTTGGTGGCGGGCCATACTTAAGCCCGAAAATTGCTAAGCCCAATCTGGGCAACAAGCCTAATTTCAAAAAAAAAAAGAACACAAACTATGATGTAATTAATTAGAGAGAGTGTGTAATTCAAAAATATATACGTATAGAGAGATTGTATTTGTGGGTATTGTCTCTTTTTCTCAAAGAATCACACCAAAACTTTATTCCGAGTAAATACAAGTTAATAATTACTTGTTAATTAAAAAAATTACAAATTAAAGCAACAAATTTCAATCATATATAAGTAAAATAACAGCTGGGTGCAAGATCCTTATTTTGGAAATTTAGCTTATTCGATGGCTCATGATTATCTTGTATAGGCATTTTGGATTCTTTGGAAATTTATTGAAAGCAAGACAACCCAACTACCCAAGCGACATGTGATCGTGTCACGCTGCCAAGGGAAAATGCGAGGATTTTACAATTCATTTGTAAGTTGTTAATTAATGTATTTCTTGATCATGCTATATATAGCAACGTCAATATTATTTATCAAATCCAATGTCTTATTCTGTGTTTCAAGAGAAGCCTTTAAGGAAATAGAAGGCTTCTTGTGGGTCAAGTCAGCCAATTAATCAGAGATTTTAACATTAGTTTTAGAAGACTTTGTTGTTGAGACACCATGAAGATTAACCAAAGTTTTCAATGAAACGGGGTTTGATGAAGTATTGGCTTCTCGTGACCCGCCTCAAAGATGCCACAAAACGGGCAAGAATGGCAGCTAGTTATAAGACATGGTGGCCAGTAAGCAAAGGCTTTGTTGTGCTCTTCACTTCAAAGAAATCTTAGCAAGAAAGTTGAATGGAATAGCATGTGAGTGGAACTACACGGTCGAAAATCAATGCAAGTGGCTAGCCACATAAGCAGTATTATAAAAGTTAATGTGTATTGCTGATAGCTAGCTAGCTTGTCGTATCAAAACTAATTAATATATATATTTTTGTCCACTTATAATTAATGCGGATGGGGATGAAGGGATGGATTCTGGAAAATGTTCAAACCCTGCAGAATCCACGTCGCTTAATGGCAACCAAATCATTGGTGCTTGTAAATCACTTTGAATCTGTTCCACTCAAAATAAAGAGTTGTAATGACTTCGAAGGATATTGTTCAGACATGTTATGGTGCGGGCTGGCAACCGTTGGCTAAATTTTTGTTGCCGTCCACTTTTACCCTAAAAACAATGAGGAGAAGCATTTAAAGGCTGGGAAGTACGACATGTCGTGTGGTTTTATTGAGAAAATTTTTGTAACAAATTTAAAAATTTTTGTAACAATAATCACATAATTTAAAACTATATTATGTGACTATACATAAACCAGTTTGAATCGGTTTTGTCCTGAACCGAACCGAACTGAAACCGATTGGTTTATAAATATATGAACCGGATACGCCCTTCAGTTCGGTTTGGTTTAGTTTAAGTTAAGAACTTTAATAATTTTTCTTTTATATTTATTAAAATTTTAGACTTTTCACTTAAATTTGATTTTTTTTTTCTTAATTCAATTCAATTGTAACTACTACAATTCATAATTTATACAAAATAATTTTACTAATGTAAAAAAAATGGTCTTACTTAAAACCCAGACTTATTAAGCAACTTTTGACTTTATGGAAGAACCTTCCTAAAGTACTTAAGCTAACTAATAATCCACTTATACACTTAGCATAATTTTATAATAACAAAATTGAAATAGCATTATTATAAATTACAACAATATGTAATAACAAAAACTAAATAAATAAACTTGAGGCCTATAAAGTTACAATTTCCTTAAAACAGATTTACCATCTTCTTAACGGTGCTTAGGATATATCAATGTCTATCTTCTAAGATAAAACAGATTCTAATAGTCTTGGTAGCATAACCTTACTATTCCAATGAACTTCAAATTAGTGTTCGAACTCCATCACACTAAAGCCTAAAACTAGAGAGAATAAAAATCACTTGGATTTTGGTGTGACTTGCAAATGTAAAAAGAAGCCAACTTAAAATTCATGGAAGTCGTTTTGGTCTAAAAAATTTAAGCACTAACTCTTGAATTTAAAACTTGAAATAAAATGTATAACAAATGCATTTATTTGCAACATTTAATCACTTGTAACATTATGCTAGATTTTTCCTTGAAAAACAGTCATATCCATCCTTTAACAGCACTTTAGTCTCCACCTTTTATGATCAATATTAATATTGATATTGTAGTTACATATTTCACTTCAGATTTAATTTCATTTAGCTAATTCCAATGCAATATAAAGAGAAAATAGCAAAACCAAATTAATTTTTCCTTCATTTTTCTAAACCAATTGGTGCTTTTTGAGATACAATTTCTCATTTATCCAAGCAGTAATTTGAGCGTTCTATGACTCGTTATAAAGAGCTCACGTCGAATCATAAATGTAAGTATATTTTCTCAAAATTGTCCTTTTAAATAGTCACTTTATATTATTTTTTTAACAAATTTATATGGTTCCGGAGGTGGTAAGACTAATCATTCAATTTTTGTTATTTGGCATAGCAATAGGTCTCAAAGGTATTGTATAGGCAAGTTTATAGGTTTATTCTACGTAACATGCAAGTTTTTCTCTATAGGTATGATTATATAGGCAAGTTTAATTTTGCATATTGTTGATACAAATTTTTGCTCAATGTACAATGATTGATTTGTGTTTCAGACTTTCTTCTAAATCAAATTTTGTGGCTTATTTTCTCCGTGAGGCGAGTATCTCAAATCACGTGTATCCTTGTAGTTAATTGTTCTGCAAAAAGAAACAATTGTCAAAAGGGGCTGGCGTGCCGGTGATAACCCTCCGACGCTCAAATCAATACTTTTTACTCAATTTTAAAGAGAGAAAATCTAGAGTGAGATGGGTAGAGTTTTTGTATTCGTTTTATGCCCTTTTTTCTTTTACCTTCAAATGGTGGGTCTTGGCCTTTATATAAGCATCTTAGAGTCAATTGGAGAGGTTATGTGGCACGTTTCTTGTGACAAGTGTCAGCCAAAGACCATACATAGAGACACATATTCATATGTGTCAATACTTGTTCATGACAAGTATACTTTGGACATTTGTTATGTTTTTGGGCCCTTGACCTTTAATGGGCTTGAGCTTGAATTTGTTGATTCTTTACAAAAAGGATTGATTTTGCAACATTTTGCTCATAAGTGTATTCTGTAAAATTTATATATTTACTCGTAAGCGCATTCCGTAGAACTTTTTGCATGTAGGCACATTTATATAGAATACTTATTTGCTTGTAGGTGTATTTTGTAGAATGTATATTTGCCCATAGGTACATTCCATGGAATTTGTATTTGCCCGTAAGCACATTTCGTAGAATATATATTTGCCCGTAGGCACATTCTGTAAAATGTATATTTGCTTGTAGACACATTTCGTAAAATGTATATTTGCTGATAGGCGCATTTCATAGAATGTATGTTTGCCCATATACTCTTATTTAGAAATATTTTCTAAGTATCTAGGTCATTTTTTATAAAAAGTAGACTTAAGTCAATCTAATGGACCTAGGTCAATCTTTGTAGAATAGAGCTAGGTAATTTTTTTTATAAAGAATGGACCTAGGTTATTCTTTATAGAAATGTACCTTTAGCGTTTTGTCGAAGACTCGCCATTTGGGTGTTTTACTTAGAATGAGCCTAGGTCGTTTTTTTTTAAGAATGAGCCTAGGTCATTCTTTTTTAAGAATGAGCCTAGGTCGTTCTTTGTAGAAAATAGACCTAAGTCACTCTTTGTAGAAAAATGCCTTTGGTATTTTTTTCGAAGACTTACCCTTTGTGCGTTTTACTTAGAATGGTCCTAGTTCCTTCCTTATAAAGAGCGGACCTAGGTCATTCTTCGTAGAAATGGACCAGGATCACTCTTTGTAGAAAAATGCCATTGGTATTTTTTCGAAGACTTGCCCTTTGGGTTCTACTTAAAAATATATTCTAAGTGCCTAGGTCATTTTTTTTTGTAAGAAATAGACCTAAGTCGTTCTTTATAAAAAGTGGATCTAGGTAATTCTTTATAAAGAATGGACTTAGGTCATTCTTTGTAAGTAAAAGACCTAGGTCGTTCTTTATAAATAGTAGACCTCTGTCGTTCTTTGTAAAGAATGGACCTAAGTCATTGTTGTTGATTTTATGCAATAGGATGTCAGTACGCAAATGTACACACAACAAGTAATATAATAGTAAGTACAGAAATCGTCACTACAGGGATTGGTGTTATAAGTCTTGCTACAGCAAGTCTATTCAGTGCAATATTTAATAATTTAATGAAAGTAAATTAAAATAAATTGAGTCGAAATTAAAATAAAATTAAATAACTAACAAACTAAGAATTAAAATAAATAAGACGTCAACACAAAGAAGTATTCAATGGCTATTAGGTAGTTGGAGATTTTTTTTAAAGGAGGTAGTTGGGGATTTAAACTCACTTAATGATTATTGACTATTTTGCAATTTACGTACAGCTGCTACAACATCGTCTACAGCACTAGGCAGATTTTTAATGTATCCTCATTTTTCGCCTATTGGATTATTATATCTAAATGCAACATAATAGTGATCAATTGCTAAGCCAATATCTAAATATAGTATTACACGTGTTTGGATCTATTAACCCTACAAGGTGAATCCCTATGTCTAGTTTTTCACAAATTCTAGATTAGATATGGCTCCACCAAATTGATGATTAATCAATTAAGAAAAAAATCCAATCTAAAATCATGCATTGCTTTGATTCTTTCCACTACGCCATTCTTGTTGAGAATCAAACCTAGCTTATATCCACTAAATGGGTGATCAGCTGAAATAGAGAATAAAATTAAGCACAATCAAAACAACATGCTACAGCAGATACTGAAGCAACAATTAATGTAAGTCAAATCATTATTAAGCTTGTTTATAATCCACCTACATAAAAATTCAGTTCATAATTAATAAATAAATAAAAATAAAATATTGTTCAGCCATTGAATTCATTCTCAATAAAAATAAAATCAAGAAATAGAAAAAGATAAAGATAAGGCTTGAAATCCGAGAAGCTTCTCTTGTGAATGACGCAATCTGCTCTTCTTCTCCTTTAAACTCCTATTGCCATCTTCTCTTGATTTGTTTAAGGTTTTTGTGTGTGTGACGCTGCCTACATCATCCTCCTTCTTTTTTTCAAAAAACGTGCTCCTTTTTATATCTTTAAGTTTTCCAAAAAGACAAGGAGATCTCCATGTATCCTTAGGACTCTAGGAAAAGATATTATAATATTATTAGGATTCTATAAATATAAATTCTTATATTTTTTCTATTCATGGAAGATCTTTTTCATTAGATTAATGCATGCACGTCTGCCCTATGTTGTTCATCAATTAATAATCAGCCGTAAAGAATTTTGTTGCTTAACCCGCATAAAATCATATCTGTCTAGTTTTTGCTTGCTGCAAGATCTACTGCAGCACCGATTGTTGTAGCCACTTCTGCCTTGTTGTAGCATCATCTCTGCTTCAAACTTGATTTATCTTTTCTGCACATCAGCTCTTTTTTTTTCATTCTCTTAGGCTTTGTTGTTGCAGCAATCATATCCATAACATAACCTTTTTTGTCACCTCCAATAATGTACAAAATTAGAGCACATAATGTTCTAAAACATATAAAATTATTAAAACTAAACTTAAATAAATACTTATGCAAAATGTAACTATAAATTAAATAAAAACTCATCATTAACTCTCCAAGTAGTATTAATTTAAACCTAAAAATGCCATGATAACTCTCATTTCATAGAGTTATCAGTCATTCTTTATAAAGAATGGACTTAGATCTTTCTTTGTAAAATCGCGCTTTTGGCGTTTCTTCGTATCTTGCCTTTAAACACTTAACTAAGAATTTCAAGTACCTAGGCCATTCTTATAGAGAATAGGTCTAGTTATTTTATGTAGAAAAATTTTATTGACCGGTATTTTTTGTGGGTTTTTGGACCTTTCATGATTTGGTCTAAAACATACGTTGTTAGTTTTCTTTCCATAAAATACCGTTTTGATCTTAATGAAATCTACGAATACACATCTTCATTTTGAATGTCACTACGTTTTATCTAAATTTTGTTGTTTAGGCCCTCAAGTGTGCATTACTTTATTTTAGTAATTTTAAGACAATTATTGTAACAATAAAGGTTGAACATTAATTAAGGGATGCAATGGATAATTAATATGTATATATATAAACAGTCCTGAGAAGCAAAAATGAGAATATTAAGGGACCTAATGTTCATTCTTCTTCCTAAAATACATCAAGTTATAGTTTCCTTCTTCCCTAAGTTTATCAGCATAAAGTAACCATATTCTTCAAGTTGAAATTTCTTTATTATATTTGAAACATAACCATATAAGAATAACACGAATTGTACTAAATTTGGAGATATCAATATGCCATACATTTTTTATATTTAATCTTAAATCTAAACATCAACCTAAAAGTACATGACGCAGTGATTTTTGACTTGATTCTTTCTATGTTTTGAGGAGTATGTAATGATTTAAAAAAATTTTTGTTAATATTAATTCATGACCAGAATATTCTTTCCTTAAATTGGATCATCTTAAACAACGTACGTAATAATTAATTCCAAGCAATTTCACATTTTCACTATGTAATAACCACATATAAATAAAATATTAAATACGAGGAAACTGTTCTCTTACACGCAGAGACAAACGGCGAGAGAGAAAGAGATACAGGGAGCTGTCTAATCAGAAGTTCCCGATATAGATAAGAAAGAGATATGAAAATAGATCAAATGATTGTGTCCAAATCCGTTAATGAACAGGACTAAATGTGTGAACAAGTTGATAAGATTAAAGGTAAAGACATGGGAATCTCATGGCAATCAAATGCCTCCCTTTAAAATGTATCAGGGAGCTAGGGAGAGGCAGTAATTAAATCAAAAAAAACAACAAGAAGAAATACATCGGACTGAGGGCAAAAGCAAAGCACCTCGGGAGAATCGGGTTGCACAAACAAAGAAAGGTTAGGATACCAAGTGTCAAAATAGCTTTATTACTAAGTAAGGCATTTGAGGAATTGTCCCATCATATATAAAGACACAAAACCCATCTCCCCCTTCTCCTAAATGAATATGATATTGACGTGTGATTTTAGCTTCGGTCACTATCAACTTTCCTTGTTTAACATTGCACCCACAAAAGATGGAATACATGGACAGGTGCTCTTCTCTTCACTATCTTTTCAATTCATTCAATTCCATCGATTCGATATTTTGGCAGGACCCCATGTATTTTCTCTTTTAACTCATCTCGGCATCTCGTTATCAATTCCCGCTAACAATTCACCGCAAGCAGCGCTGTGCAAGATTTGGTTCAATATTGATCATGTAATATATATGTGAATCATGCACGCATGCCGCATATATAATTCAACTACTGACTGCATGCATGCATGTCGTCTTCTTAGTTTTGTTTTTTTTCCAATTATTTGTTTTATATGATAATTAAAATTAGTGATAGCCGTAGCTAGCTGCTAGGGTTTCATGCTGCCTTAATCATATGACGCTCGTGCGCATGGGCTAGTCCAATTAGATGGTTTGGAAATTTATTCTTGATTATTTGAGTTAAGCTTGTTGAAAAGTCATTTGCAAGTATTGGAACGAGCCATGTAGCTTTATCTAATTAGCAACAGCTAGCAAGTCTCAGAATATAAGGAGCAATTAATCTCAAGGATTCGCTCATGAGAGAATCTTTCTACGATTAGTTTTCTCATTTTCCTGCTGCAAAAATAGCTTGATCACAGATTATAATTCTAGAGCAAATCGATCGTTTAATTTAATTCTTTTTTGTTGTCCATGTACCTCTTTATTGCGAGAAACATTCAATTGTAGCTTTACTTCAACCTCTAATCTCTTTTTTACCATGATTTAATGCTCTATAAGCATTAATAAGTACTTACCATAAATCTTATTTATGTTGGGAAAAAGGTTATAGATGAGAATTGATGAGAAATTAAGATATAAAAGAGTGCAATACAAGAGTAATCATCCTCAGGTGCGAGTATCTGTATTTTTTAAAATGCGATTTTAATATTTTACAATGGTGTCAAATGCTTTTACAATTTTATAAACTATTGAAAAATTATTTTACTAACTTTGTGAAGATGTTTGAGATGGTTGTTTAACCGTAAATCCACAGTTTAAAAATGTGAGCACCTGCATTAGAGAATGACTCAGTAAAAGAGGTCCAAGCTCAAACCAACTATTTAAGGGAGAAATTTTTTTTTGGAGAGAAAAAAAGAAAACATGAAATTAAAAAATAGAGAATTACCATGAGAATTAATGGATGCAGCAAAGCCAGCACCTAACATGTTAAATTGTTATATAGATACCCATACGTAAAACGTATTATAATTTATTTGCATTAATGATGTACTTTTGTCGGTTCCAGCCCAACTAGTTTTTTAGCTCGAAGAACCATGAACCTATGAGCTGATCGGTGAATCAGTGATGATAATTCGTTGCAAAGCTTAAAATTTACTGCACTTTGTACTTTGCCTTCGTGTCCAATCCATCTTTGACGTGTTCTCAAGGTCAGTAATGTGTCAGCCGTTCTAATGTGTCTGTTGTCTGTTTATGGGGACACATTACGGTGTTAAAAATCACGCACTCAAACAATGAAACAATGGTGATATATAATTAGGTCCCTGTCAAATTAACTGCTCGAATTTGATAAAAAATTTAACACTTCTGAAGGCAATTAGATCAATTGATCGCAAATCCTATGCCAAAACTGTTTTAAGACAGTACAGCTACTAACATGGCGAGGTAATTAGGGGGAGGGTTTGGGGTTTTGAATCTTCCAAGCTAGCTTTACAATGAATTTAATCCAAACGTAGAGATTTCTGAAATTTCTTATGTGTTTGAAAGAATGAGTTTAGAATATATACAGCATAATTCTCTCACTTCTTGAAAGTTAATATTTTTATAAACGAGTTTTCCTCGATTACTATTCATAAAGTATGTTTTTTTAAAGTGTTTAAAACATGTTTTATAAAATTTTATCGGGTGCACAGCCAAAGTTTCTGCTATTTCATTTTCTATTTTCTTCTATAAAAACCTCTAATCCGCGGAAGAACTTAGAGTTAAAGCAAAACTAAAATTAGAAGAAATAATTAAAAGAGATCTTATAGAAGCCTAATTCTTATTCAAAACCTAGTAAATAAGTTGTGGGTTACCTCAAGTTTATAATTTTAGCATGCTAATATGAGATATTGTCAAGAGGAAATGTATGAGATATTTTAGCTTAATATTATTTTTTTACTAGTCATTGTTACCTGGAAGGATGTATATGATTTTTTCTCTATCAATCTAATCTTGAATTTTTTAACTAGTCTTTCTCACTTGTAAAGGTAGATGGATATTTTTGCTATCAAACTAATCTCGGTCTTTTTTACTGACATATGGGATATTTATATTATCAAGCTAATCTCAATCTTTTTAACTAGTCCTTGTTATGCCTAAAGGTAGTGTGAACTCATTCATGGGTAAATTAGATTGTAATATTATATAGAAGAGTAATGATAAATGAACAAACCGAAGACAAAACCATGACAAAAACTTTTGTATTTTGACAAATTTAGGATTTTTTTTTTCAAGAAAGAAGTTAAATCATTAAAGAAAAATTCATAAATTATTAGAAGACAAATTTTTTGTCATGATTTTGTTTCTTTATCATTAATATATATTTAATAGAAACTCATGTGCCTAATTTATATGCAAAAATATTTTCCTACTCATCATATAACAATTAAACCCATCAAATTATATAACTATTTTTAGATACGATGATTATAAATCCACAAATATACAAGAAAGAAAAAAGTTGATGGTATTGGAGCAAACTTTGTTTCCCACTTTTATCGTTATGATCTCATAGGATTGGAACAAGACCAAGTACAACATGGCAAAGAGTAAAAAGATAATATCGTGAGATTTTTACCATTAAGTAGAATCTGAGCATCAAAGCAAGCGCCAGTGCAAAATCAATTCAGCTCTGCAGAAAGAAAAAATGCAGCGCATGTACATATTGACTTGTATGGTACATTTTTTTTATTTTTAACGCCTAGGTAGCTACTCAGTTCACACACCTCTATAATTTACTCTCTCACCACGTTTCTCTTCTTCTTATCAACTATTATCTGAAACCCTAAAAGCTCTATCTTCTTTTTCTCAAAACTTAACCCTAGCTGCTTGTAACAAACTCAATTCTCTCTCCTTCTTTGAAAATGAACCTTGAAGACAACATCTCCATGGACCTTCAAGCTCCACAATCTGAGCACCTCTGCTATGTCCGCTGCAACTTCTGCAACACTGTTCTTGCGGTAATTTCATGTTCACCTTCATTAAACTTACCCATTTGATAAATTTATAGCTATAGAAGTTCATCATGCATATAAAACGATCTATTGGAAAAAGAAGAAAAGAAAGAAGAAGCATTGTATGTATATACACACACGTATAGAGGAAAGGGTCGCGTTTATGCTTTGTGAATGTTGCTTTATTTTATTCATTTATTTTGTTTCCGTGAATGTTGCTTAAATTTCCACCCATTAATAGGTAATTAAGGCTAGAAATTAATAAGAGTTGGAAAGTTTATTTTAGGATTTTTTTTGTATCATTTTTTAAAGAACATTTCTTCTTCGTCTTTATTCTTTTTTTTTTTAAGTTTATTATATATATATAATTTTTTTTTTTACTTTGGCTAGGTTGGGATTCCATGCAAACGGCTGCTGGACACAGTGACTGTGAAATGTGGTCACTGCAGTAACCTCTCCTTTCTCAGCACTAGGCCTCCACAACAAGGTCCATCTCAAATGAGTCTCAGCTTTCAGGTATATGTCTCCAACTCCAAATGCTCCATTAAATTAAATTTTCAAAGGCAAAAACAATCAAAGACTGAATTATTTTATTAAACATAGGGTCTTGCTAAGTTACATTTCAACATATTGTAAAAGAATATGGTACGTACTTATTGGTACCTATGACAACTCAAAATATTTATTTTTCCTTGTGAACGTTATGAAAGCAACATTATCATATATTGTGTTTTTATAATCAATTATTTATATGCCGTTACCCATTTTGTATCATAGAAATGACTTTTATGAACCCCATGAAGGAATATTTTCTGGATCTTATATTAATGGAAGGTGTATGTGTCTGCTCTTTTAGGAGAAGCAGAGTTTTTGCAATGACTTCAAATTGGGCAATGCCTCATCATCGTCTTCATCAACCTCTAGCGAGCCATTGTCCCCAAAGGCCCCATTTGTCGTGAAACGTAGAAACCTTTTCTCGACAAGACGTTATACTTTGAATTATTATTTTTATTATCAATTGCTTCCTTTTACATACAATTTCGTTTTTTTTTAAATTTCCTTTTTTACAGCACCTGAGAAGAAACACAGGCTTCCATCAGCTTACAATCGATTCATGAAGTAAATCCAAGACTTTTTTCTTTAATCTACTGTTTATGTTGTGACCTTTGATATGATATCACATAAAAACATACTTACATTATTTTAGATACATTATTCGTTATATTGATGCTTCTTTTAGCTTGTTAACGGTACTTGTCAGACTCAATCTCCTTAGATTTCCAACATTCTTGTTACTGTAA
The DNA here is from genome assembly GCA_030449835.1 of Clausena lansium. Lineage (NCBI taxonomy): Eukaryota > Viridiplantae > Streptophyta > Magnoliopsida > Sapindales > Rutaceae > Clausena > Clausena lansium. The sequence continues at coordinate 5,437,435 of JASUUF010000195.1, forward strand.
TTAACTTTATATGATTTATATATCATGAAAAGTCGATTTTATATCTATGTATTTTCATTGAAAGGGAGGAGATTCAGCGCATTAAAGCCGCCAATCCTGAGATACCACACCGAGAAGCTTTTAGCACAGCTGCGAAAAACGTAAGTTTTACATTAGTTTTCAGCTCACATACTTATATATAATATCGATTTTTCCTTCTAATGAAACCAGCAAGTAAATCAAGTGTCAAATTAATGCTTGTGCATGATTCTCTGTAAAAGACTAAGGCTAAAGCTTATCTAATTCATCTCTATACCCTCCCTTCAAATAATGATGATTGATAATTTCTCTAATCTAAGTTGTTGGCTAATTATTCAGTGGGCAAGGTACATTCCAAATTCGCTAGCTGGCTCAACTTCTGGAAGCAGCAGCCACGTAAGAGATCGATAACCCTCTCTATTTGAAAAAGCAAAAAAAAAAAAAAAAAGGAAAAGAAAAAAATGGATGGGAAACTAAATATCAGCATCTAAATTAATACCAATAGTTACATTTTATTATTGTTCGAATTCGGGTGACCACGAGCTCAAACAGCATTTACGTGCAACCAGCTGAGTTTCGGCCAATGGGGCATCCTCTCTATTTTGTTTGAACATACAGATTAAGTTCTCTATTAAGAGTACTTTAACTTTTGTGTCAGCTTCTTGAAGCGTTGACGCATATTAGGGTTTTGATTTTATTGCAGGAATGAAGTAAATCTATGTTTCAAACAAAAACGCTGAGCCGACACTGGATATTTTCGAAGTGCATGCACTTAAAGTTGAAAGACGACGGTTCAGTTTGTTAATTTAGATTTTCCTCTCATCAAAACTTTACTGTCTTTTACTACTTTATCATGTCTTGTTTTTATTGTTTGATGATGCTACTTGTTTCATGATAACTGCTGGACGACAGTTGGAACCGTGTTATATTGTTTGATGTTATGGATATGTATGGTATTCTAATTTTTGTCAATTTCTAGCTTTTAGATGAGAGTAATAAGTTTCTTCTTTCTTCTTTTTGGATCACTACTACAAATAAGTATTCAGCTTATAATTACAATTCAAACAATGAATTACCATATACGTATATACAGCAAAAAGCCTAAGATGTTACAATTTTTTCTTTTGGAAAAAAAAAATTGTAGAGTATTGTGAAACAAATCTATGAAAGCATGGGATTGGAAGTAGCTGGTGATGATCAAGACCATGCTTCAATCACATGATGTAGCAATATTTACATTTATATCTATATACAGAGAGAGAGAGAGTTTCTAATAAGGGATCCATGACCATATTAAAGTTATGGATGAGTTAAAAGATAAAAAAATACAGACTACAGGACAAAATACATTGGATTAAAGTCTATGTTTTTTTGTCTGTTAACTTATCCTTGACTTTAATATGGTGAGAGATCTCTGATTGGAATATATATATATATATATATATATGACCTTACTAGACAGTGATCCATGTATTTAATTAAGCTGATTAAATTAAACTACATGCAATTAAAGTTGAAAGGCAAGGTGCTATATATGTGTTTCCACTTAAAATTTTGCCTTAGAAAAAAGGGTAGTGCAAGTCTAAAGGTCTAAACGAGGAAATCTAGACAAAATTCCGCGAAAGAAATGAGTTTGTAAATTTTATCCCGAGCTTTGAAATGGTACATTATGGATAAAAATTCTGACACCAGTATAAGCAAAATAGATCTGCCCATGTACTCAAACCACACCCCAATTCCTACTTCCCATTATTGATTTTGTCAATAGCCTGAAATGCTTCTCCTTCTTTGTAAAAGTCGACGGCAACAAAGTTAGCCCAACGGTTGCCAGCCGCACCATAACATGTCTGGACCATATCAATCAATCCCTTCGAATTGTCTTTAGAACTCCTTAGCTTAAGTGGAATGGATGGAAAGTGATTTACAAGCACTAGAGATTTTGTTTTGTCATTAAGCGGCGCTGATTCTGCACGGTTTGAGCACTTTCCAGAATGCATCCCTTCATCCCCATCTGCAATTAATTATGAGTGAATAAAATATATATATATATAATGCATCCCTTCATCCCCATCTGCAATTAATTATGAGTGAATAATATATATATATATATATATATATATATATATTAAGACTAGCTAGCTATCAGCAATACATATTAATTTTTCTAATAATATCCATCGCTTACGGCTACCTAGCTACTTACAATGATTTTCGACCATGTAGTTCCACTGATATGCTATTCCTTCGCTATTTTGTTTCGATTTCTTTGAAGTGAAGACAACAAGCCTTTGATTACTGGCCACCATGTCTTTAACTAGCGGCCAATCTTGCCCGTTTTGCGGCATCTTTGATACAGGAAACCAATACTTCATCAAACCCGTTTCATTGAAAACTTTGGTTAATCCATTTGGTGTCTCAACATAGTCCTCTAAAATTAATGTTACAATCTCTGATTTATTAGCTGACAAGAAGGCTTCTATTTCCTTAAAAGCGTCTCTAGCATATCCCTTTGAAACACAGATTAAGACATTAGATTTGATAAATATTGATGTTGCTATATCTAGCATGCATTATAAGAAATATATACTAATCAATAACTTACAAATGAAGTAAAATCCTCGCATTTTCCCTTGGAAGCGTGACACAACCATATGTCATTTTTGTAGTCGTATGTGTCCAGCATTAAGGCTCGAACACCATGCTGCAAATTCAGAAGAGAAAAAAGAAAATTTAAATCTAGCTTCATAATTAATAAATTTTTGATTTTCAAATATGCAAGTATCAAATTAAATAGCCTCACATTAAGCTGTTGTGTGATTTCGTCCGCTTGATTTGTAACGGCAATGCTAAAAAGTCCAGAATGGCGCCCTCCGCTAATGGCAAAAGAGTTATGTGTAGTCAAGAATGCATATTTGTTGAAAGGCAAAGAGTCGTTCTGTCAGAAATTAAAATTAAAAACCAAAAAAAAAAAAAAAATTCATGTCAGTAATAAACATAATTCAAGATTCAAATCAAGCATGCATGTTAGTAGAAGTCAGACAACGACCTTGGCAGTGGCGACAACGCTGAAACAAACTAAAGCTATAATTATTGACTGCAGATTTCTGAGAAACGCCATTGATGGAACTCCTTTCAGGGTTACAGGAAGATTATTTTTGAGCTGTGAAAGGACTTCCTAGTAATTGACAAAAGGGCGAATTCGTTAATTAAATAATTTTGGGCATAGGCCTAAAAATGGAAAGACTGATAATTGTTGTATTAAGATCGGATAAATACAACGTGGAAGGCCGCGTCACTTGGGTTGTGTTGCCTTCAATAGAATTCCAAAAAAAAAAATCCAGAGTCATATACCCATTAGCTTGTTTGTTTCGTAGTTGTCATTTTATCAAATTCATTGTTATGACCGAAATAATAATAGTTTCTACCAAGATAGCAAAATTAAGAATGATGAATTTCAACCATTTAAAAATTGAAACAAAGTATTTTAATATTTCTAATTACTCGAGCATGGGCGTGGTTTATCCAAAATTTCCAATCCACCCACTACCTACTCAAATGACTGAAAAATTTCAGAGTGTTAAGTTATAAACTGATTCAATTAATGGAGTTAGTAACTAATTTTATACAATTGACAAGCTTCTTTGAAAAAAAAAAAACAAAATAAAATTTAAGGACTCAAATATTATTACCCCATAAAAATGTAGATAAAAAATAAACCTCTCATGCGTTCAATTATTTGTATGGAGCTTATAGAATTGAATATGACTTGATGATGGGCAACGCATGAACGGTAGCGAACTAGTACTTTGTGTTGACGGGGCCATAATGAAAAAAGAACAAACTAGAAAGGCATGGTATAAAAACTGAAATTTAAGGGGCAAAAATCTAAAATTTCAAATAAAATAAGCTACATTTCAACATGAGAAAATTTCAGCATTTCCCCCTCGTGAAGTGACAATCTTTAAATTGTCCCTTTTACTATTGAAAGCATCATATCACCCCCCAAAACTCGTTATCTTTAACTATTGACCGCCGTTAACTCGTGAAAGTTCGAAAATATCCCCACCCTAACAGAATATTCTTCAAACGACAATGTGTGAGGCTGAATAAAAAAGACTGATGTGACAAGTCATTGAAAATCAGAAAAGTTAACATTAAAATATTAATATCTAAACAGTGATTTAATATATAAGGAAATGATTGTATGGGACTAAATAAATTGATAATTTTATTGAATTAGACATGTCTGGCAGAGCAAATTACAACCCATGCCATTATAAGGAAATGATGATAATGAGCAATGGCATAAAAATCAAATTTGGAAATTGCTGAAACCCATGCAACTGAACAAGTTGTTCAAAATTCAAAATTCTTGTCAGAGCATCATCTTATCTTATAGACCCCTTGACATACAGTTGCAGCACCAAAGTATTGAAATCCAGTTGTTGCTTGAAAAATTAAACGGCAACAAGCGAGAATGCCGTCCTCTAGGGGAAGCTCCAGTAATGTCTTCGATAAAGACAAAGAAGAGAAAGTGCAAGTGAATGGGAAGGTCATCAAGTTCAAAAACAAATCATGCACTGACTGTGGTGAGCGAGCAACAATCAAAGTTTCTGAATCTACTGCAAATCCTAGGAGGCTTTACTACAAATGTGAGAGGCCGAGATGCGACTACTTCAGGTGGTGGGAGCCATCAAACTTTGAGTATAAAGTCATTGCAAGAGGGTTGGGTAAGTTGTAAGATGAAGAAGAGAACCATAGTTTCCATGATGAAAATAAGAAGTTAACAGCGATGGCCAATAAGCTTGTTTCAAAATCAGACAAGATGAAGAGTTTGCTGTACACCATCATCATAATGCAGTCACTATGTATTATATACATTTATCATTTTGGGTAGAAAATAAAATAGCTTGAGACCGAGGCTTAAATAATATAGATAGAGAGTAGTGAATGTACATAAGTTAACAAAATATTGTATTTCATTAAAAGCTGTAAGTTGTAGTTCATTACATTTGTTATCAAATGTGTTGTTCTTCTTATATATATGCATGTTGCAATGAATATTTCACAAAAATCCAGGTCCACTGTCTTCACCCTTCTGCTGATGCTCCTATCTTTGTTCAAAATATGAATTGCAACATATCCAAAAAATTACATTAGCTTTGCTGCTTTTTAACTATCATATGAACTGTCCTAACAGTGTATTAACTATAAAAGTTACACAAAAAGACCATCATCATTTCTTGCACCTTCAATATGCAACAAAATCAGCGACGCTACCTTATGCCTTCACTTGAAACATACTCTGCAATAAAACTGAACAATTCATTGTATATTACTGCAAGTATTTTACGACAATATATGAAATACAACATTATTAAAAGCCATTTTAACCAAACAGCATATCAAACAACTTACAGTTTGAGTGAATGACTGATTTGCCCTTTAAAGCTTCTTTTGTCTTTCTTGTAGCAGAGGCAGATTGTGAAGGGTCTGTAGAAGGTGAGGCACCAAAAGCAGCTTATGATATTCGTCCACCCCGTCCTCTATTTTCTGAATCCTTTGCTAGTACTTCTACATAGAGTAGTAACCACAACACATTAAGCTTTATCATGTTTTGTACAAACTTAAAGAAACTTAAACAAACGTATACATAACCTCAACCATGATTGAACACAACACAATAATAATGACCATATATGCCTAAATATTAAGAAAACAAGCTTATATTGATTGTTGTACACAATCATTAACTTGATCTTGTAAATATTAAACAACATACCATTGGCTGGAATATTAAATGAAAACAAACCTGCTGCAGCATCAGCACTTCCTACATCAGCACTTCCTACAGCAGTAGATGGCTATATAGGTGTTGCTGTCGGGGTGGGTGTCATAGTTGGTGAGGCAGCAGACCCCATTGCTTGTGCAAGAGTGTTTTTCTTGTCATTGAGGCAGAAGCATTCATTCCTTAAAATGATACACCGGAGCTTGAGGCTGCTGCCAAACTCTTGCAATGTGTCTAAATAACATAAAAAGGAGTTAGAGTATATTGAAGCAAATAACAGATATTAGAAAAATTACATAAATTGCTTAACATTGGAAAATATGTGTTACCATCATGGTTCTAGTGTTCTTGCTGGCATTGGCTGGATTATGAGGACAACATCTTCTATTGTGGCTTATGCCTCTGCAGTGTGTACATGAAACTGTGAATTTTCTCCTATGGGCTAGCTTTTCAGCAGGTTCCCTTCTTCTACAAGTCTTGGGCCTGCCATGTGGCCTATAAACATTTGGGGCCAGGATTTCATCAGCCTTTATGTGTGGCCACTTAGACCTGTCGGGTAGAGGATGAATGACAATTGAATAACATTTTTTTGTGAAGCAAGGAGCAACATATGGTTCATAAGTACTCTTTAAATGGCAGTGCACAGCATGGCATAACTGTATGGTAGACCACTAATTTGCCACAGCCCACAATCACACGTATGCTCCTCTAAATTAACCACATAGGACTTCTTATTATTAGCTATAACCAACCTGTTGTTATCATCAACTTCAAACAGCACTTCACTTGCTGGTACAACACGACAGAACCTTCCAGCCTTAAGTAATTTATTCATCTTTTTATTAATGCAAAGAGGAACTTTAGTTGGCCATCTCTAACACTCCATCTTTCTTTCTATGCTGTGTCATCTTCTTTCTGATATGCTTAATCAGAGTAATTATTGGTGCCTTCCTCATATCTCCAAGCCATGCATTCCAGCTCTCAGTCATGTTGTTGTTGTATGATCACATTTGAGCAGTTTATCAAAATCATGCACTGACCAATATTTAGGGTTGATTTTCCTTAGCCAACTTTGTGCTTCCGCATCAACCTTCATTATATTGTTCATTGCTACTGCAAAATCATCCTTATTTACAGCCCTGACAGCCTTCCAATATTCATCTCTTAGCTGTACATTGGGAAACCTTTGCGTTATGTTGGCAAAGACATGCCTTACACAGTACCTGTCATGAGACCAAGTGATATAGTGTTGAAATGTTAATTAAATAGCATGACAGCTGCTTGTTATAAAACAGAATCACAATCATATATTTAGTACAGGTTGCTAAGTGCAGTGAATAAAATTGTGATACATCATCAAATTGCCCCTCACAATTTTGCGAACATTAGATAACCCCCAAACAGAATTGAATACATCATTTGAAAGGGGTAATTATATCATACAGATCTAAAATATTATGTAAACAGATATTTTCGAATTGAATTATTGGTGAAAAATAGAAAAAATAGATTCAATATCATATATTAAGTGCAAATTACTGAGTGCAGTGAAACTTTTCTGGTACATCATCAAATTGCCCCCCATACTTTTGCAAACATTAGATCACCCCCAAACAAATTTGAATACATCATATTAACAACCCATTAATTAGATCTTATAGAGGTTTCTAAAAAATTAAAACTTTACTTTTATAATTAAATGAATAAAATACAGTAATCTTCATACACCTGTTTTGTGATCCATTAAACTCCAAGTTCAAAGCATTCAAAATACTCTTTTGCCTATCTGTCATTAAGGTTAACTGTCTTGCATCAGTCAAATACTCATTCAAATGCCCTAAGAACCATGTCTAGCTGTCAGTGTTCTCAGATTCACACACACATAATGCTAATGGAAAGATCCTTTGATTTCCATCAAGTGCAACTATAGATAAGAGTACACCCCCAAATGGCCCCTTCAAATGACATCCATCAAGACCAATAAATGGTCTGCAGCCCTCCTTGAACCCATCTCTAAGTCCTGGGAAACTGACAACGATCCTTTGGAACCTACATTTGTCAGCAAGGGTATCTGATTTTGACATTTTAAGCATTGTTAATGCACCTGGCATTTGTTGTTTTATGATGTGCGCATAGTCCCAAAGATCCTTGAAGCTCTGAACATAGTCTCCACCACCTGCCGACTCTAAAATTTTTTTTTTTATCCTGTACGCTTTTTGTGCAGTGACCTCAACCCCATACATTTGTTTGATGCCAATAACCATGTTATCAATAGAAAATGAAAGGCCAGCAGCTATTTTGCTCTGGTATTCCTCACAATCCAATCAGCTGTTGCCTCTAGATTTTTCACAATCCCCTCACATGTATGCATATTGTGAAAGCTTCTTATTTGGAAGCATTCACCATGTCTCTACATTGAAGCATAAACTTTGAAAGGGTAGTTCGATGCATAACAATGACACAGTACTCTTATTCTCTCAAATTTAACTCTTTTACCTTGAAACCCTTCTTGAATACAAAAGTCTTGAAGGGCCCATGTAAAAGACTTCATATTTCTGAAAACCATTCCAACCCTGAACTCCACTGGATCTGTACCATCCTCAAACATTTCACCCCCCAATACGCGAGACATAGTACTAAATGGATGTTCATCATCTGATTCATGGATTGGACTAGCATAAGCATTGTCACTTTTATAGCCCTCTAATAACCCATGATCTCTGTCACTCCCATCATCATCTTGAAATTTATCGGTCCTTTCATGTCCACTATGTCTGTCACTGCCATCATCATCTGAATCAAACCATAAATAAAACTCATCTTCAGCTTCAGGAGGAGGCAGATCATCCTCCACTGTTTCTATTGAAGGACCAGCAGTTGAAGGATTTTTAGTTGCCCTTGATTTGGTTGGCTTAGGCATGCTTTGAACATTATTAGAATCAACCAAATTAATTTTTCTCTTTTTTCCACTAGTCTTCAAAGTCTTAGCAATAACAGGTTGGCTCTTCTTTTGCTAATGTGCAATTCTTTGAGAAGTCCTTATCTTTATAGAGCATATTTTCATTTTTTGGCATGCATATAAGATGACTGAATTGTATTATTTCTTCCCTTGCCATTGTTTAACTTCATTGTTGTTGTCTGAGATGATTCAGTCTGGTTAACTTGAGATGGAAATTTAGGAGGCAATGCGAGTTCATCATCAAGACTTAGTGCTTGTTGTGTAGCTGCTGTTAATTGTGCAGTTTCAGAGAATGGCTGGAAAGGTGTTGATGTTGCAGGAAGCACTCATTCTTCAACATCCATCGTAATGTCATCATCATCATTTTCAGGAGGCAGATCATCATCATTTTCAGTAACATTAAAGTCAGTTAAATGGTCACTACAATCTGAAACGAGTACAAATTTGGAAACACCATATTTTTAATGGATTTTGGGTGAGCCAAGGAAGGTGTAAAACCCACTAAAAATAATGAAATTTATTTTTCGGTTAAGGGGTACCTCACTGAGTTGTAGAGTGTAAGTTGTTTGGCTTTTTAATGAAGGTATATGGATGAAAGGTGGCTGTTAATAGAGGAAGGCTGGGATTTTAAGGGGGAAGCTTTGAGGGGTGCCTTAGACTTGCAAAACCAAGAGAATGAGGTTAGAGGTGGAGCTGGTGGTGGCCGACGACCACACTCCGACGCTCAAGTCAGCAACTCAAGCTTTTGAGAAGTGGAGAGCTTGCAAGCTCTCTAAAAATGAAGAAGGAGATAGAAGTAGAAGGGTCTCAGCCTTTTGTGATATGTGTGTGTGATGGTGAAATCATGTGGAAGAATAAACCTGGCTGTCTTCTTATAATGCTGATGGGGTACCTTGCCACGTGGCACGTTTTCCAACGGTAATTTTGCTGTCAATTTCAAAATATTCCTTGTCCTTTTGTCACCTTTTTACCTTTTTGGGCAATTAGAAATGAGCATGGGGAACAGTGCAGCCGTTATTGACAGATTTTTTCATTTGGTACACGTGGGGTACGCTGACTGGGTAGTGCTGAATATTCTTGCAGAGTTTGTTTGGACAGCTGTAAGGGTGGCAGCCAAAGACAGCTGTTTGTCCCTTCTTTATTGACAAGATATCCTTTATTTGATTTTGCCAAATCAAATATTATCTTTTGACGATAAAGATAGCTAAGTGGAGGATATTTTAGAGATCATTTGACCGTCCCATTTACGTATAGCATACCCCTTAACTCTTTTGGTGTATCTAGGGTATCCCAAGTAGGGTACCCCATGTAGGGTACCCCAGGTACCCTTAATGGTGAAAGTAACACGAGATAGATTAGGGTATCCTGAGGGGTCATTGGGGTATTCTAGGTACATTTGACAATCAGAATCACTTGGAACAAGTAAGGTACCTTAGGCATCTCAAGCACCCCAGGTTCCCATTTTAAGTGGAAATCTTCTAAATGGACACGTGGCGCTCTATCATTGTTTTTTATATTTCTTCCCCAAACACACCATTATCATTGTCTGCATGGGTAGGTGTATCATCTGGTGTTTGGCCGATGATTGGGTTAACTGTTGGAGTCGGCAATGAAGTTTGGTCATAGGCTGCTGGTGTGTCATTAAATGCATTAGCAAGGTTTTTTGTAGGTGACCGAGGCTGATCTTTTTGCATAGTAACTTCCTTTGGTGGCTTAATTTTCTCCATAAGCTCTTCTGTGCTTAATACATTGAATGTTGTTGTCTTTGGGGTATCCTGAGGGGTCATTGAGGTATCCTAGGTACATTTGACAATCAGAATCACTTGGAACAAGTAAGGTACCCTAGGCATCTCAAGCACCCCAGGTTCCCATTTTAAGTGGAAATCTTCTAAATGGACACGTGGTGCTCTATCATTGTTTTTTATATTTCTTCCCCAAACACACCATTATCATTGTCTGCATGGGTAGGTGTATCATCTGGTGTTTGGCCGATGATTGGGTTAACTGTTGGAGTCGGCAATGAAGTTTGGTCATAGGCTGCTGGTGTGTCATTAAATGCACTAGCAAGGTTTTTTTGTAGATGACCGAGGCTGATCTTCTTGCATAGTAACTTCCTTTGGTGGCTTAATTTTCTCCATAAGCTCTTCTGTGCTTAATACATTGAATGTTGTTGTCTTTGGTGGCTCAGTGTCATGCTCAGGTTCAGTTTGAGTTTTAGTTTCAGTTTAAGCTTCAGGTTCATGTGGAGGTTTAATTTCAGTTTTAGTTTCTGTTTCATGTTCAAGTTTAGGGGCAAGGGCAAGGGCAGGGGTAACTGTCTTCCATTTTCTTCTTTTCTTTGGAACCATGTTAACACTTCTACAACTCTTCTTAACAGGTGTTGGTTCAGAAGGCAGTGGCGCATCTGCGGCAGTACTCTGAATGTCATCATCAAACAATCTATTTCTATCCACATGCATCACATTTAGTGGTAGTACCTCCATATCAAAGTCAGTCTTCGTGTAATTCTTCTCATTAAACAACTGCCACACCTGATACATTTCACTGTCACTCTCTAGTGCCCCATATTTTCCATTCTAAGGCAATGTAATGTCAATGGTAAACCTCTCAAGAGGCCAGCTGTTTCTCCCCTAAGTTTGTCTCATTGCACCATTGATCAAGATCATTCTACTTAGAAAGTCTGGGTCTATTAACCTAACACCCCACCTTACACCCATAAAGTTAACAAATGCTGACACCTTAAATTTTGATTCATATATATCACACCACACAAACAAGCTTCAAAATCCATAATCCAGACATATACCAGTACCATTGAAATAATTTGCAACAAACAAATAATTTGAAACAAACAATGTTGCACAAAAACCCACCTACTGAAATTTCAAAGTCATTACCTACACTGAGCTTAACATAACAACAATAACTAATAATGCTTATAAAAACCAATAAAAATAACAGAATTCTTGGATTGCTTCTGTCGATTTCAATATTGTGAGTGCAAAAAGAAGTAAGAAATTCTAATGTTTTATACTACAAACAAAATCCCCCAAATTTATAAATACCGAGGGTTTCCAATAAAGTTTCAAAATGAACGATTAACACCATGATGCATTGGCATTAACCTAACATTACTAAGCCCACAAATTACATAAATACCAACATATAGCACAAAACAAAGAATGATAGTAACATGTTACTAAAAATTCTTTTTTTCCTGACCTCAGCGTCGGAGGAGGCTGTTCAGACTCAAAGTCTCCATTGCTACTGCCTGAGTTCATCTTCCTCCTCCCAATTTCGTCCTTTCAATGTCTTCAAGGCTGCACTGTTTTTTTGTCTCAATGAAGTTTGTAACTGAGAGACACTTGGCTTTACTTTAGCGCCAAAGCAAAGCTTTCGTTTTTTTATATCACACCGTCTATTTTTTTATTTTTATTTTTCTTTTTATTTTTTTTCCTTTTACAGTTTTACACCACACATCCACTTTCATAACATTGGGTTAGGTAAAAAAACTAATTGATTTGATGTTACCTACACATGCTGCCGTCATTCACGTCCCTCTATCATTAACGATTGTTACACATATGTGCAAGTACCATCTTACCCTTGTTGCCGTTTATTTTAACAGAGAGATAACGAGATTTGGGGGTGATCGAATGTTTTTAATAGTAAGTGGGGTAATTTAAAGATTGTCACTTCATGAGAGGAGTATGCTGAAATTTTCCCTTTCAACATTAATTCCTCTTGAACAAGGATATCTTGGAAACTGTTTATTAACGAAAGCTCTTATTGATTTGGCCACTACTAATATGTCTCATCTGTTACAATAATGTACTATGTTCGGAGTGATTAATGTATTTAATCAAACATTGTGGGGATGTTAACGTGGTCCAACTATGATTAATGTATCCCCACACCATACATGTTTATTATAATCTTTAATCCTTATATTGTATTCCAGAACTGATCCTTCTTGATTGCTTTATGAATCATTTAGGCCTGCCCTGTGTTATCAACCTGTTTAAACAATGATTTTTTTAGTATAATAAATGGCCGTTAACATGTGTCATCAGACTCATCACTCATTTCACTCATCAGTGATGTCTTATAATTTTTTTTTTAAAAAAAAAAGATTATAAGCTACAGAAAAGTTGGCAGTTTATGGGGCCGTACACGTGCAAAAAAGGCAGTTTCATATTTAATGAGCAATTTGTAATCCTGTGGAACAATGTTAATTGAGATTCCCATGGGGATTGGTGGCTTCATTCTTAGTAACTTTTGTGATTGGTGTGCCTTTCACAACTCAGTGTTATTGCTGATTTACAAATGGACTGTGTGATGGGTGTGATTTTGGTGGTGTGTGAGATAATAATATTCACAAAAGCACCTCCTAAGACACAAATCTTCAATTCTTGATTATAGAAATTCAAAGAAACTAATATTCTTGATTATAAAAATTCAAAGAAACTAATCCTAGTCAAAACTTCCGCAGTTTTGGGATACTTTATACAAAGTTAGTGGCTGCTTAAGGAATTTGAGAAAAGTTGTTATGGCTCCAACACCAAATGCTGTCCACAAACACTAATGCTGCATCATATATTCATATTTAAAAAGTTCTAGTAGCTCAAGCATAACATCTGTGAAATAAATAATTAATAAATCTATAATTATTAATTAACTTGATACAGATGCTTTTGGGTTCCTTTTATCAACTTTTAAGGTGGCACATTCCCCTTTGCCTTTATTTACCTCCTAACTTGTCCCTTTCCTTCACAACCTCCAAAGTGATAGGCGAAGGTGAAGGTGATGGAGTGGGCCAGTGGGGATAGGGAGTCGCTCAAAAATCCAAAAGCTAAAAGTTCCTTAATGATGTAATAGTTGTGTAATTGATAGTTGAATCCTTAATCCGGCATTAATATTATTCACAGTTGAAAGGGATGGAAAAGTTATAAGGAACAAACTTACATCACTTTACAGTCACAAAATCAACAGCCAAAAGTTCTCAGATTATATAGTAGTTGTATTAACCAGCATGATATTTGGATAAAGATAAACGGGCGAAGGATTAGCTGAAGGAACAAACAGACTTTACAATAAGAAACCAGGCACAGCTTTCTTCCTGTTATATATACCTAATATAGAAAGGAATTTCCTATAAACTCTATCTGAAGATCTAGTAGCCTTTTCCAAAAGCACAAATGAAATTAGCCAATTTTTTTGATGCAGAGTATCCCTTACTCCTTTTCCTTAACCTGCAGCAATAATAATATGTGTCATTAGGTGAGTTAACATACATAATTCATTGTTTCTTTTACAGTAAAAGGGAAAATATCTTCAATGAGACAAAGTAAAATGCGATTAAAAAGATGATGAGAAGTTTTGCTTCACCGAAGAAAAGTTCCTAGAATTTCTTTTCATCATGGAGAATCTCTTTCTAATGAAAATTCTCCAACATTCCAGAAAAAATAAATAAAACACCACATTTGATTTATGTTTTAAACTACCACAGGCATGTTTGCTTGCCAGCCTATTCATCCATTCACAAACACATCATATCTTAGGCAGGCAAAATGCTTCAATCCTCAAAGTCTGTTAAAAAAGTATCGGCAATAGGGATTCAAATGGTTGTGCTTACATACCTTGATCCTTCTGCCCCTTTCAAGTGGTTAGAAAATATCAAAGATCATCATTATGCTGCTTTGGTTGCATGGAATTCCTCTGTTGCTCCACCCTTTTAAGATGTGATGACAGTTGTATCAAATCAACAGTGAACCCTTGTTCAGGAGAGTAACAGTTCTTGTCCTTAAAAAAATCTGACTCTTGAGAAACTTCATCTGTTTCGACTTTCAATTCAAAAGCATTACTGGCATCAGGAACCATTAAGGACCGCATCTGAGCACCATCCATGGAGTTCGTTCCAGATGTATAAAAGTCTTTTGTTTCATATTTTCCCAAAGGTGTTGTACCTGAAGTTTTGACAAAATTTTGACCAAGATTAAGATGAGTGCGACTTACTTGACTGATCAGGGGCCTAGCCATTGGGATTCCCAATAAATGACTACGCATTGACTGTGATTGCGCTGACAGAAGAGAGAGAGCACCACTGGAGTGAGGAATCCCAGATGATTCCTGGATCGTCAATGCTGTATCAAGAGGAATTGCAAGCATATGTTGTTTCTTGCTGCCTTGATAGAGGGAAGATTTTGTTAGCAGCTGCTCATTAGTGTTTGGTACTGCTAATTGAGGACTATAGGGGGGTTTCTCTGAAAACTTAAGATGCTTGGCCTGTTCATATCTTTCTGGAAATAGAATGCCACCTGGAAGCATGTCTGGGTAAACCAAGGATGTTCCATTTGGTAAAGAAGTCCAAGGAAGTTCGGTGCCTGCATGACGCATAATTATACAATGTAAGAAATAAAATTTCTTGTACAAAAGGAAAAATAGAGTTTTGACATGATGTCACTTAATACATTATCATTAATACATTATCAAAGTAGCTCGATGATCCGTACAGGTCCCATGGGCGTAAGGATTTAGTTTGGAGTACTCTAAGAACCTTATTTTCAAGCATGATAGCAACTGATTATTAAAGTAAGAGTAAGGTATAGATAGCCAAAAAGTTATATCTTATTTCAAATTATAATTTGCTTCATACGGTTAAAATTGCATGAAGCCACTGCACAGGTGTGTTGTTAAGAAACCTATACAAGAGTATCATGCATGATTTATACTTCTACTAAATTCATTCTACCTTGAAGCTGTTTCCACATCCTTCATATTCAACACTGATTTGGGTGTTTCAAGACGGTGAGTATTGTTTGATTTATGATCTTTTCTCAAAACCATGCTATAACTCAATTCTCAATTCTAATAATTTGGATACTTTAAAACCAATGAGTCACTTCTTTAGACAATATAGCTTTCTTTTGTGCATATTGTCACTGCTCCCAGCCTCTCACAATTATCTCTTAATTAAGAGACTCATACCATTCACCTTGACAAAAATTAAAGGCAACAAGATATTATTGTAACATAGAACCAAACATACAATTGTCGATACCATGATTTGACAAAAACACATGTTTTGCACCATAATACGGTCTTTACCAATCAGATTGATATACAGTGGAATCTAGTGGACATTATTGGCATCTAATGATCTGTAAAGATGACCATGGGATAAACCATCTTAAAAAATGACCCTGACGGCTGATGATTTGCCAATTCCTTTGATTTGAATATGGAATAAGCAAATTCCTAGGATAGAAAGTTTTCTTTTTATATAGCCGTAAAACTTGACCTAGTCAAAGTGTCCAGGACAATAGGATAAGTTATACAAAGAGTGGGATTTAGGAATAACAGAAGTTATCATGCTCTAATGACCAAGTACCACCCATACAAAAACTGTCTACAGGACATTTGTGAAAGTTTAATAGCCAATCATATAAATCTGTCATAATTAGTTTCAACATCTTGCAGTTTCCCAGTGACTAGTTACTAAGAATAAAATGAATATTTTCAGGGCAGGGTACAAACATTTATGAAATTTAATAACAAAGAAGAAAAGTATCAGAAGAAAAATCTAGTACAAGAATCACTTCAGTTATTATTCCAGTAACCTAGCAAAAGGTGTTACAAGCCTAACAGATAGCACACGTTGGCTGAGGCAAAAGAAAAATAAAATTGCTTTAGAGGCTTTTAGTATGCGAATCTAAGCATAGTCTCTTTAGATTTGAGAGGAAGCTAATTTACTCCATTTCAATCGTTCATAGATGAGTCTTGTATTTTCTTAGTAGGTAAGAAAGCAAATATTATTCATACCTTGATACAACTGTAGCAACTTATGTGATTTATCCGAATGGATATTAAATTGAGGCTTCCGTCTACGCTCATTGTGGCCTGCAAGGCGTCTACGACAACTGCGCTTACTATCATCAAATTCAGCCAGCAGATGAAACCTGATTAATCAAGAAAAATTACCCTAGTTCATACCAAGTACAAGAAATAAGCAAATGCACTTAACAAAGGATGATGATTTGGCTAGAACGTACGTACGTACAAGGAAAATATCAAAAAAGCAAAGGAAAATTCACAGACTTTACATTCATGTTACAAAGAACTGATAATACTACAAATTAAAGAAAACCCAGACCTATTGGTAACTTGAACAACTTGAACACAATTTTTAACAAGTAAACCTACTAAAATGAACACAAAACAGAAGGCCTTGAAAGTTTTATACAAATTTGAAAATAAAATCATCAAATGAGGCTAAATAAAATCATCAAACAGAAGGCCTTTGATATCTATGACAGTATAACTAAGGCCAGAGGGAGGTAATAAGAAAAACTAACCTGCTACACTGCTGACAAAACCTTTGCTCATTGCCATTAACAATAACTTTGGGAGTCTTTGAATGAACATCACAAACTTTATGCCTTTTGTGATAATCCTTTGAGGAGCTAAGATCCTTGTTGCAGCCATAAACTTGGCAAAGGGGAGTTTGAGAGCATGAACTAGTCGTGCGAGCTTTCTTTGCCATCAAAGATGGATGCGCAGAAGATGCAACTGACCTCTCCTTAAAAAGTTTACCACACTGCTTATCTCTGCCATCGACCAATCTCCCTAGCTTCAAATCAATAAGTGTTGAATCCTGACTAATAGACTCCATACAAGAACTTGAAATTTTTGACCCAGATTCCGCCCCACAAAATGAATTTGAAGTAACCATACAAGGAGGAGCAGTTAACCTTTTGTTAGTATCACTACCAACTTCACCATTAGGTGTCCCCAAACTTGAGTTACTGTGACAAGGTTTTCTTGTCAAGTCAGTGAAACAAAGATCCATAAATTCCATATTTTCGACATCATCACTATCTGAAAAAAGCTTATTGATATCAAAATTATAAGAGGGTTTACTTTCCCATGCCATCAATGTTTTTCTACTTCTTGTAAAAGAGTCAACAGATAAGTCCACCTCATCAGAATACAAAATGCCTTTCCCTTCAGAGCCATAGATCCAAGACTCCATCTTAAAGCAGTATCAAAGTTGTATGCAATATGAAAATGCCTATCAAAATTGGCAAAATAGGAATAATCATTTCAAAGCAAGTAACTAAGAAAGATAATGAAATCACACAAGTTCATGCTTAGTATACATTAAATAGCAATAGCAGCAACATATAAGAAATAACAAGTAATATTGATAAATATGAATAAGAGGTAGCCAATACAAAAGATTGAGTCCCGTTTCAATTGAAATACAATAGCTTAGTACCTAACATCAAAACAGTGTTTGTAACCAATATATGAAAAAAAAGAAAAAGAAAAGAGCTCCGTTTAGTTGCTGAGAAAATGATGAGAAAAAATGACAAACGAATGGATTTACTTTCTATATTGGGAGAGAGCAAAGAATCAACTCAAAAAATGTTTTGTCACAAACTTTATCAGAGTCAAGCTAAGATTTTTTTTTTCCCTTTTCTTTCATCTAAATTGAATAGAAACTGGAGTACTAACAGATTCAAACTTCCTTTCATTCATTGAATTAAGTTTTCCCATTAACCAACAGGACCAAATTAAAATATTCAAAACACATAACCATAAACACATTCAATGCTCAAAATAAAAGTAACCGACTTTACAAAATCAAAAATTTCAACAATTTTCACTTTCAAGAAGCCCAAGAAACGAAGCAAAGAAGCTTGAAACTCATAACTGTGCTCACAAAACCTTTATTAAAGAAAAAGAAAAAAAAAGCAAGAATCTTTGAAAGATTAAAACAACAAAACCATCCACGTATGCTAAATAAAAAAATTATACAGGAGTAATTTATCAGTAGTTGCAGTATCACAATTTTTTTTTTTCCTCGTTTCCTTCACTTCCCCAGAAACCACTTGCAGCCAAAAAAAGAAAAAATGAAAAGCCTCAGAATAAAAATAAAAATGGAGGAGCGTTCTTTCATTATTTGTTCTCTTACCTGAGTAAAGGCAAACAAACAAAGAACAGTGAAAGCCAAAACCCAGTGAGGGAGAGAGAGTCTGTTGAGCTTTTTTTTTTTTTTTTTTTTTTCAGGGGAGTGTTGAAGAGGTCGAAGGAGATACACTGATGAAAGTCAACATGATTTCTACTCAGTACTCACTACCGTGCCTCAAATTAAAAGCATGTCTCCAGTCCAGGTTTTTTGTGGCTAATTTTTGACATTTTGTGAAATTCCACTTTTGGACATGACACAAATTTGATACTGATTGGTGCTTCTACTGTTCTGGTAATTAACGGTTAATGTGTATAATTGATGGAGATGGATGTCTGTCTCTCTCTCTCTCTTAATTGTTCTGTGTTATAATCATTAATTTGAACTGCTCACTAATCCAGGCTTATGTTTTATGCAATAAACTATCCAAGTAAACTGGGGAGATTAGTGCAAAGGGCATATCATAGGGAGGGATATGTATATTAAATTATACATGTCTCATGGGTGATTTTACTTAGTTGGTGAATGATAAGACCCCTTATTGCCACGTGTAAATCTGGGTGAGACACCACGTGTCAAACAAAAATGGAAAGGCTAATTGCAAGTGGGTGGGAGTGAGTGAACGAAACTGCTGAGCTGCTGCTGGCACATATGGCATGCTAGTGCTGCAGCTGCAGCTCTAATTCACTAATTTGTCTGTATGACTCTGACACACAAGGTTTTTTTTTTTTTTTTGGCTTTTACAATAACCATTGCATGAATCAATGCCAACTAAAGGCCAGCCAGCCAGCCTAGCCTTTTTTGCCTTTGCCCTTAGCCCTTGCCACTGCCAAAAGTTGTCCATTATGATTTTTATGCTACAACTGCTGGCCCTCGATTCAAAAGTCTCCCAATCAAACAAGATATGAACAACAGAACGCATGACACTTGCACACTTTCTTTCTTTTTCTTTCTCTATTGCAATTTGTTTTTGTTTTGAATTCCACCGCATCACTTAAAAATCCATCATTAATTGACAATTAAGCTCCTATTCATTACTCTCTCTTGTACGCCAAGAAACCATACACACGCTTCCAATCATGGCTTAGGCGCAGACATAGTTCTAAACAGAGTTTTAAAATACTCAAATGATGCACGTATTGCTTGCCTGCCGCAAATTTGCCCTTTCCATTAACAAAATTGGGCATGTGCATGGTTTTTAGAATTTGAACACAGGCATGCATATACTACTAACAGCTTATTTAAACTCATTCATACTTCTAATTAATCAATATAAGCAGTCATTTATTTTTGTTAAATACAATGAGATCAGTGTCTTGGTGATAAAAGAAGGTAATTAAGAATGGCAAAATGGAATTTGTCGGCTGGGGATATGCATATACCCAATAAGGAAAAGCATGAAAAGAGACACCTGACACATTTTGTACATACATACATATGCTTTTTTGATGCCTGGCTATTCAGATGCCACAACACCACACACCAAAGGTGCAATTGTCTGTCCCTATCCATTATCAATCAAAACACTCTTATCTCTTTGGCCTCTGAATTGAAATTCAAATGATTTTGCGAGTACAAAGCTGCGCATTGCTTTATTTTTAACGGCCACAGGCCACATGCCACTATCGCAAGTGCTATTTTTTTTGTTGGTTGGTGTGTGCAACATAGAGATCAAGGAGTATCTCAACTCTGATTTTCAATTTTTTTTTGGGTTTGTTTCTTTGTGATTTATTTTGGTGATTGCATAGCGTTGGCTTGTAACTTTTTACGTTGTATTTAGTGATCGTTATTCATGTAACACGCTCAAGCTTCAAAGAAGAGATTAATTCCTTATTTATATATTCCGTACATGCTATACAAAATAGATCATCAAATTCATTGACAAGTAATTAATATGATATCGAGTACTCCCTACGGGTGAGAAACACGTGTCGCATGAACCAATGGGGCAGGTTGAATCCCAGCATAATTGCAACCAATTTAGGCCAATTGGCAGCAAGTGCGTGTGAGGGGGGCCAAAATTGTGTCGTTTATCTCAGTTTTGGCTGGTTTTGCCGCATTAAATTGAAAGCTACATAAGTGGATGTAGACATTAGACGTTAGAAGAGATAATAATAGACGTGCTATTTGGCCATTTTAGGTTTGATTTGGCTCGCTTTTCGGGGGCCACACATATTAAGAGAAAGCTGTGGGAAAAGTTAATGACAGCTAAGTCGATTGTGAACATTTTACACCGATTCTTATTCATCCGGCTTTTCGGCTTTAACTAATTCCTATTCTTATGCGTTTTTTTTTTTTTTTTGACCTTTTTTTCTCCTTTTAATGATGACCATGCTTTATAAATTTTCTTTTATATATATTTTAATTTTACATGTATACATATATCCCAAATAATATCTATCTTGATGAACAGTGAATTCTATGGATTGTTATTACATGGATGTACAAGGAACTTTGAGTGACTGAGTGCAGGGGTGGATCATGAATGGAACTAGAAATTTTAGTTCCACTTCCATAGGACCGTGATAAAGAAACTAAAATCCTGATGAGGTTTAAACATAAAACTATAAATTAAGGGGTCCAAATGAGAATCAACATATGTAAAATTTCACTGAAGTCGATTATTTTTTTCTAAAAAAGTTTCCAGCCTAGGTCACTCAGGGGTCAGGTCCCTGATACCTGACTCCGTATTTTTCTTTTTCTTTTCTTTAAGTTAAAAATATAAAAATCAACAAATAGTTATGATTGAAGATGTATATTGGAATTTTTTTTTTTCCTGAAATGGGTATATTCGATTGATCTGCTCAGACAATTCGATTTGAAAGATATGGGTACCGGGTACGATTCAATTCGGCCCATAACCTATCTCAATTCAAATCAGATCCAATATAACTTGTTTTGGTATTGGATCAAAACCCCACAAGACCAAAAAACCTCTACAAAGCTGGTCCTGTGTTTATTATTCTGATTGGGCCAAACAGATAGGGCCGACCATATTGATGTATTGTTTCTGAATACACCCGTAGAATATTGAAGATTAAAAGTCTAACTGTTCAGATCACAAACATAATTTGCATTCATATACAAACATTTTTTCTTTTTTTTTGGGAAATGAATCACAACTTTCAGTGATTAAAATACTGAAAAGAGGTACATGATATCTCTTGAGAACGTATCTACCCAAACAACAAGTTCATCATTCTTTATAGCTAACATAGCTAGAAAGTGTGCTATAACATTACAAAGTCTAGGAGTATATATTGGACTAAAATTATAAAAATCATTCGCTTGATCATGAATTTCAGATATCATCCAATAAATTTCGATTCTACTATCTTTCCTGTTATGTTATTACTTAGATCATAGACACCTTGAGAATCAGTTTCCATAATAACTAAAGATACATTTGCACCCTGCAACCCCTATTCTATTGCCTCAAACTCTACAAATATCACATCTTCATGAAACTTCGATGTCTTTACTATAACAGCTATATAGTTCCTATCATAATCTCTTACAACAACTTCTATGGTGCATTTACTTCCCGAAAATCAGAATGGGCAGAAATTGAAATAAGTTGAAATCAGAATGCGCTGGAATTGAAATGATAAATGTGAATCAAAATAAGTTGTTTACTTGAGTTGTAGAAATCATAATCAGAATCAACAATGTTCCAATTGATGTACATAAATAAGTAAACACATGTGTTTACTTTTATCTTATATTCAGAATAAATTGTTACAGGTTACAAAAATACTCTTAGTTAAGATTATGTATTTTTTACTTACAAAATAAATAAGTAAATATTTTTAAAGGAAATACATGCAAGTTTATTATAATATTGAGTGTAATACAATTATTTTTTAGTAAACTACTTATTATTGTTGTTGTTGTTAAAATTATTATTACTATTACTACTAATAGTATTCTTATTATTATTATTACTATTACTACTAATAGTATTCTTATTATTATTATTACTATTATTAATATTAGTGTAATTAATTACAATAATAATAATATTATGATCTCAATTAGGGGTGTTCAGAATCCAATCCGATCCGTAAAAGTTTAATATGTGGATTAGTGGATTGAATTGGATTGAGAATTTGAAAATCCATAGTCGGTGAATTGGATATGGACTTACTTCTGTAAATTCGTAGAAATCTGAAAAAAAAATTTAATTAATAAATAAAACTTATAAATGTGGTATTACCACTTACTAATAAATAAATAAGTTAAAATGTAGTTATATTAACATCATATTATATCTTATCCGATAATAATATAAATAAAAATAATTAAATAAACAAATGAGATTTTTTAGTTAATTTTTATGTATTGATCTAAACAAATGAGATTTTTTCTTTTTGGTATGTTATATTTTGAAACTTTGAATATATTATTCTAGCTTTATTTATTCAATTAATTTATTTAAATCTTATTCAATTTTGAATTTCATCGATAATAAAATTATTTTTATATTATATTTTTTATTTAATTAGTTTGTGGATTGGACAAAACTTTTAATTTGCAAACCAATCTGTAAAATGGTGGATTAGGTCAAATCCGCATTCGATCTATAGACGTATTGATTGGATTTGGATTAAATTTCATCAATTCGTGGATTAGATTGGATTAAAAATTTATAATTCACAAAATCGTTGATCAAATATGGATTGATGTTCAATCCACAAAATTCGATTTGTGAACACCCTTAATTTCGAATATAAACATTATAATAGTAATTATTATTATTTAATTTTATAATAGGACAAGATCGAAATTTTAGAAATTGTGGGAGGGTAAACTAGTTAGTTCAAGGAATGAGGATCTCATTCTCAACTCCTCATGGGAATGAGATTTCTATTCCTTATTCCAAAATTTAGTAGACTCCACTAATTTCATTTCTATTCCCAAATGTAAAATAAATAAATAAACAATGGGATCATTTTCATGCCTTCATTTAGATGCCCCAATCTAATAAGTAAACGTATCACTAATGTCTTTGGTTTTCCTTGTAATGCTATTCTTAATTTTATTGTTTACAAACTTAATTTACTAAGAATTTCAAGTACCAATTCTAAATTTTCACTCAGAATTTCAAGTATCAAATGATAATAGACTTGGATTCCAGAAAAGCTGAAACTGTACAGCGGAAATTTTTAACTAAGAGGTATTAGTTATGATGGAACTGCAAGAGGTAGAATTAACTTGGTAAACGCACCTTGATCTCAACTTTTAATATGAACAAGCCAACTAGCTAGAATTAACCTGGTGATTTGATTAGCTTATAATCATATTAATTAGATCAATTTTGGTGAAGGCACTTGATGGGGGAAGTTAGATTTCTAACAAAATTAGGTGGTTTGGTGGGATTATTTCTATCATTTAACAAAAGCAAGTGAGGATTTGATTGTTTTGCTCTGTGCAAAAGAAAAGCTCTCAGCAATTCATCCTCTTTCACAAAGATTCTTGATTACATTGCATTAAAATAATAACATGTTTAGGCCCTCCACTCACTTTTGATTTGAATGTTAACATGCTTTGCTTTCTTGGTGTGCCCCATTTTTCTCATTAGCGTGTGTCATGCCGTCTTATGGGCTTTCTGGCCTATTGCCCCCCAGTGCATCATTTTTGTGTATCATTCTTTCAAAAGCCTATCCTTAGCTTTCATCATCATGCTCCCAACTTTAACCTTTATACGCATGTTTAGTGTTTAGTGTTTACTCTAGGAGAGAAAGAGAGAAAAATACAAACACACTCAGCTAATTTACGGAGCCATCAAGCAGGCAAATTATCAATACTTTTGTTGAGAATTAATCTAATAGATAACGTTGTTCGTGTTTTATGGCGAACGATATTATTATCTGATACAATTTGATTAATTCACAATCTCTTTCATGTGCGATAGAATCATCAGGATTCATATGTTAAATCTTTCTATCGTATACCCACTAAATTTGTCACAATTAGAACTAGAATTCGTCTAGGGGTATGTCGATTTTAAAGGATAAATGACCATGGCCGACTCTTTGCGAAACCTAGGGACTAATGCTGCCACAAAATAATAAAGAAATCTTCACATGTGACTTATTTCAGACATGATTAATTCTAATTCTATCTTCGCATTAGATTTTGCCTTTTCCCTCACTTAATCATAGAGCTTAGAAAGATGGTCCATTGTGTATGCCCTAGTAATAGACCAATAGTTTAATTTGCTTCTTTTTTCGTTGTCTAGATTTTGTACCTAATGCTGATAAAATATAATATTTTTTTATTATTAAGGTTTCCTTTTTGCCTTAACTAAGTTTCTTTATTCATAAAACTCCGAAAGTTGCCATTATTTATCCCAAATTTTCTTTAATTAAAGAAATCTAGTATATGTTGTCCCCAATATTGATCAGAAAACGAATTTAGCCTTCTTGCCTTTCGATTTTGATCTTTTGACAAGACAGCTAAGTATTACAGCATATGTATACATATAGCAAACGACAATTATAATTATGAGGTTAGCTGAAAAATAGTTGCAACATTAACTCACGATGTTCCCTTTTAAATATGAGTGTAGCTTTTCGTCTAGCTCCCATACTGATTCTACTCTTCTGAACGTCTAACCCAGCATTCTACTATCCTCGCATGCAGTTGTAACATCTCGTCTACATGCAAGAAATTGAAATAAGTAAATAAATTATGTCCAAGCTATAAATAAAAATGTTGTGTGTGTGTGTGTATATATATAATGATTTAGTAAAATGATAGTACTTATTTTATGATAAACGATACTGTTATATGGCGAAATCTAATTAATTAATCCTCAACTTTAATACTATTCACAAAAAATTATAAATTATATCATATGTCTATATACTCACTATATGGTAGATCCCTCGTTTTAATAAGATGACGACTAAGATAAAAACAGAAAAATATCAATTCAATAATTGAGGTTTACCATACACATAAAAATCAAAACCTAGGAGTTGTCACTTGCTAATTGAAACGATAATTGGATAATTTCGGAACCTCCATGGTGAAGAATATCTCAAAACATTGAAGTAGACAGACATACCCGATATACATCAAGTGACATACCATCAAAATTCACGTTGGACATGTTAGATTGCTGAATGGGAATTCTATTTCTTTGAAAAAATAAGAAAAAAATAACCGGAGGAAACAAGATATGTGGTTACATGGATCACACGTGCAATAGAAATTGATGAATTATTGCCCCTTGTCCAAAGTCAAAAGATTGAAAGATATGAGTTCACATGGTGTGATTATGCTATGCATTTTATCTCCATTGATTTAGCGGAAAATCTATTTTCAATGGCACAATCTCGAATGAGTCACAACAATGGTGGACATTTAACTGTGTTCTTGCACTCCATAAACAAAAAGTAAAGACAAGCAAACATTCCAAACTGTACATACAGAGGAAAGAAAAGCATTGAGAACTTTCAAAGAAGCGATAGCAAAATCTAAGACATATCAGTTTCTTCTCACAGCTTCTAATGGTAAGTAATAAAAACAAAGAAATTAAATTAAATTAAAACCATAAAACAACGTGGAAAATGTACACAGCTCACATAGCGCCATTGGAAATTGGTGCTCCTCTCTTGATGCTATCCATATGAGTCGTCTCATACACAGGCAGCCCACTCGAGTAAATACCCAAGTCATAGTTTTGTAACTCAAAGAGATCTGAGCTTGAATCACTGTCAGCACCATCGTCAGCTTCATCGAATTTTCTAAATTCTTTCTCCTCAGATGAATACTGATCAACCCAATTCCTAGTCTTGTGCTTCTCTGAATTTGTGTTATTATTGAACTTGAAATTGTCATGATGATCCAATATTGTTGCTCCCTCATTATTTTGTAATAAGGCTGTTGTAGGTTTTAGTACTACTTGTCCTCCAATGTTATGCTTTGACAAAGACAAAGACTCCGCTTGATGCTTGTGATCTGAGTAGCTTCTAAAATCTTTGTAGCTCTTTGTGGGTGTGTATGCATAAGCAGGAGGTGTCCTAAAACCTGAACTTGAAGAAGAGTACAATGACTTTGATGAAGAATCAGTAGTGGTGCTTGAACTTCGAAAATGGCTGATGCTGCTCCTTCTCTTTCGCCTTCCACCTGGGCTCTCTTCTTCATCTTTCATTGACTGAGTCGTTGACTTTGACTTCTTTTTCTTTGAACCTGATTGGCTGAACAGAGAATTCAAGAAGCTTGCAAGTCTCCCTCCTGGAGAGCTCGGTTGCTTGTATTTCTTCTCTTTTATTTGCTTTTCAATAGTGTTAAGTGATTGTTTCTGGTAGCTAATTGCATTATTAGCATGATGTTGAGGAAATTGTTGTAAAACTGAGTCTCTCAAGGGCACATCCAAGCTGATTCTGCCACCTCTCCAGGCCTGCCTGTGATCTTCTCTCAGGATCTTTTGAGAAAATGCAGCGGCAGCAGCTTCATTGTATCCTGAGAAATATCGGGCAGCTTCAAAAACATCAAGCTCACCAGAATCATTCCTGTGATGGAATGATTTCTTGTAAATTTTGTCTGTGTTTGAAAGTGTCAAAGACATGGCTGATGAATTAAACTTAGAAAGTTGTGTTTGGAAGTTATGTCACTGAGTGTGGGAAATTAAAAGGAGGAATTTGTGAGATTGTAGAGGGAATTGAGATTGGACTTTGAAATGATTGAGAGTAGTGGGAGGGTAGCTTTATAATAATCAACTCACTGTCAATAATAATATTTTATGATGATGATTGTTTTTGGAGAGCCCCCACTTGATGTGAATTTGTGCTTTAGATATAGAAGTGAAGTGGGGTTCTATTGCAGCTAGCTTTTATCCTTCTCATACTGTCAAAAACAAGAGGTCATGCTGGGGGCTGTCAATTGTGGGGAGCAAAGAGCTGTGTTTTCTTGGATTCTAGGATTTCAACTAGATTTAGTGGAATTGGCTTTCAAGTATATGTTGGCCATGGGTCTATGTTGAGAAGAGCAGTAATACTTTGCATATAAAGTAATAAGGATACAAAATAGTATCTTCGTATAGCAATTATTCAATTAATAATTTCACCAAGTAATGCTAGTACACTTGTAAATTAAGTTAAAAATTAAGTTAACTTGCATCTCAACTAACGTGACAATGATACATATATATATATATATATATATACACACACATATATTTCAGTACAGGATCCTAGACTTTTTTAAAGTCAGGAAAAGCTATTAAACCGTGGGGTTTAATAGTGTAATTGTGTAATGCTATTAAACTACACAGTTTAATAGTTTTTCCGGACTTTAATAACGTCCAGGATCTTGGACTAGATCAGGACTATATATATATATATATGTATGTGTGTGTGTGTGTGTGTGTTATTAAATCACACATGAATAACAAATTAATAAAATCAACTGTTTTTGTATACATGATAATTATTTATAGTGCAACATCCGTTAAAAAGTAAATTTTAAGTTTTAACTTAGTGGACATAGGATTATTAACTGATATGAGAGTCTAATAACACATGTCAATAAATGATATGTCGAATGTTATATTAATTGAGATACAACTTTATATGTATAACTATATTATTTCTATGCAATTCTACAAATGCCTTTACATGTATATCATTATAGAAATTTATGGATTGGTAGATCCCACTCTTTCTTTTTCAGAGCTTGGAAGTCACTCTTTAATAAATTAGAAACTTTAATTAGATGAAAGTTAATTTGTTTGCTAAGATATCTTTGACTGCATAAATCAACTCTGGCCCAGAAAAATTTGAATGCCTCCTCTTTGGGGAAGTTCTGGGGTTCGATTTTTATGAATTATGATAGTAACTTGCGGGTTGGACTCAATATCCATGGCCGGGCTAGTTGTGTAGAAAAGATAAAATTCCTTGGCCTAATTTTCTTGCTTGTACATTTGGGAACTTGAATGCCCCCTTTCCCACATGATCTCATTTTACACACCTCAAACATCAAAGATAGAGATTGTTTTACATGAAAAGAGAAAGTGGAATGTGACATAATAACCCATACTTACAACCATTGGGAATAACATTAATGAATCTTTGAAGAATATATTAACATAAATCACCATTAGCTCCAACACTTTCAAGTCTTAGACATGTTTGAAATTATTTTTAGGAGGTTCAAAAGTTATTTTAAAAAATTAAAACTAATTTTGGTGTTTGGTAAAGTTTTTTTTTAAATCATTTCTATTAAAATCACTCCATTTTCTAGCAGATTTTGAAAAACTGAAAAGGAATAGTTTTTTAAAACATGATTTTGAGAATTAGTTGTTTACTTTTTTACTTAATACAATTTTATATATACATCCTAGTACATATTTTAAGAGATTATTATTATTATCAATTATATTGAGATAACAAAATAAAAAAATAAAATTAATAATATAAAATATTTATTCTAGTCATCAATTATTATATATACACATTGAGAAATATTTTAATATACATGTTTATAAATGTGTAAATACATTTTATTTAACATTATGTCTAATTCAGTTATTTATATTCTTACAGCAATTTAATAATGAAATTTACCAAGCACATACGACTGTTTTTAAAACTCACGGCACTTTTGAAAATAAATTTTATCAAACATTAATTTATATGATTCTCTTCACAGCTGATTATTTCAATAACACAACCAATGACAATTATTTTAAAAACTACAGCATTACCAAACTGTCCCTTAATCTTCAAATGAGCCTTAAATAAAGATTAGGCATCCATCATTTTGTTCCAAAGTTGCTCTCTAGGTTAGTACTAAAAACTATCAATTGATTTTGGATGTTGTGAAGTCATTTTTTTTATTCTGAAGTCTAAATAGATCTGAATGATATGTTTTTTTTTTTCAACATCTAAACAGAAAAATTTAAAAGCTAGTGGTTTGACATAAATATCCTTTTAGGTGGAGCATGTATTTGTTCATCACAATTTAGAAATTTAACAAGTTGATTAGTTTGGCAGCATTAAAATAATAATAATAATATTTTCATAGTTTCTTAATATAATTTTGTAATGAAAGATGTAATTATAACATCAACTTTCCTTATAAAGTCACCACTGTTGTTTTGGTTTTGATTTCATCACAATGGACATAATCTAATTTGTTTGATATTTTGGTTTAGTTAATGTTGCCATGTGAATAAAAAATTAAAGCAATTAAAAAAATAACTTCAAGGATAATACGAAAATATTAGGTTTATACATAATACAGGAAATACATGAATTGTTAAGGTATTATGGAGATTTGAAATTAAAATTTTCTACTTAGATTTCATACTTCAGATAAATTAAAGTGGACTTTTTCTATTCAGATAAAATTGTCTGACAATAAGTGATAAGTTAAGAAAGCAAACAACTCAAAAAATAAGTATTTAAAAAAAAAGTTAAATTTAGACTTCAGAATAAAAAACAAAGAGCACCTTACATTGAAAGGTAAACACCCAATAATTGACACTAATGATAATTCTTAACATTCTTGTAAAGTGAGATGTGAAGTTAAACATGAGACTTTACTTAGATATCATTTACATGAAATCACTTATCGCATAGACTAATCATAATATTTAGGATAAATTTTAACCGCCAATTTGCAACCAACAAAATTCTTTGAAAGACAAGTCCGTCATGTTTATTTGTTGGAATTTGCAGCTTTTTTTTTTTTGATAGGTTGGAATTTGCAGCCTTACATCCATTTAACAAGAACAAAATCCAAAGATTATACGTATTAGCTGCTAAACGATAACTATGTAAGCGATATAAAATCTCTTTAAAAATTTAAAAAAAAAAAAAGAAGAAAAAGAAATTCATAGTCTATTTGGTGAAGTCCCCACTAAAAGAGAAAAAAGAAAAAGAAAAATACGAAATGGTGGGAGGGTGAGCTTTGAAGTTTTGAACTTTGAAGTGTTAAACGAAACAGATTAAAATATGAAGTGTAAACAAGTTTCTACTTTTCAGATATTGGGTTAGTCAAGAGATTTGGCCCATTAATTACACAAATCCCCATCCCTCGATGTTGGGGAAGGTGGTCTCATTTTATCGTGGCGTGCGTGTGGGCACGAGCACACGTGCAGCATTTGCATTGCAACTCAAAAGGGTGTACACGTGACTTGCGTGATGTCGTCATTTGTCAGTCTTTCAAAAATTGTGCATATCCACTTGGATCATCATCATCGAAGAACATGATCAAATCACATTTGGCCAATTAAGCTAGATGATGATCAATATTGATCATGACAAGAGATTAAAAACAGAAAAAAAAAATTTATTAAGATCGTCAGGATCACCCGATCACTAGTCAATTTTACGTTTTGTTGAAAATCCAATGAAAATGGTCCCTGCCCTTACTTTAGTGGCCTTTTCTTTCATTATAACCACGAAGGTGTACTGCAATTTCAGTTCTCCAGTCAGCCCTTGAGTTCCATGACTTTTCATTGTCACCTCCTCAATCTAACTGATTGTCTCAAAAAGGGTGAATGCTGATTTATACCTGCAACTTGAGCTAGGAATGGTAAAATGGATGTACGAATCGAATTCTTGCCGAATGCTAAAGGAATCAAATTCAAATCCGACCTCAGGATTCGGATTCAATTTATTTATTGAATGAATATCCGTTTATTCGTTTAGCATAAATAATAAATAAATTGAATCAAATTTAGATTTGTTTAAATTCATTCAACTACATATATCATATTATATATCTATTAAATAATAATTAATAAAATCAAGCAAAATTAACTATCATAAGTTTATCATCCCAACAATATTTAAAGTTTTAAATTTCTTAACTCCAAAGTTCTAAACGTCAAATTACAAATCCATTCAAAATATAAATAATAAGAATTAAAATCCTCAATATAAATATTTTAAAACCAAAATGACTTTTCTGTATGATTTCATGTTTTCACTGCATCATTCAATTAACAAATTTGTGAGCTTAAAGCCCATTTTCGATTTGCTTATTTAACGAATTGAAATAAATTTGACTCATTTATTAAACGAATCAAAATTTTTAAACTCAAATCCATGAAATTCGTATCGAATCGAATTAAATAAGCGAATCCCAATCTATATTTCCACCCCCAAAATTTTGAGCTACTTTACCTATTCATGACCCACAACAAATAAAATGTAAAGAAACATATCTATAATAGAGATTTTTTGAATAATTTCTAAAAATATATAGATTAATTGAATAATTAGATCAAACTATGAGGACTAAAAGAGCATCATCATCTTTTGAAAACAACACATTGTTTTCTGCTGATAATGTTAGGTGAACAATCACCTGATCACCAACTGAGGAAAATACTTAAAAATTTCACAGGCAATGTCATTAGCCATTCAGGCCTATGGTAATTTTAAAATTGAATTAATCGGTTTGGGTGGTGAATTGGATAGACCTTTATAACAAAATATTCATCATCAGTGTATATATATGATCAGAAAGAAGCATTATTTTTATTTTTATTTTTATTTTTATTAGGTCTTCACACATGTAACTCTATCTAATATGGACCAAGTAAATTACAAGCCACAAATTGGAATGTATAAAGAAGGAAGCAATCTAATATAATAAAGGAACCAAGTGCCTGAGATCTGAGGTCCATGAAGGACCTACAGCATAGAAAGGTAACCACAAGAATTAGAACCAGGCCTGTTAGGCGGCTGTTTAAGATCACAATAATGGCATGTCAAATGGCCATAGAACACTTGTCGTGACTTGGGCTAGCCAATGGTTTCATCCCCTCTAGCCAAATTCTCTGTGATCTTGGATTGAGACGTGTTCGATGTTTTGTTCTTTTCTTTTATTATCCACCATGCATTCTAAAAGGAACCTTGCATGGCCATCGTTTTTCGATCAGTCCCATCGCTTTCCCTCTGTGTTCCAGGTCTCGCACCTTTTCACTAACATTTTGCCACGATATTTTCTGAAAAGCTGGAATTTGTGAACTCGCTATGTACCCAAGTTGTTTGTACGTATAACTACTTCAAATAGATCGAACAAACAAAATTGAATAGCAGTCGATTTGATAATTAATGAGAGTGCGAAAGTTGCATTCGAACACTAAACCTCAGCTCTATTAAAAATTTATTAGGTTCCAACGTTAGTATGATTTGAACAGAAGCCATCTTTGTGCGGATGGCAATTTCACTCCCTCTGGGCTGGGGTTCATTTCCCCACAAACAAACAATGAGGTTAGCTTCCCCCTTAATATGTTGGAAGTATATTTCATTTATTGGCTCAATCTTTTGAACTGTTGAGGTTTTTTTTTTTTTTAATATTACTTTTGAATTCTTGGATTGGACATTTTTTTTAATAGCTTTAAGTTTTCGGGTCTAGTGGTTTTTTAACAATATTTTCAACAGACTTGCCGACTATACTGTCATTCTATGGATTTTAATTTAAATTCCATCATGCCCCTAATTTATAGCATCAGAAAACTGAAATATATTAATTCAAGAAAAAAATAAGTTATGATTTACAAAATTATTTAAATAGAAAAAGTGGAAAAGGAGGAACAAGTGGATTTTCATTGAGGCTTTGCGAATAAAGAAACCGACCCACCACTTGTAATGGGCGACCAACCTTAACTTGGTGTGATTTCAGCCCATGAACGGTGTTGATTTAGGGAGCAAATACGCAAACAGGTAACCCCACAGGAAGCCAGTCTTGCTGCCAAAATATGGAACATGATTCTAGATTGTCCCCCCATCTCACCATCTAGCTATAACTCTAATAATATTTTGCTGGCACGCAATATCCAATGGGATGCCTTCAACTTTGGTTTACAGGTTCTCCATAGGAAGAATAAGATGAGATAAGATAAGACGAGTTTGGATATGATGTGGGTACAAATTACACGAGGGATGAGCTTGAAATGAATATCTAAGAAACATTATAAAAATGATACCTTTGTACAATGATCTTTTTCTTAACTCATTTGTTTTATTTATTACTTAAATTCCGGTGTAGCTGACAGATCACTATAATCTTAACAAACGTGGCCTTACAAGCTGCACAAGTATTGCTGTGTTACTAATCAAATTGAAATTAATGTAACGATTTATGGCTTTGTTTAAAGGCTTCCACGTTCCAAAGTTTTTGTACTGTACGTGGTCGCAAAGCATTTGGTAAGCAATTTGCCATCTCTCTTCTCTGAACCCTTATATCATATGGGATAACCAATATCTTATTAGGGAAGCTGGCAAAGCATCGCTAAATTGGATATCTCATCCATCACTGCTGGTCCCTTTGTAAAATCCGATTTTGAGTCCGTATCTTGTGTTTTGTTTCCTTGCTGATCATACGGATTCACATTCATCTGAAAAAGTTCATTTAAATTTTGGAGCACTATCTAAAAATTACAAATGGCCCATGCAGGTCTCGAACCTGCGACCTTCGCGTTATTAGCACGACGCTCTAACCAACTGAGCTAATAGGCCTTACTTGCGGTTTTTATAATAAAAATTACTGATAACTACTAAAAATGCCATTAAAAAAAAACTACTAATAATGACGAACTAAGTTATCTTATGATCACTTGTATTTTTCTATGTTGCCCTAATTTGTTAATTTTTTACATCTCCTCTTCTTTTCATATTAAAATTGAATTGTTTCTTAGTTACAACATTCCATTTCAAATTCGAAATTAAGTCTATTATAATGCTATTTCCTTTCTATATAAAATGGAATATTGTAATTATTGGTAGTAAAATTTGGTCATGCAATTAGAGCGTGGCACATATATGGTAACCCCATGACCAATCGGCCCTTGCAAAATGTGAAGCGAAAATTCGAAGGGAAAGGGTAAAATAGAAAGATCTCAAGAAAAGAGCATGAGTCACCTTATTAACCTAAAAAGTTTAAAATATATCTTCCAAAATGCCTTAAGGTTACCACATGTTGATGGAGGACTACTGTAACAATGACATCCTTCCATTAAAATTACTATACGTTAGCATGATATGGTCACCGTAGGGATCTTCTCATAATATCTCTCCAATAAATACATGCACCAAGAGTGGGAGAGGGAACAAACTCAACTTTAATTTGACCTACCAACAAAGGTGTCAACCGCTCCAAAATACCAATTAACTTATTTGAAATAAGCCAATCAGATATTAAGACATGCTGTCATCGGGGACAGTCTCTCAGCTGACACTATCCAGTCTTAAAAAGGTTAAAGGACTCAAGTGAATAATCAAATTATCTAAAATGCCCTATATGAGGAGGAGATGGCTTATTACAGCCTGTCACGTGTCCAAAAAGACACTAAGATGCCCTCAGGGGCACTCATTATATAATGTCAAGTCTATTTCAATAAAAAAAAAAAAAGTTCATATTCTTCCACACAATTAGGGTTTCTTAGACACCCAGCACCCTCTCGAACACTTACCCAACTTTACCATCAGATTGCCATCATCAGTCACCACTGGTTCTACTTCTAACGGCCATTTTCTCTTATTTTCAAGACTGTCCCAATTTTGTTCATCCCTAAAAGGCTATTTTGAGATGAATTAACTCTCACCACTGACAAGACCACCCCACTAAAGCAAGCTCTCATAATATTTTTATGTTGAACCAAAATCAGACCAAAATAATAAGGACCCAGCTATGGTGGAGATTGCTTAATAACCACATGATCATAACAATGACTTATTTTTTATTATTTATCATTTTGATCATATAGTTATAAGGCAGTGTTCTACGATGAAGCAACTCCACCATAACCACTGCCAAATAATAATGTATGTTGTAATGCTCTTTACATCTCTTTATGTATATAAAAAATGAATAGCTGTTTATCCTTTTAAGAAGAATAAAAAGCTTCCACCATTCAGTCACTAATTATATTATTTCATTCTATAATTATTGCTAATATTATTCATAACTCAACTAAACAAATGCACGTCTTGGTTTCTCGCCATTACAAATTTTTTTTTCGTGCACTCTTTTAGTTCAGATTCATGATAATAACGATAAAATGGAGATTATAAAAGGTTATATTGAGAGAGAAATAGAAACCAATAAGATAAATGGAGGGAATCAGATATCAGCGCTCATGTTTTGTTATTTATTGTTTATATAAGCTCCAATTTATCAATTTTACTTACTTCAAAGGCTCAAACCAAGCCCATTGGTAACCCAAGTGCTCAAGAAATCTAGAGTGCTTGGGTTGGAGTCCCAACTATGGCTCAATTAAGCATGATTGAGTGAAATAAAATTGTAAATAGTTTTTCTCCCTTGCGAAATGCGAGTGGAGCCACTACTAGAAAAACTTATTTTCTTGACAGATTTTTACTGTCATCCGACCCCTGGGATGACGGTTTTCATGTGTCAAGGAAGCCCGTGTCAAGAAATTTTGGGATAACGGTTTTTTTTTTCTGTCATGAATTTATGATATACGATTATCATAAACATTTTGGTAAATCATTGATTTTATGACATAAATATGTCATAAATATTTCGAAACATGACACTCTTCTGTCATAAACTAATGACATGTTTATTTTAAATTTATTTATATTATTAATTAAAATGATTATTAATTTATTTATTTTTATAAATAATTAATTTGGTGCGAAAAATATAATTATTTTTAAATTTTTTATTTTAAAATTTTAGCGGGAAATTATTAAAATTTTTTTGCGAGAATTTTGATTTTTGGCGGGAAATTCATAATTTTGATTTTGGCAGAAATTTTATTTATATGTATTTTTAATTGAAAATTATTTTTTATTTTGTATTGAATAAAATTATTTTTGAGCCAATATAAGTAGCTAGAATTAAAAATTAAAAATAGAAATATATGTAATAAAAGAACAATAATTTAAATTAATTTATCACATAATTCAGCCTGAAAATCAATTACAATACAAATGATACCATCTTGTTGCAGAATAGTAATAGAATTAGAAATTCAGCTTGCTGTATAATTACAGCAAAATTCAAAACACTAATATCAATTACAACTACAATATGAACTACAACTACAACAAATTCAGAATAGTAATATCAAC
Organism: Clausena lansium; assembly: GCA_030449835.1. NCBI lineage: Eukaryota > Viridiplantae > Streptophyta > Magnoliopsida > Sapindales > Rutaceae > Clausena > Clausena lansium. The sequence continues at coordinate 5,474,232 of JASUUF010000195.1, forward strand.
TACAACTACAAAAAAACTCAGATTGCTACAGGATCCAATACCTTTGCAAGCTTTCTGAGATTAGAACAAAGTGGAACCCAACAGTAAAACGAACACCTGCAGAATGACAAAAAAAAAAGAACATATGAATTGTCAAGATGAAGCACTGTGAAGGCATCCAGGTTAAGTGGTAAAGCATGCTACGAAAAAGCCCAGAGGAATACCTCAATTTCATGTACTACAACAATTATTTTCCATAAAGAAGCAATTGATACTAATACACATAATTATCAAATTACCAATTCTCTCCAAAACACAATTCATAATCCAAAATCAAGCAAACCCACAAAAAATAAACTCCTCAAAAAACAAATCAAAGAATCTCTTGACTTTCAGTGTAAAACTTAAACCCAAGCATCTATTAAAAAGTCACAAACAAAACCCTAACATCTTTACCCATTTGGAAAAGCCACTAATGACTTGTTCGTTGCAAAATCTGGTATTGCTAAGTAACATGAAATCTTGAATGCCACCTCAAGCAGCTGGTTGTGGCCCCTGATTTTCATCTAACGGCCAGCCCTTGCTGGCAGTTAAGTAAAAGGCAAAAAAGAGAATGAAGAATTATTTTACAATAGGCACACACCTGTATACATGTATACTATAAAGGTTTTTATCATTAAATCTAACAGATAAAGGCTAATTCTGAAAACAGGGCTTATACCAATCTTAGGCCAAAGCTTCGATATATCTACGAAAAAATTCTAATAAAAAAGCTGCTTCCCACAACAACCACGACTCCCTAAAACATCCCAATAAAATCTGCAGTTTGGAAGAATACAAATAGAAACACAACATCTATTTACAAGAACATCACAGCTCATTGGCTCCGTATCAGATAAAATTAAAATAAAGAAGACTCGATAACACAGCAGAAAATTATATAATAAATAAATGATAAGAAAGAATGCCAATCAGAAACTATTTTTCCAAATTCACAATGACAACGTCTAGGAAGGGTACATGCATAAATTCCTTGCTTGAAGGCTCTACTGATACTCGGAAACAAGGAAGAAAAGAGTCAAGGGCCAATTGGACTCAACCCATTTGTTGACGAAACCATATAATTAACTTTAAGCCCATATTCTTACAAAACATGAAATCCATTCAACTATTATAGTTAGTTACACCCTTTACATCAAGAAAGAAATAAAATTACGTCCATGGTCAACCACTCAAACAATACTTACTTGTAATATGCACATACATAGATGTCTCTCACAAAATCTTCTCAACAGAGAAAATTAAACAGAAAGAATAGAAGAAAACCTGCATTTCAGCTCCTGAAACCAATCAATGTTAACTCCAACAATGCATTAGCTGAAAAAATATCTGCCGTCTTATCCAACCATAGAAGCAATAAGCAAATTAGGCGTATAATTCCTCACGATCATTGTACTTTGGGAAGGTAACACATTTGAAAACTTTGCAATTAGAACACAAGACATAACCAACCTACAGCAATATATTAGGTGGAAAGTAAGTATATTTGATTCGATTTATTCTCAAAAGATGGATCTCTACCAACAAGTACCATAAGCAATGAATCAAAATAAATAAATTGATATTATATAAATCCTTAGATCCATTAGTAGACATAAATAGATAAAGCAAGAACCATCCACTATGGGTATCTACTAGTTTTTTTTTCTCCCTTACTGATTACCCAAACTCCACTGTTAGCTACTCTGACAAATTGTTGTAGCTTAACAGTGAATGTTTATAGTTGTTGGTTCTAAAACATACACTATAAATATCAGAAGAAAATCTTACATGTTTTGCCATCACAAAATCTGCCAATTTCACACGGCCACTTGGATCAACCAATATTTGCCCCTTTGATGTCTCTAATAAGATTAAAATTCATGCATAAGCACAATAAAGTTTAGAAGAATTAGGACTCATGAAGTTGATATCTGATAATTGTTGTTTCTAATGTAACTAAACAACAAATATAAACAAATAGACTCACCTATAGATAGTATTTTTAGCATGTAAATATTCAAGCCTAGATAAAATTTGCTGTGTGTAACTGTGAATAGCACTTTCACCAAGCTGTCCATAATCTTGAAGAATTTTATAGATGGATCCACCAGAAATGTATTCCAAGTGGATATAAAGCTTGTCATCTAACTATTCAAGAAATAATAGCTTAATTGGGTCAAGTTGATACAAGGTGTTTGATCTAAATCTTATGTTGTGGGACTACCAAATACCCCCATTTGTAAAACACATTTAAATGCATATATAAAAATATCGAGAAATCATTGAGAGTACAAAGATGATCCACTTACAAAGTACAACATCTAGATGCCATGGAAGTTTGGAAGCACAATCACAGGTCACTTTGGAAGCACAATCACAAGTCACTTATCATTTCACACACTCAAAACTGACAGCAGTAAGCTTGTTTAAGCACAATAAAATTATTCATATGGATGAATTAAAACAAAAGCTAAAAAAATGGGACACATTATAAATATGCATTCAAGCTACAGAACACAAGTTTCAAAAGTTTAAGTTTGAATAAATATTCAAGCTACGGAACAAAATCTATTCCGAACACAAGCTACATTCACAAAAAAAAATTAAATACTCTACAAACTCAGCAGCAACAAATAATTCTACAAAATTGATTGAACAATTCAACCTAAGCTTCCTTCAAGTTCCATAATAATTTATACAATAAAACAAATTTAAAGCTTACTTGAGGTGGATTTGGTGAATGGTGATGGTTTACTGTTGATTCGGCTCACGTGGGTGCTGGTTCATGTCGCGACTTCGAGTTGGAGATGGGATCACGACTGCTGCGTCGCACGGGAGTGGCTACTGGCTTTGTACCTCAAAAATCGAAACACTCATAATCCAAACTACCACACAAACACAATACAATACTAATTCTCCTCTCCAATTAACCGAAACAAATTATTAAAAAAAAAAAAACAAAATCAATATACCAAATTGAGACCGAGACACACGGATTAGTGGATTACCATGAACAACACATAGAAGGAGGACGTCGTGGGCTCGCGGCAATTGGTTGTGACCGAGACACAACTGGGTTTTGTTCGATTTGTGTCGACGGCTCATCGGCGGCTGGCTTTCGATCGAATTTGGCTTGTGGGTGTGGTGTGGTTGTGGGTCGCTCGTCGTGGGTTGCGCTGATCAAGACACGGCTGGGTTTCTGGTTTCAATCTGTTTGTGTCGGCGGCTCGTCAATCGATTTTTGGTTTCGATTGGTGTGAGTTGCTGCTTAGATCGACTCAACCCTCTTCTTTTGTTTTGTTTCCAATCGTTTCAGTTTTGCAAATTGGTCTCAACACTTTGAAAAAAAAATTGTTTTGATAGTGAAAAGGTCTAAAACGATGTAGTTTTATCATTTCGTACTTTTATTTTCTAATATTTTTAACGTAAAATAAATAATTGAGGTAAAACGACGGCGTATTCTAATGTCAATATTGTAATTAATTTTACTTTTAGTAATTGTTAAACAAATTAGAAAATAAAATGACATTCAACAATCATAATTTTATGACATAAATTTATGTGTCACAAAACTGATATAAAACGACGGCGTATTCTAATGTCAATATTGTAATTAATTTTACTTTTAGTAATTGTTAAACAAATCAGAAAATAAAAATGACATTCAACAATCATAATTTTATGACATAAATTTATGTGTCACAAAATTGACATAAAATGATGACATATACATATGTGTCATGTATCTATCATTATTTAATGACATTTTTGTGACATATCAATATGTGTCAAGAATATGCGTTTTTCTAGTAGTGAGCTAATACATCCCTTATTATGAAGGTTATTTGTCTAGGCAATTGTTCATAGAATTTAATGTAATATTGTAGTCCTAGTGTATTTGTCTGCTGAAATAACAGTTGTTAATATCTAATGTATGGTCAGTACCCTGATGTGTAATCAGTATTAAAAAAAAAATGGCCCAAACCTATATGTCAGCCAAGCCCAACTGAGTTGTTGAGTTAGTGAATAAGAGAATAAAGAAATTAAAATTAAAGAGGAAAAAAGAAATAAGGGATAGGGATGAAGATGACTAGGGGTTGGGTTTAGAAATTATTGGAATAAATGTTGTTAAGGGATCTACCAGAATCTAAATCTAATAAATTATACAGTATAGCTCAGAGTTTATTATTTCGTACATTTCAAATATTTGTGCTCAATATGGAGATATATCTCTTCAATAATTGTAAATAAATTTATTATAATGAGAGATGAGTCATTTCCAAACGCTTTGAACTTTGATGCCTTGAAGCTTGAATCAAGATTTCATATTTGGACAAAACCTGATGCAGATATTTGATTGTTATGCTGCTGCATCTGGTCAGATTTTCAATTTTGACAAATCCTCCATGTTTTTTAGTGGAAACACTTCAGATGGACAGAAGAATGCAATCAAAGAAATTTTTCAGCTTAATGTTGTATCGAAGCATGAAAAATACTTGGGATTGCCTTCCATGGTTGGTAGAAAGAAAATCAATTTCTTTAAGGAAATCAAACTGAGAATTCTGAGCAAAATCTCAACATGGCAAAGCAAATTTTTTTCAAGTGGGGGTAAGGAGATACTGATCAAAGCAGTGGCTCAGGCGGTACCAACGTATGCAATGAGTGTCTTCAGACTTCCCACAACTTTATGTGAAGATATGCAAAGAGTAGTGGCAGGTTTTTGGTGGGGAGCAAAGAAAGATCGCAAAAGCATCCACTGGGCAAAGTGGGAGAGACTTTGTCAAGCAAAAGGCAGATGAGGTCTTGGATTCAGAGATTTCGCTAGCTTTAATCAAGCTTTGATAGCTAAGCAAAGCTGGAGGATAATCCAACACCCAGAGTCTTTAATGACAAGAGTTTTGCAGGCAAGATACTTCAAGAATGCAGAATTTTTACAAGCCAAATTGGGATCCAAGCCATCTTTCATATGGAGAAGTATACTTTGGGGAAGACAAATCATTCAAAAAGGAATGAGATGGAGGATTGGATCAGGGGAGACAGTTAAAGTCTATAAGAGCCAATGGATACCAAGACCACAAGCTTTCAAACCCACTTCAACGGCAACATTAGATCCTGATTACATAGTAGCAGAATTAATTGATGACGACTAGCAGTGGAAAGAAACTTTGATTCAGCAGCATTTCAACTGTGAAGATGCTGAGAAAATTCTACAAATTCAACTCCCAAGTAGCCCACAACCAGATCAAATTTGTGGCATTATGATAAGAAGGGGCAATACTCAGTTAAAAGTGGCTATCTAATAGCTATGAAGATAAAAAAAACTTTGAGCTACCAAGCTGTTCTAACAGCACCAGTGGACAGTGGAATGTGATATGGTCAATAGAGCTACGAGAGAAAATCAAGATTTTCGTGTGGAGGGCTGCAAAAAACTTACTACCAACAGCAGAAAATCTATGGAAAAGTAGGGTGCTGCAGGATCCAAGATGTCCGAGATGTAAGATGAAGACTGACAATATCATTTATGCCATAATCGAATGCAAAGCAGCAAAACTGATGTGTAAGATAACCCGTTTTTTTTAGAAGTGCAGTCACTCATTAATCCATACCTGGTAGGCATGTTACAAGGGTTGGCAAAAAGGAGAAGCAAAGAGGAGCTGAAGGTGATAATCGCTTTATGCTGGGCAGCGTGGCACACAAGAAATATCTATGCGTTTGAAAACAAAAAGCAAGACCCTTATCTCTCGATAGCAAAAGCTGAAGCTGTTGTTGAAGCATATGCAAGAGTCAAGATGGCAAAAACAAAAGCAGCAGCAAGAATTTCAGCAGATAGAAAATCGAGTTGGATTCCTCCCCCACAAGACTCATTCAAAGTAAATGTTGATGCAGCTATTCACAAGGATAAATGTGAAGCAGGGATTGGAGTGGTGATCAGAGATGGTGAGGGAACAATGATAACTGCAGCTGTCAACCGAACGAGATTTTATGGAGATGTAGCCGAAGCAGAAGCAGCAGCAGTAAACTTTGGCATGCAGATTGCAATGGATGCAGAATTAGCACCACTGATTGTAGAAACCGACTGCCAAGAAGTAGTTGATTTTGTTTTACAAAAGAAGAGCAGTAGAACCGAAATCTCTTGAAATATTGCTGAGATTCAGAACAAGATGAAATTGCTCAAAAGCAAAGCAAAAATTCAGCATATCCTAAGAGATTGCAATGCAATTGCTCATACTCTAGCTAAGATGGCTCTAATTAGTGAAGATACTTATATTTAAAAGGGTTTATTCCCTTCTCAAATTATGTCTGTATTCTTAAATTTCAATCAATGAAAATAAATCTTTCTATAAAAAAAAAAACAAAAAAGATTTCATATTTGCACAGCAAAGGCTTTGACCCTTGAATTAAAGTTATGTGTAATTAATAATTATATTTAATTTGTGCATACATGACATACACATGCGGTACTTTAGAATTTATCCCTCTGGCCTATGATATTATTTGGTTTTGAGTTAATGCGTGCCACGTCGTTGCACGGAACACCGAAACTCCCGCGGCTAAAACCTTGACCTAGACGGTAATATTTTCTTGAAAAAAAGAAAACGAAAAAGGAAAAGCAAGAAGAAAGTAGGAAACGATTGGGAATTGGGACTTGACTAGTAGCGAATCAGAAGTCGAAACGTATGAAGGTCTATAATCATGGCAGTGCTGCACTGCCATGATTATTGACTGCAATGCCATCGCTTCATTCATTTTTCTCGTGGTCACACTCACCCACAGTTGACAAATCCTTTGCAAAAATCTTCTGTGGTCGAGACCAGTATAACGATTGATATGTACGACCCTTTTGATTTACGTACTCATAATGTAATATGATCAAGTTCTTTGATTAGAATCGCCAGCAACTCTCTTCTAGTTTAGTTGATCGCCATCTCTCTGTTTGAATCTATCCATACTATAATAAACAATAGTCCCTATAATATTGTTTTTTTTTAAGTTGATTATATATTAGGTTACTGATTAATTATACATTAAATAAATATATTAGAATAATAATATTATATTAAATTCTATAAAATATTTATTCAGATAAATTAACCCTTATATTAAAGGGACTTATTGTCTCCACTTATATTTTATAAGAAAAAAAAATTATTTATAAATTAATTTCTTCAATTATGTTTAATTGAAGAAATTTTGAGTCCTAATTATAACTAAGACTCAAATCAATATACTCAAAAAATTTTAAATATCTTAATCATCAATTGACTGTTAATCCATTCCCTACAATATTGCTTTTGTTGTGTACACTTGTAGTCTTTTACTCTTGTTCATATTTTGTGTTAATTGGCTGGGCGACATTGCAATCAGATCACTTACTTAGGTTTCTGCCTCCTTGTCCCTCATGATCACCATCACCTTTCTGAACTTTGCTTTCTTTTGAGATATTTTGATTTTGAATCTTAATTAGCAAGAGCGTATTAATTAACCTAGCAATTGAAGTGACTGCAGGCTGTACTATATCTGCAAATTCATAGACAAAATAATCACACTTATTTTAATAATAACAAAACGTGTCTCTTAAAGAACCTAATGAAAGTATGAAACCATACTCATCACGCCAATGGCAATGTCTCATCCACATCGCGCACGTACAAGCTGTCAGTCTCGGTCAGTCTATGTATACTGTTTGGCTACTAACGAGGCGGCTATCCGTTTTATAATATTTGTCACAGCCCAGATTAAAAATGTATGAGTACTAAACAACAAAAAAATCTTGTTAACATGTTATCTTTGTTATCTACCGTGGATTTGATCCGTATAGATAACCAATTATAACTATATACATAAAATAATAAATAATAAAAAAATATACTATAATTTTAATTATATATTTACGAATGAATGAGTACTCTATTATAAAATGATTCTAATATAATCGAATCGTTATTATTTTTATTTGGAAGAATTGTGGTGCAATTAAAGCATATAAAGAAGCATTTATGATAGTTTGGCTACTATGATAGACCTCTTTATCTATTTTCTCCTTATTATATATATGCTTTAATCTATTATAATAATATGTATACACACATGATGCACAGTAAATTAATAAGAAGTAATGTTTTTAGAACACAAAAGACTTTCTGGATTATAGAACTATAATGTTTTTTTTTTTTGTTAACCAATCATTTTCTTCAATTATTCAGCAGCACTGCAGCAGGGATGAAATCGACATATGGTGGTCTTAGCAGGGGTAAAATTGTCAAAAAAAAATTAAAACTCCCCCGACATTAGAGCACTGAGGAACCCTGTGGTTTTGACACGTAGAAACCCTAAACTCAGGAATGTTAAGGTTATCTTTGATACTAATGCAGTCGTTTGATTATTGCCAATGTAAATAACAAAAACAAAGTAAATTAAAGAAAAAGGGGAAAAAAAAGAAAAGAAAAGAAAAAAAAGAAAGAAGAAAAATGCTTTGGTAGCTGATAGTACAAATGTATTTAACTATTTATTCTTTGTCTGATTGGGAGAGGGTGGAATCTGATGAAACCAAACCAATTAGCAAAACTAAAGGGACCCAAAGTCAATTTAATCTCTCCTTTTAGGTGTGTTCTATGCTCAATCTAACACCTAGCTATCAAAACAACCTAATCCCAGCTTCTTGCCCTAAACAACAAGAACTGCAGAAACAAAATCTACTAATTTATATTTTATTTTTTAATTTAAAGAAAAAAAATCATCTAGCCAGCTAGAACTTATTAGTATATTAATAATGGGAAGGGGAAAAGTAGAGCTGAAGAGGATAGAGAACAAAATAAATCGACAGGTGACGTTTGCAAAGAGAAGGAATGGATTGTTAAAGAAAGCTTATGAGCTCTCAGTTTTGTGTGATGCTGAGGTTGCTCTTATTATCTTCTCTAGCCGCGGGAAGCTCTATGAATTCTGCAGCAGTTCTAGGTACCACTTTCTCTTTTTATTTTTATTTATGTATTTGAATCTGTTTGTTTTGCAAATATTTTATGTGGGTTTGTCTTTTTTGTTATTACTAACTCTTTCTGTTGATTTGGTGATAAATGGGAGATTTTTATATGTTCTTTTGATGAAATACACTTCATTTCCTTTCTGGTGTTAGATCATAGATGATATGTACTATGGAGTTTTATTTGAAGAAAAAGTCTTTTTTTTTTTTGTTTTTTGGATTTTGATGTGGGTTTCATTGTTTTGTGAGATCTGCCTTAGTGGAAACATCCCTTGTTGTCCTAATATATTTATTCGTCATATTCATAGTGTTATGTCTTCATTATTAACTTAATTAGCCAGACTGAAATGGATTATCTAAATGAAATTTTCCATATCTTATTAACAAATTTTTCAACTTTATTTGTGAAGTGATGTGCTATATAAAGGTAGTTGATCCATAATGTCTTTCTTTTTGTTAATTGTTTTATGACTGATTTATCTATGAAGGTGATCCCATTAATGTTTAGGTACACAATTCACCAAATTTTTTTTTTCAAAACACTCACAAATATTGTAGTTTTATTGTGTCCTTCCATTTTAATTTCTTTCTAATTTCGAAATCATGCTGATGAGTGGGTAATGGATTTCCAGTAAGAAAAATAAAAGCTTGCCCTTTCGTCATTGTGATATCAAATAACAACCTAAGCTATATGTTGACATTAAGTTCGTATCACTGAGCTTGTAATCAAGATATATGTAAGAACATCGGTGGTACATGTGCATTTAAGGTTTTGTTATTTTATTCAAGTTGATGACATTTTATGGGGTGTTGAACAATTGATGTTGTATGAACTTCTTGGTTATTTCCATATTGATTTATCTTGCTAGAATCCCTCGCCTTTCCCTCTCCACTCCTTTGGATGTGTACAAACAAAATTGATCTGTTAGTCTAACTTTCTTTTTCCCTTCAATTCAATCGTTGACAGAGAGCTGAGTTGACAATACAAAATACTCCCTTTTCAATTTTGCTAGTGCAAACTCATGTAAGCAGTTGGATTGGGTGTTGGATATTTGCCCAGAAAAGATAATATGTAGTCAAAAGGATTGGAACTTTGTATGTTTGGATGTATCTATTAGTGCATGGATCTATTAAGAATAGATATGTAAAGTTTGATTAACCTACATACAGTATGTTATACATTGACAACTCTTTTGGTTTGGTTAAAATCAAGCAAATCCATATGATATTTAAAATTTAGAATTGTGTTAGGTTTTGAAAATTTGACCACAGATAAGCAAGGTCAATAATATTAATCCTTAGTTTGTAAGGACTAGGTATTATTTTTTTATGTCCATGCATCATTCTTATTCAAAATATTAATCCCAAAAGATAGTTCAATTAGTTAGTCTCTTGTTCGAGTAATAGGGGATAAAGGTCTGTATTTAATAGGTGAGAATTTTTATCTCCATCGAAATTTGTTAAAAATCTTTATTTTAAATAGTAAATGGTTAAAAATCTTTATTTTATGAGGTTAATTTCATTTCAAATTTTAATATTATGGAAATTTTGTGTACTTATTCTCCTTTCCTTTTTCTTATCCTTCTTTTGTTTCCCATCTAAAGGTTAATTGCAATGCAGATTAATTTTAAGGGAGATTGTCAATTTACCCCCTATGGTAATCAATATATACCACTTACTCTCCTGCTGTTTTTATATAGTTAATAACCCCCCTGATAGAATAAGTTTACAATATTAAACTTATTTTTAAATACATTTTTATTCATATTTATTATAAAATAAATAAATCATATAAATAGAAATTAAAATAAAAAATTAAGTATTAAAAACAAGAAAAATATGTTTTATTGTGAACAAAAAATTAATAATAAAATATTTTTCTTGTATTTTTATTTTATAAACATTTTCTTATAATAAATTACAATTTTTTAAAATTAAATGTAAAAAGTACAAGAAAAATAGTTTATTATTTATTTTATAATAATTTTTTAGTTATCATTCAAGTTTTCTTATAATAATTTTTTTATCATTTTATAATAATTTTCTTATATATTTATTATAAGCAAATATTTATGAAATAAAAAATTCCAAGAAAAATATTTTATTATTAATTTTTTTCACATCAAAACATATATTTTTTGTTTTTAATACTTAATTTTTTTGTTTTAATTTCTATTCATATGATTTATTTAATTTAAAATAAATATGAATAAAAGTGTATTTGATAATCAGGGTAATATTGTAAACTTATGTTATCAGGGAGGGTTATTAGCTATTATAAAAATAACAAGGGGGTAAGTGATATATATTGATTATAGTAAAGGAAAAATTGACAATCTCCCTAATTTTAATTCTAAGGTAAATTATTGTATTTATTTTTCTTTCCTTTTCGTATCTTCCTTATCTTTTCCATCTATAAGTTTGATTGGTTATATAATGGGTTTCCAAACAGGGATTAGCTAAAAGATAAAAAAAAAATACATATTTCAAAATACTTTGCATTGGAGTTTGTATTTTTTTGTTAATTTATCCTTAACTCTAATATGATCAGGGATCTGATTGGAACATTTCTATTGGTTATATACTCTTATACTGAAAGTACCTAGCTAAAATTTTCAAATGGAATGAAAGACCTGAATAACTGTTCAAATAAAAATAAATAAATATTGCTAACAGCATGTTAGTGAGATTTTGATGGTTTCAATGTCTCATCTTTGATCTCTCAAAGGATAGTAACTTATATATTTCTGATTTATGATTATTTGTGGCACCAGATTCCGGCATTTTTAGTTTCTCAAAGATAGAAAATTTTGTGTGCGCTAATTAGTATAGTTAGTAAAATACACTATCTTTGCTTGATACAAAAAATTTGGGGATCAAACCCACTCAAATGAAAGATTTAATTATCAGTTGTTTTGTGCTTAAAAAAATTAGCCAAAAGAAAAACATTAGACTAATGGCAGATCCAATTAGTTGCCATAAAGCTTTATGCGATTGCCAATCACTGTGTAGCTTTGCATGCATTCTTCACAAAAAGAGGTAAAATGAAGTAATGCTTATATCATTCATGCTGATTGTGTCACATGACTGGATAACTATAGACTAGTAGCTAGCTCCGTCCAAAAGGCACTAACTAAATTAGATGAATTTGCAACATAACTCCCCAGTTTAATTATTTGTGCAAAATACTATCTTTTTAGTTAGATTTGGATATCCTTACTCTCATCTCCGATTTTCTGTCGATATTTCAGTATGCACAAGACACTTGAGAAGTATGAAAGGTGTAGTTATGGAGCACTGCAAGCAAATCATCAATCAGCCAAAGAGACGCAGGTTAGTTCATTTGTTATACATATACGCTAAGTAGGAAATTGTATAAGATGAAAGACTGTACAAAGAAAATAAACATCACTGTTACTCATTCCAAATGGCTACAAGGCTCAATTTAACAATGATGCTAAAGGAACATAAACATCATATTTGAACCAAGATTCTGTTCATAGTAGTCTTGATTTTTGCCGCTGCATACCATAATAATCTTGGCTCTAGCCATATGTAGATGAAATTACGTTCTTGGTCCTTACTCACATAATTGCTTTTTATGTCATAATGACATTACTGAGAAAGATCTTGGCGATTACTATTGGAAACATCATTTTTTGATAAGATTTATTTTTTTTCTTGGGATCTAGATAATGTTCATTTTGGGATTGTTGTTTGGAGCGTTAAAGTAATTTTAAACATCTAAAAATTAATTTTGGTGTTTTATATATATTTTAAATTAATTTTGCTAAAATTGCCGGATGTAGCAGCTTTCAAATTGTGTTCTTAAAATCAATTTTATCCTTTATATAATTTCAAATATATTCTCACATGTTATATAAACTCAAAATTTTCCTTCCTCAATAGAAATAAATTAAATTAGTAAATTTAAAGAGATGGTTAATATTATTATTTTTTTAATACTTTGGTAATACAAATATATGTGTTGTTTGAATGAGATTGTAATTAATTTGTTTATTATCAATTTTTTTTGAGATAATAAAATAAAAATTATAATTAAAATACTTATTTTACCTACCAATAATGAGTTGACAAAAAAAAATATAAAGTATAAATAACATACTCAATAAAAATATTATTAAACATTTTTTGTATATGGAAGTAATTTTCATTCAACATTATATCAATTTCGGTCATTTACATTGATATAATACTTTAACAGTAAGATTTACAAAATACATATTAAATACTTTTAAAATTCACAATAGTTTTAGAAATAATTTAAATTTTACTAAACGCTTAACTATATATTCTTGGCACTTGATTACTTTTATACCACAACTAACAATAATTATTTTAAAATCTATAATATTATTAAACCGACTCTAGATTTTTTTTTTCCTTCTTTTGGATACTGAGTGTTGCCAGATTTTGCTTTAGAATATTTTTTCATGATGATTATTGACAAATTCAATTTATGCAACTTCCTTTAGCAGGAAAGCTACGAGGAATACATAAAACTCAAAGAAAAACATGAGGCCCTACAACGCTCGCAAAGGTAATTCACCATGTATATGGTTCTTTTAAACTCTTATGGCATGTCTGGTTTAAAGAAATAAAAGGAGAGGAGAAGATAATAAGAGAAAAATAGATGAATTCTATGTCTAACTAAACAATGAAATTGAAATTGACTCTCTTTTTCTTTTATTTTCTCTCTTCTCTCTCATTTTCATTCCTCTCATCTTCTCTAATTTCTTCCAACCAAATATGGGCTTAGAACTTCAGGATTTGTTAACAAAACAAGTTGCTACTTGTATTTAGCATTCTGAAGCTAAAGTATCTGAATGTTTGGACTTAAATACAAATCTTGAAGAAGTTGTGGGCCAATGTGTAGATTGAATTCAGTTCAAGGGGCTTGGTGATATTTTGCATGGAAAAATTCCTAATGAGCCTGTTATGCGCTTTCTAGAAATATCAGTATAAAATAATAGGAGTTGATTAACAGCGCCTGGTGTCAGTCCGATTTCTTCTTCGGTTGTTACTCATTTTGCATAGAATTTGTTTCTTTGTGATCTATGCAACCTCATCCGTAGATCTGATTTGTATGACCAGTGTTTTGATCAATAAACTGAGTAGATTTTTCTTTCACAATTTGGCTGCGTGCAATTGTTCTTCATTTCTTGTCTTCAGTTCTGAGTTTTGTTCTTGATTCCGTTTTTTGCTCAATCTTGCTAAATCAATTAAGTTCTTAAAGAATCAATTTGTTAAGCCCTTAAATCCTCAACAAGCATTATATGTTGCAGTTTCCTATGTAATCTGCATATCAATGCTAACTGTGACTTAATCTTCATTTTGTAGACAATTTCTTGGGGAAGATTTGGGAGGCTTAGGCTTGGAGGAGTTGGAACAGCTTGAGAAACAGTTGGACAGTTCATTGGGCCAAGTAAGGTCACTCAAGGTAACTATTAGCAATTTTGATTCCGAGGAATCTTCTGCGCGTGTCATGTTCACAGTATCTCATGCCTATGGACTTATTATTGCTTTTTAGAGGTTCTTTTGGGCAGCATTTGTTTTTTTTTTATCTAAAATTTAAATGGGTGGGCTGAAGTTTGAATATGTCTGAATATATATATATATATATATCTGAATGACATGTTTGATTTTTTTTTTCAATATCTGAATATAAATATTTAGTTGTTTGTTTTTTGAAAACAAAGCATATGAAATATGATATTTTGACATATATAACTTTATAAATATTAACAATACTTATATTTAAAACATGACAAATTGTAAATAAATTATTTGATAATTAAAAAAAATGATAATGTTTACCTTAACAAAGCATGAAAAATAAAATATATATCTAACACATGCATGCATTTTTTACATCAATATATGATACTTATAATGTTATTTTTAATATATTATATTGATAATTTTTTCTTGTCAATTACATAAGCCAATCAAGAATTGTTTAATCATTTGAATTAAAATTAATGTTTTAATATAATTCAAAATCTATTATAAAAATAGTAAATATAAATACAAAGAGATGGACATATTATAAAACACAGTTACCTAAAGTTCTATTATGTTTTAAATTCTCATTCACAAAAAAAAAAAAAATAGTTGAATACAAGCATATAATAAAGAAGTGATAAATAAAAAATAATAAAAGGATAATTTATATAATAAGAAATAAATTTATTTAATAGAGGTATTAATGAGAGAGAATATTCAAGTTCCATTAAGATGTTTGCTATTCAGATAAAAGTTAAAATATTTAACTTTTTTCATTCAGACCTAAACATTTTATAATCAAACATAAATATTAGAAAACAAACAAATTAATAACTATAAACGCCTGAAAATAATTAAAATTCAGACTTTAGATAAAAGACAAACAAGCCCTTAGTTTTCTGTGTAACTGAAATGGGTGAAAATTTACTTGACATTGTGAGAAACTCTTTTCAATAAAATTTAATTTGTTAAAAATTCTTATATATTGCTGGTGCATTCTTTTCATATATTTATTTTATTTTTGAGATTAGTTGAAAGGTACAAATTACAAGAATTTAGATGGCAAAAAAACTACTTTACCTGCAGAATTTTGTTCCAAATTCAAAGTGTTTTGGATTTGGTTTGCTCGAAAGAATTGAGCGAAGATTATCCCACAAGTAGATTAAATAATAATATTAGAGATACAAATTCTATCCATACAAATTGATGTGACATATTATCATCGTCATATATCTTATATCTTATATTATTTGTTTCTTTTATTTCCATAACAATATGAGATATGTAGAAATTTATATCATCTATTCATTTTGTTTGTTTTATTTCTTTTGGCTTGCTTTTTTGAGATTCATTGATTGATGGTTGGTCAAAACAAAAATAATAAATGGATACGTCTAAACCAAATATGATTAATAATGTACATGTGTCACAGTAACTTCCTCATTTAGCAAGCTGCATACCACTGACACTTGGAACGAAATCAAAAAATTTAAAAGATGAGGCAGGCTGATATTGCTGTCAGTTGTAGTGGATTCATTTCTCTTCAATGCATTCATCCACAACGACAGAAGTATAATCTGATGTACATATAGGTGTAAAAATATGAAACTTCAAGTTGAGGCTTTGTTTTATTTTGTTTTGTCAAAGCTATAAAAAGTGTTTGGTAAATATTTACAACTTGATTAAACAAACATCTTATTATTTTCCACAATGAATTATAAGCATAAAACAATATTTAGTGATTTTATTTGACAACCTCTGTGAGTTTTGAGTCACAACCCGTCAATGCCAATGCTTGCTTAAACATATCTCTTTTGATCTCTCATCCACTGCGAGGGGCCAATTTAACTAGGCAATTGTTTGGGGATCCTTTAATTTCAGGAGATTAAATATGTTCTTGAAGTATGCATTGCCATTTTTTTTATGGCACAGTTGAAGAAAGTAAGAACAATGTATAAAATTAGTCTACAATTGGATTGATTTCAAATTAAACATAGGCTCTAAGTTATACATGAATAAAAGAAATTGATTCTTACAATGTTTATGTGTAATGTGGTCATGATTCTGAAAAGAGTAAGATATTTATTGTTGATCAATATAGAATTGATAAAAAAATCCAAATTCGCTAATATATGTCAACGAAAAAATCTTAATGTGATTCAATATGATCTTAAATGAGACAGACCAATTTGTGACTTCAACATTATTCATTAACTGCAGTCTCGGAATCAGCTGGATAAGCTTTCTGAACTTCAGAGGAAGGTATATGTTCATAAACTAAATTTAGTTTCTCATATGTACATGTAGGTTACACATAAAATGATGTTTCCCACATGCCTTTATACTTTTGCAGGAAAAAATGTTGCTGGAAACCAATAAAATTTTAAGTATGAAGGTAAATCAAGCTTGCACAGTTTTAAATTTAGACTTCTTTTAGTATTGTAGTGTTGTAGTTTAAAAGTTTTAGTTGTGAAAATGGATGCTTGTAGCATAAAGATGATAATAGTCGTGAATATAATTTTTTAAAATTATTAATTTTGACAAATAAAAAAAATCAAATAATTTTTTTTTAATCAAATGACTATGGAGTAAAATCACATTAATTTCCAAACTACAATTACAAGTGTTTACTAAATATTTTAAAGTTGCTGAACAACATTCCCAAATTTTGGTTATAGAATTATCAGAGAAAAAGAAAGAATTTCTGATTGTGAATTACCAAAAGAAAGTGTGTTTTGTGCTTGTAATTGGGTTGAGAAAAAGAAAGATTTTTTTCCCCATTAGTCTAATACATTTGCTAATTCCCTCTAATTAATCATTTCCATGTCACTGTACTTGTGGCCTATTGGTTTGAGTATGAAACGCAATCTTTTGTTGGGGGTAGCTAGTTGCCAACAAAACTTGTTCATAAAAAATTGATTTCGAAAACAAAAGAAGGGAAGATGTTGTGAAGAAGCAAGGGCAATGTTGTGGCTTTGGAGTTTGGATGATCAATTTTCAATAATGATACTAGATACCTCAACTAAAGCATATACCTGAGTGCAAGAAACAAAAATTTCTATAGAATATGGTCAAGGCAAACAAAGACCCACGCTCTCAACACAAAAGCATTGGTTCAAGGACCTATTTCCCTTAACTTTAATAGGAGCAGATACTTTCTCATATGTATATTTGTGGTAATTTTAGTCCTAATCCTTTGTAAATCTATGAGTTGTACTAGTGCATGTATTTATAGACTGTAAATTCCATGCCCTCGGGTCTCCCTTAAATTTCATGTGGAGCTTGCAGTTGGAGGAAATTAATACGGTTCTGAGATCACATTCATGGGAAGCTGGGGAACAACACATTACATCCAGCAACCAACCTGCTCATTCGGAGGGTTCTTTTGGCCATTTACACAGCAATGGTACATTGCACATCGGGTAATTTATTCTCCTTGTAAATAATGCATCAGTTCCACATAAAGTCTTTACCTTTTGTTATATGTATTGATTTTCCTTGTACATTTTTTCAGACTCAATCCTGGAGTAACAGGCCATCAAAGGACTGCAGAACAAAATGTTGGATGCTTCATTCCAGGCTGGATGCTTTGAGGCTAGAGCTATCAACATCCGGAAACATAAACAATTTTTAATACAGAACTGACAAGAGATCAGGGAATAAGTCGTTGGCTACTGTATTTGAAGCTGAAGTTATCACACAACCAAACTGATTGAAGATTGGGGCAATGCTACATTTGTCAAAGTGCTAATAAATCATATTTCAAAATTTGATCCATGCTCTTCTAAATTCTAATAAACTGGAAACTGTATATCCATGAAGTTACTGTTCAATATTCTGTAAAATGATTTCTGTGTGTTATGTAATAAGTCAATTAAGTGATTGACGAGAGTTTGGTCTCTGCACTTTAGTGGGGAGTTACAAAGGGAATTTGTGTTGTGTTGGGATGTTAATTTAGTGGATCAAATTAAAGTGGGCATCAACATCGTTATGTCACTTATATTGTATTATCTTAATCCAAAGGCCGTTCTATTATGAATTGAATTGACCTATTTAAAACCATGCCCACAAAAATATTGATGAATTGACCTATTTCTGGTTATTGGTGGACTTCAATTTACGGAATAATCGATGGTGTGTTACATCGTGTATGCATGTCCCCTTGTGTTCATGTTGCACATCTCTGACAACGCTTTATCAGGTTAAAAATTTTCATTTTTTTCGCAACTTATATAACGTGTGCAGGAACTGATGTTTCATTTTATGAAATTTTAACTTAGAAAGATGAAACTTATCACATTAAAGCATTCTCACCTTAAGTAAATATTCCGAAAGTGTGGGATAGTATTATACTAACCATAAAGCACTGTTTCAAAAGGAAGGGGAAAAATATGTATAGGAGCAACCATTTTTTTTTTTTTTGAAGCTCTTATTTGTGGGTGTCATCTAGTTTAGAAAATAAAAATTAAAAATTTTTAAGTTGAAAACAAAAGATTTAGAGTTTGAATCCGGCCGCTTATATAGATAGAAAGACCCGGTTTACATAGGTAATAAAAAATTCTCTAAAAGTATTAAATTCTCCTTAAGTTAACAATAAAAAAATGAAATAAATAAAATAAAATATTGAAATTCTTAACCTGCATATCACGTCTTCGATGGATCCACGTAAAGGAGGCAATTCAACATCATCTGTGCTTATCAAATGGAGGCATTTCTAGCTATTCTTGTATAAAATAGGAGTTCTTTGTAGGGTGGCTAATTTTGAATCAGACTTTTTTCATTAATACGAATTTGAGAATTGAATTGAATCAATTTTTTTCATCGTGATTAATTTTGAAGATCCAAATTTGTTGGAGATTCTGTTTAGGATGTTTATAAATTTGCAACTTAAAAGAATAGCCTCTTCAATTAATGAATGAACATATTTTTATTTATAAGTTGATGTAGAATGGTTGTGTAGGATGGGTATGGTATCGTTTAGAAATCAAAACTTAAGCTAAAGATGTCTGTTTTTGGCATATAATATATTATTTCCAAATTTAAGATGTGATGAACCAAACCCAGAACTACTATTGTCATTCTGCTTTTAAGTTATTTTCTTATTTTTACTATTTCTTTCAAGTTTTATATCTTTTTTTTTTAATATCAAATTTGAGTAGAGATGACAAAAAAGCCCAACCCTAATTTTGGCCCGATTAGCCCGAATTTAAGGGTTAAAATTCGGGCTTGGGCTTAGACATATTAGGCTCGATCAAGTTCGGGTCAGGTCAGGCCATATTGAAAATAAATTTTAAAAAAATTTCACATGTTGCAGTCTGCTTAGTCACACACACACACACATAAATTGTCATTATTAAACAAATGAACTTCTTGTTTAAATTGTGTAACCGAATTATGTGTTTTTATTTGTTTGTTAAATTGATAAACTCATTGGTTAGATAATGGAATTAAATTGTATGTTATTATTTGAATTAGACATAGTTTTTGTTTATGTTTAATTATTTATATAATTTATGATAGTGATGTTGATTAAAGTAATTTTTATGTTTATGTTATTTTAAACAAGTTTTAAAGTTTTTAAATATTAATATATTAGGGGATTTAATTTTAAATTATTTAAATATTTAAAAATTGGTTGGGCCTGACAAAGTCCAAGCTCGACCCTGACCCTATTCGGGTCGGACCTGGCCCAATCTTAATGTGAAATATTCGGGCTTTTATAAAGCTCGGACCCTTTGTTTGTATTGTCAGGTTCGGGCTCGGGCTCGAGCTTGGCCAGGCCCTGTCCCAACTCGACCCATTGACATTCTTAAATTTGGGTGCCATTTATTTTTTTTCTTATCTATACTAAGAGACTTTATTAAAAAAATAATATTTTAGTTTGCTTATTTTAGTAAATTCACGATGTTTAAGGTTAGTATAAAATGACTCAAAATTCAAATTTCGTTCATTCAACCTTATTAATAATATTTTTATTTTTTAGAAACTTTATTTCTCTTAATTTATCAATCTTTTATATTTCTACATCAGACATATATCGAAATGACTTCTCTTCCAATAATTTAGACAAAATTAAATAATTATCCTTTTAAATAAAATCACAGTTTAATCCAAATTTTTTTAATTGACACGCCTAAATTATTCTACTATATTTCGTAAGTTCTACCTCTGGTGAGGATATAGAGAACCAATTAAAGCTAAGTGGCTCTTAAATTTGATATTAAAAAAAAGAATACTTGGTATAGAAAAATGTGAGAAAATAATAATAATAAAAAAAAAAAGAGTGAGTAAGTAGAGAGAGAAGGAGAGAGTGAAATTCTCTCACCTAATTTTTGCTCGTTAAAAAATAGTAATAAATTTTACTTCATTTGCGATTATTTTGTTTTACTCTATTTTATTTTATCCTAGGCAATAGATTATTAGCTGTTACGATTGATTGATGAGACTTCACAGAGGTCCCCAGTGGCTGATAAAGCGTATTTGCAGAATGCTACTCCTCATAAAGTCATTATACCCAGTGAATGACGGACACGCTATCATCAACTATGCTCAGGTCTTTTCTATTTTTCCCTAAAAAAAAAACCATGAATAATAATAATAATCTTGATGTTGAAATAACCACTGTTTCTACTTGTACCTTAACTCGAAGGGCATGTATATATTGCGTGAATATAAATTTTGATGACTCATGGTCCATAAACGTGAGGTAATATTTGATTGACCCACTGATGAAACATTATCTTCATTCTTCAGGTCCTAGAAGGAGGAATAAGAATAGTGAAAGAAATTTTATGTGGTGGAAGCTGAAGCAATGCTCACTATACAAAGTCACAAAGATAAGTTATTCGTTTGAGATACAAATGTGATGGGGACAATGGATGTGACATTGATGTGCTTACGCCCCAACTTTTCCCTATCCATTAACCTCTTAGCAAAGAGCATAAAGGACCCCAGTGTTTCAGAGTTTGTGTTTTATTTGATGGAATTGAGAATTGACATCAATGGCTCAGCTGTCACTTGCATTTGCTATCACTAAGTCCCCATAATCAGCAATTGATCTTCGTTTCAGTAGTAGCTCGTTGAAACTTCAATTTTTTTTTTCACACTATTGCTGGCATCAGCTAAACGGTTCTTCAATTTTAGCCCCTACCAGTCCCGTCGCATCTCATCTCTCAAGATCTCTTGTGAACAAGATAAAAATATAAAAGTGAAAACTGTAAATATCAAACTTTTTCGAAAAATGATTCTTAAGGGATAATTTTAGGCCCTGTGTTGTATTATATAGTGTTGTAAACTGTTATAAAATAAAAGCTATTTTACAATTAGTGGCGGTGCCAAGAATTTAATCTAACAGGAGCTAAGTTTAAATAATAATATAATTTTAAAAAATGATCAATAAGTAACAAATATCAAAATAAAAATTTATTAATACATTCAATTCAATATATTTATACGTGTTTTCGTATGTTAAAAATGCTAAAGAATAATTTTATTATTAAGAATACAAAATAAATTTTTTTCTATGTATATAACAACAATATCTCTAAATTTTTGATTTCTCATCTGATTTCACAGACGATTTTTAACAAAATTCATAGCTAAAAATGCCTTTGTTATTGTTGTGGCAACTGAAAAAATCAATGTTAATGTTATCAATAGATAAATAAATAAATATTATTTATCCTTTTAGTATCAACTATTTTTCTTGCTAGCTTAATAATCCCTTTCAATTTTGAAAATTTTTTATCAGAACTCACATCTATAATGTAAATATCAAGTTAAATTTCAAGTGCCATAAGATTCATTAAAGAAAAATCATTTGGATAAACTCAGTAAGATGAAGTAGTTTCTATTTTTTTGTGCAAAGAGAGTTAGGACCCGAGGGATTCCAAAATAACAATGTTTCTCTGTGGGTTGGAAGTGTAAAAATAAATTTGTGATATTTTAGTTTTTTTTTTCCAAATTTTAGTAGGGGTTTTTATGGTAAATCAAATTGAAAATGAGATAAATGTCAAATTAAATTTATAAATTTAAAGAGCCACTGGCGCCGCCGGTGGTTCCAATAACTTGACTTTTTTTTTTTTTTTTGCTTACAATAACTTGGCTTCTTCTTCTCTTTCTTTTTTCGAAAATAAGATATTAAAAGTTTAATCTCCCTTGAAATAACTTTTAAGAGGCATGGATTTGAATTTTATTGAAGATATGGAGATTATTAAAGAAAGATGTATATTTAAAGCTAGTTTAGGATTATAGTGACTGATGAAATACGATGTTTCTGCTATACGGATGAAATAAGTAGCTAATTAAAATAGCTTGTATTTGATAAACTGTATTGTTGTGATTATTGTAAGTTAAAAAAGCCGAGTATAAGCGTTTGGTAAATTTTATTATAAAAATTTTGTTTAATTATATAATAACCAAAATAGACATAAGTTTAAATTGCATTTTATGTATATATGAGGGTTTATGAAAAATTAAGACATAATTATCTTTTTGTTAAAATAATAAGGTTATAAGAAGAAACTTTAAAAAGATATGGTGGCTTATTAATAAACTGCTTGTAAAAAGCATTCCCTTACTTGTTTTTAAAAATTACTGTAAAAATATAGAAACTTATGAAATAAGTTATTTTTAAAATCTTTTTATCAAAACTTATGAAAATAAGTCTTTTATAGTATTTCAACCAAAAATCTAAACAATACCTTAATTTAATTTTAATCATATATTATATAAATATATATATAACATAAAATCTTAAAAGTACGGGATACAAATTGGAAGATGTAAATTTAAATTTAAAGCGAGATGGTAGATTAGATGATAATTCTGAAGAAGAAAACATTTTAGGAAATGAACTTTAGTCCTAACTATTTGACAAAAATAGACCACGTGTCTTTTGTAATTTAGTATGCTCTACATTAAATTTTGCGAAAAAGAAAAAAAAAAAAAAAGGAAGGAAGAAGAGTCAATGACATTTGTAAAACCACTCTAGAGCACTTACAGAAAGTTCGAAATTCAAACGACTTAAAAAATCGTTAAACATGAAACTAACGAAATCAAAATGGTGGATCATGTCCTTCATGCCTTCGACAATTTGTAGTTCAATGCCTGACAATATAAAGTAAAAACATACACTCTGTTTACTACGAATTTTATGAGGAAATGTTATTTTTCTTTATTTATTTTCTTAAATGATTTTTGGGTTGGGGGGGGGGGGGGGGGGAGAGGTTTGCGTTATCAGTTCTGATTATACAAATAATTTGGAATTTATATTGCTATATATTTTGGAAGAAATAATGCCAAATTAAATTATTGCCACCATCAATCTTTTATTTTTTTACATTTGAGAGAGGAGAAATAATGCCAAGTCTGTTAATAAAGACAATGTCACATGTATGGGTGCAAGAGTGTTAAGGAGAATTGATGTTAGCTGATAGCAGCAACCATGCATCCAAACTACGAAGGGCCCCAAATTCTTTGTCAAATACTGTCACCAGATTATACAATTCCATTTGTGTTCTGATTAAAGTCAGGAATAAGTTAATAGATAAAAAAATAGATATAACTCATTTCTGATTTTAATATGATCAAAAATCTTTGATTAAAAACACACACACACAGGGCTGAGGCCAGCATCTTGTTCAAGTGGTAAGAAGGTTTTTCAAAGGTTCAGGCTAGCATCTAATTTAAGTGTATGACTTAATTGAAAATAAAAATAATAATAATTGGATACCTAGTCCAATGTGTTTTACTACCTCTTCATATTTATGATAATTTAATTCTCTAATGAAGGGAATCACTCAATAATAGTGTTAAAATCACTTTTATTTTTTTGTGTTGAAGGTAATTTAAGTGTATATGTGAAAAAGATTATATATAGCATGTTTTAAATACCTAGGGAATCAGTCAATAATTGAGTGTTAAAATCACTTTTACCTTTTTGTGTTGAAGGAAATTTAAGTGTGAATGAGGTAAAGAATATAATAGCATGTATATATATATAATCACTTAATAATTGAGTATTAAAATCACTTATAAATTTTGCATGTATTTGTAGGGAATTGAAGTGACGTGTGCAAAAGAATATAAATAGCAAGTTTTGAATATATATATGGGAAAATGCCATCCACACCTTTAATATTCGCTTAAATAGTCTCACATACTCATTTAGTTTCATGTCACACATAGTCACATACCTCTTTTTGGTTATTATATCATTGATTACAACAACTCAATAATTGACTTTAAATAAAACTTTTATAATAAATACAAGGGTTTCCCTAAGTTACAATTGATGTAACTTACATCCACCTTAAAATATGCAAAAAGTGGTAACAAAATAATAGGACCCACTTAATTTTTATATTGCTTTTGATGAGTTATAAGTTACATTGATTGTAACTTAGCATGACCTTAATGGTATGTATACTTGAGGGTTTAGAGAATGGGAATAAAGGAATGAGAATGAAACTATGTTTACTTAGCAAAATATAATTTATGAATGAGAATAAAATGTGTGGGTCTCATATAATTTGGATATAAGGAATGAGAATCTCATTTCTATTGGGGGAGTTGGGAATGAAAATGGGGTATGAATTGATATTTTTACTTTTAAAGAAATCAAAAATTTTATTTTATTATTATTATCAAAATTTATTAATTTTATTATTTTAAATGTCATTATTATTGTTATCATCATCATCATCATCATCATCATCATCATCATTATTAACATTTATTATTATTATTATTATTATTATTATTATCATTTTTAACATTTATTATTATTATTAAATATTATTAATTTTATTTTTTAAATTAATATCATTTTTATAATAATATTTATAATTGTATCTAGTTAATGATAATAATTAATTACATTATTATCATTATTAACATTTATTACTATTATTATTAATTTTTATTTTATTTATTTATTTATTATTAAATATTATCAATTTTATTTTTTTAATTAATATCATTTTTACAATAATATTTATACATGTATCTAGTAAATGAAAATTACATTATTTAATACTATGGGTATTTTAGTAAATTGATTCTCATTCCCATTTATTTTGTCAAGTAAACACATTAATTACATTCAGTACATTCCCATTCTCATTTATTTTTGCCAAGTAAACATTAGAATCTCATTCTCATTCCTCATTCTTCTTCCAGCCGATTCTACCCCATTCTCATTCTATGAAGTAAACGCACCATAAATACAAATTAAAATAATATAATATAATATATAAAATAAGATGAAATTTATAAATTATTTTGAATATTAGAAAATTATTTTAACATTATTAATTTGTCATATTCTTTTAATAATAATAAAATCTATTTGACATGTGAATAATACTAAAATAATTATACCTAACATTCACAGTAATTTATAAAATGTATATTATTTTATTTACAATATCTTTTTTAATTATGTCTCTATTAATATAAATCTTAAAGTTAATTTTTAAATTAATAGATTTTAGTACTAATAAAATCCATTGGGATAGACTAATAATAACTTAATATTAAAAGTAATTTTCATTATATACGTTATTTTATTAATGTAATATTTTATTTGTGTAATATGATATTTATTTGTTATTTTTATCTTATTACTATGTTTATATTTATTTTGGTTGTTATAATCGATTTTATATTTATTTTGGTTGTTATAATCAAAGGTATAATAGTCATTTATGAAATTAAGGGGATGTAGGCAACCTTTTCCCTCTACATAATTATTCTCTAGTGAGCAAAATGAGGATGTTACTAACAAAAAAAAAATAAAGATTTTAATATACTAACCTACAGAAAAATAGAGTTTTCAATGTATTGAAATATGTATATTTTTGTATTTTAGTGACATTTTCACTAGAGAAATACTATTTATATATATAGGACAATTATCCACCGAACACCTTTTTTTCGAGCTTTTTAAAAAATACACATATCTTTTTTTCCTTGTATAATTCCACCTGAAGTTATATTTTATTGCACCCATCCACTTTCGTCTTCACTCAGTTGAGAGAATTAACGGAATATTAGTTAAATGACATTTTTACCCCTAAACGTAAAATTACTATTTTGCCCTAAATAAATGCCCAAAAAAATCAGAGCCTGAAACTTAATTTAGTTTGAGCTTGAAGCTGAGTCCACAAGAAAGGAATCATCATCAATAAAACTCTAGCAAGAAGAGCAAAATGAAACAAAAGCAACAAAAGAAGCACCTGAATCTTACAGCACCCACAAACTGGAATTTTCTTTTAATAAGACTGAGATTCAAGGATTTATTCTCTTTCATTTTTACTTCCTCAACTATTGCAGCATCCAACAATATTGCAAACTCAACCTTACCATTAGGGGTAGGCATTTGACCCGATCTGAATCGACCTGAGCCGAAAAATTCGGGTTCGGATCAGATAATGGGTTTAACCCGATCGAATTGGATCGGGTCGGGTCAAACCCGATCCGATTTGAAAATGAAATGAAAACAAGCACAAAATCCCCCACCCTAACCCGATCCGATCTGAACATATTCTGATCGGATCGGATATATATTCGGGTCACATTTCTTCCAATCCGAATAACCCAAAACCCGATCGGGTTGACCCCGAACCCAGATTTGCCTAGCCATATCTGCCATACTTTAGCTCCAAGTTCAAATTGAAAATCTAGAGTTCTAGGAAAAAAAATCCATAAAAATTACATTCATTCACTCTAAAAAGTATTGTTGTATATTTATAATTTATTCAGAACCCATTAACAAAATATGGGAGACCAAATAAAAAAAAAATCTTTTGGAAGAAGAAAACAAAAACAAAAGCTAAAATCATATACACCCATTTCAAAACATTAGTCCCTGCCGTTGCTGAGTTACGGTGACGGTGACAGTCACTGTGAGTGCAGTGATTATGGGCTTGTACGGGCAGCGATGAGGTGTAAAGAGAGGGATGCGAGTGAGGAGAGTGGGTGAGTTACAGTGAGGTGGTAGATTCGAAGAAGAAGAAGTGGATTATTAAAGAAGAGGAAGGGAATAGTTGCGTTGATGATGATGATGATGAGGCTGATGCTGTGGGTGCATGGCGCGTGAAGCAAGTGCAGGGGAAGAAGAGGTTTTGTTGGCTTTGAAGCTTGATTATCATGAGGTCTTGAATGCTTGGTCTGATAAGTAGGGTGGGCAAATCGAGTTTTTGCTCGGGTTTCGATTTGGGTTACAACCCGATCGAGTTGGAGAATTGAACCCAATCGAGTTAAAAGTGCAAACCGAACCAAATTTCGGCTCGGTTTGGTTCAGGTCTAAAATTCAGATCGGTTCGGTCTGATAATTTGGGTTCAAAATTCGGATTGGTTTTAATTCGGGTTAGAATAGTTCTAGATACAATCGTGAAAGTGAATTGCGTGATTTTGTCAAAGCATTTTCTAGTTTCTACAAAACCGCTCAATAGAGCTTCTTTAAAATGAACTTCAAAGTAATCAAAATTGCTTATTTATATATATTGTAATAACCAATTGAAATAAATAAAGAAATTTCCTTTTGAAAATACAAAAAAACTTGCAATTATATTTCAAGAAACCTTTGCTGGATGTGTATTTTTTTGCAGAAACATTGCAATATATACCTTTACACGAGGTCGATTTTCAAAAGCTGTTGTTCCTATGAAACTTAAAGCACTCCTAAAATCCCAAATGCATTCAGTTCTAACCTAAAATCACTTTTAAGCGAAGCAACTGTCTTCCCTTCTCCAAAAGTAAAAAATAAAGATTATAATACAAAATTAATTACTGACTATGTAGCTATCCAAATCATCAACTGAATCAGCAGCTGACATCAAATTCGCCAAGACCACAATCGACACATTGCCAATCACAAATTATCATTACATAAAAATAATGTAAAATCAATTGTTTATAATAATAATAATAATAATAAGCAACCTGCTAACCTTGATGGATCGGAACTTGGAAGCAACGGCAGAGGGAAGAGACGCCAGCTGGATCAGAAGCAAACACAGGATCGAAACTGACAGCGTCAGGCATCAGCGGAGTGTGGGTGTGTGTTTGAGACCGTGAGAGTGAATGAGGATAGCTGGCGGCTGCGGGCTGTAGTTGAGGGGTTGTGCCGCTGTTGTTAAAGAAGAATAGAGAGGAATTAGATTAGGGATTTTGAATTTTGGTGTACTGTACGTGAGCTGTGAGGTGAGAGAGAGAGAGAGACACACACAAGAGATATACATATATCTTAGTTAACCCGATCGGGTAAATTAAAACCGATCGGGTTTCAATTTCTAATCCATTCGGGTTTCATAAGTTAACCTAAACCGAACCGAACCCAAAATAATTTTCAGGTTCGGTCCACCCCTACTGATAAGGCCTAGTGGTTTTCCAAGGGTTTAAAAATCATCTTTTTTCGCTTCTTGGGTCAAATGATAAATTTACCCTTATGACATCAGCAACATTATAACAGCGTAAAGACGGAAGTGGACTGGTGTAACAAAATGTATATTCAGGTGGAATTCTGCAAAGAAAAAAAAAAGATATATGTATTTTTTGAAAAAGCTTGAAAAAACAGATGGTCGGTTGATAATTGCCCATATATATATTATCATCCTTTGGTACGGGCACCCTCATTTTTTTTAATGTGGACATGCTATTAAACTATTGTTTGATAGAGTTAATTTTTAATATACTATAAAACCGTGCAGTTTAATAGCATTAAAAATTAACTCTATTAAACCCTGTGATTTAACAGCATGTCCGCATGAAAAAAAAATGAGGGTGCCTGCATTAGAGAATGACTGTACATACATCCACGCGCGCGCGCGCCCCCCCACACACACACACGTAGACAGCATGTTATATTGGAATGTGTTGTTTTGTTATCTTTTAATTTGTGTTTTACTGTTAATGTAAGGATAATTTATTAAAATTTATTAAAAATTTATTCTCTCAATATATATATATATACATAGCAGTATTTTTTAGTTACATTACTACATCAATTGAGATTTAAAATATATGTCCCAATTTTTGTTAGTTTAGTAAAGCCTTATTTTTTAAACTCGCCTTTTGATCCCTAGATAATTTATTCTTAGTTGGGGAAGGTTTGTGTATTTTTTTTTGGTAAATAATTAATAAGAAAACTACTAAATAACAATATTTCGAATATCTCTAGAGGATAATTCTGTTGGTTGGGGAGAAAATAAGATGTGAAAGATGGTAAAAGGAAACATATAAAAAAAGTTGTTGAAATATTTTATATTATCACTTCAATCTAACAAAATTTTCATTCAATTATTTTATTTTTTGCCCTTAATTTATTAATTGAAAATTTTAAATAGAGATGAGAGGACGTCTATTTTCTAGAGTGGGACTATTGGCATCCCTCTAAAAACCGCTTAACAGCCCCTTTTCTTTATAAACCCTGTTGAAATATTTAAAAAATTATAAAATTCGTTTAACACCTCCATCAGTGACAAAAATACCCTTAATTAAAACTTATTAATGTAAACTCGATTCTCTAATTTTTATTATTAAACCCCATTTCAACAACGGGGTTTCTTCTATTGAGAGGACAAAAAACAATGGGTTTTCTTCTATCCATCGCAGCTATCGGTGGTAAATTCCTCAACCAAAAATTTGAGAAAAAGGCAACTTTTTAAATTTCCAAAATGCTGGATTTTAATTTCAAGTATAATTCATTTCGTCTCTTAATCAAATTATAAATTATGGTGTGAGTTTATTTTGGTTATTAGGTTCTAACTATTAAAATTAATTTTTAATTGTTGGGCCCCTATTTTGATTTTGAATTGCATTATAATGGGTTGTTGGAATATTTATGGAATTGGGTTTGCTTATTAGTTTCTAAATATTTTAGGGTTTCGATAAGTTTTGTGTGAATTCTTTGATATTCGTTGCTATGGATAATCATACTTAGTTTTATTATATATTGTTATAGTTTGTGAAATTTTTGATTTGTTAAATGTTTGATTTATTATAAATTTTATTTGGGCACAAGAACTTGAGTAGTAAAGAAGTTTCAAAGAGCTGTTCTTCATTATAGGCTGAATTTCAGTAGGTTCAGACTTAATTTGCAGCTTGCATTCAAGTTCCTTAGCGTATAAAGAATTTTTAAGGGAAAAAAATTATTTGACTTTTTAGTGGAAGTTTAATTAGAAATTGTCTTATTATGTAATTTCAACAATGGATTAAATTATAAAATAATTAAAGGGGTCTTAAGAGGTATTTAGAGGGGTGCCAATAGTCCCACTCATTTTCGATACCGTTTGTCAGGACTAAAGTGTAACAATCCCAAATCTTAGAGGGCCAAAAAAAAAATTGGCCATAATAAACAATTATTTATAGTAAAACCATTAAAAAAATATCCGCCGTCAACTCATAGAGTGTCCGTACAACTCTGACAGTGAGAGAGCTTTATTTGAGGAGTTTGCAAAACAAATAATAAAATAAAAGTTCAAACAGCAGACAGTAACGACTACACAATGAGGGCAACCAATGACAAGTCGACACGCATTGACCCGCTTTTTCACTACAACCATTACTCCACATCTGAAGCTGTTATCTCTATTTCCTTTTAATTTCCTGTTCTATAAATGTGCATGCTTTCTTAAACAAACTTCACATTTGGCAAGAAGAAGAAAATCCTTTTATGAGATATTAGATTTGGGTTTCTGTTTTTGGAGGTGCTTTGCTTGTTGGGTTTCTTTTGGGGAAAGAGAAAAAAAAATAGAAATTATTAGGAGAAACTGAGAGAGAAAGAGAGAGAGACAGATCATACAAAAGAATTCACAACAATGGGAAGGGGTAGGGTTCAGCTGAGGAGAATAGAGAACAAGATCAATCGCCAAGTTACCTTTTCCAAACGGAGAGCTGGCTTGTTGAAGAAAGCTCATGAGATCTCTGTGTTATGTGATGCTGAAGTTGCTGTTATTATCTTCTCTCACAAAGGGAAGCTCTTTGAATACTCCACCGATTCTTGGTAATAATCACCCATTTATCTATTATCTCTCTCTCTCGCTCTCTCTTAATATTGCTTTTTGTCGGAATTTTCTCCCCATTTTTCTGATAAAAGGAAAATAGGTTTTCTTTGCAAAGATTTTGCTGCACTTGATGTCTGCTTATTTTCTATTCAATGTTTTCAGTTAGATTTCTGATGCTTTTGAAGCAGCTGGTGTTTGTGAGATTAATTTCATGCAACGTTACTAGATAATGGGGTACTTAATTTATAACATAAATAATGTATTTTTAGAAGTCCTCCTTCATAATCTTGCCAATGGGACTCATGTCTTATCAAAGGTGAAATCTGACTAAAAGAGTCCTTGATCTTTGGTCCTAAATGAAAAATATACTTGTGTTTTTTGGTGTACGATTTTAGAGCTATTTTCTTTCCCTTTTTTTTTTTAAAAAATTATTATATATAATGTTACTATGCTGGTAGCCAGATGCATCACATAAGATAGTGAAAAATTGATGATCTGATAGCTGATCTCTTCTTGTTGTTGGCGTTTTCCCTTTATTACTGTAGTTACGCCGATTATGGGGGAATGGACTCTAATTACATAGATTAGCAAACCCTTATTAACTATGTTGTGCCCACGAAGGAGGAAATGCATTTTTAATTCATGATCTACGATATAATACGTTTTTTTAAAACTAACTGTGCTCTGATTGGAGAGGGCACATTACCAGTTTACTGAAAAGAACAAATTACATCATACTAGGGGTCTAGGGATTAGAAAAGACCTCCTCGGATATGTTAATTAATTAAATTTGGTGTAAAAGAAG
Organism: Clausena lansium; assembly: GCA_030449835.1. Taxonomy (NCBI): domain Eukaryota; kingdom Viridiplantae; phylum Streptophyta; class Magnoliopsida; order Sapindales; family Rutaceae; genus Clausena; species Clausena lansium. Next base: position 5,506,570 of record JASUUF010000195.1, read on the forward strand.
AAGTATTTGTTTAACATTGAGGGAACCCACTCTCTATAAGAATGTTGTGGGTGTAGCAGAAATGAGAAAATCGGGCCTTCAGGGCCTTTCCCAAACAGTGACACATTATTTCAAGCTTAAAAGTTGTATTCTTGGAATCCTGATAATATCACTCTTCTCTTCCGTACGGACATCAGACATATTCTTGCTAGTATAAACACAATAAAGATAAGTGGTTTCCTCTTATGGGGAAATTTAAACTGTCTTCTGCTAGAAATGTAGAATAATTAATACATGCTGCATTTACAAACAAATTATACAATATTATTTGTACAATTAATTTGAAATAATAAATAGATGAAAATGAAAAGTCAAGTCATATCATTGATTTTTTTCATGTTAAAAAATCATTTTGTATATCAACTTTTCTACCTTACTATTCCAATTGCATTGTGCTTAGTTCATTGTATTATCAAATTTGTGCGATGACAAACTTGTATATAAGGTGCATTTGGTATGCCAGTTTGGATTGGTTAGGATAAAATAAGATTACGTTATATTTAATATTTTCTCGTGTTTAATGATTGAATTGGATTAGATTACATTAATATTGTCTCAGTGTCACAAATGCATTTATAACAATGTGTGGATAATAATTTTCTTTAAAAAGGTGCATGACTGAGATTTAATCTCATATATATTATTATACAATAATTACTAATCACAATCTTGTTAAAAATCAACACAAAGATGGAAGCTCTAGCTATCATGTAAAAGTCTATAAAAATTTAGAGTCATGAATTTTGAATCCGGATAAGAAAAAGTAAGAAGAATAATATGATATTTTCATCAAACAACTATGAACTCAGATTAACTTAGCTTCTATAACAAGTTAGAAGCATTTACCAAAACACTATAGTTACTTAATTTTGAAAGCATGGAGTCCAAATACTTGTTTAGGATCTCCGAGAATTGTAAAATGAAACAGCAAGTTCTGGATGCTTTGTAGGTATTATTTAATTGATTATTTTTATTATTCTTGTACCTTTGTTATTATTAATTAATGACTTTACAAGTATCAGGATTCTTCTTTCATCTCTATCTACATATGAATGAACATGAAACCAAGTTAAATAATTGCTTATTTTTATGTGATACGTGGCTTATTTTACCTGTTACTGATCTCAATCTATGAAATAAGTTTTTGTCTTTCACAATGTTATGATATGTTAAACTTTTGGCTGAAGGTGTTCAATAGTAAGTCATATGTTCTAATGTAGCATTAATTTATATTTATTTCAAGTATCGGTTTCTTTTCTCATTGAAGAGCTATGAGTCATAGTAAATAGGTTTAAGTTGCACTTGAAATCTTCATTCGTGATGTCCGCATGAATATTCTTTCTTCTTTACTATAATTGCATCACTTCAACTAATTTGGTCAATAACAGTAATTAAAATGTTTTCAATTGGATGAAACATTTGAATAAAACATATTTTAAAAAAGCTGGAGCAAGAATTCTACTGAAGTAGTCAATTGAGACAACAGTACTCTACTTAATGGAATTCGAAGGTACACATTAGAAATCACATGCCACGCTCGTGTGAGATTTTTTATCTACTAATTAATATAGGCAACCCTTCAACAATGGGATTTGAATAATTAAGAATAATGCTAGAATTATCTTTTCTTTTAACACAGCATGGAAAAGATACTAGAGCGCTATGAGAGGTACACCTATGCTGAGAGACAGCTGATTGCCCCTGATCCTGAATCACAGGTACGTATTGTACTTCAATTATAGCCAAGATAATACTTAAAAATTAATTTGAGGCTAATTAATCAGTAAACAATGATGAATGGGTTGATTAATATTTGGTGGTAGCAAGTATGGACAAAGTTAGCATTTCTGATACTGAGTTTAACTGTGTAGGGTAACTGGCCCCTGGAGTGTAACAAACTTAAGGCTAAGATTGATCTTCTACAAAAAAACCAAAGGTACTTTAATTTGATCCCACGTTAACAAAATAACCACATGTTAAGGGATAAGTGATCTCTTTTCTTCAAATAATGCACTTTTAGGTTTTTCTTTGAAGATGTTCTTCCAAAACATTTTACACTGGTTCTCAAATTGACCTCTTCAGGCACTATTTGGGAGAAGAGTTAGAGTCGCTGTCTCTCAAAGACATCCAACATTTGGAGCAACAGCTGGACACTGCTCTCAAACACATCAGATCAAGAAAAGTATGTTGAATTACTTATTATTTTAACCAAATCCAGTCAAGTCGAATCTATAATTTCTGCTTAGTTGATGTTAAATTTCACTCTTTGCGCAGAATCAACTCATGCAAGAGTCCATCTCTGAGCTTCAGAAAAAAGTAAGACCCTTTAACGTATCTGTGTGGACTGGTTATATATCTTGTAGTATGACAATGGAAGCTTTAAATAGTGCCTGCTAATTTGTGGAAAGCATGGAAAGCATACCATCACATTTATTGTATCACTTCTCAGAAAAGAATGCCATGTTTTGGTGGTTTTAGAGAGTTAGCTAGGCTAATGGGCTTCTATAAATTTCTCCTGCAATTCTAAAATAAAGAGATTGATGAATACAATGGGTTTTTTTTAATATATATAACAGAGGACAAATTTTGCAAAATAATGTGCTATACATGAGATTCAAAATTTACTCCAAGCTTAACCAAAAACCCAGTACAGTAATTTCTCTGACTACATCATGGCTTGTAGAGCACACCTATATTTGTTGGAATGCCATCTACATCTCTTATTATGTTCTATGACAGGAAAAGGCTATAGAGGAGCAAAACAACTTGCTGGTAAAGCAGGTGACCCTTTTTCATCAATATGTTTGTACATTCAAAATAACTTCATTACTAACCTCTATATGTATATATCTCTCAGCGTCAATATATAATGCCACTGCACCTTGCTTTCCTGTGAGCAAGCTGTGGGATGGAATATTTTAGTACTGAAATCTCAAATAATGCATCTGAGTAAGTCTACTTTTCCTATGATATGGAAATAGATTAACGAGAGAGAGAAGGCTGCAGCACAGCAAGCTCAGTGGGGGAATCAAATTCAAAACCAGGTCCCCAACACATTAGCTTTTCTACTTCCACAGCCACCTCCTTGCCTAAGAATTGGGTAATTTTATCTTCCATGATTTTGATATGCTGTTTTATTAACTATATAGTACTGCAATTTGTATAGAAAGATCTATTTTCAGTTTCTGAACATTCTTTAGCATCAAACAGGTATGTAAGCTTAGGGAATAAAATAAGACATGTGCACATGTTAGTTTGTTTGTACATTAGAATATATTTCCAAGATAGACCAGTTGATTTGGTCTCTTGCAGTAGAAGTAAGATGCATTTAATTTAGGGTGGGTTACAAGGTAACTAATAAAGTAAATCCCCTTTTTTACTCATCTCCTTAATTTGTTGGAGACGTTCCTGTGTTGGTGTGGCCATTTGTGTGAGTATTTGGGTCTATCTCTGCATAATGTAGGTTACGTTTGGAAATCAAGGTATTGTGATTTTTTAATCCACAATTGCTGTAACAAGCGACTCAACAACCGTAACAAGTAGGAAGATTGGCTACCAAATTAATAGAAGTAGGTAGAAGCATAACACTTTCAAACTAATTCCCATAATGATTTAGCATTTATAGACTTAAGTGATGCCTAGGAAGAGGATGTAGGAGATGCAACCGCCAATTTATGTGAATTCTCTAAATATGTTGCTTACCTTTGTCCAAAATGAACCTTTCTGAAGACTAGTGTCAGTAACTTGAGTACGTACCGATTTTGATGCAGTGGTGCCTACCAGGAACAGGCGTCGGATATGAGGAGGAATGAGCTTAACCTCACCCTTGAACCCGTATGTTCGTGTAGCCTTGGATGCTTTACTGGATGAATTAGGGGAGAAAAAAAGACACTTTCTAGCTACTTTCTTATAACTGTTGTATTTTGTGTTTACATGCATATCTCTATTAAGGGTACAAGGCATGAGAAGAACAAAAATCATTTGATACTCATCCTCCTTAATCTATCTGATGACGTGACGATATCTATGGTGATGATGTTATATAAATGTATATTGAAACTCCGTGATGGTAAATGAATATCTGAACTTTTGTTAGTTGGATGTCCTGGCTTTTATTTATTCCAGTTTCTGGAAGAGTAGTAATCATATTCCTAGGTCACTGACTGACCAGAAGAAAGAGCAATTCTGGGCTAGCCAGTGAAGTGAGAGTTCACTGAATAGGCAATAAATTGACTTTTAGAGTTCATATATATAAATTGTTTTATCAATACAAAAAAATCATTATGTTTTTATTTCGAAAGGCCTAACAAAATTTTAAACGCAAACAAATGAATTTTTAATGGAGGAAAATTCACACGCCTGGCATAGTTTCATCAACTCAAATTAATGTGAAAACCCCCTTAAAATGAACTCATACACTCGAATCTATTTTCTTTCCCGCTGTTAAGTTGTTTCATCAAATACCATCACCTACAATGTACAACCCAATATATTAGTCAATTGCATTGTAAAATCAGGCTACATTATGAGGAAAAGCACTAGTGTAATAAGTTGTTTAACTAGTAAACTGTCTTTATTTTCACTTGTGTATTTGTTTTTTTCAATTATCAAACTCTTGGAAATTTCAAATTTTGTTTTTTATGCATATGGGAAAGGGGCAAGGGCAACTCGAAGCAAATACAAGACAAAAATATGAAAGAAACAAAAATATATACCTTGCTGCAAATAGGACATGTTGGGCTTCTCTCTATCCACTCATATATACAGCTTAGATGGTAGTGGTGACAACATTGTGTTACTATCTTTGGATTTTCAAGAGTGTACTCTGTCAACACGAACCCAATGTTAAAAATCAAACATCAAGTCAAGTCTACTTAGAATTGTCCAAATGTCTGGTGCGATAAATCCAAATTGTTTTTATTATAGAACAACCAGATTTTCAAAAGTGGTGACACATTGTGTTACTATCTTATTATTTTTTTTTAGTGCTGGCAATTTCTTTTTTTTTTCAGGCAGGCCGTGCGCTATTCAACCATACGGTTTTATAGTGTATTGAAAATTAACTCTCTTGATTTAACCACGTGTCTGTATTAAAAAAATAAGAGCACCCACGGGAGTTAGAGGTATTACCTTCAAGACATGTGGGACAGAAATCATCATCTTCAGGTTCCGATATCTTGATCGGTGATTTCAGTGAGAGATCTAAACGTTCCAATTTAGTCAACTTGCCGTCTTCCTTGGCACCTTCCGGGCTAGTATGATCACCATCTCTAAGTTGCAGTGCTAAATCCTTGTGCAAGAGCTGAGGATCAAAACGCATAGTTCTTGGCTGAGATGTAATGGTCTCAAGGAGTATATTACAAGACGACGAGGAGTTAGAAGAAGAATTAGAAGTTGATAAGACTGCCCCCCGATTGGCATCAGAAGGGGCAGCAGGGGTTTCATATTCATCTCTCTTGAATAATGCTATGTACCAAATAAACATCCCTTAGAAAAAAAAAATAATAAAATAACTTTTTTTTTCCCTTAAAGCTTTTATTCTATGCCATAATCGGAGACTGTTGTTGAATCAAGAAAAATACCTTGTTGAGTAACGCGTGGAGGCGGCAATTTGGACACTTGCAGCCTTCATTATTATTGGAATTACTTAAACTACTATCTTCATGATCATTGACACGAAAGCAACAACATAAAGAACCCATGATGCTTTAACTTAAATCTCTACAAGAAGGAGAAAAAATTAAAAAAAAGGTACAATTAAATATAACCAAACCGAAAGGACTAGATAATTAAGATACAAAAATAAAAACTAATTAAGATACAAACCCTGAAATAAAAAAAACAAAAGCAAAAGCAGAAAATTGATGAAAAAATAAGGGGAAAGATTTGAAGGTTTAATAGAATAGAAAGACAGAGAGAAGGAGAAGTCCAAGTTCAATATGATCAAGGAAACATAGAAAAGATTCTAAAACTTGAAGGTTTTGTGCATGTATGTCGCAATCATACTGCCTAGGATCTTCCCGATGATCACGATCACACTAAATCGTTTGATCTTATGGGACCCTAATTTAATTATTTAAATAAATAGAAATTGATAATTATCCGATCCTAGTTGAACTCTTTATACTTTATCATATTATTTTATTGAATAAAGGATATAGATGAGGTCTTATCACTATTGACCTTGAGTTTACAACTTTTCAAAGGGGGATAACGCTTATGACTAGCCACACACATAGAAGTATAGCACTCTTGTTATTGGTGTATTCTACATTCAATTGGTTTAATTAACCTTGACTACTGCCTCAATCAAGCAAAGTAAATTAATTTTACGGTGCCATTCTACTCAGTCTTAATCATATCAAAATCTCTGTAAATATTTCCTTCAATATTGCTATTACTATAGTAAATCGCAAGAAGATTCTCTAATAATCTGTTCAATTTTGTGATTTGTTGCTTTCTTTCCTTGTTTGGTCTTTCCATATAAGGCGTCAGGCGAGGCTTTTATGGATTGTGGACAAGTGTGGGCCTGAAATAGTCGCATACTCGGCCCAACACATTAGTTACTCACGTGCTATGACGTGTGCTCTATGGTTCTGGATAATAGTTGTGTTTTTCTCATTAAAATCCTACGCGGCCCATTAAACAGCAATCAGCCAATCATAAACTATGCGTAAATCCAACTAACCCTTTTCTTTCCTTTTTTTTTTTTTTTAATTTAATTCCTCCCTTTTAAGTTAAAAAAAAAAAAGCAATTTATGAGACATCTGGAATAAAATTACAAATATTAGTTATTAACTTATCGACTAAATTATCATATTCTTTTCGATAATTATTTTAGTATGACTTAATGGTAAAAGAATTTTTACATTGTCCTTATGAGCGAGTTTGAATTTCAAACTCTTTGTAACAACTACAAAAAATAAGTTTATCACTAATTTAACCATACGTTAAACAAAATAAAGTTTTAACAAATATTAATCGTGAATTAAGTGTTATCTATTTATTTTGGTTTTATAATTGAGGATTGCATAGGATTTGGAATCCGAAGAAACAACTTTTTTTTTTTAAGCAAATAGAGAAGAAACTTGGGTGACCACATAACTCCTAGCCAAGAAAATTCTTTTGGGGATAGAAATGATGATTAAAAACGTTAATCTTTGAGGTTCATATTCGCAGTGCCATTTTAAAAAGCTAATACCATCTTCAAATAATTATTAAAGATGTAAGGGACTTTTTTTTAAGAAAAAAAAGTTAACAAGCTTGATTTTGAAAGGACCTTCTACCCGTCATATAATGTAAAATTAGGGAGAGTTGTTGAACCCTGTTTCCAAAGGTAATAGATATGATTAATATAACCTTGAAAAGTTCGTCTTCGCTTTAAAAGTTTTTAATTGGTTTATTCATCTTAATCAATATTTTTACTTTTCTAATTCTCATCATGAAGTTGACTTACCTTTTGTTTTTCAATATTTGTTACAACTTTGATATTAGCGCTATTTGGTATCAGTAAAACCAATTTTAATTTTGGTAATATTATTCACGATAGTATTAGTTAATCATACATTCGATGTTTAAATGGAATTTAATGATGATGCGGTAGCGTGAGGATTAAGCTTAATAAATATCAACCACGAAAGCAAATTGTGAACGTTTTCAACGTTTTGATTTGCTAATGTAAATTGTAACTCCAAAATCCAAATTGTGTCGGCAGTAAGTAGAATTGGAAATCCTTCGCGAACTGCACATTTTTTTTTCCCGGAGGGAATTAAATAGAAAAAATGTCACAAAGGGAACGAACAGAAGGAACCTTCAGATATCATGAGATGGTGTCTTGCATTTTTTTTTTTTTTATATTGGAATCAAAGTCAGGAGGAGAGATAAAAGCACGTTATTAAATTATATATGATGCCGAATTGCACATAGCTAAATCCATTAGCGGCAGTGTCCCTACTGATTCATGAGAAGCACGTTCAGGAATAGCCCCACAAAAGGAAAATAAAAAGAAAACCAATAGACTCACATGATTAAAGAGGAAAAAGGCAAAGCAGAAACAATAACCAAGTTCCCCCGGACCAGCATCTAGAAATTTGTGTCCTATTTCTAATTGATCCTTGACTTGCTTTGCCCCTCCTTCTTCTCCATATAATTATTGGGATTCTTGGAAGTCTCCTACAGAAACCATCTGATCAAATTCTGAAGAGATGGGCAAAAAGAGTACCGGCACAAGGTTGCCAAACTTCTGTCTAAACAGGATTAGGCCACTTGTTAAAGTGCGTTCCCCGCCTATAAAATCCAAGCTGCCTAATGTCATTAATTCTGCTACAAATGAGAGTGATCATAAGGAGTGTAACAATTCTGGCATTAATGTCGGAGAAGAGAAGTCGAATGACAGCCAGAAATTGGTAAGTAATGGTCGGAAAATCATGATCGTGGTTGATTCTAGCAATGAAGCTAAGGGGGCTCTGCAATGGTCACTAACTCACACGGTTCAGAGTCAGGACAAAGTTGTTCTTGTTTATGTCATCAAGCCTTCTAATAATAAACAAGGTTGAAGCTACAAACTCTTTTCCCCCCGCTTTTTTTTTCCCCTTACATTTTGATTGAGGAAACTAATTAAGATTGTTTCAATATCACTGCAGCCACGGGTGAAGAATCCGGGAAGCAGAGAGCTCCAAGGGGCTATGAATTTGTTCATTCACTAAAGAATATGTGTCATCAGAAGAGACCAGAGGTGACCTCGCTATGATGAACTTAAATATACATATAAGCTAAATGTTGAGTGCTCGAGTCTCCTCGTGTACATAAATTAATGCTGCTGAGACTTTGGGCCTGGCAGGTACAATTTGAGGTTGCAGTGGTGGAAGGGAAAGAGAAAGGCCCAGCAATAGTGGAAGAAGCAAGGAAGCAAGGGGTGGCGCTTCTTGTTTTGGGGCAGAAAAAGCGGTCCACGACGTGGCGGCTTTTTATGATGTGGGCAGGGAATCGAGTCCCCAGTGGCAGTTTTGTCGAATACTGTATTCAAAATGCTGATTGCATGGCGGTTGCCGTGAGGAGAAAGAGCAAGAAACTAGGAGGTTATTTAATCACCACTAAACGACACAAAGATTTCTGGCTCTTGGCTTAATTACATCAGTGATCGATGGTCTGTTAACTTATTAAGCTAGTTTCTTTTCTTGTGATAACTGGAAGTTGGAAGTCTAATTAATCTTGCTGTATACATATCGAAGATGTGATTGCTCTTGTATTGTTTTGTAAATGATGAAGTGAAAATGAAGAATGGAAAAAGTGATTGGAGTGTGAATGAAAAGAGATTGTGCCATAATTTAGGGCATTGGCCTACACCTAGAATGATTCAAGGGAGAGACAAGGAGGGTCCCTTGACCCTTCTGGGGTCTCTAATGGATGCTACAGTGACTCATTGAGACACATGTTCCAGAGCTTTAAGGGCTAGGTGGGAGACACTTAGATCCACCTGGAGGCTGGAAACTGGCCTTGGTGTCCAAGTGAGCTTTGCGTAAAGCTGGAGAATACAATGTATCATCATCCCTTCCAATACACATCCGACTTTGTTGTGGCCAGGGCCACCGAGACTTATTTTTGTACCCTCATCCAATTTAGGGCTTATTTTCCATTTCATGAATTTTTTTTTTACCCCTTTTTCAAAAATTAATGCTTCTTCTTTTTTTTGTTTTTAATTGTTAAAAGGTGAGATATTTAATCAAAAATCGCATCATCAAAATTGAGGACAGTGGGAGATAAAAATAAAAAAAGGACTTCTGTGGTTGAAAAAGTTATCTTCATTGCACTGCACATCCATGTAAATAGCCATATACAGTATTAGGAAAAAAACCTATAGAACTTCTGATACTAGTTGTGAAACTGCTTTAACAAATCCTACAATCTTTGACCTCGTAATTATTCCGGGGCTATTTAAAAGTTTCGTTGGATGTTGAAACTATTTGGAAAATGATTTGGGTTTATTTAACACCATTCTAGTTTTCATTTGGGCTGTCCAAAATAGTATCGAAATCTGTATGAAGAGTGGAGTTTTTACCCCATTTGACACAGAGTTGTGCTCGTGACACCCTTTAAATGACACTTGGGAAATCTCACTCGCTACATTTATAGCACCTATATTATTGCAATTACGAAAAAAGACAAAAACACTAGAGTTTACTACAGAAGAAATTTCACTTTACCCCACAAGCCACAACATAATTCAATTTACGTGACTAAACCCCCTAAAAGTTAATTGAATTAGTTAACTTTCGCCAATAAAAATACCATTTCCTCTTTAAATTGCCTTTTATTTTTTAGAGTTTGTTTAATAAATTGTGTCCACATGCCTTTTTCCCTTTTAAAACATATAAAATTACATAAAGAAAAAAAATTCAATAAAATAAAATCTAATGAACTTTATAATTTATTACATAAAATATGATAAATATTTATATTAATAAATAATCTAAATAAAATAAAAAATAATATGCATTACATTCACATTAAACTTGTCACAATAACAATCTTCAAAATTTTCATTATTATGATTCAGAACCATTAATATTGTAATACTCTTCTTAAGTGTTATTGTTTATTTATACTATTTCATATTGAGTTAGGAACATTTTCAATGTTGTCAAAATAAATATCATGTTGCGCATACCTCCTTATATAATTGTGCAATGCCATGATTTGAATGACATAATTGTTACTGCATGCGGTGACTTGAGGCTTGGTAGTATTTCATGCAGCGTAAACAAGAGGTTAGGGCTGCTGGTAAGCGGCAGTAGGGTGGGTAAATTACGGGCCTAGGCCGGGCTTTTGCAAGCCCAGGCCCAAGCCCTTGAACTCAGAAACAAGCCGAAGCCCATTGGAAGTCCATCCAGTCTCAAGCGAGCCTGGGCCAGGCCGAGCTTGGACTTTTATCAATTTTTTTGAAATAATTTTTTAATAAAGTTATAAACTAAAAACATTTAAATTATATATGATTATTTAATTAATGATTATAAGAAAATACAACATAATAAACTATAAATAATTAAATACAAACATCGAAAAAATACTAATATAATATTTGCACTAAATCTGACAACAATTGTATTGTACTTGCACCCCATGTCATCATTTGGCACCAGAAACAACATAGAGAGATGAATGAAATGGGGACAAAGCCAATGCATTCTGGATGCTAAATTATTAAAGCTTCCTTTTATCCTTCGCCATTATTGTTGTGAAAGCATGCCAAAAAGCCCATACCACCAAAAACTATTCTCGAACACAAGAAAATAAAGGGATGTCTCAAAATTGAATTATAAATATTACAATGTAACGTATTTTTGTAATTTATGTTTTCTGATTTTCTTCCCCAAGTTTAGGTATTTAAAAAAAAAACAATTATGTTCAAATTTCTAAATGCTTCCAACCATTATACACAATTCAAAAAGTACCCAAACCCCAGCACTCAAAAATCTCTTTGTACCTCAAAGATCGAGTGGGTTCGCTGCTGCTTGGTGCTTGGTGCTGGTGTGCTAGGTTGCTCGCTCACTGCTGCTGCTCTCACGTTGCTTGGTGCTTGCTGCTGGCGTGCTGTGCTGCTCGCTTGCGGCTGCTGCTTTAGTGCTCTACTGCTGCTCTCGCGAGTTGTTGTGCTCGTGCTGTGGTCGATGATGATGATGGCTTTTGGTTTTGGTTTCACTTGTTTAATTTAGCAGTTAGGGTTAGATAGGGTGAGAAACGGTTGTTGCAGTACTGCTGAGTGCTGATTTTTCAGTTTTTTTTCTTTTAATATTTTAAAATTTAATTTTTTTAATTGTATGAACGCCTAGGCTTTTAATTGAAGCCCTTATCCAGGTCCGATAACTGCAGGCTTTGTGTTTTTTAAGCCCATGTCCAAGAATTTTGTACACGGGCTGGGCTTAAAGCCTGCGGGCCTAGGCAGACCCGGGCTTTTTTGCCAATCCTAGGCGGTAGCATGAATATTGGAGGTAATACACAATTGCCACATGTTTGGGGATTGTTTGTGAAATAATTTGATGTTGTCTGTATAAATGTAAGGCTGTTGTGTCTATTTTTGTAAAATATATTTATTAAGATAAATTTGATTTAATTTTCAATTTGAGAGGAATCAATTTGGGGATTATTGTCTAATTAATTGGTTCTATCTTTTCTATTTATATCTGTTCTCTCAAGTGATTTTTCATTTGGATTTAAATATTGATTTTAATTTTATAATTTAAATTTTGGAAGAGTTATTGTAAGAATTTACCCTTTAGCTGTTAAAATTTAACGAAAAAGTTAATAGAAGTTACATTGATGTTTTCAAATTTGGTGGGATAAATTGATTATATCCTCAATTATAATTTTCAGGTAAATTCAGAACTGTCCTTATGCAATTTCTTCTTGTAATAGATCTATAATTAAAAAAAGAGTGAGGCTATTTGCACTCTAAATACTCTTATTTTAATAAATTATTTTATTATAAAAATATCAATCATATAAATTACTAATAAGGACTCTCTCTTATAAACTAACATAATATAATTATTCTGAACACTCATAAGCACACTCTCTATTCAATATATAATTCTCTTGCTATAAACCCTAAAAGTTTCATTTCCAATTTCTTAAACAATATTTAGTTAAACAAGAAACAAATCAATACTTTTAATATATTTTGAATATATTTTTGCTTTTTGATTTAAAAAAAAAAAAGTATTTTTTTTGTAGTCTTCTCCTTCTTCTTTGTCTTTTTCTTCTTCTTCCTTCTTTTAATCTTCTTCTCTTTCTTCGTCTACTTCATCTTCTTCTTCTATTTTTTTTTTGTGCCAATTTTTTTCTTCAATTGTTAGGTTAAAAAAATTGGGTGTAAAACCAATATTGAACATATTCTTTAATAGATAAAAACCAATATTGAACATATTCTTTAATAGACACAAAATAATAACTAAAAATTATGTTAAAGAATTTATTTAGAACTTAATTTGATTCTATTGTTGTTTATACTAAATTGTTATTAATTCATTTTGGATTTGCTAAATAATTTGATTGGTATTTTAAGTAAATTAATTTAATTAGTTTAAATAAAATTTTTTTAGTATTTTAAAAAGTGTAGAAAATAAAACTTATTTTTTCTAACTTAATACACGAGTACATAGAATAATAAAGTGTGTAAAATAAATTTTAGAATATAAATAACCCTACCCCTACAAAAAGCAGAGTTTTATGAGGACTTTCAAGGGGGTCTGAATAGCATAACGCTTGCCAAATCGGTAAATAGGGTTGCTTTAATTCCCGACCCGGATCCATCCCAAAACGCAAACGCTCAGGTCCGTCAACCTCGTGACTAAAACCCCAGCAACACTTCTCAAACAAAAAAAAAAAAAAATCCCAGCAACAAAAACATCCGCAAAACCCTAACTCCTCTATCCTCCAGCAAAGCAAACCGAAACCGTAATCATGGCTAAATCCGACAACAAGCCGAACAAGAAAAAGTCGAAAAAGAACAAGAACAATGGCCCAAAGGCGGTAGCCATGAAGAACAAATCCACCAAAGCCGATAACCCGTTCGAGACCATCTGGTCTCGTCGCAAATTCGACATTTTGGGCAAGAAACGCAAGGGCGAGGAGGTACGCATTGGACTCTCTCGCTCGCTCGCCATCCAGAAGAGGACCAATACGCTGCTCAAAGAGTACGAGCAGAGTGGCAAGTCCTCCGTCTTTGTTGATAAGCGTATTGGTGAACGAAACGATGCGTTGGGAGAGTTTGATAAGGCTATTATGCGCTCTCAGCGCCAACGTCAGGTAGCTTTTAGTTTTAGACTTTAAAGCATGTTCCTTTTATTTCTTCCCCCCCAAAGTCTCTTTGTTTGTTTGTTTACTTTTTCTTTGTTGTATTTGACAGCTGAAATTGGGCAAGAAAAGCAAGTATAATCTATCGGATGGAGAAGAGGATGAGTTTGAAATGCCTGGCATTGACGTGCTCTCTGGAAGAGATGATTTTGAGGATGACATGCTATCTGATGATGGTGATAATGATGATGAAAATGAGAGTATGTAACACGTTATTTTGTTGCAACATTGTTCTTTCCTTCCTCATTTTGTTTATATTCAAATTGGCATTATGGATGTTATCAGATTTTCTTCCAACTACTTTTATCAGCAGCTCTTGTGCTCCTAATTTCTTGATTACTTCCTTAGATCATGGAGTTGATTGATTCACATTGTATTGATTATTTTGGTTATTGCAGTTGCTAATTGTTTGATTCTTGTGAAGTTGAGATTTTAACAATAGAATTGGCTATTTTTCTCTTATTCTATGCAGATAGGTCAAATGTGTTGAAGCAACTTAGTTCTCATCATACACAGAATTCAGATGAAGGGGTTCCGATGGAAGGGGGGGAAAATGTGAGTCCTATTTTTTTTTTTTTTTATATCTATGATTCATTTATTTTCACTTGATCTCTCTTTTGCCTATTTCTTTATTGGTTAACATATTATGCCTCAAATTTGATTTAAAAAGATGACTTTCCCATTGCAGAAGCACAAGAGCAAGAAGGAAATTATGGAAGAAGTTATTTTGAAGAGCAAATATTTCAAGGTGGTGATTGATTTTTATATTACTGATACGGCTTTGTAGAGGATATATATATGTGTGCGCGCACGCGCGTGTATGTGACTGTGTTTTCTTTTTAATTTAATTTTTTTTTCTTCTTAAAAGGCACAAAAAGCGAAAGAGAAGGAAGAAAATGAACAGTTGATGGAAGAATTGGATAAGTCCTTCTCATCTCTAGTGCAGTCTAAGGTGCTATTGTCATTGACTGAACCTAGCAAGATGAATGCCTTGAAGGCTCTTGTCAACAAGGGCATTCCAAATGAGCATGTGAAGGGGGATGATCAAAATATGGAAATATCTAAACAGGTACACTTTCATGATGACTCTAGAGATACAACTTTTTGAAATATACGTAATAAAGGTTTTATTTCCTATTTTCCAAAGCTCTGGATTGTATTTCTGAATAAATCTTCTCCTTGACAAGTCAGATCAAAGTATTTTATTAAGACTTTTAAGCCTTTTGTGGTCATATTAAAAGATATTAAAAGAAAAGGAAAGCTTTATACCTTCATTATCAGTTACTGTGGTTTCCTACTGTTGTTCTGGACAAATATGAACCAATACCTACCATGTATGAATTTTATCTTTTCTTCCCTTTTCGCTGTGTTGGCAGGAACAACCAGATTCTTATGACAAACTTGTTAAGGAGATGGCATTGGATATGCGTGCACGACCATCAGACAGGACAAAGACGGCTGAGGAGATTGCCCAAGAGGAGAGAGAACGACTAGAGCGATTGGAGGTAAGTATGTGTGGCATTCATGGAAGCTGAAGTGACTTGTAGCTGCAATTATTTTGTCTATTCTTGGTAAACATTACTGTTTTTGGAGTTCTTTTTGAAGAAGAGCTTCATATTAGTAGGTTTAACGATTATAATATATACCATATGTGTGTGTCTGTCATGGAGCAGATGTCCCTTCTTTTATAACGAAATTATAACAAAATTTATACTGTTAGATCACAAGAATTAAAGAGCATTACATATGCATGCCAGATTTATCCTCAACCGTTGAAAGTGCATTGATCCAATTGGTTGAACATTGTGTTACAATTTGAATGATACTTTCCTAAAACCCATTCATGTGGCACCTCATGGTTGCATTATGTACATACCTTATGGTGGATGACAATGTGCACTGGAACAAATCTGTATGCATAGATAGAACATTTTGAGTGCCCTTAAATTCTAGGGCTTGTTTTAGATTGATAAAGTAGAAAGAGACTTTTTTTAACATCAAGTTTTACAAAATATAATCTTATCATCTTCGCTGTAATCACCTTATGGTTTAATAGTAGAAAGAAAATCTTTTGGGAAAATTTAAGAACTATAGTCAACGTGTGATAAATAAATTAAGTGCTAGGATTTTCATTCATCTTTCAATAATATGAAACTTTGTTATTTTGCAATATACATTTCATCTGAATTTTGTGCTATTTTGGATAATTTGAATGGCTGCAAAATTATATTCATCTCCAATAAGATAGTTTTCCATTTATCTGAACTGGTTTGAATGACTGAAATTTTGTATTTTTCATTCATCTTACTGTGATATAGTTTTTGATAACTTGAATGACTGCAAAATTTCAGGAGGAGCGTCAGAAAAGGATGTTAACAACTGATGATACTAGTGACGAAGACAATGAAGATGAGGAGAAATCTTCCACTCAGAGGCCAAGGTCTATTTCTGGGGATGATCTTGGTGATTCTTTCACGCTTGATGAAGAGCCTAAGCCCAAAAGGGGTTGGGTAGATGAAGTTCTTGAAAGAAAGGATACAACTGAGAGCGAAGATGAGGATTCCTCTGAGGATTCAGACGATGGTGATGGTGTTGATGTGGAGTCTGATGAAGATAATGATGAAAATGAAAATACTATAACCTTAAAAGACTGGGAGCAAAGTGACGATGATGATCTTGGCATAGATCTGGAGGAGGATGAAGAGGAAGAAAGAGAGTTGGATGATGATGAAGATGGCAATGCTGATGGTGAGAAAGAGACTGAGCCAAAAGGAAACAAAATGTTTAAGGACAAAGTTGAGATCAAGGAAAAAGATAGTAAATTTTTTGATGTGAAGAAAATAAAAGTAGATCATGCACAACCTTCAACTCAACCAGATATTCCTTTTCTGATTGAAGCTCCTAAGAGCTTGGAAGAATTTTGTGCATTAGTGGAGAATTATTCTAATGCTGACAAGATGGTGGTTATCAATCGAATTAGGGCAAGTAATGCAATTAAGCTTGCAGCAGAAAATCGAAAGAAAATGCAAGTATGGAAGTTTATGCGACTTTTTGTTTGCTCTCCTTTATCTCTCTCTCTCTTTGTGTGTGTGTGTGATTCTTGAATATCTTTAGTAGTATAATGCCTTTGTTTCTCATAGTTGGTTTCAAAAGAACTTAGTACTTAATTTCTAGGAGTAGCAAGCAAAGGGTTTGTTAAGGTAGATGGTATGATAGGTTTGTTAAATTTTAATTTTCATGAATACATGACCTTTAAAAAGAGGCATACAGTTAATGCAAAACAACCAGGGTTCATATGAGGACCTTCGAAGAGATAAATAATTAATGCCTCATAATAACATATTATGGGTTGTTTCTTGTTGGGGACGCAAGGCAATGAATTTTTGAGTGGTTCTTGTTTTGAGATTTTGGTTACTATTTGATTTCATGTAACTTACTTTTTTGAGAGGCAAGTTAGATTCTTTAGCACTGTTTCTGAGTTTTTTGATTCATATGCATAAATCTTTGGTTAAGGACTCATTCTATTCTGTCAAATTATCTGCTATTATCTGTTCTATCTTTGCCTCCATCTCTGAAGTGAAAGTAATGTATCTGCCCTTCCCCAGGTATTTTATGGTGTTCTACTGCAGTATTTTGCTGTCTCAGCAAACAAAAAGCTCCTTAACTTTGAGTTGTTGAATTTACTGGTCATGCCACTGATGGAAATGAGTGTTGAAATCCCATACTTTGCTGCAATATGTGCTCGTCAACGAATCTTACGGACCCGAACACAACTTTGCAGGGATATCAAGAACCCAGGTTTTTGATAATTGGAGAATTTTTGGTTATTATAGTCACATCATACTAGGTTTATGAAGGTTTCTGACCAAATAATTTTACTTCTGCAGAAAATGGCTGTTGGCCTTCTTTAAAAACATTGTTCCTCTTGAGGCTGTGGTCCATGATTTTCCCATGTTCTGACTTCCGGCATGTAGTAATGACTCCAGCGATGTTGTTGATGTGTGAATATCTCATGCGTTGTCCTATCATGTCTGGCCGGGATATTGCTATCGGTTCTTTCTTGTGTTCCATGGTTCTTAGTGTATGTATCCTTCATTCCAACATTCCTTTAATTTAGATAGCAAGATTAAATTTTAAGATCTTGAATTGCGGGAGCATAGTTTCCTTTTCAGCTTTTCATACTATTTAATGTTTTCTTTCTCCATGTGAACATGTCTCTTCCAACCATGCTGCAGCCTAACATCAATATTTTTGCTGTAGATTTTTTCCACTTCTTTAATTTTGTATTTTTAGTGTAATTTTCACTGTCAATGCAATTCTCATTGAACTCGCACGTTAGTGATCTTTTTCTTCTGGAGTTGCCTTTTCTGGTTGTTTACATGATAAATGATATTGCAGGTCAGTAGACAATCTCGGAAGTTCTGTCCGGAGGTTATTGCATTTCTCCGAACTTTGCTCATGGCCACTACAGACAGTAAACCAACATCATGTCAGGGGTCTGAGGTAAACGACTTCTCCAGAATGCCGTTTTTTCTTGTGTGTGAATTTTTCAATACAGTATTTGTATTTGATTCCAGACTGTATTTAATGAATGTCACACTGTTTTTTCTTTTCGGTTTATTTTGTTGCAGTTTTACCATCTTATGGAATTTAAAGCACTCAGGCCTCTGCTTTTTATACGTGATTGTGTAAGTGATATTAATCCAATGAATTTCCTCATGATAATGGAATTGCCAGATGACTCTTCTTTTTTCAGCTCCGATAATTTTAGGTGAGTAATTGTTGGTACATTTTTCACAGCATATGTTGATTGAAAATTTTAGGCCTTGCCCACAAACTTCATAACTGATGTTCTTCAGAGGGATTTTTTTTTTTTTTTAATTTCTGAATCTTCATAAAGCTTGTTACATTTTAGGGTGATGTGATCATGAGATTTGAATATTGCTTTAACTTAATTGGTCTTCTTTGAAGTGTTGTAGTTAGATCTTTACTAGGTGTATGGTTATGAGACTAGCTCTGATTAAGATGTGGATTAATTATTACGTTACAGAGATGCCGATAAATTTCAATGTTCTACTTTTGGTTAATTTATTGATGAAAACTAAATATTCCTTGTGCAGGGCTAGTGTGCTGATGACTGTGATTGAAACACTTCGAGGATTTGTTGACATTTACGGAGGATTGAATTCTTTTCCTGAAATCTTCTTGCCATTAGCAACCTTGTTACTGGAATTGGCACGGCAGGATAACATGCCAGCAGCTTTACAAGAAAAATTTAAAGATGCTGCTGAAGTTATTAAGAAGAAAGTTGATGAACATCACACGGTGCGGAGGCCACTCCAAATGCGCAAGAAGAAGCCAATGCCCATTAAATTGTTGAATCCAAAATTTGAGGAAAAGTAATGCCACCCCGTCTCCTCTCCCTCTCCTCTTAATGTCTTAAAACTGATTTTGTTAGATTGTGCTTCTAGAAGTGGGGTTTGGATGTATTTATCTAATGATCTTGTTCTGCAGCTTCGTTAAGGGTAGAGATTATGATCCAGATCGTGAACGGGCAGAAGGAAGAAAGCTGAAGAAACTCATAAAACGTGAAGCTAAAGGTGCTGCTCGGGAATTGCGTAAAGACAATTATTTCTTATCTCAGGTAAAGGAAAAAGAGAAGGCAATGTTGGCGGAAGAAAAGGCAGAGAAATTTGGGAAGGCCAAAGCTTTCCTTCAAGAGCAAGAACATGCATTCAAATCTGGACAATTGGGAAGAGGCAGGAAGAGAAGGAAATGAAGGTGTCTGACTCTTGATGTATGTTGTGATATGGTTTTCCTCTTTTATCAAATTTTCTTTCTTATTAAATTATAAGGCAATTTTTTTTGTTTCAAATGTAATCATTGATTCAATCCTTTTGTGCGTGAAAAATCCTCTAGCCTCCCTCAGAAGCTTGCTTGCGCACGCATATCTTGCCCTTTTTTGTGTTTAAGGTAGAGTTTATTCGAGGCCTAGCTGTATATAAAGGGAGGTTGCACGTTTGTTAAAATTTTGCTCGGTGACCCGTGGTTATGAGAATTTTCTTTGTATGTTATATTTTAGATTATTTCTGAAGATTTATTTGGATACACTGAAGAATCCAGGCCATGAGTGGAAGAAATTGGATGCTATTTGCGACTGAAAATAATCACTTGCCAGACTAAAATTTTAACCCAGCAGAAAATCATTTTATCTGAAGAGTTGGACTATTGGTACCGTTCATTAATCTCATAAAACTCCTATTATATTACAATTATATTTAAAGATAAATACAAATAAGATTATCCTCACTTAATTTGCAATCTTAGTAATCCAAGCCACCAGGGTTCTACAGCCCATATTGACGAGGAGACTGAAGATGAAGATGAAGATGAAGAAGCAAGAATTTTTTTTTTAAATTGCACTTTCACCGTTTCAGCTTTTGAAACGTGAAAGGCAGAGAATAATACATACCTGTCGAAAGTCCAATTATTATTATTATTATTATTTTTTAAAATACATACCTGATAAAATATAGCAAATAATTGTTCAAGTATGACTCTTTTATTATACAATTACAAATCCAGTTTGCTTTTCTTTCTCTCTCTTTTTTCTCCCGTATTCTC
Source organism: Clausena lansium (assembly GCA_030449835.1). Taxonomy (NCBI): domain Eukaryota; kingdom Viridiplantae; phylum Streptophyta; class Magnoliopsida; order Sapindales; family Rutaceae; genus Clausena; species Clausena lansium. The sequence goes on from JASUUF010000195.1 coordinate 5,527,084, forward strand.
AAGATTGCAAAAGAAATTTTGACATTAAAGGGAGGTTTAGAGTATTTTTTAGGGATGTTAGAAGTCCAACTGAGGAAAGGAGGAGAGGGAAAAGAAGTAAGAGGAAAAAAATGAATTCCGCATCCTACTAAATAATGAAAATGAGATTAATCTTCTTTTTCACTTATTTTCTCTCTGCTTCTTTCTTTTCCACTCTTCTCATCTCCTATCATTTCTTTCAACTAAACATGGGCTTATATGAATTGTTTAAAAAATAAATTAAATGGATTGGAACATAACAGTCAACAGGATTGCTTTTAGACACAAAGTAAACCCGAAGCAAAAGCAACTAGTAATGTTTAAAATATGGATGGCGACGATAGGCCTATAATTCAGCGTTCACAGTATATATACGTACATAACAAGGAGAATGAAGAGGGGGCTGTGCCTATTGTACCGTCTTTTCTAAAACATACATTTTCATTTGGTGCTATCACAATTAACAATCCAATCATGTAAAAAATTCAATCCTACAATCACATGGTAACCACGACCGTGTCAATATAGTTTCCATCAATTTTGAATTTTTCCCGGTTAATACGTTGGGAAAGTATAATATATGCGACAAGTTATATTTAGTGTAACCTACAACTAATAAAAACAAGACACTAATCACAACTAATCCACTTGCTTGTTATTTATTTGTGCTTTGTTTTTGCTGATTGTAAGTTACATTAAGGTGGCGTTTGTTTTTTTTAACTGAATGCTGTACAATGCTGAATTTAATTAAGTCTGAATAGAGCTGCATACTGAATGCTGAATAACATGTTTGTTTTTATTTTTGAATAAATGTATTAAGTTGTTTGTTTTTTTATAACAGAAATGTCTGAAAACTGTTATTTTATATATATACCCTTATTAAATATTATGCATATTATTACACTTATATATTAATAATTCAATGAAAAAAATTGAAGATTAAATAAATAAGCTATTATATTTAATAAAAAAGAACCTGAAGTTATTATTTAACAAAAATAAATTGAAACATTAATAAATTAAAAAAAAAAAAACCAAATCCATTAAAAAGTTGATTTGCAATTTGATCTCGCAGTTGTTGCATAAATACTTAATCAATTAGGGAATAGGAACAAGAAATAAGTGCCTGGAATTAATTTTCTTTAACAATTTGATTATTGACTCAAAGTATTCGGTAATATGAGAACTTGAAAAAAAAAAGAGAGAAAGAAGATTTCCGTCAAACTGAAAAGGACGGTGTTAAAATATAGGATTTTATTTGTGGAAAATATTTGGATATTGTTAGGGTATTGTTGGAAAAATAAAAATTAACTTCTTCAGCGCTTTTTTAAATTTAGCGTTAAGTTAGAATTTTTTACTTAATTAAATTAAGCGATAATTGTTTAATTTTGACTGTTCAGTTAAAAAATAAACACCTATAAAATATCTGAATGCTGAAACTGGATTCTTTTAAGCATTCAGTAAAAAAAAACAAACAACTACTAAATGTAACTTAGAAATTAAAAGAGTTGGATAAAAATCCTCTCCTTCCCTCTCTTTATCTTCATAATCTAGTTAAAAAAAAAAAAACTGCCTTTATTAATAAAGCTAAAAAAAAAGACTTGACTCAATCTTAACCGCTAGTTACGCAAAGAACGACATGTTGGGGGAAAAAAAAAGGAAAAATCCATATATTTTCAAGTAACACTAATTGCTGGCCACAAATGCTATGTCCGATTGTAACGGTTCATACAGATACAGACCTCTTAACTGTGAAGCAAATACTTAAGCAGCACGCTTGAATCAGCTGCCACTCACGTTGATCATACCTAGTAAATAAATGTAAACGGATATTAGTTGGATACGTATCCAACTTACAGAAGAGCAGGACAGCAGTGCAGAAAAACTATAGCTGATGTAACCGAAAGCCAACTCTCATTCTCAAATCTCAACGTCCAATCGGAATCATGATCTCAGAAAACTCTACCCCCGGACTCGGATCAGAATTACCATTTCCATTTATGTCGGCAATGTACGGATGACCGCGAGTAGAAACTCTGTCCTCTTGAATATGATGATCAGCAGCCTCTTGCTGCCGCCATGCGAGCTCCAAATTCCACAACGCATCACCCATCTGTTGCCGAACACATCCTCTATCTGCCAAGCACTTTTTTGCAACGTCCGTGAATGTTTTGAAACATCCTGGATCAATCTTTCCCCGTAGAAATGGATCAATGATCAAATCCAGTGTGCCTGATTGATAGCAACGTAGTGCCCAATCAGCTAAATTCACCTTATCATGCTCTACTTCCAGCTCATTTTCTACCATTGGTAACACAGCTGGCCTAGCACACAGTACCTCAAATAGAACCACCCCAAATGAGTACGAATCAGATTTCTCCGTCAGTTTTTTTCACCGGTAGTATTCTGGATCCAAGTAACCGAAGCTACCTTTCACAGCTGTGCTAACATGAGTGTTTGATAGAGTCACCATGCTTGGTCCAACTTTTGCCAAGCCAAAATCTGAAAACTTAGCCACCCAATTCTCATCTAGCAATATATTGGTACTCTTCACATCACGGTGAATAATTGTGTTCTTTGCACCCGTGTGTAGATAATGCAATCCTCTCGCTGCACCAATGCATATTTTCAGCCTCTGCTTCCACTGGAGTGGAGATTTGTGGTTATTGTAGAGGTGATCATGTAGAGTACCCCTAACCATGTAATCATAAACAAGAATCATTTCTTTGTTTTCCACACAGTGACCAATCAAAGAGACGAGGTGTCCGTGTTGAAGATTCGAGAGCAAGGAGATTTCAGTTCTGAACTCTTTTTGACCTTGGTTTGAACATGGATTGGCACGCTTTATAGCACAAGTGATAGTGCCGCCGTCCATGGAACCCTTGTATACCTTGCCAAATCCACCAGCTCCGATAAGTAAACTTTCGTAGAAATTTTTCGTCGCTGACCTTATCTTTGAGAAAGAAAAGTGCCGGGACTTTTCTGATCGCCAGAGCACGCTGAATTTTCTTTTTTCCTCATAAAATGCTTTGACGGGATGCATATAAATAGTGTACATACAAATACTACTGTAAAGAAACCAATTGAAAGATATTTAGGTATCATCATCAGTGTATCCTGATCAGGTGAAGAGATCTTTCTTGCTGCATATCTAAACGGACTGGATCCTGCCAAATTGTTGCTAGCATCTGATAATTTCAAGATTTCCAGACCATTTAGGATTGCCTGACTGTTCTGTAGAGCAGATTCAGTGTTGCTTTGTAAAGCAATCAGCAAATAATCCACGCCTTGTCCGGATAAATTCACCAGATAGTCTCGATAGACAGGAACGTCAGCCCCACCGCTCCACTGGATCACGTCTGCATGATCCTCTGCGAGTTTATCATTAATATAGATGTGAAAAGCCCTCTGCTTTTTCTGAGAAACTGTTGGAGATATCTCGCAGAAATGGAGCCTAATGAGGTAATAGAACCAGGTTCTATGGGAAATGACCAGCTCAGATTGGAGCCTTGAGATACCTCACCACTCGGAGTTAGGATTGTTCTGGCCGTGGCATACACATGTTCTGGTGCAGTGTAAGCAGGAAATTGTGAGGTGTATTTAATTTTATGCTTAGATCCAAGAGTTGCCGTATCATTTTCATCATTAAAGAGAAACTTCTTGTCTTCTGACCTGGCACGAAACATACCTGAATCCTAGCTGCTCAGCAGAGACGGAATGCCCACCTACGTTCACCCGATACATTGTCTCTAGGGCTATGGACTTTTTCATGTGAAAATTGTGAGGCAGCTGCTGGGGTGAGTTGAGCAATGTTTTCTCTCATGTAATAAAGACTTGATGGAACCGAAGCAACTTCAATCTTGTTGACAAAAGCATAGGCACCTCGAACATTTTTGAAGGGGTGAATGTAATATTTAGTTCCTGGCCATCCACTTTAACAGAGAACTCTTTAATAACATATTCAACTTTCGCTGCATCTTTTGGGTAAGATGATTTTGAGGTACGTAAGAAAGTGTACCGTCCAACGCTGACTGAGAATTGGGCTTTGTATACTTTCAGTCCCAAGTATGAGATTGGATAGAAATGAAGTCGAATGAACTTGGTTCCTGGACAGACAAAAGTTGTGTAATTAAATTCAGTCTGAAAGATGGCGGCAGAGGGCTTGTCAGATTGAGGGTTGGCTGGATTTTCCGAGGAGTCTATAATAACCGAGTTATTATTAATCATAAACAATTTGTGCACCTAAGGATTTCTGCGACGAATAGTTTGTTTTCTTGGATTACAGCGATGTATGCCAGCCCGCACCCTTCTATTCGTAAGGACCTTTGGGACATCTTGATAGTCTTGCTAAGTCAAGGCAAGGACCCTGGCTGGTGGGAGGGGACTTTAATACTATCTTGTATGCATAGAGAAAAAAAGGGGGAATCGTCTAACAGAACTGGAATTTGTGGTCTGTTTCGCCATTGGTTCAATTCTAATAAGTTGCATGATCTTCGATAAAAGAAATAATCCAACACACCTCTTGAGACTATATGGGGGCCACCTCAAGAGGGCCATAGCGCCACAGTGCCACATATAGTGCAAAGTGCCACGTACAAGTCATTACATATAAGAAAATTAATTTGATTGTTTTGGCTCATTGTCCATGGTCATTCTAATTATGATTTTGATTGTATTATACGCTATATATATATTCTAGACCAGTACTGGGTTTCTGTTCTGAGTGTGCACACGATCTTCTGATTCTGATTCTGTTTCTGGCCGGGACACCGGGACTATAGGTGACGCTATGTGACATGAGCTAACGTTTTGTTTTTTGTGTATATGTATCATACGATTTGCTTTTATAATTAATTATGCTTTTGATATTCTGAATTACTATGAATTTATGTCATCTTATAGTAATATGTCATTTATTGAAATTTTATGATTTATAATATATGTTTTGATAAAAGAAGGCTTCCAATATTTTTTGGTACCAATAGGCCTAGTGTGTTGGGAATGGTTTTACTTACCGAGCTGACGGCTCACCCTTCGTCATTATTTTTTGCAAATTAAGTACTTTGTTGAGAGGTGTGCGTAGCATTGGAGTTAGAGATACGTTTTCTTTTGCTAATTGAATAAGAGAAGGATAAACTCATGTTTCTTTTAAGTTTATTCATTTTATGAACTTGTAGTTTGAGAGCTTTGAGACTTTTTGTTATAATTATGTCTTTAGGAGAGACTATCTAGTATTGGACTTATGGATTTGAGGATTTATTTAAATAAAATTTGAGGTATTTCAGTTTGAGATTCTTATGTAAGGATTTTGATTCATAAGTAACCTCCATCATCACGTGCTCTACACGTGCTAGTTTTGGGGTATTACAGAAATAAGTCTTAAAACTTCAGTACTAGTAAAATTGTTATGTGATAACCAAGCTGCCCTTCATATTGCATCTAATCCTGTATTTCTTGAGCAAACTAAGCACATTGAAATTGATTGTCATTTTGTTTGTGAGAAAATACAGCAAGGTTTAAATTCTACAAGGTACATGAAGACTGGAGAACAATTAGGGGATATCTTCACGAAAGCTCTTAGTAACAAGTTGGACATGATTAACATCTATGCTCCAACTTGAGGGAGAGTGTTACAGAATATATTTAGTTGTGTATAACTGTCTTATTAGCTTAATTATAAGGATCTTAATTTGTATAGTTTCCTAGTTTTGTATAAATATATACTTCAGTATTTCAATAAAATAAATAGTGAATTCTTTTCCATATCAAATAACAATTTTCATGATTAATTATGCTTTTAATATTCTGAATTACTTATGAATTTATGTGCTTTTGTTATAATATTTCATTTTGTAACACTTACGTTTTTTATATATGTTTCTATAAAAATTAGGCTTGCAGTACTTTTGGTACACAATATCCCTAGTGTGTTGGGAATAGTTTTACTTACCGAGTTGACGGCTTACCTCTCGTCATTTATTTTTGCAGATAGAGTAGCTTGTTGCGAGTTTTATGCTTATATTTAAAGACTTCTGTTTATAAATATTTGGAATTGGGAGACGATTTTTAGTACTAGAGTTGTTTCATGGATTTTTTTTAACATTCCACATCGCTAGCAAGAGATTTCCTGGACAATTTATAAGCCTTAGGCTCTCCTAACTAAGTAGATACGTTTTGGGTTGCAAAGCCAAATAGCAAAATCGTGAAGGGCTGTGTTCCAAAGTAGAAAATATCTAGGGTTAGCAAAGTGCGGGCCTAGGCCAGGCTTTGTCAAGCCCAGGCCCAGGCCCATTGGTGAAAAAATGTGCGGGCCTGGGCCTGGCTTGGGGCTTTATTTATTTATTTTTTTAAATTTTTAATTGTTGTAAAATTGAAATAAATTAATAATCAACAAGTTGTTATAATCAACAATGAGTAAAAGAACATGAAAATTTCAAAATAAAATAATAAATAAAGAAAATGAAGCAAATAAAAGTTTAGAAATTTAATTTTTTAATACTGAATTCTCTAATTCAAGCGTCCTCTTAATTAATTAACACTTAAGAAATAGTTTAATATTATAATTTTAAGTTTTTTCAATCATTATTGATGTATGAATTAGGGATTTAAGTTTTAGTTTTTTATTTTTCTATTATTCTTTTCACTTTTAATTTATTATTCTAATTTATAAATTAATTTTTTTGAAAAATGAGCGGGCTTGGACCTGGCCCAGGTTTTTTCCCTTAGGCCCGTGTCGAGGCCCTCACGTGGAGGGCCGGGCCGAAAGTGTGCGGGCTTGGGCAGGCCCGGGCTTTTTTGCCCACCCTAAAAATATCTACTTGGTTGTTAGGCTTGGACTGTTACAAGGAATGAGGTGAGGGCCAACCAAAATTCTCAAGCACAACAAATGCAATTTATGTCCAACCTTAAAAGGATGATGGGAAAATTAGCTTTCATCAGTTTAGAATATATTAGTAATCATAGAAAAAGAAAATTTCCCAAGTCAACCAGTTCTTAATCTTAAAAGAATACATGAAGTTGGATCGAGTATAAGCCATCAACATAAAGAGGCAAAATCTATTATGACCTTGAGAAAAGAAAAATTATTTGACAATAAGATGGAGGTTCCAACAAAAAACATCTTTTTTATTATAAAAAAATGCTTCCAAAAAAAGTACTTTTTTTTATTCTAACAGTCCAAGCCCAACAACTAAGTAGTATTGTCCTTTTTGGGCACATAACCCGTTACGATTTTGTTATTAAGATTTGCAATCCAAAATATATCTACTTAGTTGGGAGAGCTTAAGACTTATAAACTGTTTAGAAACTATCTCGCTAGCGATGTGGGATGTTACATATTTCCCCCTTTGAGGATCTCGCGTCCTCGTGAGGGCATTGAAAACAAAATGAAACGATATCATGTCATTAATATATCCATCACACATCGGGTCATGAGTCAGTTTTGATACTAATTATAACAACATTAAAGCTCTCAATGAACCATATCTGCAAAAAAATTGTGAATCAAAAGATTTTCCTTTAGTTGTCGGTTTTGTTTCAAAAGCCTATTGTTTTCTTCAATAAAGTAGCTTTTTGAATTTAAAGACTTTTTCAGTTTCACTTGTGTGTCGTTGTTAATGATCCAGGTGTTAAAATAAATGGAAAGGTTGAATTAAGGATAGTTTTGAATAATGTGGGAGTCCTTGTGAATAATGAACTCTTCTAATTATTATTTATTTTTATTTTTAAAAAAGCAATCTTCTAATTGGTTAATAAGAATTTTCACAAGATGTTTTTTTGTTTTTGACTTTAGAGAAGTGCTAATAGTTCAATTTATAATGTATTAGATCTAAAATAAACCATGCCCAACTCACAAATTTCAAGTGTCCTTGTTACTCGACTTTATGCCACTCCTTACCCATGGGAGGCCAAGTTCGCAAGCCTGCCTGTTTCTATAGTTCTTGAAAGTATTTTTGGTCTTATATTTAGTAAAGAATACTGGATAGTATGGTAGGGAGGGGTCCATAAGAGGAAAATAGGGGCTAAATAAATTAATAAATCAACAATAATACATGCAATTTTAGAATCTTGCAGAAAGAGTTAAGAGGTCATCTTCAATTTAAATAACATGATCAGCCACCAATATATAATTGCTCTGACATCTGGAATTGTTTTTTTCCCCCATCGACTTCGACTTCATTTTCTCGTAGATTTTGAAAATATCCTTTGTAATATCCAATATCGCTAACGAATGAGTTCCTAGACTGGTTTATAAGTCATGGACTCTCTAATTAAGTAGACGTTGTGTGCCCACGCGGACAATATCTACTAAATTGTTGGGCTTAAATTTTTACCTTAATCTTATCTTCTTTTTCATATGACTGTTAAATGTCAATATATGGCTGCACTTATTAATTCAGTTAAATGATTCTACTGGACTTACCCATTTATAGATGGTGCTTTTGTTGCTAATGCCTACAGATTGAGCCATAGACCTCTTGAATCCTAATTAAAATCAATCAGTTCTCTTGTAAATATTGTGCTAGCGATCGATGGGATCAGCAATAATAATCTATCTTTCAACTTGTGTTTGGTTCTTATTCTTCTTATTTCTCATCAGATTATTCAACAAACTATGGTGGACTCCAAGTCGAACACAAGCTGTGATGAGTTCACAAGGAATCAAAGGCCCCGCTTACAGACTTTTTTACGGAAACACCAGGGAGATCCTCAGCATGGGAAACCAAGTCTTGATCAGCCCCATGGGATTGTCACATGACATATTTCCCAGAATTCAACCGCACATTTATTCATGGACCAAGCAATATGGTGCGTAATTGAATACAGGTTACTATATATAAAAGACATTTATACGTAACTCATGGCTTTATTGGTTGAACTCCTTTCAATGGTGCCGCTTAATTACATATTGGTACAGGAATGAACTTCTTAAATTGGTATGGTTCAAAAGCTCAATTGGTGGTCACTGAACCAGAAATGGTTAAAGAAATTCTAAACAATAAAGATGGAGCATACCCGAAAACAAAAATTGAAGGGTACGTGAAGAAGCTCGTAGGTAATGGCCTTGTAACTTCACAAGGTGAAAAATGGCATAAGCTGCGGAAACTGGCCAACCATGCCTTCCACTCAGAGAGCTTAAAGGTATAATCAATTCTTTGTTTTGCTTGGCAATTGCTTATTCATTCAACTGATGATGATACGGAATAATTAATTGTCTTAATTTATTGATAGAATTCGATCCCAGAGATGATTGGGAGTGTGGAGATGATGTTAGAAAGATGGAGACACTATGACGGCAAGGAGATTGAGGTTTGCCATGAATTTATAGTTTTGACATCAGAAGTTATTTCTAGGACAGCTTTCGGAAGTAGTTACTTGGAAGGGGAAAACATATTCAATATGTTGACAAGGATGGCTGATATCATTTCCAGAAATTCTTATAAGATTAAAATCCCTTTAATTAGGTAAGTTTTTCTTGCTCTAACAATAAATTCACTTCTCTATATATTTGAGTCTACTTCCGCACTTCTCTAATTAATCTCGAAAGTGTCATTTTCTATTCTGGCAGAAAGTTTGTGAAGTCCTATGACGATGTTGAATCTGACAAAATTGAACAAGAGCTACGAGACTGCATCCTAAGGATGCTGAAGAAAAGAGAGGAAAAGGCCGAGGAGGGAAATCCTGACGGCTATGGGAATGATTTTTTTGGATTGCTTCTGAAGGCTTATAAAGACCCTGATGTGACAAAGAAAATATCCATAGATGATATTGTTGATGAGTGCAAGACTTTCTACATTGCTGGCCATGAAACAACAGCAAACTTACTCACTTGGACGGTTTTTCTTCTGGCAATTCACCCGGATTGGCAAGAGAAAGCGAGGAATGAGGTGCTTGAATTGTTTGGCCAACAATATCCGAAACAAGACAGCATAGGAAAATTGAAAATTGTAAGAAAATTAACCCATAGCCTCTAATCAAATTAATGTGCAATTTAATTCCTCATATACGGTGCACCATATGAAATAATGTAGTATCTCTCCTTTGTTCCTGTAGCTGAGCATGGTCATCAATGAATCTCTACGGCTATATCCACCAGCTGTAAGCATCACTAGGAAAGTCGACAGAGAAGTGACATTGGGAAAGCTCAGGCTTATTGCTAACATGGAAGTTTCCATTCCGATCCTAGCACTTCACCATAGCCCTCAAATATGGGGAGAAGATGTCCACCTCTTCAATCCAGAGAGGTTTGCTGAAGGAGTGGCTAAAGCTACCAACAATGACCCTTCAGCATTTCTCCCTTTTGGTTCGGGACCTAGGATTTGTGTGGGCTTGAATTTTGCAACTACAGAAGCCAAGATTGCACTGTCAATGATTCTGCAGCGATACAAGTTCAGTCTGTCACCTACGTATGTTCACTCTCCTTTCATGCATATTACGGTTCGCCCTCAACATGGAGTTCAAGTCATGCTTAACTCATTGTAAGCTAGAATTGCAAGAAATTAATACTATGTATACACCCGTCATTCATACCATGCAGAGCAATGATGAAGCCTTGGAATTGGGCTAATAAAAAAGATAAATTGCACATCATAGTTTCTTTATAATCACTGAGTCAGAGTGTTGACTTTGTATAACTCTTTCCTCTGCTTTAGCTCGATCCATTGTGCAAGGAAATTAAAAGAAATAAAAATTATCGTCTAAGTTTATTCAGCAAATTTGGACAGTGATGAGGAGTCGCAAATGTTTTTATGTCAGCTTGCTGTGCCATACACATAAAGAACCGAAACTCAGTCGCAGCTAACCTCCTTTAATCTACAATTTCAATTTCTTATGACAACGACTCTCATAATTCTTTCCTGACTAGGAGATTGACAAGAGTAAAAACTTGTATGTTGAGGTGCTAACTACAATCAGTCATGCTCTGTCTTTTGACGAGTGCCTTTTTTAGGACTAGTAATGGGTACTGACTATTGAAGTGAGATCTATGAAATTTAAAATTAAAAAAATAAATTTTTTTTTAGATTCATTACTCTATCAGATTACAAAGAATCAAGGCTTGCCATTTTAGTAAGTTCAGGTAGTATGTCAATTCTTTTTGGGTGGGTGGGGGGGAAAGCAGTGTCCCTCCTAGTAATGAGCCCGCCGGCAGCCTGTGCATGGATAACTAAGCTTCAATAATGAAAGATAGTGTAGGCTTCCGTTTGTCATTTTCTTGAGGCCAAACACAAATTTTGTCTGCCATGAGGCTGATATCCGCAAGAACGCCTCCTAAAATTTGGCGGATCAGGTCCAAATTCACATCACAATTAGGTGTACGATTTTCAATAAAGAAAGCTTGCGTATTTTATTTGATTCGTTCCTCCTAGACAGTCCAACCCTACGTCTTCCAAGCATAGCTAAGAAAAAAATAAATAAATCAATGAATATCAGTAATGCACGTAATTTTTCCACTGATTAATCCACGAAATTAGACTCATAAGCCTAAAGGAGATCATTATCAAGAATAGACATTTTAATAACTAAAATTTGATTTTAATATTCAGATTTCATCCTCCATCAGTTAACAAATGCTCTGACATCTGGATCTTTCCCTTGAACATAACGTAGCTTTCATTAGTGATTAGTCCTACCCACGCTACCCGACAACCTCACGCACCGACTGACAAAATATCCTTACTCTCATCTTACTATATTATATGACTGAAATGTCAATAGTTGCCGCATTTTGTATTCTTTGGTTTGTTTGGGAAAGAAATAAAAAAACAACGAAAGAGAGCCATGTGTTCACTTAGAAGTTTTTTGCTTAAAATAGAAAGTTGAGGTATTCGGGGTACCTGCTGTATCCGACCTATTCTAAGTAATTTTGATCATCAATGGTACCTGGGGTACCTTAAGAATACCCCAGGTATCTAATATAGTCCATGTGACTTTGACTACTAAGGGTATTTGGGGTACCTCAGGAAAATATAGGGTACCTCAAATATACCAAAAGAGTTAAGAGATACGCCGTACATAATTGAGATGGTCAAATATTCTCCACGTGAGCTTGTCATAATCGCCAAAAGATATTATTTGATTTGGTAAAGTAAAATACGAAATATGTTGTCAATAAAGAGGAGACAAGCAGTTGTCCTTCGCTGCTACACCTACAACTGTCTAGACAGCCTCTACAGAAATCTTCAGTACAGCCCTACAGCATACTCCGCATGTACAAATTGACAAGATCTGCAAATAACGGCTCCATTGTTCCCCATGCTCAATTCTAACGGCCCACAGAGATAAAAAGGTGACAAAAGGACAAAGAATATTATGGAATTGACAGTAAAATCACCATTGGAAAATGTACCACGTGACGGGGTACCCCATCAGTACTATATAAAGACAACCAGGTTCATTCTTTCACATGATTTCATCATTACACATACATATCACAAAAGGCTGAGGCCCTTTTTATTCAACCTTTTTCTCCATTTTCAGAGAGCTTACAAGCTCTACACTGCAAAAAAGCTTAAGTTGCTGACTTGAGCGTCAGAATGTGGTCGTTGGCCACCACCAGTCCCACCTCTAACCTCAATCTCCTTATTTTGCAGGTTTAAGACACCTCTCAAACTTTCCCTTTAAAATCTCAGCCTTCCACCATTAACAGCCACCTTCCATCTACCTACCTTCATTAAAAAGCCCAAAACAGCCTACACCCTACAACTCATCCACCTACTTTCATTAAAAAGCCCAAAACAGCCTACACTCCACAACTCATCCACCTACTTTCATTAAAAAGCCTAAAACAACCTATACTCCACAACTCAGTGAGGTACCCCTCAACTTAAAAATAAATTCATTCTTTTAGTGGGTTTTATACCTTCATTTGGCTCACCTAAAATCCAGGAAAAAAACATGGTTGATTCAATAAATTATTTCTGCTTGACTATCCATTAGCTGGTGCTTTCGTTCATACTAATAATAAGCTGTTTGCAAAGATTGTGGCAGCATGGGATCACCGATAATATTGTATGTTACAAGTTGTTTTTGTTTAGTATTCTTCTCATTTCTTATCAGATTATTCAACAAACTATGGTGGATTCCAAGTCGAACGCAAGCTGTGATGGGTTCACAAGGAATCAGAGGTCCTGCTTATAGACTGGTTTATGGAAACACCAAAGAGATCCTCAGCCTGAGAAACCAAATCTTGATCAGCCCCATGGGATTATTACATGACATACTTCTTAGGATTCTTCCGCACATTTATTCATGGACTAAACAATATGGTAATTGAAAAAAAGTTACTGTATCTAATCAACTCATAGTTTACATATTCATTGGACTATTTTCAATTGTGCCACATACCTATTTGGTGCAAGGATGAACTTCTTGACTTGGTATGGTTCACGAGCTCAATTGGTGATCACAGAACCTGAGCTGATTAAAGAAATTCTAAGCAACAAAGATGGAACATATCCAAAAGTACAGACCAGTGGTTTCTTAAAGAAGATCTTAGGTGATGGGCTTGTAACCGCAGGAGGTGAAAATTGGCATAGGCAACAATAACTTGCCACCATCGCTTTCCATGCTGAGAGCTTAAGAGTAATTAAATTAAATTGTTTGATGTTTTAACTCAAATCAGCTATCGTTATGTTGTTTAATGCTTTCCTCTTTATGCAGGGTATGATCCCAGTGATAGTTGCAGGTGTGGATATTATGTTAAAAAGATGGAGACACAACGAGAGTAAGGAGATTGAGGTATCCAAAGAATTTAAGCTTTTAACATCGAAGATTATTTCCAGAACAGCTTTTGGAAGTAGTTATTTGGAAGGGGAAAGCATATTCAATAAGCTTACCAAGATGGCTTTCATCGCCTCCAGAAATGCCTATAAGATTAAAATTCCTCTAATTAGGTTAGTATCTTCTCTTCAGTTATAAAACTTTTGTGGCTATTTAGGCCTGTTTAGTATTGTACTATTGTGGCTCAGATATCAATTGAAAGTTAATGAGTGTTCGGTAAATACCATTACCTGTCTAATGAAATTTGTTTGGTATCATTTATTAAACTTTTTTCTAGCAAACAACTATAGAACAAGAAATATGTTTCACTACCACAATGAAGGTCTGTGGTTGCCAAATAACGTAAACAAATGGAGCCTTAATGTTACAAAAATGCATGCTTAATTAAGTTCGTAAAAATATTTTCTATTGTTGCAGAGGTTTTGTGAAAACATCTGATGATGTTGAAGCAGACAAACTAGGACAGGGGGTTTGAGATTCAATCATAAAAATGATGAACGCACAAGAAGAGATAGTGATGAAGGGAGAATTAGAAGGATATAGGAATGATTATTTTGGATTGCTTGTGAAGGCTTATCATGATCCTGATATGAATAAGAGAATATCTCTTGATGTACTTATTGATGAGTGCAAGACATTTTATGTTGGTGGACATGAAACAACCGCTACCTTACTGATAACTCTATGAAATGAGAGTTATCATGTTATTTTTATACCCAAAACTTACATTACTTAGAGAGTAAATTATTGAGTTTCATCATATTTTTATTACATTTAGTATATGCAAGTATTTCATCTTAATTATAGTAAAATAATGTGTAAAGACCATCTCACGCCCTTATTTTGTGCATAATTGTAGGTAACCCAAAATGTTCATAGTTGATAAAAGATGCTACAAATAGAAGGACCGCATGCTCTAGCAGCGTGATGGCAGAATGTAACAAGAGACTTGTCTGATACACAAGATCGAAACAGAGGAAATGATGTAGCAACCCAGGAGCTAAGATAGATAAAGACAGCTCATGTGCCATCCAACAAATCGACCAGTGATTATTCTGCTGTCACATGTCAATAGCAGACCTGCAAAAAGATACCAAAAGATGAACCTGCACATGAGAGAATATCAAGCAAAAATCAAAAAAATGCTGGAGAAGTTGCTGCAGTAATCCCAGAGCAAAACAGATAGCCTATCATGTGGCAGCAGCAGACAGAACTACTGTAGCTATCACTGCCACTGTTAGCAGTAGACAAATAGTGGCTGGCAGCATAAATTATCATGTGGTCCTAGGTTCTCTTATGGTGACAAGTGTCCTCCATTTCTTCTTAGGGGTGCCCTAATTCCAAGATATAAAAAGACATTTTAAGGAAGCCACCATGATTTTTTTTTGGGACACATACATCCAACGCACATCATTCCTCCATTATCATCAGCCACGAGCAGCCACCTTGCCACACCATCATCCATTATCATTCCAGCTGTCACTCACAAAGAAATTCAAGGGGAATTTCAGAGCTATAACTGAAGAGCATTCAAAAAGGAAAGAGTGTGCATCAAGATTGAAGAATGACACTTCATCTTTGTTGTACCTAAACTTTATCTTTATATTTATTCGTTTTAATTCTCCTCGATGATGTATTTAATGACAAAAACTTGTGCGTTTGTTGTTTTAAAGTTCATCATGAGCTAAACTTCTAAGTAGTTGGATTTTAAATGAACTTAATGATTGTTTGATTCCTACTTTGTGTTGCTGTGTATATTATTGTAGCATTTTGTCTTAGTTGTATATGTTATAATTCTCTATAAAGGCTGACCACCCATTTAGTAGATATAAGCTAGGAAGGAGCCTCACAAAGGTCTGACCTAGTGGATTTAACTAAGACAATACATGATTCTAGAGTGGGTTTCCAAAGTTGGATTTAACTCGATTTGAATAGGGCCATGCCTAATCTAGAATTTGTGATGAACTAGATATAGGTAGTTACCTTGTAAGATTAAAGGAACCTAGAATGAGTAATGATATATCTAGAAGTTGGTATAATAACTGGTCATTATTAAGTTGCTTTTAGGCATAAGAAGTCCAACATGCGACAGCTGAGGATGCTTGAGGGATTCTGCCCAGTGCTGCAGTAGATGCTGTAGCAACAGAACCTTAAGTGAAAAAAAAAAGGGTCAACACCATTAAGTGAGTTTAGAATCCAACTATCCCTTTGTCATTGAGTATATTCTTACGTGTGGCGTAGCTTTCTTTTATTGCATTTAGTTTATTACATCTTTTAATTTCTTTAGATCTTTAATCTTAAAAGCTATTTGTTATTTAGTTACTTGGCTAAAATTTGCACCTTAAGCTTGCTATAGCAAGTTGCAATAGATCAATCCCTGTGGAGATGAACTCATCACTATTACTACTTGTTGTGTCCGCTTGCATGTTGACATCATTTTAAATTTACGCAACACTTGCTGACTTGGACAATTTTACTTCTAGCAACTCACACAGATTGGCAAGAGAAATTGAGAAAGGAAGTGCTTGAGTTATTTGGCCAGCAAAGTCAACACCATATGGCATAGGAAAATTGAAAATAGTAAGCAGATTATTGTTTTCATAATAGAATTGAATCATTTGTGTAATTGTGTTTAGTGCTATATTAACTAATTATTTCTCTATTTGTTCTTGTAGATGAGCATGGTTATAAATGAATCTTTAAGGCTATATCCTCCAGTTGCTAACATTTCGAGGAATGTTGAAAGGGAAGTGAGACTGGGGAAGTATGTTCTTCCAGCGAATATGGAACTTGTTATTTCAATTCTGGCAATTCACCATAACCCTTAAATTTAGGGAGAAGATGTTGATCTTTTCAAGCCAGAAAGATTTGCAGAAGGTGTGGCTAAAGCTAGCAACAACTCACCAGCAGCATTTCTTCCTTTTAACTTAGGGCCAAGAATTTGTGTGGACTTGAATTTTGCAGCTACATAAGCAAAGATTGCACTCTCAATGATTCTGGAACGATACAAGTTCAATCTGTCACCAAGTTATGTGCACTCACTAGTTTTAGTTCTGACACTTCGCGCTCAACATGGACTTCAAGTAATGTTTCAGCCATCAAGTGTCAACCAAAAAAACTAGCTATAAAACTTTCTTCATTTTGAAACCTTTCATGTGTTATGTGTATTCATAGCTTTTTGTCTTAGATTAGAAATTTTATTCTATTTATGTTTAATTTAAAATCTTTATGCTTGAACTTGAAAAATTGCATCAATTGTCACAAAAGCACAACTTTTTATTGAATATTTATTATGTAGTATAAATATTTAAATAGCATTTTTTTCACTTTTCTTCTTCATCTCTGTAGAGACTAGAGAGCTAGACATGCAGGTGATTAAGGTCAACTTCCTCCATCAAATCAGAATATAAATTCTGAACAAAATTGTTTATAGAAGGATAATAAATTATTCCAACAGTAAATTGAAACCATCCTTAATCTCCTTCAAATAGGTAATTACATAAACTGAAATGATAGGAACTTTTATAACCCAAGTAGATTTCGCTATGCAAATGTTAGATTTTACCTAAAGTTGGGTAAAGACAGGACCAAAAATATGCCCATATATCATGGCTACTCTATAGATACCTGCAACCAGTGTATGTAATTGATCAAATTAGGGGAAAAAATGAAAAATGCTATGTGAACAATATGGCAAATTGTATTATCATTCATCAGAGAATCGTTAACCCACAGCCTACTCAAACACCCTTCATCGTCCTTATTCCATTGAAGAAAGAACTTACTTGGTTATAGAATTTCCTTATGTGTGTAAATACAGAGGTTTATTTTCTAGTTTATTTTTAAGTTTCAATCTTTATATATTTCAAGTTTTCAACTTGCAAAGAGCTTGTGGAGTGTGTAAAAACAGAGGTTTACACTGTGGATCAAATTGGAAGATATCCAAAATATGCAAGTGAATAATGTAAATAATTAATACTAATGGAGTCCAATCAAAATGAAAAAATAAATAAAGGATAAGTTTTTTTTTTACACTGATATTCAATCAGGTTATGACTCATATTACATGAGACTGTTACTGATATTTACAAATCAGACTATTACTGGGACTAGTTTACATTAATCGTATGAAGCACTACCAAAATTTTTACCCTCTCTAAAACTAGAGGGATGTCTGCTCCACTCACATTTCGAAAGGGAGCAGACTACCTCCACTCAATTACATGATACAATTAAGGGAGGACTTAACCCCCACAATGCGTTTGTCAGGGCTCGAACTCATTCCCTCACAATTGTGAGGGAAGAGTTCTAACCAAGGCCGAGTGGCTAAATAAAGGATAAGTTTGGAGACAACTTTTAAGTTCCGTGCTTGTATTCAATTGCTTGAATCATAATGGATAAATAAATAAAAGATAAGTTTGCAGAGAACTTTTAATTTACGAGCTTGTATTTAATTTACTTGAATTATTGATATGAATTGATTACAAATAGTGATGGTTATTTTCATAAACTATTTAAAGAGATTTGAGTGATGGAAGGATTTGTCATTAACATTACATTTTCTAATTTATGAAGTGCGAATGAAGTACACAACTTGAATTAATTAGTTTATTTTACAATACATCCTTTGAGTCTCAAAATATTATGTATAATACACCCTCTAATTTGATATATGTATTTTGCACACGTTGGGTGAATAGACATATATTGTCTAAGTTTAATTATATTTGTTTTGTTTTGTTCCCCACCCCCCCCCCCCAAAATTATATTTCTTTTGTCCATAACGTAATTTTGACGGGGAAGAGTTTTATTAGATTGCTGGCAGGTGCTAGTAGTAATGCTCTCAAATAAAATCGGGCCCAACTCGTAAATCCCACAATCCATCCTTATGCATGGCCGGCGAAGCCTGCATGCCCACATGTTTCTGTAATTTTTTATCGCGTTCCGAGCCTACTAGCAGCCTGGGCATGGATCACTCTAGTTCAATAATGATGGAAAGTGTTGGCATTACTCGGATGTTTGTTTTCCATGTTGAATATCAACAATGCACGCTAGGAGAAAAACTAAATCGTTGAATATTGCTAATAATCTTTTGGTTGGGTTGGTTGCACTTCTTCTCCTCAACTTTAAGGTAGAGAGTTCAAGGTTTTTTAGTGATTGTGATTGTGATTTCTCATGCGAGCTTCAGTGGGTTTCTGTTGCATCATTTAAGTTTGAGCTTTGAAATATTGAGTCGTGGTTACCAATAGGCCTTTGGCCTAGTGGGAGAACACTTACTCTCACAATGTGTGAGAGTAAGTGTCCGAGCCCCCATAAATGTGGAGTAAGACGTCTCTCGAATATTAGAGAGGGGTAAAATTTGGATAATGCTGTGTCATAACCCAACCCAGACCTAGCAAGATATTGTCTGCTTTGGGCCTTAATAAGGCCCGCACGGTTTTCTTTCTAGGCCGCTCATACACCCCAAAATGAGTATTGCCAATTAAGTTGTTGATCACCCCTTATAAACCCAGCATCTCTCCTGTGCTTTACCCATGTAGGATTCGTCTAGGATGTTACATACACCCTACTTTGAGACTCAAGGTCCTCGCCGAGGTTCCCCTACTTTGAGACTCAGGGTCCTCGCCGAGGTTCGCCCTACTATCGCTTAAGAGGACACGCGGAGCCACTCTGTTACCATCTTTCATGACCCAACCTAGACTTGGCAAGATATTGTCCGCTTTGGGCCTTAATAAGTCTCGCACAGTTTTATTTCTGGGGAGCCCATATACCCCAATATATGTGGATCACCCCTTATAAACCCAGCATCTCTCCCGTGCTTTGCCGATGTGGGATTTGCCTAGGGTGTTATATACACCCCCCTTTAGAGACTCAACGTCCTTGCTGAGGTGCCCCACTATTGTTCAAGATGACACGCGGAGCCGCTCTGATACTATCTATCATGACCCAACTCAAACCTGGCAAGATATTGTCCGTTTTGGGCCTTAACAAGGCTCACACGGTTTTGTTTCTAGGCCGCCCATACACCCAAAACACCTCTTGCCAATTAAGGTGTGAATCACCCCTTATGAACCCAGCATCTCTCTCGTGCTTTGCCAATGTGGGATTCGCCTAAGGTGTTACATACAGCCCCCCTTAGGAACTCAGCGTCCTCGCTGAAGTTTGTCCCACCATCGCTCAAGAGGACACAACGGAGTCGCTCTGATACCATCTGTCCCCAACCCAGACCTGGCAAGAGATTGTCTACTTTACAGTTTTGTTTATGGGCCTCCCGTACAGCCCAAAATGTGTCTTGCCAATTAAGATATGGATCATTCCTTATAAACCCAGCATCTCTCCCATGCTTTGCCGATGTGGGATTCACCAAGGATGTTACATGCTGTATAAGATTTAATATAAATTAGTCTCAGTAATTGTCTGATAAAGGCATCTCTCGAAAGGCGTTCCTCAAATATTAGAGAGGGTAAAATATTAAAATCTAGGTAGTGCTGTATAAAATTTAATGTAAAAGAGCAATAGTATCATGTAAATTAAAAAAAAAAGATAGAAAAGAAATATTGGGTTGTGGCAGTAATTTTTTATGCTAAGCTTCAATTGGCTTCTGTTGTATGATTTCTTTTTTGAGCTTTGGAATGTTGGGTCTTATGCTAGGCTTCAATTGGCTTCTGTAACCATGAAATTTAAAGGGGCTGGAGCGACTGCGCTGCCACCAAGCGCGCCCTTAGAATGTTGGGCTTCAATGGTGCATTTATAATACTATGTTGGAATTGTTTGTAACAAAAACAAAATCATTGAAATATTTATATCAGTAATGCACGCAATTGTATGATGAGTTGCGAGCAGACATCAATAAATAAAAATAATATTTATACTGATTAATCAAAAAAAAATATTTATAATGAGATTTCATCTTCAATTTTGCATGGTGAGTTACCAAATTCGTTGACACATGGATTTTTCCCCTGAACTTGAAGGTGGCTCTTTTGGCCCCACACTACCGACAACCTCACGCACCGATTTACAAGTACCCTAACCCTGCTTTTATTTTATAAATGCGACAAAAACAGCACTTTATTTACAAAATCGTAATCCTCCCGGAGGTTATTTCGGTCACTGTGCATGACCGAACGCAGGCTGGAATCAGAGGCCCTGCTTAGAGACTTGTTTATGGAAAGACCAGAGAGATCCTCAGCCTGAGAAACCAAATCTCGATCAGCCCCATGGGATTATCACATGACATACTTTCCATAATTCTGCCGCACATTTATTCATGGACCAAACAATATGGTAATTAAATTTTAAAAAAAAGTTGCTATATGTATATAATTAACTCATTAATAATGATCAGGTGCGCGCAGGCCTCATCAACTCATATATAGCTTTCTTCATTGAACTCTTTTCAATGGTGCCGCTTAATTACATATTGGTACTACAGGGATGAACTCTTAAAGAAATTCTGAAAAATAAAGGCGTAGCATAACTTTTATTTAACTAAAGTAGATTTTACCTAAAATTGGGCAAAGACAGGACCAAATAATGCCCGGATATCATGGCTACGCAACACATACCTGCAACCAATGTATATGATTTATCAAATTAGGGGAAAAAATAAAAAATGCTATTTGGAGAATAAACTGTATTATTCTGAGCATCGATAATTGGCAAATTATATTATAGTCTATCAGAGAATCATTCACCTACTACATAGTTATATTAAGAGAAAAATCAAACACCCTTCATCATCCTTCTTCCATTGAAGAAAAAAAAAACTTGGATAATCGGAGACATTTTTTTTCTTTTTCTTTTATAGAGAACTGTGGAGTAATGGGAGGAGTGGTAAAATGGTAATCTATCTTTCAAGCAGTCTGTGTTTACTGTTTCTTTTAGCTGTCATCAAGCTTTTTAACAAAATATGGTGGACTCCAATTCGCATACGGTCTCAGTCTCTCAGATGAGATCACAAGGTATCAAAGGTCCTTCTTACAAATTCTTTCACGGGAGCAACAAAGAGATCATGAACATGAAGAATGAAATGATCATGAGCAATAGTCTCATGGAATTGTCACACCAAATATTCCCGATAACCCAACCTCACATTTACTCTTGGATCAGGCTATACGGTACAAACTTCCTTAGGTTGTATGGTTCTCAAGCTGAGTTAGCAGTTGCTGAACCTAAGCTGATCAAAGAGATTATGAACGATAACATATCACTCCCCAAAAACTCATTCAATATGTTCCAAAAGCTACCTGGGCGGGGAGAACATATTCAATATCTTAACGAAAACGGCTTACATTGTTGCCAAAAACACAAGTACAAACTTAGCGTTTGGTATTGTTTTTCATCTGTTATTTTTCATTTTATAAAAACACAAAATAAAAAAATGCGTTTGGTTAGGATTAAATAGGACTAGTTTTTATTTAAAAAAAAAAAATGATACCATCTTATTTTATACTTTAACAAAGGAAAGTAAAAAATAATTTTTTAACGTTCTTTTAGTTTTTGTTTTTTCTGAGGCCCACTAAAACGGCAACTTTCATGTTTTGTTTGTTAACAATAGTGCACGGGTCCCACAGTCCACCTACTTTGTTGATATTATATTATATTATATATTTATGTTATAATTTAAATTTTTTCTTTTTATAATATGCTAATAAATTTTAAAAAATAGTACGCCAATATTATTTTAATTTTTTAATGAATAAAAAATTTCTATAATTATATATCATCTATAATTTATGTGTACAAATCATTCAATAATATAATTAAATAACATTTTAAATGATATGAAATCTATATTATAAATTATGCTTATATAACTATTTTAGTTGTTTATGTTACTTGTTAAAATTAACATCTATAATAATAGTAATGAAAGACCTTTTAAAATAATTAAATAGGGTTTCATTAAATTATTTTATCATTCTCTTTCATTGCCTTCAAATTTTCAGACAAATAACTAAACACATTTTTATTGTTTTTATTTTCATATACTATTTTAAAACAATCAACCAAATGCATTTTCAAATCCACTAAAAACTAATCATTCTTATTCTATAAAGCAAATTCAAAAACATCATTTAAAAAACAATACCAAACGCTAAGATTCCTGGAATTGGGTATGCTTAATCTCTCTGGTTCCTGTTTTTTATTTTTGAATTTTTCATATGTTTTAGTTTCCAGAGCCAAACTAATCCTCAATAGTAGATAGAAATTTAATTAACTAACCCGCTTTTTACGCATAATTTGTTACGGCAAACTTCTGAAAACAAATGATGATATTGAATCAGATAAACTTGAACAAGATATAAGAGATTCTATCATCAAGGTAGTGAAGAAGAGAGAAAGTAATGTAATGACAGGAGAGGCAGAGAGCTATGGATATGACTTTCTTGGAGTGCTAATGAAGGCCTATCACAGTGCGGATGAGACTCAGAAAATATCTTTAGATGACTTGGTAGATGAATGCAAGACATTTTACGTTGCTGGAACTGATACAACTGCAAGCTTGCTCTCCTGGATTATTTTTCTTCTTGCAATTCATAGCGATTGGCAAGACACAGCAAGGAAGGAGGTTCTGGAATTACTTGGCCAGCAAAATCCAAATGTAGATAACATCTCTCGATTAAAAATTGTGAGCAAACAATAGATCATGATTTTTTTTTATCAATTCTGGAAGAATTTCTCTCTCTTAACTCCTCTCTAATTTTTCTTTTAGGTTGGTATGATTATCAATGAAACCTTAAGGCTGTATCCTCCTCTTGTGGTTTTTGTGAGGGAAGTTAAAAAGGAAGTGCAATTGGGTAATCTCATAGTTCCAGCTAACGTTGATGTAACCATTCCAGTAATAGCAGTTCACCATGACCCTCAAATATGGGGACAAGATTTTTACCTTTTCAAGCCAGAGAGACTTGCACAAGTAGTGGCTAAAGCTACAAGCAACAACATGGCAGCATTCATTCCTTTTGGTTTGGGACCCCGGACTTGTGTTGGCTTCAACTTTACAATCATAGAAGCCAAGATCGCACTCTCAATGATTCTGAAACGTTACAAGTTCACTCTGTCGCCAAATTATGTTCAGTCACCCGTTCCACGTATCACACTTTGCCCACACATGGAATTCAGGTCATGCTTCGGGCGTTGTAAATAATGTGGTGCTTACTAGATCATCTTCATCCAGCAAATATGGAACGTTCTATTCTAGTTCTGGCAATTCGCCTTGACCCTCAACAGTGGCTTCAAGTAATATTTCACCCATTTAAAAATTTCTATGCTAGCCAGAATAACTAGCTAGTAATGGAAATGGCAGTTACACCTGGCTTATCTAAAACTTGAAACTTTTCATGTATGTGCATAGCCTTTTGTATTAGATTTGAAATTATTTTATTTTAAATTTGAAGTCTTTAGAGTTGAATTTGAAAATTGTATCATTAACATAACTTTTTTGATTAATTATTTCATCCACTAGTTCGTCATATGAAAGCAATATGGCAAATTGTTGAATATGGACTCGTTTAAATAATGGAAATTGTTGTATTACAATTGGGTGACAAAATATAGAATGACAACAGCATTTACTAAACGCAATATTTAAGTACTCATTGAAGAATCATAATAAATTAATAATTGAGAATATATTACAGAGAATAACATATAATTAACACCATTTAGACACAACTGGAGTTGTTTAAAATTATTTTAGCGTAAATTCTATAAGCTGGAATTTGTCACTACATGAATAAGAAGAAGCATAAGATAGATCCTTCTTCCATTGAAGAAAGTTATAATTGCTTGGTTGACTGTGATTTTTACAGAGATTAGCACAAAGGTTTGGGAAGTGATGGAAGCAGTGATAATCTACATATCAATTTATATTTGTTTGTTATTCCTTCTAGTTCTGATCAGGTTCATTAACAAACTATGGTGGACTCCAATTTGGATACAGTCTCAGATGAGATCACAAGGCATCAAAGGTCCTTCATACAAGTTCATTCATGGAAACACCAAAGAGATCATTAATATGACAAACGAAATCATGAGCACTTGAGCAGTCCAATGGAATTGACACATCAAATATTCCCCAGAGTCTATCCCCACGTTTACTGTTGGATCAAGCTATACGGTAACTCCAATCTGTTTCTGAACATTTTAGTTTTATTATATTTGATTAAAAAGATTTTAACAATAATTTCGTTGATGGTCCGGTGAAGGTACAAACTTCCTTATGTGGAATGGTCTTCAAGCTCAATTAATAGTCGCTGAACCTGAGCTTATCAAAGAGATACTGAACGATAAGGACAGAGCATACCCCAAAAGAGAGCCAACAAGTTTTATAAAGAAGTTCTTAGGGGACGGGCTTGTAACAACCCAAGGTGAAAAATGGTTCAAGCAAAGGAAACTGGCCAACCACGCTTTTCATGTAGAGACCTTGAAGGTAAATGCATGCTAATTTCGCCTATTAGTACATGAGCAGTTTTTTGACAAATTAGTAGCAGTGAAAGATTTTTTCTTCTTCTTCTCTTATAGCGTATGATTCCAGATATGATTGCAAGTTTGGAGATGATGCTAGAGAGATGGAGAGACTACGAAGGCAAAGAGATTGATGTATACAAAGAATTCAAGGCTTTAACATCAGAAATAATATCCAGGACTGCTTTCGGAAGCAGTTACTTGGAAGGGGAGAACATTTTCAATATGTTAACAAAACTGGCTTTCTTCATTTCCAAAAACGAGTACAAAGTCGGAATTCCTCTAATTGGGTATGCTTAGTCACTATGATTCCCCTTTTTTTAATAAATAGATGCCAGAGCCAAATTATCATTTAATTGAACCGCTTTTTATGAATAATTGTTGCAGAAAACTTGTAAAAACACGCGATGATACTGAATCAGACAAACTTGCACAAGATATACGAGATTCTGTTATCAAGATAGTAGAGAACAGAAAGAAATGTGATAGCAGGAGAAGCAGATAGCTATGGAAATGATCTTCTAGGATTACTAATGATGGCCTATCACGATGTGGATGCGAATCAGAAAATATCTTTAGACGATCTAATTGATGAATGTAAGACATTTTATGTAGCTGGACAGGAAACCACTGCAAGCGTGCTCTCTTGGACAGTTCTTCTTCTTGCAACTCACAACGATTGGCAAGACAGAGCAAGGAAAGAGGTCCAGGAATTGTTTGGCCAACAAAGTCCAAATGCTGATAACATCTCACGGTTGAAGATTGTAAGCAAACCATATTTTAACAATAATGATCAAATTTCAACAATTTTGTCTTAAATGTACATTTACTTTCTGTGCCTTGTCCTTTTAGATTGGTATGATTATCAATGAAACTTTAAGGCTATATCCTCCAGCTTTTCACATTCTGAGGAAAGTGCAAAAAGAAGTGAAATTGGGAAAGTTCACAGTTCCAGGCAATTTGGATATAACCATTCCAGTAATAGCAGTTCACCATGAGCCTCAAATCTGGGGAGAAGATGCCCACCTATTCAAGCCGGAGAGGTTTGCAGAAGGAGTGGCTAAAGCTACAAACAATAACGTGGCAGCATTTATTCCTTTTGGTTTGGGACCTCGGACTTGTGTTGGCTTGAACTATGCGATTACAGAAGCCAAGATTGCACTATCTATGATTCTGCAGCGATACAAGTTTACCCTGTCACCAACTTATGTTCACTCACCAGTTGCCATTATCACAATTAACCCACAGCTTGGACTTCAAGTCTTGGTTCATCGTCTGTAAGAACTAAGGTCCAGTTTGAGATTGCTTGACTAATAAATAAAAGAATTTGCTTCTGTTGTAACCAAAAAAAAAAAAAAAAACAACTAATTGTTTATGTTGTGCTCAGGAAGCATGCATGCGTAGATAAAGATGGAGTTTATGTTAGAAGATACTAAAAGATTGTAGACTAATGTGTCCAAAAATCATGTAACACCTACAACGCACATAGAAGAACTCAAACCCTGAAAAAGAATAAATGCTGCCATGTTATTTTCAATATGTTGGCTTGAACAATTTATTTAATTATTTTTTTATGTTGTGTCAGTGTAATACCCACAAATTTTTGTATACTTGTTTGTAGTTTTAATGATTTGAATTTGTTGTTTTATTGAAAACATTAATTTTTATCTTATTTCTTTTATGTTATTTTTAATTTTAAAATTAAAATTGATTTAAAGAAGTTTAGTAACTTCCTATTATCTGATTTGTACTCAACTTCCCTCACTTCTGTAACCACCGTTAACATCTCTTTATATAGAATTAAGAATAATGATAGACATCTCAAATTTTTTATCCTAAATGATGTAGCATTCATTAATTGATTGACAATTCTTTACAAAATCCAAGTGAATTAATTGCATTATCTCACCAATCAATTGATAAATGCCACATCATTTGAGATAATTATTTAAAATAAAAATTTAGGATGTGCAGCACTACTCTAGAGTTAAAATCACTTTTTTGCTAGATTATAGGCTATTCACTTTCATACTTCAAATTTCCTTAAGAAGCTTTATGCATTTTCCGCTTTCTTTGATTTCTATGAAATATAATTTTTTTTATCTTTATTGATGTTCGAATATCTAAGAAATATCTTGTTACAAAATTAGAAAGGGAATTTAAATTATTTTAAAACGATTTGCTTATTTTTAGATTTATGATTTAGTCTCTTTGCTGATTTTATTTCTTTTATAATTGATGTATTTTGGGTTTGAACTTTTTAAAATTTGTTATTCACATGTTAAACTATGGTCAGTTTAATTCTCGTGGATTTCAGCATTGAATAAAGGACTTAGAAATTGAAGGAAGTTAATAAGAAAATCTATTTCTGAATGCCATCATTCTTGACCCTTAAGCAGTGCTACTTCTATAACTTTGGATATACGAAGGATAAAATTCTGAATTTCGGATATAGTTAATAAAAATATGGAAGAGTCTCTCTATTAATTTTCATAATTTTCGGTGGCATTTTTGGATTACTAGATTGTTGAGAGATTGTTGAGACAATATGTATTATTTACTAAAGGAAAATTCTGACAAAACTAACCTTTTAGTGTTTGAAACTTCATAACTCTGAATATATAAGGAATAAAATTCTGAAATTTTGGTGAGCCATACTAGACATCTGTAGCTTTGATATGGTACAATGTTTGTGAATTTTGAAGTTCATTATGGCTTTCAAACATTTTGTGAAATTTGGTTCAGATTTTGTTAGCCTGGGAATTGGAGATTGAGTGCACTACATTTCTGGAAATAGATTTTTTAACCTATTAATAAATTCTGAAGTTTGGGGATTAATTAGTTCACATGTGGAGATAATATTCTGGAAAATATTAGAATTTTTTTTATTGTCCTTAAGCAAGTGAAATATATTTTGGATGCTGACTATTATGTAGAATTTTGGAAATTCATTTGTGATAAGAATTTTAGTTAAGGTTCTGATTTATTCTATATGGATTTGATGATAAATCGGTATATATTTCGATCTTAAGATGTGTTGGTGATGTTTCGGATTAGTAAGTAAAAGGTTAAGATTTGATTTAGATTCAGGTAAGTAGACTCATGAACTCTTTTGTTTTCTAAATGTTTTCCAAAAAAAATTTTGCAACTGTATATGTTTTGTAAATCTGTTCATGTAACTAAATAAATATTTAAAATTATCTTTGCTCAAGTTTTGACAAGTTTGAATTAAAAGCTTGCATTTAAATAGTGTAAGCTGTATGGGGGCCACCTCTTAAGAGCCAATATGCCATGAAATGCCACGTGTGGCTTGCTATATGAGATTCAAGTTTGTATTTAATGAATGTTCCCCAATTTCACCCAAGAGCAAAACTAGAGTGAAACCCCAAATTTACAATCTTATTATCAATCTTAAGAGAAATCTCCATTATTCCCAAAACTCAAAATCAAATCCAACTAGTAATTATTACAAAAATCCACTAGAAAAGCTCTAGTTCAAAACATCATCTAGAGCAACAATAGTTTATCAACGAAAGAAAACTCCAAAGTCTCTGGCTATTATTCTATCCTCTAAACCAAGAGCCCACAAATCTAACTCCATCTGCAAAAATATTGGTGACGGGGGGTGAGCTGACAACTCAGTAAGTAAACCCATACATATTGTGTCACTACTGTTTTCCAAATACATTGAACTCATTTAAGAACATAAACCATAGCTCAAAGTAAATCAAAAACCAATTTAAAACCTTTTTCAATAGCCAATAGATAGTAAAACATTTCAGTAAGCTGGTAACCCATGTCACGTAATGTTACCTGTAATCCCGGTGATCTGGCCAGTAATTCATTTATGGGTACTATACCCTATGGTACTCATCAATGGGCGTGCACAATCGGTATATAGCTAGCTGTTCAGTCAATTCAATGTCGGTAACGGTAACTACGGATAGTGAGCCAAACCTTAAAAACAATTTTTTAGTCTTTCAATAACATTCAATAAAAGCCACATTTTAAATAACATTCAATAAAAGTTCTTTAACATATTCAAACTATAGGAACCTTCCAAACATTTTTAAAGAAAACTATTTAAGGAAAAACAAGTGTTTAAAATTACATTTTAGAAAATAATTTTATGAAAACGTATACCAAACAACTATTTTAAGAAAAACCTTTATAATAAAAGCATGTTATTTATTAAAACAATTTCCAAAATCAATTTATAAACCATATTAAAACCACTAGCAATATGTATAAATCCACTTACCTCGATCCAAAGCAACTAAACAAACCTCCACAATCTGAGACCACAATCACCCTCAACCTATAATTACCAATACGATATCATCATCCATAAGTCTGTAAATTTATCGTCAAATCATAGCCCAATCATCCTTAAACCGTTAACCATAATGCCAATATAACCACCAATTCACTAAAATATACCCGAACACCCTATATGAGCTGAGTTTTATCTAATTAATGACAAGCCCAAAACACACGAAATTCACAGAGATATTGCAACACATACACATCATGCCACACAAAAAAATTTCATATTAAATGGAGTTCAGAAACAAAGTCAAACACTGTCATTAACACAACACTCCAAAACTGTCTAGCAGCATTTACAACAGAACAAGCCATACTCAAGAATTTATAATTTAACTTCCGCTCAATGAAATTCAGTAAAACCAGTTCTCACATTCAAAGGACACAATATTAATCATTAATAAAATATTTACAGAACATTAATCATTTTCAAAGTATTTTAAAAACGCATCAACACCAGCCACCGAAATCCAGAAGAACTGTTTCCAAAACTGCAGCAGCCTTACTAACTGATTTTTAATAATTTTTCCACAAACCGAAAAATCACGAAATTAAATATCAGATAACTAGACATGCATGCGAATTAACAAAAAAAAATTCATAACTAAATACATTAATTAACTTGTCAGAAAAATTATAGAAATCGGAATTACTGCTGGAAATCAAAATTTCCAAGCAGCACTGTTCCAACTTCGGAAAATCACACCAATAGAATCTATCAATAAAAATATATGTCAAGAAACCTTAGAAGTCTAGTTTTTCACCATATAAACCGTTTTCCATAACTCTTAATAGATAAAAAAAAAATATTCAGTCAAACGTCCATGCTACTTACAGAATCTCATATTCACAACCACATAAAATAGTATGAGAATAAATCATATATATAACAACCACATACAGCATAAAATCACCAGTTTTCACATATAAATCATCAGAAAATACCTTATTTAACTTCTCTTCACAGAAACAACTAATTCCAAGCCAAAGTAAAATAAGATCAAACAAGAAGAAACCTCTATTTTCTCTCTTTTCTCTTGAAACGTGAGAAACCCCCCCCCCCCCCCCTTTTTTTTTGTTAAACACCAAACGTATTTGATTAGGGTTTTAATAAAAGAGTTTAATTTTTATTCAAATTTAAAACAAAACACGTTAAACCTCTTTTTTTAAAAAAAAAATAAAACATATTATCTATTATAAAGAAAAGATAAAGCAAATAATTAAAGATAAATAATACAAAATTCAAATAAAATAATAATAAATAAATAAATAAAGGGTATTACAAATGTAATTTAAAAATTTTGGTTCAATATCGATAGTTATTTGTGATATAATATGTTCTATTTTAGCTAGGTCATCGGGAGAAACAGGTGACTTTGACTAATAAAATTATGTTATGTTGGGCAAATTATATATTCTTATATCTGTCTGGTCTCCGAAGGTGCAGATGACACTATCTGACATAAGCCTCTTATATGTTATGTCATGATATAGTATATGTTCCAATATATTTTGACATGATATATATTTTCCAATATGTTTTATATGATAAATGTTTCTAGATTTGACTTTAGTTCGGACTGTTTTGTCTTGCTTTAATCAAAATAATGTTCAGTCAAGCTTCTATTCAAAGGTTCATGTATTTGTTATCAATTTAAAGCTAAAATGAATTTTTATAAATATTAAGCAAAGGTACCGTACTATTTGTTATGCATGTTTTTATTTACTGAGTATGACAGCTCACCCCTTATCAATCATTCTTTCACAAACAGTAATGATTATTAGTTAGAAGGATCTTTGGAAGCAAACTTTGGGGAGGACATTGTTTTTTACTTGAGATTTTAGACTTTGTTCTATGTTTATATCTGTAATTGGAAGACTTTTAGCAATTGTTACAAACGTAAGAAGGATTTGTAGAACTATAGGTGGATTTATAAGACTTCATTTTAGTACTAGATGTGTTATTACTAGATTATATTTGGTGATTTGTTTTACTGTGCACAATTGTGTTTGAGAATAAAATTTTAGAGATTTAGAACATAAGGATTTAGTTCCTCCTGGACTCGATGTGTGTTTTTGGCACTATTTAAGTACGAGGTGTTACTGTTAGGTTTGATTTTATTGTTCTTGGTTGCTTAATTTGTAACAGCCCGAGCCCAACAACCAAGGATATTGTCCACTTTGGGCACACAACCCGTCAAGGTTTTGTTTTTGGGGCACCCATACACCCCAATAACACCCAATCTCTCAATAGACTTACTGTTTTTCTCAAATTAGAAACTGTCTACTTGCAGAGACCCTGATTGTTGTGTTATTGGGGTGTATGGGTGCCCCAGAAATAAAACTGTGACGGACAAGTTGTGTGCCCAAAGAGAACAAACAATATCCTTGGTTGTTGGGCTCCGGTTGTTACAAATGGTATCAGAGCAGACTCCATGACCGTCACGAAGACGTGAGGTCCTCAAGAGGAAAAGTATGTAATGTCCCACATCGCTAGCGAGTGAGTTCCTAGACTAATCGTGACGGGTTGTGTGCCTGGGCCCAACAACCAAGTAGATATTGTTTGCTTTGGGCACACAGCACGTCACGGTTTTGTTATTGGGCTTTGCAACTCAAAACGCGTCTACTTAGTTAGGAGAGCCCAAGACTTATAAACTAGTCCAAGAACTCACTCGCTAGCAATGTGGGATATTACATATACCTTGCCAGGTCTGGGTGAGGTCATGACAGATGTTATCAGAGGGGCTCCGCGTGTCTTCTTGAGCGATGGTGGGGCAAACCTCAGCTAGGACTCTAAGTCCCTAAGGGGGGATGTGTGTAACACCCTAGGCGAATTTCACATTGGTAAATTATGGAAGAGATGCTGGGTTTATATAGAGTGATCTACACCTTAATTAGCAAGACGCGTTCTGTGTTGCAAAGCCCAATAACAAAACTGTGGCGGCCTGTGTGCCTAAAACAGATAATATCTATTTGGTTGTTGGGCCTGAGCTGTTACATAATTACTTATTTGGTTGTTTTGTGACAAATGCAAGGAAAAAGAAAAATTAAAGAAACGGTTGCTTGCCTGTCACAATTCCTTTATTCAGTAAATCAATATTTTCAAGTAATATTTCATCGCAGCAAACACTGCTAATGATTAAGAAAGCTAGAACTAAAATAAAAGAATGATATGGACTCAATTATTGATAATAAAAAATAGATATAGTTTATTATTAGACATGCTAAGTTACAATTCACATAACTTTTCTGATGAATTATTTCATCCACTTCGTTAGATGTATGCAATGTGACATATTGTAATATGGACTCGTTTAATGATGGAAAATGCTTATGTTACTGTTTTGGACAGGTCTAAAAATTTAGCATATTAAAATTTGCTCAGACAAATTAAAGAATGACAGCAACATTTCCTAACCACAAGATTTTGTTTGTCAGCAAGTAATAGATCAATGAACGAATATATCTTTAAGCAAGCAATGAAGCAAGAACCAGATCATTCTTCCATTGAAGAGAGTAATGACTCAATTGTGGCTGTGATTTTATAGAGAAAAGAACAAGGTCTTTGGTTGTGCCAAAAGCAGTGATGATAATATATATTACAATTTGTGTGAGTTTGTTTTTCCTTTTAGTTCTCATCAAGTTCATTAACAAACTATGGTGGACTCCAATTCGCACACAGTCTCGGATGAGATCACAAGGTATCAAAGGTCCTTCTTACAAATTCATTCATGGAAGCACCAAAGATATCCTCAATATGAAAAATGTTTTTATGATAAGTCCCATGGAATTGTCACATCAAATATACCCTAGAGTCTCTCCTCATGTTTACTCTTGGATCAAGTCATACGGTAAGTCCAATCTGTTTCCAAATATTAATTTTAACAGTATAATTGTTAGATTTGATTGAAAAGCCCTTTGACTTGGTGAAGGTACAAACTTCCTTATGTGGTATGGTCTTGAAGCTCAATTAGTACTCACTGAACCTTAGCTGATCAAAGAGATAGTGAACGACAAAGATAGAGCTTACCCAAAAAGAAAGCCTAGAGAATATACAAAGGAACTTTTAGGGGACGGTCTTGTAACAGCCCGAGGTGAAAAATGGTTTAAGCAAAGGAAACTGGCCAACCATGCTTTTCATGTTGAGAACTTGAAGGTAAATGAGTTAATTTTTCTTGTGCCGCTGGGAGTGTCTGAGATTATATTAGTTTACTTTCACCATTGCCAGTTAGTTATATAGAATAAATAAAATATTACATGAGGAGGAGTTTTAATGCTGTGAAAAGCAATGAAAGATTTTTTTTTTTTCTACTTCGTTTGTAGAGTATGATTCCAGATATGATTGCAAGTGTGGAGATGATGCTAGAGAGGTGGAGAGATTATGAAGGCCAGGAGATTGACATATACCACGAATTCAAGATTTTAACATCAGAAGCAATATCCAGGACAGCTTTTGGAAGCAGCTACTTGGAGGGAGAGAACATATTCAATATGTTAACGAAATTGGCTTTCTGCATTTCCAAAAACGAGTACAAAGTTAGAATTCCTGTAATTGGGTATCCTTAATCTCTCTGATTCCCCTGGTTTTTTTCATAAATTTTAGTTGCCAGAGCCAAATTTTAACAGGCTTCCTTGATTCTTGATAGCCACAAGGATCATTTAATTGAACCATTTTATATGTATAATTGTTGCAGTAACTTGTGAAAACACACGATGATATTGAATCAGACAAAATTGAACAAGACATACGAGATTCAATCATCGAGATACTAAAGAAGAGAGAAAGAAATGTTATGACAGGAGAAGTAGAGAGATACGGGAATGATCTTCTTGGAGTACTAATGAAGGCCTATCACAATGTGGATGAGACTGAAAATATCGTTAGATGATCTGATTGATGAATGTAAGACATTTTATGCTGCTGGACATGAAACCACTGCAAGCTTGCTCAGTTGGACAGTTCTTCTACTGGCAACTCACAACGATTGGCAAGACAAAGCAAGGAATGAGGTTCTGCAATTATTTGGCCAGCAAAGTCCAAATACAGATAACATCTCCCGATTAAAGATTGCAAGCAAACCATAGATAATGACCCTATATTTTTTCATCAAATTTGGTGGTATAAATTTGTCAGTTCAATGTGTAAAGAATTTGTCCTTGCAGATGAGCATGATTATCAATTAATCTTTAAGGCTATATCCTCCCGTAGTTTTAATTCTGAGGAAAGTGATCAAAGAAGTCAAACTGGGGAAGTTCATGATTCCAGCAGACGTGGACATAACGATTCCAACTCTAGCAGTTCACCATGACCCTCAAATATGGGGAGAAGAATTTCACCTTTTCAAGCCAGAAAGATTTGCTGGAGGAGTGGCTAAAGCTACAAACAACAACATGACGGCATTTATTCCTTTTGGTTTGGGACCTCGGACTTGTGTTGGCTTCAACTATGCAATCACGGAAGCCAAGATTGCACTCTCAATGATTCTGCAGCAATACAAGTTTACTCTGTCACTCACCAGCTTATGTTCACTCACCAGCTTCAATCATCACGCTTAGACCCCAACATGGACTTCAAGTCATGCTTTATGCTCCGTGACAAGAATTTGAAGAATTGATGTAATGAGGAGGGTTCAAAAAATTTCGCAAATTTGTTCAGCCGTAAGAAAGCAGAAGTGACTTGGCCATTTTTTCCTTCCATGCTTTTGTCATTCAGGCAATAAAATAAGAGAACGCTTTGTAGTCATTCTGATATGGATCAATTATTGATGCAAAGAATATTATAGTTTATTATCACATAATTTTCTGATTAATTATTTCATCCAATGGCGATAGATTTAACCAATACCAGTGTGGCAAATAATAATTGGATATCCAATCGTTTACGTTATGATATCCTTAGTACACTGTTTTGAAATTTAGTTTAGCACATCAAAATTGGTTTGTGCAAATAGAGGATGACAACATCATTTACCTAACACAAGATTTTTATCATCATAAAATTCAAACATCGTGATCAGATATACCTTTAATTAATCAATGGAGCACATTTCAAAAAAAAAAATTCAATGAAGCAGGAATCATAAACATTTTGAATATTTTATAGAAAATTATATATATCTCGTACTAGTTAGATATAAGCGGGGATTATTCAATAATATGCTTGTGATTAATATTTCATAAGCTTCTTCCACGGAAGAAAGTAATCAATCAATTGACAGTAATCTTGTAGGAAAGGGTCCTCAGGCTTTTGGATTGTAATGCGAGTAGTGATAATCTACCTTGCAAGTTGTCTGTGTTTGTCTTTCTTCTTAGTTCCACCAGTGTCATCAGGTTCATTAACAAACTATGGTGGACTCCAATTCGCATACAGTCTCGTATGAGATCGCAAGGCATCAAAGGTCCTTCATACTATTTAATCAATGGAAACACCAAAGAGATCATTATCGTGACAAATGAAATCATGAGCAGTCCTATGGAATTGTCGTCGCATCATATGCTCCCTAGAGTCTATCATCAACTTTACCCTTGGAAGAAGCTTTATGGTAGAAACTTCCTCGTGCGGAATGGTCCTCAAGCTCAGTTAGTAGTGTCTGAACCTGAGCTGATTAAAGAGATGCTAAATGCAGATAAAGCATTCCCCAAAGGAGAGAATAAAGGATTTGCAAAGAGGCTTTTAGAGATGGGCTTCTGACAACAGTAGGCGGTGAAAAATGGTTCAAGCAAAGGAAGCTTGCCAACGATGCTTTCCGTGTTGAGTGCTTCTGTGCTTGATATATTATTTTTCATTTGTCAAATTTAATACAAATATGCATAGCAATGAAAGATGAATTGTATTTTAAATGTGAATACAGCATTGTAGCAAGTGCGGACACGATGCTTGAGAGGTGGAGATACTATGTAGCCAAGGAGATTGATGTATATCAAGAATTCAAGGTTTTAACATCAGAAGTAATATTCAGAATAGCTTTTGGAAGCAGTTACCTGAAAGGGGAGAACATATTCAATATGGTAACTGAAATGACTTTTATCATTTCCAGAAACAAGTACAAAGTTAGGATCCAGTAATCAGGTATGTCTTCTCTACAATAGACAAGAGTAACATACTAACATGTCTCCTTGATAGCCAAGAAAGGATCATTTAATTAAACTGCTTGCTATGCTGAATGTTGCAGCAAACCTAAGCAAACACACGATGATAGTCAATCAGACGAACAAGGTATACGAGACTCCATAATGAGGATATTATAGAAGAGAGAAAGTAAAGTGATGACAGGAGAAGCAGACGGCTATTGTGGTGATTATCATGGAGTCCTAATAAAGGCATCCCACTCAAAAAAATAGCTTTTAGAGGATTTGGTAGATGAATGTAAGACATTTTGTGCTGCTGCACATGAAACGACTACAAGCTTGCTCTCCTGGACAGTTCTTCTTCTTGCAACCCACACCAATTTGCAAGACAGAGAAGGAGGGAGGTTCTGCAATCATTCGGCCAGCAGAGTCCACGGACAGATAACATCTCACGATTAAAGGTAGTAAGCAAACCATAAACTATGACCACATGATTCATTAATTATGGTAGAGTAAATTAACTGACCCGATCACTGTGTAGTAAGTATATCAGTATAATTTTATTACCTTGCAGATGAGTATGATTATAAATGAATCTTTCCGGCTATATCCTCCGGTTGTTCAAATTCTCAGGATAAGTGAGAAAAGAAGAGAAATTGGAGAAGATTTTTTATTCCAGCTAATGTAAATAGAGCCATTCCAGTTCTAGCAGTTCACCACGACCCTCAGATATGGGGAGAAGATGTTCACCAGTTCAAGCCAGAGAAGACTTGTAG
Organism: Clausena lansium; assembly: GCA_030449835.1. Lineage (NCBI taxonomy): Eukaryota > Viridiplantae > Streptophyta > Magnoliopsida > Sapindales > Rutaceae > Clausena > Clausena lansium. The sequence continues at coordinate 5,564,520 of JASUUF010000195.1, forward strand.
AAGGCGTGGCTAAAGATACAAGAAATGATATGGGATCATTTTTCACTTTTGGTTTGGGACCTCGGTTTTGTGTGGGCTTGAAATTTGCAAGTACAGAGGCCTAGATTGCACTCTCAATGATTTTATGCCCGTACAACACTCATTCACCCGTTCAAGTTATCACACCGAGCCCTCAACATGTAATTCAAGTCGAACTTCATGCTTTGTGAAAAGAATACTAGAATTCTGTAACTACGCCATTATGGGGTTCTTAATTTCTTATCGTAATAACCTCAGACACTGTTTACGGTAGAATTGAATAATAAGCATTCTTGTTTTGGTTGATTTTGTATGGACACATTATAATTGCCACTAGAATTTTGCAAAGCAATAAACAGAACACCACAATATTAAAACCATACAAATAAACATTACAGAGCTAGCATAAATTTACTAAAAGAAGTTTTTATTTAAATACTAGCATTTGTCCACATCGTTCATTATCCTAGCTAAATTGCCTTTCTTTTTTTTTCTTTTTTCTTTTTTTTTTTTTTGAGGCAGGATAAATAAAAAACAAAGAGGTAACATGCATAAAAAGGTACCAACACAACAAACGGTTATAGTTACCAAAATGAAGAAGCAGTTCCCACATGCCAAAATTAAAAGCTAAACTATACGCCCTCCTTTCTCAACTCAACCAAAAACAAACATGATAAAGAGAGGTACTTTACAATAATGATTCTCTGCCTATGTATTTAAAATGGGGAAAAAAAAAACACAGCTTTACAAATACAATTTGCTGAGTGAGAATTTCCTAAAGAATGCTAAAAGATACCATATGAAAAAATCAGACGCACTAGCCATGTCAATTTCCAAACATCACCGGCTAAAAAGAATTGCTGTATACAAACCTTCTGTTAGCATTCAGTGACATGTAGTCAATAAAAATTTCTCCCTCATCCGAGAAATAAGCTTAAATTTTTCCTCAGCTTCAACTTGCTGTCGAACGTCGGTCTTTGATGCCCGGTCAGGGTGAAATCTTAACAAAGCTCGTTTATAAGCTGCATGCACCTGAATTGGCCAATAACCTTCATTAAAATATTAATGACAACAAGAAGAATTAACATACAAAATTGACATGAGTTGTTATTATGGCCACTATCTCATGACTTGATGATGCAATAATTAAACCAAACCCACACAATTACAATTCAGAAGAATCTGGGAGCTATAAAAGTTGTTTATCACAAGTCAATTAGATCATGAATAGTATCATTGTATCGCCCAATTTCCATAATCTTAAATTATGGAAATTTGTTTTATTAGGAATCATTAATGGCATTATTACCCTTATTAATAAGGAATGTTAAATCCTTAATTAGGACTTAATGGGGTAATTTTGGAAAAGACTTATTCTTTCCAAAGTTAATAGGACTTTTGTAAGATTCCCTATAAATTCACACTTTTTGTTCCCTCTTCCATAGCACTAAATTCACAGCATTCTATTTATTCTCTCAGCTGCTCATCACTCTTTTCTCATACCATAGAATTTGAAATCTTGTTTAGGAGAGTCTTAACGATTGGTAAGTCTTATTGTCCCTACGCTTTGCTTGATTTCCTATTGTTGTGCTCTATTAAGGGTTTTATTTGCATGATTTTAGAATATTACAGGCTTTTGGCAAGATTTGGGATGTGTTTAATTTGTGTTTAGTGAGTTAGTTATTGTCGAGTCTCATTATTAACCCTGGATACAATTATTACACTGAACAGTTTCTGGACAGCATAGATATTTCTTAATAAAACATATACTTTAAAGACGATTCTTTAAAAAGGTATCTTACGTTTCTGTACACTAGACATGCAGGGCTTATTAAATTAATTTTGTTTCATAAGATTTGACTTTGTTTCGATTTTTTGTGAATTTTTGAATCTGACACCATTGCACTGGAAAACTACAATTTTAGCAGAACGATCAACTTCATCAAATTATTTGCGGTGTCAAACGAACTCGAAAAATTCTGAAATTTTAAACAGAGATTAATATACGTGTCTAGTATTTCCAGTTTTAATTTCATAATTTTCTTATTAATATATAATTTTATAAAAATCTCGGAACCCAAACTGTCCCGTTAAGGCACTGTGAGACAGTTTTTAACTTGTCAAGAAACAAATAGTTTTGAAAATATTTTTGGTATTGGATCTTCCCAAAAATTTTATGGGTGATACCCATGGATGTCCAAAATAGTTCTGTAAAATATTTTATCATTCTGATTTTTAGATTAAGAGTGAAAATTCAGAGAATCAGACTTGTACGGGTATGAATTAAAAATGAGGATGTTGGAATAAGTTGTTAATAGTTATATCTTGTATTTGTTTAAGGTGTTGGAGGTGTTTGAGGCTATTAGAGGCTTAGAGGTGTGTTTAAATCATTGCTTTTATCAAGGTAAGTAACTTATAAGTACATGTGTTTTTATAGTTCTTTAAAAAATCATTGATTTTCATAACAAAATTAGTTTATATAAATGTTTTCAAATCTGAAAATTATGTTATTTTTATGGTTTAACAAAATACTCTAAATGCCTTTAAAAGTATAATTTGTTTTGCTAAATGATTATAAATTATGAAATTGTCTTTAAAATGTTAGATTGGAATTTGTTTTGCAAGCCTAAATCATTATCATGATCTTTTATGAATCCGATATGAATGTTTTGTTCACATGCTTGATTAAGATTATTTATGAAAATTTGTGCAAAGGGCCACCTCTTGAGTCTGTATGGGGGCCACCTCACGAGAGCCAAAGTGCCACGAAGTGCCAAATGCAGTACAAAGTGCCACATGCAAGTTATTACGTATGAAAAATGAATTTAAATGTTTTGACTCATTGTCCATAATCATTCTGATTTTGATCGTATTATACGATATATATGCTCTGGACAAGTACTAGGTTTCTATTCTGAGTGTGCACACGATATTCTTATTCTGATTCTGTTTCTGACCAGGTCACCCTCGTTATTACTTTTTGCAGATTTGAGTATCTTGTTGAGAGATGTGCCTATCTTTGGAGCTAGAGATTTATTTATTTTTTATTGGTTGAATAAGAGAAAGATGAACTTATGTTTCCTTTAAGTTTGTTTATCATATGAACTTGTAATTGGAGAGTTTTAGACATTTGTTATATTATGACTTTGGGAGAAAATGTTTGGTATTAGACTTGTGGATTTGTTCAATAAAAATTTGAGTTATTTCAGCTTGAGGTTTTTGTGTAAGAATCACGATTTGTAAGTAACCTACTTTACCACGTGCTCCGCACGTGTTAAATCTGGGTTGTTACAATCATACTGTTTCCATAGCATATGTGGAGGCTATGAAGCAATTAGATTAAGCATGTTTTAGTCTGGAGCTCATAACACAAGGTACTTAAGTTATATTTGGGTATTTAAGGAGAAATTTTCTTTAAGTTCATAGCAAAATAAAAGTTTCATATCATACTCCATAACTAAAATTTTTTAAATGCACAAAACACTTTAAAAGAGCACTTTTTTAATTCGTGGCCAAATAACCAATAGCTTTTCCTAACACAGTAAGACTTCACCCAAATGTCACCAAAAGTAAACAATCAATCACAATAAAATTTAGAAATAAATTAAATCTAACTTACCTCCTGTGACAAGGGACGAAAGCTGCCTCCCACATGTATTCCCAAGGCACGAAGTAATGAGGCCATATCTATGCATGTGGTTTCCAATTTATAAAGCTCCTTTCTCACTTCAGCACGGAGTTTCTCTTTTAAGTTCATATTTTCCTCATCCTGAATTTGGCACCACTAGTTAGCATATTTATCCACAAAAAAAAAAAAAAAAAACCTACAAAAGTATAGCATTTCAAAGAGAAGACAATGACATGCAAGTTGACAACATAAAATTGAACCTTCTTTTGCGTCTCCCTAATTTCTTCAAGTCGTTGTTTTTGCCTTCTCTCCATGTCCAATAAACGCATACTTTCTGCTCTTTTTTTCTTACGTAAACGTTGAGCCTCTTCTGCCTGCAAAAGCGCAAGCATATTTATGTCAAATAATACAACAAACAAAAATATGCCTTAGTTTAATTTCTTTGAAATGCACAAACACAATGCAGCACAAAACAATAATTACATGAAGGCAATAAAAAACTTAACTGACATAATCCAGAGGAAGCAGCAAAAGACAATAACTACAATATAATAAACAACTTAAGTGACGTAATCCATCGGCATGTGAATTGTAGACACTGCAGACAAGTGAACTATGATTTCTAGGACAGTTCTATTGAAAATGACATTGTGGATACTTTAAGACACAACAGCATAGATAACCTATACCACCACTTTCTATGCACATGGTTTAATTTCATGAATGCATCCACCCAAAACAAAAAACACATAACATTTAGAGATGAATGCCTCTCCGTCAAGAAAACTTCCACTTGTGGCTATTTTTTCTTCATAGCCAGTAATGGTTCTACTGCAAGCCAACAATCAATAAATTATAACTAGATATGGATGATTAATTTCACGAAATTAACACACATATGGTCTTGACTGGGGTCTAAATAATTAAGGGTCCATAGGTCTTACACTTCAGGTCTGCACCAAAACATGGAACTTGTTATACCCGAATCAACTTTTGAAATCCACTAATTAAAACCATGATTGCAGGATATAAACTATTGCAGGGGAGAGAAATATCAAACGTTGCATCACCATTGATACCGAACCTGATAAATGTACCTGAATTTGTAACTGCCGCTGTCTGGATGCCCATTCTTCTTCCATTGCTCGTTTGTATTCATCAGTCTCCTTGAGCTTTTCTCGTTCATTAATTATATCAGCTGTAGAAGCTGAAGTAAGACTAACACCTTGAGCACGTCTGGCATCTGCTCCACCATCTAGTTGATTGTTTGACATTGAACCAATAACCTGCTGCTTTACTTCTGTCGAACAAGGACTCTCTTGCTTACTTTGCTGATCAGCACATTGTGTTTCACACGAAGAAATCCCCTTGGAATCTGGTTTCTCAGCATGTTCTTGACCAGATTTATCATTACAAACCTCTGGCATGCCTGATGAGGGAATCTTGAATGAGACAGATTCTTCAAATATAGCCCCAGCATTATATTCAGAAGGTGCAGCACTACATTCAGCTCTTTCATCACAAGATGGTTGAGAATTTGACACTGGCAGATCTTCAGAAATTGCTTTGTCTTTTTCAATAAATACAGTCCTTGTATGATGTGATTTTACAGGTGATGAGGTGCAACTAGATGTTGCCTGAGAAAATTCTTCATAATTCTTACTCGGAACAACTTGCTCAGTGTTATCATGTGTTTCACTTGATGGTTGGCTCTTGCGTAAAGAAGCCTTTTGGTTAACACCCCGAAAACAAGTGTTCTTATCATGTGTTTCACTTGTATGATGATGTTGCTTATCTTCTTCTCCTTTGTTGTACCAAAAATAGGGCCGTGGAGGACTTTGCCCATCAAGGAAACTACTACCACTGCCATCATTCTTATGTTTATAACTTTGCCACCAAGAAGAGAATGAAAAAGGATCTTCCATAACTGTTTCTCCTCTGAACTGAAAATCAGCTTCCTTGGAAGATGAGTTTATCTCCTGGTCAACTTTTTCAGATTGCACTGAAGGACGTTCCACTCCAGGATTGAGAGAAGCAGTGTCTAAATTTGTATCATCCGTTGGAACAGAGGGATGAGAGTTTTGCCTTTCATAACTAGCGTTGTTTGAATTACAGCCAAAGGAAGTTTTTGAATGCTGTTCACTCCTTTTTCCTGCTTCAACATCAACATCCGGACGAGGATCATTATTCAAAGAGGAAGGACTAGCCTGATCCTGTACACCAGATTTACCTTGATGGACATGAGATTTTCTCTTAAGGTAAGCTTTCTCCCACTCTTTATGAAGCTTTCCAAAAGAACCTTCCATGACCTCACAATCAGAACCATCACTATCGGATGAACTACTCTCAAACAAACCAAAACGATTACTAGAGTGATATTTATCAGATGCTTGCTTGCACTTTGATACCCTGAATGCATAATTCTTTTCCTTAACAACCCGACATTCATCGTCGCCTAAGTCCTCAAATTTATTAGCATGGTCGGGAGCAGGACAACTTTTGCTAGAAGAGGACTCACTATCCATTTCAGAACACCCCACATCTTCATCATCATCAATGCTAATTATACGTCGAAACTGAAACTTTTTGCCCTTCCTCGGAGCACTAGAACCCCCAATTTCATGTTGCAAAGACTCCGGAACGTCAATAATAATAACATTATCTAATCTCTCACCGTCAACATCAATGAGAACAACATTATCAAGATTCCTTTTCCTCTCACAACCATTTAGTGTTCGCTTCCTCGACCAAGTTTTGGGTTGAGAATGATCTCTCAACACTCCTTCCCCTCTCATTTTCATTCGCCACGCTAATGAAGACAAAATATAATCTTATTGAAGAAACATAAAACAAGAAACACGAACTAAAAAACAAGAATTTAATCAAAACCTAATAATCCCCAACCAATCACAACACAACCAAGAAAACCCTAATTTTCAAGTACGAATTATTGAACACTAAAATAATAAGACTCCTGAAATTCCCAATAGAGAAAAGCTAGAACTTGGAATGAAACCAACCATCGCCAATAATTTAAAAGCGATAATTTAGGAAAATAGACATTAGAATCAAGCAAACGAACTTACATATTTTGTGCTTGCTGATCGAATCAGAGTTTCAAAAGAAAGAGACTTGGGGATCCTTCTACTTTTAATAATATATGGCACGTGTGAGTTTTGAAAATTGAAACAGGGCAAAATTTTTGGTCCCAAAGGTGACGGTGATGACGAAATTATCAAATTTGTGGTGGCGCCGCTCATTGTATTGCAATGTAATCCGAGATACGCTATTACGTGTGCTAAACTCAACTTATCGGTTGGGGACATTGTCACGTGGCGTGAGAGTTGACACCCCATGACGGACGAATAAGATACGTAATTCCGAACTATTTTCAATGGTCTGTGATTGGATTTTGCTGACAGTTACGTCACGGTAATTTTTTCCAGACCAAATTCTTTATTAATTTTGCGTTATTTTAAATTTGGGTAATTTTCGTACACCTCCCTGAGGTTTGCCCTTATACACTTGGAGAGCAAGCATTTATATATTAACACATAATACCCCTGGAGTGTATTACCGTTTGAGAGTCGTTTGGTGGTTAAGGGCAGTAACGTAAGTGCAAAGTTAAAGCTTGTTTCACTTGTTTCTCTCCCTCTCTCTCTCTCGGGTTTCAAAGTTAAAGCTTCATCATTTATCAAATCGGTCTTCATCTCTCTGGTTCGATTCGGCCCCGTTAGTGTTACGAGTTCAGTGGCCAACCACTTCAAGTCTCTCACCAAGTTAGTTTTTACAATCACTCCGATTCGGTTCGTCCAATTTGCGCATGCACTGAGTATTGATCTAGGGTTGTTTGATTGAGAGATTGTTGAAACAATTCCAGTTTCCAAGCTATAGTTATGGCAAACTGAAGTTCGTAAGAGCATGAAATTTTGCTACTATGGAGAATTTTTTTGGCCCTGGTGGCAAGTAGTAGCTGGCAATTGACTTGGGATTTTGGGTAATTTCAAGATTGAATATTTGTCTTGTACGTGTTTTTACAAATTGAACGTTTTTGTATTGGGTCTCTTGCTATTCTGTTGTTAGTGGTCAATTTTAAGTATTAAGATTGAGTTTTGGATCTTGAATTCTTATGTTCTTGAATCCCAGTAAGTGTTTTTACAGTGAAACAGTATGTGTGCTGTTGGGGTTTAGTATTATCAAAACTGGAAATTTAACATTTAGGACTATAAAAAATTAGAAATTTATTTGTAAAATGAAATTTAATTAACCTAATTTTCATTTCTAACTGATTTTGTGAAGACATGAAAGAAAGGATGTGTCTTGAATTAGTGAATTTGTTGAAAATGATGGTTAAATCAAGTTTATTGAGTTAGTTGTGTTACTGGTCAGTAGTCTGACAAATGGGATGCCTTTGTTATCCCTAAACAAGTCCTTTCTCTTCCAAATCTATCACGGCCTGAAAGAAAAGATCTAGTGCATAAGTTGACATTAGATCTTGAACAGATAAGGATACTTCAAAAGAAAGTTAGGGTGCAGAGAATAAATGGGGTTACAGTGTCTTCTTCTAGTGATATTCTTAATTGTAGCAATAGACCAAATGGACCTCAAGCACAGAACTTCATAAAATCGTCGGTGATGTCTTGTGGGCCGGGGAAGAAAGTCAATCCGATGAGTAATAAGAGTCGCGGATGGAATTGGGGTACTTCAAGAAGGTTTGAGTATGCAGAAAAACCGACTTCAACTACATGCACTGAAAATATAATTTTGATGAAACTGTACAAGACTATTTGTAATGTGTAACAAGAGTATTATTGTACTTTCATAGACCCACTAAACGGCTTTCAAACAGTGATACACACTAGGAGAGCTATGTGTCTATATATACATACTTTCTCTCTAAACGTATCAAGGGCAAACTTAAGGGGAGGTATCCAAAAATTGCCTTTTAAATTTTAATCAGATCCAAGTCAATGGTGGCCGCGTAATCACCCTTTGACTAAAATGCTTAAAACTTAAAAGCTGACAACAACTAAGAAATTATTCAGCATTTTCCGTGTTTCTTTATATACATACATTGCTGTTTATATTCAATAATTGTACTTACTTAATATGAAGTATGACGCAGAAATTTAAAAAAATTTATAATTAAATATGATTTTAAGAATGCTTATACTTCTCAAAAAAAAGAATGCTTATACTTATAATTAATACAATCCATGACGCATATTCTAACTACAAGACCTTCTTTGTGAAATCATACAAATTACGACTCAAACGTGTAAACTTAAATATTTTTTATGTTTCTTTAATCACATTTATTACTCTTTTTTTTTTTTCTGTTTTGATTGCATTTTAAGTGCCATTTAGCAGTAATAATGCGTTTGGTTTTAAATATCATGATTACTACTACTTGCACTAGAGATTTTGGAGTGGGGAATGGGTCATGGAATATGGGAAGAAAGAAAAAGGCATACAGTTACGTACGCACCAAATACGCAACCACTTCAGACGCGTAAACATGCAATCATACATGATAAACGTATAAAGTAAAATAGAACAGATAACGAATATAGCTTTGACAGGGGGAGTGGGGGGAAACATGGGTTTTGGACCAATCAAAGGCCTTCATAAAGTTAAAGCGGAGGCCCATCCTTGCTGTTAGGCCCATTTCGAAATATGAGTTGGTTTCGGATGATAATCTGAGTTTCGAAGCCCAATTATGACAATTTGTAGTGAGACGTGACAAAAGTTTTCATGCTCGTTTTGTGTTGTGTAGTCCAGGGGGTTTCTATTCAGTAAACAGCGATATAATCAAATTACAAACTCTGATTACTTTGTATTGCAGGGTTTTTTTTTTCCTTTTTAAGATAATTTACGATTTACAAAAAGTATTGTAGTTTGGCTTCCACCCAAGGAAGATACATGAAGCCATGGCTTTCAGTTTGATCATGTGACATACATCCAACGTGTTCTTCGTAATAAGTGAGAATGCATGATAGTGAATGATCAACAAAACTCACCTCTTTGGTTTGTGAACCGATTCATTGCTGCCTCTCCAGTCTCTCCACATTGGCATCCCCCATGCCCTCGTAAGTTTTTCTTAGCGTGGGCAACACCGAGCCTGGTCTTTTTTCACAAATATTATTTTATGAGAAAGTAACTTTCAAATTTCTAAAATATTTAGGAGCATTTAAGATAGTGCCGAAAGTTCGTCACCTTTGAGGTACCATATCTCACATTCTGGCTACTAGCAAATGGTCAGATTTTATTAATTTTTGTTGACTTACTAACCATACGACGATGCTCAATTTATAGAGTAAGGGTACTGTAGTTAGACCTTCACATTTTAAGGTGATTAAGGCTTCAATTGCTATTTCCAACTGTAGTTTTTAAGCCACAGTTATAAATATTTGTTAAACACTTTTAATTATGAAATTAAAGCCAAGATGATTATATTTTGATGAAAAACCTTTATTACTCTTGCTATTTTATTAAAATTCTTATTTTTCAAAATTTAAAATTCACATTTATCAACCTTTTATTTCGCTGCTGGAACTTCTATTTCATAGCCACTATGGCTTTTAAGCCACAAGACCACCGAACAAAGCATTAATTGGATCATTAGGCCCCTTTTATAGTCAATCAACCTCCACGGATAAGTTGATGCATCCCCTAAGCGATGTTGCTTTTGCAAATGTTAGATGTTCTTGCTCATTGCAATCTCCTGGGATAGTGGCAGAAACAATTTAAAAGTACGAAATTGCAAGACTATGGTACAATTTTCAGGTGACAAAGGAGAAAAATGTACTAAATATACTTAGCCGATGATGATACAGCAAATAGGATTACTCACATTTACATTGATTGACACAGTGCTTGCAAGAAAACTCAATGGGATTTTGCAGTGTTTCCTTCTTGGATTCAAGCATGGAAGGTAATACAAGAGGAGAAAGTAGAGGAATGGGATCTTTACTTTGATAAAATGAACATGAAGAAGAAGAAGATTTTGCTGCAGCTGCTGATGATGAATTCAAGTTGCATCCCATTGCTTTTGATGCACTCTTGTATTCAAGAGTAGAAGCAGTATTATTATTAGGCTTAATTAGCTGAAGAGGACACGGAGCTCGCCTTAATGGCCTTTGAAACACATACTCTTCTTTGTGAACACAAATTTGGAAGCCAGGGAACTCAGCACCAGAGTCCTCCATTGTACTGTCTCTTTTTTTATTATGTTCTTAATCTCCTTATGTACTCGCCTTAGGCATTGTTTGAGATATGAGAAAACTTGAGCATTTAATACAAGAGGCAATGAAGCTTACTCTTTATTGATTCTCATTATGAAAAATATTCAAAAGTTTTTGACAAATGCTGCTATCCCATACAGTATATATAAATCCTCCGACCAACAAATGGGTGCTAATCCTAATCAACCAATCAACCGTTCATGCTCCCGCGATCAGCCAGTGGCAGAACGACACGTCATGAAGCACAGTAAGATCTAGAAATACTGGATAATAGGAGAAGTGCAATAAAATATAAGATATGCACAGCTCTTAGTAAAACCGTTCATGTGATGAGATGAGGTTGCGCAGTTGCTGCTGCCTTAAGAAACCTGCATTCGCTGATCGTCCTCCATGTGAGGAAGGAATCAGTGCACGCATTTAAAGAACCACAAATTTTTCAGTGGCAAGATCCTCAGAAGCCACATGGCCCTCTATTAATAGTTAAATAAAGTTACGGAAAGCAAGTTTCCTTAAGGCCAAGGTATTCAATTTTTTAAAAAAAGTTTATGGCAGCTATCATGTAGATTACACAGCTATTCAATTAGATAAACCTTTACAATCAGAGCCGATTATTTATATTTCAAAAGCATGGTCATAATTGTAATATGATAGTAAAGCCAACCTGGCGGTTCCAGTAAATTAACTAGAACTTGGGTATCACTAAAGAATTCCATTAAGATATTTTTTTTTCTGGGGGATATCATATAAATTTCCATTGCGTTCTCGACATGTTAAGAGCAAGAACATTGACTGTTGGCAAGTCCAAGCAGAAGAAAAAACACTGATGGTGCATCAGTCCTTATGTTTGTTAAAAGATACATGTATGCAAAATTAATTAATCGGTTAACTGCTTAGCCTACGGGCTGATCTTATCAAGATGATGACTATTAGCTAATGTGAAGTTTGCATTCATAGCTCATGCTCCTGGCAATAAGGCCAGTTTTCAACAGTCATTGAAGCAGATTGTTACACGTCAAATGCATAATTCAATGTACATCAGCAACATAGAGTTCAAAAGATACAATAATCTTCTACATAGGATTAGTTATTTAATTACGATCCTTTACCGGGACGAAAATCCACGTGGCAGTGCCCTGAAAAACTATTGCCCACCAACTAATAATCATAAAGCCAATCATGCAGGTGTTGAAGATGATATTGGAGTCATGGAGTATGAGCATATAATTCTGAAAAGGAAACGCATCTTATCCTGCCTTTATCTCTTTCCATTCCCATTTGAGTTGTTTGCTTTAGGATTTTAATACGACATCATCCTCTCAGCATTTGGTCAAAAAGAATGATCAAATCACTTTCATTTAGATGACTAGAACGAGATTTTGGTTGGACCATTTCAAGTGGGAAAGGAGTTGATGGATTAGCTTTTCTGGTCTACATGTCAAAATGGATTTTAGTTGGAAAAATGGAAAAATCACATCTTCAATTCCCCAATAGTCGATTTCCCATTTGGGACCGGAGAACCAAATGAAGAAGCGCCTAACAGTTTCTTTCACATGTGTAAATGAGTTGTCTAACTTAAAAAAAGCACCACGTTCAACAAAATACTAAGTGGGATTTTCAAAAACCAAACCCATCTTTTTAGCGCACGTCTCCATCTAAAATGAAGTTCAAAATTCACATCCAAATCTGGTTGAATGAATGTGGAAAATTTAAGTCATGTTTACCTAAAAATAATCCGTCACCAATGTTGCGGGTCCTTCTGCTTAAATGGAGGAATTTAATAGTCAAGGTTGGTATCCTCACTCACTAATCAAAAGCAAGTAAACAATTCAATGATTTTTTTTTCCCCCAACCAAATAGTTCTTCCAACTAGACTTCTAACTTGTTATTTGTCCCTTTTGTTTAATTCTGTTGATTGTTGGAGAGTACTTACTTTATATTTGTGGACGCCAGTCCAAAATAAATGTCAAACATAATTTCCAAGCCGTGTATCACCAACAAAAAATAAGTTCAAGGAGCAAATCAAAAAGGGATTGATAAAGATGCCAGAAGATTGAATAAAGCATTAAGTAAACTATGTACACAAGTAAAGCTGACTATTCCATGGTGTCATTACACATAAATCTCCTTCTCTGCTTTCATGTCTCCAACATCAGATTGGATCCTCAGGAAAGAAACAAATGTTTAAAAGGGGCAAATGGGAGGAATTTACAAGAACTTTGAGTTGTCTCAATGACTTCTTCCATATGCCACCTTTAAGAAATGACAGTGTTCCTAAGTTAAAGTTATTCTTCATTCAGATCAAGGTTAAAAGCCAAGAATATTGTGAAATTAACCTAGGTGGGGGTTTCTATGCACATGGAGGTGAGCTAAATAAAGTTCATCATTCCTCAGGAATAGGATCTAACCAAGCCAAAGTTAACAAAAGATCTGGACTTGAATAGACCACCAAAAAGGAATCTAGTAGGAGAATCTTGTGATGCTGGTTTTAAGTCTTCAGGGTTGCCCTTCACCTTAAGTATAGTCTGGCCAATTGACTGTCGGATGGAATCAATTATTTTCGCATCAACAGGATACCCAGATGCACCACGAACATAGAAAGTATTGACAGCTTTGCCTGATTTAGTTGCAACTTCTGCTCTCGTTACAGTGAGGCTATTTTCCCGGAAGATCCGTGTGACATTAGATAGCAGTCCAACTCTGTCTGTAGTGCATAATTCTAGCTTCAATCCCTGAACATGGAACAAACTAATCAATGGGAATGTTCATAAAGATTATGTTTCATTGGGCTATTTTCTTAGAGTTGTATTTGTTAAGTGGAAAATCCATTTCAATATATCAAAGCACATTGTCATTGGCAGATGCATGTAAAAGAACATAATAAGACACAGGAGTGGATGACAAAGATGAAAGATTCTTGCCTACAGTGGGTCTGCTAGCATGGTTGGATTATGACAACAGAAAATGATAATCACAAAAGAAAATTTTATATTTATTCTCAAAATCATCCCAGTTTCTAAATAAAGGGCAACTTGAAATTTAGTAAGAGACGAGGCTAGGTAATTAGTTTGTTAATAAACAAAAAAAAATGCATCATTTTAGTAAATCTATGGAACTTCTTCGCATAAAATTTAAAACGGTAACTCCAAAATCAATATGTGATTTTGCACCGACCTCAGAAACTCTTCTCTCAATAGCTGCTTCTAGACACTGTATCACTCTTTCTTTCTCTGCATCTGATTTCACAGGGGATCCATCTATATGTCTGATAAAGTATTCCTACAAATTTATCCCATCCAAAAATTAGAAGTAACAAAACTAAGTGAAATCCAACACATTTTTTATCCATAGAATCACAGACATCAAGAGGTAAATAGAAAAAACAAAAAATACCTGATATGCTTCTGGTCCCTCAGCATCAATATTGGCGTGAAAAACAACATACTGCATATCTGTCAAAGTGCAAACTGTATCAAAGAGAAGCTTTGGCCTATCTTTACTCGTAATTGTAACCACTGAGTAATCTTTGTCATAACAGTTAACAACATTCACATTAGGCCTTTGCTTTTCATCCAAGGAATCATCATCAGTGCCAGTGCGTTCATAGTCCCTATCAGCAAACATCATTTGGTGAAGCCTCCTCTCAGTGTGGGTGACATCATGTGAAACCTCAGTCTTGGCCAACCCAGATTTGTTGCTCCCCTTAAGTACATTACACAAAAGCTCCTTAATCACAGAAAGCCTATCTGGGTCAGTGATTGCACCCCCTGTTTCTTCATCAGTCACTTGCATCAGGGCTGCAGCCCTTGTGTTATGAGTCCACACCTCTGCACTCACTACATTGCATTTAAGGTGAGTGAGAACAGCACTAACTTCAGAAAGTAGCCCTGGCCTGTCACTTCCAGTTAATTCTATTGCTGTGTGGTCCATCGATTGTTTAACCCCAACAGACCTCATTGAGGATGCAAAGCAAGCTTCTGGCCCAAGACACTGAAAGAGAAAGGTAAAAAACCTAAATAATCAGATGCCTGTGAAACATAAAACCACAGAAAAAAAAAAAAGAAAATATCACATACAACTCAGCTCACCTTTCTAATATAATCTAGAATCCCTTCATCAGTAATCTTGTTTCCATCTTGATCAGTAACATTAAAAACTGTTCAAATAAGAAAAACAAGGACACATGAGACTTTATCTTCATAGTGAGAAATGAAAAAGGTAAAGATTTTAGAGGGGTGGTGTTTCTCGGGGAGAATCTTACCATCCATAAACCAGCAACCGTCAGAAGATATGTAGGCTTTAGTTATAATAAGGTTAAGATCCGTAAGAACTTGTACGACTTCGAGAAGTATTCCATGTTTGTTGGCACTATCAACCTGCAGAACCACAAACCACAATGAGTACCAAAAAGCCAAGATTTGGTGTCTAAAGAGCACCCAAAAAGCAAAGAATTAGAGCTAATACCTGTATAACAGTTGCATTCTTGCAGGCTTCATTATCAATCACAACCCTGACAAAAGGGCCGTGAACAAAGTGGTGTAAATTTCAAACTCTGGAAATTTATTTACACTTGAAAAAAGAGAGAAAAAGAAGAGAAAGGAGGGGGGGGGGGGGGATTGGCTTTATCTGTAAGAAAAGAATTTGAGGGGGTGTTAGTACCTGGGTGGATTCATTCTTCTGATGAGTTTCTCATATTCATCATCACTGTCATGTGAATAGCTCATGCTCAGCTCTGAAGAGAGAAAAGAAAATGGAAATTATTTCAGATACAGAAACAGGGATAATACAGACCAATAACAGAACAAAGGAAAGTTTACAACCGAATCACCACAGCCAATCAAAAAAGAGATACTTGAACTCAAAAAGGCAAAGTAAAAGAAGAGAAATTTAAGCAAATAACCCTTAAAAGGACTTCTTACAAACATCTTTGGAATCAGAAAACTGACCCACCCACCCCACCCACAATGAAGAGCTCAAAAACTCTGTCCAAGGAAGCACCAAAAAACTTTGTCTGAGCCAAGTTTTCAATTAAAGGTCTCAAAGACCAACAACTTAACAGAAACACAAAAACTAAGATACGTTAGCCAAAAAGAATAAAACAGAAAATAAGAAAAACACTGAAAATAAAGAAAACCCAGAAAGCACGAGAAACAAAAACAATAACAACAACGAAGTTAGCACCTACCCATTACGATTCTTGAAATTGTCTTTTTTCTCGGTCTTGGTTCAACACAACAAGCCTTCGCTGTTCTAATTTGTTGAATGGATATAAACATCAACAAAGTAACACTATATATATATATATATATATAATTATATATATACACGCGCAAGCACAGGGGTGACTCGATTAGAAGAGATCTTATTAGTCCCCGTCTCTCTCTTGATCTCACTCTCGTTAAAGGAAACAAAAATATTTCAGGAATATTTAATTACCATAATCAATTAAAAATATCCCCGATGACTCGTTAGTTTACTAATTAGTCACCAGACACGATGCTCCAAAACCCGCTGATTGAAAATCAATTTAAAAGCACCCCCACCACACACTCTCTGACACTTCTTTTTTAATTTTTTTTAGTTTTCGGTTCGCTATTTTCAGTATATATTTAGTAAGTACCCAAAAAGTGTAGACGTCTGCGATTCTAAGACGACCGAGGCGTATGTTAGCCACCCTCCCAAGGTTACGCTATTGTACGCTGGTTGCGTTGTGCGAGAGAATTAGGCACGTGATGGAAAATGTGTTCGGAATAGGATTATGATGTTCCACGGTTTCTGGAGAGGCCGATTAAGGATGTGTGATTTGGAAACAGGCGGCAGATTACGAGTGGCTAATAGAGATTTTCAAATTGGCAGAGTTTCTGATTCGACTCTTTAGGATATAGCTTAGGGGCTGTCCCTAACTTAGACCGGTCAATTTTGTGAAATATTATCTTTTTTAATTACTGATTACTATGTTATTAAACAAAATTATCTTTTTGTTCGTACTTGTAAATCTCAACTTCTCAAAACAAATTGCATTGGGTTAATCAATTCATGAGATGAATACACATCATTCAAATAAAAATCAATCAATTTTTAATCAAGGTTAATTAAATTGGAAACAGTTTATATAAATTAATTTTTCTAATCAAATTGGAATTAATATTTAGATACAACTTCTTTTTTCCCCACGATTGAGATTATTAAGTGAAACATTTAATATAATTAGTGACAGAGTTAAGATGTTGCATAATTTTTTTAATTTTTTTCATCTTTTTAAATTTAAATACTTTTTTTTACCTCGTCTGAGCTACCTCGAACTTGAATTTAACTTGCCAATCAATACTCAAACAAAAAATTATTAAAATAAGACACGTTGAAAAATATATTTTTTAATTATCTTATTCTCAACATGATTTTATTTGGTCTTAAGAAGACAGCCTAAATGATTTATCTCTCGATGATTTGTCTTGTCATAAAAACAAAGAGGTCAAATTTTTGAATTCTTACACCGACCTAGATTGATCAAAAAAAATTATAGAGTTGCAAAAATTAAGATCTTCATGCGCAAGTCAAAACCTGACTGTTGAACTTTTGGATTCAATTTCTGGGTATTGACCTGCATGCATGGTTCTCTAGAAACTTGAAGTTTTTTTGAGCAAATTTGTCATTTACAAAATCAAACACATTGAAACGTTCCATCCATGTAATGTCACATTTATATCGAGAAGGCGAAGCACTTGTAAATTCCATAGGATGTCAATTTATTGCCAGGTTATATTTTATTATATATAAGTTGCATGAAATGTTATGATATCGGGTTCATTGTTAAAAACGTGACCTTTAATATCTTTTTTATTAAAAATACTGCATCCATATAACGATTAACGACTACGACAATAAATAAATTTGGCAAAAATATACAAACATGTTAAATAAAAGTATCTCAACATAAGTTAAGCACAAACTTGGAAAGAGATCACAAATAAAATCAACTGGGAATCTGAGTGGAATTGGCACTCAATCAAAGCTGAGATCGGCATCGTGTATCTTTGTTATTTTTTTATTGTATCAATACTTTGACTTTTTTTCTCTGAAGATTTTATATGCAGTACAATAATTGAACAAATACATAACATAACTGTTCTTTCTCACAATTTCATCGATATATTTAATAAAGTTATGGAAAGAGCATAACATTATGGTCGGTTTGAATCAAATGTAGGAGACAAGGCAACAGGTTTGTAAATCTCGTGCCATACAAAGCTTCCATTTTAAGTATACTTGTAACCGTTGTAATTTTACTTAATTTAAAAAAAATACAGTATCTAAAATATTTGGTAAGTAAAATTAACCATATTAATTATGAAATAAATCTTACAAATTATTCTTAAATTTGTTGTTACGTTGTATCAATTAAGTTGGTAGATGGTATATATACCTTGTAAATAATTAAAATAAATCTAAAAATTGAATCTATCAAATCATTCTTTGAACTTAAAAAAAATACAAAACAAAACAAAATGGTTAAGTAATTAAGGCAACGGGGGATATAAATGCCAGCACATGGTGGTGGTGAAGCGCTTGGGTCAATATTAGTGTGAGCGCATACACGCGTGTCTTAAGGTGGATGCCGGCCTCATGTCCGTTGCACGTGGCCCCATCCATCTCTTCTAATTAACCTTTACTACTCATTGATTAATATATATATATATATATATATATTGCTAATTTATTTAATTAATAATTCATGATCCAATTTCTGTATTGGGTTATGCACTCCTTAATTTGCTGTAATATGTTTGGAGACAATTCATACTTGCCCTCTGGTCTTTGATTATGGAAAAAACAATATAGGAAGTGTTAACACCCATCACATAAAAAGTTATTTTAAATAACATATGACACAATCACGTGAGATTATAACTTAACTTACTTTAAATAATATTGAAATTGTGGATCAATCAAATAACATCTCATTATAGTATCATCCACCATAAGATGAGTACTATTACTCGCTAAATCATTATTCCTTAATTTTATTTTTACCTACAATACAATACATTGGTTGTAAATCAAATGTATAAATTCAAAACAAAAAAATAAAGTTACATGTGTCTTGTCGAATTATTTAACGAGGGTACTTGTAATCGTACGTGCTGCTTTGGTCCATCATCAGTCCAATTATAATTTTATTTAAAAAAGAAAGAAAGCATGATTTACGCAACTACGGTTTCCGAAAACTCCATCGATGTTGGAATATTTTTGGTGTCTTCCACCTAAATTTCGGTCGGCGTGATTAAAGTGATTGATTGATTGATTGGTGGTCGTGTGGTACTACATCTAACTATCTAAGGCGTCGTGTGTTAACATGTGTAAATCTAAATGAGCCACACTACTCAACTCCCCGGAATTTGTCCCGGCACTTTGACAAACATAAAAACAAGTGGAATGAGATTGCAATTTTGACAATATTAATGCGATATATTCATAAATGTAACGCGATATCAGTGTGAACCCCCTGGCCATTCGTTCGAGTGGCGTCCTAATATGCACCCATCTTTTAGCAAATGCATGTAATGACCTAGGCCACCCGTCTTCGAAATGACATTTCTTTATAATAGCCAAAACATTTGATTGATATATTTCATTTCCATGTTACGAGTGAGGGCAAATTAAAGCACACGTGTTAATTCACAAATTTATCTATTTCTCGTTTTTACTTTTTTTATTGATATATTTTATCATGAGTTTGCACTTGAAACATATAATGGATTGAGAAAAGAAAAGGATGCCATTTTGTTGTATATCTATGTTTTTTTGGCACTAAACCAGGCAGGATGAGAAGTGCAAAGGTGATTTTGATTGGCACAATCTCACTTTGTGAAAGCAGCCAAATAAAAATCAGACACTTATATTGAAGTGATCTTTTGAGGGAATCATAGAGTTGTTCGTGTTCTCAAAGCTTTACTCCTTATCCATTCGTTATTTATCATGTATCTATAAATATTATCTATTAATTGGAATATATATTTGGCAAGAAGTGAATGAAAATGTGTTCTTAAAACACCAAGGCTTTTTTCCCCTCATGTAATAATCCACTTTTTTTTTATATATAATTTTATCGTAAATATTCATTATATAAGAGAATGATTAAATAAATAATTTTACATGTTACGAAATTTCATCATCTAATTAATAATTTATCCATCACTTGTTATCAAGTCTTTTAAGACATTCAATTCAAAAATGTAGAAAGAATTATTGATGGACTTTCATGAATTCTTTTTATTTATGAGAAAAGTAATGATTGGAATCTCAACATTTGAGTTCCAACGCTATGTGTCACTTATTTATTGGATGATGAATTTTATAGCTTATAAAATTATTTAAACACCCCCCAATGAATGAATAATACATCAATTAGAACTCAAAATAGAACTTAAATATTGGATACCTACCATTACTCTTAATGAGAAATATCATTCAAGCATGTAACAATAAACCACGTGCAACAACAGTCCACGATTGGAATGGATGAACCCATCGTTTGACGAAACCGCGGCTAACTACTAATAACGACCATTCTAACTGTCTTCCACAGAGCATCATCAGCGGTACAAATTAATTAAACAACTAATCAGGGTTAACTTTTAAATTCATTAATACAACTCACTAGTTACTACAGCTTTCAGTCAGCGGTCAAAGCGGACTAGACTGACGGTGCAGATGCTGCGCAGAGCTAGTTGGTATGTATTTGTTTAATTAATTTTTAACTAATTTTTTGGGGACAAGCAAAGGTGCACGTGACATGCGGCAGATGGGTTATCAGCTTTACATGTGGAGCCAGCGTGGCATGGCAGTCGCGCACGTAACACGTGTGAGTCATAATATTCTTTTCTTTTCTTTGTTCTTCTTAGACTTAAATAGTTAAAAAAAAGTCATAGCTATTTTTTATTTATTTATTTATTTTGTATATATAAAATAATATGAACTCACAGTCACAGAGGTCTTATGGAGCACACGAAGGGTCGTTCTCATCTGTTGCCAATTCATCATCCACGAAAGAAAAAGCTAAAAAGTTTAAAGATGGGGTGCGATTTTGACGTCGGCAAATGGGCCCTTTTTCTTTTTTACGAAAAGTTAATTATATATGTATATTAAATATTAAATCTTTTTGGATGTTTTGGTTTAATTTCCAGTTGGGCACAGTTTAGATTGGAACCTCTTTTTTAGGATCTGGGTCCATTTCCGGATAGTGGACCCCATGTTATTGGAACATGCTAGCGGTGTATATAATTAATTATCCATTTTTTTCCTTCTTTTTTTTTTTTTTTGGTTTTCTTTGGCACAGGTTTTATATATATAATCCAGGGCCCAAAAAAGAATAATAATAATAATAAAAAAAAAAACTAGTTTTCAAAATCCTTAAGAGCCAATGCTTCCCGCCAAATTTAGTTAATAAAAAGTTGTTGATTTTAGTGGAGAGACAATTTTATTTCTGGAACAGATGCCAGCGGCGTTTGGAATTATTAGTTAGGATTAAACAGGGGTGAAAGGCAAAGGGGGAGAAGACGCAGAGATGCAAAAGGTGGTGGTGGTCCCCGAACGCAAACAAGGTCGGGGTTCTGTCCTCAACACAAACACAAACGCGCCCACGTAACAAATGAAACGACAGTCAGACCCACGTCGCGTCGGTCCCCACATCGTCCACACGCCATCTTGAGTCTCCAAAGATCTTCCTCTCCAACTTTTGAACTTGATTGATATTTGATCGATCGATAGATAGATAGATTGATAGATACACTAAAATCTGAAAGCATGCAAGTTGGTTTCTCTGGTGACAGCTGGCTGAGAAAACGAGGCTTGGTTTTTAAATCATTAATTTGACGGCTGATTTTGATTTTTGTTTTGTTAATTTCCGAGAAATTATTTTTACTTTACCAAATCCTTTTTTATTTATGATTCAGCGACACAGTACACAGCAGTCTAGTAGCAAGATTCGTCGCATGCAGCAGGGTCTTGCTCTTCGAGTCTTGGCTCTTCAAAAATCAAAATCAAAATCAAATGCATTATTGGTTCTAGTCTACGCTCTAGGTCTAGCTACTCTAAATAAGCTTTTGCAGTGTTATGGATACGGCTACAGATTCTTTTTCAGCTTTTCTTTCTACATAAAAACATGTTTGTCCTAAAAAAAAAAAAAAAAAAAACATGTTGTAATTACAAAAATAAAAGGAGTTGGGTATTTTTATTTATTTATTTAATTTATTTTTTTTAATGGTAGCTAGGTCCTGCTAAGTTACAATATCGTCGTTAGTTCGTTGCATACATGTTACCACGAGACTATGTGTTTGACAATCAGAATTGTGTAATTTTTAATGCAAATTTACGATAAAATTTGTGATCATGTCACGCTAAGTTGACTAGTGACAAATTTATATATTTGAGTTTTATACGATTAAATTTAAGAAATTACATCTTTTTCATTAAGATTATAGGGTTCTAGCTAGCTAGCAAACAATTTGATAATAAAGATAACTAATCAACTAATACAAAGAAAACAAAATTTTATTTATTTATTTTTTATTCTTTTGTAAATGTAATGTCTACGTTGCAATCAATAGATGAGAAAGCAGACTGCTCATTGATGCTTCACCTACAGAACTACTTCTCACTTAATTAGGTGGCATGCCATCTCCATGCATGGAACTTTTTTTCGTACAAGAAGATGTACAAATTAAACAATTTTTTTTTTAACATATAAGAAGCTGGATTTGTGATTGTGCATGTGAAGCCTAATTAGTAATTATTAATTAATATAATCGCTGATGCATTAATTTGTGGATTAATGACCTTAATTTGTTATACATGTGTGTATATATATATATATATAAGGTAGTGTAAGCGTAAAGTTTGTGTTACTAAGATTTTTATTTAATCCATAACATTATGATTAGTGAGTTTTCGAAAACATAAGAGTCCCCAATATGTGAAAGCATCATTGAAAATGGAACGACGGAAATATTATTAATTTGAGATAAAGCTGCTAATGCTATATATTCACGTTCAAAAAGATACTTAAATGGACATGTTGAAGAATTTGATCACTTCGTTAGATTCATCTTCTTAATAATTCAGCCTATAAAAAGTATTTAATTAGCTAGACCTACTGCGTACCATCATGAACCCTAATGATGAGAGAGATACACACAAACACTTGAGGTGGATTGAAAAGCACGTCACTCAAGACTCAAGAGTACAACTATTCAACAGCAGCCACGAGAAAAACACACAAGGCAACGTACAACAACAGAATTATACAGAAGCACTAACAACCAAATAATGAGTATCGTTCATATTAGTTAACTACAAACTTCGTGCCCACCTATATAATTAGCTTTTACAACAAAATACAATATATTAATTAATGAAATCCAACTTTAATTTGCTTGGCATAAAAGCTACACATGGATAGTCGTTTGATAAAACGATTTGTTAGTTGAGAGGTCGGTAGGATAAGAACTACCTAGCTAATTCGTAATAAATTATTTAAAAGCAAAACTAGGTAACGAAAAGCTTCGTGCATGGTCTTTTGACATTGCCAAGATGTGTGTGTGTGTGTGTGTATGTAGCTTATTAGGTTTCATGGCACGAAATTTTCATCGTTTGTACTCGGAATTAAAGGGGAGCGTAGTGCTTTTTAGTTACAGCCATCGCTTTCAGTACTTGATCTTCATTCAGTGAATAACGAATATTAAACTGTGTGCTATATATGATCGTGACAACGTAACGAGAGAAATTAAAATGGAGCATGAGTATCACGTTGCACACCAACATACAATATTATCAATTGGCAAAATAAATAAATAAAAAAATTTCAATGGCTTAAATGTGTTTTCTTGATTTGGTTCGCCAATACTATTGAAATGAGATGATTCAAAAGTAACTCATATGGCCGGCTAGGCATGGGGAGGGGATAAATAAAATTTCATTGGCTGTCAGATCCAGACATGTTAAGCGTTAAATCATTAATAGGGAAGGTAAAATTATTGAATTGTCATTGAATTTTTGTAGCTGGGTTTGTACATTTGCCAGCTTTGATACATTTTCAGCATATACAATGCCGTGGCTGACTTCAGGTCACTTTGTTGCTGTTTCCATGCCTCAGTGAATTGGGTGGCTGACATCTAGCATTTACTTATTGAAAAAAAAAAAAAAATTGAAAGCCCATTAATTTGAGAACATGTCTTGGTAATCTGTAATAGCTAGGCCTCTGTTCACAATTAACGAATACTGAATCATTTTCATCTTTTCGAAATTTAAAGATACACGTGATGCATTTGCAGATGCCTTTTCAGAAGAAAAATGTTTCATTGTCTCATTTAAAGTTCCAAATTAAAGTTCTTCTTGGCTGAAATAATTTGTAAATGATGCATTTTCTTTGGCAGATGTAAGTATGTAACCCTCTTCTATTGTTCAGACTTCAGCGTACATATAACACATCTATTTTTATGCAATGGGAGAGTCGGAGAGCTGCCCTTGGCCTTTACTCACAGAAAGGGTGCAATCAAGATATTAGTGAGGTACGTTTAGAAAATGGCTGTAAAGATAAACGAGGGCATCGTTTAATTTATATGATCAAAGACAAAGCCCAAGCACTTTGGGCTGCCTTTTCACCTCATCTTTTAGAAAGGAATGGTTATATTTATTTAACACTTCATCCCCACTTTTCGATTAAACCTTAATGGTACATTTACTAATTTGTAATCAGAACGGATTGAAATCAGAATAAATTATTATTGAAATCAGAATAAATTAGAATCGAAATAGGATTGGATATTAGAATAAATTATTTATTTTAGTTGTAGGAATCAGAATCGGAATAAGAATGAATTGTATTACCATTTATGTGTTTACTTTGTCTTAAAATCGGAATCGAAATGAGCCAAATTGTTATAAGTTACTAAAAAGTGCTTAATTGACTATTGTCACAATTATTATTTTGTATTTTAATAATTATGATTATTATTATTAATTATTGCTAATAATATTATTATTAACATTAATAATAATTAATTATAATATTTTTTTATCATTAATATTCTAATAATAATAATAATAATCATCATCATCATCATCATCATTACAATCATCCTAGTTGTCGTCATCATTATCATCAGCAACAATAACAACAACAAATCATCATCATCATCATCAAATCGAAATCGGTGGCAGTTGGCAACGTGATAGCCACCGGTGGTGGTGGTGGTTTGACTTCCGCAACTGACAGCTGCTGCTGGTTCAATGTGACCCGTTGTTGGTGGTGGCTGGACTTCATAAGTGTCGTCGGTTCGAATTGGAATTAAAAACATAGAGTTGAGGGCAAAAAAAATCATTTCTTGTAATGGGGTTTTAATTCCCAACCCCTCAAAACGAGAACTCTAGGAATGATTTGTAAATTTGTGGATCTTGCACGAGTTTCATCTTTTTATTTTTTAATTATTATTTAAATTAATGATAAAATGGGAATTAAAAACAAACAGTTGGCCATTGGGTGACAAAAAAAATCATTTCTTGTAATCGGGTTTTAATTCCCAACCCCTTGAAATGAGAACTTTAGGAATGATTTGTAAATTTATTGGTCCCGTACGATTTTCATTCCAATTCTTTTTTTTTTTTAATTACGTGAGATTATTGTTCAGATTGTAATTCATTTTGTATGAGACTAATACTGATATATTTACAATCAGACTATTACTGAGACTAGACATTAACTCTTATATAACACTGTCCATATTTTAACACTTTCTAATATTTGAGGAACGTCTACTCCACTCATATTTCGAAAGGGAGTAGACTGCCTTCATTCAATTATATTCCCATAATTGAAGATGGAAGGAACCTCCCACAATTCGAACCTTACCCTTACAATTTGTGAGAGCATGGGCTCTACCACTCGGCCAAAAGTCTAATGGTGATTTTCATTCCAATTCTAAACCTTAATTTTACAAGTAAACGCGTTATTGATTCCTATTCCAAAATTTTCATTTGGATTGCTAGTAAGTGAACACACCTTTAATTTCTAAAACTATTCTTGTAAAAATAATTTAAAAATTTTATATTTTTACTCTCATCTGCTTCATCATTACCGTTCACCTTCACCTATTTTCAGCATGTAACGTCCATGGCTTCCTTTAAAAAAAAAAACATGGTTTATATCGATCACATCTACATGCCCTGGTGATGTGGTGTTTTTTTTTTTTTTTGGAATAAAATAAGTTGTAAGACAAATAAAAAACTCGAAGTTGATGCAAACTCCTCCAACGCCAGCAGCCAACTAAAATATCTAGAATTTGTCAATTACCCAAATTCGTCGGCAGCAACAAAATAAAATAATTCAGAAACAGTGGACTGAAATCTGAATGAACAGAGTGACAGGAAAGCGAAGAACAGAGCAACTCAGAATGGTAATGCTGAGAGAGTGTACGTAGATGAGTGAGAATAAAAAATTTTAAAAAGAACATTTTTACTTTTTAACAAAGCTAATTTTGAAATAAAACAAAATTAATTTGAAAATGCGGTCTGATGACATAAATTTGAGAATTCAAATACCGTTACTCTTGTGATAATGCATCAGCATCAGGCCTTAATCAATTTGATATGTGGTTTGGCTTGAAGGGTGTAAAACCAACAAGTAATTAATAATTAAAACAACAATATATGCAGCTGCTAATTAAATAAAGCGACTAAATTTCCAATCCAGAACCGTGAATTGTGTTGAGTGATTTGGTGTATAAGAAGACAATAACTTTGTATTCAAATATAGCACCCCCAACCCTCGGATAATTCATCCAATCTCCGACTTCTCCCTCGTGGGCAATCTTCCGCTTTTGTTGGTCTCCTAGTTGGTGAGACTGAGATTATCGAAGCTACATAATTTGACAATACAATCCACCAAGCCACTAGACACATCTTCCGGAGAAAATGGGCATCCCAGGAACTCAGCTAGCCCCCCTCAAATGAAGTTCGCGGGCTGCTCTTTCGTTTCCTCGTACTTACAAGAAGATCACCCTCTCAGGATTTTCCAAGCTTGTGTTCTGGTATCACAAAGCATGGTCCCAAATCTGCCCAAACAATTAGGTCCCTGCATTCTTGGGTAAGATGATCTTGTTGCAAGTATTATGGAAGTTGGGTAAGATGATCTTGTTGCAAGTATTATGGAAGTTGGAACTGTTGGGATTATATGCTCTTTAAAAGCATATTAATTTGTTTATTTATAATCAACATATTTTCTTATTAATAAAATATTTGAGATATTTTTTCAGACATCTTAATTGCATAAATATTTTGAATAAGGTCCATTTAATCATATTATATGTATTTATGTGACCATTATATAAATTCACAGAAGACATAAATACAAGTTATTTTATGATTAAATAAATTGAGTTCACAGTTGATAAATAGAGTTGGACGCTCTATTTATGTTTAAACTGTAGTAAATTCATTGAATTGTTTGTCTTAATCATGTATGAATTTACTGATGTAGTTTGACTATATTGAATCAGATTACAGATGAGATTTAATTAACCTTTAAATAACTGTCAGACTTATTAAATCTCATAGACATTGATTTTATTGCAATCTCAATCTTGAGTTAATTATAGTTTTATGTTTATGATTGTTTTTCCATTTGAGTTACCAATGGGTGCGATATCCATTTGTAGTCAAGATTACTTGGTATCTTGGTGGGAGCAATTATGAGTAGTAAGGTTATAGATTAACAATATAAAATTTGTACAACACATCTCTTGACGGGTTTTCGGTACTTGATCATAGAATTCTCTAGCCATAGTATGTCAACATAATTAGTATGTTGAAGATGATCATTAGAGAAAGCCAGTAAGTGTCAAAGAATAAGATATAATTAAATTGATTGGACAGTTGAGATATCAATTTAATTAGCGATGTGGTACAAAGGATTGTTCAGTAAAGAAATCAATGTGGCATGGGTCGAATTATTATTCGAGAACACTATCTTAGATAGCATACAATTATGAATGCCAGTTCTAATCTTTTAGTGGAATAGATTTAGAATTAAATAATTAAAAAAAAGAGCCTAAGTTTTGCACTAATAGGATATAAAAATGCTAATTCTTTCACAAAAGAACAGAGGAACCACAATATACATAATAGAGAAAAGAAATTTTTCACTCTAACTTTAAGAGAAAAATTTTCTCTTGTTAGTTGTTTTTCAGTAGTAAAAAAGGAGCTCACATGTCAAGTGCAGATCAAACTTGAGTCATAACCTGAAAGATCATTGGCGACGGATCGTGATCTAACAAAATTGGTGGTGACAGTTCTTGACTTAGGAACCCATATTACTTCAGCAAATGTACAATTTCTATATTATAGTAATTCTATATGCTGTATGAGAAATGCAATACTAATATTTCCACCGAAAAATAATTTCAATCCACTAGGAACAGAACCAGAAAATTGAGATGTTGGATGAACCATATTGGACATGATTGTTTTTTCGATCTTGAGTAATGCAGCAAGACAGACAGCAAAACAGCGAATAGCAAACAGCATCAAGACATGCAAGAGCACCGTCCTTAAGGCTAAATTCCATCCTTCATGGGAAGATTTCCCAGTCTAAGAGTGCATAATTGTGATGCCTGATGGAATTGAAGTATTGAATATTGTAACGGCTAGAAAATCCTTAGCTTAAGGCATAATAAACTCCTCGAGATTGAAATTACAATTATTGTGACGGCTAGAAAATCTTTAAGCCGAGATATTTCCTTCACCGTCCTCATCTCGTGTCAACGTTTCTCTTCACTCGTAGTCACAAATAACCGCGAGCTAGTGAAGTTGGCCAAGTTAATTATAGAAGTGCGCATAGGAAACGGCAAATGAAGTTTGAATGTGCAGGAGATCAGCTCAGGCCCAGCCCCGTACTTCATTTGTAAACTCACCAACTGGCTGGTGTAGTTGTCCCCAGGCCCAAAAACTGCAACTCTGCTCCCTATGTCTTTTATTTAGCCCCACTATTTATCTCACTGGACCCAATTTTTCTTTTTCAATTTCTCTTCGACTTAAATTACCCAAAAAGAATTTGAAACTTGAAAGTTAAAAGTTCTAAATTTTCACCACTAATCTTCTGTGCTTTTTCCTCTCAAATTTATCTACCCAAACTGAATAATCAACCTAGGACTAAAACAAGTGTGAATTTATTCTATGATGTTATGAACTATTGTTATTTCTAGACGGAATATCTATCAAGAATAAATGGTTAATGTTTAAAAATAACAAGATAATTTTTTTGATTTCAGTTTCAGATAATTAGTTCTCGTCAAAAAAAAAAAAAAAAAGGGTTAGGGACTCATCCACTTCCGTCAAGTCAGTGAATTGAATTTGCCTCCTTCATAGTTTTATTTTGGAGATAAAAAGAAAAAGAAAAAGGACTAGAGAGAGAAGGAAGCCATGGATCATTGAATCCAATCTTTTGGTTATGCTATTCATTGATTGATTCGCATCCAAGGATTTGAGAAAAATAGTATTAAGGGCGATTGTAGAATTTTGTGGGGTATGTTAAAATATTTAATCTTTTAATGATAGATATTAATATCGGCAGAAATTCTACAATATCTTTGAAGTATTATGTCAACTATACAAAATAATAATAATAATAATAATGTTGTAACATATATGTATTTCTTTTGAAAAATTAGCATGCAAGTGGTACTCATATAAAATTTAACTACGCATAAATATGCATTAATTGCTTGTATTATCTCTTATGTATTATATAATTCTTTCAATATCATGATTGGTTGAGATAAATTTTAGTGTTAAATATACCGATGGATTTTTATGCTACTAACACCACCTCAAAACTCCTTTTCAATCCCATTTTATTAATATATTTATTAAAATATTTAAAAATAATGTAATTTCTAATAACACCCCTTTCAAATGTAATAAATAACCCTAATTTCTTTCTTAACTGATTTCTTTCTCAGTTCTCATGGTTGTGGTATTATGAATGGGGTTGGCTGTTTTAACCCTAATAGACTTGGCAACTATTAATGTAAAATATATGTGAATTGTGAAATATGGTGTTGATTATGGATCTTGGCAACTATGAGAAATGGTTCAAGTAGAACAATCAAACAAGAAAATAATTGCCATAAAAATTGTACAATAAAATATAATTTATGAAATTCTTAAACATGTTTCAAACTTAAGACACACAAGTGGGGTGTGAAGAGCTTGTCATGTAGACTTTTTTTCTTTTTTTTCCCCTTTACTTATGTCTGAGTGTAATTTTAATTAAGAGTTAATTTCAAACAATCAAAAAAGTTTTAATAGAATAAAGTTCTTGTACAAACTTGTTTTGACTGAATTGATATGGCATAAATTAATTGGCCGGATGAAAATACAAAATAATAAAAGTAAATCATATAAACCAAGAGATATTTAATCTATCCAATTGAGTTATACAACATCAATTTGAAATTTATATAAGAGCTTACAACTCCTGTGTTTATAAACGTTGGACAAATGACTTAGAAATATTAGAATGACAACTAATTAAGGGTGTGTTTGACACATTGTATTGCATTGCATTAAGTATCATGTTTGGTGTAGTGTGAATTATATTATATATAATAATATGTTATACTATTATTTACATTAAAATTAAATTTTTACAATTATTAATATTTAAAGTTTTATAATTTATTTTTATTAGATTTATTATTCAATTTTTTAAATAAAAATAAAATTACTCACCGGCAGCCACCATAGACCACCATGAATCGCCGCCAGTTGTCACAAATATCCATTGACGTCATTTTTGGTACCATTGGAGTCCTCATTGCCGAAGTTGCTCAATAGTTCATGCATTTCCGGCAATGGAGCTTTCGTTTGCTGTAAATCAATGGACAATGGATTTAAAAGTTTAATCATATATCTACGAGGAACTAAAGCTTCGTTACCAATAATAACTGTATTGTTACCTAGATCCAACAATAAGAAATCCAACGATACCAAAATAAACTTCAATGGACATAACAAATCGATGGCTAATAGTGGCCGTAACGGTGATCAATGGTGGTTTCAATTAACCAAATATCCTTAATTTAAAAACTATTACAAATGATTAAAGAAAGTGATTTGATGAAAATTAATATAATAAAAAAATTGGGTAGGACTAATTGTACCCACCAAAATACTCTTCAAACCCATTTTCACATGAAAAATATTTATTACCAAAATGGTTATTAATGAATTTACTATTAAGGATAGAATTCTGCAATTAAATGAAATAATTTACACTCTACACCCATCTATAAACTCCTTTTTTCTTTATCACCCATCTTTATTCCTTAAACCTTAGAATTATTCCTCTAATTCATAAATCCAATTCTTAGATTGAGATATCTTAATTGTTGTAACCGCCTATCTTTGACTTTCTAGTTGGGCGAAAGTTTAACTTTTAAGAGTAAGGCAATTAAAGTTATGTGGCTAATTGCAAAACAATGTCTTCAACAACTAACAATGGGTTTTTGATCCCATGTAATTAATCAAAGTTATAGTTTAAAATGATGACTTCAATTCAATTTTTAATTTTGCTATTCGGTTAGAGATAACTCAGGAAATAAAGGCTAGAGAGAGAAATATAGACAAAGAAAGCTATTTTTTACAATTCAATCCCAAATACTTGATTTTATTAATTAATAATAAACTGCACATATTTGCTTGGCTAAAAACTCCACAACTAATATTTTGTTGAATTGATTTATATTAAAATTTATTTTCATGTTTTTATTAAGCTGCATTAAAAAACCTAACCAGTTGATATCTCTAAGTTAATAATGTTTAACGGGTTTATTTAGTAATTACATTAGGATAAAATTTAGTTGTTAAGGATATGTGGCACTTATGTGGATTTTAGAGTAAAATTTTAATTTTCAAATTTTTATGATAGGTTTAATGAGTTAATGGGTCTAAAAAATATTTTAATAAGTTCCAAAAGTCAAATTCAAAATCTAATGCTATGTGATATGTACCTGAGGGGGGTGCGGGTATATTTAATGCTGGACACTCTCATTAATTCAAAATTTAATACAATGCAATTTGTCTTTTTTTTTTTTCTTTTTTTAATTCTAAATATGGGATAGTATTACTTTAATAAGAAATAGTATTTTAGAAGTAATAATAGATATTTTAAATTTTTTATTTTAAATTTTATCTTAAATGATGTGTCATTCATTAAGTAATTGATAATTTTTTACAAAATTTAAATAAATTAATTATATTACCTCATTAATTAATTAATGAATGTCATATCTTTTAGAATAAAAAATTTAAAATATATAATACTACTTATATTTTAATAATATATAATGCACTGTTCCAAACACGCTCTAACGTTGTATTCTTGAACGCAAAGACAAAAGCATGTTCAAATTTCAGCCATCTACTTCCCTCCTTTCCGATTACAGATGCAGGGTATTAACTAATCTTCAACTTATTTTACTGTTATAAAAAAAATTATTTTATTGTTGGATTGAGCATTTTAATGTTATTTTAATAGCATATAATAAATATAATTTTTAAATAATAATTTTAATAAAAATATTTTAATTTTTATTATACAAATAGTAGATTATCAACTTAACTTTAAGTTTTACCAGATACTATTTATCAAATTTTTTAAGTGCTGTAATATAAAAATTATAGTATTTAATTTCATAGAAATATTTTAATCCTAAATTTTAAAATACAGAAAAATTCATAAAAAAACATAAATCATACAATTTTAACACTTTAAATTTTAAATTTATTTTATTTTAAAATTTATGAATTTTCTCAAATTTTTTCACATTTTAAAATCTCATTACCAAATGAGTGAGGACTATTCAATTTCAATACCAATAAGAACTTAAATCTATTGGCTGCAAGCCCGTAACTTACAGCTAATGTACATGACTTAACTGTAGCCATTTATTGATGTACAGTTGTCTGCTTTTACAAGTGACCGTTGGCATCTTTAAATTGTGACGTAATCTCCGACATCATGATTTATGTGAATCAGACTTACTATGGTACGGAGCCAATTAAAACCCTGATAAAATTAATTATTGTCACATGTGAATTTGCATATTTAAATATGGCCCTTATAAAATTAATTGTTTCACTATTAATCTTATTAAGAGATTTTGTTTTTCTTTAAACAAAAATTAAAAGTTTTTTTTTTTAATTTTAAGCAAATTGGAGCTTGAATATGGAGCTTAATATTTAGAAGAAAATTAATTTTATTAATACATATGAAAGAACTTAAATTTTAAATATTTAAAAGAAAATCAAAATTTTTAATACATATGACATAACTTGAATCTTCGATATGAAAAATGAGACGATAAGTCGATAAGCATGAAGTTGCCCAACACTCACACACACTAAGAGACCCATTACTAACTCTTGTAACTTTTTTTTTTTGTTTGATTTATATGAGACTATTGCTCAAGTTACAATTAACATTACATAAGATTACAACTGATATTTATAATAAGACAATAATTGGGATTAGTTTACATTAAATCGTATATAGCACTGCTCAGATTTTCTACCCTCTCAAATATTTGAGGGATATCGTCCACTCCACTCACATATAGTAAGGAAAAAGACTGCATTCACTCAATTATTTTTCTATAATTGAGGAAGAAATACCCCCCATAATACTTTTGTGAGTTGTGAGGGTATGGTTCTAGCCACTCGACTTGGTTACTAACTCTTGTAACTTTAACATTGCAGCAATTTACAGTTTAGTCAAGTTGAGAGAGAGGCCTATATGACATTTGCTATCCAAACCTTAAAGATGGCTCCTCTTATATGCAAGCTTGTCTATTTCCCTCTTCCAGCCATCTCAACTACTCATTAATCACCCTCTTAGGCTAAACCCATGCCCTTGTGAAAGTGGCCTCAGCGCGCACACATTCAAGCAAAATTCAATTGATTTTGAGTCCATCACATTTCAAGCAGCTACCACGAATTGGGAGTCAGACCTAACACATTCAATTGACTTTAAGCCAATCCAAAAAATA
Organism: Clausena lansium; assembly: GCA_030449835.1. Classification (NCBI taxonomy): domain Eukaryota; kingdom Viridiplantae; phylum Streptophyta; class Magnoliopsida; order Sapindales; family Rutaceae; genus Clausena; species Clausena lansium. The sequence continues at coordinate 5,598,506 of JASUUF010000195.1, forward strand.
AAGTATATAAGTTCAAATATTACGCCTGCACTAGCAACTGTGGAATAACTCAATTACTCAGCAAAGTCACAATCTTAAAATTAACGGATTAATTTTATTTATGAATATTCTAGAAGTGTTACATTAACAACAGAAACGACGTAAATTAATTTAAACACACAAACAACATAGTAAAGACAAACAACATCACCGACACAAAAGCAATGAAACATTAACCAGTCCACGAGTCTAAAACTTTAATCCAAATCCATGCAATTTTTGTTCAATGATTTCGTCCAAACGTTCTACCATTTCAGGTGTCAGGTAATTCATCCAATCTCCGACCACGCCTCGCCGGAAAAAGGAGTCGTACGCTTCGCCGGAGGACATTTTCCCGTTTTTGTTGACCTCCAAGTTGCTCAAGTTATGAAAGCTACATAACTTCAAGATATCATCCACCAAACCATTCGCTTCTTCTGCTGGCGAAAATGGACATCCCAAGAACTCAGCCAGCCTCTTCAAACGAAGAGTGGGCTGTTCTTTCATTTCTTCATACTTTAAGAAGAAAACCCTGTCAGGTTTTTCCATGCTTGCCTTCCAGTAGCCCAAAACATGATCCCAAAAGGGCCCATACAAACTCACTCCCCTGCAAAACTTATCAAAAGTTTCTTCAAGAGAATTTGTACCCTTTTCTTCAGGTCTCAGCTTGTTCGTAAAGTGCCAGAGTGACACAAAAATGTCCTTAGGGTTCCTACACAAATACACGAGTTTGGAAGCTGATGATGAATCTTTAACAGATGTAGGCAATGAGACAAAGGGCAAGTGAGTTGCAAAGAGCCTTGGAGAGGTCAAGGTGGTGAGATCAGGAACCTGATTATCAACATATAGTTTAAGCTCAATGAAGGGTACAAGCTCATGAGGATTGTTGGTAAGCAAAGGGTGGTTACAGGGATCATCAACATAACTCAAACGGTTGACTAAGGCAAATGTTATGGCCTTTAGCCAAGTGGTGCCTGATTTTGGAGTGGTGACAACGAGAATATCAGAATCGCGAGCTTGGAAATGTTTTTGACAAGCAAGAACACCTTGTAACTGCCTGCTTGGGTGCCAAAAGCCTTGGTATTGATAGAGATGACTGACAACCCAACCCATTTCTGCGGGAAGGGAGGAGATCAACTCCCTGCATTCTTGTGTAAGTTCATCTTCTTGCAAGTATTTAGGAAGGGAAGCAGATGAAGGTTGAGTTGGCACAGAAGTGGGCATGATTGTTGAAGCCTGAATATGCCTGAGAACCTGGGGTCTTAGTTGTGCGATGAGAAGGGGAGTTACTTGCCCTGGATTTGATCCAGTGTTGATTTTTTTGTGTTGCCCATTTATATAATGTAAATCTAGCTGGGAGGGCCAAAGTAATTTGCTAGGATAGGTTATTGGTAAGAAAAATGTGACATTATAGTGCCACTTCATTATTTTATCCTTTTCTTGAAAGCCGTATAATTTTATAACGATTTTTATCATCCTTCTGTTTAACTTTTCTGTTTTAAATATCAATTCTCTATTTATAAATATTAGTATACTTTTAAAAGAAATTCCTATAAAACGTGTCCAGCGAATGATATTTTTTTTCTCTGGATTTCACCACTTTTCCTAAGTGGTTTTTCTAATAATCTCTTACCCCTCTGAAAACAAAATTTTTACTAAAAAACTTATTTATTCCAACCGTAAAATCACTAACTTTTTGTTTGTGTTAAATTTTATCAACGGAAGATAATAAACTAATATGAAAATTGTTTGAAAAAAAAATTGGAAAATTCATAGGAATAAAGGGTTTTCTTAAGTTACATTTATTGTAACTTATAATCTAATTTTTTAGTGTAAAAATGAGTAACAAAATAGTGTAACTAAGTGGACTAATGGCCTAATGGGTGAAATTTTGCCGACTGTGAATTACATTAAAATGTAATTTAGTTGACCCCATGTCAATCTCTCTCACTTTCGTTAAAAAACTTTGCTGGGGTTGAGGCCCTCTATTCATCTCTTCGTAATTCTGCCCTGACTCACGAGATACAGGATTCCTATTTCTTATTATCAAATGGAGAGCAAGAGGGTTATGTTTTCAGAAAGTACAAACAACATAGAGAGAGCAACAAAATTAGTGATTTTTGCCAAATGAACAGCCTGAATTGCTTCTTTTTTAGTATTTAAATGGCTTCTTCTTCAACCTAAGGCCACGGGATTCTTGCAGAGAAAAAAGAAAAGGTTGGAGTGGCTTAAAATTTTCAAGGAAGTCATGAAAAGTTTGGGGATTTATTTTCATGGCAAAAATTGCAGAGTGATTTATTTTATAGTAATAGGCAAGAACCAATTTCACCCATCAATCAAGAGAAATTAAATGTAAATACCAAAGTTTAGGGACTGTTATGTACTTGATTGCCTCTAATGTAATTCTCCATAATCTTAGGCTTTAGTTGCTCATTTTTTCCTTGTATCAATATCTAATCTCTTGTATAAAGCTAGAGTATCCAGCAGTACAATTTTTATCTTTTCACCATTCAAACTTTTGTCTTAATATATAGTACAATTTTTTTCTTAAAATATTTTTCATATCCCTAGGTTTTAATTTAAATGGCCTTTTAATGACCAAAAATCCTAATTTTGTTTTCTCTCATTCATGGTTCCATGAAGTTCATAGATGTGAGGTCTTTGAGCTTGAAGGTGATAAATCCCTTTTATTTTAAACTTGTGAGAAGATTTTGATACTTGATTATGCCGGGAAAATTTGTGAGGACCATGATGGTTGACGCAATAAGATTAGATATGTGGTGCTTATGGGTGCGATACTTTATAAACTCACAATGTTTTCATAATGAATAGTTTTGTCTATAAGTGGACATATTCTCATGTCAACATTTTTACCATAGATGGTAATGATCCAAGATTTCCTCATAAAAATCGCGCATCTTGTGGATTTTTTCTTGTTTTACTTTTTTTAATTAGTGTTGCTTCATTATCACTTAATTATTGTTTGTGAAAGTTGTTGGTATTTAGAATATTTGATATTATTGGAAGTGCTTATTAACGGGAAGACATTCGGAATCTGTTGTGTTAGAAAAAAATTGCGAGTGTTTGAATGTCTTCATGATTTATTTGACTGAATGGTTGAAAGGGTAATCCATTGCATATTTAATTCACGTCCATTCTAGAGGGTTTACTTTCTTTGGGAAATTTCATCAGTTTAGTTATGATTTTAAATGAAACGATCATATTTATTATTTATGATTATTTTAGAAGTCTTAATTATTACATCAACAAGAGGAATGATGCAAAGATCAAGCACACAAACATGATATTGAAGACAAATTAACAACAAGAAGAACAACAATTAAAACTTCAATCCACTGCCATGCAATTTGTCCAGACATTGTAACTTTTCAGGTGTGAGATGATTCATCCAATCTCCGGTCTCTCCCTGACAAAAATAAGCGTACGAACTCTCTCAGGTGATCAGTATTCCACTTTTAATTTGCTGACCTCCAAATTGCTTAAATTATCAGAGCCACATAATTTAAAAATAAGAAAATTATCTACCCTCCACCTGTTTATTTGGGCGTTTTAAAAAATACACAAAAACTTTTATTTTTTTCACACACCACCTGAAATTAGCTTTTTATTACATTTGTCCACTTCCGTCTTAATGCCGTTAAAACGTGGATGAAAGGAAAAACTACGTCGCGTAATGGTTATTTAACTCACAGAGCAATTCAAAAAAAATAAAAAGGAAAAAACCATAACAAACCCTGACCCTCGCTGCCGACCTGAATCTCAAACTTCTGCTGTCAAATCCGCGGAGCCGCTGCTGTTAACCAAGACCTTTGCTTCACCAATCGCTGCCGCCTGCCGATAACGAGATCTAAACATGGCTATCAACTACCCGAATCCCAAACTTCTGCTGCCGAATTTGCAGTGCCGCTACTGATAACCACGACCTTTGCTTCACCAATCACTGCCACTTGCCGATAACGAGATCTGAACACGGCTCTCAGCTATCGCTGCTTCTTTCCAAATTTAACAGCCATCTTGCTGTCGCTGGTGCTTCCAATTTGTTGCTACCGAGGCTCGTATTGCAAGGAGGCAGCCATTACGTTATTTTCTTGATCATGCATATCTAATTCGCTGTTATGATCTTCTTGATGAAGTAGGAAAAGATTCAGCTGCTTTGTTTTATGGGTATTTTCAAAATCCCTTCTTTTGTGTCTATAAGTGACGCAGTGCGGAAGCGATATTAGATGTCATTCTAGCATACGTTCTTGAAATCTCAAGAAAGGGGATCTCACAAAGGAGAAAATTATCTCAATTGAGAAATTGCTTGAATATTATTGATGAAAGCTTGTGTAAAGAAACAAGCATAACAAACCTATTTATATTAGCTAAGATCCATCCTAGTCCTAATAGACTTATGATTCCTTATAAAAAAAGGAATATTAATTAAACAAGAAAATATTAAGCAAATCCTAATTAAACTAGAATTATAAATATGACTCAAATTAGTTTAATAAAATAAGAGAAATCCTAATAAGATACTAAATATTAAATGGATTCAAAATCTAGAATTCTTAATTTATTTTACCCTTTATGCTTCTTATATCATTCTTCTCCTCTTTGAAAAAAACTCGTCCTCGAGTTTTGCTGAAAACAAAAGACTATCTGGAGGATGAAACTTGTAGTATAGTAGCAATGAATCTTGGAGCTCGAATCATAATCTTTCACATCAATCTTCCTTGAAACTTGAATTGCTTCATACTTCATCGTCTTTTTGATCTTACTAGTCACTCTACGAAAAGGTAAAGTCTTGTACGAACGAATAACTTCTAAGCCTCTCAAGTCTTTTGCCAAACTTGGCTCAATGATCTCGCTAATTAACTTTATTTTGGCAGTCATATCTTCTTCAAGAATAACATTCTTATCTTCTATAGGAATAGGCATAACTATATCAATTATTGCAAGGACTTCTTAAATAATTGGTTTGGTCTTAACTTCAAAATCAATTATCCCTGCATGATCTTTTTGAAGGCTAATGCTCTTGTCATCAACTTGATATGATGAAATCATAACAATCATATTATCCTTGACAATAGTGGATGCCTCTTCAACTTGAGTTTCTTGAACTTCAATTGTACTATTCGAATCACTGCTCAAATTAATATAAGAGGTTACCTCATCTTGTGTAATTTCGGGTATGACTTCAATTATTTTATAATGCTCATAGGTATGTCTTTGACTAAGTTGAAGTTCTAATAATGACTCTCGAGATTCTCTTGTTGAATACTCCATTGCCTCAATGGAACGTTGTATTGATGCCTTCGCTGAATCTGCCTTAATTGAATCTTGCAATGCCTATGATGATCATCCAAGATGCTTTTCTTGTTGTTCATCTTCTATTTCTTCACCTTCTGAATCTTCTGAACTTGGAAAAGGTGGAGTAGCTTTTCAATTCCTATTAGAGCTACCTATTTCCTCAATTCCACTTGTCTTCCTTTGCTCACCAAAATTGATTCATGAATCAACAATTTCAACACCCTTAGCTTCCTGGTTACTTCTTTGGCCAAGTTGAATCTCTTTTAAATCTTGTCTCACACCAAGTAATGCTTCTTCCATTGCCATAATATGGGTTTGTAATGACTGTAAGGCTTTCGTTGTTTCGTGCCACGCTTTTGTTGAATGGTTCTGTGATTGTTCGAGTTTCTCTATCCTTCTTGTAATTTGATCTTCAAATTAAGTATTACTTTCCTCAAAAACCATTGTTGCTTTTTTTTTTGTTGTCTTTTTTTTTTGGTTTTTTTTAAGAAAATAAAAATTAAAGGACGATAATAGAATTAAAAGAAAATTTGGGCTAAAACTATAGATAAGCAAACGTTGGTGTTACCGGCGACGGTGGTGGGAAAAAAGGGAACGGAATGGTAGATCTGGAAGATTTGATGGTGGTGAGTGTGATGGTGGTGGTGGTTTGACTCAAATAGTTATGGATTGGCCAAAAAATTGCATTGAAGTTACAGTTGGAGGTTGGTTTCTGTTCCGGCGAACGCGGTGGCGGATGGCCGTGGGAGTTGGCTAGAAAGAAAGGGTTGACAATGATGCACAATTTGGGTGTGGTGATGGCTGGTAGTTCGCGGCAGCTGGCAGCGAATCTGGTTGCTGCGTTTGCGGTGGTTTTGTTTGTTTCTGGTGGCTTACGGCGACGGATCTGGGGTAATATGAGTTGGGTTATGATCGGCGGCATGTAGGCAGTTAGATGGTGATGGAGATCGACGGAAAGGATGAAGATTGATGGCGGGTTGTGGCTGTGTATGGTGGCTGTAAATGTGGTTTCGGGTGTTGACTTTTTTTTTATAGTGGATGATGGAGGTGGAATTTGCGTATAGAGGGTGGTTGATAGTCAGGAAAGTCCTGCTTGGCTCAGAGAAAGTCTCTGATACCACTTGACGCAGTACAGAAGCGATACTAGATGTCGTTTTAGCGTACGTTCTTGAAAACTCAAGAAAGGGGATCTCACAAAGAAGGAAAATATCTCAATTGAGATTGCTTGAATATTATTAATGAAAGTTTGTGTAAAGAAACAAGCATAATAAACCTATTTATATTAGCTAAGATTCATCATAGTCCTAATAGACTTATGATTCCTTATAAGAAAATGAATATTAATTAAACAAGAAAATATTAAGCAAATTCTAATTAAACTAAAATTATAAATATGACTCAAATTAGTTTAATAAAATAAGAAAAATCCTAATAAGATACTAAATATTAAATTAACTCAAAATCTAAAATTCCTAATTTATTTTACCCTTTATGCTTCCTACATCAATAAGTTAAGCTCATATTTGTGAACTTTTAGCTTATTCTCTGTTTGATTGCGGAAAAAGTTAGGGAAAAGGAATGAAAAAAAAGGTTGGAATTTTGTCTACTGTTATTTTGAAATGGGTGTGTATGATTTCAGCTTTTGTTTTTTTTTCTTTCCGAAAGATTTTTTTTTTTTTGTGATTTGGTCTCCCACATTTTTTTAATTGGTGCTGAATAAATTATAGATATACAGCAATACTTTTTAGGTTGAATAAATGTAATTTTTATGGATTTTTCCCCCCAAAACTCTGGATTTTCAATTTGCACTTGGAGCTAAAGTATGGCAGATTGAGCTTGCACTATTGTTGGATGCTGCAATAATTAGAGAAGTGAAAGTGAAAGAGAATAAATCCTTGAAAGTGAAAGAGAATAAATCCTTGAATCTGAGTCTTTTATTCAAAGAAAATTCTAGTTTGTGGGTGCTGTAAGATTTAGTTGTTTTGATTATTGCTTTTGCTTCATTTTGCTCTTCCTGTTAAGAGTTATGTTTTCTTGTGGGCAGCTTCAAGCTCATAAATTAAGTTTCAAGATTGTAACTTTTTTGGCTTTTATTTTGGGTAAGATTGTAATTTTTCATATGAGGGGTAAAAAAGTCATTTGATTAATATTATGTTAAATTTATTAGGGTGGGACTATTTAAACCCATCAAATTACTCACTAAACCCATTTATTAAAAAAACCCATCATTAAATTTTAAAATTTTATATTTTACTCAATAAACCCACTTAAATACCTAATATACCCTTATTAAATCCAATTTTTATAATAATCATTTATAAACCCTTAATAAATGTTTCATTAAATTCTTTTTCAAATGCTTTATCAAGCCCCTTGACATGGGTTAAAAAAAAAAACCCCCACTCACCTTCACCCACGTGAAAACTGAAAAACCAAAATCCAACACAAGGGACAATTTGCAAAGAGATAAACCCCACCACAGAACAAAATGAATGATTCACATGGGCTATTGAACAATAAATGGAGGGAATCCAATCATAATTTTGCGCCTCGTGTTAAACGACAAACATGTTCGTGATATTCCCTTATGTAGTTATGTTCAAGGCGGTAGTCTCTCTGAGTTACATTTACAGATTTACTGTGTGAAATGTGAACTAAAAACTGAAATTCAATCGATATATATTCTGTGAAGATTAAGGATCCAGCTACGGTAAAACCATACTTGTTGTTTTTTTGTGCTGTCATTTATGATTAGGAATTTTATAATTAGGGTTTAATAAAACTATGTTAATTGTTGAATATAAAGATAGGTTCAAAGAATAAAAATTATTATTTTTAATTATATTTTAATGTCCATAAGTGTAATTTAATTTAGGAGTATTTTAACCATAAAAAATTATTTTTTAAAATGAGTTTAATGAGTAGTTTGGTAGGTTCAAATAGTCCCACCCAATTTATTAACTGAGATAAGACAAAAATGGACGAGTGCAATAAAAGACTAACATTAAGTGCCGTGCTGAAAAAAAATAAAAATATTTGTGTATTTTTAAAAATACCCAAACGAACAAGTGGATGGTGGATAATTTCCTTTGAAAATATAATCCACCGTGCCATTATTCTCTAAATTCCTATTTGGTGAAAATGGGTACCACAAGAAGTGATGTGCGAGCCTCTTCAACTTGAAATGAATTATATTGTGGGCTGTTCTTTCATTTCCTCATACCTCAAAAGAAAATCACTTCGTCAGGTAAGGGGTTTCCAAGCTTGCCTTCCACTTCCAGTATCCCAAAACATGATCCCAAAGGGGCCCATATACACTCACTCCCCTCCAAAACTTATAAAAAGTTCCTTCAAGAGAATTTGGACCATTTTCTTTTGGTCTCGGCTGTTGGTAAAGTGCCAGCAGCGTGACACAAAAGTGTCCTTAGGGTTCCTGAACGAATACAAAGTTTGCAAGCTTGATGTAGGCAATGAGACTAAAGGCAAGTGAGTTGCAAAGAGCCTTGAAGAGGTGAAGGCGGTGAGGTCAGGAACCTCATTCTCAGAATAAGAGTTTCATCTCCAAGAAGGGTACAAGCTCTTGAGGATTGTTTGTGAGCAAAGGGTATCGTTTTGGTTTTGGGGATCATGATCACATAGCGCAAAGCAAACGGTTGACTAAAGCAAATGTCAAGGCCTTTTAACTAAGTGGTGCATCATTTTGGAGTGGTGACAAGGAGAATCTTTTAAAATCTTGAGCCTGGAAATGCTTTTGATAAGCAACAACACCTTGCAGCTGCCTGCTTGAGCGCCAAAATCCTCGCTATTGAAAGAAATAACTGGCAACGTAACTCGTTTCTGAGGGAAGGTTGGAGATTGAGAAAATCACATGGTTGAGTTGTTGGCAATGAAATAATTTGTGAGGAGTGTGTTAGGGCTCGAAAATGTAGACATATTATTGCTCAAAGCAATGTTATTGAGATCCGAGTTGCGCGCTGAGTGCAGAGTTTCTTGCCCCTTGTCTTTTTGTATCAAGTGTGTATCTAACAAAATTAATTAAACCAACCCATATCGCTTATATAATGTATTATTAAATAATAAAATAAATGTATATCAAGTTTGTCTAATACGCCTTTCCTTACTGCTGTCAACAAGAAACACATATTGAAATGATCAAGACACTACCAAAACTTGAACCAAGAAAGGTGATAAATTGACAGATTAAATAATATTTGTTGATGAAAGAATGAGAACAACAATGGCAACTAACAGGGGTGGATAAAATTGAGTTCGGATTTAAGGTTGATCGGTTTGGAAAAAAAAGTTATCCGAACTCAATCCGATCATGTAATTATACGATCTAATTCAAGTTAGTACAGATCGGATCGGATAAAAAAAAATTGGGTTGAGTTCCGATTGAATCGGAATAGGCTTAGATCCGGTATAGATCGGGTTCGGGTCACAAATTATTAGATAATGATTTGGAATGTCACAAAAAGTAAGTAATAATGGAAACCACTACATGTGAAAAAAAAAAAAAAAGTTGTCACAAAATGTCATCTCGGTAATCCAAAAATTTTGCTTCATATTGACAGAATAAGGTCACAGAAAGTAAGAAATAATGGAACACACTACAGTTCCAAAAATCAATCAACATGGCCCTCATTGCAATTGCAATTGCAATTTTCACACTGGGGACCAACAGAAACTAATATAGTTTTCAATCCCATCGATTGTCTGTGGGAAGCTGGAGCCAAATAAAAAGCCAAAGTGGTGACACAACCTTGGATGGCATGAGTCAAACAGTAAATGAAATTATGGAGATGCAAAAGGACGACAATTCCCGGAGATGCAAAAGGACCACAATTCCCTACAAGCTTTCTCAACATCTATTTCAATAACAATAAAGATATAGAAGTCTCTTTTCCCATGTTCTTGAAAGGATTCATTGCTTCTAGCCATGTGATATCAAACAAATCTTAGGCCCACAAGTAGCTTTGGCACCTTATCAATCTCTAATGGCCAACAGACCAAGAATGCAAGCAATTAGTAACACAAGTAACATTTTTTTGAGATACTTTTCATAAGCAATTTGAACCTGAATAATTAATAGGAATATATATATTTAATCCCGTTCGTGGTCAGCCATATTTGTATGCTTTCTTTCTAAAACTACTAACAAGTTACAAAAAATAAAATAGAGAGAGTTATCACTGAACCTTTTTTGTCCAACTCTGGGTATAATGCGTATTACATTCATCTATTTTATGCTAAACTCAAACTGTTAAAATTGAAATCCGTAAATTTTGAAGATAATAAAGACATTTTATGCGTAATTAATTGTCATTAATTTTCATGACCCAACCCAGATCTGACAAGATATTATCCACTTAAAACCCACACGGTTTTGTTTCTGGGGCGCTTATACACCACAAAACGCCTCTTGTCAATTAAGGTATGAATCACCACTTATAAACCCAGCATCTCTCCCGTGCTTTGTCGATGTAGGACTCGCTTAGGGTGTAAAACGCATTTTGTCAATTAAGGTGTGGATCACCCCTTATAAACCGAGCATCTCTCCCGTGCTTTGTCGATGTGGGATTCGCCTAGGGTGTTACATACACCCCCCTTAGAGTGTTACATTAATGCTGTTGTACTCCCTCAAATAAATAGTTAAACATATTCATTTATATCAAGTTAGGATTGATGTCACAGGAGCATTATCAAATCATATCATTAAGGATAACTAGTTCAAATTTACCTTCTACCCTAAAACACTACAAAAACCTTGTAACATATAATTTTCGGCTTTTCATTAAATACCATCCATATCAAGTGCCCACAATGATACTTATAATTCTTTGATAATCTAGAAACCCATGATAAAAACTTTCAAGCAATCAGAACACAGACTCATGAACCGCTGTAACCAACCCGACTAAGAGAAAATAATTACTTCTTTACATTCAAGTTTTCTCTAAGCACGCAATGGGTTCCCATTTATCACTTCACAATAATTAACAATTCATAGTTTGGCATGAATTTGGAAATGGGAAAAACCGATCGGATAATATCATAATATACAAGAGAACAATTAAATTAACATATATATTAACATATCATATACATTATTAATTCATTACATGTTATTAATATATCATCATTATATATATTAATATATCATATATAATATAATATATACCATGAAAAATTCAGGTTGGAGCTTGGAGGAACTTGGTGATGGTGGCTGTCGGTCGAGGTGGAGCAACCTTCAGCAATGGCTGCGGTGGCTAGTGGATCAAGAGGCAGCAACAGTCGCGGTGCAACAAATTCGGTTGGCGCATCGTGGACTCTCGATGGCTTCACGCGGTTGCATCGATGATTGCGAGCTGCGATTGCTATGCCATCCGCCTTTGATCTCCTATCTGTGTTTCGTGAGTAGTGTCGTTGCGTGTGTGTGACCATGTAGTGCACTGCTGCTGTTTTGTTGTGTGTGTAAAGTGAAGAAGAGAGGGTAAATCACGATCTGTATTTTACTTAGACAATTAGATTTTGTTTGTTTTGTTTTTCTAATTTTTAATTTAACTTTTTTTCTTGTGTCAGGACCAACCCGATCGAATTTTCGAATCAAATCAGATTTAACCGATATTTTTCGGATCGAGTCGGGTCGAATCGAGTTATTTGCACAGCCTAGCAACTAATTCTACTACATACGTGGTAGAAAAATCCACACACACAAGACCAACCCAACAGCAAAATCAAATGCTTGTAGAAGTTCTTTTCCAAAAAAAAAAAATGAAAAAAATGCTGTTCTACAAACTAGTACAATTCTTTCACGATCCAGTGCTGGTACAAGCCTACAACCACACTTCAAGTTCAAAATTTTGATAAGTCGCCAAACACCTGTAGTCTAAAAATGGTTTATGGATAAAAAAATTATATTAATTTTAGATGTATTAATTCAATTGAAGTTTCCGGTACATAGAATTCTTTTCAACAACTTTATAATTGAAACTTCAAGCGCACGACATAAAAGTTTTAACATTAAGCAAGTTAGTAGCACCGAATTCTACTTTGGCCTGTTGATGCTCTCTACAGGAAATGAACTGTACATGACCCATCTAGGAAAAAAGTAAGCAAAATCTCTTGCCCATGCACAGCTATTACAAAGTATTGCCTATGATAAACCATAGAAAGAATATCCACCTAGAATCTTCAGTAGACAAATGGACTCCTTTTGTCAGCAAATTTCTTCTGTTCACAAAAGAAGTAAATCTATCCTCCAATTGTATCCAGACATAACAGCTGTAGGGAGAACAAAGGGGTTAAGTGATACTGATGAACCAGTGACAAAAAATGACTAGAGCGAAATAGAAAGTACCTCATGACTGCATGTCAGGCACCCCCACTAGAAAACTTGGATCACTGGATCCAAGCAGTGTATACTCTGATCCTCTCACATGCACACTCAAGCAAGCTGCACCAGAAAATCAATTAGGGCATCCAATATGAAAAACGTTCAGGGAATCATATTCTTCTATGCAGATGTAAGAAGGAAGATAAAACAATAATTTTACGTTTAACTTTTTATTTTGCAACCAAAAGAATACAAATATTCCAAATAAAAAGATTGGTCAGAAAAGTCAAGTTAAACAGAATATGATTTGCTGAACAAAAGCTCTCTTACTCTCTCAACAATACCTGAAAAACATTTATCCTTCATTTATTACATGTTTGCTTGGATATAGGATTACAGAGTTCATAAACAAAAACACAAAAAGATTCTCGAAGCAAGACACAAAAGTTGTTTTTCATTCCATGAGGCTCTTTTTAGAGTGAGGACAACCTCATCACTGCTGCAGTGTGTATGCAACATTACCAATAATCCACTGATTCACCGGATGGAACTTCAAAAGAAAGCAGCCAACTAATGGAATTAAGTGACATGCATGCAAATGGGTTGAGTTTCTTCAACCCAAACCACATCATTTTGCCCACCCCTACATGCAACCACTAAATGACTAAGAGCCACCAAAAAAATCAAGGATCATCTTTATGTGCACATGAGCATGGTGCTCAAGTTCAAAATTATGAGCCTGACCTCATTTGACAAAACTAAAGAAAAATAAACCCATCAATCCATTCAACAATCTCCCAAGAGAAAGATAAAAGAGTCCAGATATTTTAGCTTTCTTTTTTTAAGCATATCAAGGTAATGAAATCCCCTCCCCACCCAGGTGAGTGAAGTTCAAACCCCTGACCTATCACATCAACCCAAGAGAATTTACCAAAGAACTAACACCCACCCACAGTTCAGATATTTTTGCTATATGGTAATAAATATCCTAAAGTTAAAACACATGATGATGCACACAACTTTGGTTGAGGAAACTAGTAATGCCATACCATTCTCTATCTTCAACACACTCTGAAGCATTGTATCCATCTTTGTCTTCATGTCAGAATTATTATCCATAAGTGGAACAACAAGTGTCAGCTCCCTATAGATGTCACGTGAAAATCTGCAAATCTTCTCAGCAAATTCAAGCTCCCCATCTGATATTCGACCAATTGCCAACCGCATCAGTTCTCCTGTCAAGTCTGCAAGCTATACAAAGAAAAGTAAGCACCTCAAACATATGCATACAAACAAAAAAACACTGCACATTTTGTGTATGTGACTGTGTGCATTCAGTTCAACTGTAGCATCTAATATTGTCAGTGAAAACAATAGAATGGAAAAACTGGGATCAAATAGATTATTCTAATATCACAAGAATTTGACTTAATGTACAAGGAATCTGTCAAATCCAATTGCCACCTTTCCTTTGGAAGTGTAATAATGAAGCTGTTCGACATGCAATAAATTAGTACAAAGTTAAGCAATTACCCCCAGGAGATAGTCGAGGACATTGATTTGCAAAGGTTCGATAGCTGGATCACTGAGTGGTAATAAAGAGGCATTTAGCTCTTCAAGATCCAAAAGAGTTCCAGTTCTGCAGAATTTACAGAGTGTTGCAGCTTCGACATACTCTTGCACCTGAAAGAACACAAGAATAAATGAGCCAGCTAAACAGAATGTTGATAGCCTCAAAGAGTAGGGGAAAACGATTTTACCCCAGGAGAGTAGGCTCGTCTTAGTTTCCAAAATTCAGTTCCCTGCAGTTCTTTCACCAATCGCGAAATATACTGATCCTTCACTGCTTCTAAATCGGCTTCGGCCTTTTTCAGAACTTCCTCTCTGTTGTCCCTACTGATTCTGTCATCAAAATGAAATTATAACTCATGTATTCCAATTCCAACTGGCAAAATGAGGAAGGTAAGAATCCTAAAAGTAAAGCCAAAGAATTAAGTTGTACTCAATTTGCATAAAATACAAACTCATCACTTATAACCAACAACCTTGAAATGAAATCAAAATTCAAAAGATACATGGGATAAAGACACTTTACTCTTCATTTGCATAGAAACTGAGAAATTTTAAAAGTACACTAAAAATTTCCTGTAAAGACCTCCTAGAAAACCTAAAAAAACATGTAGCAGAAAAAGATGAAGAGGAAGACGAGAAATCAGGAAAAGAAAAAGCAAAATCTTTTTACCTGTGCACCTGGAAAATCACTTTTTTGCTATTAATTGTGATATCACGACTTGCTTTCACCACTCTTTCCCGCTTTTCATGCTACAAACATACAAATGTTTAAAGAGCAATTAGACAAAAGTAAGTTTCAATTAATGCAAAGCAAAGGCATGGATCGCAACAAGTGATGCCAGATGGGTTAGTGCATGACTAGAAATTAAAAAAATTTTGCAAAATATTTCAAACACATGCAAAGCAACAATTACAATAGAACCTCGTTAAATTAATATTCGATAAATTGATAATCTCGATTAAATAATAGTTTTTGTCAGTCCCGACTTAGGGTCAATGTAAATTAATAATTCAATAAGTTTATTAGATAATGAATTTTCAAAAATATCTTATTTATCTATATGACCCAATTAATACATAAATTAATAATTAGCTAATTTGAAACTAAATACATACAATATGTCTATGATTTTCTTTGTTATACTGGCATAATGCTTTGCACATTTCATGGATCATTGTTGCTTTTCTTTACACCTTTCAGATGAGAAGCCATTGTTGTATTCTATGTGCTATTTTAAGAGAAATAAGAGAGAGATTGGCTTAAAATATTGCCTCCAAAAGTCTTCTCTGATAAGTTACCATGTAATCGTGATCCAGCCATGCAATCCAACCAAAAGATTATCAAGTGACTAATTCACTCAATTAAGATCAAATCATAATCGCATCATACAACATGACAACCTGATAGAATCACTACATTTTCTAATTGTACTACCTCTATAATTCACAAAAATTCATATTATGAACGTAATATTATCTTTATAAATTAATAATTATTAATTAATCAAATATTCGCTAAATTAACACATTTTTCATGGTTCCAAGGCTATTAATTTATTGAGGTTCTAATTGTATATAGATTGATATTCAATGTTTCAATAAAAGTTTGAGCACCTAAACATCCAGCTCCACTTCTAGAATGCACTAATATGCTGTTTCAAACAATTGATATTACCGTGTAAGTAGTTCCCAATTTCAATCAAGTTTGGGGATTGTGAAAAATATTTCACTTTTCATCTCTCTCCTTGCATAAACTTCACATAGACAGTATATGCCTCTTAGCAAAAATGATCCATCAAGTTGCAATTCTGAAGCTCATAATCTTCAAGCACCCGAATAATTAAACACACAGATGGATTTGAAAAATCCATAAAAAAGAAATAGAAGGTATGCATAAGGCTATTTCAAATCCTATTCCAAGCATCTTCAACACATGAACATAATAATAATGAAAACATGCTAAAATTGATTATACTGTCGACATTATAGTTACAAAAGAAAAAGCATTCAAAGAAAGGGAGAAAATACGAGGTCGTTTAGGTAGTCGGCATAATTAGCAAAGGCGTCCTTCATGTAGGATTCAGTGGTCATATTCCTCGGCCTTTTAGCTATGCTCTGAAGAGCTGTCCCTGCCACTATCGTTTTTATTGATTCAGTACTAGGGACTAGTGAGTGTATCATCTACGAAGCTAGGGTTTTGGCCTCCATTATAATAATTAAATTAAAGATGAGAAAGTTTGCTTACCCTCACATTGATGGAGGCGGTGGGGTTTGGATTTGGAAGCCAGGATTATGAGTGTGAGCGAAGATGAAATACCGCTCCTCAATGCCGATGCGTAAATCATCTATCTGTTTTGCTCTCGACCCTTTCTCGGTTTCTCCTATTGTTAATATTATTTTGTTAGTTTTCTTTAGGATCTTTAATTAAATCCAGTAATTTTGGCCACTCCGGTGCTGTGGTGTAGTGGTTATCACGTTAGTCTTACACACTAAAGGTCCCCAGTTCGATCCTGGGCAGCATCATTTTCCCGCAGAGCCCCACCCTTTTTTTTTAAAAAAAAAAATTAAAAATTTATTAATATTAAAATAAAAACTTGTGCTGCCGCCTGCCGCCACTGGTATTTGAACGACTGACTTGTCTACCAAGCCTTATTGATTAAACTCGAATAAGCAAATCAACAGAAAGCAAAGCAGCAGAAACACGAAATGGTGATCCTAATAGTGGCCACAACGATAGATCCGGCCTCCATAAACCCGGCCAACGCCCTCTTGGCGATGCCCGGCTGGAAACCCGGTCCCTCATTGCAGGTCTCTCATTTATAATTTTCCATCCAGCAGGCTTCACTCTTATTCTTGCTCATAATAATCTTATTTATTATTAATTATTAAAGATTTTTAATCATATTTATACAATAATACTACAACAGGACGATATGAAGAGCTTCGTGAATCAAGAAGTGAGAGTGTTACAACACAACAAGAGCATCATAGCAGAGGACGATCTAGACCACCGCTGGCAGGAAGCTACCGGCGAAGTCGTTGACGAAGTCATATTTTTGAGCAAACACACTGCCGTTTCGAATCGCCCAGCACTCACAGTTCATCCAATCGGTACAATCTACGTACTTTAGTTAATTTCTTTAATTTCCTCTTCTTAATATTAATAATATATTTTGATCGTTTATTCTTTATTATTTGGCAGGAGTTCCTCATTTGCGTGAAGGACAGCCGCTGCCACAAGGTGGGAGGCCAGGCTGGGCCGCGCCGCCTAACCCTAGGATTGGCCCGTGGCTCAGGCTCTTAAAGAAAATTGCTCTCTCTCATAATTTAGTTCCTGAATTTGAGGTATAATTAACTTTTTATTCACTATTTAAAAAAAAATGTAGTATTTTTTTTCTTTTAGATAGTTATGTGAAGTTGCATTTTTCTTTTTTAATTGTTTTGCATGAATGTAGATTACATTGGAGGGTACTCATCATGGGCCTGTGACGAGCAAGCCAACTATGTTCCTAGAGATTGGTAGGTTTATGTAAACTCCTTGTGTTCACTTTGCATGCTTAATGTCTGTTCTTGGATTTTACGGCTTAATGGTTATTTCTGATTTCCCAACATGGTATTGGTAATATTGTCATAGGATTGGGAATTCACATCTTACTTAAGTTATGTCTTAGAGCTAAGTTTGCATCAACTTCATTTTTTACTTAATTAATTGTTCATCAAAATAGCTTCATTTTAGCAGCAATACTGAAGTTGACTTTATTTTTCAAAACAGAATAATATTTGATCATTCTACTATTACTCTAAGGCAACATCAATATGAGTATGTAGTTTTTCCTTAAGAATGATCAATTGAAAGTGAAAATGGGGGCAGCTTTTGTTTGCTCATAGTGACCAATCCTTTCATCCTCTCCAGTCTGCTTATGGTTATATCAGGACAGGGGTCCTGATATTTAGTTTTGCTCATCTTGAAATAACAAATACAATCATGAGCAAATATAGAGGAAGGAGGGGATTTGAATTTGGGAAGCAGCTATTGTTAATCCTTTGCTAAAGACCATTCTGAATATGATTCTCGAAGAGAAATAAAGAAGATATAAGAGAACATGGCATGGCCATTATGTTCCATTATCTCATAAGGATGTTGCTTCCATTACTTCGAATTGACTTGAGCTATTTGGGTTAATTAATGTTGCCTGTAAAAAGAACTTTCATACCTTTTTATCTTTTAAAATAGTCTCTGGTAATGCACCATGTTGAGCATCCTTAAAGTATTTATTGTACGGCAATATGTATTTGAAACTCAACTTTATACTTGATCAAATATTCTGCTTGCTACAGGTAGTACAGAAGAATACTGGAAGAGACAGGACGCTGCTCAAGTCATTGCTCTAGTTGAGTAAAATTCCATGCTTTTGTTATTCCACAGCAGTCATTCCATGTCCCTGCTATTATTATTGTTCTTGCTTAACTTTTTGGCTTCCCTATATTTGCATGAGGATAACAGTTCATTTATTTTGGCTTCTGGAGTTAGCCTTTTAGGTGTTGGTTTCTATTGCTTTGCTAATATGAGACACCAATTGTTTAAACTGAATATGGATAACTTATTGATTTTGTTCTCTAACTTCCTTTTTGTATTTGTGTCTGCAGTTAATTTGGGATGGACTTGGGCTTGGAGGAGGTGATGCTGTAGGAAACTGGAATAGGTACCAGCATGATAACTGGGACAATAATTGTTAACCTATTGTATTTTATGAAAGATTTTCTCAAGTAGTATTACTACTTGGCTCAATGTTTCTATTTGCACTGATAGAGAAAAAATCTGTTTTTCTGTCCAAGTAGACTTGTTTCAGATTAAAGTTGATAAACCAGCATGTTTATATGCCTTTTTGTGGTGTCGTGGTTACTTCATTTGAAATTTGCATTTTTCCATGTGATAGCATGTTCACTAAATGCTTGCTTCATTTATCATGTGAAGTTCTTCATTATCTTTTGGCTGCATTTGCTGTTGATGTTTTTTTAATGTTGATCATTGCATGCTTATGAGCTACTGCATCTGACAGAGAAACTAATTCTTATATAAATTTATCTCCTTCCAGCAGTAATCAGATATTTACAGTTACCTTATGGCTATTTTCTGACTTAGTTCTTGATTTATTGTTATCCAAGGGAGAGTGACAAGAACAAGGTTCTTCTTGGGATTGGAGGAGGACATTATGCACCTCGGCATATGGACATAGTTTTGTAAGTGATTGTCATCTATCGGCTTTCTTATTCACATATGACTATAGTTGATATATAAAAATTTTTATGTGCCAGATTGGCCAACAATGTTAAAATGAATATTACGGGTTTTACTAAATTTTAAGATTAAGCAAAAACATCTAAATTGACCTTAGTATATATATTTTCTCATTACTTGGTAATTGAAAACTTAAACAATAGTGCAATTGCCTCACATACACCATGTTTCATTTCGCACGGGAAAAATGAAATAGAAATCCATACCAAAAAGTGCTGGGTTTTGCTTCTAGAATTATCTTCCATGAGGAACTCAAATATATTGGGTCCCTTCTTCTTCTCTATTTATATGGACAACAAATAATTAAATTTCAGCATCACAGCATCTTATACTCAGGAAATTGTGTTTTGTGAATGTTTTATAAATAAATACGGAAATGCTTGTTGACATGCCAGCCAAAAGATGTTTTCCTCATCAAATTTTTAAGTATCAGAAGTGAATAAGTTTTATTTGTTATTAATGGACCATTTGTTTACATGAACGTAGGAAAGATGACGTTTGGGTAGCCCACCTACTTTCTGGATATTCCTTGCCTATGGAAGATCCAAGCCAGTCAAAAGGGGATTCGGAATCGAAAGGAATTGGTGGAACCTGGAAAGAAGCAATTAAAGCTGCATATGAGGCTACCAGATCAGCTTTTCCTGGGGGGGACATTCTGGCACATCTTGATCACAAGTGAGTCACCTATAAAGAATACTTTAAATGCATCTCAACCTGCCATTTGCATGTTAAAACATGTGAAATCAATTCTATTTTGGTCATTATAGGGAACTTGAATAACGAGATTGAAAATAATGTTTAGAAGCAGTTTAATGGCACCTCCATCCTTTTCTAGTAAGATTAGAGAACATTTATAGGCGCAGAATGTGTCTGTATTCTAGAATGATATCTCAAAGTCTCGTGAAAATTGTGGACGCAGAATGTGTCTGTATTCTAGAATGATATCTCAAAGTCTCGTGAAAATTGTGGGAAAATTTCCCATGTATACTTGAACAACAAGGAAGAAAAGTGCATATACACCTCCAACTCGATACATGGCTAAAGGTGACATTATGCTTAAGATGTGGCAATAAATTTTGGAACACATTTTTTTCCGATGATCTGATTGTTCTCATAAAGACTATAAAAAAATATGCAATTTACAATCTTTAGAATCTATCTTTGAGTCATACTAGTCTTTTACAATGCAATGCTGAATTTCAGGATAAAACAGAAAGCCCAAGTGATTATCAAAACAAATTCTTGATTTTATATGCCATTTCTGGAATTGAGTGAGGCATTTAACGAGTTAAAAAGAGAAAGCAAAAAGGAAAAGGTGGTTAACTAATGTTGAATTTAGAATTTAAGAGTTCTGGTTTACTGAAATAATTAAATGCATCATTTGTAATATCTTGCTTGGTTTAGATGTTGATTTTTCATCACTGGTGTAATTTTGTCCAAGCACGCTTTAGATTGTCAACTGCTTACGCAAATTACTGGTTGCAGGAGTTTCAAGGGCTGGCAGAAGAATGCCATTACTGGGTTTCTAAGCGAGCAGAATATCAAAGTAGGCAAGCCCAATGACTTCATCTGATAATCATGTTTGGTCTTGTGGACAGTTCATTATTTCTAGAAATAAGTAAGCTCGGGAATTTGGCAGATTGCGGTCAAAAGTCAATATCGGATCCTTGTACTATTTAACTAATTATTCAGGAGAAGGCTGCCCAAGAGTAAGAGCATGAGATTGAGACATACCTTTTATATTAGAAAAATGTAGAAGACAGAAAAGGTATGTTACAGTCTGTAGACATAAATGTATATAAAAACGTATTATATATTTTCGAATGCCAGCTTTGAATTTTTAGCTTATTCTATTTCCCTGAAGGATGATGGAAGTTTTACAAATAATTCTTTTATAATGGGGGTTGGGAGTTTTTCGAATTCAAAACTTTTACTTTAAAGTGAGCAACTGGCATACGGCATGCCTGTATTGAAATAAATCTATATTACGTGGACAACAATAATGAAGTTGATCAAATTCGTTCTCATGAACATTGAGGAGATAGTCTATGCGTGTGTGTGTGTGTGTGTGGACTTTGGAAAAATTACACAGGCTCTCACTCATTTGCGTATTCATTGGGGCCATTATCTTATCTTATCAAACATAAATGGGGGGTTTTCTATATCATTCAGTAGACTTTGGCTTTAAATCTTGAAAATCTTCTCGTCTTCTGACTAAGGAGATCCATAGATCATGCAATTGCAACCAGTGCTCTTTCAACCGTTGACGTTACAATCCCATCAGCTTTTTAACATTTTCTTACAGTTTATATCTCAGATGATGTTACATTGTCATTACATTAGAAAAGAGTCGTACGTGCCTTATGACTTTTTCAATTTTTTTTTTTGTTTTAGGTATAAAGAAAAATGAATTGATTAATTTCCTTTGCATACTACTAAACCTAAGTGGTAAGCGAACATTGAATGAATAGTTTCACGCATGTGTACATTAGTAAGGTTGATCTAGCTCCAATGAGATGAGGATGCGACAGACTGCTAAAACTTTTTCCCTTTTAATTCTCTTCCACAGCCAAGTGTAGACTTGAAGTCTTGAACTTTCCCATTTGGGAGTACTATGCTTTGATGGTCAAGTTGCCTGATTGCTACAGTGCAGTGGTCCTAAGCGGCCCTTCGTGAGTTGTTGATGTTGGCAGTGCTGTGCTTTATTAAATCAAAGATTCAAAGTAATCTAAACATGCAGGTAAGTGTACCAGTAGCACGACAGAGCGGCGAAACGAAAGCAGAATTGATAAAAATAAGAAATGTTAAATATTATTTTAGTAGTAGACTAAATTAATGCGATCAATTTATAAGATTTTTTAATTACGCTAATCGATTAGATATCATTTTAATTTTTTAATTCAAACGATTCTACAAGAGAGATTTTGATTGATAGTCCTAAAGAAAATTATAAAAGAGAAATTTTTATTGATTAATTGAATCTAAAACTACGAAAATAATAACAAAACCTCTCTACTTATAATAGTGTTTCTAAGTTTACTCAAAAAGAAAAATTAAATCACAATTAAAGTAAAAATAAAAGATTAAGACACATACCTTAAACGATTTTAATTAAAATAGAAAATAAAATTGTAGAATCCTAAAATAATATCATGTATCAGTGTAATGCACACATGTATACGTAGCATGATTTTAAAAAAAAAAATAATGTATGTATAATAATTAGTACAAAATTTATAATAAAAAAAAAAGAAAAAAATAGCCCAATAATAAAAATTTCTTATGTCTTACAGTAAATTTTTTTTTTTTTGTAATGATGATATACTAACTGTAACTGTAATAAATATATATATATATATATATAATTACTGGTGATTTTATAGTGTCACATGAGTAATAAAGTTGAGAATTAATCAATTTGTGTCGTATAATAAATGCCACTCAATGTAATCTGAGTAAGTCTGTCCACTAAATAATTACTCATGAATATAATACATACACATAATGAGTGTAAACTAATTTGGCGACTACACTCTACAAAATGGAAACACTTTCTGTGTTGTGTTGGGCCATCAGGTGATCACGTCACTTTCTTTCTCTCAGTAAATTCTAAAACAAATTCAACAGGAAAAGAAAATGGGACTAAAATAGTAACTAGAAAAATTGAGTTGTAAGCTACGCATTGGCCGACCGGATCCACTTCATAAGATGTGCAGTGCCCGTTTGTCAAATATTGTAGAATCTTGGATAACGTCCGGACAAAATTAACTGCAAAAGGTTCCGGGCAGCTCTGTCGCATAAATCGGCTTTTGTCAAATGAGCAATGCTTGAGGGTGAGGACACTGAGAGAGAAAGGTGGGTGAATTTTATTTTTTCTTTCTATTCATTTATTCTCTCTCTCTCTCTTTTTTTTTCTCATTCTTCTCTTATCATTCTTCCCCTCAAGTATTTTTTTTGTCAAAATTTATTTGATTTTGTCATTTTGATATATACAGCCTGTTTGTTTTCACTTTCTTCCGGAACAAATTGTATTCATGCATTAAGCACTTTAAAATATTTGGTAGTCCAGTTAATTCTTCGGAAAAGAAATTTTGCATTGAAACATTAATACCTGATGCTTTATGTACCAAATAGAAGTTATAACACCATATTATTATTATTATTATTATCAGGTGAATGATGATCATTGTTGATTCTTTAATGTTTGGACATAACCCTATTTATAACTTGAGATATAAATTTAGTTGTTAGAATTTTATTATTTATATTAGTACTACTAAAACTTTGTCCTGACTTGTCTCAATGTGGTCGATTTGAAATTAAGTCTGTAAATCTACTCTTAAGAAGAAATTTCAAGGGTCTACTCACAAACGAAACATATCTCGATATGATCGGGATCTACTTGACTAATCAAATTTTGGATGACGAGTGGGCGTCATGCTTATGAACTACCTGAACATAAATGATTTGTTAATTTACATTTGGTATGCAAATATTGTGGCTTTATCGACGGATTTCACTTAAAAAAATTCAACATGTTTGAAGTTGTGGTGAAGGCTGAACTATCCAACTTGTTGCAATAGAATTTGCACATCTGTTTCCAGTAAGGCAATTAATGGTTTCTACCAAATTAAGATAAGAAAGTAGGCATCATTAATTATTATTTACCCCAAATCAAAGAAATTTGTAGAATTAGCCTCTTAATCTGAGCAGTTTGTATGAGTTACCGAAAGGATCGATAAATTATATATAATACAATTGTTAACATTTCTTTTTTTACGTTTTTGGTAGATTGCATGTGAAGAGGAACCCCGATCTTGCCCTAGATTTATGTATGATAAAAGAATTCACTTAGGAACATGGGAAACTGATCTGGTTGGGTATAATTAATTTACTGAACCGTCCAACCAGGAGAGAATTCACTTAGGATCCCCATGTATGCAAGAACTTTCTAAATTTTTTTTTTTTTTTTTTTGGGTCTTAATCACCATAATGTTACTTTTAGGTCAAAGTCACTGATTCTATACCCATCTTAAATCGATTTTAATAATAAGAAGAAGATGATATAATTAAATATTGTTCACGAATTGGTAATCAAGGCAAGCAACAGAAATGAACTGTTGCTACTCAACGATCAATTTGGTTACGTGCTTAAACTATATTTTGCGTTGGAAAATTATCTGGTGGCCACCAGTACGTATGAAGTGAAACTTTTATAAACCACCAAGTTTTAAGATTGTATATGTAAACCACTTATTTTTCAAATAAATATCTCCCACCCACCTTTTCGTTAAAAAAATTAACGGAAACATGACGTCCGCATGCCATCATAACGGTAGTATTATCATTTAGTTAAAAAATAAATATTTAATTAATTATATTCTATTTTAAAAAAATAAATATTTAATTATATAAACAACGTCGTTTTTGTTTATAAAAAAAATCAAACAATACAAAAGTGTCATAATAAATATTTTCGTAATTATTATATTACAGGGGTAAAATAGTCTTTACGCATAAAATCACTAACGGTAGTTAACTTTTTTAACGGAAAAGTGGTTGGGGGATATTTCTTTAAAAAGTAGGTGGTTTACAGATACAATCTTAAAATTTGGTGGTTTACAGAAGTTTCACTTAATAAGTGGTGACCACTAGATAATTATACTTTTGCTTTTAATACTGTTAGAGGCGAGGGAGCCACAAATTGATGTGGAAATAAACTAAAACATCATTGTTCATTTGATTTGTTTTTATTATTCAATAAAAAAATTTAGCGGATTTCACAATCCCTATATAATCTTGATAAAATATTAAGATGAATTAAGAAAGAAAACGAAAAATAAATAAAACTCAGCTATTATGTGGTCAATTTTTTTTATATTACTTTATATCTCTTATATATCTATAGAAATGAGAAAATTTTAATTATTGTAAGGTCGCAAAATTTAAATCTCCTCGTTTATGAGATTTCAATTAAATAAAATTGTGCACTCTACCCGCCATCGTTTTTAGAATTGATGGCATATTTTGGGGTTAACATTTGACAATGTTCGTTATTAATGCACGATATGGTTGCATTCCAAAAATTTATATATATATTAGCCCTGATTGGTCTGACTTGTTAAAGTGCAGAAAAATTTAAAAAAATCATAAATAATGAAATTTAATAGCCTTAAAACTTAAATTTTAAAACCGCATGATTTATACTTTTTTCATAATTTTTCTGCACTTTAAAATTTCAGATTTGTATATATATATATATATATATATATAACAATAACAAAAATAAAAGTAAGATGAGGCTCCAAATTTACTACTTTACAACAACTTCCATGTACAAGAAAGAGTTAATTTCGAGTCAAACTCATCAAAAAGATTGAAGCCCACCCACCTACTCGACTTTACCTGCACGGTCCATGCCATGCATCGAATAATTAATTAATTTTTGCTGCAATTATCTTCTACTCCCCGTATATATATACCATTATTTTATTTTTTTGAGAATCATATATATGCCATTATTAATTGTGAACTTAAAACCCCAGCATTCAATTTCTCCGTTGCTAAATTTATACAAGAGCATTGTATTGTCAATTGTGCACCAACTCCACTTTTACTTTATGTTAACATGATTCTTATTCTATCAAAAAAAAAAAAAACATGATTCTTATAAAAAATTATGCCCAATTATTTTATTTATAAGTAGGTACAAATTTTATTTTATTTTATTTTATTTTTTTAAATGTATATTGACAGTTTTCAAGAGATTATTTTAAATAAAACAATAAGTTTTAATTTGCATTCAAACTTTGTATCGGTAGCGTTCTTGATAAAAAAAAAATAATTTTGAGATATCATTTAAAATAATGTTCTTAACTTTATATTTTAATGTGATTTTTCACATTGAAAAATAAACATCTCATTATAATTTAAACTTGACAATTAATTTTCTTATTTTTTTGAAAATAAAAGCCATAAAAAAGTTTTTTAAAAATATTTTAAATAAAATGTATTAAAAATATTTATATTATATTTTTCCTAAAGAGTTTTTATAAAATATTTGAAACTTTTTGAGAGCGTGTCTTCATTATTGGTCTCATCAATCATATGACATCATACATTCGCTCAGTTTGTGGGCCCATAGCCTTTTATTTTGCTTGCGGATCAAAATCATACGTGAGTCCAAAAGGACCAAAACTGTACCGCATGTATCATTCATTCATTCATTCATCAATTATCGTGCACACGTGTTGCGTTTACCTTACATCATTCTTCATCTTTCAATGGACCCGTAGTGTACGTGAGCATAAAGTACGCGTGTAATCCGATCAACCATCCAGATCATGTGATCATGCTTTACTTTCCAGGCCCTTTTAGAAACAGCTCCAATCTGCAAGCCGGGCATGCTACACCGACTTCAAACAACATCATATTAATCTAAACCATGACTAGTCAATTAATTTTTGGTCTAAAAATGCATGCTAATGATGATTATTAATAAAAGCTAGGTTATAAAAATAACTTCTTGTTGTCACCAAAAAATTACGATCGAGGACGAGGTTGGTGGGAAACAGTAATCTTATTTGTGATCGGTTTACAGCAGACCTGCAAAATAACATATCGTAAGGGCACCGGAGTTATTTTCGGTGAGAATCCTCCGATGCCTAAGTGATATATCGAGATTTCGCAAAGAGTAACAACTGAAGAATTAAAGAGAGCAAAAGAGAGAGAGAGAGCTCTTAGTCCTCAGAGTGAGTGAGAACTTAGATACCTTACTTTTTTACCGAAGTGGAGTTATATAGGCAGACCTATCCGAATCCTCTCCGTGTTCGGAATAGCTTTCAGTGTTCAACAAGTAAGTAGTTTAATCATAGTTCAGGTCGGAAATTGATATCGCTGTAATAGTGTCATTAGGATTTGTTACTCAACCTAGTAGTCTGTGAAATATGTTATAACACTTTTTTTTTTCCCTAAGATTTCACATTCCCTCAATTTTATCTAATATTTATCTCTTTTTTTAAAAAATAATTGTATTAGTTAACAAATATTTCTGGATGATCTCATATATATTAAAGGTCTCGCTAAGTTACATTTGAAATAACTAACATTCCATGTAAAAAGTAATGGGTCCCACTATCATATTGCTAGTTTTTGCATTATTTTATATGAGATGTAAGTTACTTTAAAAGTAACTTAACAAAATCCTATATTAAAACGTGTTAAGACTGATATAATATATATTTCGCTTTCAAACGCAGCCAATAAAAGTAAATCACGTTAAATCGTTGAGTTTCATACAAAATATGTGATATAACTGTTATAGTATATTTTATTTTCATAAATTCAATGTAGCGTAGGAGGTTATGGTATGTATTTTATTTCCACATAAAACTTACTCCGATTGATACAATGAATTTGACTTTCACACACACACACACACACACACACACATATATATATATATATATATATATATATATATTTGGTATGGGCGGCTAATTGGAGCAAACCATAATTATTGTGTTTTGTGTGACAACATTAGATGACGGTGTAGAATAGTGCAGTCCTACTACCTTTTATTGTCACAAGCAAAGCCTAATACGGGCTGCTAGCAAAGTTAAATTATTGTGTCTATAATGATTAAGAATGTCATAGCTTAAATGCTATTATAAATAAGATGAATTGTGATAAAGTGTGCGACTACGCGTGTCACAAGTTTTTATTGGAGGGATCTGAGCTGTGGAGTCCATAACCCTCTAATATAAGTTTAATACGTGTGCAGTCACACTACAACCTACACAATTAACGCTCGTGATCAACTCTCGCAATAAAATTTTAGTAATTTTTATTGACTTCTAAACCACCGTTCATTAGAGTAATAAAATCGAACGAACGGCTAACAAGATAGATGAGATTTTGACACAAACGAGTAGTAGAGTGGAGAGGATGAAAGTTGAGAGTAGTAACAATCACGACCGTGGTCCCAATAAATTATTTTATTTATTTTTAAATAAATAGATTAAAAATGACAAAAATCAAAAGAGACGATCTTGTTGATCCTGAGAGAAAAGAATTGTAAATAGATAATAATAAAAATGAAAAGATAAAATGGTACAGAGAGTAACAGACAGAGAGAGAGAGAGAGCGAGAGATCTCAACGAACTGATTACTGGCAGAGGCTGGCTGGCAAGGCAACCATTAACAAATAACCAAATACAAAATTTCTCATTTTAATTAATTACCAATTGCCACTCAACAAAGTCTCCGGCGACAGACATCACAACTTCCCCATATAAACAGTTGACTTTTGTTTGTCAGTATACGACATCGTTTGTCATCATCAGCTTCAAGGCTCAGGCCCTTCATCAACCAAAACAAAACAAAGACAAAACCAGAAGAACAAACAGTTGTGTATGATAAGAAGGATCAGGACAGGTGAAAAAAAAAAAACCTCAAGACAAAACAAAAAGAGAGCTTTTTAGCATATTGGTAATAAACACGCATTTGGGTAGATCAAGATACAATTTTTTTTTTCATGTAGCTGCTGTTTGTTCAGCGGGAAAGTGAGAAGCTGGTAAGGGGAAATTTTTATTTTCTTTTGTTGTAATTTTTTGGGGGGCAGGGTTTAATGTGAAATGTTTTATGTTCTGTTGAGGTGGGGTTTCACAATTAATGTAAATAAAGAGGTGGGGGGGTTCACTGTAAACTGCAAAGAGCCGTTTCATGCTCTCTCTAAATTAATTGCAGTTGACCTTTTATTGGGTTTTTTTTATTATTACAACTCACTCACTCCTTTTAATTTCTTTCCCACTTTTTCATTTATTTACTCTTTTTCTTTCAATATTCACTTTCACCTTCCTCTTTTTTCATGCATAAGCTTTCAGATTTGAATTTCAATACCCTTTTCTTTTCTCTTTGTTATTTGTACCTCCTTATAACCATCTAAGGTTCTTTCTCTTCCCCTTCCCCTTCCTCGCTTATATTTATTTTTTAATTTATATGTATATTTATTGCTTGTTTGTGTTTGTTAATCTTTGTGCAGTGACTGTGAATAGAATCCGAGAGGAGCAAGAGGCCAGTCTCTTTAGCTAACTGAAAGGTACTTGAATGGATCTGCTGTGGATCTCTAGCAGTACTCTTTTTTTGCTTTCTACTGTGTTTGTTTCATGAGATGAAGATTTGAAGCTTATCTGGAATTTTCTCTTGTGAGTTTTCGAATAAGGTAGGGAAATTTTTTAAATTTTGTTTTAACTGTCATGGATTAGATCCGTTTGGAGCTAGCAAACAAAACAGCTGGTGTTTTTTTTTTGTCAACGGAGGGCCATAGCAGTTGTTTATTAAGATTTTAAATTTGGGTTATGATTTAGCTGTTGAAAGTTTATGTAACCTTTAGTAAAGTTAAAAACTTTTCTCGTCTTTTTGTTTCATCGAGGACAAGACTTAAGATTCCTTTTGCTTAGCCTAAGGTTCTTGGGTTTGATACAATCTTTCTGTGCTTATTAATCTAATAGTGTTCTTGGAGTGTGAATAATTGGATAATTATTCTCTTTCTACAATTAATGGCCATATGATAGCTCGTATAATATATTATATATGTACATGGTAGAGGAGGACAATTTGAGCTCTGCATTTCTTCTAATTCTAGTTTTGTTTTTGACTTTTTTTTTTTTTAGGTTGATCATACATCAGACATATACAACTGCTATTTCAGCAGACAAATATATTGTGATTACAATATTACATTTAATTCTATGAAACACTTGCTCAGACGAATTAACCCTTACATTGAAGGGACTTATTGTCTCCACTCGCATTTTGCGAGGGAGAAATACTATTTACAAGTTAATTTCTTCAATCATGCTTAATTGAGGAAATTTTGAGCCACAGCCATAGCTGGGACTCCAACCAAGGCACTCAAGAAATCTCAAGTGCCTTGGTTACCAATTAGCTACAAGCCATTGGCAGTTTTGTTTTTGACTTTGAGATTGAGAACTCAGCGGATAGGGTAACTTTTCATGATTAATTTATGTGTTAAAGCTGCTCAGTTGATACTGGTCATCATTTTGCCTTTTTATTCTTTTTATGTTTTAAATTGACAGAAAGTGAAAAGCAGTCACTGAGGTGCATGGTTTTTTACTTTTGACCCGTAGTTGGAAATAGGTGAGTATTTCTAGTGGTTTCTGGTTGATTATGGTTTTCTCTCCCAATGCCTCATGTTTTAGTTTCTAATTGTTTAACAAAAGTGTTTTGCAATTATTGTTATTGTAAAATTCTGAAGTCGCATCTTTAATTAGCACATTCCATCTGATCATGTTCTGCATTTGCACTGGTTTATGATTAGAATTCTGCACTACTACCCAGATGCTAGTCCTTGAGTTTTGTTTACTATCTTTTACCCAGTCATTTTTTTGACCTTCCTGTGTTTTTATTTGTTGTATGTTTGTTCAGGATTGTACGGTGCTTCTGTCGTTGCTAATACATTTGAAGTCTGATTGATGTGAGGCTAATTAGCTTTTGAGCCACCATTTTTTTTTTATCTGATAGACCTTTCCTCTGCTCTAGCTTTTTGTAAATGCTAACAATTTCTGGTTAAGAATTTTTTGCCCAAAAGATTTGAAGTTGAAGTTGCTTATTAATTTGATTGTATTGTGTTTTTGTAGTCAGGGTTGGCTTGCACCTTTCTGAATTCTGTGTTCTGAAAGGCATCACTCGTAGTAGTAGCTGTGAAGACCTTCCCTATCTTTCTCAGTCCATGTGAATCATGAAATTTGGTAATAACATGGTCCCTTTTTTGTTTTTGTTTTTATGTTTATCTGTATTTTATAAATGGTAAATTATGGATGAAACTCATGAGTTTTTCACATGCAAGTTCGTAATTGATTTGAGCTTCCTTTTATCAGTTAACTCCTTTTTCGAATTTACAGTTCTCAGCAATTACATATTTTTAATGTAGTTTCAGATAGTGAACAAGCGTTTCCCCATTCAACTCTAGGCCACAAGCCAGATTCAAAACATTTTGGAGCTATATGTGCTTCAAATGCCAATGAGGGGGTTGCAAATCATTTACCACATGTAACGAATGATGTAGATGGTTGGACAGTGAGAAAGCTTGAACGTTCTACAAGTTTAAATGATTTAGCGAAAGATAATGAAAAGAATGTCCAAGGCCTGGAGTTACCTGATTCTCATTCTTGTGGAGAAATGGAGTCATTTCAAGAGTCGGTTTTTTATATGGACAAAAGTGTTACAGAATGTGAACTGCCAGAGTTAATAGTTTGTTACAAAGAGAATACATACCATGTCAAGGATATTTGCATTGATGAGGGAGTCCATTCCCATGACAGGATCTTGTTTGAGAGTGATGTAGATGAGAAGGTTGTCCACGCCTTCTTGCCTCTTAAGGGAGATAGAAATAGTGAACTGCTGGAAGAATCCAAGAATTCTGTTATCCCCATTCCAGATGTGTTGAAATCTTCTGCAGAAAATTATTCTAATGAGGATATTGTTAGACGATGTGATTCTTCACAGGAAAGTGATTCTGATGAAGATATTGATGATATATGTGATTCCAAGGATTTGAGGCCGTTAGGGGATGTTAGGGATGATGCAACAGAGGAGAACACAAATGATGTGTCTAGAAAGTTGTTCTCACTTGGAGATTTGCTTTCAAAACATAATGTGGGCATAGAAAACTCCCTCTCCAAATCTTTCATTAGCAATGAGATTGAAGCTGAAAAGGAGTCTTTCCAGGTATGTATGTATATCCCAGTCAAAACTTGCTTTGATGTTGCTAGGCATGGATTCCACCATTACACTGTTGAATCTCCTTTAGGATCAGTTCGTGAAATATTGTTATCTTTCCTTGTTGATTGGGTAGTGAAAATAAAATGATTAGCTCATGACTGGAATATAGCCATAGGATCACAGGGAACTATGTCACTACTGCTACTACTAGATGTTAACATGAGTAGGTCAGGCATTAAAGTGTTTTAATAATTGCATATAGATGACCTCAATAATGAAACTTCTGAAATAACAAAGAAATTATTTTACTTGTTTGAAATTGATTTTTGAGAACAGTGATTATACATTTTGAGACATTTGTTGATGCAAGTTTTTGGACGGAATGATTTGTAGTTTCACAACTTCCTTTTGCTAGAAGTAGCCTTTCATCTTGACTATGAAAAGCATCAATACGTGCATATATGAGAGAGGAAGGAAGGAAGAGGAAAAATGATGGAGATTGTAAATATTTGAATGCAGGGATCTAGTGCAAAAGCAGCATTGGCAAACCCTGTTATGGCTTGTACAGCTGAAGAAGCAAATGATTGCACTGCAGAAGAAATCTTGACAGGTGCTGATTTTGTTTCTGCTTCTGAAGAATCACAGAATGGCTGTGGGGAAGCAATCTCAGGAAACCCTGCTCTTGTTTCTGCTTCTGAAAAAGCCCATGATATAAGTGAAGCGGCATCCTTGGCAAGCCCTGATGGGGTCTCTGCACCTAGTGAATCAACAAAAATCAGCACTGCCGAAAAGTTATCTTATAATAGCATGGTGGAGACAGGAAGTATCACGTTTGACTTTGATGCTTCTTCTCCTGGTGCGAGCGGCAAAGAGGAGCATGTTCAGATAGGTGATTCTCAATGTATTGAGACTCCAGGAACGTCCAGACTTGAGGATGCTCCACGACAATCAGTTTCAAGCCAGTTTCACAGTGGTCTTGGGGAATCAAGTTTCTCTGCAGCAGGTTCATTACCCAGTCTGATAAGTTATTCTGGGCCCGTAGCATATTCTGGCAGTATCTCTCTAAGATCAGACAGCAGCACAACGAGCACCCGCTCTTTTGCTTTTCCTATGTAAGTCTATCAAGCTAATTCCTTTATCATTCTCTACCTGTGCTTATGGATTGGATCCATAACTAACCATTTCATTGCATTAACAGATTGCAGACTGAGTGGAATAGTAGTCCAGTAAGAATGGCAGAAGCTGACCGGAGACACTATCGGAAGCATAAGTGGAGGCGGGGCCTTCTTTGCTGTAGATTCTGATTGCTCCATCTTTCAATCAATAGGTTCAAGTTCTAAAATATAAATATACATCATCAAAATTTGATAATTGTAGTTCTTTTTGTTTATCTACCCCCTTATAGTATGGTTTATCGAGTAATATAGATAGATATACACCTTGCTCCTCTTGATCTGGCTTGGATTGTACTGTGCAGTAGGTTTATTGCGTTACCCATTGATTTTAACCCCATTGGTGTGCGAGTATAACCTTAATACTTCTAAAATTCACTCTCTTGATCTGTTTAATTTTTCTTTGTTTACTGCTGTAACAGTGATTAACCGGCTTTTCCTATTATGTATAGTTTTGTCTTCCAAAATTGTACTCCATTTCGGAATTTTGCACGTGTGAACCAGTGAATGTGATCGGCGGTTTTGCTAGAAACCTGTAAAATGCGTTACTGGAATAACACTAACATCAAAAGCATATCACAACGCAATCGTATTTGTTTACAATTGGGCCTTAAAGAGTGGTGTTGACACGTTTCAAGATATTGTATCTTGCTCTTATTAATAAATGAATATGAATCTTGATTTGAAAATTTTGTATGGGACGGTGGACATCCACTCCCGCGTCTCTGTCTGCCACCTTATATAATTATAATATACAGCCACAATCCTTTTACATGGTCAAAAGATGACCAAAGTTTGCCTCACGTAAATCCATTGTACGTGCAAATGGATTCATAGCTTTGAGAAATGGCAAATCTTCGACAAAAGATGAATTTTTTTTTTTAAACCGTCCAAGTTAATTAGCCCCTTTGGAAGGCGTAATAGACAAAATTTTAAATGAAATAACACTAAGGGCATGTTTGGAACATTAAATTATGTTGTATTATAATACTATTCACATTAGTTTATTACCAATGCTATGTTTAGAAGAAAATGGGAAGGGATTAAGGGGTATTTCAGCGTTTCTTTTTTAAATAATAATAAATATATATAACTTTTTAATATAATATAAATTTATATTTTCTTTTATTTTCACATTAAATTATTAA
The DNA here is from genome assembly GCA_030449835.1 of Clausena lansium. Taxonomy (NCBI): domain Eukaryota; kingdom Viridiplantae; phylum Streptophyta; class Magnoliopsida; order Sapindales; family Rutaceae; genus Clausena; species Clausena lansium. The sequence continues at coordinate 5,633,108 of JASUUF010000195.1, forward strand.
TTTATCATTTATATTTTAATTTTTATTATATTAAAAATATAACTAAATAATGTATTATTTAATTATATCATAATAATTAATAAATAAAATTGATTAATATTTAATAAGTTAATATAAATAATAATAAATATTTAAATAATATATAAAATAAAAATATAACCTAATATTACACTATTTAATTATATTATAGTAATTGATATATAAAAATTGATTATTATTTAACAATTTAACATAACTAATAATAAATACTTAATAATAATTTAATATAACGAATAATAAATATTATTTTCTAAATATATAATTTAAATTATATCACAAAAAATTAATACAGTATAGTGTAGCACCAAACGTTATACAACATTATTAATAAACGTTATATAGCATTATTAGACTCCAGTGCATTTTATTTTATTCTGAAGTGTATTGAAATATATATATATATATATATATCTTTTAACTTATCCTTACTTTAATAAAGTCAATGATCCCTAATTAGAAACCCACATGAATATATGTATGTGTGTATGTAACTTCTAAGGAATATTAAAGACTTTAAGTTAATTAAGCTAAGCTAGATGCCAAAAAATGGTGGTTACGTGATATGTCAATGTCCTCCGAAAGTGCTTCCTCATAAGCATTTGGAAATTGGAGTTAAAGTTGAAGAAGCTAAAAATCCAGGCCATATAATTCTTGCTGGCTTAATGATTCAAGCTTAACTAATGAAATGAGCTGGCTTGCCTTCTCTTTTGCTAAGAATGATAAGAATTAAGTGCGTCACAGTTTCATTGTCAAATATTTGCATTCTCCAAATGAGCAAAAAAGAAAGATTTAGCTGTTGCTGAATCTCAAAGGTTATTAGCATGCATTTTGGCACGATGTTGATATGTGTAGCATTGTGTAGACATTATTGTTAAAATATTTTAAAATCAAGGGCCCTGATCTGTTATAATATGTGACAAAAGCACATATGCAACTCAAAATCTCAAATGGTGTGAACTGTGAAGTCTCCTAAAAAGGCAAGTGTAAAAATAAGTTATTTGGTGTACTTGTTTTGGAACTCTACAATTTTGTGCTTTGTGTACGAGTGTATGTGTCTTTTCTCTCTCTCTCTCGGGGTTTCCTCTTTTGTTGCTTGTTATAAACTCCAATTCACAACCACAAAAAGATCAAAAGCAAGCTAGCTTTGCATGCAAAATATTCATCATCTGTGAAAGTTTAAAGTAATAATGGAGCCGATGAGAGTCATCACTGGTGTGCTCTGCATAAGCCTTTATTTGTTGCAAACTGCTTGTGCTTCATTGCAAATTCAGCTGCAACCATCCCATGATGTACAAGGTAATTATTTAAGAGCTTGCTCTAGGTCTCTCTCAGGCTTAATTTCTTGTTTCTCTTTATCTTCTCTCTCCATGATCATTAGCTTAATTAGTTAATGAGTTTATTGCATTGTGAGTAGCCAAAGAAGTCCAGCTTTCTCTGCCAAGGAAGCTCAGAGTACTCACTGCTGAAGTTAAAGGACTTGCAGCTCAAGACAAAATGACGCATAAGGAGGATGTTTCAGCTGGTAATCATCCATCTATTAACTGTGAATTTTAAATAACACTTGCATTTACAAAGTTTTAAGCCCACGTTTGGTTGGAAGAACTGAGAGAAGGGGAGAGAAAATAAGAAGAAAAGAAGATGAATTTCAAATTTTCTATTCTATTGTTTGGTTAATTTGTCATGATATTCACCGTCTCTTCTTATTTCTTTCCCCTCCTCTCCTCTCCTTTTTTTCATTTCTTGGAACTAAACATGACATAAATTAAGGTATGCTTCCTTTCTCCTAATTATTCACGTCCAAATATGTTCCATATAGATATGCATGCAAATGAAATGATTATCAATTAATTCTAATTAAACCGACAATCTACGATTCATAATACAAAGAAAGTGTCTAAGGCCATGCATGCACATAACATTAAACTAAATCTTAGAGGTTTTCTGGATAATTTAAGGCTTTATTTGGTATTTTGATATTATAATTTTAAAATCATAGCTCCTATGAAATGAAAACTTCAATCTTGAAATAAATGGTTTCGGAGTCAATCTATACCCAACACACGTACCTTAAAAATAACTTCAATTTAATTACTTCAGTACTTTCTTTGAACCTCGAAACTGACCCTTTCGAATATTAAACCTGTTCTTTCTCTTTTCTTTATGAATGCATATATAAACTATATGATAACGAAAGAAATGTTTTCCCTGCTTTAAAAATAAATAATTAAGTAAATGATCTGGCAAAATCTTATGGCGTATATATATAATAATACACTTTAAAACAAGCATTCTACATATATGAATTATCATGTGACTAAATATTTAAAATGTGATTTGGTTAGGTAATGCAAACAGGCTTAACAACAACAAGAACAAGGAACAGGGAGTGAAGCAAGGAGGTGGGACACGGCAAGAATGGGTGGAAGGAGGAGACACGTCTCAATATTTTACGATGGATTATTCTCACGTCAAAAGACGACGCCCTATCCACAACAAATCTTTGCCGGCCGCTGCTCCCTGAATACATGCCCGCCCACGAAAACTACCTGCACTTACTAACCTTTCCAAATTTTGTCTATAATATAATTAATTAGGGATTTGTGGAATTATGTCTGTACGTTATTTCCCTGTCTTTTTTTAAATACAATCTATCTAAATATTATGTATCAGTTTATGGCCGACAGTAACCCCTAATTTAACTTTCAAAAACTAGGAGCTTTATTTTCGAGTGTGATAAGATAATCCGTGAATTTTCTCTCTTTTTTGTTTAATTTAATTAGCTACAAACTCCAATATTTCGGTAACGCGCTTTCACAAGTTGCTAACAAGTTTTTGTGTTTTGATGTGAGTGGCGGTGGGTGTCCATTATCCTTGATAGACTCTATGCTTTGTCACGCTGTACGCTTCGCATGTGATCTTTTTTTTTCTTTATCGATTGTCGACTAGGCTAATTAACCGAGAAAATCTTGTGTTGTGTTTGACCATTTACTCCGATATTCAACTATTGACTTTGGTCAACATGCCCTTTTTTTTTTGTTTTTTTTGAGAAGGGAAAAAGGCTATCTGATATTTAAAAAAGAGACATCTAACTCTCTTCTCGTTAATTAATTTCAAGAAATAACCTGTAAAATTCTAAAAATCATCTTCCTCCCTAAAATATTTTGAAAATTAACAGAATTTGAGGATTATATATATTTTTTCTTTTAAATAATAGAAAATTTTTGTCCCTTTCTTCAAATATTAGAGGACTAATAGTCTTTTTTTCTTTTTTTTTATGCAATACTTTTTTCCCTTTTTTTTTTGGTACTAAACTTAATGAATAATTAACGACCAAATTAACTCATTGTTATATCCTTTTCAAAAGATAAAAAACAATAATAATAATTCGATTGCACTAGTGTTTGTTGCAAACTTGCAATGACTAATTGGCTATAAAGTACTTTAATCCATAAACAAAATCACATAGTATATACAGAGAGTTATTCTCTAATGCACATTTTCACTTTAATAAAATTAGAATGTTCCTATAATATAAAAAAATAAAAATAATCATATATTTTAATGCATTAGATACTGTATTTTTTTGTATGTTAGTGTATTAAAATCTGTAATTTTTTGTTTGTTGGTAATATTCTCATTCTGTTAAAATGAAAACATCTCATTAGAGAATTATATATATAATATGTTTTATGTGAGGAAAGAAATGATCATACTTAATTGAGACAAACATTCCTTACATAACTACATTTTAAATGATTTGTTTATTTATATAGCTATGTGTATGTGTGTGTATATATATAGAAATATTTATTTAAAAAAAAGGATAAAGATGAGATGATTTGTTTTTTTTACGCTGTGGTAAATGGGTTCAATCCTTGATAGCAATATGAATATACATAAACTATGCTCAAGCTAGCATATGCCTTTATAAATAAATGTCTACCTTTGCAAACTCTTTTTCAATATCATTTGATTAAAATGTATATGTAATATCATTGTAAAAACATATATTTAAAAAACAAATTAAATTGACGCTATAGATACTAATTAATTCAATTGATAAAATTTAAATGAAAATAAGATATTTGAGATTCCAATCTCATAAGTCGAGAAAAAATTAAGTTGTATTTAGATTATAATTGCAATAAAAATACAAAATTTTTAATATATTATAATTAAAAAAATACTGATATAACAACTAGAAATAGATCAAAACTCTTTTCACTAAAATTGTATAATTTGAAGATGGGCCTTAATATTTGAAAGAAAATTATCTATATTATAAAAAAAAGTCGAGTCTCAATAACTGCTGGGACTCAGACCCTGCTTTCAAGATTCTTAAGAGGAAGGGTGCTAATGGGCTATGAGGCAGGAGGTAGTCACGAGTCACGACAACATTAGCACGGGTGACGTGCTTGATGCTTTTGATGATTTAGCAATTTAGAAGATAAGAAAGAAACGGCGTCGCATTAACACTATCCTAAACGTAGTAACGTGTTAGCGAAGGCGCTGCTAGCCTCCTGCTGCTGCTGCTGCTACCACCTGCTACCGGGAGCAGTACAAGAAGCGAAGAACCAACAATAGACTGAGACTGACCGAAACGTGAAAAAACATGGAGAGTTTTTGGAACAAAGCCAAAACCTTCGCGGAAGAAGCGGCGAATAAGTCTCAAACCCTAACAAACTCCACGAAAATCGCCGATCTGTTCGCCGAGACTGCTAAAAGGTCTAAAGAATTCGCATTGGAGGCGTCGAAGAAAGCCGACGAGTTCAAGACGGCGGCGCTTAAGCAAGCCGATCAGATCCCTATCAAGTCCATCAACGACATCATTCCGCCTCAGCTCTCCTCCTCTTTATCCTCCATTGCCAGCTCTTCCTCCGGCCCCACCGTCTCGGATGTGGAGATTCAGAAGTTCGGCATCACCGATGACTTGAGAGACTTTGTTAAAGGATTCACTTCTAGTACATTCCAGAACTTTCCTATTCAAGGTTGGTAGAAAAGTAAATTAAGTCAAAATGTCTGTGTGTGTGTGTGTTTTTTTTTAAAATAAATTTTTGAAAAATGTGTTTTGTTTGTTTGTTTGTCTGATGAGTGTGTAGATGAAACTGAGGCGCCTGATGTGCCAACCACGACGTCGAATGTACGGAAGGATCTGACGGAGTGGCAAGAGAGACATGCCACGCTTGTTCTCACCACTGTCAAGGTTAGTTTCTTGTCAAGATTTTGGTTATTTCCACTTTGATAATTCAATTTATCACAAATCAAGGAAAGAAACTGTGCACTTATAAGTGATTTCCTGTAAATTTAAGGATTATGTGTTCTTAGTTTGATATATGTGTAGACTAAATTGGGAATTTGTCTTTGATGTTATGAAATGTATTTTTTGTTGCAGGGGATCTCCAAGTTAAGATATGAATTATGTCCACGTGTTATGAAAGAAAGGAAATTCTGGAAGATTTATTTTACCCTTGTGAGCACTCACGTGGCTCCGTAAGTAGCTTCTAATTTCCATGTACTCCCTATTTTTGCTGTGATTTACTTGCACAGTTACAAACTTATATTGATGTTCTGTCAAGATTGGTTCATTTTTTTTTTCGCTTTTTTTTTTCGGTGGTTCTGTTAAAAGCAAAGAAATAAACTCAAGTATAACAATTGAATTCATATAATGTCTTGTGGATGTTTATTCTTTTCAGTATCATATTAATGGGTAAACTAAGTTTTGTCGATTGTTTAAATTTGTATTACTCATAATGAATTATACAATGAATGAATATATGATTCGGATCTTCTAGAAAAGTAGCATGTTGTGTGACTGTATGGGTCATACTTTGTAGTATATTTAACAGTATCCACTTAAGCCAGTATTTGTCAGTTTCTTTGCTTTGATACTACCTTACCCTGCCCCATTGAGGTGGATTTTGATTGCTAAATGAGAAGAAGAGTTATTTACATCATACTTTTACAACTTGTATGTAATTCAGCTTCAAAAGAAAAACCTGGAATTTAATCACACATGCTTAGAAAATAAAGTTACTTATTTAATTAATGAAATTGGCTCTCCTTTTCTTGCTATGCTGACAATCAGGTACGAGAAGCAGTACATGGAAGAGATTATGCTCAAAGATGAAAAGAAGATGACAGATGATACTGTTAAGCCAACTCCCATTGCTGGGGAAACTAGTAAATCAGAGGTTTCAGAGAAGAACTTGAAGAGTAGGACTTCAACTTCCTCATCAATTGAGCAGGACTTGGATACATTTCTTTTGGGAGATCTTGAAGACAGTGATGGAGGTCCAGGTATATACTTTAACCTTCTGGGTGTGATGTCAAAATGAACTTCCATATGTAATCTCACATTTGTTTTCAATCTGATCGTCACATAATTTTCACTTTGTACAAACTTTGATTGCCTGATCCTGGAGGCTATGGTATGACAGAAAATTCAGTGCAGTTTAAGTATGTGACCTTTTCACACAATTCACTTTGAGGAGTGTTGTTATTTTTGACGACGAAATAATTGATCAGTCCATTGTGGAATTGGCAAAGTGGTACCAACAGTAGGAAAGTTGAGCAGTTGCATAAGAGGATGCTGGAGTGTCTCATGGAAACATGAAATGCTTCAGTGTTTTTTATTTCAAAACACTTGAGAGATATATTATGGATAATAACTGGGGAAGCATCTCTTTTGGACAATAGTTCAACAGGATTTAGTTGTTGTTGCAATGACTTTATGGTTAACTCTTGGACAACCTCATTGTGCTGGAAAAACATAGTGAAGTAACTATTTAAATCTGTTTTTACATAATTAGCTGATCTAACCTGTCCACTATACTCCACCCCATAAATACTTTGTTTCTTGCTTGTCATCATTGGTGTATGCATTGTGCTCAAGTGTTGCCTGTTAGATGTTTTGTGTTTGTCAGTTGCTGATCCTTTCTCGATGAAGCAGTTGATACTGCATCTAGAACAGGATTCTAGTTTTACTCTCTCTATAGACCAACTTTTAAATGTGCAATAGGGAAATGAACTTCTGAATAATGAGCGTACTTGATCATTGGTATTTTTATCATCTTTGGTGTTCATTTTGGCTACTATACATTCAAGTTGTTAATTAGTACATTGCCTTTCAGATGATGCTAATGGGAGCTTTGATGATGATTTTGACAAGATTGGCAATTCTGTAAGTTGAAATTATCTTATGATTTCATTTATGGCAATTCTGTAGCATTGTCTGTCTGATGTTGCCCTTTTTGATTCACTTTGATATAGCTTTGTGATTTAATTTGAGGATTCGCTTAAATTTGGTTAACACGATATGCTGAGCATGCACTACCTGTACAAATGCAGGATGTTGAGGATGATAAGCATTCGGAGAAGGTGGAAGCTACTTAGAATAGGTTAGAATGCTGCCAGTTCAGGGGATTGTACGGAACAAAAGAAAAACAAAGTGTGGCTTTATCTGAAAGTTTGTTGGGTGAATGTATGGTGGAGGTAGCAGGTCTGATTGGTTAGTTGGAAAATCTTATATATCTCCAATAGATTATATTATAGATATTAATTACTTTGTGTAATTCTTTGTGTTGATGATGAAGGTAACAAGTTACAATATGTCTATTTGTTAATCAAGCGGGGGGAGCCTATAACCTTTATTTTTGCTCTGTACAGCTCTATTTGGTTAATTCGTAATTATTTTTTTTCAATTTTAATTTTCGAAAACATCTAAAGCTTATTCAATGTGTGGTACTGATGAGCAAGAATGAATGCATGAATGTAACAATAGATACAACTGTGTTTGTAGAACAGCTTAAATTCGTTATCAGTGACTATGATGAATACGTTTTATTTGTCTTCATGGAGATGACATAACTGGTCCATCTCTTCGCGCTTCAATGATAAATACAAGACAAGACAATCCCATTGTATAATTTCCTTAAAATATATATAGTAATACAACGTTTAGGAAAAAAAAATTTAAAATCGAATCACACAAAATAACAAACCTTTTATTTGTGCTTCATCTAAAAAAATAAAAATAAAAAATAAATTTCTTACTGTTGAATCTTCTCCAGCGGTTCAGCTACAACGCTTGCCTATAAAAGGCCCTTTAAACTGAGTTTGCGCTTCATGAAGCATCATTCATGGCTCAGACATCGCTCCTAAGTTTGATTTTACCCCGCACTTGTCGCTTAGGATTACTCCCCATCATATCCTCTGCTCTTAGTAGAGCAGGAGCACACAGTTTGGCTTCACCTTCACGTCCACCTCCAGTCCCAAAGAAAATTCCGTACGAAGTCTCGGCTCATGGGCTGACATGGCAAGACCCCTACCATTGGATGAAAAACACCAACGACCCTGATTTTATCGACTACCTCAACCATGAAAACTCCTATGCCCAAGCTTTCATGTCTGACACTCAAACCCTCCAACGCACTCTGTTTTCTGAGATGAAAAACCGAATGCCCTCCAAAATTTCAACTCCTCCTGAGCGTTGGGGACCTTGGTTCGTCCATTTTCATACTCACCCATTTTGCGGTTTTTGCTGTTTGAACCTTCTTTTATAAAGTTATAATATTTTCTTTTTTTTTCCCCCTTGTTTTGAGAATGTTAAAACCTCGGAGTTAATTACTGTTAAAATTAATTCTGCATATGCTTATTGTCAGTAATTATAAATGCAAATTTTAGTTTTTTATTTATAGAATGTAGTCTCTGAGAAAATGTTCTCTCTTACTGTCAATTTGATTGATGACCTTGCTTATCATTTCCCTTTTGGCGGTAATTATGTTTGAAAATCAATAGGGCCTGCTTTTATCGATACTTGCTAGGTTATACTACCAATACATGCCAGAGGGGAAGGAGTACCCGCTTCTATGTAGGAGGTTAGAGACTGAGAAAAGTGGTTGGCTGCATACTGTTCTTCGTAATTTGAGAGGAGGATTTGGAAAGGAGGAGATTTTGCTTGATTGGAATGAAATTGCTGAAAAATATGGTGAGTTTTGCTTGTGTCTATGGGGCTATGGCAATCCCCTTTAATTAGGATTTTTGTTGAGCCAACGCAGTTTTTTGATCCTTCCTTACTGTTTTTTGGCTAGTATAAGGGGCAAAACCAAGTTCACAAAGCCGATAATATGTCAATGTTAGTGTACTTCTAAAGGTCACTTGAGTCTTACCTTTGTCTCAGACCCTTTGTAATGCTTGTTGCCACACAGTTTTAACCTGGTTTTATTTTCTGTGAGGTTAATTTTACTCACAGTTTTAACCCGGTTTTATTTTCTGTGAGGTTAATTTTACTTGGCATTATTGCTTCTCTAGGATATGTTCATGTGGGTACATGCCGAGTTTCACCAGACCACAATTTTCTTGCATATACGATTGATACATCTGGTGATGAACAGTTCATGCTTCAAATTAAGGATCTTAGAAATCAATGTATAGTTCCAAGGTTACCAGTTGATGGGGTTGTCAGCTTGGCATGGGCTCAAGATAGCAGGACTCTCTTCTATACTATCTCGGATGAGAATCAACGACCTTACAGGCAAATTCTGTTTTGTCTAACCATTTTACTTGGAGGTGGGGGATGCTTTCTCATCCCTTATATTTATTTATTTTTTATTTTCCCTGGCAGGGTCCTCTGCACAAAACTAGGATCAGATAGTACAGATGATGCTCCAATATTCACAGAAGTTGATTCCCGCTTTTGTGTGGACATAACAAGTACCAAAGATGGCAAGTTTATAACTGTGAATTCAAACTCAAGGACGTCTTCTGAGGAAGGTTTACTTATTTCTTACTGTTTTCTTTGAGTATGCCGGTTAAGCTTATTTTCTTTCTGGGAGGTTTATACTATTGGTTTTATTACAGGTTTATGTGATAGATGCGACCAATCCATTAGGTGGCTTGCGAAGAGTACATAAACGTGTTTCCGGAGTACAATATTTCTTGGAACATCACCGTGGTTTTTTCTATATTCTTACGAATTCTCCTTTAAGTGAAAATGAGGAGTGCTCTGGTGGAGACTATTACTTGGCTAGATGCCGAGCAGAAAAATTGTACTCAGCTATCTGGCAGGTATCTTTATTGTTCTAGTTGGCGTTCTTATTCTGTTAAATATGCTTTCTTTTCTTTTTTTTTTCCTTTCCTTTCATATTTCTGTTTTTGTTTCAGAATATCATTTTCCCTGGTGAAGATATTAGCTTACAAGACATGGACATCTTTAATGGACATCTGGTGCTTTTTGTCAGTAAGAAAGGCGTCCCCATGTTATGTTCCATCAATTTATCAATCAATTTTGAGTGTAAGGTATTCAAATATATTCTTTTTCATGCTCTTACATACATGGAATCATCAAAATTGCATGTTATTGCTTGTATATTAGAGATAATTTTCCTATTTTATATGCATCTTCTAAAGCTACTCAATGATGTTGAAGCACATCATAATAATTTCATCAATATAGTAATATGTGACAACTACTGTGCATTTTAGCAAATGGAAACTGGAATTTACTTTCGAATATGTTATGGTATTATTATTTTATTGTACATTATTGTGCTCTGAGAAATAAGTTACATTTGTGCACATAGGTATGGCTTCCCTTCAATATGTAAGCATTAACATGTAAGATGGAAATCAACTTATAATATGATCAGAAACAAATGTTAAAATTTCTCTTACATATAAATTAAAGTGTTTACCGTTAGTTGTTACACATATAAACATATCTCATATTCATTTTTAACAAGTCTGAACTGATTTTATGCAGCAGCAGATGGAGATTGAGAATCTTAACCCTTGGTTTTTTCCATTGCCATCATCTTCTTGTAGCATTGTTCCTGGTTCAAACCACGATTTCATGAGCTCTGTATACCGGGCGGTACTCTCATCTCCTGTGGTATAACTTCTCATAAGCTTACTTGCTTGACTGGATTTTATGCTTTAAAGCTCTCTGTTTCATTCAGTCTCCCCTTCTTTCAAGTAGCCAGTAGTATCTCAGAATTAGTAGACTACCTGAGGCTCAACTACCCAGTACCTGGTCTCTTGGTTGCATAATTATAACAATTTTCCAACTTCTGGCTCTGCCTTAGATGATGAAAGAGGGAAAAAAATAAATCAACATCATATCTGGTTCCTTAAACTCCTTTAACTTCTCTCTTGAAATGCACAGATGCCTGATGTGATTGTGGACTACGACATGTCAAGACAGACATTCTCAATCGTACAACAAGAGGAACTAGGTGGTGCTTCTGATAGTGCCGGATTGAATTCAGTTGCATGTGAGCTAGAAACCAATGAAGTTATTGACACACCAAACTGTGAGGACAACAATTACCAAAATAGTGGGTTGCAGGGATGGAAGGTGTTTTCCAGACTCTATTGTTGCGAGAGGAAGGAAGTTGTATCTCATGATGGTGTCAAAGTTCCTCTCACTATCTTGTACTCTCGAAAAGCTTGGCTGAGAGATCAGTCTCCTGGACTCTTACAGGCCTATGGAGCATACGGAGAAGTTCTAGATAAAAGTTGGTGCACAGACCGACTAAGTTTACTTGACCGTGGTTGGGTGGTGGCATTTGCTGATGTCAGGTTGGTTAATTGGGTTTTGTTTGACATAATGTGTATGGTGTTGGCAAATTTTGTTTGACTAAGTTTACCGTAGAGCAACTTGTAAGTTCATTTGGGTAGTGCAAGTAGTCTTGGGATGGAATTCTGCCACACAGTGCAAGCATATTGGATACCATTTTACTGCCACCTTCTTGGTTGATGTAGAATGTGTATGGTGTTTCCTGTGAGTGATTTATATTTTGACCGACAACTCTTTTTGTGTCCAGGGGTGGTGGCGGTGGTGATTCTTCATGGCATAAATTTGGTAGCGGGTTATACAAAAGAAATTCTATCCATGACCTTACATCATGTGGCAAGTACTTGGTTAATGAAGGCTACGTTTGTAAAGATAAACTTGGTGCCATTGGATATAGTGCTGGGTGTCTTCTTGTAGGAGCAGCTATAAATATGTACCCAAAATTGTTTTGTGCTGCCATTTTGAAGGTTAGACTTTCAGCAGAATTTTTACTATTCTTTTACTAGTATTTGGATGCTGTGTAGGTTTAACTAGCTGTTCTTAGATTTTTTATTTTTTAATTTATATCTTAAAGCTCTTTAGAATGAAAGGATTTGGAAAAGGTGTAAAAGGTTCAAAAGTTAGAAATAATGTGGCAAATGTTTAATTTCATGAGGTTCAATATTTTCTTTCCCTTTATTCTTCAACATTTTGTTTTACCGGTTCTTTCTTTGTTGTTCTTGGAGAAGAGGAAAGGAAAACAATTAAAGGGCCTTTAGGCAAACTGCTGGTATCTAATGTTGCTAAATTATGTTATTTGTATATCCTCTGTTATTATTAGTTGGCACTGATTTTGCATTGTACTCATGTCAGGTACCGTTTCTTGATATATGTAATACAATGCTGGATCCCAGTTTACCTCTCACCAAACTGGACTATGAAGAATTTGGGAATCCCCAGATTCAATCCCAATTTGAGTACATCCAAAGTTATTCTCCTTATGATAACATCCCTTCTGGTGTTTGCCATCCTTCAGTGCTTGTTACTGCATCATTTCATGACTCAAGGCAAATTCATATCTTGTGCTTTCTGTTGTTCATAAATACGTGGACATATATGTTTTTCCTTGTGTTTTATACTTGCCCATATATTTATTTATATCAGGCTTGCATGTGACCATTTCGTCGAATAACTTGTATTGATAGAAATTATCAATGATTATCATCAGGGTTGGAGTCTGGGAAGCTGCCAAATGGGTGGCCAAAGTACGTGATAGAACGTGCTCTGCTTGTTCTCAGTCAGTTATTCTGAAGACAAATATGACTGGAGGACATTTTGGTGAAGGTGGCCGCTATAGTCAATGTGAGGAAACGGCTTATGATTATGCTTTTCTGATGAAAATTTGCGTGGACTGAAGCTTAAAGCACATGAGTCAGGCTTGCTGCGCCGAAAGTTAAAAGAGACCATCATGATTCTCCCTGGGCCTGGGTATATGATGTATGCTGACACATCATATATTGGCTCCATTTATCTCAATGTAATCCTACGATTCCGAAGTTAGTATCTTCAAAATGAAAAGGATAGGACAATCAGCCATCACCATTCCGCAGTTTAATAATATTAGTATATCTATCTTCTTTGCAATATGCCATTTAAATAACAATGAAGCTTACTAATATGTCGTATTTATAAAATTTCTTCCTCTCCTCTTTTCTTTTAATAAAATTTATGTGGTATTAATTGTCTTGGAGTAGAGTAATAATCAGCACTTGAGATGTCATCTTTTATTTATTTCTCTCAACTCATCTTCTATTGCGCGTCATTTTTTATTTTTTACTTTTTAAGAAAGGGAAATTGAGTCCTCGTGGGAGAAATCTCAGTTTTACTAGGAGATGCGGGCAATTTGCCTGATCTGCCTGCATTGGCTTATGCTTCTTCAAACAAATAATCAAACAATCTCTTACTACTTTTCTTGCCACAGGTTTCTCAATCATAAGATATATGGCAGAAGGTGTAACATGCATAAAGGAATACACTAGATATGTATTAGAAAATATATCATGGTTATAGAAGAGAATTGGATGAAGAGAGGATCAGTCACAGCACCAAATTTGGATTCAAAGAATCTGAATCTGTGGGTATAAAAGTGAAGGAGAAACCAGCTAAGTTGGAGCTGAACTACTCTTTTGGAGAGGCCAAAGCTTGTGTTAAGTTGTGGATGATTGCATTTGCAACCACTGCTTTGATGCTGTCAACGCGATTTCTTCTTTGGAAGCTGCAAAAATTGATGAAAAATGCGCACTGGAAGACCATCGCTTTCCATGTCATCCTCCTCATCCACCTGAAAATGACTAGCATGCTTTAATATTTTGAGAGAGAGAGATGATTTCAATAGCTGTAATCAGGGATTTACCAAAACAATGGATTTCTAATGGTTTCATGCAATGGGGGATTAAATCAGAACTAGTGTAAGCGATTTGTCGCTTTTTACCACATTACTTGTGGCATATCAAAATACTAATTACCCTGCTCCAAAGATTCGTGACATGGTGGTTGTTAATTGTTGCAAGATACTTGAATCTGAGACTCTTATCATTCCAGAATTGGATCATCAATCCTATTGGAATGATAATAGGTATAGACCAATATCATACTTCTCTAGCTCATGCCATCGTGAACTTGCATAAAAATATCATGAATTGCCGTACATTTTCCGGAAGTTCCAAAATTTGAATTCGCAGATATATATATGATGTAGATCATTTTCATTTCATCTTTGAGAGACGAAGGTCATATACTGAAGGAGCTGCCATCAGAGCCGAAGAGGAAAGCAGAGTTGGAATAGGTCTATTCCAGGTACCTCTGCTGCTTGGCAGCTGGAGATATTAGTCGAACAGGGTAGTTCCTGTTTCTTTATCTTCTTTGCTAATCAACTGTAAGGGTATTCCACTTACAGTTGAAATATTATTATGAACTTTTGGAGCTCATACAACAATTCTTCCAAACAGAGAGCTTTAGATGAAGGAAATTGCAAATCTTTTGCTAGTATTTTATTCAAAGTATTCTCAGTTGCAGAAGATCATTTCTCCGTCCTTTTCATCGTGAAGCTATTTTCAACGCCGCCCTGCTTTTGCACATGCACTGTCTAAATGGGTTAGTGATGATCAGAAAGTGACAGGAAAGCGGAAACGGAAGAAGATTTCGTTATGCGGACAGGACAGTAGGCGATGGACCATGCTTCTAATTAGGATATAACCATACGTTGTTATTATTATAGTAGAGACAATTGGCAAAAACATCAGTGACATGATGTGGCAATGAGAAGATTACAAGTTAATTGATCATTTTGTCTGTCAAGCTATCAAACTCCGTGGCAGAAAAATATGTTAAAAAGAGTAGTATTTCGACTTTAGAGACGTGACTTGTTCTGAAAATATACTCTACAGCCCATGGGAATTGTCAAACCAATTATAAATTTCTAATATTAATGGGGTTTCAGTGCCATCAAAGTTATTAATCATACAAAAACACTGCAAATTGTAGGGAGTTCCAACCCTACTCTTTCTATGGCTTTTGACTAATAGTTTTCAAAACACAAACCTATAATCTGCTCCATAACATTAACAAGAATCTCCACTAATAACCGGAAAACAGATGCAGTTTAAGAGCATGCATTACTAGGCCAGAAAAACATTAGAAAAAGAATATAAGGAGCTCAACCCTGGCAACTCAAAAAACTCTCAGAAGACAATCTACACAAAGAAATCTAATCCTTACCCGGGTTGATTAGCATGACTTTGGAAATCTCATGGGAAAATCAACTATCCAGAGTACAGTTTATATTCTTCTATACAAGCAACATTCCAACAGAAAAATTGGAGAAGTTTACCGTCAATTTGTTGGGGCAAATTTAGTATGGCACAAATAACTAATATCTTGCTCAAGCAATGGTCCCTAAAGGGCCGCATTTCATATATCTGAATCATTATCTATGATACAAGCAAAATACAGGCAGTGGCATCCCCTGAATATAAAATCACAAGAACTACATAACAAATGAAATTCAAGGGAACAGCACTTAACCACAAAATACCGTAAGCACCCAGGAAAACTAAATGCATCGCATGTACAATAATTTCAGGAGAAAACCAAACAGAAAGGCTAGGAAAGAAGAAGAAACTGGGTGAAAATGGAAGATTCAGGAAATCCATAATAGTCTTATTTCCTCAACCGCTTTTGACCGTGATCTGAATCCTCTCCGCTGCTTACATCCCTAAGTTTGGCCATTGCTTGATTGATGGATGGGGGATTCTCCAAGTCCTGGAAAGAAATTGAAGACCGATATTGTCAACTAAATCCACAGATCAAAGATTCCCCCTTCTAATCAACCCACACACACCTAGATCAAGATAATTCTGCTATCCACCC
This sequence comes from Clausena lansium, assembly GCA_030449835.1. NCBI lineage: Eukaryota > Viridiplantae > Streptophyta > Magnoliopsida > Sapindales > Rutaceae > Clausena > Clausena lansium. The sequence goes on from JASUUF010000195.1 coordinate 5,649,126, forward strand.
ACTCTATACCTTCGCAATGGATGCCTCAGACATGAGCCCTCTGTTTGCTCTCTTTCCAAGATCAATCTGCACTGAGATGTTGGCCTGCGACAGATCTATACCAGCACTCTCCAATGCTTGTGTCAAATTGTTTAACAACCTTGTTGGTACCAAATTTGAAATATATTAGCAGCTGGCAACATAGCACCCAAACCTTAATGAATGTAACTGTTTATTTTTTCAGTAAAGTTGGGCAATAGCCCAACACTATCTATAAATTTCAACAAAATTTCAACGAAATGCCTATCATCAGTAGACAGTACACAGACACAAACTACTTATCTATTCCCAATCCAAGAATTTATGAAACAGATCAATACACTCCAAACGTGAAACTTTCAAAGATTTAAAGCAAATGAGCCTTGATAAAAAAAATTTAACTTCCTAAAGCTACACATATGGCAATCACATTTTCTCTTCTGATAGGAAAGCAACAATAAATTCAAACAAAGATACAGAATCTCAGTGGAAATCCAACACAGAGAAGGATCTCCTTTTTGTAAATGATAATAGTCTACATGCAATTGATGCACCATATACTTACAGAAATTTAGACAATCAATATTCTTAAATTGAAACAATTAAAAGAAAATCTTAAGATGTTTAAGTATGCACCCTTGTGAGTATATGCTTGATATATTGATCGTCCCCCCTTCAACTGTCAGCTCCTCCTGTTGGTTCATTGTATCAGTAGCAGCAGGACACTCATTTGACTGTGCATCAGTGACTGGTCTCTGAAAAGGATGCAGTAGCGCACCATCACTTCGGGCAGCAGCAGGAAAATTTCCCTGCAAAGGCATGGATATAGATATTCCCTTGTTTGCCACCTCAGGTTGCCGATCCACTGGTTTGCAGGCAATGTCCCGGCTAGGATCAGATTCCACAGGAGTCTGTGTGCTAGTAAGCATGGTCGGGGACATACTGATGCTGCTGTCATCAAACTTCCCAGGAAACATAGACCCTGGACCAGAACCATTTTTTATTGCATGTGGTTGAGTGGCAAAACTCTGGACACGCCAGTGACTATTTCTCTGTTTTAAGCAGGAGAAAGATGAGTTATAATGAGAATTTTTATGAGCCAAACAACCATAATATTGAAATACACTCGCAACTGATATTCAGTATTCACCACCAATATATTCCATCAGTGTTCACATTAACATTTTTTATTATGAAGGTTTATAACTTCTATAATTAACATGTGTCACATGATTCTTTATATTCTTGCACAAAACTACACACTTTTTTCTTTCAAAACTTTTTATAAGGATGTGTATGCCAACCTAAATTACACTTAACCACTGAAATCAAGCACAGCAAGATAAGATGTGTTAGATTAGATGCTTCAAAATTTTATCCTTGTTTTCTGCCAGCAGATAGGAAAAACCAATAATATCTCAAAAGAAGCATTGCGCGTACCAGGAGTGCGCCTGTCACTAAATCAGTGTCAGTGAATGTGCATTAACCCACAAGAACGCACTCAAGTAAACCACATACATAGACAATATATAATATCCGAGTATCAGAACTTACCCAAGGCATCAATTTTGTGGGCTCAGCGCTCCAATCCTGGTAAGAAACCTCATACTTCTGCACTTTCTCCTGCAGATATTGCACATACTCGATCACCTGCAAAGGAAAATTTACATTCACTCAACAAAATATAACGACAAATTTTCTCAACTGAATTTAACAAGCAAGTACTCAACATACCTCTAACAAGAACGAAGCCGTATCTCTCTTCTGATCACTATGGGGTATGATATCTCTCAATATCTGAAATCTGAAAAAGCAACAGATTTCAGCACGCTTTCAAAGCAAGTTTAAAACTTTAACCATAAAACAGTCCCATGTACAGTTTATGCCCACGCCCAGTAGCAGAGACACATGAAATTGAGAAACATGAAAACATTACAAGCTCGCAAACTCGACAAAATGTTAACTTTACATGTAAAATTAAAATAAAAAGAAAAAGGAGACGATAATAATAAAAAGAATAACAAAAATACCTCTCGTTAATTTTGCTTCTTCTTCTCTGTTCAGTAACAGAATGCTTCGATCGTATAACACTAGCCTTATCACTGTTTTTCCCATCTACCAATCGAGAATTTTTTCAGAAAAAAAAAACTCTAAATATTTCGTTTCCTTTTAGAGAAACACAATACATATGAAAGAAAGAATCAAATGGATCTGATACCTTTGGCGTTTGAGTTAATAATGTTAGAAGCAGCTTCTTTCTTAGACATGAATTCCTCGTCCTCGTAATCTTTCTCCTCTCGATTTCCTTTCGTTGTTCTCATTCTCTGCTTCAATTTCGAAGTCATCTAATTATTAGCAAATGAATTGCATAAATTATCGAAAATTCGAGATTTTAATATAAAATTACCTGTTTTTTAACTCCGGCGAGAGAGCCGTAGCTGGCAACTCAGGCGATATTCAATTGTTTTTGCAAAGAAGTGGGACGGGATGCCATGTGGGTAAGCTCATGTCATTCTCGTGAGGCCACTTCTAGTCCCCAAACGACACCGTTGCTCTGACCAATAAGTTTGTTTCCTTGTTTCCGTTTCCACGTGAATGAACATGAAGCATACTAACTCTCAACGAAATCTGATATGGACCTGGAGTGGGGTCAAGTGACTAATCTGTCACGGTGAGGTCATGAGCGTGGGATTCACGTGATGGGGTAATAGTCACATGGCCACTCCAAAGGTCTTCTTAACCCAAACAAAACCAAACATGAAAATTGGGCCCACGGCTTGGGCCTGATCCAATTCCTCTTTACACCGTAGAAAATGTTAAGCGGCCACCGAAAATGAAAATGTTAATCACCTGCCTCGTTAAACCAACAGTCGTACACATTTTCTATTAAACACATCGATCATGCCATGACTTTAACAATTCTGTCTTCTCTTTTTTTTTTTTTTGGGATAATGACTTTGGCAATTCTAATTGAAACACTCAACTCGTGAACAAATTTCAAACTTTGAGTTCAAATCAGATCAAGGAGAGTCATTTAATGGTTTCTACAACATAAGGATGAGAAAGACAAACCAAAAGTTTGGGAGTAGTTTAAAATTTTTGATGAAATTAATTAGGAAATAGAGGCAGATGAGATAAATTAAGGAGAAAAGTAACATACACTGTCATGTTATACTGTCTGGTTAAGTCATAGTATTAAAATCATTTAAAAAGATTAATTGAATTATGTCATATATCTAAGTGCTGACCATATAGTGAACACTAATACTTATGATATAAGTTTATCATCTTATGATTGTTTTATTAAAAAAAAACTTTTACCAAATATTAATAATAAAATCATGCATATTTATAAGTATAGATTTGCTCAAAATCTTATCAGTGACCATGGAGTTTAAACTTTTATTCTCGCTCAAATACAACCCATCACACGGAAATTCCAAACATTTTTCAGGGGATTTAACATGAGTTACATAACATAAAGTCATAAATAAAAAAATTAATAAGTAAATAAAGAGTCACTCATGAATCATAAGCATATCAAAGAGTTGCTTGTTTATTTTTTTTTTTTTTGGTGAGTTCTAGTTATTATTAAGAAAAATTCATAACTTTAAAATTTTGTTTCATATATGCTTGTTTCGTATACGCTTGCTTCAATGTTTTCGAACATTCAGATATTTTGGATAAGATAAGACCGACTCTATCTAACATGTACGCCGAGCATGTCATAAATCATAATGAAAGCTCAGCACTCTTTAGTTTCATGCCACGTTCTCCACCCTACGTAATAGCACAACATTATAAATTTACAGTCATTAAGCATAATTCACTTCATACATATTTTAAAAGAGTAATGATAGGTATTCCAATATTTAAGTCCTATTTTGAGTTCCAACTGATATCTCATTTATCCATTAGAGGGTGCTTAAGTGATTTTATAAACTATAAAATTCATTCTTCAATAAATGAGTGACATATGCCCAAAAATAAAATAAAAAATAAAAAATTCAAAACATTAATGCCCCCATTTGAATCGTCGCCTTGAAGGAAGAACCCACTTCATTTCAACAATTAAAATTGTGTGCATCAATCTTCCATGCCCTGGTCTTTTATTTGCTTTAATTAGAGTTGCCTATTTTATCTGTTTACGTTTATGCATTAGATACCTTGGGATGAAGTTAAAGAACATTTTCGAAAGCATAATGGGTATAGTAGTATCTAAGCCAAATGATTGTGAAATTGCAGAAGCTGATCAGAATGACAAGTTTATGGAGGAGGAGCTCAACGAGAGGCCGGCGAGTGTTGAGTTGGTTGCCGGCGACGACGAGGAGATTCAATCCGATTTATACAACTCTGAAGAGGAGAATGAAGATAAAGAAGTGTGCTTGTTTGATGAGAAAGACTCGTGGCAAATAGTCCTCTCAAAACCTGCCAAAAAGGAAGAATCTAAATCGGTATATATGTCAAACTTAAAAATGAAAGTTCACTTTTTTATTTTTCTACTCATTTCGTATATATATATATATACACTCCTGTATTTGCAGTTCAATGAAATATTGTCGTATTGGAGGAGAAAAGAGGAGGAGAGATGAAGAGAGGAGTTTAAAATATACATGCTATATATATATATATGGTCAATGTGTTCATTATGGTCAATGCCAGTTTAGCATCCTGACTTGATCATGTGGCTGGAGAATGAAGTGTCAATTCCTTTTTCAAACTTGATCATCATTTAGGCTGTTATTGATGGAAGTTCAAATCTTTAACATAATATAATTCAAGAACAAATGAATGTTTTTGTAAAGAGCTTTAGAGTCGTAATGTTTGTAAGTTTTATAATAATTGTTATTAGTTGTATTATATGAATAATCAGTTATGAAAAAAATCAGTTAAATTTTTAATAAAATCTATTTTTAAAAGTGTTAATGAATTTTAAAAGCAACCGAATGTGTTTGATAAATCATACTCTTAAATTATTGTAAGAATGTAAATAATTGAATTGGACTTAATATCGAATAAAATTTATTCACACATTTATAAACATGTATATAAAATATTATTTTATTGTGTTTATATAATAATGATAATTAACATAAATATTTATAATATTAATTTTAGATTTTAGAATAATACATGAGGATATATATAGAATTGTATTAAGTATAAAAATAATTTTCAAAATTAAATTTTAACAAGTTATCACTTTTTCTGTTTTTTTAAATCTACAGTAGAATGAAATGATTTTTTTAAAAGTGATATTTAGAAAAATTTACCAGGTACCAAATTTTGTTTTACATTTTTAAAATCAATTTTGAACCTATCAAAAGCAATCTCAAACGGGACAATAATCATGTTGCATTTTTTTGAATCACTAATCAACTGTGACAATATATCCATGGTCGTTATTCAAGAAATGAAGAAATTGGATTCAAAGGAAAAAAAAAGAAAGAAAGAAATGAAGAAATTGAAATGATTTGTTAAGATTTTACACAAAAACTCCCTCAGCTATACAAATATTTACTCTGTTTCACAAAGTAGTTGCATCAATTTAGTCCAGGGATTTCAAATTGTTTTAATTATAAAGTTTATACGGTACAATAAAATATATATACACAATCCATCACTAAAATTATCAAATCATGATGAGGCAAAATTTATCCCAAAGCATAACATAACATAACAATTAGACTTTGTGGGAAGTAAAATCTTACTTCTTCTTTACTTCCAAACGAAGCCTTAACCGAGCTAAATCAACCTCACTTTATGAGCAGTGGAGAAATGCTTTCCAGCAGCAACCATGGTCGCCTCCGGGCCATCCTTCAAGCTCTTTTCACTTTCACCCGTTTTGAAAATACCGAAGCATGAAGCTAATGATGTGAAGAACGACGAGGCCCAGCTCTCTTTTCTGGCCTTACTCATTTCGCTTGTTTGTGAGATATGACTGACCGATCACTCTTTGTTATCAGAAATGAAATTTTAAAAAGAATATGCCCTATCTGTTCCGTTCCTGTATACGAACTCAAAGTTGCCCTGGATTTGCATTTGCCCACCTGCCCGAGAGATTCACTTAAATAACATAAATTTTCTTTGGGAACAAGTTAAATTGTGTCTCCATTGAGTTGACCATGACTTTTCTGATATGGCGTCTTTCAGTAGTTGCACATCACATTATAAAACTCATCGGCGATGACTTTTTTTATTTTTTTGTTTTATACTTAATTCGACTTGTAATATAATTGGCTAACCTGGGTTGAATATATTCTTCTTATAGAGCTTGAGCCTTGTGCTTGAAGCATATATAATAGGACCACCAAACAGGAAACAGATGAGAACCAATGTACAAAAAGATAATGGAGTCAAATATGATTCCTCTTGCCTGGTCTCTTTCAAGATTCTAGCATTGATTACTTTCATTTCAGCAGGATTTCAGAGAAACTTCGAGCGGCAAAGAGCCAAAGAGTTTAATATTTTCAAAGAAAGCGATGGCTACGGCCACAATTCTACAAAAGTTTGAAACTCTCATCAGGGGTTGTTTAGTGGATGCTAACGGGTGACGAAGTAGTAGCCATACTTCAAACATTGGGCTCACCCACTATTAGCTTGGTTTCAGAACTGGGCTTTGTGAACGAGTACTGATTGGGCTATCATTCGCAGCTTTTCACTAAGAGCCTATATTATCAGTTGTATTCATATGTATACGATGGGTTTGGCAGGCAATTCTTTCATGCTCTTTTTTTTTTTTTTTTTTTTTGGAAATTATATTACATAAACAATACAAATTGAGTGATAAACGTATCAAAATATATCTTGTCGGGACATGAACTCTACCCAAATGCTTGTTGGAACTTGTCCTGATCTATCAAAGTTTAAGTCAGCTCGAAAATCCATTCCCACAACGACGAGAAAAATTAATATATAAGTCAGCAATACCACCCGGACTAGAACCATCATTCAGCCCACAAAATCCAACCCCATGAGGGTATGAGCCCATTTATTCTAACTTGAAGTTTAAGTTTTAGAAAGGGCCACCAATTTGCCTTTCAGAAGCATTCTTTTAAACATTTTGAAAAAACGGTAAGACTCGTGGTACTAAGCGATTATAGAGAAATTCTTTAGTTGAAGTAATCATCGACACTTCCTGTTCTTATATTTAAGGTGAATGGTTCTGTCTCTCCATTTAGTTGTGAGTTAATGGTGGGTTTATACACATATTAGCATTGCAAAAGCATTAAAAATTGAATTGAAGCAATGCTATTGCTGGGTGCTGGGCTGGCAATTCCCCTGCAGCAATATAACCCGCTCTCCTGTCATGTCTCTATTCATTTATAACCCACCCGTTCTCTAGAAAATCTTGAAACCCAGTCTTGTTCTGTTTCGCCTCATAACATATCTAAAATGGTCTCCTAACAGAATCCAAACACGAATCATAAAAAAAAAATCTCAAAAAGACAAAGACAGAAGGTACGTAGGTAGCCGCCAAGCTTCCTCAAATTTGCACAACCACCCACTTGAGAACGAACGAAATGATTGGTGCCCTCAGCCTCACGTCACGTGCCCCCAATCCCAAACAAGTGGCGAGCCACAAGAATCCGTGTGCAACGCCCCCCCGGTTTGCAGTTTTTTACTCCGCATTTTCTGACATCGTTTCGAGTTTGGACCGTACATCAACAGCAACTCGTTCACTTATTCAGATCGCCGAACCGGAGTGGGCTAAAATACAATTGGATCTGTTGTTGTTCCAATTATAGCCTTGGCTTTTTTTGTTTTTTTTCACTTTTATAGTAAAAATAAATAAAATTATTTATATTTCTTCTTTGTCGTATATTACTTGCTTAAAACAGTTGAAAAGAAAAGATACGGTCCCCTCTTACGTGGCAGTATGCTATTGATCAATGCGATACCTTTCTAAATGTATTTTTTGGGGCCTGCCCATACGCACCCAATCAAATGGAGGATAGAGGCACCTGGACCCACTTCCCATCACTCCTTGTGGGTAGTCTATTTTTTGTGTAGGACAAATACAATGTATCCAATCGGCCGGTCTATCGCCAATAGAGTTGGCTCCACGTTACGAGACCATCTCTCCCATACCTGTTAAGTCAGTCCAATTATTTTTAAATGTATTTATTTACGCAGATATATATATATATATTCATACCCAACCTAAATGAATAAATCAAATAAAATTAACATTTTTTTTCTGACTGGGGAATCATGGGGATCATCATATCATGTGCATCAAATCAAATCAAATCAAATCGGCCTGCAGAATTGGTACCCGCCAAAAAAATCCCATTAGTTAATTTTTAATTTATCTAAATTTCCAAATTAGGGTACAAGCCAAGGCTGTGAAGATTAAAAAATTTTAAAATAGAGGAAAAGAACACGTGTCAGGATAAAGCCCGTCTGGATATCATAAAAGCGGGTGCACGAATTGCCATCACGTGCCCAGTCGTGGAGACTCTGTTGACTGAATCATTTATAACGAAACAAGTGGGAAGTGGATAAAAACAGGAACACACAATATTTTAATTTATTATTACTATAACCATTTTTCAATTTTTAATTAATATTTCAATTGGGCTGACTCAGCACTCTGACTCTGAGTCTGAGACCCAAAATATCTTGACGCTTGACCGCCTTCCACGTCCCGTGATCGAACAAATGGTGCCCCCTTACTCCTTAGTCTTGCACTTTACCGGCCATTTCTTTAATTAATCAATTTTTTTTATTATTTTATAATTCTCTCACATGAGCGACAATTAATTTAGTCAAAAATAATATTAAATGGTTCATGTTTAATGAGGCTTCTTACTAAGTACCGCCGGCCTTCGTCAATGTTTTATGCAAGTGCATTATATGAATACATCAACAATTTAATAAAAGAATACGTGGCATAAGTAAGATTGGCTATAAATTTAGTTCATTTTATTAAGAATTTATTTTTCTTTTTTGGTTAGATATTAGAAAATGAGTAATGTTATATCCTAATATTTAAATCTCAATTTAACTCTCAATTGATATGACATTTATTCATGGGATGATGATTAAATAATTTTACTAACTATAAAATCAATCATCCAATAAATGAGTGACACATAACATTGAGACTCAAGTTGGGACTCAATTGTTGGGATCTCAAATATTATTATTAGAAAATTTTAGGGTGCATCCCACCACATGGTTACACCAGATCTGATCAGAATTTTGCGATTAACATGTTTGGGGGGATAACATTAAGAAGTATTTGTACTGGCTGCACCGTTGTAGCTTAAATGACTAAATATTTTAGTATTGTATTTTTTAAGAAAATACATTTATAGATTTTAATTTAAAATAGAAAATGCATTTATATATATTGGTTTTATATGAATTGTAACTGTGAATATTCGAAGTTTTAACTACTTTTAAGTAACTGTGGATATTCGAAGTTTTAACTACTTTTAAGTAAAAAAATGACATAATTCAAAAAATAAAGAAGGGATAGAAGTAAAAAGTGAAAATAAAGTAGAAAAGAAAGAAAACAGTTCCAAGTGTAAGGTTTCAACATCATTAATTAATTTTCTATTGTTTAGTGGTAGAGTTAAGCTTGATGGGTTAATTAGGCAAGCAAAATGTCCTATATATGGAACTGGAAGGGAAGGAATATTTAAATGCACCATAAAGAAAGCTCTGCAAAGTAGTTTTCATCATCATGTGCAGTGCTGGTGCATTCGTCAAGCGGCAGACTTTTTACTTTGTCGATTCTAAATTTCTTATTGAGCTTCCGTCCTTCAAGATTATATTAATTCGATCCTGAATGTGCATCAAATTCATCATGCATGGCAGTTGTATTTGTCAAGCCATCCACTAATAATTAAGATAGTCAGAGACATGGGACATAAAACTATCATACTGACTGTAACATTTGTTATCTTAATGGGGTTAAAAATCATGAGCTCACATCGATTTTTAATAATATCCCCATGTGATGACAAGCCAATGTACACATTAACCTCATAGATTAAACACACCATATTTTAATCAATCAATTTCACATCAAAACTTTGATTTTATTCAAAATAATTATGGCTACGTTTTGGCCGGAATGTAATATCCACAAACCCTAGTCGTAGTGTATAGTTGCACGTCCCTTTCGATATTTTCACGGGTCATGGCCAGGCCCCTCTTAAGCATGTTGATGTTAGTTTGCCAACCTTTAAAGGCGAAAAGACAGGGCATGGATTGTAACCCATTCATAACCAAAGTGCGTTCGAGTCCAGCTATAACTAAGACTTAAAATTTTTTTTCAATTAAGTATGATTAAGTGAAATAAATTTATAAATAATTTTTCTCTCTTGTGAAATACGAGTGGAGCTAATACATCTCTTATTATGAGGGTTATTTATCTGGGCAAGTATTTATAGAATTTAATGTAATATTATAGTCCCAATATATTTATATGTTAAAATAATAATTGTAAATATCTTATGTATGGTCAATGCGTTGACGTGTAATCAGCATTCAAAAAAAAAAAGAAGAAGAAAAGACAGATATAAATATAATAGAGATTTGAGACTTCCAAATTCCAGTTGCCTTCCACAATGTGATAGGGTAACAATTTAGATTGACATATCATCTTAGATTTGAGTCGATATGACTTATTTATTCAATGTATTAATAATTTATTTCAAATTTTAACCACACAATTATTGAACATTTTGTTCACTTTGTTACCCTTTTTGAGTTTCTTTAATAATAATTGAAATGAACGATGATCCAAGTCTCATCCATTGTTTCTTGGTTATGTCGCTCTCTCTCTCTCTCTTTCGTTTAAATATCAACTAATCATATTTACTTAGATGTGTTTATTTTTTTATCTAAAATTTAAATAGATTTAAATTAGTTTAAATTATGAATAGAACTGAATATCTGAATCTGAATGACATATTTTTTTTGGGTCTGAATTGCTAAAAATAAATATTAATATGTTTATTTTTTTAACTTAAAAATTTGAAAAATAATATTTTTACATTTGTACCCTTATAAATTATAAATATTAAACAAATAAGAAATATCTCAAAGAACTTAAATAAGATAATATATTTCAATTGAATACAACCCTTTATATTTTAAATTAGTATATGTTAATCAATTTTATTATTAACTTATGATGTAAAATATTCATAAAAAAACTGTGAAGATAAATAATGCTAATTCGAAGAAAATAAAAAGATAAAAATAATAATAGTCTACTACTATATTATCACAAGTTATATATGATGGGTAATAATACTAATTATTAAATTTTATTTAGGTAAGGATGAAAATTAATTGATTAGATAGGGAAATTTTGAAGAATATCTTTTAATAATATCATTCAGACTTTTTTAATTAAGTAAAAAGTTAAAAAAAATTGACTTAATAACTAAAAATTTTCAATAAGTTAAATAAACAAATAGACTTAATGAATTATCTGATTAAAACTAAGTCAATTAAGTCATTAAGCAAAAAAAACAAACAGATTCTTATTATAAGTACTTAGCCTTGGCCTTGGTAATATTGCCTTTGTGTCATATACTTTTAATTTCGTCTTTCTTATATTTTGATTATCATTTGCAAATTGAAAGGTTGTGATTAATTACATAACAAATAATCTATGCAGAATTTCAATATCGAATTGTCGATGATGTCATATTAAGCCATTGCAACTTTAACACATTGCATTTAATTTATGAAATGAACAAAGTAAAAAAAATTGGGTGCTTCCAGTAATGTTGCTCCCTCTCTATTAATTGTTATGTATGTTTTCTCATCTAATAATGAAAATTTTGATTCACACGACAACAAATTAGCGGAGAGAGTGCAATGCACTGAGGGCATTCAGTACAATCTCAGGAAGAAATATTAACTTCTCGTTTTTATAATTTATTTGTTTCCAATTAAAAGAAAAAAAAATTAGAAAGTATCATAGACATATTTTTAGAATGTTTTTAGTAAATGGTGTTGTTTGTTAATTGTGAGAGATAGACTATCGATTTATTACTTAAAAAACTAGTTAGTGATAAGTTATAATTGCTAAACAAATGTGCTCATTTTATGATGAATAATTATATGTACATAGCGTGATTATGTAGCGCTTCACAATCGGTGCTGAAACTATGAATCTAGATTGAAACTATTAAGTGGCAATGTCACTTATGGCAAGATGACCAAATCATTATTTATTTTTCAAAAAATATTAAAATTTTATTTTTTTAGCCTTTTACCTTTCTCAATGTTCAAATTCAGGTAACTAGTTAAATAAAACAATTTGAAAGCCAATGGATCATGTCACGAGGGCAAGATGACCAAGCCGTTCATTTAAGTTTATTACATGGTTATGTTACGTTGAATTTATTAATGGAGATTGGGGGGTGCCTCCATTTTACATTAACTAAAATTTGCATTAAAGATTAAAAATATATATTTAAGCAAATGAAAAATCCACATGTACATTTGCAAGAGACTTAGAGGTTGTTTGTTAAATGTGTGAAGTCTGAAATTTTATTATTTTCAGACTTTTTTAAAATTTGTTTGTTTGTTTTTTTGTAACTTATGACTGATTTTCAGACATTTACATCTTAATGGAAAAAGTAAATTTTTGTGATTTTTATCTGAATAGAAAAAAGTCTGAATGACAAGTAAATATTATATTCCAAAAATATCTCTATAAAATAACTTATTTTATAAACTATAAAATCTAATTCCTTTTTTTAGTTTTAATATACAATGATATAAATATCAAATAACCAAGTTTAAGATATTTTTTATTATAAAAACAAACAAGATGTCACTTATATTCAGATATTAAAAAAAGAAAAACAAACATGTCATTCAAATTTTCGTATTCAGATCTATTTAGACTTTAAAAAAAATTCAGACCTATTCAGATTTTAGATAAAAAGATAAACGACACCTTTGAGTGTGTGTGGGGTTTATAGCACTTTCCCAAGACCCCCCATCGTTAATGAAAACTTAAGCATTACTTTAACCAAACAGACAGAGAAATTAAAAAAAAAAAATGATCTGCTGTGATCATCGTAAAATCATCCTGAACAACAAAAGTATTTATAGCACTTTCCCAATCTGATCTTTTCTGAAAGAACCAAAAATATCAGAAACCATCTCATATATCTGCTAACATTCACTTACAGGAATCGTCGTCCATCTGAACCGTCAGATTGATTATCAAATATATTCATGATCGAAAATTAGCTTTCTGATCCTAGGTCAGGCAAAATCCTTTTTAAGAATGACATTAACCATTTAGATTCAAACAGTCAATCTTCAACCGTACGATTAGTTCACCTGATAGGTGGAGCGCAGTATTCACCTGGGCCCACTAGTAATTGTAATCCGCGTTCTTTTCGCACCACCTTACGCTTTAGACTTTTGGCTTTAGTCACCAGTACAAAACGCAGTACGAGTAAATAATGATTAAACGGCAGGGCGTTTCCGTCCATGGTGAAATTTCAGTAGATCGAGGGTCGTTTTGGAAATATGCGGAGAAAAATAAAAACTCCTCTATTCGCTGACACCCCGAATAGCCGGTGACTCCGCCACGTCATTGTCCAATCCAAAACCTCCACGTCACAAAACCCAATCAAACGGTTCAGAATCCTTCACCGCTCCCCAAATCCAGCGGCTCTCATGTCGTGTTCTAGAGCCTTCGATTAAAAGAAATAGAGAGCTAACCATGGTTAGCTATTTTAACCCGAGTTCGCTCGCTCGGTTAAGGTTACATATCCGCAGAGAGAAGGCTTTTATAATGTGCGTGAAGCTTCGGGCCGAGAAACTCACACTGAGTCAACTCGGAGCGGTTCCTTGCCGCCTTTCAAACTTTCTTCAATTCAATTGCTTGTCTTTCGCACTTCGTGTCTTCTTTAGTACTAAGTTGATCCCTTTTTCATTGTCTCTTTTTGAGGAGTTTAAGGTTTTCTGTTCCGTTCAGATCTCGGTACCTGGTAAGCAAATTGATGTTCCATTAGATTAAATTAAAGTTGTTCAAATTAAGATGTTATAAAATTTGTTATATTATATAAGCGTTTTATTTATTTCTTCTTTTAACCGTCATGCTGTTATTAGTGAGCGTGGAAGTTTCTTAAATGAGATGCAATAATGTTTTAACGCTGAAGAAATTGTTGTAAAAATTTTTTTGAATGTTGATTAATGCATAAAATCTAGATGCAAACCCCACATGAGTTTTGTTTTATTTATTTATTTTTTTCTCTTTTAAAATTTGCTTAATTAGTAAGGAATCAATGGATTTATTAATTGTAGCTTCTGATAAGTAACCGTCCGTCGTTTAGCTTAATAATTTTGTGTATAATACTTAATAATTTTTTTTAAACCATTGTTGAGTAAATAGGTCATATTATCAGCTGTTCAGTGTTTGTTTCAAGTTTTTTTTATTCAATTTGTTATCTTTCTATTTCAGATTCTTGACTCCTGATAGTCCCTGGCTTTTCATCATGGCTTGGTTAATGTAGTATCAGTGTTAAGTTTGTTTCTTTGCTTCCATTTGTGGGTTGGGATTGGTTTCTGAGTAGTTCGATTGATGTTTGTTTCGGGATTGTTAGTTTTGATAATTAAGTGTAAATTAGTATCTGGTTGGGAGCTTGGCATCCTGTTGGGAGGGAAGGAGGAAACTCTTTTCCATAGCCGCCTTTGTTGCCGGCCAAGACATCAGTTGGTTCCTTTTTCCGTTTCATGTCTCGTAAGTTAGACAGCCCAGTTCAGACCCAGATGGCAGTGGCAGTCTTCAAAACCCCGCTTAGCGGGGAGTACCATGGGAACAAGAGAGTGGAAGGGAAACAACCTGCAGGAAGGAGACGGGTTTTTGTTCAGACTGAGACTGGTTGTGTGTTGGGGATGGAGTTAGATCGCAGCGACAATGCTCATACTGTGAAGAGAAGGTTGCAGCTTGCTCTCAATGTTCCTACTGATGAGAGCTCGCTTACTTTTGGGGATGTGGTGCTGAAGAATGATCTTAGTGCAGTTAGAAATGACTCACCGCTCCTTTTGACACGAAACTATTTGCATAGGAGCTCATCCACTCCATGCCTTTCGCCAAGGGGGAATGATATCCAACAAAGAGATAGGAGCGGTCCTATTGAGATATTGGGACAATCGAATTGCTTTGCTATTACAAAAAAAATGATGAAAGACATTGTGAAGGCAATTAAGATGGGTGTCAATCCAATTCCTGTTAATGGTGGTCTTGGGGGTGCTTATTATTTTAGGAACAGCAGAGGTGAGAACGTAGCAATTGTGAAACCAACGGATGAAGAGCCTTTCGCACCCAACAATCCAAAGGGCTTTGTTGGTAAAGCTCTTGGGCAACCGGGATTGAAGCGTTCAGTGCGGGTTGGTGAAACTGGGATAAGAGAGGTTGCTGCTTACCTTCTTGACCATGATCACTTCGCGAATGTGCCTCCCACTGCCCTTGTGAAGATCACACACTCAATCTTTAATATCAATGATGGGGTGAATGGGAACAAGACTCACAACAAGAATCTGGTCAGCAAGATTGCGTCTTTCCAGCAGTTCATAAATCATAATTTTGATGCTAGTGATCATGGGACCTCAAGCTTTCCTGTTTCTGCGGTGCATCACATAGGGATACTAGACATTAGAATTTTCAACACGGATAGGCATGCAGGGAACCTTTTGGTAAGGAAGCTTGATAGTGTTGGGAGCTTTGGGCAGGTGGAGCTCATTCCAATTGATCACGGTCTATGTTTGCCTGAAACTTTGGAAGATCCATACTTCGAGTGGATTCATTGGCCCCAAGCTTCAATTCCATTCTCAGATGATGAACTGGAGTACATTAGAAAGCTTGATCCAGTTCGTGACTGTGAAATGTTGCGAAGGGAGCTCCCCATGATTCGAGAGGCGTGTCTTCGTGTCTTGGTTCTCTGCACAATTTTTCTCAAGGAGGCTGCTGAATTTGGTCTGTGTCTTTCTGAAATTGGTGAGATGATGAGTAGGGAATTTCGCGCTGGCGAGGAGGAACCCAGTGAACTTGAGGTTATATGCATTGAAGCGAGGACATTGGTCGAGGAAAGGGAGAAGGAGGTGTTGTCACCGAAAGCTGATGCGGGAGATGAGGAGTTCCTATTTGACTTAGACTGTGAGGATGCAGAATTTTACTTTACACCAAAAATGGCAGCAGATGATTACATGAGCAGAGCCCCATTTCATCTTGGAATTGGATTTGGTAATGGTCGTTGTGCGCTTTCAAAATTGGACGAAAGCATTGAGGAGCTAGAGGAAAGTGAAGGAGAGGAAGAGCAAGAAGGATTTGCTGCATTGCCAGCTCCTGAAAGGATTCCATCCATTTCAAAGCTTTCCATGTCGCTCAAGACGACCAGTTTGGGTGACAAGAACCAAAAATATCAAAAGTTCTCAGGTTCAAAGCCAGAAAATGGCTGCCTTTCTAACACATCTTCTGGTCACAGGAGTGCAAACGAGCAGCTTCCTGCTTGTGTGAACTTTGTGAAGCTGGCAGATTTGGGTGAGGAAGAATGGACGCTGTTTTTGGAGAAGTTTCAGGAGCTTCTCTACCCAGCATTTGCAGAAAGGAAATCTGTTACCGTAGGTCTGAGGCAGAGACAGAGGCTTGGCACTTCGTGCCAATTTTGAGACAGAGATACCAAATATATTGGTATTGGAGAGAGTACTTACTATGAGAACCAAATAAAGACTTTTAGGTTTGTTGGACTTGTGACTTGAAGGATTGTTAGGATAGGTTTGTTTTGTGGGTTTTCTTCCTGGAAGTTGTAGGTGTTGGGAAGTGACAGTAGCGGGGGAACTGCTGTAAATAGTCCTTGCATCAGATAAGTGGAGAGCCGAGTAGAATTGTTTGTATTTGTTTAACGTTTTTGTTTCGCTACATATGGACTTGTTTGATAAATAAATTGTAGGACAATATCCTTAGAATAATTTCATGTAAATACTGACCCTTTGTGCTTTTTCGACATTACATTCGTGCTACGTTTTTGTATCTCTCTAAGAGAATGATATGTTTTTGAAGATGAACTAACAGATGATGGCCGCATCCCCCGTCCAAAGTTCTTGTGCTTGTTCCATTTTTCCGGAGAATAATTTGCACAGAATTAGTGCCCACGTAATTGGCTAAAACAATGGATTTCTTGTACTATTGAGTTTTGAATACAAGGAAGCATTGGCAGATATCGGTTCATCATCATAATATATTTTTTGATTCGTGACGACTTTTCAATCTCCTCTGTTCTGTTCTGTTGTAAAACATCTGGCTTTCATCCACGGTTTGTTTGGTTAACTAATTATTTTCCCGCCGTCTTATCTATGGGATATTTATCTGAAGTTGTATAACTATTTAATTTCATTCTGAAAAGGACGCGAGTTTTGTTTCTTAATAAACTATTCAATTGAAAGATTCCCTCTCAAATTGAAAGATTCACAATCGATGCTGACCTAGCAAACAACAAAGGAGCATCACGATTCACGCATAGGGTGTCCCACTAACAGCTGGGACTTTTTCCAAATTACAGAATTAAGGTTGGCCTCTAAGATTTCAGAGAGCTGCTTGCTCTGTTTTTCTTCACAAGATATGCTGGGGTTTTACAGTTGTTTCAGCTGTTGGGTTTTTCTGCTTCATAGTATAAGACATTAGTGGTTCTCTTCAGACTTGAGATGATACACGAATTATTGAAGTCGTATTTCGCTAACAGGGTAATTTGTTTTATATGTTAAAAGTAAACAAAATGATTTAAAAGAATATGGCATATAAAATTATCTTAAGTGGCTTTAGAACTTTAGTTTGGAACAAAACCCACTTGCTGTCGCTGAGTTGCTTCAAAGTTCAAAGTTCAAACCGGACATTCTGTAGAAACTTGCTTGAAGATAGCCATCAGCCTATCAGTTTTGTGTGTCAGTGTCAAGTCATATACACGTGTACAATTGAAGTTAATCCACAAGACTACCGAGAAGAAGAAGAAGATAGACACTGTGGTGTTTGGTAAAATTCTTGATCTATCATATCAGTCGCTAAGTCAGCAGGCTATCATAATATCATTGCCTAAATTTGACTAGCAAAAATATAAAAATTATAATCTCATCTTCTAAGAAAAATTGACACAAAGGACAATGACTAACGTGTCACTCTTATCTCTCTTTGCTACTGTAGCTTGTAGTATATTGCCACTTGTTTTAGTGGGGGGTCCATTAAGCCATTTGGGTGGTATTCTTTCTTTCTTTTTGCATTGATTGCAATTCAAGATAAAATGATGAAAACAAGACAAGAGACAGCCAAAAGTGGGGACTGGGAGCTTGTCTAGTTGTTCTATATCTTTAACTTGTTGAAGCAAGCAACATGACAGTAACATCTGACCATGTGTGTAAAATGCTAGGACAATCATAGTTTTGCTTGCAACCTCTTTGTTTTGATTTTGATTAAGGTTTCATATACATATATACATATATCTATATATATATATATATATCAGGTTTGGCATCACGTCGTCAATCCATTTATAAGAGAGAAAAAGTGAATGAAGAGGAAAGCTGGAAGCATGTGCACAGTCAACATTAACCTCAAGCACCATCTGTGAAAAATGCCAAGGACAAATCACAGTTTTGCTGGCTCTTAAATGGATGATGTCCATTTGAACCATAGAACAAATAAAAATATACAAGGCAACAAAAAGACGGGAGGTTTGCGCTGCTCTGTGAAGCCAGCCTCACCCTCACGTGGTGCCCGAGCCTTCGCAAGAGTCACATGGCTCAACTCTCGAGCTTGGAACGGGCGAGCCAGAGGATGGCTAGAACGTTGTTCTAATATCTTAATGCCCCCACTCATGAGGTTTCAAGCTGAGTTATTTTCATAAGTATCTTTAGTGTTTATGGGTGATGTGGATAAAAAGTTTGAGATGAGTTGCCGAAAAATATGTAGCATGCTCATTGGAGGGGTGGAAATGAAGTGATTTGATTCAAAATTGGGCAATTCTGTATTGAGAAAATCTAGTAGAGATTTTATAGTACAGATTACTCTTGACTGCTTGTTTGGTAAAAGATTGGGGATCGGGACACAAACTCGAGCCATTCACCGGTTCAAAGACACGAAGCCACCAAGGAATTTAGAACTTTGCTTCTTCAACTGTAGTGTGGCCACTGGCCAAGGTCTTTTACTTGCCAAAAATAAACCATACAGTAAGATAAGATGGGCCTGGATAGACCCAATCGTAAAAGGACTGGAGCTTTTGTTTTTAACAATTTTTTTAAGGGTGTATTTGGGATTGGGGTAAAATATTTGGTAAATATTAGTTGTTGTAGATTGAAAGTTATGTTGATATGATTTTTTATTTGTGTGATAAAAAATATATTATGTTTTTAATAATTTTATCAAAATTATTATTTAAAATTGTATTTACTATATATTATTAACTTTTGTTTCATAATTACAATTTTTTTTTTACAACAACTATAACTTAAAAACTACATCTCCTCAATTCTAGACGCACCCTAAAATCCTTATGAAACCCCAGTTATAAAATGCAAGTAACTTATAAACACAATGATTGTAATAAAAAAAATGTATCAGTTTGGAGTTTTTATCATTACTCAATTAGGGGGAAAAAAAAGGAGTAATCCTTCGAAACCCTTAAAATTTCTCATAAATTCTTTTTTTTTAATTAAAATTACTTAAATAATCTAATGTAAATTTATTTATTTATTGTTTTGAATGGAAGTTCAATGAAGCACTAGATAATTTATTTCTTTTAACAAATTTTTTTACACCCACCCCATTTCGTAATTTATATTTTAATTTTAATTGAAAAATATTTTTATTTTTAGAAAATTATGAGAGTTTAGAATTACAATGAAGATAAAAATTATATAATGAAAAATTTAAGATAAATTTAATATTTTAGGATTCGTATGCGATTTGAAATATATTTTTTGGATAAAATTTTATGGGAAAATAGTTAATTATTAATGTTAGATTTATATTTTATCAGATAAACTGTGTTTATTTTAGGAAATAAACATTAATAAAAAAGGATGTTATAAATATTTTTCGAGGGGTGTTAAACACTACGCTCATTAAAAAATTCAAAAGGAATTCGCCCTAGCAAATTGGGCTAGGCTAACAGGACAATATCAATAGAAGAGTAATGCTTTTTTTCTTTTTTCTTTTTTTTTTTAAATTATTAGAAGAGTAATGCTACTTGCACACAAAAGTACACAAAATTTTATTCACTTTATTAATTTTGTCTTTTTTTATACAAGTGCCGCCATTTTATTAGTTTTGTGCAATTTTGAGTCCAAAAAGCAGTTTCCCAGTTTGAATTTAATAGCTCTGTGTTTATAAAGTTGATGCGACAAACACGTACTACTCGAGTAAACTAATAAAGTGAATAAACATTTGACAGTAAAGTAATAAAGTGAACAAACATTTAACGCAACTATAAAAATGTAATGAAACATCAATCAAATTCAAGATTGCTTTAACTGAACTCAAAATGAGGGAGAAAGTTCTTTTTCTCCGGTGTATCGGACGTTCGATACAAAATGAAATATTCTTATGATACCTTCCTATTGTATTGCTACAAGGAACAAGTCAAAGACATTACAATAATTGCAGTTGCCAAATCACGTTTCATTTTTATTTTATTCTTTGATGACATGAGTCACCTAATTAAGGCAATGTCGCATAAAAATAAATTATATAATGAAATTAGTTTTCAACACTGGGCAAATTCAACTACCTTTTACCCACAAAAAATACAGGGGGAAAAAAAAATGGAAATCCAAAGTCCCAAGTTTCTTTCCACTCTGCATGCACAAAATAATTGGGCAATGCATGCATAGAAAGCAATATTTACATCTATATGACAAATAAATTGTGTAACAAATTTCCAAAGGGTTAGCACAAATTGAAGTTAGATATGCCTCCAAGGTCTTTCTGCAAGGCTTACACACTCGCTGTACCTAAAACAATCAACAAGATGATCAATTGTTAGCCCTGCTGCTTGCATGAATGAGTACACAATCACCGGTCCGACGAACCGGAATCCACGCTTCAATAAGTCCCGGCTAATGGCCTCAGCTTTTGGAGATCTCAGAGGAACGTTTCTGGGGTATCTGAATTTGTTGATCATTGGCTTAAAACTCACATAACCCCATATATAGCTACTGAAAGATCCAAATTCATTCACAATCTGCATTTGGGTAATTATATTAAGTTAGCATCTCAAGATTATAAAACAAAATTTATGCAAAGGCATTAGCATTTTTAAACTTGCCTTCGCTATGCATTTGGCATTGTCTACTATGCACCTCACTCTACACTCTGTCAACATTATTGCTTTGCTGGAGGATATTTCTAAGATCTCTGTCTCCCCCATTTTGGCAACACTCTTTGGATCAAATCCCCCAAACGTTTCTCTATGTCAACAACAAATTCGATCATGCATATATTGTTTCAGTGCATATTAAAACGATCAAGGTTTAATGGAAACAGAAATTAATTCAAGTTTAGTGAATTTGAATGGAATTGGGGCACAGTTAGTACCTGAACAGTTCTTTTCTTTTTAAAATTTCAGTCCAGTTGTAATCCATCAGCATTCCAGACAATGCAAGCAACTCGAACAATTGACTGTTTCAATAATATATGACATCTACCAGTTAATATATGCATGATGCATGTTTCATAGGCAATTTTTGTTGAAGTACTCGTTTAGATTTTACAGCTGACTTACTTGTCATCATAAACAGGAACTCCCCAACATTCGTCATGAAATGCAACATAAACTTTATCTGCATCAAAATTTGTGTTAACATCCACTCTTTCCATGGAGCAAATACATCTTAGTTAGTATATATTCATGTCCTCAAAGAGTAATGAAGTAATTGAATAGAGTAGAGTAGGTAGAGATATTGAACATTGTTTTGGATTATCAGTTGCCATTTCTGAATTCAAACTATAAAACTTAACATATATGCTCTACAGTTGGAACATGAATGCCTTAATTTTCATTTATATCAGTGTTGAAGAGACCAAACAGTTGTGACAACCCCCATTATAATAGCCATGATGATGACACAGAGTATGTAGATTTATCATTTTAATTCATCTTATATTGAACTCTTAACCAATAATAGTATTTGAAGCTTGTAGTATTCTTCTTTATTAATTACTATGACTTCACTAAATCCTTTCTTTTCAAATGGATAAGCACAGAATAGATTCTACAACCTAACCACTACAACAATGTCAAAGTTTAGCTACTAATTGAGGAATTTTTCTCTTGTATTATTATCACATAGAAAAATGAATCGCCGTTAAAAAAATTTAATGTAGTATTAACTATTATGAGTTTGAATCAACTCATGGTTGATAACAAATGCAGCTTACCACTATTCTTTGTGATCCAATTGCACCTCTTCAGTTCCCCACTACAAGAATCCTGACTTTGTTGCTGCTGCTGCTGTGGTTGAACATTTTTAGCCACCGTGACTTCTCTTCTTTCAGGTGACCTAATCAGACGCAGGGCTAACGAAATCTTCTGCTCCAGCGGAGAATTAGAATTGTCCGTAAGAGAAGAGTCGTTCGAGTTCTGTGACAAGGACAGTGATAGTGATGATAAAGATAATGAAGAGGAGCTTCTATGAAGGCCAATGGGGTAGACTTTTTTCAAGTGTTTAGATAATAAACTTTGAGTTGGCTTCTGCTCTTTTTCTTTTGGGCTTCTATTCTTCTCCAGAAAATGTCTTCTTACATTTGCCTTATACATGCTGGAGAGAAGATAAAAGAAAAGTCCTTTTGTGTGATCGTTGTATCTTAAATTTGGTAGATGTAAAGGTTGATTTGAGATCAATAAAAAGTTTTGCGGTTTTAAAGTGTAGGGGACCTTATGAGGTCATAGCTAAAGTTGGTGAAGTGTGAATGTCATAATAGACATCGTATTTGCTTCTTGGTTTTTAAGCAAAACCAATAATGTATTTGGATAATTTTTATATGCAAAAGATTCTAATCATTATTTGCATTAAAATAACTGGAGTCATCATGTTGATTCCCCTTTTCTTTCTTTATAGGGTCTGTTGCATCAAGAAGTTTGTTCCCCCCCCTAAAATACACATAAAATGATGCAAATTTCCAATAATGCTAATTCCTGAATATTTGAGAAACTTTTAAGGTGTGCTTTTAGCTTCAGTGGCAGAGCTAATGGCAGTCTCGAAATGGGAAGAAAGTCTATGATGATTAGAACATTTAGTTGCAGTGTTTGCCTCAATGAAAATATTTTAATGGGACCGAAGGAATTACCCTTAACTTGTACTCTTCTGCTTTCGGAGTTGAGGCATACCTTTTGCCTGCATAGACAGAGAAATTTCATCTATATATTTTACTCTCAAGTCTTTCTTGGATTTCTTCTGTGTGTTTGTTTGTCAAAATGGGCAGCAGGTGTTTGTTTGCGAGCAAAGTCATTGGTGGTCAATATGCAAGAAGGCGTGTGATGTGCCTGTGCCCCCTTAAATATAAGCTATTAAGCTTAATATTCTGCAAACCTAATGTCACATTGAGAAATCGTATTGTGTAGCAGCTTGGTCTTCTTGTAATGTATGCGCATAATGCATATATATCAGCTGCAAAAGAATAATGATACACTTACAGAGTTCATTTATTATAACTTAATTTTTTTTTTCTTAAAAGTTTTATACAAATATTGAGCTATAGATTTAAAGCAGCCTAATAGTGGATAGATAATCTTCACTAAATGCTATTTTGACTAATATCTACTTAATTAATGGCTCATGATTTGCATTAAAATTTAATTTAAAAATTAAAGTTAAAACAATCGCACCCAAAATCTTTATTTTAATTGATATGTTTATGCATGTGATTTTCATATAATTAACTACTCCATTAATAGTTGTGGAAGTAAAACGATAAAATGAAGAACCATGTATTGTAAATTGTTATATATAACGCCATGAACTAGGGTTGGCCATCGGGAAGTCCGATCGGGATTTATCAATTCTGATATTGTCCTAATTAGTAAATCGGGAGAAAAAACAGTCTCAAATCTTGTCATGACCCAAAAAAAAAAAAAAGTGTCCCTCCCGATCAAAATTTATCAAACTAATGGTATGTGACATTCATGTGATTTCTGCCAGGCTCTGGTTCTGCTTCTTCTCTTTGTGAGTTGCTCTCACACGGCCGCAGGGGCTTTGATACGCGGACACTGCCAGATGGGCAATGTTGAGGAAGGACTAAAATTGTAGGAAGAAAGGCCATCCCATGGTTTTGAGTTGAATGTCATTGTGTACAGTGTACTGCTCAGCAGCATGTGTAAAAGCGGACGGATTAATGAAGCATTGGGACTTCTTTATGAAATGGAAGCTACTGGCTTGAAACCACATATTGTAACATATTCTATACTTACTCATGGCCTGTGCAAGCAAGATAAAGTCCACAAGTCTATCCAACCATCCAACGAAATGTGCTCAAAGAGGATCTCTTCCAATTCTTTTGCACACAAAGAGAGGATCTCTCCCAATTCTTTTGCACACGGTGCAATTACTCTGCAAGCTATAAATTGATACATTTCCAAGCAATAAATAAATAAATAGAAAAAAAAAACCCACATTTACCATTACTTTCATTTGCTTCTCAAGCTATACACACTCTTTCATCAATTAAAGACAGCTCAACTTTTAATCGAATTTCAAAGTGGTAAACACTGGAATTAAACCATGGCTTCACATAGATCAAAATATATCAAGCAGATCAACAACAATTTATAAGCCACTGTGTCTTGGTTCACTGAATTGCTGGCCGATTAGCTTGGTCTTCAGGCTGAAATTTTCACCTAGAAGAATTGAGAAAATAATTAAATGAAATAATATTACATACAATAAAGTCAACAAAATAAAAGGACAAATAGAATTATTTAGCAATGTTGCAATTAGTTATTGCCTTACTTTTATTGCAGACATCACCATCATAATTCTAGCAGTCTAGCACTAGTAGCCGGAATAATAATATTAGTAGCACAACTTTAAGGAATTTCTGCAGAGTAAGATCTAAAGATGCCAAAACTGTCATTTTAAAAAAAAAAAAAAGTCCATCAAGAATTCAAGGAAAGAAAATTCATTAACAAAGAACCTAAAGAAAATTCATTAACAAAGAACCTAACTTTTTAATCACGTTTAATAAACTAAGTACTTATTGTTTTCCATTATTAACACAAATAACACTACCTACAATTGATTTCTGCTTTCTAATGTTTCAAATCGTACCAAGAAATAATATCAATTACCAAATCAGTAAGCAGCACAATTACTTGATAAGACTTTGACTTGTCTAACCCAAAATTATACCCAATTCTACACTCTACTATGAAGCTTATGAAGCCGAACTTACTTTGACCGAAAACACTTTTAGCCCAGTCAAAGAAGACCGCAATTGAACAAAGTTATGCCGACGTAACTGAATAAAAAACACTTGATAAAACTAAAGATAACTTATGATGGTCTACAAAAGAAGCATACAAAAAATGAAGATAATAAACATGGGTCTATTTTCTTGACACTACCAAGTTTTGGATTCAAAATCACCACACTACTATAATAAATTGTTGTGATTCCTGAGATACAATATGTAGCAGCTTATATGTTGGCAATCATAGTCAAAGATGGTTGTCAAATGTCAAACATCTTTGCAAATCAAGAAGCTAATACAGACCAGGTTGCACTACATTAACATATATCAGTTCTTTGATATAAAGGAATTGAATGTTATACAATTCTAATCCCAAGTCCTGAAACATCAAACAAAAGTTCACTTCACACACTCATAAAGCTAGACTGCTAGAGAAATGGAGAATAGGCATTGGATATGGGTCAATAAACTATTAAGCTAATTAATGCACACGAAGGAATCTGTTAGAGCTAGTTAAATAGCCCTTACCATAGAACTCACAGAAGCATTCAATTTCCTAAAAGGAGCTAACTTACAACATAAACATTTTGATAGGCAGCAATACACATAAAATAGCTTCACTTAACATTAAGTAATATGCTAGTATTAACTCACAAGATAACAACTGATGATTGATTCGGTTGCACTTACATATGCCCAAAGTCTTAACTTTCAAGTCGATTGCTGCTTGCTCCTTTATTTAGAAACATGTACGATGGTGATTAATCCGGACCACTACAGTGCCATTCAATTTTCATATTCTCATAATCATAAATTCACTTTTAGGAATATCAACTCCACTATTAAGAACCCAAACTTGATCAAACAAAAATATTAGCTCGTAACTTCATCAATCGGATAAATTAAGTCACAATAACAATGCCAGCAGCTGCATCAATACGTCATCAACAAACCCATTTTCATTTTAATTAATAAAACAACACCACCAGCAGAGCAACTTCTTCAATGTACCAACAAACCCATTTTCATTTTAACCCACAAACAACACCAGCAACAGAGCAGATTCTTCGACACATTAATAAACCCATTTTCATTTTCAAATAACAAAATAATGCCCAATCACTGATTTCTAACATGCAAAGAGTTTTTTCAAAGACTAACCTTCTACGCGATTCAGTGGCAGTCGCCTCTAACGCCGACTGCAGGCGACATTCACTCGAAGCCGTCACCCTTGATTATCACCTGTTCTTTTCTCATCCGTTTCTCTGAGCTAAAGTTGCAGGATTACGGTTGTTTTCTTTATCTTCAAAGCAAATCAGCAATAGAGTGAGGGTGTGGGTGTGTGGGTGTGATGTATAAACCACGCTGTATGACTGGTTAAAGCTTTTGGGGTGAGCAGGCATTTTATTTTAAATGTAATTAAAATAATAACAAAAAGACAATTATGAAAACAGTTTCATGAGTTATGAGATGTAAATAAAACTATGCAAATTTTCAAGACTGCTAAATATCTACCAGACTTTATTTCTTCACAAATCTGTTGTACATATTGCCAACTTTGAAAAGCTCTCAGCCCAAGAGAAACAAGTAAAAGAAAATGCTCTAACTGATAGAGAACAAAAAGATGCAATGCAATAAAAGAAAAGAACATTAAAAAGTTAGACACTTTGTACTCCTAAAACTGTCAACAATTCTACATATAACCTGATACTTTCCCCAGAAAGGTAACAGATATTACACACGGTCCTGAACCCCATCTCCTTGCTATAGTTGCAAATTAATAAGGACAGCCCCACTCAAACTAATCACAATCACAGCATCTAATAAAACATGAACATTCAAGATTAAGTTGATGACCAATAACAACCTTTCATGAAAATTAACATGCGCAATTAACCATTAATTAAAAAAGAAGCAACAGAACAAGAAATCATATTCAAATCAGAAATGGGCTGGTATTTACGTTTTGTCAACTTTGAACAGTAAGCTAGGAAATAAAACTTAATCATCCATTCAAAACATAAAAGCATCTCAATCAAAGCCTCTTCAAGCAACAAGAGCAATTACAAC
The DNA here is from genome assembly GCA_030449835.1 of Clausena lansium. Lineage (NCBI taxonomy): Eukaryota > Viridiplantae > Streptophyta > Magnoliopsida > Sapindales > Rutaceae > Clausena > Clausena lansium. The sequence continues at coordinate 5,676,661 of JASUUF010000195.1, forward strand.
AGCCACACAAAATCCCACATCTGAAATTGCACAATTAATCCAAATTCAAGCAACAAAAAACTCGGTAGCCCTCTTCAAATCAGCAATACCATCAAAACAGCCAAAGCAACAGAACAGCCCTCTTCACTGCGTATCTATTCTCATATGTTTTATATTTACAGTCTGTAACGTATGACCGGGAGCAGCATGGTGTGCAGCGAGGTACCGTGTGGAATGTCTGCAGCGCTCACGGAGCTGATCCTACACCTGACCCTCCCTTTCAGGTTATATTTATTTTAATTTATCATGTGATTTTAATTTTAATTAAAAAAAAAGGAAAAAGAAATTAATTTAATATAATAATATTAATTTATCTGATCATATTTTAAATTTGCAGAAAACATCTTATAGGCGGGGCCCACCAGGCGATCGACGGTGTGCTGTGCTCAACACATGCCGCCATGTTGACCGTCACAATCCAGCAAGAGGTCGAAGAACCTAGGTCTGGTTCGGAACAGAACATTTTATGAGTGCTAACTTGTGTTGGGTAAGAAAATATTAGTCAGATGGTTCGGATTGATAGACTCCTTAACGAAAGATTACTAGATTGTTTTTAATCATTGCTTCTACTATTTTTTCTTTTCTTTTTTTTGCCTTTTTAGATCCATCTATCTGGGGGTAAATCTTTTTGCTATACACAAATTTAGTGAACTACAAGAAAACTTGCCCAATTCTTAACTTTAATATTGATTATTTGGACAAGGTAGTGCTAAAAAATACAATGAATTTGAAATTTGCAGGAAAATTTGCTGGTTACAGCAAATCCATTTTGTAGGATGCAATATTGCAAAGGTATTATATTCACACCAAAAGATTATTATACATTCTCTATGAGATGCCAATGATCAATCCAAAAGATTTCGTAATGATAGATCGTTTACTCTAAATTAAAAGTCTTTTTTTAAAAAAGATATTTTTAGAAATAAAATAAATATAACTGAAAAAAAAAGGGTTTCATTAGGAGATTAAAGGGGTGCCAATTGTACAACTTAAATTTTAATCCAATTTCCTATTTTTTTCAAATAAAATGAGTTACGATCATTTATCCCATCCCTACACATTTTAATCCTTGACCCACGCTTTCATAAGATAAAAGACAAAAATTTTCATTCCAAAAGGGGATTTTGGGATAATCTATCTTTAGCGAAAAAATTCTTTTTCACTCCTAAGATTTTAAGTAATAGTTTACTTCATTTTCATTTTTTAAACAATAGTCTCAAAATATTCTTTTGTTAATTCACCGTTAGTTTAATGTGGTTTGCTAATAATTCATTGAGAGTAAAATATGATTTTTAATTAAAAAAAAATTAAAAAATAAAAAAATAAAAAATAGAAGCTGACGTATAAATAAAAATATTTTCATCTATTCCCACTAAACAAGCAATCCCGAAAAGTGTGATTTTAATTCGTACAATATTCTTATGTTCATAATTTATTATTATTAATTTTTTGTTGCATCATCATCAACATCGACCCCACCAATAGGTTATTAAACATTTTTTTTCTCTTTAATAACTTTGCTAATCATAAGGGTTTGGTTAAGTTATAACTTTTGTAACTTATAATCCACCTAAAAACATGTAAAAATTTATAATAAGATGATGGGTTCTACATATTTTTGTGTGGGATGTAAGCTACAAGAGTTGTAACTTAACATCCTTTTAACTTCAAATGCACAGCCAAGGGATCCAAAAGGTCAAAAAAGGCACAAGGTTTCATCAACCCAGACCGCTCTCATCGCCAACTTTGATCTCTGCAACAAACTATAATGATAGAAAATGTATGATTTAAACAACAAACATTCACTTATACCCAAAAAAAAAAAAAAGAGTTATGCTTGTGTTTATTGTGGCAGCAAGGATGCATGATGTAGCTGTAATTGGAGATCAGTTCTTGTGACATGGAAATAAATCCACCCGTCATAGATTACTTTTTTGTGTCTCTATATTATATTGAAACTTCTGTGTTGTCTGTGGCATAGGAGGTGTGTTCAGTACTCAACGTCTCAAATCTGGTGAAATGGTTTGAAATTTGAATTGAGTTAAAGATGCAGAAGATATTTAGCACAATGCAAGCATATAACAATTGGTGGTATTTTTGAGTTTTTCTTCCAACGATTTAAAGACATTATGTTAACAATAGTTTGTTGCTTATGGCAGTTATTCAGTGGCTATATCAAACTATATCATCGTTGACTTCATTGAAGAAAAGATTTATGAATTTTACATATTTTGTAGAGTTTTATTTAATTGTGTAAAAATTTTATTTTAAAATAATGTCTATTACTTTAATTGAAAATTCTATTTTACCCTCAATAAATTATTAGCAAACGTTATTAAACTAACGATGAATGAATGAAAAGATGTTTTGGACTGTTATTTAAAAAATAGGGATGAAATGAGTTATTGTATGAAATCCTAGGGGTGAAAATGACTTTTTCTTTGATTTCAAATAAATTTTAAGTTACTTAAAATACATATTAATTTTGATGTTACTAAATTGAATATATATATATAATGTGTGTGTGTGTATATATATATAGTAATTAATTTATAGTAATTAAAATATTTCAATCAGTACATAATATATATGTGCTAAAATATTAAGGTCCAGTCTAGTAATGCTCTAGTTTTTAAAATAATTGATGTTAGCTATGTTATTCAATTTAGTAACATCAAAATTAATATGTATTTTAAGTAACTTAAAATTTAGTAATGTGTGTGTGTGTGTGTGTATATATAGTAATTAATTAATAGTAATTAAAATATTTCAATCAGTACATAATATATATGTGCTAAAATATTAAGGGCCAGTTTAGTAATGCTCTAGTTTTTAAAATAATTAATGTTAGCTATGTTATAGAAATAATCAATTATGAAGGGAATCAGTTAAGTGTTTGGTAAATCTTACTGTTAAACTGCTGTAAGAAAACAAATGACTAAAATGGACATAATAGAGGATGAAATTTACTTACACTTATAAAAACATGTACATACAATATTTTTAATTGTGTATTATAATAATTTTAACTAAAAATAAAATTTATACTATATTAATTTTATTTCTTTTATTTTTTTATCTTAAAACAGTTGTTAATTAAAAATTCAACTGCAATTTTATTAAATAAACAATCCCAAACAAAATAAACAAAAAATATTATAATAAAAATTTCCCCAATCAATTGCATTGAATATACATGAATTTAGTTAAAAGATGATGAAACACGTATTGTATTTTTGCTCATTGTCGTAGAGAACTTTTGACAGAATGGTAAAATTTAAAGAAGAAATAGGGTAAACGAAAGGAATGCATGAATTATAATAAATTTTTATTGAAATATTGATTTTGTTTTCAATTTGAATAAAGATAGTTTTGAATTTAGGTAATAATTATATTAATATTTATGGAATTATATTAAAAGATAAAATTGATTCTCAAAGTCAAAATCTAAAAGGTATTCATTCCCTACTTTTCAAAATCAATTATAGGAGTGGCTGATTTTGATAAAAATAATTTTATTTTTTTTCACTAAATACTAAAATAAACTTTTAAATTTTCAAAATTATTTTTAAATCTCTCAAAAATAATCCCAAATGGACCCTAAACCACATCTCATATAAGATTTTTAACATGTACGACATAGTATCTACAAGATGAACATATAAACAACATGCCACATAATATTTACTCCCGAGTAGAGTTCGTACGACACGTTACTAATGTTTTGAATAAATAAACGACAAGCCATATATAAGGTTATCCGTATGATAAATATGTAACCCTAAAATTTTTTAAGACCAAATATAAATGAGAGAATAGTTGTTGCCGTTAGGTGAATATTTAATGCTCTTTAATGACCTAATAATATCAATCTTTAATTTTTAACCATTAACCTGAATCCTGATAGATTCATGCTGAGTTTAAAGAAGAAACTGATAATGATTGCTGAGTTGTCGCAACAACCTGTTCAAAAAGTAATGGGTAAAGTTGGACTTCCGAACTAGGATTTGATTCTCTTTAAACACTATTCTCAACTTATGCCAAATTTATAATCGTGATTAAAATTTGCTCAACTTGTCTACGGCCTACGGGCATCAAAACCTCAAGGAAAAAAATAAAATAAGATTAACAAGGGAAAAAAAGTTGCATCGAAAAAAAATGAAAAAGTAAAATTGTAGTCGGATTACCTACTATTAATTAGACTGTTAATGAATTTGGTTTCTGTGAATGAGTTCTGTTTTTCTTTTATTTTTTTCTCTTTCTTTTTTTTTTTTGCATTTTCTAACAACATTTAGAAGATGCTCAACTTGTCCACGGACACGAAGACCTCGGTCAAAAAAATAAAATTAGAATGAAAAGGAAGTAAAAAATTAAAACAAGATTAAATAAAAACAAATATTGAAAATTGTATCGACAAACGAAGAAATGAGAAAGTGAAATGGTGATAAGATTAATAATGAATTTGGTTTCTATGAATGAGTATGTATTCCTTTTATCTTCACCTCTTTCTTTCTGCACTTGCCCGCAATTTTTGCTAGAAGAAATGTTAAGTCTTATCTTCAGCAGTCCTTGATATTCTAACACTGATCGAGTCAACTTTTTACTGAAGCAAGTAATAATCTTGAGTCCTTTTCAAAAAGAAAAAAAAAAAAGAAAGAAAAAAAATAGTAATAATCTCGAGACTCCATTATTTAGTGTATGCAGGAGCTACTGAGTAGAGCCAGCCATACTTTAATGTGCTATGCACATCTTAATTCTAATTTTATATATTTGTAAATTAAAAAAAAATTACTACACTTCTTTTGTGTATGATTTTTTTTTTCTTGGGCTCGTAATTTCTTATTTTTTTTAATGCTAAAATTCTACATCAAAGGGGAAAAAAGGGCAATAAAAAAATAAAATAAAAAATAAAAAAACAAGTACTCTTTGTGACATCATCATCGCCACCAATATGCATGCCAGCTGCCACCTAATGGAATGGTTTCTATTTGTAGCCAAGCCACATAGCTTCGAAGACTCTTACTTCGCATGGCGCGCTCCAATTCCATGAAAGATGTTAGCCCATACTCCACCCATTTGCAATGCGTATACGTGAAGATAATATAAACTCTGAGCATACCCAAAAAATTACCACAGCTTTGCTGTCGCCATCTTTTCCTCCTCCATTAAATATTTTCTGCTATTAAATTTGAGACAACAACCCACTTCTATTTTCAAAATTGTGTTCTTCTTCTACCTCACCCCTTCTCAAGATATCACATATCCCTCCTCTCTTTCGTTTTCTGTCATGTCACATTTCCCTCAATATTCATTATGGATCAGCCAGCGAACCAGCCGCCAGCAAACTAGCAGCCGCAAAACCAGCCGCCCCCAAACCAGCCGACGCCAATCCGGCTGCCCAATTTTCCTGACCACATTGTGGAGTTCGACTATGCAAACTATGAGCATAGTGGACACTACAACCATTATTTGGTGCCTTATAACCCAGAAGACCATCCTCAAAGAAGAGTTATTTTTACTAAAACTTGCAGCTGCGGACAACCTAGCCCTAGCCGTGCGTGGTCGTGGCCGTGGCCGTGGCCAAGGATGATCACCCCAATCCAGCAAGAGGTCGAAGAAGACAGTGCAAGCGCCCCCAAAAAGCTACCTAGGTCCGGTTGTTGGGAAAATAAACTAACTGTGCGTCGTTGTTTCTTTCAAATTTTCCTTGTTATGTTTAGTTGTAATAGACTTTATGAACTGAAGTATGTTTAGTTGTAATAGACTTTATGAACTGAAGTATGTTTAGTTGTAACAGAATATTTTATGCGTGCGTTTTATATTATATTCCCCTGTTTGCCGCCGACAATTTTTTTTTTTTTTTACTTGCCTTCATATTTTGCCAAGAAGAAAAACTGAAGAAGAAGAAGAAAGGAAGAAAAGAAAGAAAAAGAGAGAGAGAAAAAAAAAAGCATTTGAAGGTTTTTAACTTTTGAATATTTAGGCACAGTGAAGATGATACTGTTAATGATGCCTGGACTTCTGTTGTACACAACAATTTTGTTAAGCCTCGAAAATGCAGAGTATGCCCAGCAGCCAGTGGGTGTGCGGGTTAGGAACCTGTTGATTGATTGTTTGCTAAATAACCTGTATAGTATAACAAGGTAATTGATTGTTTCTTCAAAGTCAATATTGTTGGAAATTTTTAAAATAAATTGTCTTATTGTAGAGACATGTCTAATCATTTGTGTCTTAACTTAATGTAGAGACATATCTAATTATTTGTGCCTTATAGAAGAGGTACATTTTCAACTTAAAGACATATCCATTCACGGTGACATTTCATTTGAAAGTGCATCCATATACTGCTTTAATCAAGACGCTGATCAAGTCAGGAAGATTTGACATCGGGCTTAAGACCTGACAATTATTCATATACTGCTTTAATCAAGACGCTGATCAAGTCAGGAAGATTTGATGAAGCGAAGCAGATGTTTCTTTCAGTGGAACGAAATGGTTGCAATCCTGATTCTTACACGTCTAACTTAATTTTGGAAACCTTGATGCAGCTGTGCCGCTTTGAGGAGGCTCGTGATATAGTCAAAACATCCAAAGAGAGGGGTATTTCTTTTAAATCTTTCCCTGATCTGTAGGCTTTGGTGTCAATGGGTTGTTTAATAACTTTGCTTTAAGTTTACATGTTGAAGCCAACCCAACCACAAATTTCATGGCTGCCGTTATGCTGATTGCAATGTTGCCCTTATCCCTGGTTGGATTTGCATGTTCGGTTGTGGACTTTGATCAAGGGAAACAGATTATCTGGAGATTACATTTGGACTTGGCAGAGTGCTCGTCTCATCCTTTCATGCTATGACACTATTATATGGAACAAATGTGAGTTGCCAGCCTGCAAGAGTCAACTTGCCAGAGTGAGTTTCAAATAGCAGCAGCTTGGCAGCTGTTGTGGGGGTCAAGGCGTGTTTCCTTTCTATGACTTCCCTCAAACTTCAATTGGAATCTTCACTTATGGTACTGCAATCATACTATCATTCCACAAATAGAAGAAGATCAGCTCGTTGGAATAAGTACATACAGCGAACACTTATTGAGAGCACTGTATCGCATTCATACAGTGCTACATTCTCTGTAGTCAAAATTGGTGTAATAATATCTATGGAGTATGAGCTTGCCACTAGATGTGGTAACCTTGCAATTGAAGTTGCTTCAATCAATGGGGTGATAGGATATACAGCGGAAATGAACCATAGTCAATAAATGGTTTTCCTGGCAATTGAAACGACTCCATGTTCCCCGTCAGCTTATGACCTGTCGCCACTGTGTACTATTTAATTCACACTTAGGATTTCAAGAATTTTAAAATTGTTCAATTCTTTTTTCCTTTTTTATTCCCCTTCTGGTGGCTAATTTGTTTGAAAAAATGTCACTCATCATATGTGTAGATGCTTAAGGCAAATAGTTTCATAACGTTCAAATATCTCCTTATTGCAGATTCAGTTGTAATGTTGATGAGCCTGTATGAACATTTAATTTGAATTGCAACTTTCACTTCTTGAAAAAATGCTTTCTCTAATGTTACTGTGACAACATTTAAATGTTCTTTTATTGAAATTTAGAGATTGGGAGCTTCTTGAACTTGTAACTTTTCCGGTTTGTAAATTGTTTCAGTCTTTCTAAACACCGTGACAACTGACAAGGTTACATTTTAACCATTTGCAGAATATGAATAAGACTCTAGATGATTCAGTTTGTTAGGCATGCCGAATGGAGTAAGAAGTGTACATATCACTGCATTGAAATTGGTATGATTAGCTACTAACCAAAATAGTAACACTGCATTGGTTTATATTTCCAATGCAGATGAACTATTTCCAATAGCTTTTACAATGGCATACATTGTGAAACTTGAGCTCTGGATTTTAGCTGTAATTCTTGTTTGCATCACTATCTTTTGCTGCAACTTAGGTATCTGTAACTGTAAAAACATAAAGCATCCTGCACGCAAATGTATGGTTTCATTTTTAAAAGTACTGATTGTTTACACTAATTCTTGACAGGGAAGGCAGAAGAGGAGGGTGTCCCTGAATTAGGAGCAGGTGGCGATCCAACTCAGATTGTCGCGAAAGCCTTGCTATGCTTTAATGACAAATGTGTGAGTGAGAGCTTAGATGTATATGAACTACTCTTTCATTCAAAATTATTTTATTTTCTTGCTTGTAATTTGGACAATTTCTCAGGTTTACAGCAGCTGTGAAGAATCCTACAGACTGACCGAGAGTGGAAACCTCAACGTGCCTCCTGATTATACAGATTAATACTGCAATGGCTCCTGCCTAACAGAGACGCATCTAGTGCTCAACTGCATAGAAAACATTATGTTAACACTTTAAATTCTACAGCAAAGCAACCATACAAGATATTAAAGACAAAATCAAGGCTGGATGCAGCCATGGCCCTGAAAAAGGTAGCTTATTACTAGCTTATGATGACAATACTTTCTTCTGGTTACTACAAATTTTTTTATATTCAGCCTTAATTTAGCGCCGCATAGGTAATTTCAACGTAACTAAGCATATTCAAGCTGAAGAAAACAGTGCATACAAGGCATCCTATAAGACTTGGACTAATGATCATGGTTCGTGGTTTATTGCTCGCAGATTTGTAGACTGATATGTCTAGGCTGGTGAAAAGTCTTGTTTTGCTATCCATTGCTCATGGTATTTTGTCAGCATAATGTCAGAAACAAACAAGAAGTGTATGCTCTCTGTTACTGAGATTGAATCACACTACCAGAAGAATATGTCTTTATATTAACAAGAAGCCTTTGCATTGGTTTATAAAGAGACCAAGGATCTTTCCACGTTCAAGCTTCTCTTCTTATATTCAACACCAAGCCAATACAGGAGCTTCTACTGCAAAAATTTCAATTTGTACATTAGGGACTGCCAATTGACAGAATATGCATGAACTTTCTCATAACCTTGGAGACCAAAATGTGCCCGATAGTAAATGGGAAGCCCCTGATGCCAAAAGTTTGATTTCAGAGTGATCATCAAACCTGATTAAGACTAATTAATGAACTTGTGTTAGGAATCCACCATAGTTTGCTAAATAACCTTATAACAAATAAGAGGAATAATAATAATAACCTTTTTTTCTCTCAAAAAAAAATAATAATAATAACCTTTTTGTTTCAAGATTGAGATCAACTGACTGCCTAGTCCTGCAAAATATATATAAAGGAGTTGAGAATCTTCCTGGTAAAGTTATTGACGAAAGCTAGGTTTGACGCAATGCCTCTATCTGTTGTGGTAGCAACCAGGGCACCAACTATAAGATGTCCGTAGAAGCTTCAAGGTTTTCTCACATTTGTTATTCAAGAGCAGCCAATCTTATTGACATGACAAAATTACACCAGCCATCTTCATTGAGATATGGCAGCATTTATATGTCTTGAGCCATTAATGATGACAAATATCTGGGACATCTGAGGACATGTGTTGGTCTTCTCATGCTTTAGAGTATTAGTATTAGCATAAGAACATTTTTTGTTGGCTGCCATGAAAATGACAATAATAAGTGACAATCACGATGGTTTTATCGGCAGCTTTTGTCACTGTATTGCATCGTTCAAGCGGTTTGGCTATTGTAGTCTGGAAAGAAATGTTTTAACATATGCAGACAGAATGCTATATTTCCAGCTTTACTGAAGGTCATAGATGCATTCTGATTTAATAAGTGATGGACACTGCATGTCAATAATCATCATTACACCACATTTTTCCGAGTTAACAAGTGGTAGAGATAATGCTTGTCACAAAATGCCGCAGGGCGATAAACAAGTAGAATGCACCAGCAAGTTGCTAAAGCCTTCTTTTTATGAAGTAACAGGTAGTGCTAAAAAAATACAATGAAAATGAATTTGAAATTTGCAGAAAAATTTGCTGGTTACATTATAGTTAATTCTTAACTCTGAAAATACTGATGAAGAAAATGATACTAAGTACTATATCTTCCCAGCAATCCATTTGTAGGCTGTAATAGTGTAAAGGTATTATATACACCCCAAAAGATTTCATAAGATTATTATACATTCTCTATGAGATGTCAGTGATCAATTCAAAAGATTTCATAATGGTAGATCGTTTACTGCTGAGGATTCTTTTTTTTTTAATTTCCCATTCTATATGCGAGTAAATAACAAGGTATCGTTTTTTTTTCGTCTGTCTCTAGAGGGAGTGAAGTACTACTTGAATACCATGCTGTGGCTGAACTGTAATAAGGTGAAATGGTGAGTAGATGTTAGATGGGGACAGAGTGAAAGCATTGCTCTGTAAAATCATTGGGAGAGCAATCTTTGCTTCTGTAGTGGCAAAGTTCAAGCCCGCACAAGTTCGTGATCCCAGGCCAAATGGAAAAAATGCAGCCGCATTGTTGTTGGTAGGTTTGGTAACACCGTCTGAGAATCTCTCTGGTTTGAACAAATGCACATCTTCACCCCATATTTCAGGGTCATGGTGAAGTGCCATGTTTGCAATATACAAGTTCATATTAGCTGGCAGAATGAACTTCCCTAACTGGACTTTTCTTGCAACTTTTCTACCAATGCTAATTACAGGAGCATGTAATCTTACAGATTCATTGATGATCATGGTCATCTGCAAATAAATATTAGAATCGAAAGTCAAATCAGAATTCAGAATAAACTAAATATATATTCTGTAATGCAAGAGAGCAATATGATTAAAGTTTGATTGTGAACATTCTTACTATTTTTAACATTACTTGTTTCTTGTGCAGCAATGTAAAATGTCTCACACTCATCCACTAAATCTTCTATGGAAATCTTCTTATTGTTCTTTTCTGTTTCATGATAAGTTTACAAGCAATCCAAGAAAATCAGTCCCAAAACTCTCTTTTCCTAGCCATCTTTACAACAATACCCATATTGCTTTCACTAATTTCTCTGCTTCTATTTCATCAGCAGTTTTCCATAACTTACCGCAAAGGTAAAAGAATGTTTAAGCAACAAACATGATAATTTTAAGAAATAAAAGTCTATCTAATTCAAAACAAATTCAGCTGAGACAGTGTGAAATTAATTACCTGATTCCAGGAATCCTGATCTTAAAAGCTTTTCTGTATGTTAACTTGCTCAAATCCATCAACATTCCAAATATTTTTTTCCTTTCCAAGTAACTGCTACAAATGCAGTCCTGGATATCACTTCTGAAGTCAATAACCTGAATTCTTCGAACACCTCAATCTCTTTACTCTCAAAGTCTTTCCACCTTTCTAGCATCATCTCAACAACCAATCCCCCACACAAAACAAAAAGAATCCCACAGAAATGCTAGGAACTAATGCAGACTTATAAGATTATAAGCTTTAAAGAAATCAATCAGCTTGTAATTCATTTGCTGTAGTATTTAATTTGCTGCAAAAGTTTACCAGGGCCAGTTACACAGGAACAACAAGTAGCTAACTGGCCTTAAGGCTCTCCCCATGAAAAGCATGAGTGGACAGTTTCCGCTGTTTCGCCCCTTTTTCACCTTCAGTTGTAACAATTCCATCCCCTATCAGCTTCTTCACGTAAGCTGTGCTGTCTGCTTTAGTGTAAGCTCCATCTCTATTATTCATTATTTCTTTAATCATCTCTGGTTCCACTAGAAGTAATTAAGATCGCGGGCCATACCAATTCAGATAGTTCTTCCCAGTCACAAGCAAAGGAAAACTTGAAAATAATAAATAACAGAAGCTAGTTGGAAATGAAAGTATACGACTTAATGTATATGTAAAGGAACATGAATGCCTTGATTTTCATTCATATCAGTCTTAATTTTCATTTATATCAGTGTTGAAGAGACTAAACAGTTGTAACAACCGCCATTATAATAGCCATGATGGTGACACCGAGTATGCACATTTATCACGTTAATTCATCTTAAGATGGACTCCTAACCACTAATAGTATTTGAAGTCTGTGGGTTTCTTCTTTATTAATTAGTATGACTTCACTAAATCCATTCTTTTCAAATGGATAAGCACAGAATAGATTCTACGACCTAACCACTACAACAATGTCAAAATTTAACTACTATGAAATTTTTCTCTTGTAATATCATCACATCTGAAAAATGAAAAATATCTAATGTAGTATAACTATTATGCGTTTGAACATAACAAATGCAGCTTACCACTGTTCTTTGAAATGCAATTGCATCTCTTCAGTTCCCCACAACAAGAATCCTAACTTTGTTCTTTGTTGCTGCTGCTGCTGTTGTTGCCGTTGCTGTGGTTGAGCAATTTTAGCCACCGTGACTTCTCTTCTTTCAGGTAGCGTAATCAAAAGTAGGGCTAACAAAATCTTCTGCTCCAGCGGAGAATTAGAATTGTCTGTAAGAGAAGAGTTGTTCAAATTAGAATTTTGTTGTATCTTAAATTTGGTAGATGTAAAGGTTGATTTGGGACCAATAAAAAGTTTTGGGGTTATAAAGTACAGGGGACCTTATGAAATCATAGCTACAGTTGGGGAAATGTGAATTTCACAAAGGACTTGTTATTCGCTCCTTGGTTTTGCTTTTTCAGCAAAACCAATAATGTACTTGGATAATATTTATGTTGATAGGCGGTTTTTACCTAAACTAAACAGTTAGTGGTGGTATGTTGATCCTAGAAATAAGGAATTGATGGCTCCACTACCACATAAAATGGAAAGGAGGGCCAACTATCTGACGGGGAGGAAAAACATAGAAAAAAGAGGGAGGGGGATGGGGCTGAATCTTTTCTATAAGAACTAGATAGTACTGTGCATTATATTTTTATGTATAAATCTTGATTAATTAAAGATTTCTTAATACTAATGATCTAATTTAAGCATCAGAGGGTTCTTGCCGGAACCCCACCGGCTAGTCCTGACTGTTTTTGTGAATGGCAAGTTGAGAAATTCGTGTTCAACTTGCTGTACAAGCTCAATTCGTGTTTTTTCCCTACCAAAATAAATTCAGCTGTTGAGGTCGTTTTTCGGCATCAATAATTTATATGCAAAAGATTCTAATCATTAATTGGACTCGTCATATTGATTCCCTTTTTCTTTCTTCATAAGGTCTGTTGCATCAAGAAGATTGTTTGGCCTCCACCCCCCACCCTCCAAAATAGACATAAAATGGTGCAAAACCTGTGATTTCCAATCCATTACCAATTGTTGAAGTATACAATTAAATCATTTCCAATAATGCTCATTCCTGAATATTTGAGAAAATTTTTAAGGTGTGCTTTTAGCTTCACTTGTACTCTTATGCCTTGGGAGTTTTGAGGCATTTAGTTGCAGTGTTTGCCTCAATGAAATATTTAATGGGACCGAAGGAATTACCCTTAACTTGTACTCTTATGCCTTGGGAGCTTTGAAGGATAACTGTTGCCTGCATAGGCAGAGAAATTTCATCCATAAATTTGACTCTCAAGTCTTTCTTGTAGGTGTTTGTTAGCGAGCAAAGTTATTGATTGTCAATATGCAAGAAGGCTCCGTGCCCCCTTAAATATAAGCTATTAAGCTTAATTTTCTACAAACCTAATGTCACGTTGAGAGATCGTATTGTGCAGCAGCTTGGTCTTCTTGTAATGCAAGTGCATAATGCATATATATCAGCTGCAAAAGAATAATGATACACTTACAGAGTTCATTTATTATAACTTAAATTTTTTATTTAAAATTTTAATACAAATAGTGAGCTATATATTTCAAACAACCTAATAGTGGATAAATAATCATCATTAAATGCTATTTTAACTAATATGTACTTAATTAATGGCTCTTGATTTATATCAAATTTTTATTTAAAAATTTAAGTTAAAATAGCCGCACTCAAAATTTTTATTTCAATTGATATGTTTATACATGTGGCTTTCATATAATTAAGTACTCTATCAATTGTTGTGGAAGTGAAATGATAAAATGAAGAACCGCATATTGTAAATTGTTATAAATAACGCCGTGGACTAGGGTTGGCAATCGGGAAGTCTCGATCAGGATTTGCCAATCACAATCCCGCGCCAAGTAATAAATTGGGAGAAAAAATTGTCTTTAATCTTATCATAAACAGTAAATCAGGACAAAAAAAGTGTCTTCATCTCGTCTCAACCAAAATCCAAATCTCGATTGAGATCATCGAATGTCCGCATAATGTGAATTTGCTATCATACACTGTAGATTCTATCGTAAACAACATAATATATGACTTTGACCGACATGTCAGATCTCTTTAATTTATTAAACTGACTTGTCATATGAATATTACTGACATGTCCGATCTATATGCTTTAACAAACTGACCTCAAATACTTTTAGAAATCCAAACTCAAACATTTAAGATCCTGATCAAAATTTTCAAACATCCTTAATCTCATCCTGAACAAGAATCAGGACAAAATTGAGTTTTTAATCCAACTCCAATAATAAATTAGAATAAAATTTTGTACCAATTCCTGACCCATTCAGATGGGATCCCAAATCTTGATCTGAACACCCTGCTAACCCTATTGTGGACCATTTGTTTTTTTCTTAATTAAGAAATCATTAAGAAATTAAACAGAATTTAATTAATATCAAGGTAGAAGAAAACTCTGTTACACATTTTAACAAACTAGTGGTATGCAACATTCCTCTCCCTCTAGACTTTCAAAATTGCCGGGAAAAAACGGCTCTCTAAAACCCTAATCCCTCGAATCAAACTCTCCTAAAACCCTAAACTCTCGCTCTTTTCTCTCCACCATTTTTTTATCTTTTTTAATTTTCCAGGAAACAAACAAAGCATTCAAGCAAACAACCTTTAGTTACAGCCACTTGAATGCTCAAGAAATGGATTCCCCTCCATTTCAGAAAGAAACGACAGTTGCTCTCCCCGTTCTCTTCCTCAATCTTCTCTAAACCCTCCGTCTCCGCGGCCAAACTCTCCAGCGACGAACCCACCACATCATTCAACTCTGTTGATCCAAACCCTGTTGACCCAGTTCCCGAAATCATTGCAAATTTAAGAAATTTAGGGTTTAAAAAATTTATTGACGGGGATGACTCAAAACATTTAATTTTGAAGCTGAGTGAGTATCAAGTTGATCGAATTATTGATTGTCTGAGGGTTGAGAGGTTGGATTTAGCGGTGACATTTTTTGATTGGTTGAAAAGACATTGCGGGTTTAAGCATTCACCGTTCGCAAGCTTTGTGGTTGCCCATGTATTGGCAGCAAAGAGCAGTTTCGAGGAGTTAAGATTGGTCTTGGAGGAAATTCTGCAAGAGCAAGGTTTTTTTATTTTTTACACTTTAATCTAGTCTTCTTGATTTGCAGCCCATGTTTAATTTGGAATCTTTATTGGATTTAGCCAAGCAAATTGATAAATGTATTGTTTATGAAAAATTAATCACATATGGTCGAATCCATTTTGAATTTGATAAATTTATTGCTTGTGAAGTATGCGTTCGGATATGTCCTATAGATCTGCCTGTTGTTGATTGGAAATTTGAAACAGATATTAGAAAGAAACGATTGCTTAACTACAGTAATGATTTTGGCTCAAATTTATTTCTTATTTTGATCTGGTTCCAGATGATTAGCAGTAGTTGATAATATTGGCCGCTGTAATTTGCAGTTTATTGTTTATAGATTTCATGTGATTTCTGCTAGGCTCTGGTTCTGCTCCTTCTCTTTGTGAGTTGCTCTTGCACGGCTTCATGGGCTTTGAGTCAAACAGAGTGGTATGGGATATGCTGGCTTTTGTTTATTCAAGGACGGGAATGGTTCATGATGCTGTTTTTGTTATTGCCAAGATGAAAGAGTTGGACTTGAAAGTTTCGATACAAACTTATAACAGTTTGTTGTACAACTTGAGGCATACTGACATCATGTGGGATCTATATGATGATATTAAAGTTAGTGAAACTCCAGAGAATGTATATACTAATTCTATAGTTATAGATGGCCTATGTCAGCAGTCCAGACTACAAGATGCAATTTTGTTCCTACAGGAGACAGCAGGGGAGGAGTTTGGGCCTTCCATTGTTTCATTGAATACCATCATGTCTAGGTACTGTAAATTGGGATTTGTTGAAGTTGCAAAGGGGTTATTTTGCATGATGCTCAAATATGGCTTACATCCTGATGCATTTAGTTATAATATTCTTATTCATGGTTTATGTATAGCTGGTTCCATGGAAGAAGCATTAGAGTTCACGAATGACATGGGGAGGCATGGGGTGGAGCCTGATGCAATAACCTACTCTATTCTTGCCAAAGGGTTTCATTTGCTTAATCAAATGAGTGGAGCTTGGAAGGTTATCCAGAAATTGCTAATTAAAGGTTCTGATCCAGATATTGTAACTTTCACGGTCCTGATATGTGGATACTGCCAGGTAGGCAATGTTGAGGAAGGTCTAAAATTGCGGGAAGTAATGCTCTCACAGGGTTTTAAGTTGAATGTGATTGTGTATAGTGTACTGCTCAGCTGCATCTGTAAAAGTGGACGGATTGATGAAGCATTGGGGCTTCTTTATGAAATGGAAGCTACTGGTTTGAAACCAGATCTTGTAACATATTCTATACTTATTCATGGCCTTTGCAAGCAAGATAAAGTCCACAAGGCTATCCAACTATACAATGAAATGTGCTCAAAGAGGATCTCTCCTAATTCTTTTGCACATGGTGCAATTCTTCTGGGCCTGTGTGAGAAAGAAATGATAACAGAAGCAAGAATGTATTTTGATTCTCTGATAATGAGCAATTGCATGCAGGATGTTGTATTGTATAATATTATGATTGATGGGTATGTAAAACTTGGTAATATTGGGGAGGCTGTGCAGTTATACAGACAGCTAATTGAGAAAAGGATTTCTCCTAGTATAGTGACTTTCAATTCTCTTATTTATGGATTCTGTAAAAATGGAAAGGTAGCAGATGCTAGAAGGTTATTAGATACCATCAAGTGGCATGGATTGGAACCAAGTGCTATAACTTATACGACTTTTATGAATGCATACTGTGAAGAAGGCAACATGCAATGCCTTCTTGCTTTGCTGCAGGAGATGGAGGCAAAAGCTATAGGCCCAACTCATGTCACATACACTGTGGTTATCAAAGGACTTTGCAAACAGTGGAAGCTACAAGAAGCTGTTCAATTACTTGATGATATGTATGTTATAGGTGTAACCCCTGACCAAATCACATATAATACTATCATTCAGAGTTTCTGCAAATGCAAAGACCTAAGAAAAGCCTTTCAGTTACTCAACCAGATGTGGTTGCATAATCTCGAGCCTACGCTGGCTACATATAATATTCTCATTGATGGCCTCTGTGTAAATGGTGACTTAAAGAATGCGGATTGTCTACTGGTTTCCCTTCAGGAACGCAATATCAGTTTGACAAAAGTTGCATATACAACAATAATCAAAGCACATTGTGCCAAGGGTGATGTGCATAAAGCAATGACATTCTTCCGTCAAATGATGGAGAAGGGATTTGAAATTTCAATAAGAGATTATAGTTCTGTAATTAATAGATTGTGCAAAAGGTGTTTTATTACTGAAGCAAAATCTTTCTTCTGTATGATGTTGTCTAATGGCTTTCCTCCTGACCAAGATATTTGTGAAGTGATGCTTATTGCCTTTCATCAATGTGGAGATCATGGTTCAGGTTTTGAATTGGCTGCTGCGATGATTAAATCTGGCCTCATTCCTGATAAATTCCTGGCAAAGTGACGATTCTCCTGCATCTCATCTTTCAAAAGAGGTGTCTATTGGTTGATATGAAAATTTACCACGTGAGGTACCCTGTTTCTACATTGCTAATGATCATTTCCAACTGCATGGTAATTTAAACTGATGCCCGTGAAACCTATCAGATGTTTTTTTTAGAACTTGATATTTGTAAATACTCTTCTATAGGTAACAATATTGAGAGTACAATAGCTTAATATTTCAAGTGTTATTGGTAGACAACTCTGAAATGTTTTCTACATTTTATATCTTTCTCCTTTCCTTAGCTCGTTAGATTGTATCTGCCTGCATAAATACATTATACTTCATCCAGTGGATACTAAATTATCACATGTAGGGTTGCGGTCAGTTAATATTCACTGTTTGCTTGTTTGTAAACCGATATGAATAAGTGCTTTGATATAAGTAGCAAGAAGGGCTACTGTATGGGAGCAAGAAGGGGTGAAGTGTGGGGTTGTTCCAAGTGCCCTCTGGGGGATTCTGCTTCTGTGGATCTGACATTAGGTACTGTAACAATCTGAAAATTACCCAATGCATTGAAATGATGATACCTCCACTTAGTTACACAGTAGACGTTAACTATAAGTTTGATGGAATTTAAGCAAGCATACTATTTTGTATCTGGTTTGACAAGGTTTTATCAACTTTCTAATAATAAAAAATGTTATTTCCCTTCTTGCCCGGATCAAATTGAAAAGAAATAAGGAAAGTGATCCTTATAAATGTCACAAGATGAATGGGGACCTCTGGTTTCTATTTATATTCGTTATCTCATTCTCCTTCAGTTCAATGTATATTTTCTCTAACCAAGCTTCAGCCCTATACAAGTTTGAAAACCCTTTGGGTGATATTAGCAACAATGTTTTTGTTCAAACAGGTGCAAAGTGGCTATGATCCAAGTGGGGGCAGATTTTCTGGAAGTTATGGTTGTAGGAGCTTGACGCAAATGGTTACTCTGTTGCAGATATTGCAGGTGAGAGCAGCAACCTTAGAATGAGCGTGCATTGATTGCTCATGCAAGGCCACCATTTGGAATTTGGGAATTTTTAACAAGATGAAGACTACTGATCCAAGCCTCTCAATAGTCAAGACCATGCTGCTTTAATGAAATTTCAGCACATGACTAATATGATCAAGGGATTCTCCAAATTTTCTGAATTTTATCAGCGTAACTTTAAACATGCTCAAATCTTGTCAAGTTCAGTAAGTTGAGCCTCTGTGATGACTACTCAAATATTTTTTCTCATTTAGGTCCCAAAAAAACAAATGGAAAAGAAAAGAAAAAGAAAAGAAATAAGGTGAATTTTTACAACCCCCAGTTGAATGAAATGCTGTTGCAGTCCCTGCCTCCTGGTGCTGCTTTCTCACTTGGATTTTTCAAGTTCTCTTTAGAGCTGAAAGCGAATGCAGAATACTGTATGTCAATTGTTAGCTGCAACTATATAATTGATAAAAATGGTTGTGGGGACTACCTCTTGGGGTAACTATTTTCTGGAAATATTGTGATGGTTGTAAAATGTTTCTTGCAGGGGTAAAAGACACATCAGACCCTTGTTGGCCCAAAAGATATTACGGAATTAAACACTGTCAGCCACGCACGGTTGGTGTTCTTACCTACAACCTTGACATCACTGCTGTATCCTCTTCCAACAACCTTGAATTCACATACCGATCAGCCTCCATAGGCCAAGCCAATATCAGGACTAGTATTTTGTTTTGCACAATGAACGGAGTAGGAGTAATTCTTTTCTTCACTAGTACTTTTCACAACTGTAACTTTTGTACACTGTAACAAGGTTGTCCTCCATAGGCCAAGCCAATATAAGGACTAGTATTTTGTTTTGCACAATGAACAGAATAGGAGTAATTCTTTTCTTCACTAGTACTTTTCACAACTGTAACTTTTGTACACTGTAACAAGGTTGTTGCCTTGTTGGCCGTACACTAACCTAGATGAATAATTAATGGAAAAAAGAAGGATAGAGCTTGTGACAAAACCAGCCTTCCATTTTTCATCATCTCATGGGAGACACCTTTAGAGACAAAAGACCATCAAGATGTGAAACAAAATCTCCACTGCCAGATGGTCCAAAAGCCTCCCAAAAACGAAGAGTCTCATCTGCAGCAGCTGATACTACAGTTAGGCCATCAGGGCTCTACAGCACATTAATAAAGAGAAATTAGCTTATTTTATTTGAAGACCAGTGCTCTGGATTATAAACTTAAGTTCTTGGGTTGTCAAACCTGGGAAAGCTCGAGAATTCTGGAGTTTTGATGCTGTAATTCTCCCCTTTTGGTCATGTGAGGGTATTCCCACAAGCATAGTTTGTGTCCATCCCCGGTTGAACTGAAGCCATGGCCGCTCAGTATTTCTCGGTGATGCCTGTTCCACTCCAGTCCACAAATCTGCACAAGCACGTCAAATTACCATAAGCAAAGTTAAATCCAAATATTGGATTGGCGTATATGGGTAATTTAACAAGATATTAATGTTTCTAAGAGAAGTGAACAATTTTACTTGCCTGTGCTTTTGTATCTATGCTGCGTATGCATGCACCTTTTTGTACATTCCATACTTTAATACACCCATCTTGTGTACCTCCTCCAGAAGCAAGAACATTAAATTGATAAGGGCACCAGGCAAGGGCCTTGACTGCAGCACGGTGTTCTCTGAATTGGTGCAAACATGTGGATGAGCTCATTTTAGAATGATCCCATACGTGGACGAGATTATCATCACCACCACTAGCCAGTAGATTGCCTTCATTAGACCATTTCAGTCCACATACTTCTGCGGTGTGTGCATTTATGCGAGAAGTTACATTGTTTGATACTCTGACTGCAAATGCATGGAACAACAGGTGAGATAAATATTAAGATGATTCATAACTAGAATAACTGAAAATAAAGTAACGTGGTTTAGTTTCCCGCGACAGAGATGGTGAAATTCAATTACTATCGTGGTTAATGATGGATTTGTCTTGGCTCCCTGATGTTAATATGTGACCGTTCCAATGGTTCCATGATGCAGTTGCTACTCTTCTATCATGACCCTCTAGGTTTCTAATCTGCATGTGAAAAATAATGCTTGCAATCAACTCATTCAGCTTCCAGAGAGCAATCATGAAGGGCAAAGAATGGAGCGTAGATATTTACAAGTTTTGAAGTCTCAGCATCCCAGAGTTGAAGTTTGGAAGCCATGTACCCAACGGCCAAAGTTTTGGCATCCTGTGACCATGATACACTTGTAGGGAAATCATCCTCCCCAGGAACTTTTAACAACTTTTGTACTTCCCCATTCTCCTGTTTCCAAAGATACAGTTCTAAACCCAAAGCAATAGCAAGAATGTTGTTTTTTCCCCAATCCATTATGTTTGAATAAAAGTCATTCCTTAGATTTGGTGCGTCCAGAATCCTAGCTTCTTTCTGCACAGGCCATTAATCAAATTACAATCCCATGAAGTTCAGGCTGGTAAGTGCACAGCAGATGATCCCAAATGCAAAAGCTAGTTGTTTTGACTCCTTTCCTAGTAACTGATTTCATTGAAATGGATGAGTACCTTGGGCAAGTGACGAGGACGATGGATTTGCTTGGTACTGTTTCTCAATGCCTCAGCATCCTCCCTTCTCATTTCATCAATGAGACGATATGACTTTCTTCTTGATTTTGGGCTTCCCCTAAAAACTAACATCCTAAATGGTTTCCCTTCTGAATCCAAAGTCAAATTCTCTGCCACTTTCTGTCTGTATGCGTCCTATTTCAAGGAAAAGACAGAACCCATTAACCTAATTATAGCTCCATTAATACAATTCAACATGTTAATCGATGATCATGCCCCCGTTTGGTTTGGTTGGGGCGGCGGGGGGGGGGGGGGGGAGGAGGAGAATCCAATACCCTACGTGCCAAATTAGGTAACATTACACAGTCAGATTAACACAAGCACTAAACTACAATATATGACATCGACCCCAAAAAACTTGGTCAAAATACACAACTTGATCCATATGCGAATTTCAAGACAAATTTTTAAAGAAATATTAGCCACCCATTTAAAGAATTCCCAAGAAAGAAACCATGAAAGAATTTGAAAACAAATAAAAAGAAAGAATGAACTTACAGTGAAATTGGGATTACGAAATTCTTTGGTTGTGTTGGTCAACAAACCGTGAGCTTGATCAAGATTCATCAAACTTCTGTTGGGTATAAACCGATCTCCCTTTAACAGGTACCGAAAAGGCCAAACGACAAGAAAATAGGGAGAAAATTAACAAAACAGATAATTAAACAAATTCAAACACCATCAAGAAAACAAACGAAAAGATACTTGAAAAATCAAGAAAAGGGTATTTTTGTTTTTGCACCTGAAAATCGAAATCAGTGGGGCTGCTTAGTAATCTCCTTGGCGAGTACCAGTCAGTTTCAAGTAGTCTACTCAGTCTGCTTTGATGATCCATGGAGATAACTCACAATTCAAATGTCAAGTTTCCTTCTTTTGGTTACGAGTGAAGGATCAAGTTCGGCGAAGGATTTGGTATCTACCGCCAAAAGACCTGACCGTTAGGATTTATAGCCGCCAAATTAGTCGGGTCGGGTTAGAATTTGAAATTGGCTCCGGTATAGGTTTAGTTCGGGTTTGGAATATTTATTCCTAGGAATTAATTACTTGTACTTTTTATCCAAAGTATGCGCACTTTAAATTTTTGTCGCTAGTAACAAAATATTCGTGAATGCACGTATTTTGTATAAAAATATTCGTGAGTAAACAAGGGATTTGATCACACAACTATCACAGTTTTGTGAATGGACGTATAATATAAACATGATTTTGTGTTAATTTTATTCGGGAAGGAAATTACAGGATTAATTAAAACTCACGGTTTAATACAATTTGTATCAAATCTGTAAAATTTCATTTCACTCCAAGTTTACTCAATTCCTGCACAAGCGTGTTCAAATCCCTCGTGGATCTCCCACGGCTCTTCACGGTTTAATACAACATTATCTTATACCCATGTAATCTATGTGATTAATAATAAAAAATAAATTATTAATATGATCTAGTAATTAAGACGGTGGAGTCCATATGATAATTATTAATTACATCGTAAAACAGTAGTTTCTTCTTCTTTTTTTTTTTTTTAATAAATAAGGACACCTCATTTCATTTCATTTCATTTTACATGAAGATTTCTCAATTCCTCGATAAGCCTACCCAAATCCCGGGCGGAGCTTCCATCACTCTTCACAGCAGCCAAAGCATTATCTCTCCACTCCTTGGCTTTAATCTTCACTTCGTCACGTTGACTTGGTGACTCGGCAATGACCTTCCCCAACTCGTCCGAGTCAGGCACTGAGTCAGCACCCTCACAAACCCGAACAGCCACACCCAAATCCTCCACCAACAGCTTAGCATTCACAAATTGATCAGCCTCCATTGGCCAAGCCAATATCATGACCCCACCCACTATCCCTTCCAGCAGCGAGTTCCACCCACAATGGCTCAGGAACCCACCCACTGCCTTGTGACTCAGTATCGACACTTGCGGTGCCCACCCTTTCAAAACCAGGCCCCTACCCGCAACCCGCTCCTCAAACCCATCGGGTATTGACCGGCACTCGTCCTCTTCTTTTCCGATCATTCCCGTTCTGACCACCCACAAAAATCGGATCCCACTTTTCTCAAGCCCTAAAGCCAAAGCCTCCACTTGATCTCTTTGCAAAGCCTTTTGGCTCCCAAAGCAGACGTAGACCACAGACCCATCGGGGCACCCGTCCAGCCACTTCATCACATGGTCATTCGGACCCAAACCCGGGTCACCCCCACCGATTGACTCCAAACCCACTAAACTAAGCGGGCCAACACCAAAGACGCGATCATGACCCATTTTCCTCTTCAGGTAGTCAGAATACTGGCCTTCCAGAGCATCAAAACTATTGACAACGCACCCCCAACTGGAGGTATTTGCAAGACAGCCATCTTTCACAAACTCGGAATCAGGATCCGATTCCTTATAAGACCTAACCACTGAAGGCAAATGCCGTCTTTCGAAAACCGGAGATCTTGGCAAATCAGGAAACTCAACAACATCCAATGACTTCACATCACCAATATGATGCCAGCAGTAATCAGCAACCGAGACAAAAAACAACGCGGACGAGAAAAAGGCAATTCTGACAATGTTAAGCTTGCGGGCAAGCTTCAAAGTCCAGCCGAGGAAGAAATCAGAGAGGATAGCAACAGGAGGGTTAGCGTGGGAATGAAACCAGTCGATTATTGGGTCGTAGAGCTTCCCCAGAGCTGTCATGATGGGGAAGTTTCCTCTGTTGCCGAGTTCTCTGACATGTTCAACGCCTGGAGGGATTGATGGGTGTGATGGGAAAGGCAGTACTAGGGTTTTGATTGCTGGGTGGGCGTCGAGAAGTGGAGACAGAATCGGGAGGTTTTTGGGGGTGATTAAGATGGTGATATCGAGATTTTTTAGAGATAATTGGTGGGTTAAATCGAGAAGAGGAAGCATGTGGCCTTGTGCTGGGTACGGGAAGACCAGAATATGAGTGGTGCTGGTGTTAGAGGTCGACATAACTTCACCGGTTGTTGTGTGTGATGGAGAAAGAAACGAATGCTACTGCGAATGTCGGTCCAATTTTTCCTTTATTTTTAAAAGAAATAAGAAGAATCCCACGTTCCCACACCATAATTTTAGTGTGACAGAATGTACGACCGTAATTTCACTTTCATCCCTTGCCGTCCGCACGCCATTTCATGGACCGTGTAACACCCACGGGAAAAAGAAAAAAAAAAGTTAATTTTATCTTTTTTTTTTTAATGTTATTTATTATTATTATTATTATTATTAATTTTAAAATTTAAAATTGGTTTAAGGAAGTTTAGTAACTTCCCATTATCCGATTTGTACTCAACTTCCTCCACTTCTATAACGACCATTAACTTCTTTTTGTATGGAACTAAAACTACTTTTTTGCAGGATATATAAATTAACCTATGTCGAAGTTCATGTCTCTTTTACACTTTCGTCTGTGCTTTTTGATGACTGGAAATAATGATATTCCTGTGAGAATGCATGGCCATGAATTTGGGAAAGCATGGCCATTAATTGTACTATCTTTTCCATTTTCTATCTAAGAAATTTCTTATACAGGGTGTGTTTCGGATTAAGGTTGGGTAGTTGTAGTTTAAAAGCTACAGCACTAAAATGTTTGGTAAATACTAGCTGCTATAGCTTGGAAGCTATATTAATACAATTTTTTACTTGTATGATGAAAAATCTATCATATCTTTAATATTTTTGTCAAAATTATTATTTAAAAATTATATTTACTATATACTATTAACATTTGTTGCATAGTTATAGTTTTTTTTCCACAGCACCTCAATCCCAAACAGACCCATAATCTCTTTACTGATTTTATTTCTTTTATAATTGATGTATTTTGGGTTTGAACTTTTTAATATTTGTTAATCACGTGTGAAACTATCATTAGTTTAATTCTCGTGGATTTTAATATTGAATAAGGGACTTAGAATTTGAATGAAGTTTGGAAGAAAATTTATTTCTGGATGCTGTTGTTCTTGACCCTTAAGCAATTAATGGTACTTTTATAACTTTGGAGATATGAAGGATAAAATTCTGAATTTTGGATATAGTTAAATAAGCATATGGACGAGTCTCTCTATAAATTTTCATAATTTTTTGTGGGCTTTTGGATTGCTAAATTGTTGAGACAATATACGTTATTTACTGAAACAAGATTCTGACAAAATTGACCTTTGAGTGTTTGAAAATTCATAACTCTGAATATATGAGGAATAAAATTCTGAAATTTTGGGAGTCATACTAGACATATGTAGCTTTAATATGGTATAAAGTTTGTGACTTTTGAAGTTCATTTTGGCTTTCAAACATTTTGTGAAATTCGGCTCAGATTTGGGTAGACTGAGAATTGGAGGTTTTTTTTTTTACTCAAGAGAATTGGAGATTGAGTTCATTACTTTCCTAGAAATAGATCTTTTAACTTATTAAGTAATGAATTCTTAAATTTGAGGATTAATTATTTCACATGTGGAGACAATACTATGGGAAAATATTAGAAATATTTAAGGTCCCTAAGCATGTGAATTATATTTTAGATGTTGACTGTTGTGCAGAATTTTGGTAATTCACTTGTGATAAGGATTTCAGTTAAGGTTCTGGCTTATTCTATATGGATTTAATGATAAATCAACATATGTTTCAATTTGAGGATGTGTTGGTGACGTTCTAAATTAGTAAGTGAAAAGTTAAGATTTGCTTTGGATTCAAGTAAGTAAACCCATCCATGATGAAAACTTTTGTTTTCTAAACGTACTTTTGTTTTCTAAACGTACTTTTGTTTTCTAAACGTCTTCCAAATTATTTTTCGATTTTTCCTACAAATATATATGTTTTGTAAATCTGTTTGTGTAACTGAATAAATATTTAAATGATCTTTGCTCAAGTTTAGACAAGTTTGAATTAAAAGTTTGCATTTAAAGAATGTAAATTGCATGAGGGCTACTTTTGGAGACTATACAGGGGCCACCTCTCGAGGGTCAATGTGCTCCGAAGTGCCACCCATAGTACAAAGTACCATGTGCAGGCTGCTAAATGACATTCAAGTTTGTATTTTGTGAATATGATTTAAATGTTTTGGCTCAATGTCGATAGTTATTTCTAACATGATATGTTCTGTTCTGGCCGGGTCACTGGGAGAAATGGATGACTTTCACTAGTGAAATTCTGTTCTGTCACGCAAATTATTTGTTCTAATTTATGTCGGGTCACTGTGGGTGAAAGTGACACTAATATGTCATGATGTGATAAATGTTCCAATTAGTTTTGACACAATATATGTTTACCAATGTGTTTTGATATGATAAACAATTTTGAATTTGAATTTAGTTCGGACTGTTCAGTTTGAATTTATTTTCAGCAAAATGATATTCGACAAAGCTTCTATACAAAGGTTCATGTGTTTGTTCTGAACTTAAAGCTAAACTAAATGTTTGAAAATATTGAGCAAAGATACCGTTCTGTTTATTATGCATGTTTCTACTTATAGAGTATGACAGCTCACCCCTTTAAATTTCTTTTTTCAGACAAAAGTGAGTAAAAGTTGAACCCTAGAAGTTTGATGTAAAGCTCTACTTTAGTCACTTGTGTAGTGTTTGAAAACTCCAGTGTTTAGCTATAACTTGTAAAAATTATGTGTATTAGTGGAGATGAACTCCTGTGTTGTTTATCTGTTAGCTGTCAAGTATCAATGAATATGAAGTCATGTGCTGGTTTATTAGTTAAAAGTTGTGTACTAATGGAGATAAACTCTTGTGTTAGTTTATTTGTTGTATGTCTAATAAATTTCCAAAGGTTAATTTTTCTTCCACTGTGAAATTAATTTTGTGGTTATGGGACTTTTAGGCTTAATTAAATTTTCAGGAAGACAACAATATCAAATAACGATAAAATTAGATGATGAACTACTCAATATTAGTATGGGATGTTTCAGACCGTTAGCTAACTATTGGAAAGACCAAAATACCCTTCCTTACCCAAAAACAAAGCTAAGCTCAGATTTCAGAATTTGAATAAATAATGTGTAATAGCTATATTTTTTACGGTGCGAAATTATATAAAGAGAATGAAATTATTATAATACCATTATAAGAGAACATATTGACTTTGATGAATCAGTAATAAAAAAATGTAAAAATTAAAGTAATGATGTAAATAATGTGGTTTTATCTTAAAATATTTACAGGTTTGTTTGTCCAGATGCACCTTTTAACAATGTTGTAAATGCATAAAAAAGTTCGCTTACAATGTTGTGAACAATAGGTCTAGATTTTATAAATTTTGGACATTAAAACTATAAAAAACCTCACTTTATCTTGTAGACAGGGCTATATGAGGGATGGCAAATTAACGGCTGGCCCAACAGGCCCAAGCTCTCCAAAAGCCCATCCAAACTTAGATGGGCCGGCTTGAGCTTAGATAAATTTTTTAAAATAAATTTTTAATAAAGTTTAAAGTAGAAAAAAAAACACTTAAATTAAATATGATTTTTCAATTTATAATAGACTAATAATCAAATACACAAAATATAAAATATAAAGCACATAACATATAAAATAAAAAAAAATAATTTATAAAATAGGCCTAGACTTTTCCTATGAGCCCATATCCAGGCCTGTTCACAATGGACTTTTAAATTTTCAACCCATGACAAGGCCCATTCACTGGGGGCTAGGCTGGGCCCTTTATGGGCCGAGCTGGCCGGACTTTTTTACCATTTCTAGGCCATACGGTGATTAATTATTAAACCTTATCACTTTTCATCCAAATAGTAAGTTTGTATTGGATCCACACCTTTGATTAGACTAGATAATTTGATAGTTACGGATTTACTGCCCTATAGTAAAAGTAAGAAGTGAAATGATCAATTCCTCTTCACACTAATCATGGAGAAAAGAAGTCCTTCCACTTCTGTTTGTGTGTGAATTGCAAACAAATTTCCAATACAAAGAGGTGGGACTTCTGAACTCGAACTCCAACAACTAATTTATGGAGTGCATGCAAGCATTGCATTGTCTCATGTTTCATGATATGTAACAAAAAGGATTATGATTATCACAATTTACATCTCAACAACTACCTTTTTCACTTTAATTTCTAAGATGAGAGGAGTAGTTTTTATTTTTTGGATACAATGATGTGTATATATTCCAAGAAGAAATCTATTTAGTTTAGCTATGGGATAATGAGATTCATGCTTTGATCAACACCACTTTTATTGGGCTACTTTGAAACCTTTCTACTTGGCACCGCTTATTTCGTGACACTAGAAACTGAGGGATTGGTGTTAGGGAGGTAAAAATACATTGACCAGAGTTGGTAAGGCTTACCCCAGCAGACTAGATATATCATAAATGAAATTTGCTGCCTAGTACCAGGATATAATAACCAGAGCCGCTCAAATTTTCATAGAAAGGGGCTCGAGGTTAAAAGAATTATGAACTTTCCAATTTCATGGGATCGATTATATGCTACGAACCTGGCTAACTTCGACCAGCCGTCATGTTTAAAGAACGTGGAGTAAGATGCTTATAAACCAGCAGTCAACCACGATGACCTTATAACTGCACGGTAACCAACACACGTAGCCATTATTCGTTAAGAACAGAATAACTATCCAAAAAGGAAATCGTGTAAGGATCATGGGGCAGGCGGATTGGTTGTCTATAAAAACCCCAGGGCATTTTGATTTTTTGATTTTCTTGACTTTCGTTTTTACTTGCATACAAAGTGAAAAGGCTGCTGTTTTGCGAAAGAATTAGAAAAAATTAAGCCACGAGAGAGGTGGCATAAGTTTTTTCCAAAAAGCCCAATTACTGACTTGAGCGTCAGAGGATTTTCTTCAAAAAAACATCCGACGACCCCTGACAGTGTTTGTGGATTCAGGTGTATTGGTGAGAAAGAAGCTATCAATTGTCGTCCTTGATTAAACAAATTTAAGTGTTGAGACAAACGTCTGGACATCTTGCTTGTGGCCGTATTTTTACATTAACATTTTGGCGCCGTCTGTAGGGACCGAATAAAAAGTTATTTTCAAATTTGGTGAAGGAAACAACTATTTTGGTATAAGAAAAAGACATGAGTGTTAGGGATGATGATGTTCAAAGAACTGTAGAGGGAGAGTCCATCACGTTGTGAGAAATAGCAAATGAGGCTCGGGATAGGGTTGTGCAAGAAAGAATGGAACGAATGGAGAAACAAATAGAGAATTTGATGATGATTTTACATGAACATAAAGGCAAGTGAAGGAGGACAAGTGAAGGAAATCTGGAGGGAGACGAAAATATTCCAAAGACAAGCAATATTAGGATATATGGCGAACAAAATTGGGGAGAAGTGCAACCCTTACACAGCGAGCCGAACCTGGTAGGTAGAGTAGAAATTAGCCTGAAGGAAAGATAGCTTAGACAACATTTACATGACACCGAGTAGGAATGCCAACACGTGGCAGCTCGAAATCCAGCACGTACAATAGAGTTGGAAGGGGAAGTACGTAGGCTTGCCCAGATAGTTGATGAAATGCAAGGCCGAGGAAGAGCCTCGGGGTGGCGAATTATGTTAGACAATGAATCTCCACTCTCAGTGGAAATTATGAATACTATGATCCCAAGAGACTTCCGCTTCCCGAATCTCAAATTCATTGGGAAAAGCGACCCTTTGGCGTATATTGAGTGTTTTAATGATATGATAGGAGTACAGGGTCTTAATCAAGCGCAAAGGTGTAGAGCATTTCTATTGACGCTTAAAGGTCGAGCACGGGATTAGTACCGAAAGTTGCCACATGGAAGTATAAGGAGTTTTGAACAGATGTGCACAGAATTTGCTGAGCACTTTTGGGGGGCTGTAGCTCTAGAAAATGACATGATAGAGTTGATTGGGATTACTTAGGCAGAGGAGGAACCTCTTAGGGAGTATGTGAAGCGATACCATCGGGCAGTACTAGATTTGAGAGCTTTTAACCATCCCCAAGCTTTGAGGAGATTAAAAGAAGGGATAAGAATTGGGAGATTGTTGTATAATTTAAGGAGCCCTACTATTCGATCGTATTCTGCAGCGTATAAGTAGGCGAAAAGGGACAAAGAGATCGAAGAGGAAAAAGCTGCTAAGATTGGAAACGAACAGTTCGAAGAGATGAGGAGAAAAGAAAGCAAGGTACATCGGGGGAATGGCCTTCTCAGGCGTAATGAAAGGCCACAGTCAAGTAGAGGAACTAATGGTCGAACAGCTCCATATCACCACCACTAAAACCCACCCCAGAATCACCTCAATAGAACCCGATCTGCCCGGTCTCCTCGCAGAAGTCATCGAGGAGAGTATTTCCGAACCCTTCATCATCCTCGTCAAAATGAGCCAATAACCCGCTTTCCAATATCAAACCTACACCAGGATCAGAGGGAAAGGTCAGTGCAGATGATCGACCAGAGCCCGTCATATGGACAGTACACTTCATTGAAAATTCTTTTGGCAGAGTTATATCACGTCATAAGAAGCCAAAATTTGTTGTATGCTCCTCCTCCAATGGCAACGCCTGCTAATCAATGAGACAGAAGTAGATTCTATGAGTTTCATGATGCTCACGGACATACTATGACTCAATGCCGGAATTTGAGAAATCAAGTCGAGGACTTGGTGAGAGACAGATATCTGGATGAGTTCATAGCCGGAGGTTACCCTGTAATGGATCAACAACATATGAGAGGTAAGGAGATTATGAAGTTCAACCGAGAGCAGCCTGTGGTCAGAGTTATAGCAGGTGGCCCTACAATAGCTGGGGACTCAAATAAAACTAGAAAGCATTATGGGAGGTATGCAATGACCAGCAAGGAAGTGGTCTTTAACATGCCCACAGTAAAACGAGCAAAGATCAGACAAGTTCCAATCATGTGGATAGAAGACGATGAGGAAGAGGTGCTGTATCCACATGAGGATGCTTTGGTGATTAGGGCAAGTATGGCAAGCAAGGAATTTAATCGGATACTGGTGGATTCGGGTAGCTCAGTGGATATACTATTCAAATCCACACTTGATGAGATGGGAATTACCAAAATAAAGCTCGAACACACCAACACGTCATTGAAGGGATTTGGTAGAGGTAAGTTGACACCATTAGGAGTGATTGAATTACCAATTACCGTTGGGTTAAGGCCATTCGAGAAGACAATGATGCTAGATTTCGTGGTGGTAAATGAAAATAGCTCGTATCAGATGATTTTTGGGAGGCCTTTTATGAGAATCGGTCAGATAGTTGCGTCCGCACATAACCTAGCCCTCAAATATCGAGTAAATAGAGTCGTTGGAGTAGTGAAAGGAGATCAGAGAATAGCCAGGAGCTGTTATGCAATAACAGCCAGAGAGGCCATGCAGATAACTTCCCTCGATACAAGGGAGGATTCTAAGAATGAGAGGCAGGAGCCGGGTGAAGATGTGGAAAATTTGGAGATGGAAAGGGGTAACACGGAAAAAGTGGTCAAAATTAGGTCGAGTTTGAGCGTGGAATTGAAAGGTGCACTGGTTGAGTGCTTGCGAGCACATGCTGACATATTCACCTGGTCACTTGTGGATATGCCAAGCATCAACCCAGACATTGCGTGTCACAAGCTAGATTTAGTAAAGGGAGTGAGGCCCATTAAATAAAAAAGAAGGTGCTTTAGTCAAGAGAGGTATGATGCTATCAACTGTGATGTGGGGAAGCTGCTGTGGGTATGGTCCATCATGGAAGTTAATTACCTTAACTGGATCTTCAATGTGGTCTTGGTGAAAAAGGGTAATGGGAAATGGAGGATGTGCGTGGACTTCACCGATCTTAATAAAGCATGCCCAAAGGATAGCTTCCTACTTCCTAAGATAGACCAGCTAGTCGATTCCACAGCAAGACATGGTTTGCTCAGCTTCATGGATGCATTTTCTGGATACAACCAGATCCCCATGCATGAGTAAGATGAAAAACACACTGCTTTTATTACTAACCAAGGTCTATTCTGTCACAGGGAAATGCCATTTGGACTTAAGAATGCAGGAGCACCATACCAGAGGTTGGTGAACAAAATCTTCAAGCCTCTTATTGGTCGAACAATGGAAGTGTATGCTAACGATATGATTACCAAATCACGGAACCAGGAAGAACATGTGAGTCATTTGGATGAGACTTTTGAGTTGCTTATGAAGTATAAGATAAAGTTGAACCCTAAGAAGTGTGTGTTCAGGGTGGGCTCGGGAAAGTTTTTAGGTTTTATGGTAAGTCACAAGGGGATCGAGGCGAACCTCAAGAAAATACAAAGCCTTACAGGGAAGTTAGTTGCCTTAAATAGATTTATATCTCAAGCTACGAATAAATGTCATGTCTTTTTCAAGGTTATGGAAAGGGTAAAAGAACAGAATTGACAGCTAAGTACGAAAGGGAATGAGATTTTTCTTTTCTGAGGGAGACTAAAAGAATGAATATTCCGAAACGAAATATATAAAGAGTTAGGGATTTCATCGATTGAAATTGAAATAGACATTTATGAGATGGGGTGTCAGTCATGAAATTGAAATAGACATTAATGAGATGGGGTGTCAGTCAATTGGACGCGTCTCGAAAGTGTAAGACTCTCTTTTAAAATTTGAATGCACGGTTGGGGTAAAGCCATGTCGCTTGCACTTAAAGAAGAGAGATGGTAATTAAGATCACACACGTTAAGTCACGTGCATTTTAGAGCCTGGGACAGTCAAATCAAACTAAACAACTTTCGGGCACAATTCATGGCTCGATAAATACAGACTAAACGTGACCATCCGAGCGGCTATACACATCGACCACATTTTAATTTCTAGTATCACCTCAATTTATTCGTGACACTAGAAACTAAAGGACTGGTGTTGGGGAGGTAAAAATACCTTGACCAGACTTGGTAAAAATACCTCAACCAGGCTTACCCCAGCATACCAGATATATCATAAACGAAATTTGCTGCCTAGTAGTAGGATACAATAACCAAACCTGCTCAAGTTTTCATAGAAAGAGGCTCGAGGTTAAAAGAATTATGAACTTTCCAATTTCATGGGATCGATTATATGCTACGAACCTGGCTAACTTCGACCAGCCGTCATGTTTAAAGAACGTGGAGTAAGATGCTTATAAACCAGCAGTCAACCACGATGACCTTATAACTGCACGGTAACCAACACACGTAGCCATTATTCGTTAAGAACAGAATAACTATCCAAAAAGGAAATCGTGTAAGGATCATGGGACAGGCGGATTGGTTGTCTATAAAAACCCTTGGGGAGTATTAGAGAATTGATTATTATTCTGCTCCAACACGTAGACGTAATTCTGACAATGTTACCCTCACTAATTTTCTTCTCCAACACTTAGACGTTACCATCACTAATCTATCGGGACCAACTTTGATTAGCCTGAAACCAGCAAGCTAATTGAAGAATGCTTCGAATAAGTAATTTACTCCAAACAAAATGTAGAGAAATCTATCTAACCCGCAAGCAACTCGAGGAAGACAGAAAAAAAAAATTAAAAAAAGTGAAGCACCGTTGATGCATGGAATTTTATGGTTATGGAATCTCCTCTCTTTGCTGTTTTTCATTGATTTGGGGTGGCTCGTGAAGAAGGGCGGTAAGGGGAAAGACTTGTTTGTACATAGCTGCAGGTAATTAACCAATATGATGCAACTTGATACATATCATGCTTTTTTTATTAAATGTTTAGAGAGGTGTGTGATCGAAAGTTGCATGACATGAGAGCAAAATAATTATTGTTGTTGTTGTCGTGGTTGTCGTCGTCGTTGTCTGATCAAATCTTCAGAAACAGTGCAAAACTTTCGTGGTTTTAGGACAAAGACTCTATTGATCGGCTGGGTTACACAATTACACACATGCACTGCCACCAGGAGAGTAGGAGGAGACCTCACTCTCTCTCTTGGCAGGTCAAGACAAGGAGATTAACGGCCTTCCCTTGCTTGTAGCTATTTCACCTGCAGTTTCGCGTTACACGTACGTTTCCGCACCATCAATCACGTGTCGTTTTATGCCCCGATACCTACTTACAAAAATCAAGCGACTTAACATAAAAACATTTCTTGATATATTTGACCCCTCCAATTCAATAGCCTTAATTCTTATACTTTACTTTTGTTAGTTCGTAATGTAATAGTTTGCAATACTAATAAATAACTGATGACGAAGCAGTAAATTAAATGCTTTTAATGCTTGTAATTTTTTATTTTTTTATTTTTGGTTTACTTGTCAATGTTAATTCAGTCTTGAACCATTTGTATTGAAATTTTCTGCCTTACCTTTATTGACATGGAATGACCGAAGAATAAATTCGCATTTTGCCCATTAGCCCCACCACATTTTCTACTTAGGCACTTTAAATGCAAAAAGTCTGAGCATAAAACAAAATCTTATCATACAGTGGAGAAATATTGAATTTCAAAGGTTTAAGATATTAGTGAAATTTTGTCATTTTTGGAGGGAAAAAATAATCATTTTTCGAATTGTTCTATTATAAAACACTTTTTTATACCCATGTAATCTATGTGATTAATAATAAAAAATAAATTATTAATATGATCTAGTAATTAAGACGGTGGAGTCCATATGATAATTATTAATTACATCGTAAAACAGTAGTTTCTTCTTCTTTTTTTTTTTTTTAATAAATAATTTCTAAAAAGGACACCTCATTTCATTTCATTTTACATGAAGATTTCTCAGTTCCTCGACAAGCCTATCCAAATCCCTGGCGGAGCTTCCATCACTCTTCACAGCAGCCAAAGCATTATCTCTCAACTCCTTGGCTTTAATCTTCACTTCGTCAAGTTGACTTAGTGACTCGGCAATGACCTTCCCCAACTCGTCCGAGTCAGGCACTGAGTCAGCACCCTCGCAAACCCGAACAGCCACACCCAAATCCTCCACCAACAGCTTAGCATTCACAAATTGATCAGCCTCCATTGGCCAAGCCAATATCATGACCCCACCCACTATCCCTTCCAGCAGCGAGTTCCACCCACAATGGCTCAGGAACCCACCCACTGCCTTGTGACTCAGTATCGACACTTGCGGTGCCCACCCTTTCAAAACCAGGCCCCTACCCGCAACCCGCTCCTCAAACCCATCGGGTATTGACCGGCACTCGTCCTCTTCTTTTCCGATCATTCCCGTTCTGACCACCCACAAAAATCGGATCCCACTTTTCTCAAGCCCTAAAGCCAAAGCCTCCACTTGATCTCTTTGCAAAGCCTTTTGGCTCCCAAAGCAGACGTAGACCACAGACCCATCGGGGCACCCGTCCAGCCACTTCATCACATGGTCATTCGGACCCAAACCCGGGTCACCCCCACCGATTGACGCCAAACCCACTAAACAAAGCGGGCCAACACCAAAGACGCGATCATGACCCATTTTCCTCTTCAGGTAGTCAGAATACTGGCCTTCCAGAGCATCAAAACTATTGACAACGCACCCCCAACTGGAGGTATTTGCAAGACAGCCATCTTTCACAAACTCGGAATCAGGATCCGATTCCTTATAAGACCTAACCACTGAAGGCAAATGCCGTCTTTCGAAAACCGGAGATCTTGGCAAATCAGGAAACTCAACAACATCCAATGACTTCACATCACCAATATGATGCCAGCAGTAATCAGCAACCGAGACAAAAAACAACGCGGACGAGAAAAAGGCAATTCTGACAATGTTAAGCTTGCGGGCAAGCTTCAAAGTCCAGCCGAGGAAGAAATCAGAGAGGATAGCAACAGGAGGGTTAGCGTGGGAATGAAACCAGTCGATTATTGGGTCGTAGAGCTTCCCCAGAGCTGTCATGATGGGGAAGTTTCCTCTGTTGCCGAGTTCTCTGACATGTTCAACGCCTGGAGGGATTGATGGGTGTGATGGGAAAGGCAGTACTAGGGTTTTGATTGCTGGGTGGGCGTCGAGAAGTGGAGACAGAATCGGGAGGTTTTTGGGGGTGATTAAGATGGTGATATCGAGATTTTTTAGCGATAATTGGTGGGTTAAGTCGAGAAGAGCAAGCATGTGGCCTTGTGCTGGGTACGGGAAGATCAGAATATGAGTGGTTCTGGTGTTAGAGGTCGACATAGCTTTACTGGCCTCTGTGAGTTGCGTGTGATTGAGAAAGAAATGAATGCTATTGCGAATGACGGTACAATTTTTCCTAATTTTAAAAGACAATAAAATAATACGAAGATCCCACATTCCCACACCGTATTTTTTGTGCGAAAATAGAACGGATGACCATAATTTCACTTTCACCCTTGCCGTCCGTATGCCATCCATGGACCGTTACCGTTAGTTGATAATTGGAAAGACCAAAATACCCTTCCTTAACCAAAAACAAAGCCAACATTCAGATTTCAGAATTTGAATAAATAATATGTAATAGCTTTATTTTTCACGGTGCGAAATCATATAAAGAGAATGAAATGATTATAATACCATTATAAGAGAACATATTGACTTTGATGAATTAGTAATAAAAAATTTTAAAAAAAATGTAAAAATTAAAGTAATAATGTAAATAATGTGATTTTATCTTAGAATATTTACAGGTTTGTTTGTCCGGATGGATGCACCTCTTAATAATATTGTAAATGCGTAAAAGGTTCACTTACAACGTTGTGAACAATAGGTCTAGATTTTATAAATTATGGACATTAAGACCGTAAAAAAGCTCACTCTATCTTATAAATAGGGCCATATAATGATTAATTATTAAATCTTATCACTTATCATCCAAATAGTAAGTTTGTATTAGATCCACACCTTTGATTAGATCAGATAATTTGATTGTTTAGGCTCTATGGTAGAAGCAAGAGGTGAATTGATCAATTCCTCTTCACACTAGCCATGGAGAGAGGGGGTTCTTCCACTTCGGTTTGTGCGCGAATTGCAAACAAATTTCCAATACAAAGAGGTGTGACTTTTGAACTCGAACTCCAACAACTTTATGGAGTGCATGCAAGCATTGCATTCTCTCATGTTTCATGATATGTAACAAAAAGCATTATGATTATCACAATTTACAGCTCAACAACTGCCTTTTTCAACTTGATTTCTAAGATGAGAGGATTAGTTTTTATTTTTTTGGATATACTGATATGCATATGGGATGATGAGATTCATGCTTTGATCAACACCACTTTTATTGGGCTACTTTGAAACCTTTCTACTCGGCACCGCTTATTCCGTTCCAGTAAACTCCCAATTACAAGGGGAAATTTGGGCGAATGTAATTGATTGATTACGCAAATTATTAAATTATTAAAATAAAAATTTGAAAAAAAAAGACTGTGTAACCATGAATCTGAAAATTTATCCGCAAGAGTACGTTTGCGGTTCCTCAATCCCTCAACGTCTGCGGAAACTTCATCATAATAAACCACAAGAAAACTAAATTTTTGCTGATTCAATTGGTCTGGTTCCTTTTTCGAAGTAGCTATAAAAGATGCTAGTATAATCTTTCACCGTCTTGTACAATCTTGGCCTTGCCTCATTCACCACTCCACTCACTGGTCCAATCTCTTGATTCGGATTCGGTAAACAAAATACGGCCAGAGACATTCTTCCCCTTTCCGAATCGGTAACCACCCTATGTATTGGACTTTTGAATATTCCATTGCTCATTATCTGCAACATAATTTCAGGTCATGCTTTCATTAAAAAAAAATAATTAAAACAAATAGTATTAGAGAATTAATTATTATTAGCAATTACCTCTATCTGATCTCCAACATTAATAACGAAAGCTTCTGGAATGACTGGAACTCTATACCATTGATCATCTTTCAGGATTTGGAGGCCTTCCACTTCTTTATCTTGCAAGAGATAAGTAAATGCTGTTCCATCTGCATGCGGCTTGAGACCTATAGCTAGATCAGGCCTTGGACATGGAGGGTACAAGTTGTATACCGCAATCATTGTTGCTTCTTTCCCATACATGTCCAGAAAACAGTTCTCTTCCAAATTTAATGCCATCGCTATGGCCTTGAGCAGGAATTCGTTTATCTTTACCATCTTGGCGTTATATTCCTCTAAAATTTTCCTGAATCATTTACAGCAAACAAGTTTAGCACTCTGTTCGGTGTTATGGTGCTATGAAAATTGAAGTTCTAGTTGTTAAGAGAAAGCTGATGATGGGTGTTAAACACATAACAATTGAAGAAAATAGTAGTCCACTCTGCTCCCAAAGCAAGCTACAGATGTTTGATTACCTAGGGGAAACAAACGTTACCTAAATCCTGATCTTTTGTCGATGTTATTAACTTTGTGCTTATAAATTATAAGGCTTCAGGAAAAAAAAAATTAATTACCTAAAAGATTCAGGGTTTTCAGGCCAGAATTTGAGTTGCTTTCGATCTTCTGGTCCAGTTATAAGATACAATCGATCAATCCAGTCGAATGCTTGCTCCTCCGCATTGATAATGTGATTCGCATACCCTTCAAAGCCAATAGTAATGTCTCTGGCATATTTATTCTTCTCTTCCGGAGGAAGAGCAAAGAACTGCCTGCCAACTTCCTTCACTTTGTCCAGAAATGCAGGCTGTATTCCGTGATTGATTGCCTGAAACTCCAAAATTTAAGCAATGAGTATCACTAGTTCTTATCTAGTATATCAACACGTACGTTTCAAAATCGGTAATAATCAAGTATGCAAATCAAGTTTAGCAAATAGTAACTGCAAAATTTTATCAAAAAACAAGTGGCAAAGAGCTGACCTGGAAACAGCCCCAGGAGCTGAGAACTGAGCGAAGTTTCTCAAGTTCTTGTGCGCTGGATTCTGGAGATGTCAAGAGACCAAAATCAATTGTTGGAATGTCTATCACTGGCAGAGAAGTATCAAGACTGCCATCATGTCTTTGAACAAGATCGTGTCTTTGAAAAAGATCTATCGTGTCTTTGAAAAAGATCTTCAAGCTAATTGGCCATCCTTCCCTAAAAATGAGGGCATGAGTTTGACTCAACATGTATGTTGGACTCTATATCTTTCTCAATCATATAATTGACTCGGGTAGATATTTTCTTTATTGGTTGGCATAAATTTCTTTGTAATATCAATGAGGCTGTAAATCTTGATAAATTTTATAATTATAAATGCCAACAAATCTTTTTATTGTGATATACATATCATTGACCTAAAAAAAAAAAAGAAAATCAATATTCACTTATCCACCAACCTTCGTAGGGTATTTTTTGGTACTGCTGTGGAGTAGTCATACAAAATGTTTGGTCACTATGGTGAACACTTGCAGCATTTGCTTTTAAATATATATATATGTGTGCGTGCGTGCGTGTGGGGGAGGGGGGAGCGGATCAACAGCCTCTTAAAACTATTTTCAATTTTACATTTGTTAATACTCATTAAATTTAAGTTGAATCAATGGATAAAATTTATTGGAATTAAATATTCAAGATTTTTCATTATTTTCTCCCTCTACATGAACCCCACTCCAAAATTTCTCCATCTTTTGTTTCTCTCTCCCCTCACGTGCTCTCTCTCTTCCCCCCAAAACCCCGTCTCTCTTCTCCTCTTTTTCTTTTTCTAATCTCTGACTTTCGCGTTTGTTTTTTTCTCTCAGCCATAAAATCCAAATTCACCTCATAAGTCTTTGTAAAGATGTCCGAAAGCATAGAATATTTGGTATGTTGCCATACTTTTATAATTGTTTTTATTTATTTTTTACAATTCATTTAAGATTTTTTTTAATTCGTAAATTTATATATATATGTTTTCATCGGATTTTCACTACGATCCGATTCGAACCATTAGGTGGTTGTTTTCGGCGGATCCAGGTCAAATCTAATTGAAACAAATAAATTTTGTATTTGAAGGAGGAGAATGGGCTAAGTTTAAGTTTAGGCATGTATTTCTATTGTTCAGGGCAGGAGGTACAACTAAGGCAATCTGAGAGGTGAGTGTGGTGATTTAGGAGGTGAGCTGCCTTGATTTGGAAGGTGAACTAACGTATTATGAGTTTAGAATAATATGAAGAGCTATGTAGAATTAATTTAGAGAGTTGACATGGGGAGTTTAAGGGAGCTTAGGAAATAGCTCTAGCGAACATAAGGATAGCTTTGGAGAGCTTATCTAAGACTCGTGGTATAATTCAGGTAAACTTATAAAGGAAATGCGATTTGGGCAACAAAACCATCATTGTAAGAAAAAAAAAGCATAAACAATAACAAACACGCAATATTTTACGTAGTTCGGCCTAGCCTACGTTCATAGAAGTAATCATCTTCAATTCACTACGTATGTGAAGTATTATATGATTTTTATGACAATATGAACAAAACATAATTGGAGGTTATTTATGGTGAGTAATAACATGAGGGAGACATAGGTCTTACGGAGATTAGAGAGTTTGAATAAGAGAAAAGGCTTCTTTGGGAGATGAGATTGTCAAGATCTTCCACAGAAGTGTAAAAATGGATGAAGAATGATATTTGAAAAAAATACCTAGAGTTGGAGAGAGCTATCCTCCTTTCAAATAAGATTTTAGACAATAAAACAGTGGTCTCAAGGTTCAAGGAGTCTTAGAGCTTTAACAATAGTGTTTTTGCTCTTAGGAAGAAGAAGATGAGGCTGTTTTTTTTTTTTTTGAATGACGAAGAAGAATCTTTTGCTTTGGAGAAATGTTGAGCTTTATATAAGAGTGTTCCTGAGGATACTTTGGTAATTTTGGATTCGTGGCGTTCATTTAATGGTTGTCCTTCCTCATGTGAGGATAATTGATTAACTTGCCTTATGATCCATTGATGGTGATGCATATGAGCTTGGGAGGCAAGGAAACCTCCAACCACCTTTTTGCCTCCATAGTTGGACATATGTCAGATTCTCTGCCTTGTGGTCTTGCTGCTTTTCAGGGGGTAGCAAAGGACAGTTGACGTGACCTATTCTCATTGCATGGCTAGAGAATCTCTCCTCTTATTGACTCCTTATCCTTAGCCACAAAAAAAATATTTTTATTCTCTCTCATGATGACATGCATTGTTCACGTCCTGGCCAACCATCAAATATGGCTTCCAATAATACACCTTGATTTTGAGTATTTTGCTTAAATTGCTCTTTTCTTCAGGGAGCTTATCTCCTAAGCCTTTGTGAGCTATCTTCACAACCAGTAAAACAAATTAACTTCCCTTAGCTGACTTTTCTTACCTCGTGTCATCAAGTTATTGGCCCATGCTAGCACCCAAATTTCCCCCCAAACAATATATGTATCAGTTATAAATCATATTTATTAAACACAATATGCTTTTATATCACAACCACAAATTTTTTTCACAGCAACTATGGCTTAAAAATTACAATATCTCAATACCAAACACTATTAATTTGGAGAAAATTAATTATTTGTACTTAATTTAGGTTACCCTAGAGTTTGTTTCTTCGTTAGCTGATGTCTTAATTAATTTGTCGAGATCCACCATTTGAGTCCAATTAATAAATGTCACACCATTCTGAATTCAAATATTAAAATTACTAAAATTAATAGTACTTAAATTTCAAGAAGCATAATTTGCAAGAATTTAGGGATATTTTTCATGCCATGTTGTCCTCGCACATTCCCACCAATACTTCTATCCAAGGGTGAAGCCAGAAAAAAATTTTCGGGTGGGCTAAATTTTTTTCCAAGTCCAAATATTAACTCAATTAAAATTATAAATTTTAATAAAAATTTCATTAATACACAAGAAAATACATCAAATCCAATAAGCAATTGAATTACAAAAAAATGCTATTTAAGTTGTGTCTTGCGATGCTTACGAGAATTAAATTAATCTATTATCGAATTTGAATCGATAGTATCTACAAATTCTCTTTCAATGTAGATAACCATACAATTTGATAGGAACTCCTTCTCTATCTTATTTCGAACTGGTGTCTTGATAAGCTTCATAGCTAAAAATGCTCGTTCAATTGTTGCAGTTGAAACAAGAAGAGTCAACACTAAACGAATCAATATGTCTATCAAGAAGTAAATTTGAGATTTCTTGTCTCAAATAATTGTCGATATAATTCAGAAAGTGAATAAGTACACTGGAACTCAATAAGACGAAGCACATCAATCTGAAAAACATTATGTCTTCTCAAAGCAAGTATCTCAAATTCAGTAAAATCTCGAGGATAAAATCTCTCTACAAGACGACAAATATCATCAATATTAAATGATTTGAAAGAATCAACATGATTCAAAGTAGAACTCAAAGTAAGAAATTCTATCGTCTTATCTGTAAATCTATTATTCAACTCCATCAACTGAAAATCT
Source organism: Clausena lansium (assembly GCA_030449835.1). Taxonomy (NCBI): domain Eukaryota; kingdom Viridiplantae; phylum Streptophyta; class Magnoliopsida; order Sapindales; family Rutaceae; genus Clausena; species Clausena lansium. The sequence goes on from JASUUF010000195.1 coordinate 5,719,361, forward strand.
ATTATAGCATTAAACAAATCAATTCGATAATAATGCTCCACTGAAACATAATCTTTCTGCTGACAAGAACACATCGTACCTTTCATATGGCGATCATTCATTCCAGGCAGTATGATGATTTTCACAAAATAATATCACACTCTTAATAAAAGTATCACAACCACTCTCCCTTAAGCTTTGACGGAGTAATTTTGTAGCTGATACTAAATGCATAGCATTCAAAATGTTTTGAGATTTCATTTGTAATGCTTGACAAAGTAAATCATTTATCCCTAAAACCTTATTTATCACATGCAAGATAAATACAAAGAAATATTGAAGAAGCCAAGCACACTGCACAAATAATGAAAGAAGCCAAGAGGGACAGTGGACAGAGCTGAGGACGTTCTGGAAATTGCAAATCAAGGGAAACAAATGCTTTTTTTAATTTATTAACATGAATGGTATAATTGTAAATAAGAGTATAAAATAATGACTATTTTGTAAATTTAAGGCATGGCATTTTTGTAAATTTTTTTAAAATTTTGGACGGCCTGTACCAACACTCAGCCTCGCCCATGCTTCAATCCCCTTTACCATCATCGCGTATTCATCAGAATTGCTGACAGTCCCTACCCACCCACAAGGGCTTTCCCTACCCAAAATCCGCTTCATAAAACGGAAGCCTACACTGTAAACTCAGAATGAACATCAAATCAAATTTATAAAATTTTCACTATTCTAATATTATTAATTAATGGAGACTTAATTGTAACCACAAATGGTCCTAGAATTGTTTGTATGTTCATTGCAAAAATTATATGTGCTTTATTTTTCTTCTCACTTTCCCCACTTCCATGAGTTATCAACTCCCTCATGATTTATTAATCCAATCTTCTTCCCATATCTTTTATCAAATTGGCCTTCTTCCTGCAGGTATTGACTATAGTGATAAGCAGGTTGTTAAGAGTAGTGCTAACCAATACTATTGTCTTCAAAGCATTTCATCAAGTGACAAATACTTAATTAAGAGAATGTTACCGTATATAATTATGTAAGGTACATAACTATTTCACAGCCGTTAACCGTTTGATGAAAATCCAACAATTGTATAAATAACATAATTTTTTATCTTATATTTTCACAATCGTTGAATTTTTATCAAATGACTGTTAAATTACATAATTATTTAGTGAGAATTACGAGTAGTGCAAGAGCTAATACTTAATTTACGAGAATCGATCACACGTCATTTTGGGGGTCAAGCGAATATTGGCAAAAAGTCTTTAGCTCAAATGCCAAGGACTTGAAATGATAGCAGACCTATCACCGACTGCATCCCAACTGTAGCCAACCATGGACACAGTATGTTCAAATTCAGCTTTAACTCTTGTGTGCTATTATTACTTAGAATACTTAACCTATGAAAAGAAAAAAAATAAATTTGATGTTCCCATGTCATCAAACATCAACTCTCTCTCTCTCTCTCTCTCTCTCTCTCGTTGAAACGACAACTCAAAGGCCAAAGCCTCACATCCGCAAATTTGATCAGATTATATAAAATTGCAAGAAAAATGAAAGAGCCTAGCTATTTTCCTTTCTTAACTATTCATACACAAAGAAGAGAGATCAATTCAACCTTTTTGTCAGGCTCTTTGGGTTTGATATGTAACTTCATTTCACTTCAGCCATATCAACTTTACCCAACTTGCCATTGGGCCATGGAGGCTTGAATAGTGACCGTTGATTTGACAAAACTTATCCCCGCATTTTCTAAAATATTTTAAGGATTTTCGTTATTATTTTTTTTCCAGGGTATAAGATTTTCTTTTTCTTTTTAATATTAAAAATTTCTAAGAATCCATAGAAATTATAGCTCTAGAGTAGAGACTATCCCCTTATTGTAAAACTCGATTTACATTATCTTAGAAGATCAACAGTTATCAATATTAAAACACAGCCAAGGCATAAAAAATGAAATTGACAATGTTTTCATCTCTAATGGATAGTCTAATTGGTTTAGTTTTTAATAGTGATTGTAAAAAGTGAGAGCTCTCTGTAGTTTACTAAAATTAAAATTACGAAAAGAAAATTTTGAGTTCAACTTTCATGAAGACAAGTGTAATTATATAAAAAAAAAATTTTTGAAGTATTTAACCTAACTACATAAGTACATATCAATCCTCCCTCCCTCTGCTTATGTAATCTGGGTTTGAATCTTTACTTTCAACACGAGATTCTACCACCATAACTAAGTAGTACCTACTTACTTATTGTTGATTACTCCCCAAGCATAATTACAGAAGGTATATAGGAAGAAATATTAAATGGAAAACTATAATTATCAAAACCACTAGAACCTCAACATACACAACATTGCATTGTAGGGCTCTGTGAAGATACATGTTTATCTTTCGAACCCTAAGCATGCATCTTCTTTATATTTTAAAGAGCCTATATATTAAGAAAACAAAACAATAAGGTGTGCCCAAAAAAAACGGAAAGATAAAAAACTGGTTAATTTAACTAATAATGGAAACTGTGGATCACACTCATTAGTTGTTCTTTGGTGGGTGATGCCTAGGCGCACGATAATCAGCAGTGAAAGCAACAAATTCTTTTTCATCCCCATGTTCAGAAAATTTTCCAGCAGCAGCAGCATTATTTTTCTTGCATAATTTTGCATGAGCCACCACCTTCTTCCCTTTCTTATAACATCTTTGCTTCACAACTGCCATCTTCCTTCCTGCTAGTACTGTTTGGTCCGTTGCAATAGCTACAACACTCTCACCGTTAAACACCCCCTGATAAATTAAAATCAAAAGCTTTACACTTTACATACATGCGTACGTGCCAAGAGCTACGCTACTCAATAATTAATCATATGTACGTAATATCTAGTTGTTAATTACCTTTCTGGTTGAAACACCAGCGACTTCAGCAGCTGCATCCAAATCCAGCGAAATATTCTTAATTAATAATCAAGAACTAATTAAAATGATAGAAGAAATAATAAATTGTTTGAGTAAAGTGTGAAACTCTATTACCTTGGTAGAAATGGGCATTGGAAAGCAATGCCATCAGCAGAAATAGAGTAATGAGCCTTCTCTTGAGCCTCATTGGAGCCACGATCTAGGGTATGTTTGTTGCTAAAATTAGGCAGCAGAGAAGAGAGAAATAATGAAAGAACAAAAAGCACCTTTCCAGACAAGCTATATAGAGATCAAGCACAAGCACAAGCACAAGCACAAGTCAAAATATGGATTTTAGGACCTTTTCTATGCCTCCTATATATTTGCCTCCAAGTCAAATATATTAATTGGTTACAAAAACATCCTCCCTTTTGGTGGCTAATATTATAAGCATAACTATGTGATCAACAGTTAATTGATCTTGTAATAATACAAAAACCTGCATCAACCCAAGAGTCAGACCATGTGTTGGTTGATTGTATCGATATTTGAAAAGAAAATCTCGAAGAGTTAAAGCTAGCTTTTATACATGTATATGGTCCCATTAGGCATAGGAAATAGAAACCACCAGGCAGCAAAGGCGCAAGCAAGTGTACAAAATAAACAAACGCAACGGTGGTACATTGTGGATACGTTAACGTGAGATGGAAGCAACGTGTGTTTTGCGCCTGTCTGCCGCCATGCAATCAACGAGAAGAGTCTTTTGCTTCGTTCATGCCGAGGTTGGATTCTAGTTTTAGATATATATATATATATGAATTCGATGGGGTTACTGTTACCCGTACACCTAGTCACACATAATTTTCACAGTGTAAAAAGCTGTGAGGGAATTAGAAGATCGACGGAATTGTTCCGGAATTGATTTTAATCTTGTGGGTCAGTGGGTGGTGCTTCCTAGAGGACTGTGCTTAAGCGGAAATCACTAGGTCTAAAACTACCAGCTGCTGCTAAAATCTTATGTGGTCGGAAATTGTGCAGCGTACCACAAATGTCAATTTTGCCACATGACGACCACCACCACCACCACCATCATCAGGAGGAAGGCATGTACAAATTTTTAGTTCAAAAGTAGAATTTAAATAACTGATTAATTGTTAATACTAATTATAGAAAGAAAAGCACGTACCTATCTATTACCTTGATCTTGTTGCTAATGCTTGAGGGAGCTTTTGAATTATGGTTTTTGTTTTTTGTTTTCCTTTATATAAATTCTCAAGCTATGCCACCAACTATATATGACTATGTACTGAGCAGATATTAAAAGCGTGATAAAGAAATTCTTTGAATCTTCTCTTCGCTCGACTACCAATAACCTTGATTTTGTGGCAAGGTACTTGGGTTCACATTTACCACTTTGATCATTACTTCTTGACATGCATGTTCAATAAATTTTCTTCTTGTGCACAGGAAACCAAGAGTTTTTCGTAGACCATTAGCTTGATCTTAATTTATTATATATCGAGACGAGAGAAGACCGACATAACTATATTCACCTGTTGAGAGAAGACCAACATAACTATATTCACCTGTTTTAGTCATAAATCAACCTAATTCGGGGCGGGGGTGTTTGGGGTGTAGTCAGAAAAAAGATCGGGTGCTTCTAGTAACTCTAACGGTCTACAGAGACCCCATGGGTTTTTAATTGTAATGGGCTGGTCCAACGCTCTGTTATTTTTAAGGGATCATGGATTCAATCCAGTTAATTATATATTTTCTGGCAGTTGCTGCCTAGCCTCTAGTTCACTGTTTACATGCGTTTTAATGTGAACGTGAGAGGAATCGTCATCTTTGTTCACTTTATAAATTAGACTTTTTTCCTTCTTGAAATACTCATCATGTATACTTTTACTACAATACAAATAATATTTCACCATTATAAAAAAATAAATTAAATAGCCCCACTCATAAATTTACAGTTGAAGCCCATGTCCTGTTCTAAAAAATTAAAAAATATATGTTTAATGACATTTAACCCTTTTATTTTATCTTATTTATCCTCACTTTTCAATTAACCTCATTTATTTTTAAAATTATCTTTATTAAAAAAATTATTATTTTTTAATTTTTTTTTCTGTCTCATATGCTATCTTTTAATGAAAAATCACTAAAAGCAAGGTTAACATATGCATATAATCATTCTTTAGTAAAAGTGTATATGATGGATGTGGTCATTAGAAAATACATATATATATATATCACTATTAATTATTTACAAATATTTCATTAAAAAATATTTGCAAAAATTAATTTAAAAATTAAAAATTTAAGCTATATAATGTTATTTGAATCATTTCAAGATAAAATAAAATAAAAAATTGGGAGTTAGTGAGAGAAATTGAAGGAGTAAGATATCAACACTTAGAAATAATATTCCCGCAGTATATGAGGAGGTGTCTGCCACTCAATTACGGAGTCGGGAGTAGATTAAAAAATTACAAGAGAATTATTAATTTTTATTTCTTAACTTTCTCTTTCATGAAAAATAAATAAATAAAGAGTTATATTGAATGAAGCATGTCTCTCTCTTTCCGACGCTATCTTAATGGTTTCTTTAATTGAACGTGTGATCAATTACTTGCTCCCTCGCCACCGCACGCTCAGGCTTCCATGTCTAGTACTGCAGGAATAGTTGCCGAAAAGGAGCCATGAGTGATCGATCCACACTTGCTTGAATGTAAAGACCATATTGACTTCAGCTGCAGCTTGTTAGTTGTTGCTCTTAGAAAACACAGTTTGAATGAACAGAACCATTCAGAGAACGATGATTAGCAGCATTTCTTAACTTAAAAAGTCAAAGGGGAAGATGCAACATCTTGTACATAATAATGGGGGGGTGTTCCCTCTTCTCTTCTAAGCCAAGGCCCACGTCTTCTTATTTATTTATTTATTTTTCTTTAAGTGGTTATTAGCCCACTCTATTCATCATTACTGCCCCCCTTTTGCTTAATATAAGAGCGAGCAATACTCACGAAAGCAGCAACTTTCAGAATTAATAATTACATACTTACTATGAATTCTAAAAGAAATCCCAAGTCATTGCCACATTAAACAGTGGAATAACAGGTGTAATGCGGCCCACTCTGTGCTCATTTTTTTTAACTTGTTTGAGCCACACCCATGAGTTAAATTGAAAATTTGAAAATAGTATAATTTCACTCGAATGTATTAATTGTCTGTGATGCAAGATTTGTATCTAACCAGTAATTATTGTCGTGAACGCTCGCGCACAGGATGGCCAGGGCATGATTTTTTTTGAATTTTTGACCAATGGCCCACCAGAACAATGACTTATGGCTCTATCTTATATTGAATTTCAAATTAAAAATATAAATATGGTTCGTAATTATACAGAATTACACGTAATATTAATTAATTAATTAATATTCGGAGGGGGAATATCAAATAATTCGATCACTCAGCACTGTTACACCAAAAAAATAAATAAATAAATAAAGAAAGCACATAATCTCACTTTTAATTAACCATTTAGGTACCGGTAATCACTCTTTCATAGTAAATAACCGACAAATATTCCATCCTATAACTTTGTCATTTCCATGTTTAATCTCTTTTCTTTTCTCTCTCCCTCAAAACCATAAACCCACGCCATAGCTCCTCCATCAATTTTCTCTAAGAAACTAACAGAAAGCACCAAACCCCAGATTCCAAAAAGTTTCATAATCTCTGTGTTTGTCTCTCTATAGATTTTTTTTTTTTTATAAAAAGGTTAATACTTTAGCATGCAATTCTTGTCAACTTTTTCACCCTCACCTTCAATCTAATTATATAATGGGGACTGCAACATCATCTATGGCTGCAAAGTTCGCGTTCTTCCCGCCAAACCCTCCGTCGTATAACATAGTTGTTGACGAAGCAACTGGGAAACTGAGGATCTCGGACGTTCATCAGAGAGATGACGTGGACGTCTTGAAGCTGAGCACCAAGAAAGGAAATGAGATTGTTGCTATGTATGTGAAGAACCCATCAGCTTCATTGACTGTGTTGTATTCTCATGGAAATGCTGCTGATCTTGGCCAGATGTGTCACATTTTCACTGAGCTTAGTGTTCATCTTAATGTTAGTCTTATGGGGTAAGCTTAAACTTCAATCAAATCTTGTTCCTTTTTTTTTCTCTCTCTTTTAAGAAAAAGTTTCATTATACACTCAGAATTTTATTATTAATGGATAAAATATTGCTTGCGTTAATTCTTGATCAGGTATGATTATTCTGGCTATGGACATTCTTCTGGGAAGGTATATTGTTAATTCATGTCCCGCCTTTTCTGTCTTCTAAGATTTACTTCTTACAATAGTGTTGGTGATTAATAGGTTTTTCTGATTGTAAATATAAATAGTAATCTTATATAATATGAGTTGGAATTTGAGCAATAGTCTCGTGTAAATCCACAAAAAAAAAAAAAGATAGAGAAGGATTAACAATTTCTAAATATTACACAAAAAAAAAAAAGATAGAGAAGGATTAACAATTTCTAAATATCGTCGTGCTGTGATTCAGAAATTGTTAAATAAAATTTCATGGGAAGTGTGCGTAGTTTTAAATTCTAATTTTGAGTGGTGCTAAATATAAAGAAAGCTTAGAAAAAGATGAGAGAAACGGCAACACATGCTTCCATTTCTCTCCCATTATCTCTCAACCTTTTATAATTTGAAAAATTAAAAAATTAATACAAACACATCTTTCTCTCAGTCCTTTTGACATTTAGCATTTTTCTTAGTGCTAATGCATCTGATATATTTGTATTTGGTGCCAATTATTAGCCGAGTGAGCAGGACACATATGCAGACATAGAGGCTGCATACAAATGCCTTGAAGAGACGTACGGAGTTAAGGAGGAAGACATTATATTGTATGGGCAGTCGGTAGGGAGTGGACCTACTCTGGAATTGGCTGTCCGTTTGCCTCGATTGAGAGCTGCCATTCTTCACAGTCCAATCCTCTCCGGCCTTCGAGTCATGTATCCTGTTAAACGCACTTTCTGGTTTGACATTTACAAGGTTTCAGTTCCTGCACTATGCCTTTGATCAAACAAAAACTAAAGCTTATAAATTCTGTCTATTCTTAAATACCTTTAGTATCCTACTGACCCCTTTGTTTCTATTCCAGAACATTGATAAAATTCCTCTAGTTGAGTGCCCAGTTCTAGTGATTCATGTGAGTAATTGTTGTTATGGGTTCAATTACACAATGATGAATCCAAATTTTTGTCGATTTGAAGCATTTTTCTGGTGCTTGCAGGGGACTGAAGATGAAGTTGTGGATTTTTCCCACGGTAAGCAGCTATGGGAGCTGTGTAAAGAGAAGTATGAACCATTGTGGCTTAAAGGAGGAAACCACTGCAATTTGGAACTTTACCCTGAGTACTTAAGGCATCTCAGGAAATTCATATCAGCCATTGAGAAATTACCGCGTCTTAGAAATGTATCCGAACAAATTTCAGATCAACAAGAGAATCAACAGCACAATACAGAACAGAAAACGGAGACATTGAGGCCAAGCGCAGACCATAAAGAGAAGGCTAGGCCTAGTACTGGGCAGAGAGAAAAATCCAGGCTTAGCGCAGACAGTAGAGAGAGATCAAGAACCAGCACTGACAAAAGGGAGAAATCAAGAAAGAGTGTTGATCGCTCAGGGAAAGCTAGGAACAGCATTGATCATCCGGAGAGAGCTAGGAACAGCTTCGACCGGTCAGTTATTACAACTCTCTAACAACCTGTGTCTGTGAATTTGTTTTTGTAATTATGTCATTGGACTATTTGTGACTAATGATTGCAGCTTTGGTGATATGGTGAGATCGGTTGGATTGTGTAATGTTGATTGTTTAAAGCAGACAGCTGCAGAGGTTTGAGGTAATTGAGATCAAATTGGAGATACTTTTGGGTGCTCTCAGAATATACTCTTTTATCTATAGGATTTTTGGTACACGCATCTCTCAACAAAATTATGTAAAAATAGTTACAATCACCACAAGAATTCAATAAATAAAATAGTATACTTCAAGACTACCCAAGATTTTCTAAATCTTTCGGATAGCAAATTTCTTCAGTTGTTTGTTCTTGGAGAAAAACTACGGTACCAACATTGTATATTACAATCATTATAATTTTATTATTTGTCATTTCTCTTTGTAGATCTTGGTTCTTTGGTAGATCGTTATAATTATAATTTTATTATTTGTCAGATGGCTTACTTTGGCAAAAGGAGAACAGTGCTGCTTGGAAGGATATAACAATTATTTCCAGCACGAACGGAGCCACAAGCAGCCGTTCCTATGAAAACTGTTGCACATATGTTTGCTGCTTCTCCTGCATCTCACCTATTTCAAGTCTTCTCATATTTCTCACTCAATTTAGTCTGTGAAAACTTCTTTTAGCTGTATTGTCTTTTCCTTTTTAGTGGGTAATTGTTAAATATTTGTATTTAATCTTCCATATCTTTACAATTTTAGTTTTTTTTTTTGGGTACAAAAACGAGGCTAACAAAAGCTAGAGCCTAGCAAAATGAGGGAGTGCAGTCCCAAAACCATCATACCGCAACCAAAAGTCTAGGTCAGGAGGAGCCGAGTTGAAAACATGGACCCCGACAGGAAGAGTAATAGCATGAGTAGCAAGAAAATCAGCAGCAAAATTTTCCTCCCCATAAACATGATTAATAACAACCTGCTAGTCTCGTTGGATAAGCTACTTTATGCCACAAGTGATCTGATAATAAGGATTGGGCCTGCAACTTTGATTCTCTATAAGTTTGGTCACGCATCTGCTATCCACCTCCACTTGAAGCTTTTTAATACCCAAATTCCATGCAAGCATTAGACCTTGATAAAGACCTCAAAGTTCAACTCCCCTGATAGAAATATAAGGCTAGGTTGGTAATACTGTAGCTTTTAAAATAATTATTATTAGTTATGCTGTAGAAATAAATCAGCTATAAAGAGAATCAGTTAAGTATTTGATAAATTTTATTTTCAGAAGTATTGTGAGTTTTGAAAGTAGTTGTGGGTGTTTGGTAAATATTACTGTTGAACTGCTGTAAAAAAATAAATGACTAAATGGACATAATGTAGGATGAAATTTATTTACTCATATAAAAATATGTACAAATAATATTTTTAATTGTGTATTATAATAATTTAATTAAAAATAAAATTTATACTATATTGATTTTTTTACTTTATTTTTTTATAATAAAAATTTATTGAAATATTAATTTTGTTTCCAATTTGAATAAGGATAGTTTTGGGTTTAGGTAATAATAATAAGGATATTTATGGAATTGTATTAAAGGATAAAATTGATTCTCAAAATCAGAATCTAAAAGCTATTCCTTCCCTGCTTTTTAAAATCAACTGTAGGAGGAACTGATTTTGACAAAAGTGATTTTGAATTTTTTTTACCAAACACTAAAATTAACTTTTACATTCTCAAAATTACTTTTAAGTCTTCCAAAAACAATCCCAAACTGGGTCATAGCCTATTTTCATTCCAAAGCCACTAATATATTCTCCACAATGATTCCGAATGAGACCTCCCGCAGCAGCTAAGCCCGAAGATTTACATGTTCCGTCAGTGTTAAGTTTAACCCATGGCCAAATGGGAGCAACCCATTCAAAAAATCTTTGCACTTTAGACTTCTCATCATTAAGAAAGATTTTGTTCACCCTGCTGACCTCCTCACACCTGCATCTGATTCCAGCAACGATACTCCTCAAACTAATTAAATTGTGTTCATGCAGACATTTATTCCTCCAATACCACAAATTGCTTAACGCCACCCCAAATAAACATGGCCAATTTTTCTCCTCATCCATTTTCCACATATTATTTAAGTTCCAAGTCAGCCAATCTTTAAGATCAAGACTAAAGAAACTTGCATGGAATTTTCGGGGAAGCAAAATTTGCCATACAATTTTAGTTTCTTGGTGTTTTTTGTTTGCTCTGCTCCTACCCTTACTATTGCTTTGATTAAAGCAGACTCTCGGCCACCTTCTAAATGTGTTTAGCTTTGCAGTTCCTGCAAATGAGAATTGTTAAGAAGTCAAAACAGTTGGAATAAAATTAATTTTGTGTAATTTAGAAATGGTTAGAAGAAATTATGATATTATTATCTTGTAGAATGTTGAATGTGCCGCTGCCAAGCGAAAGAGAGATCTCCTCCGTACACATGTATGATCTGTAGTGTCGTTTTTCGGTACATAAATGACACATCGTATTATATAATTAACTGGCTTATGTAAATAAATTTATTTAAATTTAATTTACACAATAAATTTCTTTTAAACATAAGTTGTTTACACAATAAAATTCATTTAAATTACACTGGAGAAAAAAAAAAAACTCAACATGCAATCTTTAAGTTTAATTATCAATTTTTTTAAAAAAATAATAAAATAATAATAGAAGAGATATGGTGTGTTGCTGAAATGGCGGAATCCAGGCCTTAGAAATTCCACAGAGATGGCTCCAAAACTCCCGTTCTTTATATGTGTATGTGTATGTGTATGTGTATGTGTATGTGTACGTGTTTCGAGAACACTCTAATCTACCCGCTCCCCTTCTTAAACCCCTTCTGTTCCGCCTTCAGTAGGTAGGGTTTTTGTTTTTGGCCTTCATTTCTTATCAAATTTCAACTCTCTTATTAAGCCAGCCATTATCTTCTTTCTCTCCACACACACACACACACACCCTCTCTTTCTCTCTCTCTATTCAAAGCCTTTTAATGGCTCCAGTTCTGAGCAGAACATTAGCCACTGCCCCTTTAGTTTCGCTTCCAACTTCAACTCCGTTTTCTTTTAAACCCTCCAATAACAAGGCCTTCAATTTCAGAAGCGCTTTTTTGCCAAGAAGTGGCGGCTTAACTTGTGCTGGGTTAAAGTGGAACCTTCAGAAGAGGAATAAAAGAGTCGGGATACGATGCGATGCTGCGGTTGCTGAGAAAGAGGCCGCTGACACTTCTGGTGAGAAGTTTGAGTACCAAGCCGAGGTGGGTCTCTCTTTGTTTTTTTCTGTAAAGTTTCGTTTTTTGACTGATTTTGGGATTTGATTGTAATTAGGGTTGCTTAGTTTATGAAAAAGGATTGTTTTTTTTTTGTGGTGTAACCAGTTGGATTAAATTGTGTTTGATTCTTTGGCTTGTTTACAATTTAAAGTATATTTGGAGTTTTTATGTGTATCTTGTACTTGTACTTCAATCATATTTCTCTCCGGTTTTGTTTTGTTTTGTTTGGATTGCAGGTCAGTCGCCTTCTGGACTTGATTGTTCATAGTCTGTACAGCCACAAGGAGGTGTTCCTGCGAGAGCTTGTGAGGTGAGCTACTGAACTTCAAGCTAAGCATAGCATTTGGTACTCAATGAAACTGTAACATATCATGCTTAGCTTGCATTTAGTTTGGATGTTGATTGTTTGACCTGCAAATCTTTCATTTTGAAAGATGTTGCCCTTTGTCTTAGTCTGTAAACTCACTCCTGTCTTTCATTTTGTGTTCCAGCAATGCAAGTGATGCTTTGGATAAGTTGAGATTTTTAAGTGTCACTGAGCCCTCTCTTCTTGGAGATGCTGGCGATCTTGAGATTCGCATCAAACCTGATCCAGACAATGGGATCATCACCATAACGTAAGCCACTTTAATGTTTATTTTCACATATTTTCTTGGTATATTAGAGTAGTACTAAAAAGTGGTTACACCTGAGTTTGCAGGGATACTGGTATTGGAATGACTAAAGAAGAGCTTGTTGATTGCCTCGGAACTATTGCTCAGAGTGGTACTTCAAAATTCCTGAAAGCTCTTAAGGTACCAGTTAATTAACTTTGTATCTGTAATGGTATTGTCTAGTAATTTTCTGTTTCTCTGAGAATCTCTTTAATCTTTCCATTCTTCTAGCTCACTATAGCCTCTGCTCATTTGCAGGAAAATAAGGATATTGGGGCAGACAGTGGGTTAATTGGTCAATTTGGTGTTGGTTTTTATTCTGCTTTTCTTGTGGCTCAGAAGGTGCAGCATGACTTTTACATTATCAGTCCAAACATATTTTAGTTTTCAATTTTCTACTTCAATTTCAATGTTTTGTTGTCTTTTATTTATTTATTGTTTTCTATTTTCTTTTTGTGGTAAAGTTTCTGCTGCTCTTGATTATATTATGTGCAATTAGGTTGTAGTGTCTACAAAGAGCCCACGGTCAGATAAGCAATATGTTTGGGAAGCAGAGGCTGACAGCAGCTCTTATGTGGTTAGGGAAGAAACTGATCCTGAAAAGCTCCTAAAGCGTGGAACACAAATCACACTTTATTTAAGGGTACTGTAGCTCATCTTTTGTCTTCTCATTAGATGATTTTTCAGAGATAATACTTATGTTGTCGTGATTAGAGAATAAAACAAGATAGATTTTGTCTGATGCTTGTAACTAGGATTCCATGATTCATGTATGTCACTTGTGTATGCGTAATGTGGAATAAATAAATAAGTCATAGTGAGCCTTTTCCTGTATTATTTGAAGAGACTAAGCAAGCACTTCCTCTTTTATCTTGTCCTGAACAAAATCCATAGTTGCAGTGGGATATATCATATGTGGAGTACCATAGACAACTTCAATATTGTTATTATCTTTGCAGGAGGATGATAAATACGAATTTTCAGAACCAACAAGAATTCAGGGTTTGGTGAAGAATTACTCCCAGTTTGTTTCTTTCCCCATCTATACCTGGCAAGAAAAGTCAAGGACAATTGAGGTGAGGACATTTGCACTCTTAACAATCAGCTCTCTCTTTCCAAGTAAAGGATATCAACAAATTGTCGATTTTTTGTCTCTTATTGGGGAGGGTTTAAATGATGGTTTACCTCCCACTGTTCTTGCGTACTGCTAGCTAATACGCACATGTGTAACATATTCTGGATGGCCATTGGCACTCAAATGTATTTCTTTCAAGATGTTATTTGCGTACTTGTGTCCTTAGTCCTTGTAAAATAATATATGAGAGAACTTTCTATTTATTTGTTTGCTGAATTGACTCTGAGTAGGTGGAAGAGGAGGAAGAACCAAAAGAAGGAGAGGAAAAGCCCGAGGTAGTGAAGATGTGTGTCCAAATTGTGGCTGTTACACTTAGATTTACTTAGGACCATGTAGCACTTAAGTGGCTTTTTGTGTTTTCCTTCAGGGTGAAAAGAAAATGAAGAAAACAACTAAAACTGAGAAGTATTGGGATTGGGAACTGGCCAATGAAACAAAACCTATTTGGGTGAGTAAAATTTGTGAACTTTGTCTATATAAGTTATGTTATTGATTTATATTTTATATCATGATGAGTTTTATAGGCAATTTTTATTTTCTTTTTCCTTTCACTTTTTCTCATTTTATTTTGTTTTAAATATCACAGTCCTCATGTGTGGTTTTCCCCTCTGTTGTAGATGCGGAACCCAAAAGAGATTGAAAAAGATGAGTACCACGAATTCTACAAGAAGACTTTCAATGACTTTTTGGATCCCCTTGCATACACTCACTTCACAACAGAGGTACTGACATCATTGGAATTGTTTTGGATACATGTTTGGTTAAGATATTAACCATTTTTCATAAACCTGTGCAGGGTGAGGTGGAATTCAGGAGTGTTCTTTACATTCCTGGAATGGGACCTCTAAACAATGAGGAAGTCATGAATCCAAAAACAAAGAACATACGATTGTATGTCAAGCGTGTGTTTATCTCTGATGATTTTGATGGAGAACTGGTAAGTTTGACGTCAAGGCATGATATCTTTTGAGATTTCTTTTAGTTTGTGGGTTTGTGAGTTTAATGTTAGGATTTATATTTTCTGTCATTTTGTCAACCCGCGTTCCTTGCTTCCTTTACTAGAAAAGAAAGGGTTTAACATTATGAAGAGTGTGTTCAATCGAAGACTCACTATGGTTGTTAACCTTTTGGCTCTCTTATAAGTGAATGCTGTGGTTGATTTTAGCCATTTAGTCAAAGGAAAAAAAAAAGAGGAGAATCATTACTTTTCAGACTGAGGTCTGATAGTAAGAACGAACATGATTTTACAAACATTAAAATTTATACTAATAGATATGTTGCTAGGTCTGATAATAATTTATTTGAGCTTATGTTGGTTGCCTTTACATTACTTTTTGGCTTCATCATAAGAATGTCTCTTTTTAATTTTTAATTTGTAGTTTCCAAGATACTTGAGCTTTGTGAAGGGTGTGGTGGACTCAGATGATCTCCCTCTCAATGTTTCTCGAGAGATCCTTCAAGAAAGCAGAATTGTAAGGCTGATTCCTACTTTTTCTTTTGTTTTCTAATGCAGATGTTTCTTAATTGTGTGGATGCACCAGTGGGGTGGTTGTTTCTTACATTTTTCTTGTGATTCTTTTCTATGAAGCCTTATCCTGTTCTCAGTTTTGAGTCTATGAGCTGTTCTGCTCAGGCTCAGCTATATAGGAATAACCATATATATATTTTGATATTCAGGTGAGAATTATGAGAAAGAGACTTGTTAGGAAAACATTTGACATGATTCAAGATGTCTCTCAAAGTGAAAACAAAGAGGTTTGTAGTGCTAATCCGTGCAATTACTCTAATTTTTTTTCTTCGTCTCTTCTGGGGTTGTTTAATTACAGAGAGTATGGTCAACTTGATTCCAGGATTACAAGAAATTCTGGGAGAACTTTGGCAGGTTTCTAAAATTAGGATGTGTTGAAGATACCGGGAACCACAAGCGCTTAGCACCTTTGCTGCGGTTTTACACTTCAAAGAGTGAAGAGGAACTGACCAGCTTAGATGAATATGTTGAAAATATGGGCGAGAAGCAAAATGCCATCTATTACTTGGCGACAGACAGCTTGAAAAGTGCAAAGAGTGCTCCATTTTTAGAGAAGTTAGTTCAAAAAGATATTGAGGTTTGTACTTTCTATATGGAGCTTTATAATTTTAACTTTGCAGTAGGCAGGCATCTGAGACATGATGATCGTTTTAGGTTTTTTTTTTTTTTGGAGAGGGATGTTTGTTTTAGTTAATATGACTGAATTTAGACAAACATTGACGGGTAAAAGTTAAGTAAGAAAAGAGTACAGCTCTAATATTGTCTTAGCAACATCCTTGTTGTATTTTTTGTATAATGGTAAATGTCTTTTTTGCAATACAGATAAACTGATTTACAGTTTCCTTTTTGTTGCCTTTTACTATCTGATAGTTATCCTAAATGGGGGATGTTTCATCTATTTGTCCTCCAGAAAA
Organism: Clausena lansium; assembly: GCA_030449835.1. Lineage (NCBI taxonomy): Eukaryota > Viridiplantae > Streptophyta > Magnoliopsida > Sapindales > Rutaceae > Clausena > Clausena lansium. Next base: position 5,735,555 of record JASUUF010000195.1, read on the forward strand.
ATTATTTCTGCTTCTTCATGATTGTGGACTTATGGCATTATCATCTCTTCTGGATTGCTAATGCATGTGTCATTTTGGTTTTAGGTTCTTTATTTAATTGAGCCCATTGATGAAGTTGCCATCCAGAACCTGCAGACTTACAAGGAAAAGAAATTTGTTGACATCAGCAAGGAAGATTTAGAACTTGGTTAGTTATAATTTTTTCCCCATGTTGTCATTGCTTATGTATATATACGCTTTGGTGTACATTCCTTCTCATTATATTAGTTGGTATATCACAGGTGATGAGGATGAGGTAAAAGAAAGGGAAACTAAGCAAGAATATAACCTTCTGTGTGATTGGATAAAGCAACAACTTGGTGAGAAGGTGGCAAAGGTCCAAGTTTCAAAACGTCTAAGCTCATCTCCCTGTGTGCTTGTTTCTGGCAAGTTTGGATGGTCTGCTAATATGGAAAGGTTAGTAACTGTTTTCCAGCTCCCACAGTACAGCAGTTATAGTTAATTTTATCTTTTGGTCTAATGGTTTTCCCCCTTTCTGAAGGTTGATGAAAGCACAAGCTCTCGGTGATACTTCAAGTCTGGAGTTTATGAGGGGAAGGAGAATATTGGAGATTAATCCAGATCATCCCATTGTTAAAGACTTGAATGTAAGACCACACCACTTGACTTTTTATATCTTTTCAAGGTAATGGATGTAAAACTGTTTTGCTTCTGACTGACACAATATATTTATATACAGGCTGCATGCAAGAATGCCCCTGATAGCACTGATGCCAAGAGGGCTGTCGACCTCTTGTATGATACAGCATTGATCTCCAGTGGATTCTCTGTTAGTGCAAACCGCAAATCTCACCTTTTTATGCTTTATTATTATTATTATTTTGCTTCATTTTCAATTCGTAATTTCTCCTCAAATTCTGCAGCCTGACAGCCCAGCTGAACTGGGTAACAAGATTTATGAGATGATGGCAATGGCTCTTGGAGGGAGATGGGGTAGATCAGAAGGGGACGAGGCAGAGACAGTGGAAGAAACTACCACAGAATCTGAAATTAGTGCTGGTGAAACCTCAGAGGCACAAGTAGTTGAACCGTCGGAAGTGAGGAATGAAAGTGATCCTTGGCAAGATTAAGACTTCATTTTAGAATGAATAAAACAGTTTTGGCATCACTCCATTGTTATTGGCAGAAAGATTTTAGGCAAAGTAGGTGGTAGATAAAGGGAGGAAAATGTGGAGAACTTGCGGCGGTGGATGTGGTTGAAATGGGATAAAAGTGGAGTGGTGGGAAATGTGAAGGGAGGTTATACCAAATGAATTTTTGAGTTGTTTTTTTAAATACCGTAGATGATTGGTAGAATTCTTAAACACTTGTTCTGTAACTTCAGTTTTCTCTATTTGTAGGGATATTTATCAATAGTTGCAGATGTTAAAATTGCAACAGAAAAGTAATTTGGAAATGCCTAGTTGTATTTGTAGAACACTGTACGTTCGCCTTTTTTTTTTTTTTGGGTTATTTGGAGAACTTTTAAATTGAAAGGATGGTTGAGATGACGAGTACCTAATATCTGTTATCAAATTTCAAAGTGCTTAAGGCCACTTAGGACCGACTATCCAATTTTAATAGATTAGTAGCTTTCAGAATGAAAACCAGTTGATGTTAAATTTTCATTAGTATAAGAGGGTTAAACACATTTTATCTGGGTATAGTTTTGCCGCTTGGTTAAAGGTAGTTTTTTTTTTTTGTCGAAATGTGAGTAGAGCATACGTCTCTTCAATATTAAAAAAGGTAAATATCTGAATAATGTCACATAAGATTTTATGAAAGTTAGTCTTAGTAATTGTCTGATTATAAATATAAAAAATTAAAAGAGAGATGGTGTTTTTTTTTATTTTTTTAATAAAATTAAGTTCTTTATCAGATTTGTATCTCAACTTTAGTAATATTTTAAACATTAAACCTTCTATTCATTTGGGTTGGACTATTTGAATTCATCGTACTACTCATTAAATTCACTTATTAAAAATAATTTTTAAGATTAAAAAATTCTAAAATCAAATTACAATTACAGTCATTAAATTTTTACTCTTTAAATCTATCTTTACATTAAACGTAATTTTATTAAACCTTAATTATATTTTTATTAAATCCTAGTCAATCTAGAGGTGTGATTATTCTATCAAACTATATATTTTTGTTAAATGGACACATGATTCGATTTAGATTAACAAACTTGACTGTATCTTCATTTGCATTTGACCTTTGTTTACATTTGACAGTGGACTACGATTAAGGGCAAGTCTTGACAACTATAAAGTAATTTCCTTTTCTTTCTTTCTTTTTCTTTTTTTTTTTTTTTAGAAGTAAAGCATTGACAATAATATAAATCACAAATATGTATGAAATTCTTTAACTTACATATGATTTCTGGTTTTTTTTCCTTTTTTATTCAAAATTGATAGAGAGATTTTTCAAATGTCTTTTATAGTTTTAGTGGGTTTAATGAGTAAAATCACTATTATTATAAAAATTGAGTTTAGTAATGATATATTAGGTATTTAAGTGAGTCTATTGAGTAAAATTTAAAATTTTAAAATTCCAAAATTTAAGAGTGGATTTATCTAATAAATGAATTTAGTGAGTAGTTTGGTGGTTTCAAATAGCCCCACCATATTTATTTAAGATGTTTTATGTTTTTTCATAAGATGTTTTATGTTTTTTCTACTCTTGTATCATCTTATGCCATTCTTAGAGATTTAATAAGTTGAACTATTAATATTTAAAAATGATTGGTGAATTATATATATCTTTCTTTGTCATTTGAGTGTATGGTGAATAATTTGTCTTTACACAAATTTGTGATTTTTTTTGTTTATGAAATTAAATTCTTCTACTTACCATTGATTTTTATATGACTTTTTTTTCTTTAATTTATATAACGTATAATTAATATTTATTATTATTTATCTTTTACGACCTTTATATTCATTTAACAAAACTTTTATACAAACTATGTCCATTCTGATAGATGTGGCAATACTTTATTAATTCATTTTTTTAATTTCGAGTTTGCATATGTTTTGAATTAGAACAATTATTATTGTTATTAAAAAAAGGAGAAAATTGAGGGACAAGGCTATCGGGTCAACCCACCCGTCCTTTAAAATCGGGTCTGTAACCGCTTTCGGCCCAGCGCCCAGCTCAATACAAAGGGAAAGAGAAATACACGCAGGTTTTAGGAGGGTTTAAAGGCGGCTGCGCCATTTTTTCTTCTCTACTGATTTGCTTTCAATTTTCTTCCATGTTTCCGTTTCTGCCTTTAATTTTATTTACTTTCTTCTTTAGTAATTCATCCTGAAATTTCAAGAAAATTTTTCAACATTTCACCGATTTCTAAGATCATCTTCTTTGCAAGCACTTATAATCATTGACGTCCTCTTTTTCTCAATTCATCAGGTCATCAAAGGACTCTTTGTCTTCATTTAAAACATGTGGAGAAATTTAGCCAGACAATCTACCAGAAAGTTTAAATTTTCCACTTCGAAAGTTTCTCAAAAATCTAATTTTCTCGAGAAAATTACACTTCCTGAGACCCAAACACTCTTAGATTCTTCATACCCACTTCTTGGTTTTCATCAAACAAGTTTTTTATCATCTCAAAAATCCAACTTGGGTCGGTCCAATATCACTCAATCAGTCAACCCTTTTGGGGTTTTAACTAGTAGAAGTTATGCGAGTGCTGCTGAGGCAATTGCTTCCGAATCAGAGCTTTCGGGTTCTGAAGAAGTGCAAGAATTGATTGAGCAATTTAATAAGAAAGGAGTGGGCATGATGGATTCGTCACCAATGCTTAATAAGCAGCCAAAGAAAAAGGGTACTGGGATGGGCACGGCAAAGTACTACATGTTAAAGCGTAGGCAAATCAAGATAGAGACCGAAGCATGGGAACAGGCAGCTAAGGAGTATCAAGATCTTTTAGCGGACATGTGTGAGCAAAAGCTTGCACCCAATTTGCCTTATGTTAAGTCCTTGTTTCTTGGTTGGTTTGAGCCTCTAAGGGACGCAATTGCCAAAGACCAGGAAACTGCCCAGGACAAGTGGAAACATATGACTTATGCTCCGTATTTCAATAATTTGCCAGCTGATATGATGGCAGTTATTACTATGCATAAGTTGGTGGGGTTGTTGATGACAAATGCGGGAGAAGTTGGGTGCGTTAGGGTGGTACAGGCTGCTTGTCAGATAGGTGAAGCCATTGAAAATGAGGTGGGTACACTAAGGATTTTCTGGATACGCATAATGTTGTTTTCCATTATTTAGTTGTTTGGGTTTACTGAGCATATTTTTTTGAATTTATATGGTTGATCTAATTTGTGTTTGAGAACTGAAATCATAGTATTATTCCAGGTTGAGTTGTCTACTTGTCTTCATAAACCTGGCTTTGGGAAGTCAATCTTATAGACAAAGGACTTGATATTTATATCCTAATTTGTGGTTTTTCCCAGTTTTTATGATAGTTATGTTTGAGTCACTCCAATTTATCCTGCTTCTGCATGTATCAAAGAGCATATTGTTTTATGGATTTACCAAATGACCAATATCCAGCATTGTTTTTCTATGTGCTTGTTTAAATTTCTAAACAATATTTTCCTTGTTGCTTACATTTGACTGTCTCGTATGTGGATCAGGCAAGGATACAGAGTTTCTTCGAGAGTACAAAGAAGAAGAATGTAACTGATAATAATTTGGAAGGTGACTCTGAAGCTGTGACGAATGATCCAGAGAAACTAAGAAAAGAGCAAGAAAAATTAAAGAAAAGAGTTACAAGTTTAATAAAAAAGCAAAAGCTGAAACAAGTGAGGGGGATAGTGAAGGGGCATGTTGATTTAAAGCCATGGGGTCAGGACGCTCAAGTGAAGGTTTGTGATGTCTATAGATATAAATGTGGAAGTCTGTACTCTGTCATTGCTTTTTTGTTGTTGTAATTGTTGGTCTGTTTTGATGTGTGTTGCTTCCCCAGGTTGGCTGCAGGTTGATTCAATTGTTAATGGAAACAGCCTATATACAACCTCCCGTTGATCAGTTAGGCGATAGTCCACCTGATATTCGTCCGGCATTTGTGCACACTCTTAAAAGTTTCACAAAAGAAGCATTGTAAGAAAGACTGCGTTTCTAATTAATATATTGTCCGTCTACAAATCCCACTCCGCTTCTCCTATTGTAATGTATACATTTCGTTGTTTCCTACAACAGGAAGGGCAGGAGATATGGTGTTATTGAATGCGATCCACTAGTCCGCAAAGGTCTTGAGAAAACTGTGAGTGGAATACCTTCTTTTAGGATAGGTTGTATTTCATGATTTTTTGTTCGCTGTCTTCTGTTATCGAATAATTCTATAAGTTTGGTTGTTATACACTTTCCCGTTTCTTACTTTTCTATACATAGATTATAAAAATGAAACTAATATTTGTTTGTCCAAACAGGCTAGGCACATGGTCATTCCTTATATGCCAATGTTGGTTCCTCCTTTAAACTGGAGAGGGTATGGATTTCATATTTTAGCATTTTACTTGTGGCAATAATCCGAAGTTCTCTGCATTGTTATGTTGTACTGAAGAGCAGGGCTCTAAAATTATGTCTTAATAATGAATTGAAGGAAGTAGATTCCTTTTACTTTTTTTGGCACACCATTTGTGTGTTGTAATTAAAATATATATTGCACTAGTCCGTTGAGGCTTATTTAAATCGCATATTGTGAACATGATTTTGGTTGCTACTTTTCCAATGGTTAATTATGTTGTTAACATTATTTGTAACAGCTATTGATACAATCCGAGCTTTGAAGTTTGCACTTTTAGGTTTTTATTCTGGATTTATGCCATGTTTTTATTTTCTGGCAGGTATAACCGAGGCGGGCACTTTGTTTTACCATCTTATGTCATGAGAACACATGGAGCAAGACAACAACGTGAAACAGTAAAAATAACTCCAAGGAGTCAATTGGAGCCTGTTTTCCAGGTTTGAGACATCCAGAGTTCTCTATTCTAGTATCTTCTATGATCTGTTCAATCTTTGCTGATTAATTATTAATTTTTGACGTGTTCTTTTTGTGGAATTTCATCTTTAATAGTAGTTATGATGTTTCCAATTTCATATGTTTGTACTCTGTGAGGATCTCTGTGGCTTGGTTGAACTGATTCTGTGATTGTTTCTGAATCAGGCTCTGGATACTCTTGGTAATACCAAATGGAGGGTCAACAAAAGGATTCTTGGTGTAATCGACAGAATATGGGCTAATGGAGGCTGCCTTGCTGGCTTGGTCGACCTGGAAGATGTGGGTACACTAAAAGATTTTTTCTTCTATGTTGGTTCATTATCATTTTTCTTACTAAAAGGAGTCAGACAAAAAAATCATAGTTTTCAATGTCAAATTTATTGTTCCGATATGACTTATGTGTCCAATGCAGTGCTTAGGAGCTTGTTTTCATTTTTCTTCAATTTCTCTATAATTATTTTACTTAACAGGTGCCTCTCCCTGAGAAACCCGACACTGATGATGAAACAGAAATCAAGAAATGGAAGTGGAAAGTGAAGATTGCTAAAAAGGAAAATAGTGAGAAGCATTCACAGCGTTGTGATATAGAACTCAAACTTGCTGTAAGAGACATTGCCATTCAATAAAATCTACATGCTGCCGTTGCATGCTCTGCTAGCCGAATTTTTTATCTTTCCTTTATTTGGGAAACAGGTGGCTCGAAAGATGAAGGATGAGGAGGGCTTCTACTACCCTCATAATCTTGATTTCCGTGGTCGTGCATATCCCATGCACCCATATTTAAATCATCTTGGCTCTGATCTATGCCGAGGGATCTTGGAGTTTGAAGAGGGACGCCCTCTTGGGAAGTCTGGCTTACATTGGCTGAAGATACATCTGGCAAATTTATTTGCTGGTGGTGTGGACAAGCTCTCGTATGAAGGTCGGGTAGCATTCACCGAGAATCATTTGGATGATATCTTTGATTCTGCGGACAGACCTCTTGAAGGAAGGCGCTGGTGGTTGGGGGCAGAAGATCCTTTTCAATGCTTGGCAACATGTATCAATCTCTCAGAAGCACTGAGAAGCCCCTCTCCAGAGTCTACTATTTCACATATTCCTGTCCACATGGTATTTTCTGTTTTCACTTAGTGAGAATTCATATACTTAACTGGATAATATCCCTGCCTACTTATATGATCTCATGTTTCTGCATTCAGGAAATATTTTATTAATAAAATCTTTCCTCTCTCTCTTTTTCTCTGGGCTGGTGGAGTTGTCAAACTTTTTAAGTTTTCTAATTATATTTTTATTTCCTTTAAACAATATGAAACATGAAGTCCAACTTTCTGGACTACAAAGTAAGCAGAAGGTTGAACTTCTACATTTCAAAAACATATTCAGCCTTGTCAATTTATCTAGATACTGATGCATCAGCCTGTGTCTGTGATGAACTGTAGTTAGCCTCTGTTGTCAGAACATGAAATGTTCGTAGTTTGACTCGTGTATGGTGGTTTAAGATAATTATTTGTTATGATGTTGAGTGGATTTTTGATGGTTCCCATATGTTTTATTACCTTGCCACTATGTCGCTGTACTCTAATGAGGTTGAGGTCCACCAATTCGTCCTTTTAATGCATCATCATTTTTATTGGTTGGATGCATATCATTCTTCAAAACTTAATTTTGCCTTTTCTTGTTCTGTTCCTATTAAAGGATGGTTCATGTAATGGCTTACAACACTACGCTGCCCTTGGAAGGGACAAGGTATGGAACTTGTAGTTGTTAGTCAAGGACAATTCAGTCCTTTGAATTGCTGACTTTGGAAGTATAATATAAGTTCTCCATCACTAGAGTAATTTTTTGGCTTTTATGTCTTAGTTGGGAGCTGCTGCTGTGAATCTTGTGGGAGGAGCTAAACCTGCAGATGTTTATTCGGGCATTGCTGCCCGGTAAGTATTAGTTCTCCTGCTCTCCTTCCTTTTCTCTCTCTCATGTTAATCCATCTAATTGATTTTTTTTTTTCTTTTGGAATTTAGAGTTCTTGAGATCATGCGGGCTGATGCAGAGAAAGATCCTGCTACTTATCCACATGCATCATGTGCAAGGCTTTTAATCAATCAGGTTTGTATTTTTGTTATGCTCATTAAATTGTATTGTTGTAGTCTTTCTATAAGATTCCGTAACTGATTTCCGAATTCATCTGGTAGAATTTGGTTTTAATCTTTTAATTTGATGATACAGCAACTCTCTATTGTGATGGTTGTGTTTCCATCGTTATTGGCCAAGTAAGCTTATATTCCTAATGGGTTACAATTGTGACTGGACATACTTAGGTGGACAGAAAATTGGTGAAGCAGACTGTAATGACGTCAGTGTATGGTGTCACTTATATTGGTGCTCGTGACCAAATCAAGAAGAGGTTGAAAGAAAGATGTGCTATAGAAGATGATTCAATACTATTTGGAGCAGCTTGCTATGCAGCAAAAGTAAGGGAATAAGATTACGGTTTCATTTGCGTGCATGTATAACAATGTCTGAACTCTGTTTTTTCTGCATGAGCAGACTACATTGACTGCCTTGGGAGAAATGTTTGAAGCAGCAAGAAGTATCATGAGTTGGCTTGGCGAGTGTGCAAAGGTTTGTTCATTTAGTTTTGTTACTCTCTTGTTGGAAAGCTAGGCACATAGGCGGAGAACAGCAGTGAAGCTAATGTTTGATTTGAGCTGAGGAGATTGTGCAACTGAGAATTCTGTGATAAGACTATTTTGTTATAAGCTTGAGGTTCTTTAAGAGTTAAACAGTGACATAATAATATTTTGATCAGGTTATTCTTGGAATGGATTTGGCGCTTCTCTTTTTGTTTCTGACTACTGTAGTTGGATATAAACAGGTGATAGCTTCAGAGAATCGGGCTGTGCGGTGGACAACTCCTCTTGGACTTCCTGTTGTTCAACCTTACCGCCAGTTAGGAAGGCATCTTGTAATGTTCTAAAATATTGGTTGAACTTTAAAAATTGACATCCTAATTCCATTATTACACCATTTTGTGATAAAGCTATCAGCATTTTCAGTTTGTCATTAACAGTTTGTTGAAATAAATGCAGATTAAAACTTCCCTTCAGACATTGGCGCTACAGAGAGAAACTGACAAGGTCTTTTTCATTTTCCTTTTGACAGTTTGGTGTTACTGATCTCTGTCTCCGAAAACTGTAAAGAGCAAAACTTTCACAAATATGATGAATATCTATAGCTCTGGCTCACTATTATGGAAAGCTTGGCCTTGGGTGGGAGTGAAAAATTTGTTCATTACTGTTCTTTCATATTTTTCGGGTTTTACTGGGGTTTTGTACAATCTGTGAATTTATGGTCTACCTTTCTGTCAAAAAAAATAGATTCTTTAACCCATGTAATCACTAAACATTAAATTACTAATCCAATTGCTTTTGTCTTTATTATAGGTTATGGTTAAGCGGCAGAGAACAGCCTTTCCCCCAAATTTTGTTCACTCTCTTGATGGTTCCCACATGATGATGACCGCTGTTGCCTGCAACAGGGCAGGCTTGTATTTTGCTGGTACTTTGTGGGCTCTTTTTGTCTTCTTCAGCTGTACATATTTATTTATCTTATCCATTTATGGGGACTTGAAAACTATTTGATACCCATGTCTGATTACAGGGGTCCATGATTCATACTGGACACATGCATGTGATGTTGATCAAATGAATAGAATACTCAGAGAAAAATTTGTTGAACTCTATGAGCAGCCAATCCTGGAGGATGTAAGTATCTTATAAATTGATCTATCATATAGATATAACTAAGAGAGCTAGTTACGGATTTTTCTTTTTCTCTTTTTTGTTTTATTATTTCTATTACTTTTAAGTTAAAGGAATGCTGGAGCTACTGGGGGTTTGTATCCTCTATCGGCATGCTATGTTAAAAAACAATAAGGTGAATGGGTAACAGACAACACTATCAAGTTTTCTTATCAGGTGGAGGCTTAAGAAAATTTCTCTGTGAATTGCAAATAGGAAATGCATATTACCAGTTGCAGGTCCTTAACATTTGTTTCTCATCCTGGAAATGAGGTTGGAGAAAATTAAGTCTTAGGAAGTCGAACAATTAGATAATATCAATTGCTCTCACTAAATATGTTGGTTACTTGTCTAATTTAGTTGATATTATGCATGAATGCAATTGTTTTACTTATGGAAATCAGAATCTGCAAGGTCCATAGAACACTCTTATTCTTCTGTTTATGTAAGTGCCGTTGTGGAACTAGATATATTGCTGTTAAAATTTATCTCCCCTTTTTGGGACTATTGCCTAATTTTACTGATGATTGTTTGTTCTAACAGTTGTTGGCGAGCTTTCAGAAGCAATTCCCTAAATTAAACTTTCCACCGCTACCAGAGCGGGGAGACTTTGATCTCACAGATGTTTTGGACTCTCCTTATTTCTTTAACTAGTCTGTACGACATGGTTTGCTTGATGCTTCTCCTTTTAAACTGTTTCCTACCTCTGTCATTCGACCGTGAGGTGATGGCTATTGTGTGTATCTTTGATTCATACTCATGATTAAGTGAAAGGCAAGTTCCCTACACCCAATAGGATTTGGGTAAAAAAAGATGAAAGAATTTAACAGTCGGCTGCAATCATGTCCTCAGATACTTTTGTACATACGTCAGAAGAAGATGCCAATGAGCTTTTTCGCAGAAGGTGTATCGCCTACAAATTCCCTTGAAGTTATTGAATCTCCAATGGTTTGGTGCCGCTGTAGTAGCACAAGGTAGTTAAAATGAAGCAAGTTTTGTTGATATAAGATGTGTATAGCCAAAAGAAGATTAAAGTTTTGGTGGTGATTGAGCAACACTTGATAAACCTTCCAGAGGATTGTAAGGCTGTGCTCATCATATTGAGCTTCCATTTCTCTGTGTATGATGAGATTAATAGGGGGGTTTCAGCAGGTTTAATTGTAGAAAGAGTAGGTATGATTATTCTTTGTGGTGTGTTGCCACCCCTCTGTACTGTACCATTTGTTTTGTAGAATGTGAACAATTGATCAGGGAACTGATTGTCCTAATTAATTAATTATATAGTAGAGAGTAATAATAATATATATATTTTTTTCAATAAATCAGTATTTCTCTCTCTCTCTATTCTCAGAAATAATATTGGGCCCACCTAACACAAATTCGCCGGAATCAATCATTTGGTTTATCAATCGTTTCCCTGACCTGTCTTCCTTATTCGATAGTCGCCCTTCAGAAATTCATGTCTTTTCCGCATCATATTTGATTTGACTTGACGGGTCCAACTATGTAAGTAACAGATGGGATATATTATATTTAATCGTTGGCTATTGGGGGCAGACTTCGTAAGGCTGTAAAATAAGAAGAATAAAAAAAATATATTAAAAGGTCAGGATGGATACCGGGTATAGTGGTTAAAAGGGAACCGGATGGTGTGGGCTGAAAAAGGACCACATGGATTTAGGTTTTTCGTTGGTTTTAGTTTATAATTACATTAATATTTTATGAAAGCGTTATAAAGGGGTTATGAGCAAACGGGTGGTGACAAACAAATGTGGATTAAATTGAAATGTCGGCGAAATTTGTGGGGAAGCAGTAGAAAACATCAGCGTTGAGAGTGGATGGGTGACCGTGATACGTGAAGATTGTGAAGTGAGTAGTTGTTATGAGAATTTTAGGGAGGGGAAAGGAAAAATCCAAAAAAGAAAAAATAATAAAAACTATAAATTTGAAGAGAGCAGTAGGGGTGTTTAAAACCCAATCTAATCTACTCAATCTGTGTGATCTGTAAAAATATGATTTGTAGATTAGTGGATCGGATTGAATTTCGAAAAAAAAAAATAAAACTTGTAAATGTGGTATTATTACTTATTAATAAATAAATAAGTTAAATTATAGATACATTAATGCCATATTATATCTTATCCGATAATAATATAAAATAAAAAATAATTAAGGACTTGAATAATTAAATAATAGATATAACTTCTTAAATAATTAATTTTAGTTAATTTTTATGTATTGATCTAAACAAATGATATTTTTTCTTATCGGTATGTTATATTTTGAAACTTTGAATGTATTATTTTAGCTTTATTTAAACAATTAATTTATTTAAATCTTATTCAATTTTGAATTTAATCGGTAGTAAATTATTTTTATATTAATTTTTTTATTTAATTAGTTCGAGAATTGAACAGAATTAAAAATTTTTAATCCGCAAATCAACTTGTAAAATGGTGGATTGGATATAGATTGGGTCAAATCCGCATCTGATTCACAAACGTATGGATTGAATTTCACCAATTCGTAGATTGAATTGGATTGAAAATTTATAATTCGCAAAGTCGTCGATCGGATATAGATTGATGTCCAATTTGCAAAAATCCAATCCGCGAACACCCTTAGAGAGCAGTGAAAGGGATACGGTAGAGGTGATTTTGTGAAACTAATTATACGAAAATGGGTTGTAGGTGGGAAGATATGACAAAGAAATATGAAAGATTTATATGTGATTCTATGGTCGACAATGAGATAATGATGACATCGGATCTGAAGCAGACTGGTTGTACTACTGAAGAAGAAGAAGAAGAAGAAGAAGCTGGTGAAGCTGAGTTCGAGAACAACGCAGCTGGCGAGACAGAAGGAACAAGTGGTTATGGTTTTGTGTCGTATTTGTAAGTAAAATTTTGTAAATTTGTTAAAATTACTTAAACTAATGATTGATTGGATGCATTACGTTAGTGGAATATGTGTAAATGCTCGTTTATTTAAAAGTTGTTATAGATTAAGTAAAACGCTTTTTGTGTCGTAATTTAGGGATGGTAATGGTCCCCATAAACTTGCCCAAACTTGTCTGCCAAAACAATTCCGCTATGAGTAATTTTGTGAGTTGTGGCTGGGTTTAGAATTATAAATTAAAACATGTACTAGGTTGCGGGTGAGTTTAGTATTAGCTAAATATCCAACGGATACCCGCATGGATATATGTCAAACCAGCAATTTTTTTAATTGAAAAAATATTTAAATCTAAAAATATATAAAGTAAATAAATGTAAAATATAAACATGTGTGTAAGTGCAACATGCCTAAGCCCTCACTAAAGTCATAACCTAAACTAAAAGAAACCTAAACTTAAGAGAAATATATAATAATGCATGGATTATTATATATTTATTATAATTTTGTATGGACTATTATTTTTTAACTTAATATATGGATTATTTCATTATTATAATTTTTTTATTTGAATTAGTATTTAAAAGTATTATTCTTTAGGAAATATTAATCTTAATTATTATTATAGGAATCGTGTTGGATGAGTGCTAATGGTGGTGAATGAAATGAAGATCTTAACTCTTAAAGTTTGTATTGAATAAGAATATGAAATGATAATTGAAGTTGGTGCAGTGGTGTAGTTTTTGCATAATTGTATTGTTATTTTTGGATATTAGTTTGTGGTGTTTTTTTTATGGATTTGTGTATTTCATACTTAAATTTGAGAATTTATGATGGAGTGATGTTGAAATTTTAATTTTTCATTTACATTGATTAAATTTAGAATTGAGTATGTTATGTGGAGCTTCAATTATTATTATAAATTTAAATATTGAATATTTGTAATTTTAAATAGGGAACCCGCAAGATATCCACTATATATCATTGCAGATTTAGTAATTATCAAAATCCGTAGCGAACGGATTTTCTTAAAAAGATTAAAATATGCAGCAGATTGGGGGTGAGTTTGATAACTTAAATTTTATACGGGTGCAGGTTTAGTAATGACAAACTCACTTCAGGCAGTGCCTATTGTCATCTCTATGTCGTATTTTAAGTAAAATTCTTATTTATTTTTTTTCAAACGACGTCGTCAGAGATGGAATATGTCTTTTACTGAACGTTTTCGGATTTTTTAATTCGTTTTTCTTTTTTTGTCAGTCAAGTAACGTCGTTATCCAGAATCAAAATGCAATTGTCATTTCTTTCAAAAAGGGGTAATTATCTAATGGCCATCACTTATTAAGTAAATTTCTGTAAACTACCAAATTTTAAGATTGTATCTGTAAACCACTTACTTTTTCAAAAAACATCTCCCACCCACCTTTCCGTTAACTACGTCAACGGAAACATGACGTCAGCGTGCCATCATAAGGATAATATTGTCATTTAGCTAAAAAATAAATATTTAATTAATTATATTCTACTTCAAAAAATAAATATTTAATTAATATATTCTACTTTTAAAAAATAAATATTTAATTATATAAATATTCTTATCATTTTTGTTTGTCTCTATAAAAGTAATATTAAACAAAAAAATACTAAAAAAATAAAATGAAAGTGTTTTATCATCATAATTATTGTATTACAGGGGTAAAATAGCCTTAACTCAGAAAACTACTAACGACAGTTAACTTTTTTTAACGAAAAAGTGGTTAGGGAATATTTTTTTAAAAAATAGGTGGTTTATAGATACAATCTTAAAATTTGATAGTTTATAGATACAATCTTAAAATTTAATAGTTTATAAAAATTTTACTTAATAAGAGGTGGCCACCAGATAATTATTCTTAAAAAAAGAGGCGCATCATCCTAATTTCTTACCGGTGAACGGTCAGCAACCGGTGAGGTTTCCTTTTGTGGACGCAAACCGGAATGTTAGGTTCCCACCCATTTCTTCAACCGTCCACGTGCCACGCATCCGAAAATTAGCTTGTCAACTGCCGATCTGTTACTTTGGGACACTGTAACATTGCAAGGTCCTTGATTTGACACATTCTGAATTTTTTTCTTTTCTTGTCAATTGTCTATCTACTGATGATATTTAAGTTGAATATTGCTGCAACTTGCAAACGAAGTGCATGTCATAAATCATCAACCAATAAGACACGATTAGAGTTTCTAAACATGTTACTAAAAGTCAATTGAACAACCTAACCCCTTTTACTGTTTCATCCGTAAGACCCAACAATAATATTTATGATCTTTTCAGGTTCTTCCGCTTATAAGATAAAATTTATCAGGTGCTACATGATTAAGAAAGATAAAAATTAGCGAATCAAAAATGCATTATTTATGCAAATTTCTTACATGAAAAACCCAACCATGAACGTAATGCAATTCTTGAACGACCAAGTCCTACTGAAGCTGACTGAGTCAAGGCCTCGTGCAAAGAGTGAAGACCATGGTTCCTTTGTAAGTTGTAACAGCTCAAAAGTAGCAAAGTTACTACTACTCCTGGTTTCTCAAGTTCTGCTGCTCCTACCAAGAAGTTCTTTGACAGAATAAGCTCCTACTGGATGTCGGTATGTTTGTATTTCTTTTGAGCATGCAGGGAAAGATTCTATTTGTTTTTAATTTGTTTGTAGAGCTATATAGGTTTTTTGCGGTTTTGAAAAACTTTACCTGATTAAAATTCCACAGAAAATGGTTATTGCAACCAGTTTTGTTTTTTCAATATCACTGGCATGCAAAAGGAAAGCTTTTACACACTACTACAATGTTTGTTGATCATCTATCTATTAAATCTTTATAGGATTGTTGATCATCTATCTATTAAATCTTTATAGGACTATTTTCAAGATGTTTCATCTTCATGGTTGCAGAGGATGCAATCAAGTGTCATCTAAGATTCATAATAGGCGCACACACTACTTGGAGAGCCTTCCTAATGTATTGAAATTAGACATTCTTTGTACCTAATTGCAATATCTGATAGAACTCTACATCACGGTTCACACAAAAACCTGCGAATTAGAGAATACTCAAATGACTATTTCTGTTTGATTTACATTGATAGGTCTAAAAAACAGGAATATAACTTCCTTGTGTTCTTGAAGTGAATATTATTTTTTCGGATAGTGTTTTGTTGTAATTTACAAAACGAGAGAAATGGTTTCTTGTCATTGCTTATATAACTTGGAATGTTCCATATTTCTATAGTTCGACAAAGCTGGAACTTCAATTACAAGTCTTGCTGACTCCTTGTTGGAATCTATTTCGGAGATCACAGCATCTGTGATATGCATAGAATTAGAATATGAAAAGTTTACTGAAATTGGATGTTACTTTTATCGAGCTACTCCAGTCATAATGGAGTTGCAGACAACCAAGTACACTCCAGCCAATGCATTGGAGATTCTACAATCTTTGTCTAAAAGCATTAGTTTGGGCAAGGATCTTGTTGCGAAATGCCAAAGGGGTGGCCATTCACTGTCAGATGCGGAACTGAGAAGCACAATGTTACAGCTGCTGGGGGTAATTAGAAACATGGGAGAATGTCTGAGCTTGATACCATCATCAACCTTTAGGGGCCAAGAATATGCAGAAGTTGCTGTCCTGTCTCTTTCAAAGGAGATGCTGAATGCTCATTTTGATATTCAAGTACTGGATACCCAAGAGCTGGAATCACAGATGGACTTGCAAGCCATGGAAGAACAAGCACCACTGGAATCAGACCTCTACTCCATCAATGTAGAAGTTTCCATGAATTCAAAGTCATACGACTTGCCACATCCAATTGAATACTTCAGAAGTACAAGCCTCAGCAGCCAAAGCTCACATCATAGTATTTGCAGATCAATTTCATTGCCGAAGGTGGCTCAGTACGTTGAGCCACTCTATGAGACTTTCTTCTGTCCATTGACTAAGGAAATTATGGATGATCCAGTGACCATAGAGAGCGGAGTAACCTATGAAAGAAAGGCAATAACGGAGTGGTTTGAAAAGTTTGAAACATCAGAGGAAATATTTTGCCCAACCACTGGGAAGAAGCTAATGAGTAGGGGCTTAAGCACCAATATAGCTCTAAAGACTACGATTGAAGAGTGGAAAGATAGGAATGATGCAGCAAGGATCAAGGTTTCCCGGGCAGCTTTGTCTTTAGCTGGTTCAGACAGAATGGTACTCGAGGCAATAAAAGATTTGCAAACAGTCTGCCAAAGGAAACAGTATAATAAGGTACAAGTTCGCAATGTTGGGGTGTTGCCGTTGCTCACTAAGTTACTCGAGTATAAAGACAGAAATGTCAGATGTGCAGCATTGGAACTATTACGTCAATTGGTTGGGGAAGATGATGAAGGAAAGGTTTGATTCCTCATATTTCCTGATCTTTTATGACATGCAATAAAATATTATGATCACAAGAACTTAACAATTCAGATGCATTGTTAATTTTTCAAAGTATTTAAGCCAGAAACATTAACTTGAAAAGAGATGAATAATTTACAATAAAAAATGCAACAAGTCATTAAGAACTGCAGAAGCAAATCTACTATTCTAGCTTTTGCCATCTGTGAAGCTCAAATATAATTTGCATTGAGGAGGGCATTGTTTATTTGGAACAAGTCAAATTGAACTTTGGAAACTCATTCCAGGATTTCTTTTACATTGGTGTAGGAGATGATTGCCGAGACTATGGATATCTCAGTTTTAATCAAGTTGCTCTCAAGCAGTCACCGCCCAGTAAGACATGCATCATTGCTATTCTTGCTTGAGCTTTCAAGTACCCGATCTTTGTGTGAGAAAATTGGGAGAATCCCCGGAGGGATATTGGTGCTGATCACTTTCAAATTCAATAGGTCCATTGATGTCTTCGCTGCAGAAGTAGCAGACCAAATACTAAGGAATCTCGAGAGAAATCCAGATAACATCAAGTGTATGGCAGAAAATGGACTTTTGGAACCCCTGATGCATCATCTAAATGAAGGTGATTTTTGAAATGACATTTTTAAATTTAGCATAATTTTGGACTTCTCAAAAATCAGATTCAGATCATAGCATTAGGAAACAATAAAATGTGAAAAAGGTTTTCTATCTAATTATGACTACATATGTTGTTTCAAAATCAAATATATAAACAGGTTCCGAGGAGATGCAGATGGAAATGGCAGGCCACTTAGGAGAAATCGTTCTTGGACATGACAGTAAAACCAATGTGGCTGGGAGAGTTGCTCCCACTCTCATCAGAATGGTGCACAGCGGAAACAGTCTAACAAGAAGGATAGCATTCAAAGCACTAGTGCAAATCTCATCTCACCATCCAAGTTGTAAAGCACTCGTAGAAGCAGGTATTGCACAAATTATGGCAGAAGAGATGTTCATTCGGATAATCCACAATGAACCAATGAACTCAAAAGGAGAATCTGCTGCAATTCTAGCCAATATACTCGAATCTGGGCTTGAGCATCACAGTCTCCGAGTAAATTCTCATGGTCACACAATGGCATCGGACTATGTTGTGTACAACATAATCTACATGCTCAAGAACTCTACTCCAGATGAACTCAACATCCATCTTATAAGAATTCTACAATGCCTAACAAAGTCCCCCAAACCAATGGCCACCATTGTATCAGTTATGAAAGAAACAGAAGCAAGTTATACTCTGCTTGAACTCATTAACAACCCACATGATGAACTTGCTGTTGGTGCAATAAAGCTACTCACTACACTCTCCCCTTACTTGGGCCACACACTAGTTGAGAGACTATGCAAAACCAGAGGCCAACCTGAGAACTTAATCCAGTGCCCAACTGAAACAATCCACATCTCAGAGAAGCAGGCAGTTTCAGCAAAATTTCTTGCAAAACTGCCCCACCAAAACCTAACTCTCAATTTAGCTCTTTTTGGCAGGAATGTAGTTCCTACTATTCTACAGACAACTAATCTAATCCAAAGAAGTGGAACAAGAACAAGCAGGTATGCAAGTGCTTACTTAGAAGGCTTAATTGGTATTCTTGTCAGGTTCACAACAACATTATACGAACCCCAAATACTGTTTCTTGCTAGAACCCACAACTTCACATCTGTATTCACAGAACTGCTTATGAAAACACCATGTGATGAAGTTCAGAAGTTAGCAGCAATTGGGTTGGAGAATCTGTCTTCAGAATCAATAAATCTATCAAAACAACCACAAATAAAGAGTAAAAAGTTCATGAAGTTTTTCTCCTTACCTAAGTCCCTATCAGTTGGCTCATCAAAGAAGAAAAACTTATCACTTTGTCCGGTTCACAGAGGGGCTTGTTCTGCACAAAACACATTCTGTTTAATTGATGCAAAGGCAGTTGATAGGCTGTTAGCATGTTTGGACCATGAGAATGTTGAGGTGGTTGAAGCTGCATTATCAGCTCTATGTACATTGTTAGACGACAAAGTAGATGTGAACAAGAGTGTAAGCATGTTGAGTGAAGTGAATGCCATACAACATGTGTTGAATGTTGTTAAAGAGCACAGGCAAGAGGGTCTGCAGCAGAAGTCATTTTGGATAATTGAGAGATTCTTAGTGAAAGGTGGCAACAAGCACGCTTCAGATATATCTCAGGACAGGTTGCTACCTGCTACATTGGTCAGTGCTTTTCATCATGGTGATATTAACACAAGGCAGATGGCTGAGAAAATCTTGAGGCATCTAAACAAGATGCCCAGTTTCTCTGCTTCCACCTATACTATGTAAATAAATAAACAATGTTCCTTGTAGATAACCTCTTCTCACACGCAAGATGAAGCATGTACAAGAATTGTAGCAATGCTAATGAGTGAGACGTTTGTTTTTAGTGTGAAGTTTCAATTCAAGTGATTCAACTATGCAACTTGAACTTTTGACCATTTATTTGGCACAAGATTAATATCTAAAATTTTTGCATTCCAGAATAAACTAAAAAGAAATGAAAATATAAATATACAAAGCCGATTATTCCACCAGGTACTTCCTTTTATTGTTATTATTTGAATTAAAAAATGGCAACAATTGAGAGATCATACCGGGGTGAAATTAACTAGGGAGACAAAACACAAGGCAAGAGGGAGGTCAGAGAAACTTACATAAGAATAAAATGGTCCCAATGAGACCGTCCAATCAACACTTGCTATTGACTGCCTCTTCTCTCACTATTTGATTGGCTGACTTGAAGTTTCAAGTGTATTTGTAAAGATGTTAGTGGACGGGCGTATCATATAATTTGTACACCTGTCCTAATTAAGGTTATCTCCAATAAACATCGGCAAGTTGGCACTTAGCAGCAGCTAATCACATTGTTGATGATCCACTATTTTGTAATATAAGAAAAGAATGGCAGGTTTGGCCGGCAAGGCAAAGCAACCATTTGGATTGTCAAATGCCCTTCTTCAGAAATCAATAATTCTTATTCCAGTCTCCGAATACTGTTTAATTTCTAGCCTTTGTCTTTTACCCTTCCATCTTTCTCTCCGGTAACAATTTGGAAATTTATCAAAGACGGTCAACAAAGGACAAAAAAATTGCATTTTCTCGTTGCTTATTTAAATGTATGATATTTGGAATTTATGAACAAATTGGTTATTAGAAGAAATGGAAAAATGTAATCGTCCTCAGCATCAATCGTAACTTGAGTGGATCGGTTAAAAACTTTGGAGTTAAAATATTCAAATAAATAAAGATTTTCCATATGGCTATGACTAAGTTAGCCGAAGTTAGATGCGTATTTAAATGACTATTGTCTTATATGCAGTATGATGGTCTATATATGCAACTAGTAGTTTGGACCAAGCAAAAAGAGTCTCATCCACACAACAGCTGAGAGGGACAAGGGTGAGTTGGCTTGGTCCATTCTCTGTTTCTGAAGAAAATGGCTTCTTATGCAATGGAGGATTTTGTTGGAAATGGGGTTCTCAAAGGACAAGTTCCAAAGCTGTTAGAAGAAGGCTGGGATGATGTTCCAACCCTTAAGATTATGAATGCAGAGGATATGGATGCAATAAATATGACACAGCAACAAAAGGTTGGTTTGTATTGCTGAATCGGCTTTTCGTTTTTTTTTTTTTCTTTTTTAACAGAAACCTATACAGTTCTTTGTGTTCAAGAATAGCTATTCCGCTTACATGTGAAGCATGAATCTAAAGTCGATAAGTCTCATCAATGAATTTAAGTTCTGTAGTTCAAAAGTTACAATGTAATTTCTGCCCTCAGGACTGACTTTCATTTACTATAGGATGCACTGGAAATCAGATCATACCTGCACGATCGCGCTTTGATGCAATATGCTGACATGTTTGAGGCCTCTGGAAAATCTCTTCCTGAACTTCTTAACTTAAGCACTGGGGACTTGTCTTCCCAATTTGGCCTGAAGAGAGGTCATGTGGCTCGGTTCATGGACAGAACTAGTGCATGCTCTGATCCCATGCCCAAATCAGATACTCGCACTGCAAGGAATAACAGTAGCATACCATCTAGAAACAATAGCATTTACAAGAGTTATGCGTCGGTCAAATCCACAAAGATGCAGAGTGTAAGATCATCCCTGTCAAGAACTGGTACAACTAAATCCCTTGAACAATCACTGGCTGATTTTAAGATCAAAGATGGATACACCTTCAAAGGAATTGTTGCTGCGGGACCAGCTGTGCCCCGAGTATGTGGTTGTGTACAAGCTCCTCCAGTAAATGAAAAGGTTGCTCCTTACTCTGCCATTGAGAACATCTCAATTCAGAAACTAACCCCTGAGTACAAGATTGGAATGGAGCGTTTGGTAAAAACAAAGACACCTCCAATGAAGGCTTTAGAGTTGTGGCGAGAAAGGCCAGCCATCCTCCTCTGCATTCGTCGCCCTGGGTAAACACTCCGTACTTCATATCTTGGCATGTCTTAACTCTAAAGACTGCTCTCGTGAGTACTTGTATAGCATGCAAAGCAAATACATATAACCACATTTAGCTATAGATGATCGAGCAATAGTGAGACTTAAATGTCCAATGTTAAAAAAGGAAAAATGCTTAGAAAGCTGACAAAAAATTGGATGTAAGAGTACAAAGAAATAATCAACCTTAACAATAAAAAGAGGCATTCTTTCTTCACATTTTCATGTGTAAAAATTCTGTCCAGTTTTGTTCTTTACATCTCTTGATCTTTAAACAGGTGCATCATGTGCAGAGCTGAAGCTCACCAGCTCTATGCAAAAAAACCAATATTTGATGCCTTGGGAATTCAACTATTTGCCATTCTTCACGAATACATAGAATCAGAGGTACAGAGAGTTATGTTAAGACTTATTCTTCTTTCAATTGACTGATCTTTCTTTGACATGTGATTTCCATACTGCAGGTAAAAGACTTCTGGCCACGATATTGGGGTGGTGTTGTAGTCTATGACCAGGGTATGGAATTCTTTAAAGCTCTTGGGGGTGGAAAGCTGGCCAAGGACAAGTTCCTATCAGGATTTCTTCTAAACCCCCGAGCTATTGCAAACTACAAGCGTGCAAAAAACCTGGGAGTAGAGCAAAACTTTAAAGGTGAAGGTGAAATTAAGGGTGGACTCTTTATAGTTGGCAGAGGACGAAGTGGTATAGCTTACCAGTTTATTGAGAGGAATTTTGGTGATTGGGCACCTCTAGCTGAAGTAATTGAGATCTGTACTCAACTGCAGGTAATAATTGTTGGTTCCTCTGATTTTGTAATGCAAACGTTTTCCACTAAAAGATTTAGTTAACCATTTTCTGTTCAACCTGAAACAGGACCAACAGCAAGATCAACCAGAGACAATCAAAACATCGCAAGAATAGTATTGAAGTTTGCGGCAATTTTCACGTCTTCTTCAGATTTCCATTAAATAAATTTCTATTTCCTTTGATTACAGCAGAGAGACCTAGTCTAATTTCATCATTCTTTTGTTAAGGCTTGTCAGTTCAGTTGTGCTTCATTCATTGAAGGATACAATGTCCAATGCCTATACCTTATTTCTTACTATTTCTTCAAAAATTCATAATATTAAGAGGTGAAGGAGTAAAAAGTTGGAAGAAAGTGAAGAGATGGAGAGAGGAGAATCCATGATAAGATGTGGAGAGAGCTTTGGCCTATGACTAATTTTGAATAAGGTGGGGTTCATGAAATTTCTACTTATCCTTGCATTATTTGATTATATAAAATTATACACTTAATTAAAAAAAAAACTGCAAGGAATGATCTACCATGTACATCTTACATACGGCATAGGTTTTTCCAACATCAGAACCATGATCCAATCTCACAAAACCATGTAATAAACATGTGTCCAACAGAAATTAGGCTGACCTTTATGCATCTTTCTGTTACCAAAGGAAAATTATAAAGTTTTAATGTCTTACCTCAGAAACCCGTAGTCTATCAAAGCAAAATTTGACAAGCTGCTAAACCACTCCGTGCTGGGCAAGCCACCACTCGTTTGGGTTGAACAATGAATGGAGCAAGTAACCTCCCCACTTATCAAAATTGTGAATAAGTTTTAACAAAACTTTTCCAACTGTCATGATTTCTTTGTTATATAAAACAATTTGACAGCTGGGATCTTTAGATCAAAAGTGTACAATATATATGACCCAACAAAGATGTTCTTATGGAATGATATGGATCCCAAATGTCCCGATGAGAATCCCAAGTAGTGTCATGGTCACCATTTTGATGCTCGTGTAATGCTTGGATTTGGTCGTTCACCTATACCAGGTTTATTTAATTTTTAGAACGGCTATGGTACCCAGAGCACCTCATCACCAGAAATCCCCACATGAGCACTCTCCATTTTTAAATAAATGAAACCTGACAGAATCTCTTACCAGTATCTCTCTTTGGGTGATCTTAGAAATATATTTAGTGGCATTGTGGCAATCACTACAAACCCTAAGGTTTTTAACCACTCGTATGGGAAGGCCAGGAGGACTAAACAACAACCCAAATGCAATTGCAAGCTTCTCACTGTGGTGGTTAAGCATCTTTATTTTCTCTGATACCTCAACATCATGAAGAACAGAACCCATATCTGGCACATATCCCTCCTTTATCATCTTGCGGTTTAGTTTCTCCAGCTCAGCATATATTTGATCAGAATATGGACTTGACCAGTCATCTGCAGAAAAAATATGCACTCTGCTCCTGTATTTGATCCAACTACATCCCGGATCCTTCCTCACTCCCTTTTCTCTCATTGTTCTCCTTAATTGGGAAACGTGGTCCCATTTCCCTTTGGATGCATAAATACTTGTGAGCAAGACATAGCTTGCAGGGTTGTAGGGATCCAATTCCAGGAGAGACTCTGCGGCCCATTTCCCAATTTCCACATTGCCGTGAATTCTACATGAGCTCAACAAGGTTGCCCAACCAATTGCATCAGGAGGGAAAGGCATTTTATTTATAAAACCTTTTGCATCTTCTAACCTTCCTGCTCGGCTAAGAATGTCAATCATGCAAGTGTAGTGATCATGAATTGGTCTAATTCCATACTCTTTGAACATTGTCTCAAAATAATAACGTCCTTTCTCCACTAACCCCGCTCTGCTGCAAGCTGAAAGAACTCCAATGAGAGTAACTTCATCAGGTTTCAAACCATGGGACAGCATTTTTTCAAACAAATCAATAGTCTCGTTGGCTTTTCCAAATTGTGCATACCCTGAAACCAAAGCTGTCCAAGAAACTTCATCCCTGACATTCATCTCATTGAACAGCCGATGAGAATCTTCTATGTTTCCACATTTACCATAAAAAGTAACAAGTGCATTGGATACTGTAATAAAGGAAATTAAGCCAGTAACTAATGATCGACCATGAAACTGGGTACCCTCTTCTAAGCTTGCCAGATTTGCACAGGAGCTAATTACACTCCCTACGGCAAAATCATCAGGTTCAATCCCATTTCTCTGCATATTACAAAATATCCTAACAGCTTCTTCACTGCATCCATTCTGGCCATAACCCACCAGCATTGCAGTCCATGAGACAACATTTTTCCGGGTCATTCTCCTGAAAACTGATTCTGCATATTTTATGCTCTTGCACTTGCAATACATATCAACAAGAGCACTTCCCACGAAGACATTATCCTTATGATCAGTCCTGATTATATAAGCATGAATCTGTTTCCCTTCTTCCAAAGCCAACAAACCCCCACAAGCAGTCAATACACTTCCAAATGTAAACTGATCCATAGCCAAGCCTTCCAATCTCATCTCTCTAAACAAATCAATAGCTTCTCTCTCCAAACCATTTTGCACGAGTCCTGTAATCATTGTTGTCCACGAAATGGAATCTTTGTCCTTCATACCACGAAACAACCTCCCTGACTCCTCAACCAATCCACATCTTAGAAGCCCTGTGATCATCGTATTATACAAAACAATATTCCTCTCAGGCAACCCATCAAAAACCCGCTTGGCATCATAAATCAACCCCAATTTTGCATACATATCTAACAAAGGACTGCCCACAAATACATATGAACCAAAACCAAATTTTAAAATATGCCCATGAATCTGTCTCCCCAAATCAATACACCGCTGACTTGAAGACATTATAAGCATCGTTGAAAATGTAATCCTATTTAAATTACCAAGCCCATCTTTCAACATCAAGTTATAGACCTTAACTGCTTCGTTAACAGAACCATGACTTGCATGCCCTGAAATAAGCAAATTCCAAGAAACCCCATCGTGAAATGGCATGCGATTAAACGCATTGTTCAGTTCGGAAAGATTGCCAGATTTAAAATAAGCAGAGAGAATAGTGTTCCACGAGAAAAGGTTTGGTTGGGCCATTTTGTCGAACAAGTGGCGTGCATACTTAATGTTGCCTACTTTGCCGTAACACTTGACGAGATTGTTCGAAAGAAATGTTTCTGGGTCCGCTAAGGTTTTGGTTATAAGGCAGTGGATTTTCCTGAGTTGCGATTCGTTTTTGTTTTCGCAGCAGAGTTTTAGCAAGGAAGCGTAGTGATTGGAAGGTGAAGACATGTGTCGTGTTGCGCTGGTTGGCGGGAACTGCTCTTTACTGTCACTGGGGTTGTTCTTTGTTGTCAGAAAACCAATAACAAAAACAAAACAATTACCAACGGAAAATTGTGTTCGTATGGGCTCCACTTCATGTACTTAAATGACTCTGACCCATGGGGCACCGTCCGATGGTCGTCACATCATATTTTGTATTTCGGTAGACTTTTTGATTATTAGATTTAGATGCTGCCTGGACTGAGATGTACCGTATCCTTGGCCTTGGCCCTGGACGCTGGACTAACGCAGTTGGTCCCTTAATTACCAAATAAAATATAAAAGAAGTTCTCTCGAAATAAAATATATATATAAAAGAAGTTATGAATGATAATATTACTACTTTTTGTTTATTAATGACTAATTATTACTCTCTAGACAGACAATCAAGGGTACGTTTGAATTTAATTTAATTTAGTTTCTTTTTTTTTTTTTTTGGGTTTTTCTTTTGGTGGGAGGGCTTACTCAATGATTGTGTACATGGATCAAGACATCAATCACATCATTTACAACCCCATTTGCTTTCACTCAAATGTCATCGAATATCAATTTTGATTTTGAGGGAAAAAAGAAAATAGAAACTATTTTTGGTCTAGAATATAAATGATTGCACATTATGTTAATAATGGAAAGAGATCAGATTCCGGGCTGTTAATCCGACTAACATTCTTTTTTCTCCATAAGCTTTTATTCCCTGTTCGTGACTGAGAATAAGATGAACCACACATAAAACTCACTGTTGACATGCATTTTATTTGCATCTCACTGTTGATATGCTTCTATCTTATGCACTACCAGATTCTTGAATTGATTGGTATGCCCTGGGACTAATTCCAATTAAAAAAATCCAGTCAAAAAGTATACACCTTTCCGTGCGTTCTTTTATCCCCTAGGGATTTCCATCACACAGAATATTGTGAGCTGTAAATATAGCCGGCCAAACTGGAGCAATCTTTGATTTTGGCACAAGTTCCAAGTTCAGGCCCTCTTCAGGATTCTTCTTGATACGAAGAGTTGGAAGAAGAGTCAAACAAAGAATCCCATGAACAACAATCCAAATTCGTCACATGTTATTATTCAAAGGGTGCGAGGCAGGCTCAGATAACAATTTTTGGCGCGATGGAACTAACAGGAAAAGGAATAGCATTACATTGGACATGGATGGTACATATAATTAGCAAATACAACTTCTAATTCTGAGCACAACAAGAACTGGAGGCTTCCACTTCTATTTTGTAATTATATCGGTATCAGATAAGACATGAGCTTGTCTACAAGTTTACAACCTATCTCATGAGATCTTGGAATATCAATCTATACATTCTTTGATCTGGACATGGGGCATGATCTAACTCGAGCTACTCTATTCCCATGAACGACATCACTTTTTCACACGTAACAGTTCAAACAAAAAAACAAGAAGGCTACCGCTGCCTCAAAATACCTGAGGATCCTCGAGGCTTAAAAGATGATCCCCAGCTTTGGTTATGAACTGATCCTCCCAAGTTCTTGTACCATCTCAGTAGCATCTCAATTAACAAATAGCGATGAAGTAGGAACGTGGTAATAGTTTCTGTTTAATTATTATCATTTTCAATAGAGGAACTCTCATGAGCTTTCCTGTCATCCTAAGCCAGTAATGCAAAGGTATATATGAGGCCGTAACTGTTTCGCTTGACATAAAACAAATAAAGAATTATCAAAGTTCAACTTTCATATGACCCGGTGGTGTAGACCCTGCAAACATTGTAGAGAACTCTGTATTAATCTCAAAAAACTTGGAAATGAAGAAACTAGAGAAATTAACAAGTCATACCATTTACATCTTGGCTGTCAGAGGGAGCACAAGTTCCATAAGTCATCTGGACGACATTGTGGAGCTCATCTTCCCAGACATTGGCTACCTGCCGTCAAATAGAACAAGTGAAAGGTAAATTCTATCACCCAGAAACCAAGGCAGACCACATGACTTGAGATTAAGGAGTGGAGTGAGGGTTCTGGAGCTCATCTTCACAATGATCTAAATGTGGATAGAAAGATACCTGAGATGGCTCCTTGAATCCTCCAGTCATTGGGGTCAACTGGGAGTTAATAGTTCTCCGAAGTATGTCAGAAGGGTTCCCCATGCCCGGAAGACCACCATGCATTAGTCCTGCTTGAGATTGATGTAATGGAGGATAAGCCACAGGCATATCAGGAGAAAACCCCAGGGTAGATGAAGGACCAGCTCGTGGTTGAAGCATCTGTTTAAGATAACATTCTTGAGACCTAAGATGGTGCAAGAATACTCGGAGGAAATTTGCATTACTGAAATGTTTTCCAAATCACTTACATCTTTTGCTAGCAGCTCTTCTATGTTGAAATCC
Organism: Clausena lansium; assembly: GCA_030449835.1. Taxonomy (NCBI): domain Eukaryota; kingdom Viridiplantae; phylum Streptophyta; class Magnoliopsida; order Sapindales; family Rutaceae; genus Clausena; species Clausena lansium. The sequence goes on from JASUUF010000195.1 coordinate 5,763,747, forward strand.
AGTCGCGGATTTACTGTTGCGAGTTTCATTGACAGAAACTGGAGAAAATAAAACAGGGAGTGATAGAGAAATCGGTCACACTCATTAACCATGAAAAGTTTCAGATAGCAGTATATTCTGCCAAGAAGTTAAATAATCATTTACAGTAGACTCAAAAGCAAGGGACTAATGAAATAAACCACAAGTTATTATACTGTTTTATTGACATAGACCACAAGTGCAATGCACGTGACCCATGCATCATCAAAATTTTTGAGGCAATATAAGTGTCCATGCTACATGGAAAACAAATTGGCACCACGCTGTATCATTTACGAGTAACAAGTGTGGAAAAAGGAAGGGAAAATTGGAATTTTCTCTCCATACCTCAACCTGCCGCTGCAGTGATTGGACATAGTTAATAATCTCATCCAGCATTACAGCCTTGCCGGTGACCTGCAAAAACCAATCAATTTAAATAATGTGAACTTCAATATAATACTGAATTCTGCTGAGAGTTTGTCTCATTGGACTCTCTAAATTATCAAATAACAAACCTTGCTACAACCAGGCACGAGATCTTGAAGAAACTTCATCCTTTCACTGATCTTTTCCCTTCTCACCTGTAGTCAAAATTAATGAATTACAATTTCTGCAGTAGACTATAAGCTTTTTTACCCAGACACTCACTCACAAAAATAGAAATACTAAAATGGAAAAGAAACAAGAAAGGGCTTCATGTAAAATCCTTACTCTTTCTGCAAGACTATGGCTATTTGTTGCCTGGCCTCTTCGAGCTCTGACATGAATATATTCTTCTTTTGGTGGATCTGAAGTTTGAGACCCCTGTTTTCCCTGTTTTCCGGCAGACTTATTTCCAGTTGAGGATGGGTTATGATCTCTCTTCTGTTGATTTTCAGTGTTGTCCTTTGCAGCTTCACCTGATGACTGGCCTCCCTTGGCTTGATCAAACTCAGTATCCTACCACCAAACCAAAAATAAAAATGTGAAAAAAACAGAGACAAGTTACCATTGAAAAGATATTTTAAAAAGAAGGATGGACAAAATGGTTTCTACCTGGCCATTCCTTTTTCTTTTCTTTAGAGATAGAACCTTGGCAGAAGGTTCCCCACGAGTGCCCTCCAACGGAGATGGCTCATCTTGACCACCACCTCCACTGAACTCAGCTTCATCAGAGTCACCACCAGACCCACCAACACCTTGTTTTGCTTCTCCATGAGAATTCACTAGACTCTCACCTTTTCTCTCATTCTTTAGCGCGCTCCCATCAGTAGCTCCATGTTCAACAGACAACATAGCATCTTTAGAAACTTCAGCCACATTCATCTCATTCTTCTGAGACTGACCACCAGACAGTGATTTCAACCCACTGCCCGCAAGCACTTCTTGTGGCCCTTGCATCATCCCCCCACCCCTAGAATAAAGGCCTGTTGGTTCAGGAGTGCCAAAAGTGTTCATCATATCACAAAAATTCCCACCACTAAAGGATGAATATCTGGCGGCTCGCTCTATGAATGCAGAATCAGCTGGGAACTGAGATAAGCTTTGCGGGAACATTCCAGGCGCATTTGGTAAGAAAATGCCTCCTTTTATCATTGAACTAGCTGGATTCCATCCCATATCAAGTGGTCTATCAATACCACTTCTCAAAGAGGCAGAACTTCCTTTTCTAATTCCTAAGGCATTCGAAGAGCTTGCATTGTTTTGGACACCAATATTACAACACCCCAAATTCTGCGAGTTGGTAGGATGGTCCCAAATGGTTTGGTTAAATGAATCCACCATTGGAGAAGAAGAACACGACGAACCAACTGCCAGTGGATTAGCAGTGGGAACCAAATTTAGAGCCGCATTTGCAAGATTGGCACCGCTAAATTGCCAGTCTGAAGACATATTAGGTGAATGATAGTCCATAGGATTATCATTCCTCTTTTCTAACACAAAGTTATCCTTGTCACTCGTATCCATCTCTACTTAACAAGAACAGCAAAAGTGGCCAACAATAGATGGCTTTCTCTCACAATTGTGCTTGAACAACCAGCAAGCAATCAATAGAAATTCACTAAAACAGAATTGGAACCTTTAAAACTGACAACCCCTAAAACGCCCTAGTGGCTAGATGAGATTAGCCCCAAGATCAAAGACACTTAAAGGAAGGATATGAAAAAGAAAAGCGTAACACAAAGTAAAAGGGGAAAAAAAAAACACTATCTAATTCCCAAATACATATCAAATTATCACTTCAAAAAGAAGTTTGAACCCAAAAGAACAGAAAGTCTGAAACTTACAATTTAAGAAACGTAACAGCAGTCCCAAAGATATTCCTTCGAAAGCCTCAATCCTCCCAGAAGGAATGAAACAAAGTAAGTGTCTGAGCTAACCAAGGACGCAAACCCACGTAGACCCACTACAGTAGAGTTAATGAGGTTATAGACCTAACAAAATAGTGCAACCATGTAGTAATAAAGATCACAGAACACAAATTAGAGCAGCTACTAAATAAAATTCAAAGAAGGGAAGTGTGAAAAAGTCTGAACAAGAAGCAGTCAATTAAGAAAGTAACATTGATTTCAGTACAATAAATAAGACCCTCTCCCATTCAAAACCCTAGTCAGAGTTACCAGAGACACAAAGAAAGAGAAAGAGGAAGAGAGAAAAAGCTAACTAAAAGTGGTGGCTAGAGAAAATATACTGACTTCAGATTCTGTGCTATACTTTTTGTGCTCTGCCTTCCATTCAAGCTAGCTTTTTTATCTCATAAAAATACAAACTTTATTCAATTTTGCCTCAAGAACCTCCTGTTTTCTTGCTCAACGACAACGGAACTGATGCGTCACACACACACACACAGATAAAGATTGAAACTTCAAAGAGAAAAACAAAAACAAAGAAATGGGTATTCGTGAGAGAGTGAAAGGGAAGAGTAATGGCAAAGGTCCTGCATTTATACCCACGCTTGCATAAAAAAGAGAGCTCTTTGATCATTAACCACCGCCACTGCTACTGTTTAAATTATATTATAAAGAGGTAAACAACTTTTCCTTTTTTTTTTTTTTCACTTTTAAAAACAACTTTAATTTAATTATAGTGTTTTAGTTTAATGAGTAATTTTCTAACCGATAATTATACCAGTTTGAGCTAGCATCTGACATTGCCAACTCTTGCAAGGGAGGAGGTCTTTTTTGTAGTTTATTTCACTGTCTTTGATTATTGTCTTGGAAACAGAGCGTTTAATGAGATCTTTAATGGGAGAGTTTGTTTGGTCAAGAACCCAAAATCTAGCTAGCTCATTTTCATACTTATAATTTAATTTTTGATCTATTAATAAAGATTCTAAGCATGAGACTTTTGTATCATTTTGAGGGAGAGTTGTATTTCTTTTATATCCAATTGTATGATAACTTGACTGTCTTATCTATCTTATTTGTTCTGTTAGTTTGTGAAAGATTGGAGAAAACGAAAACGAATACATTTATTGTGTACAACTTAAATTTTGTAACCATGTTCTTTTTTTCATTTTTTTTTCAGCTTCACAATTTTTTTTTTAACTTGCATTGTGCTATATATATTGTGTGTTAATCTTTTAGTATATCATTATTAAATCGATGCAAGATGGGCAGCTTGCTTTACTGGACGTTTAAAGGTTGATCTAATTTATTATTCAAGCAGAATTTCTCTGAGTTGTAAGAATTAGGTTCCTTTGACTTTTACCTAACACATGTAACTTTTAAATTCTTTTGCATCTTTAATTTTCTAGTATACTTACTTGAAATTGCTTTTGAAAAAAGGAAAAAAAAAAAAAGAAGAAAAAACAACTTATTGCATCAATTTTGGAATGAAATGTTATTCAATAAAAATTTTTAGAAGTACTGCATTAAATGGATAAAAGAAATGACTTAAAAATATTGATACATCATCACGTCAAGTGTAAATATAAGGGTATATGAGGCTTAAATATAAAATTAAGGAGAAAACTTAAGATTCAAGCTTTAGCTTGGAAAATGACTAACCCAAACAGTGATTCTGTCCACTACGAATTTTTTAAAACTGAGGAAAGCAAAATAGCTTCACACACTAAGATTTGAAAGAAATTTATGGGATTAACATAATCTATATTGTTCATTTCTTGTAGGTAAAAATTGAAGAACTTCATTTCAAACAAAAAAGAATTTTACTATAGGTGAATAGTTACTTATAAAAAACTAAATGTTAGAGAAATAACACAAATATAAATGTTAGAGAAGTAACACAAACATAGTTGTATGTCCAAATCCATCTTGTATTGATTATGGTTATTATATATTTTCACTATTAATGGTAAAAAATTACCAAAACACATATATTTTGTTCTTAAAAGTTAAAACCCACAACAATATTAACAAGAACACTCAATTAATATTGTTTTTGCAGTGGATTATCTCTTAAGGACAAAGAAAATATAATAGTTTAATTTCTTGTCGAAATAATAAAGGGACAACTTCTTTATCATTTTTTTAAATCTTGCTAGCTATATTGATTATTTGAATTTCAAAATTTTTACTTGGAAAATTTAATACCTTCCTTTTTTTTTTCTTTGTTTTTGGAAAGTGATACCTTCCTTCTTGATATTGCTATTATTTGTGTAAAATGTAACATGAAATCCAAAGTGAGCGCATACTGACATCAATGTTAGGCTTGCAAGACGTGACCAATTTATGTATTTGATTTTAGAACCAACCTTTAAATTTAATAGATTTTGCGTTAGCAATTCAATATATTCTTTTTCGTTTGCTTTAATTTTTTTATTTCAACCCCATTTAAATCAAACTTGTTCAAATTGATTACTTCAGTTCAAACTGGTCCGTTATGATAAATTAGATTGATTGAATTTGATCAGAAATCACCTTATTAATACATCACGTTGAATTTTTTTCTGAACATCAAAATGAATTGAATCCAATTTGAAATGTATATGCAATATGATTAAATATTAATAAACAATTTTTAATGAACTGGCAATGTAGTTGATAAAACAGTGTTGCCAAAAGTGATTGACAACAAGGTTCATATTGTTACGGGGACAAGAAGTTTTTTAGGTGGAAAATTTTCAAACTTAATTCGCAACTTTCTCAACAGGCTAACAATCAAGATTTTGTTTTAGAATCCATTTTGATTACCCTTTTAAGAGATTCTTTAATATTAACAATTTTTTTAGAACGGTAGTTGAAGATCAACATGGGCTTAATTACAGAATAAATCAGGAGACTTGCTTAGAAAAGGGTAATCAAATCTAGTGGCTATTATCATATCACTGATATTCTCAAAGTGTTGACTCGTCAAATTGGAGCTGCTCTTCAGCTCTGCTCTTCCTTTAAACAATGGCTTAATTAATTATGTAGGTCATCCATGAATAATAAAAAATCCAAAAGATAAAAAGAGTAGATTATAATTATAATTACTCTGTAAACTTGTTTTAATATTTTACCACTTTATATAATTGATGGACCGTCCCTTTTCTCTCTTTTTCTTATGTCATTATTAGTTGGCCTTGGGACTTGCAATCTCTAAGACCCAAGCTTTAGAATAATGGAATCTCTCTCTCACACTTTTTTTTTTTTTGTTTATAAAACCCTAATCTTTTACTTAGCCCTAAGCAATTTACTTAATTAAATATGCCCATGTTAGAGGTAAAAATCATTTGTGTTGATTGGGTTGGTTTTACAAGGTATGTTTGAGAAGAAAAACAAAAACAAAAACAAAAATTTAAATTAAGAAATCTTCTAGTGTACATTGTACAATAGTACAGGCCAAAGGAGAAAAAAAGCTAAACCCTAATAAAGAAACGGGCATGAGATTCCTCGATAATACTTTTTTCTCCAATAAGAAATTGAGTAAAGCCAAGAACCAGCCATTGGGTTGCTGCCAACTGTACTATTTCTATATAATAAATAAAAATATAAAACCATATTGCATATTAAAATGAAGGGTTGTTTCATGGCTGGCATGGCTTTTCTTTTTTTTTGTTTTTGGAAACCTAAAAGCAAGCAAGCAATAACCAAATCCTATACATTCAAAGCAACATGGGATGGGAGTTGGGGATTCGAGATCTCTTAAGCAGAGCTTTAGAATTCTTTAACTTGAATCAAAGACTGAGTATCATTGATCATTACTCTCTCTCTCTCTCTTTCTCTCTCTTTTTAATTCTTTCATGCTAATGAAGATGTTGTTTATAAAATAAATTGAAGTTTGAGCTTTAATCAATTAAGGGACGCACGTCTACAAGACTTTATATAAGATTATGCCATATTCACAACTACTGTACTTAATTACACTATTTAAAATATCGCATTAAATCTTGTGTTTTACTTAAAGCTTGTACTGGGTATTCTTAGAATAGCTTATAATACTCAAACGTACGACAATTAACAGCTATTAGGTTTAGGTATATTAATGTTCTTCCTCAGTTGTGCATTGAACATAAAGCCTTTTTTTATTGTTCATCTGTATCACACATTCACAGCTCATTGGTTTGACTAACTTGCCATGGACTCTCATTTTATCTTGAATCTACATGCTTTAAACTTTTAAGTCATAGATGTAACCTGAAAAATATACAAAGATCTTGAATATGAGGAGGGGATTAATGTCAGTAGGGTCTCTGCAGAAGGACATTAAAATTAAAATTTAATTGATTCTTCTTTAATAAAATTAAGAGTTTTATGAATTTCATGTAAACATCATTGCAACACAGCAATATGAGATGGAGGTTGAATGATAGTATTCAAAACTTTTGCAGGAGCTCCCTTTTGGGTTCACTTTTTTCACAGACCAAAAATTGCATAAGATTCATTCACCTTTTCTCAGTAGAAGAGATGCAACTTGAAAATGTGAGAAACTTTTCTCTACTTTTTCCCCCACCAATTTTTTTTTCTCCTGATCACTCAGTCATGTGAATCTATGAAATTTAATGTACGTAGCATGATGGGACCCCATGGGTTGGAGACTTGTGATATAAAAGAGTAGCTGATATTGTTCCAATTAAATTCTTACCAGGTTACGCAAGAAGCTCAATGATTAATTTGCATATATATTTTGGAGGGTAAATGCCAAAACACAAATTGATCAGTAGGATACATGTCCTAATTAGCTAATCTGGTTCCTATATATATATATATATGTTTCTTCATCGTGCTGTAAAGTTTATGCTTATGTTTTATAATATCCTCATTTACATAATATATAGTACATATAATAAAACCTTAGAAGCAAATGCAACGCAAATGTAACACCTAAATTAAGTTGTTGGGGGGGGGGGGGGTTAGAATCAAGGGCGGAGCCAAAATTATAAACATCATAATAAAATGATTTATGGGGTTAAAATTATAAATATCACTTTTACAAATATTGGTCACACCCCTGGTCAAAATCCACGTTACCTAGTGATCAGAAAGAGTTGTTGAGTTATATTCGTAGAGCTCTTTCACGAACAGTAAAATAAATTTGGAATATCTAAATTAAAGTAAAACCCTGCTGACTGAAATTCAAATCAAACAACGTCATATTGTCTAAGAGTGATGAGCTTTATGAAATGAGAAAACCAGCTCAATTGAATTGAATTGAATTGTAATTTAAACAGATTAAATTATGTGTAAAGTAACTTTATTTCTGTGTTGAGGTGTTTGAAAGAGCTCCATCTGGAAAATGAATGGATACACTAGAACAGCCATATGTCAAAAAACAAAAAATTTAAAATGACTATAACTTATAATCTACGTAAAAGAAAATGGGCAATGATATGGAGTAGACAAATGCTTTGCAAAATGAGTCATTGAATTGTCGTTGGATTTTATCAAGTATATTTCTCTAAAATACAAGTTTAAAAACAGATTCATTATTTATGATTTTTGGTCGCCATCCAATTGAAGAGACTTAACCTAACAAAATGGCTCACCAAGCTAAACTGCAGGCTTTTTCAGATTTTGTCACCATCACTAATTGTTGGACCTTTCTTAGTATTCATGAGACTGATTTTGATTCTACTAAAATTTTTATGTGTGCTCTTTTCTTACATTTTGAACATTATTTGCAATCTCGCTAAGAGAAGTGTAAGCTTTTCAGTTCATTTTGTGTTAAGTATACATGATTTACGTCATTGATTGGCATATGGATATTGTTTGGGATTAGGATCCCCTCTTAGTATTTTTTCATTCTAGTCTCTCATAGTATTTTAAATCTAGAAAAAAAAATGGCTTAATTATAAATATGTGACTTGATTATTCAATCTTAGTTACTTATTTCACACTAGGAGAGATTAGGATAGAAAATCCTAATCCGTTTGTTTGGATTGAAAATTTAATTAATATTTGTTAAATAAAGTTGGTATCATTTATTCAGTAATTATTGTTTAAAAAAAAGTCAAAAAAAAAAAAACTCGAAATTGGTCGAAATTAGCCCAAACATCAGCAACCGTATTTTCTCTTCTATAAATATGAGTCACATGCAACTAATTTAATGATGCATGGAAAATTTATCCACAAAACTATCTTAATCATTGACCGGAAACAAAATCATAAGTGATAATAGTTACCTTATGATGAGATGAAACCTAACAAATTTTGATTGAACAATGTATGTTCCCACTAAATCTAATGAAACAAAAAATTGACCTAACAATACACCAAATTTCGCAAAGTGTACCTAGGCACATAAAATTAGTTAAACATCCATTCCGAGTTTCAAGTGAAATGATCAATGATGGGTCTAGAAAGCTGAAAAAAGAAAAAAGAAAAAAGAGAAGAAAACCATTATCTTCTCCATTAATTTTTTGATGTTATTTTGTTAAAAAAAAAAAAACTACAAACCCATGTTGAGAAAAGTCCTTAAAATCTTTTGTACATGAAATGCAGTGTTATTGTTTTTAAGGTATGAGATAAATAGTGTTGTTTGAAAGCACGTTTTTCTCACTAATATCCTGCTCCAATAGTTGAGTGGATGAGAACAATGTCCAATTGGCTTCTATATTTAGGATTTATGAGCGTTGATGGTAGAGTTTTCTATGTTTTGGACATTCCAAAAACGGTTTTGAGATTGACACTTTTTTTTTTTTTTCCCCAAGGGCATTGTTTTTATAGTGACTTACAAGAAATTGCATACATGGGAAATTTTCAAAAGGGTAGATTGAAGATTTTAAAGTCCGTATCGTCTGTTTCTAGCTAGGGATAAATCCTTGGCTCAATTCCATGTGCCAAAAAGGGAGAGGAGTCTCTATGGCTACGTGTCTCAAAACCTTGAGTGGCTCACATGGCTAGAACCTAGCAGCAGAATTGGTGGATTTAATGTGTCATCACTGAAAATGATAACCACCAAAAAATTTTAAATATGGGTGTGGCTAAGTTACTAATCGAAAGGGTCCTATCCATAAAATTTCCATTAAAAATCCCATTTTATAATTGGTTCCATTACCTCAAGTATTCTAAAAGGTGCTGACAAAAATGAGAGATTGTAATCGAAAAATTAACAAATGAGGAATTTAAAAATTTTGGAATGGAAATTAATAAGTTATCAAAAATTAATTTTTTTTTTCCTAAAACTCTGGTTCAGGGAATAAACGGAGTCTCTTTATCACATGTGAAACTTTTATTACTAATTTTATTTCTATTGTTTTTAGAAAATTAAATTTAAGAAAGCATTCGAAAGAGATAAAATAGAAAAAAAAAATAAAGAAAAGAATATATGTTAAATTTTGTTCAGCAGGACCTACAAAATTTGTGGGAGGTTCTGTTTTTCTTTTAATGGAGTTTTGGGTGTTGATTTATTTCTTGCTAATGGTAAAAAAAGGGGGCTTTTAATGTATGTCAGCAATAAAGCCCCTACCCACGATAAACTGAAAATTTTGTTGGTTCCGAATTTTGATATAATCAAAATGTTCCTTTTTTTTTTTTTTTTATTAACCCAAGAGTGTTTGTTTGACAACTAAACTACACATGATTTATTTAGAATAACTATTAAGTTAATGTAAGTTATGTTGTTATATAACTTATTAAGTACAAATCTACCCCCGTAAGCAGTTGAAGTAATGAGCGCCGAAAGGAATCGAACTGTGAGGAGAAGTCTGTCTACTCACAAGCGGATTGAAAGAAGTATACACCTAAGTTAAGCAAGCAGTTAAACTATCTTTTTTAGAAAATTGAAAGGGAGACAAGAGGCACCCAGTAAAATGATAATAATAGTTCTCCATAGCAATATTTCTTAAAAATAATAATTGTTTAATTGAAAGGACGTGTACTTTATGGGCCCAGTTTTAAGGCCTACGGGTATTGGCAACCTTACCCATACAGTGGTCCAAACCCGGTCTCTGGTTTGGCAGCAAAAGGAAAGAAGATTCCTGTCAATATTATTGGTTGACGAGTGTAAGGCCTGTTTCGAATTGAATTGTTGTATCTTTCAATCTGAGATGGAATCATTAGTACAATTAACTAAACATCACACAAACTCTTAATCCACATTTTGGTTAACAAACAAACAAACAAACAAACAAACAATATGCTCTGGTGCTTCAAAATTAAACTGAAACACAAGAATTAGATCCATATGTTAGGTGCTTCTTGGAAGTTGCCAAATCTTAAAGCCCAACAAAGATAAATGGATGGTTTTTTCCAGGTCGTGTGTGTGATCCCAAGCCCATAGCATAGTCGACTCTCAAGTCTCAGCATCCAGAAGAGAAAGATAGAGTGCCTTTGGCAATTTGTATTGCACTTCACTATATTCATTGTGTAGGGCATGTTTGGCAGTCTTCATGGCACGGTGTTAGCACTTCTCAAAGTATTAAATTTCTGCATTAGGGTATATTATGTTAAGTTATAATGCAATATTTTATTTAGTATAATATAAACTGTATAATATAAAATAATATTATTTTATATTATGCAGTTTATATTATACTAAATAAAATTAAAATTTTAGAATTTTATTATTAATTTTTGAAATCAAGTATTAAATAACTATTTTTATATATTAATTATTACAATATAAAAATAATTTAATAATATACTATTATTGAATAATAAAATATTATGACATTATGTTATATTGTTAATAATATTATATTATATTATAATTTATTTCTATATATTAATTATTATAATATGGTATAATTTAATATTATATTGTAAAAATATAATACTATGTTATTATATAATGTCATATAAATTATATTATATTACAAAACAATATAATATTAAATATAAATTTATTTTTACTATCTTATATTATTATTATTAAAATTAAATTTATTATATAATAAAATTAAGTGAATAATATTTTAATGCAATACAGCTCAAACCTTATTCCCAAAGCATTTATTTTATACGTATTTCATTATCTTAGTCACCCTTTTAATGTAGTGTAATGCAATCAGAAATTCAGTATTTTAATATAATAAAATACAATATAATGCAAACTACCAAATGCACCCATAATAATAAGTGTAATTGAAACACTTTGAATCTTATGACCTAACATTTTTTTTGTATTTCTTTTGGGTTCATCTAATTAATTGGTCAACAACTTCATCAAATTTTGTTTCAAGTTTCGTGACGAGAAGGGCTGATATAGTGTGCGCCGTGGTGTGTTTCTATTGGGGTCCACAACACAGTTTTACCGATGAAAATTTGTCACGTGTCCCATCACGCAATCTCATATGAAGTGAAATTTTAATAAATGATGGAATTACATCCGACATCACATCAATTATATTTGATGTCATGTTACATGTATTTATGTGCAAATATGATGCTATAAATATAATCCTAATCTTATTCGCATGGCTGGCTCATGGCCTTGATCCCGTTCCGTTCCGTTCCATTGAATTTTTAGTTCAATACGATGAAAGTAACAATCTCCGATTTATATTGTAAAAACCAAGAATTGGGGGGAAAGTCAGGAGCCTTTCTCCTTAAATAATTAATGATACATTTTTATTCTATATGGTAACTTATTAAAAATATTTAGGTAATCTTTGTATCTTAAGAAGCAACATTTTATTAGTGATTTATGAGCCAAGCATTTAACGTTGTCTAGATGACAATTATTAAACCACTTAACATAACTGGGGCTTCACTAACAAAATCACTTGAATTAGATTTTTATTGAAAAAGTCGTCTTTTATTCATTTTTGTAGAATAAGATCTTATTTGATATTGAGATACTCAAATTTTTAAGTTATAACTATTGTAAAAAAAATTATAATTAAAAAATAAAAATTAATAATGTATTGTAAATGTGACTTTTAAAATAATATTATGGATTATTTATCATAAAAATTATGAGATCATGAACTTAACTTTTTTTTTTATTATACATTAACTTAACTTTTAAGCCATAACGATTAATATTTATTAAATACTGCAACGTTATAGCTTTAAACTATTGCTTTTCAATCTTAATACCAAACAAGATGTAATTTTTACAAAATCAATTCAAGGGTCAACCGAAACTATGTCGTTTTATTCGGAACCAGACGTTTTTGTGATTTTGTTTTGAATCTAATTTTGGCATAACGTTGGCGACTTTACGCCACAGAACTCAATAATTGCAACTACGTCTACGTATACTGCCGTGCTTTAACGTGCGCCAAACGTGACATTCCCAGTAAACAATCACCACTTGTCCTGACTCTGAAAACAACTACACCTGCGGCTCATTTTAGACGCAGCCAGGCCCAGTCAACTGAGCACGGGAACTCAACGGTATTATGAAATGAGAGGTCGTTAAAAGAGTTTTGCGAGTTATCTCTTGTCTGAATCTGTGATCACAACAGAACCCTTTGAAGATTTTTGCATAAGGTACTTGCTTCTAAATCCATCTTTTAATTTTTGTATCATAAAATTTAATTTTTTTTTTTTAAATTTAGTTAGCTTTAGCTCTACTAATATGTGTGCGTGTATATACATATATATACTTCTGCTCATTTTATGATCTGATGTTTAAGGGTTTTTAAGATTCGTGGTAGGTGCCATTGTTTAATATAGGAATTAACTTCTTGGCTAATTTAGTGGACTAAATGTGAATCAATAAATTGTCTAGAGTAAATTAGAATGTGACATGACTGGTAAACTTTTTTGCCCTTTTCTTTTTTGAACTTCAAAGCCTTGTACAGATTATTTGCCGATTTTAATGCTCATTGCTCTTAGTTTGGTAACCTTAAGAGATGATTTCTGAAGGACAATGCTGACTTTTTTTTCATGCTTGTTAAATAGTTAATGATTGATATGTAAGCACGAATGTTATACCCCACCTATTAGTGGTTGAGAAGTGATTTGTGAGCTATATTTAGTGAGGGGAGAATGATGATTGCTAATAGTGAATTGAATTGTGAATTCCATTTCGTTGAAATTTTGACTGCTGCTTAAGATATCTTGTGGAGTATAAACTGGATGCTGCAAATCAATATCCTTTGCTCTTTCTTGATACATGCCTATTTCTGTCAGTTTCAGTGCTCCCTCTCTTCTGCACTAGTTGTTTGAGTTCATATAAGAAATCTCAATGTTTTTCTATTTTTGTCATTTCCTAGGCTGCTCAACCAAAGAATTGATCAATGGGTATGAATGAACAAGCTGTTGATGGCACGAGCGTTGGAAATCCAGAGCCAGACAAAGGTTATTTACATGAAGTTACTTTATCAAGCGGAATTGACATGCAAGAGAAAGAGATAGAGTATACCATGACAGTTTTAACCAGAGTAGACTTGGACTTGGCATATTCATCTGAGAAGTTGGTACATTTGCATGTACTTCTGATGTATCTTTTGGCAAGGGAGGATGATGTTGAGACAATTGTCATGGAGAATAGCGATTTCTCAGCAACCTCATTTGAGAAGGCATTGGTATATGATCTTTTATCTGGTATTTTAGATTCTGAGTTGAGAGAGGTGGAAAGATTGTTGGATACTATCCATGTGGAGATTTTTGATGTCCATCATAAAATATCTTCATGTAGACATTTGAGAGAAGTATTTACTATAATGGAGAAGATGGAGAAGAAATTGTATGATTGTGAAGGATCATTAAAGGAGTCTCAAGAGCATGTTTCGGAGTTGAAGATGCAGTCTGCCAAGTTTCAGAGGGTACTGTCATATTTTATACACGGTAATTATATGTTAAAAGGTTGCATATATGAACCTGTTCCCCTGGTACAAAAAACAAAAGATGCATGATATTTAAGGTTTTGTTACTCTGATCATTCACGTTTCTGTTGTATGCTTGCCAACAGGTAACGATGATCAGGCTTTGGAATTTTCTTCTAATGGTCAAATATCAAACATTAATGGGAAATCGAAAATGAAGAATGCTGACCAACAAAGACAAATTTTGAGGATGCTGGAGAAGTCTCTTACAAGAGAGCTAGATTTGAAGAAGAAAATATCAGAGTTAAATCAAAATGAAGAGCAGCTGAAACTAAAGCTACACCATACAGAACAAGTTGCTTTTCGCATGGAAGAAGCAGCTGAAGTTGTTTGGGGAAGGTTTCTAGAGGCAGAAAATTCTGCAGAGGTGCTAATGGGAATTTCAAAAGAAATGCTAGGTAGATTCCAGATTGTACAATTTAATCCGAATGGTTCCCTACAACGAGAAGCTGAGTTAAAATCTAAACTAGGAGATTTCATTGAACAGCTGAAAGCCAAAGACATAGTGTTACAGAAACTTGAGAGCACCAAAAATTCTGAAGTATTAACTTTGAAGGAAAAAGTTAAATCACTCGAGGAACAGCTTAAAGAATCTGAGATCCGGGTGCAGAATGCTAATGCCTGCTTTGAAACTAGTCAAGAGCAGCTTAATGAAATGGAAAACTTCATCGAGTCGTTGAAAGAGAGCCTATATGGAGCAGAGAGTAGGGCTGAAAGTGCTGAAGAAAAGGTTACACAGTTAACAGATACAAATTTGGAACTAAGTGAAGAGATAAATTTTCTTAAAGGTAATAATGATAGTAACACGAAGAAGGTAGGCGTACTTGAGAATCAGTTGAGGGATTTGGAAATCCAGCTACAGCATGCAAAAGTATCTTCTGAAGCCAGTCAAGAGCAGCAAAACATGTTATATTCTGCAATTTGGGACATGGAAACTTTAATTGAAGATCTGAAATCAAAAGTTTCAAAAGCTGAAAGTAAAACTGAGAGTGTAGAAGAACAATGTATTGTACTATCTGAAGATAATTTTGAACTAAAGAAAGAACAAAGTTTTATGAGGGATAAGATTAAAATTTTGGAGTCATCATTGAATCGAGCTAACAATGAAAAAGCTGCAAGTGCAAAAGAAGTTAATCATAGGACCAAGCATATGATGGAAATGGTTATGCAACTAGCCACTCAGAGGGAGCTCATTCAGAAGCAGGTATTAACTTTGTTGCTTCTTTAATTAATCCATTTTAAATTCTATAATGTATATAATTGTTCGGTTCTGCCATCTGCTCATCAGAAAGTGCATGCAGCAATTGAGATTTTTCTGGATTTCTCAAGGATGTTAATTGTTTCATTGCATTTCATTCATTTCATAGTTTTGTGTACAATCTGTGTAATCATAATATATAATATATTACAGCACGTAACCAATTGGCAGCTATCATCACAACTGGTAGTTAGAGTTCTGATGACAACTCAGGAGATGCATAGCCTAGAGCCTTAACCTATTAAAGTAGTTTCTACCGTTTCACTTCAACGGCCTTGTTTTAAATTGTGGATTCTGAGCTTCGCTTTACATGTATAAAACAATATTGAATAGAACTTATTCCATGGGAGACCAATGCTTACCATTTTTTGGCCATCCTAACTACCTCCGTTTCCTGGCTTTTATTCTAAACAAAGAAATATATAGGTTTATACTTAACCACTTGATTACACTTATTATAGGCTAGGAACACTCATCTCAATATTTCAAACTTTGGTATGTTCTGTGCAGCTATACTCTTTGACTAGTGAGAACAAGTTATTGGTGGAGAAATTACAGTATACTGGAAAAAGTTCTTCTGCAACCATGTATAACACTGAAGATACTGATGACAAAGAGCTGCTGATTAATCCCACTAAAGATTTGGCTGGTGCTACAATGAAAGCCTCTGAGGATGCAGTTTCCTTAACTAAGAGTCTTCAGGCAGGTACTCATTTGAATATTAATCTTCTTTACAACTAGAGGGCTTGCATATCCTGAGTTTGTTAAGAAAGTGATACCAATGATGATGATAATACTGATTCTCATTATGTCTTACACAATCATAGGTTTATCTTTTCCAGGTCCTACTTGCATAAGCTTAATGGGTTTTGCTGTATAAATAATACACTGGGAACCTGTAGTTTGTTATTATCTGATGGTTTACATTTTTCAGTTTAATTTCTGCTGAATGCATTGAAATTACAGCAAAATGGTAGTGATTAGATATGAACTACACTGGGAACCTATGTATATATATACCATATATTATTTTCAGCTCAGTGTTTTGGGTAATTTGGTTTTGATGTTGGCTTCAAGTATGCTGTGCTTTTGCATCTTGTTTGCTAAACAAGCACTTTTTACTTGCGTTTACCAACCATCCTCACTTCATAGGTAGTTATTCCATTCCACAAAGCACCTGAATCCCAAACGTAGCTTCAGTGGTTCTTTGATCGATCATTGATCAATGTATTTTTTTCCATTTCCTCGCTGACGATATTAATTCTATATTAATTTCTAAACTATATCTTCCATTTCTTGCCCTGAATCAGGAGGATGAATTTCGTGAAGTCGCAAGCAATACTGAGGGCATGGTCCCAAACTCTGAGACCTTGAGAGTGCAAGATGCAGGGCATCGTACCCGAAAGCATGTGTTCATGGCAATTTTTGTGGCACTACTTTCAGTCTCAGCCATCTATTTATTGCACAAGAAACACTTCCTCTTAGATCATTTTTGATTGATGATTCATTGTCATGACCTTTTTCACTAGGATATGTGTTTGTCCAGTGTCCTCCTTTTTTACCTGTACCACGTTGTTTTCGTTGGGTTTGGGTTGCTTCCATTGTGTTAATTACTTTTGTAAATAATTGATTGTTGTTGTATTCGCCGTTGATTAAACGTGAATATTGTAAATTAAACTATTGTTGTATTTTAATTCGTTTCTATGAATATGAAATGATTGGATACGAAATCTGAACTGAATATCTTATTCTTATTTGTCCTTTTTTCTAAGTTGTATATATAAATCACACAAAGCCACTCGGCCAGGCCGAGTGGTTAGAGCAGCTCTCCTTGTACTGTTCAACCCCCATAAAATCATTGTGAGGCAATTTAATCTTTTTTTAGTTGTATTACAATTAAGTGGAGGTAGTTTTTTCTTTTCGCTAAATATAAGTAGAGTGGGTGTACATTGAATATTAGTGAGGATTAAAATCTGGACAGTATTTCATAAAAATTAATGTATATTAATTTAAATAATAGTTTGATTTATAAATATCAATTAAAGTCTTATACTATATGAGTTGTAATCTTGAACAATAGTCTCATATAATAAAAAATATATATATATAAATCACACAAAATTATTAAATAATTGAAAACTCTCTTAGACGACATCGTTTAATAATTCGTTGAGTGCACGTGGCACCAAAATAGAATTTCACAGATTTAAGTATTCAACCGTAAAATGAAATAAACCCTAATCATAATCGCCACGCTATAAGATCATCTCAAACTCAAACCAGGATGTTCTTGAGCCATATTTGTAGCCGACCCAGTGAATCGTCACTGTTGATTGTTTATATTGACAAATAGTTACAGGTGTTCGATTTAAATGAAAATGGATTTGATTATGCACCAAATAGCCCCTTGCTTCTTGAAGTTAACTAGTTGCAGGGAAAAATCGAGAGAAAAAGGGTATTTTAAAGGTGCTAAATTTACCCTCTGGCATCAGATTTCTTTATGTGTGATCAATTTAGTTTCTTTTTATCGCACCGTATCTTTTGTGCCAGAAAAAAATGATTTTTTCTTTTTTCTTTTTTTTTAGTTGAGTTAGAAGCAAAGAAAAAATGATGAAGAACATTTTATCTGAATCATTGATGTGGAATGATTTCATGTCACACTAGCCTTCAAAGTTCTCTGATTTTCTTTTGCTCAATAATAAAAATTTCTTCTTTTTTAAGGCGTTTGGTTGTTGATTGCACGTTTTACCCAGATTCAGTTTTTGATAAGTAAGCACCAAAATTCAGAGTCTGTTATAATGTACTTATTTTTCAGGCTACACGAGCGTGGTGCGATATAAAGTATAAATTGACCTGTCACTTTCAAATGACTGGTACAGTTAGAACTGGGATAAAACATGCCGCCAAATTGATTAAATTTCATTTACATTTCAGAGCATTACACAACATGAGAGGCAATGCATCTTTGTTTAAGAGTTTGATTGTTGTGAGAACTACGCAGTTGGTTATATGGACAAGGTTGTGCATCTATTTCCATGTGTGACTCAATGTGCTTTATTAGTTTGTTCATTTCAGGGCACGATAATGTTGATGTGAATTGGGTTTTATTTTGGTGGTTTGTTTTAAGTGAAATATATTTCGTTTGCTGTAAACTGATGAAATTTTGAGACTTTTGATGTGATAATTGAACTTGTTTTTTTGGGTGAAAAATTGTGCTTCCTTCATCTGAAATGTTGTTCCATACAGAGGATAATTGTTTGGTTTGATTGGAACTTTAGGATTTTTTGAATATTCTGGGTTTATAACAAAAGTGAATCAATTGACGCAGTTAAATCAACGCAAAAGGCCAAATTTCATCATTTTGGAAGCAATGAACTAAGAAATTTATTCATTTCCTATCATCTATTATATAAGTTACACATAGTAAGTTAACATTGATTGTAACAAGGAAGCAATAACCAACAGATGACAGTGGCAAAGGGGACTTGTAGCAGCGACGACATGAAGCGCAATGGACGGAGGCAGGCATACACAGCTTGCGATGGGAATTAGAACGATCACGAGAGGCAAATCTAGTGACAACGTGTAACAGCTTAAAATACCGACGGGAATTGGTCTGGACAGTGCGCGACGCCGGCGCTGTGCAAATGGAATGCGGCGTCGTTTGCACTTGGGTCTGGAGAGTGTGTGTTTGGCGCTGTTTGGCACTTTGGGTTTGTGAAGAATCATTGTGAATTTGTGTTTTGGTGAATATGGGATCTTGCATTACTGTTAGATTGTAGGTAAAAATAATAATAATAATAATAATAATGATGCGATGAAGTGACGAGAATACAATTGTGTAGAGATTATTGTTTGTGATTTTGTAAGCTAGGGGATAGAGCTTTTTTTAAAAACATTTTTTTTTTAAATTTTAACTTATAAATCGATGGGTTTGTCAATTCGGTGAAATCACACCCAATCGAAACCCTAGAAATTTGATTTAAGTATAGTACGAAGCAGTATAATCAAATGAGTGTACCCTTTATGTAATTCTTGTCTAATTGAAGGGTTTTTATTATTTATCTATGAAAATGGTTTCAGTCTTCAAGAAACTTATTGAAAGACTATTAGAACGGCATGTGGGATGGGAAAAATACATTTGTGAACTTCCCATATCCATGTTGGTATGAGTGTGACTCTGCTTCCGATGGCCAAATTGCCAACTTTGATCAAATAAAAACCTCATTACAAGTTGGTATTTTAAAAATTTACTTCTCTAGGGTACCAATAGATTTACACGACAGTCTTATTTTTATTTTTTGGTTAATTTTAGCGATTTGTTTCACATTGTTATTGCATCTGTATTCCATTCTATTGAATTAGTGTAGCTTACTGAATGGATTGGGGATACTAGCTCCGCACCAACTGCTTGAGATAGGCAAATTTTTTGTATCATTTGAAATTTGAACTGTCAGTGTGCAGCGGGCAAACCAGTTACTCAGATGATCTGCTGCTGATTATTCTACCTCCGTACGATATATCTTTCTGTCTGGACAAATTTTTACTGCCATTTTGATCCGTCAGCGTAACGCCTCCTTAATCGGGGAATTATATAGAGTTGAAGCTGAACATGTATAACAAGTGAAAAACATTTAAGGTTGCTTTTGTGTGATGCCATCAGGAGGAGGAACCGAGAAAACGGTCTCATCAAAAGTGGATAAGAACCAACAGAAAGTAGAAAAATGCAATCCTAAAGCTTATCCTATTACAGAGTGAAAAGAAGTAGCCAAATGGCTGTAACAGCCATAGTTATGACGTGACGCACAGCCCCTAATTCTGTTGATCTCCAGATGGCTATAATAGCCTGTTTCAGCTTGTCATCTCCATCAATAAAAAGTAGAACATACAAGCACATAACCAGAAGCACAACCCCCGCAAAGTCTTCGAGGGAAAATGAAGGGCGCTGTTGTATCCATGTTGGTTTTGGTAGCACTTGTGCAGATGATAGTGACTTCAGGAGAAGCTGTCACCTGTGGGCAAGTGGATGCCTCTTTGGCCTCCTGCATTCCCTATCTGATGGCGGGGGGAAACCCTACTGCTGCATGCTGTGATGGTATGAAGAATCTCGAGAGCATTACTCCAGCTACTGCCGACAGACTTCTCTCCCTCAGAAGTGTGGTGTTCAAATGAACATTCCTATCTCCAAGACCACAAACTGTGCCAAGTGAGTAACTAACCCACATAATGCATATTAATTAATTTGCTTGCATATATAAAGTTGTTTACTTAATTTAATTACTTGACAATCTTTGTTAACCTTTTTTCTTTCCTTCATTCACCAGCATTAACTGAGATGGATGCGAGACCAGGTGCCTGCAGAAATAAAGCTAAAGGCTTAGGAGCTTTGGTGTTGCCATTTCCTCGGCCTTAAATCACATTTTCATTACATGGCGTTATGTTGAATAATGGCCGTGATTAGAAGCAAGTTCTATTGGAATTAATTGAATTAATTCTTGAAGCGTCGAATGCTAGATTATTGTACCCAAAATATTTTGAACACTGTTAATAAAACTCGATAATAATTTCTGGCTCTCATTCAATTACTAATTAATTAGCTTTCAGAATCATGCTGTTCTGTGTATTGGCGAAGGACGTTAAATAATTGGATACAACTCAACCAGTGATTTCTCTAGCTCCGTCGTCAAAAACCAAAATTAAATAAGCAATATCACTAATATATATATATATATATATATATTGTTATTTAATATTGGTCTGTCTCAAAAACGATTGTGACTCACTGGCAGTGGCAGAACTAATGACAACTGCGAATTGACTAAATTTCACTAGCAGTGGCACACACCATCCCGTTAATTACGTGCAAAAGTCCATTTTTCTATTTTTCGGGTTGGAAAACTGCGCGCACAATGAGAGTGAAAAATAACAAGGGCTGAAATTGTCCTGAGAAATCTTATACATGGGATATCAATGGAGAAATTAGTAACGATGCTTATCTTTTAATAATCTTCAACCATATGTGCATTTATAATTAAGATTTAATTATTTATATTATCATCTAATTATTATCAATCACAACTTTCTGAAAAATAAGCACAAAACTTTGATTAGATCTAACATAAAATCTTTAGAAATAGCTCCGATGTGTAGTATAGATCATATTTAACTAAGATGACCCAAAAGAAAAAAGTGGGGACAACATCATAAAACCTTAACTCTTATCACAAAAAACATATAAAATTGATTATCACAATTCCGTTCGGTTGTGAAGCTTAAAAGCCACTATTATATATTTGTGATATCGAACTTCTAATAAAGAAATAATGTTTAGTGAATTCTTAATAATACTTATTTGGTAAATATGATATTTAGTCACGGTATCTTAAAATTTTCCTTAATAAAATTAGGCATGAGTGAAAAATTAAGGCCCTATTTGTAATTGAGGTTGAAACCCTAGAAGCTGTTTATTTCGTAATTTTTAACAAAAATAGTATTTGGCAAATTTTTTAAAAGCGGCTTATTTCAAAAATTTTTTTTCATTTTAACAGTAACTTTTAAAAGCGTGTAGGAAATTACTTTTTAAAACAACTTATTAAATAAGCCGTCACATTTTTTTAAAGCTTCTATTATAATCCTATTATTTTAACAAAAAAATAATTATGTCTTTTTTTTATATAAATCATAATATATAAACTATTAAATATCTTGTTACTGCTGCAACTACTATATATTTTTTCTAATATCAAAATTGATCCAGTAAGTTCAATTTTTTTGTATTTTACGCTTATTTTCTATCGTAAAAATCTATGAAACTTGCTTATGAATGTTATATATGTTACTTTTTATTTTATTCGGATGTATATATTAATATGAGTTTTTATCACATTTTATGTAATATAATATAAAGTTCTTTAGATTTCGTTTGATTGATTTTTTTCTCCTTGTGTAATTTTACGTATTTTAAAAAGAAAAAAAGACATGTT
Source organism: Clausena lansium (assembly GCA_030449835.1). Taxonomy (NCBI): domain Eukaryota; kingdom Viridiplantae; phylum Streptophyta; class Magnoliopsida; order Sapindales; family Rutaceae; genus Clausena; species Clausena lansium. The sequence goes on from JASUUF010000195.1 coordinate 5,786,149, forward strand.
TAAACAACTTTATTAAACTTACTTTAAAAATAAAAGACACTTTAAATTTATACCTACACTACAAGAAAATATAGCATATTTGATAGTTTAAAATTGTCAAATAAAGGAATATTTGACGATAAAAAAGTATCAAGTAGTCTTGTGTCAAATATTCTTATTTGACACTTATTAAAACTGTCAATTACCTTTGTCATTTAAAAACAATAAAAGGTTAATAACATAAAAAACTTTCAAATATATATGACAGTTAATAATGGTCATTTAAATATAAGTTGCTCAAAATTATCAATTACATATGACTAGTAAAAATGATCAAATATCATACTTTTTTTTTTTAACAACAAAAATGGTGCCCCTGACTTGGCTTGTACACAAGATATATCACATAAACTACATGTAACGAATCTCAAAATTTTCAACTCCATGCAACACAATATACGAGCAAACAAATCTGAAATTATTAACATAAAGTTATACATGTATCAACTTTAAATGTTTGAAATTATTCATTTATCTAAATTCAGTCTAAACTTAAAATTAAATCAGCACCAATCAATCATTTTCAACACCGACTAATAAAGTAAGCACCAGCATTCCTCTAATACAAATCAACCTGTAACTGTTTGTTGTGGTTCTCTTTGATTCTAGCCGACGAAGCGTCGGTGATCCGCTGCACTCCTTATTAGCCATTCTTAAGCAGTCACCTCAAAACAATCAAAATAATTATTAGCTAGATTTGAAATTAAGGTAGCTAAGGGTGATGAAAAAGGCTGGAAAAATGAAGTTCACATAGATATTGTCCAGAAAATTATGGCCAAGAAATTTGCTTTCAATGGTCAAGGTATTTGTATCATATTCACATTCAAAGATATATAGCTAAGGTCTCATATACACATTAAAAGACATAGCTAGGTAGCAATAGGCGGGCACTAAGATTTCAAATTTATGGGTCTCAAGCTTATTAAGGATCCAGGAAGCTTATATTATGAGTCATAAAAATGCAAAAAGACATTATAACACCAACACAAAACTAGATATGCAAGATGAATTTTTTAGAATAGATTAATTCGCATACCTCTAATATTTTTCAGATAGATCAATTCGACAATGTGCAGTTAACAAATAAATATAACCATAATTGATTACATTTGCACAATTTAAAACTTACTGTAGAACAGGGGCAAATTGAATTAAAAAATATTTAAAAAGGTCACACGGAATGAGAGTGAAAGCCAAAATTAGAATGGTTTACTGTCAAGTTCAATGCTTCTGGATCTTCAAGCTCTTCTTCCTTTCTCTCAAATCTTTAAGCACTTTTTCCATCTTTTTCCAATCCTCTGTATCATCATCATTGCTCACATGCTTGACCACATTTGATGTCCCTCTCAGTCGCTCAATTTCCAGTTCCAATGCTTGTATTATGAAATTCTAATTATCATAAATTATCAAAAATTTTAAAGCCATTTTATGATCTGTTTAAAGTTTTATGTACAACATTTAAAGATCAAAGACACTTAAGGAAAGTAAGATTTATCAAATGAGTAGAAGAAATAACCAAGAACTCTAACAAGAACAATTTCTGGAAACCAACAGTAGTTTCTATTAGAACTCAAGATGAATTACAACCTACTCAGCTGTTATAATAAACTTGGCAGCCGAGCAAGCTCCAAACAGCTTTTAATTGACTTTCAAGCTAACCACACTTCTATTTTCTTGCCATTGCCATAACCACATTTGAAGGAACAATTCCAAACCTAATTTTTAGTAAATTAAACAAAACTACTTAGGAATCGAAATTTGACACAAGGGATCAGATTGTACATTAGCAGGTCAAACCATAGCATTAATTATGACAACTTTGATGTTCCTTTGTCTTTGCAATCTGATAGAAACAATGTCATCCATTCACAAGCCTATACAAGGCTAGCCATTGGCAAGTAATTAGAAAATTACTTAAAGAGACATTTCATCAAACAAGTAATGTGCATTTAAATAGCAGAACACTCTAAAATCATTTCAACATGATATAAATCTCAAATCCGTATTACTATTATGAGACTCAAGTAATTTCAATTGAAAATATTACACATTCAATTATTACCTGAAATCAACGTCGCTTGGTGGAATCAAAGAGGAAGTGTTGTTCTCGATGTAATCAATGAGAGGAGCAACGCTATAACCTGCTTGAAGAGAATAATGAAAATAATATCTTAGGTTAAATAAACAAAAATTGACGAGAAGTGTACTAACCGAAGATAAAATAAATTGATTCTTTCGAAATTGAGAATCAAAACGAAAATTATTTGTGCCTCCTTTGTTTTTTGAATGGGAACAGAGATGAGACTTTAAATCAATTAAATCAAACCCTAAGTTGATTAAAAAAAATTAATTCAAGCATAACCCTAAAATATGTCAATATTAGAAAGGGAGAAATAAAAAAAATTATCAAAATTAACGGAAAAAAAAACACCTGAAATTCGAGAAGCAAATGAAGCTGAAATTCTTCGTGCGTTCTTCTTCGAGAGAGAATGGAGATGAAATTCGAAATTGAGTGATTGATAAAAAATGAAAGGTGATTATTCAAAAGAAAGTAACGAGAATGAGTTTGAATGTTCCTAAAAGAAATTAATCAGTTCAATGAATAGAACAGAATGAAAAAGGACAAAGGGTATAGTGAGAATTTTTTTTTCCTTAAGTCAATAAAAGGAAAAGGTAATTTTTTTTTTTACTTTTTTTTTAAACTTAAAACAACTGTAAAAAAATAATTTATCAAATAATAAATTATATTTTTAATTATCAACTTATTTTATTTATATAATAAAAATAACTTATTTCATCAGTTACAAGAATCTTAAATTCACCTTTTTAAGTATGAGCGTTTACGAAATTTAGCACAACTTTATACATATTTTTGGGGAAAGAAATCAAAAGCATATACTCTCATCATAAGTTGTGACATTGTACAGTCATAAGTGGAGAGATTATCCAACAATACGTAAAATTCCAACAATGGTCACAATGGTGAAGTACTGAAAAATTGACAGCATAGCATAGGTGCTGTACTTTCCTTTTCTACAAGTCTACAACCACACCACGTGTTGAAGATAAGATAGCATTTAATGTAAAAATCCCATGTAATTAAAATCCATGTATGTCAAGTTCTTGATAAACAGTCGAACAGCTTCACCTATATAATTCCTTTTCCAATATATTCCTAGTGCGTACATAAAAAAATATGGAGAAATCTTCGCTCAAGTTGGCTTTCATGGTCATCCTCGTGGTTTTTGCATACTGTAATTCTCTCCTATCCATCCATATATGTTTGTTCCAATTAACGTAATATGTGCTTGAGTATATATAATTTTAAAAAGGTGACATATATGCATACATGTTTAATACTGATTGAATTAATGCATGTTGAAAATGATATGCAGATTCAGATGAGATGGTAGCTGAAGGGAGGTTCCGTGTAATTACATTTCGATGCAAGGAGGCTTCAGACTGCAGCATCAGCGTTTGTGGAAAATGCAAAACTTGCATTTGCAAAGATACTTGGTGTGCGTGCAAAGAAGAAGAGTTCCCACCGGTCTCCGCCGTCGACGCCTTCTTGGGGCATCCATAAGCACCAGAAGCATGCCTAGATCTTATGAAGATGGTGTATTCAATTAATTAATTATAATAAAATTATGTTTAAATTTATCAATTATATAATATTTGAGATTTTAATATTTGAATTCTAATGTTATCATTCATTTATTGAATGATGAATGAAAAATTACTTATTATTATATTTTATCATTCAATAATTAATAGATGAATGTCAGATCATCAGTTGAGATTTAAATATTAAAATCACTGACCTTATTCTTTAACTCCCAGATATTTAACGCTGGCTCAAAATCTGCTCTTATGGAATATATCAACTAACGAATCCCCTTCATCAATATAATTTGGAGCATAATCACATCAATTCAATTCGTATGGCCTCAGGGAGCTTTATTATGTTCGACGTTTATCTCAATAAGAGATATGAGGTATGTGGCGAGTTAAGTATCTCCTGTAGTACTGTTATTGTAATATTCGCTTTTATGTCTCGTAATTGTCAAACACTCAAAGCCGCTGACTTTTTTAAAACGCCCTTTCGTCATTACTTTCCTCATGTTCTTTGAACACTATCATCACTGATGGATACTGGAATAAGGGATACTGTTATTTTAATTTAATTTGACATAAATTTTAAATACATTAAGAAATTGTTTTTGTATTACCAGAGTAAAATGAAAAATTTTATCATATAATAAATATATCTTCTAAGTTGACTGTAAATTATCAAAAAATGATTGAACGAATATTTAATCTCTTAATTGCCAGTACAATTTAGGGATGGTGCCATGGTGGTTAGTAAAGTACAAACGAGGAAGAGACAGGCGCGCACACAAGAGAAGTTGCTTCTCATAAAACTGTAATATTTAACCCTGATTAGAGCTTGTCTTTGATATTAAAGTGAAGACAAGAAAATGCATAATCATCATCTGTGACGACCAGGTTATCCAATGCTATCAACGACAGAATTAGGACATATTTGCGTAAGTTTCAAGATAATGCAGACGGATAGATTCTTGTCTTGCTGGAACACTCCTAGCAACCTCTGCTAATTGCATTCATAAGTTATAAATAGAGATTAAAGGTCGAACTTTTACCCTTTCAGGACATGTCCTCATTAGTTTTTTTTTTGGCTTATGGTACCCAATTTTGCCTATTTGCTTTCTGTTTCATTGACAAATATTTAACATTGTTTTATACTTTCTGCAGGACTTGTAGCTTTTAATTTTTATTTCATAGTTAATATTTTTCTTAGGGTGCATTATATTTGATGATTGCGTTTCGCATTGCTGCATATATAAGAGACCATCTTTTACAGATGCCGGGTTTGCTAAGGGGTTAGAAAATTTTCTTTCCCATACCTCTTCATTGCTTTTGAAACTGTTTTTCATTGACTGTCTTTGCTTAGTTTAAAGCTTGTAGTAAAAATATTTCTTAATCATAATGGGCATTGAACTCCAATGAAAACGTTGAGATGACACACGCGAGGTGGAGGGAGAGGTAAGAAAAATGAAATTAGTTTCTTTGATCAATTGAGTAAATAACTTTCTAATAGTGTTTTTGCTTGGTGATAGTTGATCTAATTAATAAAATCTTTTGAGGTGGTATAATTAATCTAAGATTCAAATCCCACTCACATGAGAGGAGGAAATAAATTAATTATATTAACATAAAAATATACTAAAAATAGTCTAATGCTTTACATTGTGCAAGTTTTGTGGACACAATACATTAGAGGAGAGGGCTGTGTTAACCCTGTTATACATAACTCTTTATAATCATAGTTTTAGGGGAAAAAAAAATTAAAAACAAAATCGCTCACATTAGTAAACCGCTTATCCCAAAAATTTAGGATATTAAGTTAAATTTAGATATAATGCTCATATAATGTGTGCTAACCTTTTTTTAAAGAATTTTGTGCTACATATATGTTCATAACATTGTACTACTAAATTTTAGGGAGATTGTCAATTTTCTCTCTACCGTTATCATTATATACCACTTACCCCATGCTGTTTTTATAATAGTCGATAACCCTCTGACGTTGTAAGTTTACAATATTACCTTTATATTTAAATTCACTTTTATTCATATTTATTATAAATTAAATAAATCATATGAATGGAAATTAAAATAAAAAGTTAAGTATTAAAAACAAAAAATATATGTTTTGATGTGAAAAAAATTAATAATAAAATATTTTTCTTAGAATTTTTTTATTTTATAAATATTTACTTATAATAAATATATAAGAAAAGAAAATATTTTTATTTAATGACTATCATTCACAACCTAATTTCATAAATCTTTATTTAATAATTAAGAATCACAATCTTGTAAAAGTATTATAAAGCTCAAATAAATATTGAATTCCTAAATTTAACGAGAGTAATAATTGTAATAATTTTAAAACTATAACACTATGGCCATCCAAATTTGAATCCCGGCAAGGTATAGGCTAAAGCCTAAAATTAAAAAAAATAAATAAAAAAAAATCTCAAATGAGGGGAAAAAAAAGTGGGCAATGGATACGATGTCTTTGTGTACATTTTTACTGACAAAACTTCTAATACATACAACAAAACTTCTAATACACACAACAATACAACATCTTTTGCAAATTCTTAGATCAGACATCATCCAAATCTTAAGAATATTATTTTCACTCGAACCACAGCGTCACCAAAATAAGGATCCACGGTGCTACTGGTCACTGCATCTTGATCATTGGCCTGAAGGAGCAGAGTAGATATAAATTTATTTTCTTGTAATCTCGCAACGGTAATCTTATGCAGATATCATACAAAAGAAGACGAGCATCCGTCAAATCAATGAGGATGAGGTAGTACTATTATCAATATATGATCAATTAGACCTCTAAACTGACAAGACAAAGTGAATGGTGAGTATTAAAATCATGACTAGATCATGATCTCATATTCATCGATCATTCAACATAATTCATCAGGGATCAGGCCCCTTTAATTCCTTAATTTGTCTATGCAGACCACATATAGAAAGCAGTGATCCGAAAGTGAATATGAAAAAGATCCACGGTACCCAGCTGAACTGGGTTGGTAGCAACGCCCACAACAAGACTGTGAATGAAAGGATGACACCGGTTAGGGCGACGAGACTAAAAACCCTACTTATAGTAGGAAATTTCTCGCTGAATATCACTCCATTGATAGCAAAGAAGAAAGCAACCATCAGAACCATTAAAAACAAAATAAACGAAAAGGGGTTCTGTCTAAATATGGTTGCCGGCTCAAGTTTCCCGTTGTTTGAAATATAAGAGATGCTTAGAAGTGCAAATAGAGCTGTAAAGGCCATGACAATTGTGAGTCTCACCCATTTAATTGTAAAGTTTATATCCAATAACTTGTCATCTTTGTTACTAGAGTCATCCCTCTGATCAGATTCTGAAGAATTTGCAGCCGATGTATCAGGGGTCTCAATTTCAGTAACCTCACTCACTCCTCTGTTGGTTTCATTAATAACAATTATCTCAACTTTCTGAACCATGAAGTCCTCGCCAGTGGACTCAAAAGACTGATCTGAAGAATTTTTTGAATCCTGTAAACATTTAACAAGATAAAAATTAATAGGCAACAAATACATGAATCAGTAAAATTGATACGCTAGTTGCTAGCAAGAAATTTCTTACCATAATAAGTAGGATTAAACGAGGCATTCACAGATCACAAGAAGTACGGTCTCGATTTATATATGGATGCGTATAGCGTTCTGTTACACTGTGTTAGCAAATGCATTAATATATGAAAAAAATGAAAGTATTGTTCGTGTAAAACCAAGCAAAAAGGGACATATGATTGGCTGAAGTTTGCTGTATAGGACAAAAATCCAACAATTTCCTTTCATTTGCCAAAGATTAAATTACTGCTACAGGAAATTGAAAAGATAGTCATTTTTCTTAGACATTAGAGAACATTGACCTCAAACTTTTCACAGCCTTAACGTGTGCTGCCGAATGGGATTGATCGACTGGACGAACTTGTACAAGACAAAATATCAATTTTCTTGCCACATTAAGATCTGTTGGCAGCAAAGAATTAACGGAATCATGAAGAAGCATACACAACTTTGATGAAGATCCATAGAGGAAAACTAATAAAGAAAGCTAATTCTAGGTTTCAGTTGACGAGGCTTGAGTGATATGAATCGATTTGGTCCATTGAAATTGCGATAGAATATGGCTTTCATGATATTGATTTGGAGTTCTTAATCACATTGAATGAAACAATCCTAGTTCATTGGAAATATCCACAAACATGTTTTTTGGGCAAAATTCTAGAAGCCAGACAGCATCTAAGCTGCAATATTTTGTTAGAAGGGAAAAATTACGTCTATAGGCATAATTTAAGCTTTTCCTCTCTGGAAAAGACGGCATAATTAGTTTTAATGTGATTCTTTATTCTTTATCAATCACTGAAGCTTCTGTCTTTCTTGTAACGGGAGAGCAGAAAATTAAAATGGAGGGAGCATTTAAGGGTTTCAGTGATTTTTGACAGTAAGCATGTAATTTGGCACACAGTTTTAATCAAAATTGTGCTTGTGGTCCACTCAGCCGCGTATATAACTCCATGAGCTGAAGCTAATTGAGTTTTAGTACAATTTTTGGAAACCTTTACAGTGTTTTTCAACTCTAGATTTTTTGCAGGAGACAGAGAGACAGGAGATTCATTATCATTATGAGGGGAGAGGCCCAATGCATCTTGGGGTTTATAGGCCTTTTCAAATTTAAAGCGAAGTAAAATTAATTATTATTATATTCCAAATTTTTTAGTAGACATATTAAACTATAAAAATAATACATTTTTTTTAAATTCCAAAAGCTATATTAAATGAAGCCTAAGTTATTATAATTTAGGAGAAGGGCAGGTTTTGATGGCAAGGGACAAAGGGAAAGAACGGTGCCAGAATTGGGCTAATAGGGGGACTGTCAAAGTTTTGAAGTTACGGAGCCAAAGTTTAAAAACTGTTCATACAACTTGGGATAAATGTAAAATATTTAACAATTAGGGGGACAAAATGTGAAATATTTAATATATTTGGCTCAAATTATAAATATGAAAAAAGGTATTTTAGGCCTGCAAATGCCTCGGCCCTACGGTCTTGAAAGATGCACTTATTTACATATTAATGAATAACAAATACTAACGACATGAAATTGAAGCAGCTGCTAGCTGTGTGAAGGTGATGGGGTGGCATTCTTCATTCAGCTGATACTTATTTACGTGTAACCTTAACAATAATGTCACGAATTTGTTATCAACGCTTCCTTGAATTCCTTTGTCTTTGCAGTCCACACAGATAAAGCAGTGAGCCAAATGTGAATCCAAAAAAGATCCATGGCGCCCAGCTGAATTCGGGCGGTAGTAATGCCCACAACAGGACTGTGAATGAAAGGATAACTCCTAAAAGAGCTACGAGACTAAAAGCTCTACTGATTGTTGGAAATTTCTCGCTGAATATCACTCCATTGATAGCAAAGAAGAAAGCAACCATCAGAAGCATTAGAAACACAACAAATGAAAAAAGATTCTGTCTAAATAAGGTTTCTGGCTGAATCTTCCCATTGTTAGTGATATAAGAGATGCTCAGAACTGCAAATAGAGCAGTAAATGCCATGACAATTGTGAGTCTAACCCATTTGATTGTAAATTTCATATCCAATAACTTCTCATTTTTGTCACTAGAGTCGTCCCTCTGAGAATTCAGATGCTTGCCTGGACTATTAGCAGCTGATGATGAATCAATTTCAGGAACCGTAGTACCGTTGATGATTTCATCGATAACTGTGATCTCAACTTTCTGATATGCTTTCTCGTCATCAGATGAGGCAAATGATTCCGAAAAATTTCCTGAATCCTGAAAAGAATAATTAATTAAACATTTATCTTGACTACATATGCTAGCTATAGTTTTGATCAATTATAATGACATAAAAGAAGTAATTAACAAGAAATTTCTCACCATATATATATATATAGATATAATTAAGAAGCTAGCATTCACAAAGATATATCTACAATCATGACGCAAGATATTGGACCATAGAGGTTTGTGTAAGCAAACGCATGCAGCATGTGAATATATATATATATATATATATATTGAAGCTACTGTGCGTACGTACATTACCAAGCAAGAGCGAACATTTAATAATCGGCTGTTTTTTTGCCATATAAGACAACTTCATTTGATTTGCCAAAGCTAATTAAAGGCTAGCTGTGCTCTCAAATGCCAACATAATCATCTCCTTCGACATTACAGGGAAATTTGAGTAACTAAAGCACAAAATTCCTCAGGCTTGATGCCTGGTGCCGAATGGCTTGATCGATTAATTAAAATGGACAAGACAAAAGTATCAATATTAGCCGCATTCAGGTGTCTTGGCAGCAAAGAAACAGACAATTACGGCTCCAACTAAACCTTGAATCATACATAAATTTTGATGAACATCCATAGATGAAGCAAAAGAAGCGAATATCCTATAAATTTCAGTACGGCAAGTAGACAAAGTTTACTGACTTGATTCGACTTTGGTGGAATAAAATGTTAAAAATAAGTTGAGGGTGTGGGAGATTGCTACTTCCCCCCACCCCGAAGAACTTGATTTGTACCACTTGTCTTTTATTATTTTTATAATATGTCATTATTCTTATAGTGCGTTTACTTTTTTCAAATCGAAATGGATATAAATCAAAATAGGACATAATTAGAATAAGTTGTTTACTTAAACTGCATGAATCGAAATCATAATAAGTTGTATTCACATTGATGTGTTTATTTTGTCTTGTAATCGGAATGAATTATTACAAGTTATTAAAATATCCTTAGTTATAATTATATATTTGTTCTCTAATAAAATAAAGAGTAAACATTTTTACTATAAATATTATTACCAAATAATTATTATTACCGTTATTATTATAATAATATAATATAATAATGACCATTGTTATTATTATTATAATAATAATTATTACTATTATAATTATTAGAGTACTTATTATTATTGTTGTTGTTGATATTACTATTGTTGTTGTTGATATTACTATTGTTTTAATTATATAATTTTGATAATAATTATTACTTAATTTAAATGGAATAAAAAAAAGGCATTTTGATTTTGTTTAAGAGTAAAAATGTCAATTTATTCTCTATTTTTATTCCTCTATTTTCATTCCCACATTTCTTATGGGAATGAGATCCTATTCCTCATCCCAAAATTATGGGCTCACCCAAAATCCATTCACATTTCTTTGTATTTTTAGTAAGTAAATACTATCAGTAAGGAAGACAATCATTCTCATTCCCTAATCCAAAAATTAAACATACTATTAATTCTTGTTTTTTTGAATTTTTTTTTCTTATATCTAAGAGGATCATTGGATTTCACCCATTCCCTAATAGTTGTCAATTATATTGAATGGATTGGGTTATTTTATCTTAAAATTTTAAGTCAAAAATTTAATAGCCCCACTCATGTCTAAAATACATGCATATATTATAAAATCATTAGTGATTGGCATAAAAAAATTAGTATAAAAATAGCATACCATCACTATAGGATAAAAAAAAAATTTCACTACAAGACAATTTTTGAAAAATTTTTTTTCCGTTTCCTATAGATTTTGTGCTAATTTTTATACCCTGTTCAATAAATACATCATCATTCTTATAAAGTACTTTAGATGGCATAAAGTAAGGAGAGTGACATTTATAAAAGTTATTTTTACCACGTTTAGGGCCAGTTTGATAATACTGTAGCTTTTAAAATAATTGCTGTTAGCTGTGCTGTAGAAATAATCAGCTATAAAGAGAATTAATTAAATATTTGGTAAATTTTGTTTTCAGAAATACTCTGAGTTTTTAAAGTAGTTATGGGTGTTTGGTAAATCTTACTGTTAAACTGCTGTAAAAAAATAAATGACTAAAATGAAAATAATGTAAGTGAAATTAATTACTTACACATAAAAATATTTACATGCAATATTTTTAATTGTGTATTATAATAATTTAATTAAAAATAAAATTTATACTATACTGATTTTATTTCTTCAATTGTTTATAATTAAAATTTATTGAAATATTGATTTTGTTTCCAATTTGAATAAGGATATTTTTTGGGTTTAAGTAATAATTATAAGGATATTTATGAAATTATATTAAAAGATAAAATTGATTCTCAAAATCAGAATCTACAAGCTACTCATTCCCTGCTTTTCAAAATCAGCTGTAGGTGGGACTGATTTTGAAAAAAGTGATTTTGAATATTTTTTACCAAACACTAAAATTAACTTTTAGATTCTTAAAATTACTTTTAAGTTTCTCAAAAACAATCTCAAACGGACCCTTAGTGCAGTTGTAGATTTGGTGCATTTCACTCTTAAAATAGAGTCACATAAAACGTAATCTGAAGTCCTGATTTTAACACGACATTTTAACTTAATTTAACTTCTAAATCATAATTCGTAACATAAATAATAATCCAATTTCTAGATTTTGCATTCCCATCTGTACATAAAGGCGCAAAGTAGGATACATGTTTTTCACTTCAGTTACGATCAAGAATAGCTCAAGTACAACATTTGAATTATTCAAAAAAATGGCTCCAATCAACGAGATGTATACCAAGTAGATTTATTTTAAAATGATTTTGTCAATCGCTCTCAGTGTCATCATGTCTTGTTCGTCCTCACATTCTCTTTTTATCACTATTTATCGCTCTATATCTGTCCATCCGTTTTTATATTTACATGAGAGCAATTCTCTTAGGTTCAGATATCTGTACATTTTAAAACACGAAATTGAGTTAGCAAACGCTGTCTTTTTAAAATGCAGAATTGCAGTACTAAGTTCAATTTCGCATTTTAAAACATGCAGACATGCCCTAAATATTTTCAGTAAATGATTTTATAACTAATTATATAATTGTTTTTCGCAGGGGAGATGCTGGAAGTTCAAGCCGCAGTGGTGATGCAAACACAATGCTCAAGTGATGCTGATTGCAATGGCGTCATAGATTACGGAGGAGTACCCGTGTAATGTACTGAAAATAGCTGCGGATGTGTGATCGGAGTTAAAACACAAACACATCTGATTATTTTAATAATAATGCTACATATCCCAAATTTTTTGTTCCAAATAACTATCCCAAATGATTTGTCACTCATTAATTAATTATAATTAATTCACTACCTAGAATACCCAAATGACCCCTTAGGGTACCCCAATCTATCTCGTATTACTTTCGTCATTAAGGTACCCTACTTGGGATATCTCAGATACACCAAAGGAGTTAAAGGGTATGTCGTATGTAAATGGGACGGTCAAATGATTTCTAAAATATCCTCCACGTGGCTGTCCTTATCGCCAAAAGATAATATTTGATTTGGCAAAATCAAATAGAGAATATATTGTCAATAAAGAAGGGGACAAACAGCTGTCCTTGGCTGCCACCCTTACAGTTGTCCAGACAACCCCTACAGGAATATTCAGCACTGCCCAGTCAGCGTACGCCACGTGTACCAAATGATAAAATTTGTCAATAATGGCTGCATTGTTCCCCATGCTCATTTCTAACTGCCCAAAAAGGTAAAAATGTGACGAAAGGATAATGAATATTCTGAAATTGACAGCAAAATCACCATTGGAAAATGTGCCACGTGGCAGGGTATCCCATCAGTATTATAAAAGAACAGTCAGGTTTATTCTTCCACATGATTTCATCATTACACACACATATCACAAAAGGATAATGCCCTTCTTCTTCTACCTCCTTCTCCATTTTTAGAGAGCTTACAAGCTCTTCACCTCCCAAAAGCTTGAATTGTTGACTTGAGCGTCGGAGTGTGGTCGCCGACCACCGCTGGCTCCATCTCTAACCTCATTTTCTTGGTTTTACAGGTCCAAGGCACCTCTCCAAATATTCCCCTTAAAATCTCAGCCTTCCTCCATTAATAACTACCTTTCATCCACTTACCTCCATTAAAAAGTTAAAACAGCCTACATTTAATAACTCAACGAGGTACTCCTTAACCCGAAAATAAATTTCATTATTTTTTGTGGGTTTTGCACCTTCACTTGGCTCACCCAAAATCCATTAAAAACACAACTAATTAATAAATGCCAAATTATTTAAGATAGGTATTTAAAGTAAAAAATTTGAGATGTGTATTTTAACTGGTAGTCAAGGAACATTGTTGGCCAAGAATTTTGAACCTGACGGGTTGATCGGCTTCGAATGTAAGGACGACAGTGGCTGCCGATTATTCAGGCGTAAAAGCGGCTATCCACCAAAATGTATTGGTAACTGATGTCAATGTTAATGGAATATGACTTCCTAATGTGTTTCCTTCATTTTATAAAATATTTCAATAAAATTTAATTCTTAGTAATTATACATATGCACAAGTCATGAGAAAAAAAAAAGCATTAACCTGTCACTTTTGGTGGAGCCAAATTTGAGGTTTAATTAGATAGAGACCGAAACATTAACTAATTATATCTATTATAGTTTTTTTAAAAAAAGGGAGAGCATTTAGTGAAAAAAAGCCTACCACCAAATTAAAGTTCTCACCGTATTTTATATGGGAGCATGTGTATTTTAAGGGTTGTTATCCTTTAAGTACTTTAAGAATTATAAAATATCAAATGATTATAAAAAATATTATTCCTTATTACTTTATTATTTTTCTATTAAAATCGTTAGTTGACTAGTAAAATATTAATTTTACACCTTATAGTGAAATACGTAAATAGAGGTATCAAATAATAGACAAAAAATTATTGTTATGCCTCAAAATTGTTAAATAATAATTTTAATTATAAATTTATGAATAACCCTGAATTTATTATAATTATAAAAATAGTGAATTGACAAATACCCCCAATATTTTTGTTAAAAATCGCACAATCTATTCTAAAAAAATTTTGAATATGGAAATTTTGATTCTGTAGATAAACTTTAAGTTTTTTTTTTCTTTTTAGAATAGTTCGTGTGTATTTTAAATAAAAATATGCACATGTATTTTTGTCAATTTGTTAATTTTATAGTTATAATAAATTCAGGGTTATTCATAAGTTAATGGTTAAAACTATTGTTTCAAAAATTGAAGGGATAACATAATTTTTTTAGTACTATTTGATATCTCTATTTGAGTATTTTACCATATATGATAAAATTGGTATTTTACTAGTCAGTTAAGTGGTCAACTAACGGTCCTAATAGAAAAATAGTAAAATAAAAAGTTTTACAAATATATTATATATAGTAGTAAAATGATAGAAAATAATACTTCTTGTATTAATTTGATATTTTACAATTTTTAAAGTACATCAATAATAATAACCCTTATTTTAATTACAACTTCCTATCTCTATAAAAAGTCTCAAAGTAGGATATATGCATGTTTTTCACTTCAGTTACCATCAAGTGTAGCTCAAGCACAACATTTGAAATGTTTCCAAAAATCGCTCCAATCAACATGTATACCGCGAGCATATTTATCTAAAATTTATTTTTTCAGTAGCTTTCATGGTCAATATCATATCTTGCTTGTCTTAAAATCCACTCCTCATTACTTTTTATCAATCTATTTTGTCTATCAATCTCCATATTTTATAAGAGAACAATTTTCAAGTGCACGATATCTATAGAGTTTGAAAATCACTCCAACTAAATGCCATCTAAACATAATTATTATAAAAAAGAAATAAGTGACCAAAACTTGACTAAATTTTGAGAGTTGGTGTTTTTTTCCTTTTGAAATAAAGATAAAGTAATGTTAAAGGATGAGAAAGATAAGAAAATTTTGCTATTCTCTTTATCTAGCCCACTCTCTCTTTTTATTTTTAACACAAATTCTCTTTAATTAAAAAAAATAAAAATTCACTTATTTTTCTCTCTCTTTAGTATTTTTTTAAAGATAAAATTCTAAAATAAATGAAATATAAATAAATTCTGGTTTCGGCATTTATTAGTAATTAAAGAAAAGTAGATATGCAATTGATCGGCAACATCCCCCCTCATTAAAACTATTAAAAGGAGGTCAAATATAAACACGGTGGAGATCAACCAATGTTTCTAGGTGCGTACTTTCACTATACAATCAACAAGAAGTTTATGGAGAAAATTTCTCTTAAGATGATTTTCTTGATCCTCGTCTCAATTGTTGCATTTGGTTATTTTTCCTCTTATCTTTATCTATATTACTTAATAATGATTTTGTTGGTATCGATCTAGTCATCATAGTGTTAGTTTTAATTACCAGGGAAATCCTTAGCAGTTAAAACAAAAGATGTTCCATGTTCCAGTGAAAAGGACTGCATCAAAAGCCGGCTTCGATTGTGGATATATGCCTGTTGCTTGTATTGATCATAAGTGTGGATGCGTAATTAGTCCAGAAACAACAACATCGCCTATGAATTTTGTTCGACCCTTTACCCTGTCGCACCGACATCAACTGTGAAAATTTTCGGTGCATTCCAACAATTCCAATAAGCGTGAGACCAAAATGTATTCGTAACAGATGTGAATGCCGTGATGGAATTTGATGTCATTCCATCATTATTTAATATTTAAATAAAATTTCTGCTTAATTATATATATGCTGATGATTCTTTTTTTTTTAAAGAAAAATAATTTATCTGTCCGACTGGGGGGACCCATTAGCGGAGCCATGACTTGGGTTTAGCGAGAGATCGAAATATTGGGCTAATTTCGAATTACTGTAAAAAATAAGTGAACTATTATGAAATAATTATAATTATGTGGATGTTCATCAATTATACTATTTATTTTCTCACTATTAACTTTTTAGGTTTCTATAACTTCCATGATCTCCCTAAATTAGGGATCATTATTTCTTGTATTATGATCTATTTTATTACTTCATAATTATTGTATCACTATAAAAGGAGGCATTTACTTCTTATTTATATATACAAGAGATTGAATAAAATTTCTCTTTATACAATTGTGTCTCTTATTTACTTTCTCTCTTTCTCTTGCTATATTGTTGTGCTCCTCAATGATAAATTTTATAACATGTTATCAGCACGAGTCTTTAGCCACAAAAGATCGATTTTTGTCCTCTTTAAAATAAGGTAATATCTCTCCTTTGATCTTACTCTTAAAAGTATGAATTGAACTATCTTGATTTTGTCTAAAATCATATTTATATTTATATATGCATTTTGATGATTTAGAATAATGCATCAAGGTATTCATACTTTTATTATCATTACTTATATTGTTATTGTTTGATATTTTTTACTCTAATATTCAATTGCTATTATATATTTTGTATTTTTGGAATTAAAAATTTCACCTTGAAGTGTGAATATTAAAATTCTTGGAGGTTGAATATTATAAACAATGAAAGTAAATTAAGAATGTATCCATGAAGGATTGCATTATATATATAATAAAAATCTTTTTTCGATATCTGTTCCTGAAGAACTAATATTAAAATTATGTTATTCACCAGTATCTTATTCATGAAGGATTATACGTCCCCGAAGGACTATACAAATATTATAAGTTCATGTATATATCATGTAAGACTATATAAATTTCCTTCTCCATATCTCCCAGAAGGAGTTACAAAATGAATATTACAAAACATATTGCTTCCTTGAAAAATTTGAAGGAAAAATAACATAATATATAGAAAAGTTCAAGAATTGAATTATCATGGTGATT
Organism: Clausena lansium; assembly: GCA_030449835.1. Lineage (NCBI taxonomy): Eukaryota > Viridiplantae > Streptophyta > Magnoliopsida > Sapindales > Rutaceae > Clausena > Clausena lansium. Next base: position 5,803,487 of record JASUUF010000195.1, read on the forward strand.
TATTTTATCTCCTTGAAGGAATGAAAATTGAATATCCAAATGGATAATTTGTTTCTTTGAAATAATTTAAAGGAAATAGACCATCAAAAGATCAAACAAAAGCTCATATATGATTTTCTTGTTTTTTTATATGTGTATGAGGAGAAAATCATCAAGAACAAATATAAAGAGAATATGTGATATGTGTAAATATTTTATCTCCTGCAGTGGCAAATTGAGATTATCAATATGTATATTAAAGCAATTGTTTCTCTTTATATATGAATAAAATATTAAGCTTTTGATGTAAATAATTGGTCTCATCTTTCTAGTGATAAATTTTCATCCCTTGAAGCGAATGTTTATTTGATAATTGTGGGATTAGTGCTAGACATGTCATGACTAAAGTTATCGACATTACATTGATCACCATTTAAGTATTAATGATTGCAATACATATATTGCACCGCCAGAAGTGGAACAAATTTAAAAATCAAAATAATTTGTGAGGAACTAGAAGTTCAATAAGTCTAGAGTTTTTTACATAGTTTGAAATGATGAATTTGCAATGGTAAATTTACAAATGAGGATAATATTATGTATCGAATTATAGAAAATTCACAATAATTTTAATCAAAGAGCCAGAAGATTCTCTTGATTATTAATTTTTGTTTAAATCAAGTGAAGATGAATTTATAGAAATAATGTATTATTTGTCACGATTCACCATTATTTATGCTTAAATATTTTGTAACATATTTTATGAAGAAGTTATCCCATCACGAGGGGGATGAAAGCTATACGTGATGGATAATTTGATTTTATTATGTATCACTTTATCTCATCTTAATATTGATGTAAATTAGTTTGAACTTGAAGTTCAAACAAATTATTGTACTATGTGCATTATTGATCAATTATTGGATGAATTTATTAATATATAAAGTGAAATTTCACAAATAGAATGTGATTGTGGTTTGATATATATGATGTTCTTGAAGAACGAAATGGTCATAGACAAATAAATATATGAATGCCTGAAGCATGTGATAGATCAATTGGTGCAAAAATTAAATTCCCGGAAAGTTGAAATGAAATAATTTGGTGCTTCTGAAGAGACCATATTTGTATGTATAGCAAAATATTATTTGATCTATATTAAATTATTAAATATATATTGTCCTTGGAGAGACATAGTGTACCAACTAGAAAATGAATCTCAAATACCCTTGAAGAGGTAAATGGTGAGAAATAAAGAGATTCAAATTGCCCTATAAAAGACATACGTGCACATTGAAAAAAAAAAAATAGATCTTTAGCCCTTGGAGAGGCATATGCATTAAAAGCTTCAAAAGATCTCAATTGGGCATAGATATTGAAAATGAAAAATATTTAATTAATATTGGTACTTGGTGCAAGAGAAAAAATTGAAATTGATATAATAATTTTGTTAATAAAATTTTCAGGATCCTGAATCACAAATGTGAAGATCATTAAATTATTTGATTGGCCAAATTTTCTTAAATATTAGGACTTGCAGTCCATACGTTATAGAACGTGAAATTAATTAGCAAAAATTTTGAAGAATTTTGGACTTGTAGTTCATATGCCTGAAGTCGTAAAATTTATGAATAAAATGTAAATTTGAACTATAGTATGTCAAAATGATGGTATCTCCAATTTATTTTATATATTTAAGCTTTTAAAAAGTGATGTTGATCCTGCAGATTGTTTCACCAAATTAATTTAGTTACAATAAATTATGAATGATATTTGAAGCACCCATGTCATTTTAAGGGGGAGCATATTTAACAGAGGGAGTCATTGATATAGAAGACTACATGCACTGTACTCTTTTTCCTTCACTAGGTTTTTGTCCCATTGGATTTTTCCTAGTAAGGTTTTAATGAGGCAGTTTGTACCTCCTTAAGAACAAATGAATAGTGTACTCTTTTTCCTATGGGGTTTTTACTAGTAAAGGTTTTAATAAGGCTTATTCTTTGTAAGATGAACATCCAAGGGGGAGTGTTATGAAATAATTATAATTATGTGGATGTTCATCAAGCATACTATTTATCTCCACACTATCAACCTTTTAGTTTTGTATAACTTCCATGATCTCCCTAAATTAGGGATCATTATTTCTTGTATTATGATCTATTTTATTACTTCATAATCATTGTATCACTATAAAAGGATGCTTTTGCTTCTTATTTATATACACAAAAGATTGAATAAAATTCTTCTTTAAACAATTGTGTCTCTTATTTACTTTCTTTCTTTCTCTTGCTATATTGTTGTGCTCCTTAATAATAAATTTTATAACACATGTAATTTGAATATTGGCAATTTAATAATAACCAAATATAATAATAAACCATTAGTAATAATTGTAATAATTTATGCTATTCAATCTAATTCAGTACTATTATCAATCCCGTTTAACGTATGATACAATCCTGTATTGAAAATACTAGCAATTTAATAATGCACCAAATATATAAACGAATGTTGTACTGTACATAAGAGCTAAAACAAGGCCTAGAGGGTGGTCACCTCAAAATCCTTTCTTACATTTGGGCCACAATTAACATTAGACTTCGGCCTCTCTAGCTCCACTTCCAAATGAGGGGCCCTGTCACCATTATTTTATTTGAGAATAATAAAATGTAATCTCCCATCAAAAAAATAAAATGTAATATAACTAGTGGATTCTTGCTAGGGATGACAAAAAAATCCCCAAATTCATCAGGATTTGGGGATCCCGAACTATTTGGGAAGATATTAGTTCGTGTTTTAGGACCGAATTTTAAAAGCGGGCGGAATTTAGGATTGAAAAAAATCTCAATTTATTATGCGGGACAGGATTGGGATCTAAGTCAAGATCCCGTAGAATCCCGTTTGTCCCATTTAATTTTTGAAAAAAATACTATATTAATAAAATTAAAAGTAAGTGAAATTAAACTAATGGTTAATGAATAGTGATTTAAATAGCATTAAAATAATAAACTCTAGGCTCAAGTAACAAACAAAAGCCCATTTGTTATATTATTTTTAGTTTAATTAAATAAATCTAAAACAAAAATATTAAACTAGAAACCTAAAAGTATTTTAACGTAAAACTAAAACATAGTAGCTTGTTAGTTGGAGTTGAAGAATGAAGACAAAAATCTTGAATGCTTTTGTTTTTGTTTTTGTTTTTGTTTTTTTTTTGAGAAGTTGGATGCTTTTGTTGATTATTATATGTTGGTTTAGTTTTGGATGCTTTACAATTAGTTAATTTACTTTTGGATGTTATTTTTGGTTTAATTGCACATTTTATGATTATAATTTCTACTGAGATGTTAATAATTCTATAGAATCATTGGATTAAAAACTTTTTTACTATTATGAAATTTATTGTATTTATTAAATGAGACATTTGGGACATTCGGGTCATTTGGTTCGGGACGGGATTTTGAGCAGTCCGGGATTAGTCCAATTTTTTCTCCCATTTAATTAATTGGGACGGAATTCGGTCCGCATTAAAATCTTGTTTTACTATTCAGGACGGGTCAAATCCCGAACCATTGCCATCTCTAATTCTTGCATTTAACAACAAAAATTATTTCCTATTTTGAAAGATTTCTGATATTGTAATCTGAGTTCTTGATTTTTTTTCCATTTTTTATTAAGAAGAAATTAATAATCTTGCTACAAATAATAACTATCCTTATCAATATATAAGCGCTTAAAGTTTTGATATGTTATTCACTTCAAATACTTTCAAGAGGAGCTCAAATACAATTATAAATATCAAATCTTACAACAATTATTCTCAGTTTGCGGCAATCAAAATGATGCTTATGAAGAAGATTAGCTATATCATAGTGATTTTGATGGTCACCCTCGTAATTTTTGTATCTCGTTAGTCTTTCTTTCGTTTTTTTATTTTCTCTCACACAGACTATATTTACTTGTCTAACTTTCTATATTTCAATTTAACAATTTGTATTGATGCTAACAGGGCAATTGCTTGAAGTTGAAGCCAGGGACGTGGTCTTGCAAGCAAAAACTCAAGCTACTTCAAATGATCATTGTGCACGTGACAGGGATTGCGTTGGCATAGTCTATTGTCTTCCTGAGCAGGGCACAGCTAAATGTATGGAAAACCATTGTCGTTGTAGTGGCGGCGGTGAATTCTAGAAAATCGAATGTCAGTTCATCAATAAACATGCAATTAAATTTTATCTTACGATCTAAAATCACCTTTGTTCCATTCTTTAAGTAGTTATTTTTATTGATACGATAGAAAATATTCATTAAATCATTTTCCCAACAAACCATTTCCAAGAATATCTTGCATGCCAATTTTCATTATTTTGCAGAACTCCAGAACGCAATAATAACAACATGATATCGAAAGTGTAGATGCTTGTTAGAACTATAAAACCATTTGGGGTGGTACGCACAAAAGGTCTTGGTTTGAATGATGTTCCTTATTCTCATACAAATCTTTTTTTTTTTTTTTTAAGCTTATTATAATTTTACTATTTTAAGAATTACGAAACAACAAAGAGCAGAAGCCCTATCTTTGCCATATTCAAGTGATCAAGATTCCAAAGATCTTGGATGCCCAAAGTCAGCCCCTCCTCGTTGCATCCACAATTTTTGTAGATGCAACTTACCTGCTATTGCTGAAGCCATCTTATCGCTGCTCATTGCAGAAACCGATGGTGATTGCACCACACTATGGCCTTGACTAGTATTGAAGTTGTGGGTCTGTAGATCAAAAATTACATTACTAAAATATTTGGTAAACACTAATTATTGAAGTTGATTGATCCATTATGATAAAAAAATCTATAATATTTTTATCGTTTTTGTCAAAATTATTATTTAAAAGTTATATTTATTATGCATTATTAATTTTTATTCCATACTGGGAAAAATCATCCACACCCTCAAGATTTACTTAAATGATCACACAGACCCTTTTAGTTTCATAAATGATCATACAGACCTCTTTTTTACTATTTTACCATTGATTACAACAACTCAATGTAATTGACTTTAAATAAACTTCTAGAATAAATATAAATATAAATATAAATTAAAATAATATAATATATAAAATAAAATTTATAAATTATTTTGAACATTAGAAATGTTATTTTTAATATTATTAATCTATCATATTCTTTTAATAATAATAAAATATATTTGACAGATTAATAATATTAAAAAAATTATACCTAACATTCACATAATTTATTAAATTTATATGATTTTATTTACAATATCATTTTTAATTATGTCTACAATAGTATAAATCTTAAAGTCAATTTTTGGATTAATAGATTTTAGTATTAATAGCTTAATAATAACTTTATTATTAAAAATAATAACATAATATTAAAAATAATTTTCATTATATACGTTATTTTATTAATTGTACTTATTGTACTATTTTATTTGTATCATATGATATATATTTATTATTTTTATCCTATTACTATATTTATATTTATTTGGGTTGTTATAATCAAAGGATATAATAGCTATTTACAAAATTAAGGGGGTTTGTGTGACTATTTATGAAACTAAGAGGTCTGTATGACCATTTAAGTAAATCTTGAGGGTGTGGGTGGCTTTTTCCCTTCCATACTTATAATTATTTTAATAGCTTAAAAACTACGTCACTTTAATACTAAATAAGCTTATGTCCCCAAATTGCGAAAGCAAAATTTGTAATCATAGACTATGCTTCTGCGGTTGTAATGCCTGAAATCTGACTTTGCAATTGAATAATTTATGATCTGTTGTTATGTAATAAGTTATGTTGTTACGTACTAGTAAGTTATCGTGAAATAAAATTTATCATGGAATAAATAATAATTATTAAACAACCTAATTAATGAAAATTGTAATAATATTAACGATCTAACTAATGAAAATTGTAATAATATTCCTCCCAACCAAGTTCTTTCTCAAGTTTTTTTTTTTTTTTTTTTGCCTATACTGAAACAACGAAAACATTTTTCTTCATTAATTGTCGCAATTTGAAAAATAATCATATTTGATCCTTTTTTTCAAGCTTTTCTCTGAGGTCTGGAGAAAGCTGCAATCAATAGGATTTTTCTAATCCTCTGTTTCCGAAAGGAAGAACGTGAAATACGTTATCATTTTCCATAAGAAGAATGCTTCGCTTAGCCTGACTCCCACTTCATCTAATATCATATGATATGTCAGGCTTTAAAGAACGACTCTCTATTGCTCGTAAAGACGATAAGCCTGCAGTAGCAGAATTTCATCACGTTGTCAAGTCAATTTCTGATGAGGTGGAAGTTAGTCTTTGTTGTAATTGCAGTATCTGTAAACGCTGGATATTGAAGACCTTATCTTCTCTTCTACGATATTCACTTCAAATTTTTGACGTACAATGATCGCTTAAATTTTTATTCATTCCATTCAATCCAAAATTTTGATGAGTACGTAATTATTGCATACCATTGATTATTATACTTGTCATATTTACGTGATTCCTAAATACCATACATACACAACATTATTTTTTTTTATGACACTATATATACATAACATTATAATCAGGCTTATAATGGGTCTAAATCATAGTAATTGATCGAGAAGGCATTTCAAGAGGATCAAGTAGAGAATTTCAAGATTAATTCATAGTGATTCGTTAGGATCATCATTGTTGAAGCTTAGGTGAAAGCTCCAAAAGTATATTTCGAAAGGCAAAATCGACTCTCTCAACACATGTGGGAGGACTTGAATACTTAACCTCAACAATAAGCCAACGGTTGGCAAAATTTGTTTCCAAGTTTGACCAAAGATGAATGTGATTTACCAATGGATTAAAGGAAAAGGGAAAAGCCACCCACACTCCAAAAGTTTGCTTAAATGATCATACAGGCACCCTTAGTTTCATAAATGGTCACACATATCTTTTTTTTACTATTATACCCTTTATTACAATAATCTAATAATTGACTTTAAATAAACTTCTACAATAAATATAAATATAAATTAAATTAGAATAAAATAATATATAAAATAAGATAAAAGTTATAAATTTTTTTGAATATTAGAAAATTTATTTTTAACATTATTAATTTGTCATATTCTTTTAATAATAAAAAAATATATTTGACATATTAATAATATTAAATAATTATACCTAACATTTGCATAATTTATAAAATTTATATTATTCTATTTACATTTTCTTTAATTATGTCTATATTAGTATAAATCTTAAAGTGAATTTTTGGATTAATAGATTTTAGTATTAATAAAATCCCTCGGGATAGACTAATAATAAGTTAATATTAAAAATAATTTTCATTATATACGTTATTTTATTAATTATGCTTATTGTAATATTTTATTCGTATCATATGATATTTATTTATTATTTTTATCTTATTATTATATTAATATTTATTTGGGCTGTTATAATCAAATGGTATAATAGTTATTTATGAAATTAACGGGATTTGTGTGACTATTTATGAAACTAAAGGGATCTGTGTGACTATTTATGAAACTAAAGGGATCTGTGTGATAATTTAAGCAAACTTTAAGAGTGTGGGTGGTTTTTTCTAAACTATGAAGCATTTTATCCTCATTAATGATTTCGTGCCCTGATAGGACAATACTGCTATTCTTAGCTTCAGTTTCCAATTTAGATAATGTTTGGAACTGTATTAGCTTTCTAAGGAATCAATTTTTTGACTCTCAAATAAATATTTAGTAAATAATTTAATAAAATATTTAGTAAATAATTGTTATAAAGCAATCACCTAACAAATAATTTGATAGATATATTTGGTAAATTAATCCTAGATATAAGTGTACTTGTGACATGTACTTGTGACATGATCACAATGTTTGTATTTTTATTTGATTAAAAAAAATCATATTTGTTGATCAATAAATAAAGAGAAATCATATCCTTACAAAGTTTTGTATCCTAAACAATAACGATTGGGATCTCAATAATTGACTCTCAACTTAGTTTCTAAAAATTACGTGGCATTCATTTATTGGATAATAAATTTCATAACTGATAAAATTAATATTTTACCATCTATTAAAAAAAATGCCACATCAGTTGGGACTCAACCATTGGACTCCTAGCATTACTCTATGCCAAATGAGGCGTTATGAAATTATCTCATTAGTCAAATAATCACTTATTTAACAATGTAATTATAACCCAAAAGTGGTATTAAATCTTATTTTACAAAAAACTGTTGGGATATAATCAGATTGTTAAATAAGGGATTATTTGACTTATTTGACAATCCAATGCAATCTCAAAACATACAAGCAGATTTAGCAACCCAATAACATCCCTCTCCTTTATTTGACAATCCAATGCAATCTCAAAACATACAAGCAGATTTAGCAACCCAATAATATCCCTCTCCTTTATTTGACAATCCAATGCAATCTCAAAACATATAAGCAGATTTAGCAACCCAATAACATCCCTCTCCTTTAAAATCCTGGAAATTATGAGCAAATGTAGAGAAAAATCAACAGTGCAAAATCTTTGTTTTCTGTGAAATTATCACAATCAAGAAAAAAAATGACCAAAGCTTCTATTAACATCGCATCCTTCATCATGCTCATATTGATTTTATCTTGTTAGTTTCTTTCTGTCACTCAATTTCATAGACAATTCATTTGACATGTTACATGCAATTACTCTCATTTGGTACGTAATTTTTTTTCCCGCAGTTTCTTTACTTTCAAGTATGCCAGGAGCAGAAGCTGAAGTATCCTTGCCATGTTCAAGTAACGATGAATGCACAGCAATAAAATGTCCGAAAGGCAATGCCGTTTGCATCGATCATCATTGTAGATGTAGCATACCCGCTGCTGCTTGATGATCATCAGGCCATCTTAGCCGAGAAGCGTTGTGGAATAGATGAAGACTGCAACACGATATGTCCCCCGCAATGCGTTATAAATAAATGTGATCATGCATATTGCCATTGCGGTTCTTGTCATAATGCTTGAAATCGGAGATCATAAATAGTTGCACATGTTATTAGGAGAAATAAATTCACCATTCGTTAAATATTTTATTTGTGTCATAATTTTGTTTATATATATATATATAAAACTCACTGGCAGGAAAGAGATTGGGTTGTGGTTAGACTAAATAAAGAAAAAAAGATATATTAATGAAAATAATTTGGTTGGTAAAGCTGGAAAGGTTATAAATATGTTTAAAAATCTTGACTGCGGGGATAATAATAAGTAGATTTTAGTGCCAAAATATCATTGATTCTCGCAGTCTCTGAAATGAGAAATGGTATGTTTACAATGTGGCATGTTATGTGTTATGTATTCATTGATATTGTGAAATAATAATAATATTAAAAGTCAGTTATTATTTTACACATGTGAATCATTGGTGACACATCATTTAGGATGCAATATATCCTAACATATCACTCTTAAAAATTTTATGTAATTATTTCACTTGAGGTTGTACCTAATAGTCTTTCATCACACATTTTTCGTGTTAAAATATCTAGAAATTCATGTATTTTCTATTGAAGGAACGCATGTATAAAAAATACTTCAAGAAGAATGATATACTTACAAAGTTACAATATGTTGTAAAACCCTAATTAGAAGCTTCATATGGGAAAAAGAAAATGATTATAGCAAGAATCTGAAGAAAATTCTATAATTGTACAAAAATCAAATTTGTATACGTTATGTTATTATTTTAAAAAAAAATTGCATGTAAAGTGTTACTTACATATTGGAAAATGAATTTTATAACTAGTACATTTAGTATTACACCATCCAATAGATTAATGTCATATCAATTCGATATAAATTGAGATTGAAAAGTTGAGATCCTTAACATTATTATTTAATTTCTTTACTTTACACAAACAAAATAAAGATTGAAGTTTTTTGCATGCATATACATTAAGACTCCATTTAGTATAGCTTTTCCAATAAAATTTATTCAAATAGAGTTTTTGTTAATAGAGATTTTACAAAAAAAGCTTTCATGAAAAAAAAAATTTAGTTGTTTGGTTGTTAATGAGAATTTTTATTAAAATTATAAAATTACTTTAATTGGCAAGTTTTTTAATGTTATATTATAAAAGAAATGAAATAAGATTATCGAATAAGTAAAAAATATTTAAAATATTTAAAAAAAATATTTTAACATATACTCCTAGAAGCTTAAAATTTGAACTTTTGTTAGGAGAGGTAAAATAACTTATTTAATCTTTAAAAGCTCTATTAAAAAAAAAAATCAAACAACAATAAAAAAATTTGAAAAAAGTTTATGAGATTAAATAAGTACTTATGATCATTTTTTCTTTCTCTCTCTACTTTTCATTCATCTCCTCTCCTCTCAGTTCTTCCAACCAAACACGAGTTAAATCCAATCTAATTTCTAAATCTGGTAAATTATTGTACGTTCCATTTGAGTTTCGATTGAGATTTATTGATGGGAGCGTAGTTCTTTCATAATAAAATATACAACACTGATCCCCTCAACTCTTTTCTCTGTATCCTTGTCACTGAAGAATTCCTTACATAGCTGCTCTAGAATTCTTTTATTGGGAGTGTACCCATAAGCATTGTACAGACCTGTAAGGCACGCTTGGCTTCATTGGCAGAATATCCATCAAATCAATATTTTTCAACACTTTCGTGAACCTACCATTGTTCTTACACCATAGACAGAATTCTGTGTGAACCTACCATTGTTCTTACACCATAGACAGAATTCTGTTCTGCTACTTAAATTTTGTGGAGCCTGATTTGGCATGGCCACCTGACACCAACATAAAATCTCTATGTTCTTTCTAACGTTGCTATGTATGCACTATTCGTGATATTGTAAATTAAGACCAACAGGCAAATTAGGCAAGCTTGAAAAAATTAATAAAATAAAATTAAGGCCGTTACTCTATATTTTTTTAAAGATTAGGTAACTGTTACCTAATTAAACCTTTGCCAGGACATTTCCTTGTTAATATTTTCCAGAGCTGATTATGGAAAAAGGTTTTCTATGGAAGGAAACGCGTAAATTTTGCTCCTTAAGAGAGTAACTTTAATTCAGTTAGAATCTCTAAATGGAAAAAATAAAAATGATGATAAAACTCTGACTAGAATACCTTAAGTGCAATAAAATAAACCATAAAGAAAATAAATAAGGCAGTAAATTTTTTAGCAAGGTGATTTCTGATAGAGATCAAAGCTAGACCCTCCATTTGAGGATCTAAAGTTCTTAAAAATCACTCTCCTTCACTCCTATAAAAGTCTACTTTTTACATTACCCGTTGCAGTGAAAATTGAAGCAGTTTTCACACAATATGGAGAATTCTTCGCTCCGAGCAGCCTTCTTTACCGTGTGGGTTTTATTAATTGTTGCTTCTTGTAAGTTTTTTCTATCTCGATTCTGCACTAATATGTGCCTAATTAATATTAAAATAAGAGAGTGAATAATGAAAATAATTTAATTTGCAGGTGCATCTTTCTCGACAGGCCTAACAGATGATGATGCCACTAACTAACCACATTGTTCTCGTGACATCGACTGCCAATTGAAATGTCCCAAAGGCGGCTTTTGTAACAAAAATGGCACATGTTATTGCATACCTCTGTATAGACCATCTATTGATTATGCCAGTATTGAGCTACACCGTTCTCGTGACATTGACTGCCAATTGAAATGTCGCAAAGGTGGTTTCTGCAACCAAAATGGCACCTGTTATTGCATACCCCCGCAAAAACGATACGTTGATGTTACGACTAATGAGCTACACTGCTCTCGAGACTTTGACTGCCAATTGAAATGTCCCAAAGGCGGCTTCTGCAACAAAATTGGTACCTGTTATTGCATACCCCCGCAAAAACCATCCATCGATGTTACCACTAATGAGCTACACTGCTCTCGAGACTTTGACTGCCAATTGAAATGTCCCAAAGGCGGCTTCTGCAACAAAAATGTTACCTGTTATTGCATACCCCCGCAAAAACCATCCATCGATGTTAACACCAGTGAGCTACATTGTTCTCGAGACATTGACTGCCTATTGAAATGTTCGAAAGGTCGCTTCTGCAATCGACACGACACCTGTTATTGCATACCCCCACAAAAACCATCAGTTAGTGATGCCATTAATGAACTGAATTAAGGGCTCTTGCGTGGATGTATGAGTATAACGCTTGATGGGAATTAAGTTTCCTAAATAAAGTAGACATTAGTCTTTGATTTAATTATTGAAAGTGATTGCCTTATGACTAAATTACATGTTAAAAAAGTTAAAGCCCAATAGTAATACTAAATATAATCTCAACAGTGTGAAAGAAACAAACGAATGAGATCGTATTAAAAAATGAGTTTTGCTGCGGTTATCTCTCTCAAATTCACTTTTGAAACCCCACTTTTGTTTTAATAATCACCCCCTGTAATTTACTAAAACTAAAATTTAGGTGGTTCTTACTTATTGTGCGTAATCTCCTTCACATTGCTTACGTTATTAACTTTTATTTTTTTTTCTCCCAAATATTTATCCCTTTCAAAAAAATGAAGGGTTATATCAATATAAACTTTTATTTTAAAATTTTGACACAAAATTTGAGTCAGTGATCTTATACAATTTAACTGTCAATATTAAAAATCAAAATAGCTCAAAATTCAAATTTCAAAGTAGGAGGGATGACAAATCATGTCTGGACTGCTCATGCTTTCACCAAGCTGGGCTTGGCCCAACAAGAGCTTGAACTTTTTGATTTGTCCCTAAAAGTTTTGGATTTCATGTCATGCAAATATTTTTCTTTCTTTTTTTTAATTTATAGTATTTATATTATTTTATAATATTCCCATAATTATAAGAAACTCCAACCCTCCATCTTATGGATAAAGAGAGAAAATAAAAATAACTTAACCAAAAAGTTGTTGTTATAGTTTATAAATTTTGTTTCATATCATTTATGATAAAAACTAAATATATGGCATTACTCTTAAACAAATAATAGTAAATATGAAAAAAAAAAGGATAGATATTAGTTGTATATAAAAATATAATGCACTTAAGATATTAAGTAAAGTATTCAACACACATATTTCAATTCCGGGAATGTGGCAGTTACTAGCAATAATATCCAGTATTCAGATTTATTGCCCATTGCTTTTAAAGCATTAATTAAAATCCGTTTTTAAAAATGTTTCTCCTCTTATTATATAAGATCTCGATTGTAACAAACACCCTTTACAGCTGACAGAGAAAAAAAATAAAATATGGAAAAGGCATCTTGTACTGGAGCCTTCTTGACCTTCTTTTCTATCATCGCTTCTTGTTAGTCTTTTTTTAACTCTTTTTTTTTATATGTATTTTCTCTTATATATATTACAACAGATTGAATTCATAACTAAAAATTACTATTGCCAGGTGAATCACTTGCTACAGATATAGGAGATGTTGCAGCAAGTCATCAGCAAAGATCAAAATGTCACGTAAACAATGACTGCTTAGGCAAATGTCCAGGTGGTGGCATCTGCGTGGATGACGGCGACTGTATCTGCTTACCGCAAGTAAGAAGATTAAAAAAATTTCCAAAACAGGGCGGGGAAGGACCAGCTGAACAGGCTGATCTTGACGCAATCTTGCCTTCGGCTTGTTGTTCGTACGATCGTGAGTGCACTAAGCGTTGTAAAGATCATAGAGGCAAATGTATAAATGGGGAGTGCATATGTGGGGGAGGTCCAAAACAGACTGTTCTTGAAGCAATCTTGCCTTCGGCTGCTTGTTCTCGTAAAAGTGATTGCACCAAGTTCTGCCCTCCCAAATGTGGATTGATTATATGTTATAAAGGAGCATGCTTATGTGAATGTTTTTAGTTATGGCCGGAGAAAGATGGCACTTACATCCTTAAATAATATTTTAATTAAGGCAAGCTTTTTCTTTCTTTTTAATATAATCAGAATTTTATTAATATTTTACGATCAGAGTTCTAGCTTCTAGTTAACTTTGCCATTGGCAGGATTTTTGGAATCCGCATCATATTGAAAAGTAACATTCTGGAAGTACAAACAAGCGTTGGTAATTTAATTTTTTTAATAATTGGCAATTTTTCAACAAATAATACGTTTTTTTAATGAAACTTTACTGGGTATATGCACCGCTGTTTGAGATGCCAGTCCCACTGGACGATTCTCTTGACGTAATTGTTTCCACTAATGGGCTGAATGGTTCTTCCATATGTACGGGGAGATTTTAGAGTATATTAGACGTATTATACCCATTTAATGCATGTATGTTATATGTGTAATTGTTTTAAAAAATCACAAAGTAATTAGTAGTTATATTTAAATAAATTACACATGGCATACATATATTGATTAGGTGTAGTATCTCTTATGTACTTTAGAATTTCTCCTTTATATAATAAGAAATTCTAGAATACAGAGGTAATTAATACATGTATGGCATGTGTAGTAGAATACACCAGTTGCATGCTGGTTCTTCAAAATAAATCTATATATAGCATAGTATCATTTACTTTTTACACGGATGACACGAATTCTCCGGTATGATTGATCTTGTGGCTGTGTCAAAATATAAAATCATATATTTATTAAATAAAATTTAAAAAATAACACATTTATTTAAAGTGAAGGAAATTCATAAGGAAGTCAAGAGGCCTTACCTTTTTCGGATTATGCAGCGAAATAAACAGGTATTGGATCACGTGGATGGTCGGAAAGAAATCACGAACGGAAATTCCTCAAATCACAGTATAAGTGCCTTTTATGAGTTGTTCTTGTTTGATCTTGATGAAGAAGAGAAGAAGATGAAGCTTCTCTATAGTTTTTGTTCACCCACACACACTGATTTTTTTTAATGAAAATTGAATGAACCCGTTGATCACAGCAACGATTTTTGGTGGTATATAAACGACGGTTGGGAACGGTTGAATTATATTCAACTTCCTACTATTAATCGTGCATGGTAACCCCTAAGTGGTTACTATATGCCGGTCAGGTCGGGTCGGCCTATCTTGGGCGCCCACCTGACTAACATCTCCCACTAGCACATGATGAGACGACATCGAAACAGCAGAGCAGTGAACAAAGAAACAATGAATAACCACATATCACCAATCATACAGGCAAATATACTGTGTGACCATAAACATATCCAAAAATCAATTCGAGGAGCCAAAGACATATCTCAATTGTTAACCTAGGCAAGAGATGTCTCAATTGCAATCATATGCTAGAGAACTCAACATATATTCATTGTATCCTAGATTTAATTTACTTTAATATTCAAGCATACTAAATCCCTCGGTATGCTAAAATTGCGCAATCTTTTTATGTATTCACAATTGTAATATCACCAAGATATTATGCAATTGGTCGACCAGTGAATCATATAAAAAAAATTAAATCTTCCTATCACACTCATGTCCATCAATCTAGAATAGTTGCGTTCCTAGTCATGTTTCATAGACCGAATCATGTCAAGGTCATAGATAACATGCTAAAGTAGTAGACACCAGTCTGAGATCTCAAAAAACATAGTTGATACGCATAGGGATACCGGAATTGACTTATAGAAAGTCATATGGAACTTACACAATGAGGAAGAAGGGAGATTCTCTCATTTTCCATTTTGGTCACTAAGCACGCGCGGTATGATACATGCGTTACAGTAAATCTTCCATTTCAGGGCGTATGTCTCATTAATCTAATTTACTGTACAGATCTTCGTCCAGTCGCTCTTCTACAGCGCCTGACTTGAGTTCTTAAAGTGAACGCTCTTTTTTAGCATCAAAATAAGATCTCACATTTGGCTTCAATCAGGTCTCTATGATGGTGGGGTGCATCATAGTCGGTCCACAAGAAATATTGTTTACGACCTCATCTTTACTCTAGTCAAGGCGACAAAATTTATAGAATATCTCTTTGTTCTTTGGCTCTTAGACAAACACATTGTCTCATTATTCTACTTGTCTCATCTCAGCTTGCTCCCAAAGTGATTGAAGCGACCCCTTGTGTAAGAAAGCCGGTCATGACCTAGCGACATACTCTCATATGTGCGTAATTAAACCTTTCTTAAATTGAATTGACATAAGAGAACTACCAATATCATTGCATTTAAAAAATAATTCATATAATAAAGATGTTCACAAAATTAAAAAAAACATCTTAACAATGAAAGATTACAATCTACGTAGCCCTAACGATCTAGCATGAGAGGCAAATACACTCCTCGTTACAACTTTCGTAAGTAGATCAACTATCATGCTATGTGTAGATATTTATTGTATGGCTACTTCCTTCTTCGACAAAATGTCTCTTATAAAATTGTATTTAGTCTCAATGTGTTTCGACTTGCTGTGGTATTTAGCGTCCTTAGAGCAAGAGATAGCAGCCTGATTGTCACAATAGACAGTTACTGGACTAGTGGCGCTAATATTAATCTTTAAGTCCTCCACAAATCTCTTAAGCCACACAGCTTCTTGCACTGCTGCAAAACATCCAATACATTCGGCTTCCATTATCGATAAAGTCGTGCATGTTTGTTTCTTGCTACTCCATGTAATTGCTCATTTGTTTAGTAAGAATGCATATCCTGAGGTCGATTTGTGCTCATCCAGTTCGCCACCCCAGTTGGCATCTGAATATCCAACAATTCGCAAACCACCTATTTGATAGCATAAAGAATAATCTGCAGTGCCTTTGAGATATGCTAGAATTTTCTTGACCGCACTCCAATGCTTCTGTCCAGGATGCGACTGGTATCTACTCACCAGCCTTACAGCATAACTGATATCAGGCCTTATACACATCATGGCATACATGAGACTTCCAATGGCATTTGCATAAGGAACTCTAGCGATTCTTTCCTTTTCTTGAGGAGTCTTAGGGCACATATCGAGACTAAGAGATTGTCTTTTGGCTATTAGGGTATCAATTGGCTTATAATCAGCCATATTGAATCTTTCAATGATCTTCTTAATGTAAGGCTCTTATGACAGTGCCAGAAGTTTCCTTGAACGATCCTTAAAAAATAGACTCCTAAGATATAAGCTGCTTCGCCCATATCTTTCATGTTAAAATTTGAGTATAGCCAATATTTAACAGTTTGGACAAATTCTTTACTGTTCACAGCCAACAGTATATCATCCACATACAAAGACAATATCGCAAAATCATCTTTAGACCTTTTAATGTACACACAATGGTCTTCCTCAACCATCCTGAAGCCATAAGAAGTTACAGCTTGATGAAATTTGAGGTTCCATTATCTAGAGGATTGTTTAAAGGCATAGATAGATCTTTTGAGCTTGCATACTTTGCGCTCTTGGCCTTTAACAACAAAACCTTGTGGTTATTCCATATAAATTTCTTCCTTTAGTTCTCCATTGAGAAATGCAGTTTTTTACATCTATTTGATGTAATTTAAGGTCTAGATGTGCAATGATAGCCAAGATTAATCGTATAGAAGCAAACCTCGAGACAGGAGAAAAGGTCTCTTCATACTCTACACCCTCCTGTTGGGTATAGCCTTTAACGACTAATCTTGCTTTATATCTCTCGATTGTCCCATTCACCTTACGCTTTATCCGGAGAACCCATTTGTTTCCTATAGCTTTACGGTTAGGCGGAAGATCAACCAAGTCTCAGACTTGATTGATTTTCATAGACTCCATCTTTTTCTCTATTGCTTTCATCCACAAATCCCTAGTGGACGATGTGAGAGCCTCATTATAAGTATTTAGCTCCTCACCATTGTGTAAAGTAATCATAAAAGCTTCTCCCTCAATCTTAAAACGACGACGAGGAATTGGCCTATGATTACTCTTTCGAGGTGATTCCCTAGCTAGAATCGAAGTGTCTGGTGTTTCACTCCCACTCAGAGTGGTAATTCCTAAAGGATCTGTACTAACACCGACATCGTCGTTAGAAGTGATAATCTCATTTGGATCTTCCAATTCATAGAATTGAAAATCCTTATCAACTTCTCTAATGTTAAGAAATTCATTTTTTAGAAAACTGACATCTGGTGATTCCAGTTCAGACACAGTTCCACTTGCTTGTTCACCAATGAACACATATTTTTTAGAGTGTTATAAGTATCTAATAAAGATACACTTTTTACCCCTAGCTCCCAATTTTCCAAACTTGTGAACAAGGTTGTGAACATAAGCCGCAGACCCCCATGGCCATAAGTGAGATAGATCAGGTTTCCTACCCGTCCATAACTCATATGGGGTGGAACTAACTGATTTTGAAGGAACTCGATTAAATACATAGGCAGCAGTTAACAAAGCATCTCCCTATTAGGATATTGGAAGATTTGCTTGCGCCATCATTGACCTAACAATTCCAACAAAGTTTTATTCCTTCTTTCCGCTACACCATTTTGTTGCGGAGTTTCAGGAATAGTCAGCTATCTTTTTATCACTTTCTCATTACATAGTTCCTTGAACTATTCTGAAAGATATTCATGTCGTCAGTTAGTTCTTAGAGCTTTAGCATTACTGTCTAGTTGATTCTCTACCATGTTCAAACATAATCTAAAGTAATCCAACGCTTCTGATTTATGAGAAATCAAATAAACATGACTGAAACGTGAATAATCATCAATGAATGTAATAAAATATGAGGCTCCATGTTTAGCCCTTACATTTATTGGACCACAGATGTCAGAGTGGATTAATTGTAATGGTTTTTCGGCTCTAATTCCTTTGCTAAATGGTTTTCTAGTTGTTTTTTCAGCTAGAAAATTTTCACATATCGGCAATTCAACCTTGGTGAGTGGGCCCAACATGCCCTCTCTCGCAAGTCTATGCATTCTTTTTTGCCTTATATGACCTAATCTAGCATGCCAAGTAATGGCATCTATCTCATTATTACTAAAAGAAGTAACATAAAAAAAATAACTATTATCATATTTTGAAGCATCAAGTATTGTATCCAATACAATAAAACCATTAATCAAATGCCCAGTTCCAATAAGGATTGAATTTAAAAAGATCTCTAAACAAACACCATGAAAATTTAAGTGATATCCTAATTCAAGAAGAACAGGAACAGAAATCAAGTTTCGTCGAATCTCTAGTGCATATAGGACATCGTGTAATAAAAAAATACGCCCACCACGCAAAGTCAACTTGTAGGTGCCTATTCCTTTTGCCTCAACTTTAGAGTTGTTGCCCACATATATCCATCTACTCCCCTAACTGATTCGACGATACTCTACAAATGCATCTCGATCACGAGTTATATGGTCTGTTGCTCCTGAGTCTACAGTTACACAGGACGAGATTCGGTTAGGAGTACAGAACTCGTAACTAAAGCATAATTTAACAAAGTGTAGTTGGGTCTCACCTTTTTCGGCTCAGTGCACTCACGAGCGAAGTGACCCAGCTTGCTACAATTGTAGCATCTTACCTTGGATTTGTCCCTTTTCTTGTTAGCACGCTTACCCCTTCGGCGCTTTTTAGCATTTGGCTTCTTCTGATCAGGATTAGATCCCTTACCCTTCTAGTTATACTTGTGGCCCCTCTTGCGCTTGAAGCCCGAAGCTTTGCGCGAACTTGACTAGGCCACAAAAACACTATCAGAAAGCTTAGCTGCCTCAAGACACTCTACTTCCAACTCTAGGTGATGCTCAATATCTTTAAAAGTTCTGATATTCTGATTGTGAGTCATATTCACCTTCATGTGTTCCCAGGTATTGGGTAAAGATCTTATCGCAGCTTGGACTTGCTGTTCATCAGTAAGGATATGTCCAGCATACTTAAGCTCACAAACCATGTTCAACATCTTCCTCAGATGCTGCCTCATAGTATGGTTTGGGCGCTTATGATAAGAGTCGAATTTGATTGCAAGCCTCCTGAGTTTAGTGGTTGAGGTACCACTAAACTTGTCTTTTAGAGCGAGCCACATCTCTTGAGCAGTCTCATACTTCTCATACTCGCACATGAGGCCATCTTACATGCTGCTCAACAATGTTATGCGAGCATTGCTATTCTTCTTTTTCCAGGCCTGATAGGCCTCAAGATCCCTCCTGTGTTGAGCAGTATTGCCTTGCTCAGGCTCAGCTGGGGTGTTGTTAAGGGCTTTTAGAGTCTCTTGCTCTTCAAGGATGTACTGAATTTTGCGGTGCCAAATATCGTAATTGTCACCATTCAGTTTCTCACCCTTGTTCAGCTCAGCCACAATATTTTTAGATGCAGAGGCCATCTCAACTATGATTAAACACAGAGACAATTAAAAAATAAAATCACTAAAGGCATAATTTATAATTACACACAAATAATTAATTTTTGCCGCAAACATAAACCAAAAAACATGGTGAACTAATAACGGGAATAGAATCAAAAGGTCGTCGAGGCTTCTAATCATCATGCAATTCCCTTTATTATACTCATCATTAATCCGATTTTAATGCACAAAATTATCAGTTCTAATCATGAATTTATCAAATTCAATTTGATTAGAACTCCCACTCAACGGAACAATTTATGAGATACCATAAATAAGTATATAGAGTTGAGCAACAACTAATGTAGAATTTTATTAATGAAGTCATAGCAACACATAGTTCAACCAACAAAATAAAAACATTCATAATCAACAAACAAATGAAATAACCTAACATGGTCAAATTAGTACATAAAATATTCTACATGTTTTTAAAAAATTCTTTGTTGCTCGAAACTCTTTCATTCAGCTTATACTCAAATGTGTCTTCATATAAGAACAACTGTTCCTTCTTGATGATCTTATTTATAGTTTTCTCATACCATAACTTCTGCCCTTTACCAAGGTGACTATCTTGTCTTTTATTTTGAAGGCTCGTGTGAATGCTAAGTATTGAGGTTCGCCTCATCTTTGAAACAAGACGACGCTCCTCCATTATCTCAATTTCACACCTCAGTGAATAATATTTGTTTAAGGGATTCTCAGTCTCCTTAAATGCATGAGCCTTGAAGACAAGCGTATGATCATCATTGGGTAAAGAATTTATGAGGACCTAATTATAATTATCCCAGCCTGCATACTCGGATTTTGATTTTTCATAACATATTTTGCTATAGACCTCGTCTAGTTCTTCTAAATTTATACACATAGAATGGTCTGGGTCTATCTTATAATCTTTCATTTTCTTCAAATGATAAATTATCAATTATCTGCATTATATCAACAGGTGCAACCCATGCTATATATGTCATTAATCCGTCTTCTTTAGTCCACAATTTTCTAACGAGAGGCATCTAGGACAACAGATATAATGTTCATGTTAGTGATTGTTAACAAACGACTAAATGCGAGATTAAATTTTAGCCAATTCCCATGAAAAAATATTTTAAGCTCTCATTAGAGCGAAATATTTATTAATATATAATGCTCATCTGTGAGACTGTATATGTTTGATCCAAAATTTTATTTCAAAAAATCAAGACATGGTTAAAAATAATTATTTTATATTAAAAAATAAGTAGAAAATTAAATTTCAGATAAAACGGCGCAAACTGCACCCAAATCGGAGTCCCAGATAGCAAAATATACAAAATTTACAAATCTGGACTCATATCCCACGCGCCATACGGTGCGCTACAGTGTACACACATGATCGCTACAGTGCATGCACATGATCTCTACAGTGCACGCATAGGATCGCTACAAGCGTCCCACATGCACAACTGGAGTGTGGGATCCACGCGCGGCCTTGCACTAATCCGGTGACGTCGGGTCTAGCACCATCCAACTCGTTTTTTCATTCTGAAGCCAACTGTGCCCTTGGATTTTCAAACGGAGGTCGGAATAATCTAGAATCGGCAAAAAAAACCGATTCCGGCACTGTTCACTATATTCTCCAAATTAGGGTTTCTAACCATTTTGTAACCCTAATCTGACTCGAATCGTATTTTGACCATAATTTTCTCATTTTAAGTCCGTTTTTAACAAATAATATATCTTTGAAAGCTCTCGAAAAGACCTTTCCAATGATATATTATAAATAATGTCAAGTTTGCTAGATCAAAAAATATGATCAAATGAAGTTACGGGTTCCATAAGTTCTTAGGGTTCATGCAATCTAAACCCTAGGCCAGTTTTAATTCTATCAATTCCAGAATATATCGACTCATATTAAGCATTCCAGAATACTTAAAACAACAGCCATCAAATTACATGTATCCCATAAGAAATTGAATAAAAATATTCATGCTTTTCATGAATTAAATCCAACCATTACATGAATGCAACACAAACAGGCTCTGATACCAATGAAGGAAATTCATAAGGAAGTCAAGAGGCCTTACCTTTTTTGGATTATGCAGTGGAATAAACAGGTATTGGATCACGTGGATGGTCGGAAAGAAATCACCAACGGAAATCTTCCTCAAATCACAGTATAAGTGCCTTTTATGAGTTGTTCTTGTTTGATCTTGATGAAGAAGAGAAGAAGATGAAGCTTCTCTATAGTTTTTGTTCACCCACACATACACTCTGATTTTTTTCTAATGAAAATTGAATGAACCCGTTCATCACAACAACGGTTTTTGGTGGTATATAAACGGCGGTTGGGAACGGTTGAATTATATTCAAATTCCTGCTATTAACCGTGCATGGTAACCCATGTGCGGGACGGGTCGGCCCATCTTGGGCGCCCCCCGTCCAACACAAACAAGATATATAAAAAAAAAAATCAAATCAAAAGAGATTATTGAATAATACTGGTCCACCTAGTCAGCCTGATATGCCCATTAACGCTTATGTTTAATTGTTTATGAGTTGTTCAATGAAGACAAGAGGCTTGGTCCCCTTTCAGAAAAAAAACTGGGGTGTTTTTTTTTTTTTTTTTCCAGCAATGGAACTTCTGTTTATCCCTTAAGTTTTAGTGGCTCCGGTCAAATTACAGGAAATTCTTCTGGGGTCTTCTGTATGGCAAAAGATGATGCAGATTCTGATAAGTTGCAAAATGGCTTGAACTGGGCATGTGGGCAAGGCCATGCTAACTATCAGGGCAGCCATGCATGTTATCTTCCTAACAACATCCAGAATCATGCTTCTTATGCTTATAATGATTATTATCAAAAGATGCGTAGTGTTGGTGAAACATTCAACGTCGATGGTACTACTATGTATGACGGCTACTAATGATCCTAGTGAGTTCCACTTTCTTTCATCATCATCTTTCAAGTTATTGCTTGGATAAACCTTTTTGTTTCAATCTTATTCCAGATTTGGATATTTTTAAAAGAAGACTTGCAAAGCATTCACCGCGCAATTATATGCAAAGCCCTCAAGCAGTTTTATTGTTTTGTGGGAAGAAAAAAAAAAGCATTTAGTATTCTACTGTTTAGCAAAGAACAATTTGATGATGGGGTTCATTTGATCCATCGTTGATAACTCTTAGTTTTGCTTCAGAAAGTTTTTCTTTCATCATTTTTACCATCTGAACAAAATTGAGTTTCTAGTTATAGTATGGATACGTATCTCATTAAACGTCAAAATAGAAGAGAAAGGTTTTGTGCTTCTCCCTGTAACAATTTTCTGATTGAAACTGCTGTTGGTAAATGCAGGATTAAACAAGTTACTTACCCCATTTATGACCAGAATCATATTTAGATACAATGCATGGCTACAATATTATTTCTGATTTTGCCGATACTACCAATAAATATATAGCCCTTGGATCTTATTGCCGTTTTCACCGTTTCTTGTACTGAGCAGTCCACATCTGCCTTTCATTTCATGTCCTTCCATTTATTTTTCTTATATTTTTTCTGATTTCGGTGTCATCAGTTACTTTCTTGCAGGTTACGGATCCTGTATATGTGTAGGAAGGTGAGAATTTGAATTTATTTACATTCAAACTGTCCGGAAATGGAAACCATAATTCTATTTATTTATCTATTTTGGGTAGCTCTAAACATTTAATATCTTGAAACAGCCTAATTCAAGCATGAGAGGGGGGTTCCGCCTCCTGTGCCGTCCGGACCTCTAAGCCCCTTCGGAGGGGCTATAAACCTGCCTGTTTCCAGAATTCATTTACTGATATGATCAGCAGCATTTGTGGCCCTAATCATGCCCTAATCATCTGACGGCATTGATTAGTTAAAGCAGCAATGGGTATTGCAATGAATGACGTCGTGTAAATGCTAAAGCTCAACAACAATTAACGATGCAGTGAAGTCATAGATAATGTACAAGCTTGAAAATAGTTTAATAGTGGGTGGTGTTCTTGTCTTCTTGATGTACTTTCTTTAATAATTACAAATTTTGCTATTTCTCAACAGGGTTTTCTTTTTTCATTTTTCTTTTCTCGAATTTGTCTTCGTCTTCATGTCCTCTATAGCATGTATTTTCGGTGTTATTCTAATGTATAATCCTGAATGTGGTAGTAATTAAGCCTCCAACGTTTGGGACATCCTAATGATCTGACTTTTTAGCCTATAAATGATGAAAATGTGTTTTAGCCTATAAAAATCATTTTCTTTGCTTATGCTTCCCTGGTCATTCTTTTATAATTCGTAATTCATGATTTCTATAGAATTCTGCCTTGTTTCTTTTAACAATTTTAAAGTTTGATACTTCTTGATGCACGATGTATTAATAGCTATATAGTTTAAAGCCTTTTCATAAGATTAAAGTAAATATATTAAATTTATATTATTTTGAATATTATGTAAAATAATAATTTTAATATCATTAATACATGAGATATTTTATTAATTGTAAAATCGATTTAACCTAAAAATTTACTTAAAATAGTTATAATACATCAAAAAATATTTTAAAAATAATATAATAATTTACATACTGTAAAAGTGTGTGGGGTGATTGTTGTGTTTTTGTGTGGTGCATGACTGCTTAGTTGATTAGGTTTTAGTTTTAGGTTCAAATAATTTTTTTTAATTCAATGTGTCAACCCGATCGGATTTTCGGATCGGATCATATTAAACTAGATTCGATCACGGTCCGATCTGATCGGATTGGCCAAAATCCCACCCGATCGTGTTGGAATCTTTATCTGCATCTGATTCGAACTTGAATTTTTCCAATCGGGTTGGATCGAGTTATTTTCCCACCCCTATTATAATGATCTTGATTTTGATTCATAATGATTATCGTTAAGAGGAATCTTAAATTAGGATCATAAAAATAAATGATTCTTATATACTACATGTATTATTTTTTCCTTAATATTTGTTCATACAAAGAAAAAATTATCAAAACCCCCATTTTATTTTTTTGAAATTAATCATTCTCCCTCATATTTTAAAACTCATGAAAATCCGAAGGGTGGGGCTATTTAAACCCATGATTTTCCTCTCCACACCCATTTTCTCAATAAACCCAAAATATAAACTTTAAAAAAATAATGTTTTACTCTATAAACCTCATAAAATTAAAAAATAACCCTGTATTATTTACAACTACCAGTAAGTCCGCAGCTAGTCTTCTTCTTCCCTTTGTTTTCTCTACTTCTTTCCTTTCCTCCTTATTACACAATGCTGAATGTGAATGGTTTAAATTTGAGATATTGAAGTGGGGTTTGACCAATTAAAGCAAGTCTTTGGAGATTAATTTCTTGAAAGAATGAGATTCAAGTAAAATCAATTTGGGGAAAAAAAATTACATTCCACAACCAGTAAAAGAGCTTGTATAATAGTTTCACTAAAAGTTCTAAATGATATAACAAAATTCTTTATTCTGAATTGATTTAGTCTTTAATTGTTTACCCATTTTCAAGAAGGATTAGAAAGTTATAGTTTATGCAGAATTTTTGTTCAATTTAAAAAAAAAGAAAAAAGTCCTTAAAGGTAATTTTGTTATAGGTTATTTTAATAATAAAAAATATTATAAATTAATTGGTGCAGAGAGTGTTTTTGTGGGTTCAAATAGCTCCATCCAAATCCGAATAATGATAAAAAAAATCTTTTACAATTTTACCCTCTTTCTAATCAAAGGGAATCAATGTGGTCATATCTATGAGACTCAATGAAAGAAATGAAGAAGGCTACTCTCATGTTTATTCATAGAAACGTTATACATATATATACACAATGATTGAGAAGATTTAATTTGCTACCCGTTGATAGCGGTTGTAATGGCTCGCTGATTGTTGCTTGCATGATTGGGGAATTATCATTGACTTGTCGTCTTTATTTCTTTGATTTTTCACTGGGAAATTAACACACTGATTTGTTTATTTTACAAATTAAATTATTGAGAAAATCTCTGTCTGTCGAGATTTCATTATTCCGAATAAACAAAATATCCGCATTTCATTTTTGCCTTATATAGGATTTCTCCTTTCTTATAAAAATATTCCCAAAACGATAAAGCATAATCAATAATTCCAATCTACCAATAACTTGAAAGAAATGGAGAAGGCTACTCTCAAGTTGGCTTTCTTGGCCACGTTATGCGTCGTTGCATTCTGTTGGTCTTTCTTAATTTTTCTCGCAATTGTTATTATTATTTTTCTGATACGAATTATGTTTCTATTGACGTATTTGTTGCAATAGTTATTGCTTAGTGAAACTGCATTTATTTGCAGATGAATCATTCTTCACAATGCCAATGGCTGAAGCTAAGGCAATGAGCCATGAAATTTCATGTTCAAATGATGGTGAGTGCACTCAGTTTTGTGATGATCTTGAAGGCAAATGTGTAAATGGCGATTGCATATACCGGGGAGGTCAAAAACAGACTTTTCTTGAAGCTATCTCACCTTCAGCTACTTGCGTTCGCGACAGTGATTGCATCACGTCCTGCCCTCCTGAGTGTGCAATAATTAGATGTAATGGAGGAGTATGCTTTTGTGGGTGTTAGATCTGAGAAAGATGCTACACTTATATCTTCTGATGATAAATAAAGGCCTCTTGTTGGCCATTCCTCATATAATATTGAATCAATTGGCATGATTCTGCGGTGATTTATGTTTGGACCCTTTTGTATTTGCTTATCCTAAGTTTTGTCAACTTGCCTTTATTCATCTTCTTACATTTTGATCGTTGATGTTATCACAGATTCACATAAAAACTAAGGTAAAATTCAAAGTAGGACTAGATGTACAAATAAAACAATCCTCGACTGTACAAATAAAATTTCAAGAAAATTTAAAAAATTTGGTTTTTGGGTTCTTTTACCACTATAAATCAAATTGTCAATTCAACATGATGTGTTTTCAATGTTAAAAATTCTATTATTTTATCCTTCAACAGGATATCAAATTTAAATAAAAATAATTCAATAACATATATATATATATATAAGGAGGAAAATTTAGAGAAAACAAATCTCATGCAATTTGTAAAAGGCTTAGGTATTTTGTTAGTAACACTATTTATGTTGTGACATGATTTTTTTTTTTTACCAATTTTGTAATTAGCACATAGGTCTTGTTTGGTATTATGTGATTGGACAACTGTAATTTTTAAACTACAACATTAAAGTGCTTGGTAAACACATATCGTTGTCGTTTAGAATTTAAGTCGATTTTATTCATCTTTTGTATGATGAAACCAAATTTTTGCTAGGAAATAAAATCCAAATTCAGAAAATTTCGAAAAACTTTTGTTCCCTGGAATAAAACAGTACTGATTTATTTTTTTCCGAAATAATCTAATTATGCCTGTCTGTCGAGATTTCATCCCACATATAACATCTGTCAAGATTTTATCCAAAATATAACATCTATTGAGATTTCATCCCAAATATAACATCCAAAATATCTATCTTATTTGAGTAAAAGTTGGCATAACAAAGTATTTCTTTATATTATTACCTTATACGGAACTCCTCATTTGTTATAAATAATGCCCAGTTGGCTAGTCGAGTCGCACAGTTAACAACGTTAACGCAAATTATACCACCAAATAATTAAGTTAAAGCATCAAGTTTGAAGCTATCAATCAGACTAGGGATGGCAATCAAACTCGGACTCGGCCCGGACCTTGATGAACCTAGAAAATCTGGGCTGGGTTTAACTCGTATCGGATTAAATTATATCCCAAATCCGAATGAAATTTAGCGAACCCGGATATATGCTGATTCAGGTTCGGTTTAGGTAAACGTGGAAATCTAAAACCGGGATCCGGATTTATTTAATATAAAAAAAAAACCTAGTTTTCACATTTCACAATCATAGTTCCTCTTCTCAGCCCCTCACTCTTTCTTCACTTAAGCCTTTCTCTTCTTCAAATCAAATGAATCACCGATGTCATCGTCTCACCACCTTCGCGAGCCTCGGCTGTGCTCATCTCATCATCATCATTAGCCGCTGTCTCTTCTTTACTGTCGCAACACAAGCTACGAGTTGTATACTTGAACGCCGCCTTCATTCGCGATCAAATACTTGAACGACATTTCCTATCTCAGTCTTTCACTCTCTCTTCACTTCAGCCTTTCTCTTCTTCAAATCATGTAAAAACTGTGAGTTACATGTGTTGAAATTAGATGAGAATAGTATTGATCAAGATGGTAAAGTAGCAAACAGGAAAAGATGGTGCATGGATGGAAATTCATTCAAGATGCATTTAGCTCAAAAACACCTAGAAGAAAGAAACAAAATAGAACTCACTGCAAAGAGTCTAGATAAGGTAGGATAGAAGCAAAAATGGTGCCATTTGTGTAATATTGGGTGCTCAAGTAAAGAATTGTTCTGGCTGCACTTAAATGCTAAAAGGCACAAGGCTTTACAAATGGCGAAATGCCTAAATGGAGATGCATTCAAGATGCATCTTGATGGTAAAAATACAAGGGCTGAGATCAAGAAACTTTGTATTTGATTTGGAATTAATTCATTTTTTGTTTAAACTTTAAATTGTAAATAGGCATTTTCTTTCATTCCAGAGGGTGAGATTTTAAGTGGTAGAATCGTAGAAACTTTATAGCTGCAATCCGAGTTTAAAACCCGTAATCCAAAAACCCAAATATTTTCTAGTTGAGCCCGGCTCGGACCCAGATAAGGAAAAATAGGGTTTAAACCTAGGTTCGGTGTAGAAAATTAATATCCGGGTCTGGAACTGGAAAGGCAGAACTCAAATCCAGACCCAAAAATTGCCATCCCTAAATCAAACTGAAAGAAATAGAGAAGACTACTCTCAAGTCCACTTTCTTGGTGATCACCTTATGCATTGTACCAGTATTGTGTTAGTCTTATTTTCTTAATTTCTCTCCCATTTATTTGTTTATGTATTTATTTATAATATTGACATATTAGTTACAATTACATAAAGTGGCTTGATGAAATTGCATTTTATTGTAGATGATTCGTTCTTAATAGTGCCAATGGCGGAGGCTATGGTAATGAGCAAAGAATTTACATGTTTATATGACAAAGAGTGCATGCAGTGTTGTGAAGATCATAAAGGCAAATGTGTAAACGGGGACTGTATATGTAGGGGAGGTCCAAAACAAACTATTCTTGACGCCATCTTACCTTCTGTTTGTACTCGCAGCAGTCAATGCATTAAATTCTGCCCTCCCAAATGTGGAATTGTTAGATGCAATAGAGAAGTATGCTTTTGTGAGTGTTAGTGCATGAGATCGAAAAATGGTACTAATATCTTTCAATAATAAATAAAGGCTTCTTGTACGCTTATTGTACTTCTATCTTTGAATTATAAGCCTTTATCTTTTCTTATGGAGTAATTTTTGGAATGGTGGGTTCTCTAAAATTGTCTTAATCTGTTGTGTTTTGAACAAAAATGAGATCCTAATCAATGCCAATAATTCTTGTGGTAATATTAACATGTTTTCAAAGACAAAGTACTGAACTGTATCTCCTCTTGCAAGCTTGACATTCTCAAAGAACCAAGCATTTCTCGACTCGAAAATCGACTTCGTCGTGGGATCATAAAACTTATAACCCCTGAATCTTTTAGAGTATTTAATAAAATAGCAACTCACCATCCTTGAGTCTAGTTTCTTCTCATTAGGTTTAAAAGGCCTTGCTTCAGTTGGACATCCCCAAACATGCAAGTGCTTTAGACTAAGCTTCTTGCCCGACCAAAGCTCGTAAAGGGTTTTAGAAGTTGCTTTGGTTAGAACTCTATTTAGGATTGTTTTCAATGGATTTTGGGTAAGCCGAGTGAAGGTGTAAAACCCACCAAAAGCAATGAAATTTATTTTTGGGTTAAAGGATACCTTGCTAAGTTGTTGAGTGTAGGCTTTGTTTGGCTTTCTAATGGAGGTAAGTGGTTGCAAGGTGTGTGTTAATGGAGGAAAGCTGAGATTTTAAGGGGAATATTTGGAGAGGTGCCATGGACCTGCAAAACCAAGAAAATGAGGTTAGAGAAGGAGCCGGTGGTGGCCGGCGACCACACTCCGACGCTCAAGTCAGCAACTCAAGCTTTTAGGGAGTGAGAGCTTGCAAGCTCTCTGAAAATGGAGAAGGAGGTAGAAGAAGAAGGGCCTCAGCCTTTTCATGATATGTGTGCGTGATGGTGAAATCTTGTGAAAGAAAAAACCTGGTTGTCCTTTTATAATGCTGATGGGGTACCCCACCACGTGACACGTTTCTTAATAGTGATTTTGCTGTCAATGTTAGAATATTCCTTTTTCTTTTGTCACCTTTTACCTTTTTGGGCCGTTAGAAATGAGCATGGAGAATAGTACAGCCGTTATTGATAGATTTTGTCATTTGGTACACATGGCATACGCTGGCTGGGCAATGCTTAATATTCCTGTAGAGGTTGTCTGGACAGTTTTAAGGGCAGCAGCCAAGGACAGCTGTTTGTCCCTTCTTTATTGACAAGATATCTTCTATTTGATTATGCCAAATCAAATATTATCTTTTGGCAATGAGGATAGCCACGTGGAGGATATTTTGAAGATTATTTGACCGTTTCATTTACATACGGCATACCTCTTAATTCCTTTGGTGTGTCTGGAATATCTCAAGTAGGGTCTCATTAGGTACCCTCGTTGTCGAAAGTAACAAGAGATAGATTGGGGTACCCTGAGGGGTCATTGAGGTATCCTAGGTACCTTTGACAATCAGAATCACTTAGGACAAATAGGGTACCCCGGGCATCCCAAGCACCCCAGTTTCCCATTTTAAGTGAAAATCTTCTAAGTGGACACGTGGTGATCTATCATTACTTTTTATATTTCTTCCCCAAATAAGGATATATGCTGTAGTCTTAAGTGCTTCACCCTAAAGTGATTCTGGTAAAGTAGAATGATAAATCATACTCCTTACTATGTCCTTAAGCGTCCTATTTCGTCTTGTAGTAGCACCATTCATAGTGGGCGAATTTGACATAGTGTATTGTGGGTCAATACCGCATTCCTCTAAGAAAAATATAGAAAAATTGATCAGTGCGCAAGAGATTCGTGTTGTACTCGTGTTGTTAATTTTATGTAATAGATGTCAGTGCGCAAGTGTACACAATAAGTAACAAAGTTATGAGTATTGCGATCGTCTCCACAGGGATTGATGTTATCAGACTTGCTGCAGTAATATATTCAGTGCAATTTTAAAGCTTTAAAAAAATTAAAATTAAGTAAATGATTTAAAAATTCAATAAAACTAATTAAAGACTAAAAAAAAGATAATAAAAGAAAACAAACGTCTAACAAAAGGAAATAATCAATGGCTAATAGGTAGTTGGGGATCTAAACTCACTTAATGATTATTGACTTGTCTAACAAATTCCAGTTCAGTTGCTACAGCATTGACTACAGCACTAGGCAGAAATCTAATGCATCCTCAGCTATTGCCTGTTGGATATCTTATATCTATATGCTTCCTAACAGTGATCAGTTGTTAAGCCAACATCTAAATATAGCATTATATGCTCTTAGAATCTATTAACCCTACAAGGTGAATCCCTATGTCTAGTTCTTCACTAATTGTAGATTAAGCATGGCCCTATCAAGTTAATAATAAATCAACTAAGGAAACCCGATCTAAAACTAAGTATTGCTTTAATTTGTTCCACTAAGTAGTCCTTTTTGAGGATTTAACCTAGCTTGTATCCACTAAATGGGTGATCAGCCGAAATAGAGAATTAAATTAAGCATAATAAAAACAAAATGCTGTAGCGAACACAGAGCAACGATAATATAAGTCAGTCAATCAATCATCACGCTTGTTTAAAACCCAACTATATTAAAATTTAATTCATGATTAATATTAAAACAAAAATAAAATAAATGTTTTCCATAGAGTACATCATCAAAGAGAGAATAAAATAAGCAAAATAATAATAAAAGTACAGATCTTGAAAATCAAAGTAACACTTTCAAGGCTCACGATCCCTCCTCTTTCTTTTTCACAAATTTTGCTTCTGTTAAGCCCGTCAGTCTTTCTCTTTTTATGTGTTTTCTTTTATGTGTCAGTCTTCTCTCTTCAATCAGCCCCCACATCCTTCTAAAAACATGCTCCTTTTATATCTTAAAATTAGGGTTTTTCAAAAAGGCAAGTAGATCTCCATGCATCCTTAGGATTCTAGGAAAGGATTTTTGACTATTATTTGGATTCTAGAAATATATATCTTTATCTTTTTCTAATCACGAAAGATCTTTTCTTTTAGATTAATGCATGCCACGTCTGTTCTATTTTGTCTACCAAATAATAATCAGCAGCAGAAAATTTAGTTGCTTAACCCGCATATATTTGCATCTATCCCGTTTTTGCATGCTATAGAAGTTGCTGCAACAATGCCTACAATATCTTCTCTGCTTCAGTCTTGGCTCATTTCTTCTGCAAGTCAACTTTTTGTCATTCTCTGAGGCTCTATTGTAGCAGCATTCATCAATAAAATCTGACCTATTTGGTCACCTACAATAATGAAATTAAATATGAATAAATAATGAGCTAAAACATATTAAATTATTATTTTTACATTAAATAATTATTTATGCAAAACATAACTAAAAATTAATATAAAAATCCATCATTACTCTTTAAGTAACATTAATTTAAGGCCTAAAAGTGCCATGATAACTCTCATTTCATAGAGTTATCAACTCACCACCACGATCAGATGTGAAGCTTTTGATGCTTTTACTGAGTTGATTTTCAACTTCAGCCTTAAAATGTTTGAACATGTCCAAAGACTGTGATATAGTTTCTATGTATTTTGATGGATTAAGTATAAGGCTTTGAGTCCTTACTCTGTATTTTGATGGATTAAGTATAGAGCTTTGAGTTTACAATTGATTATGGGTATTTTCTAAAATCTTATTACTTTGAAAAAATTGTAGGCTGGAGAAGCAAGTAAGCCCTTTTCCAATGAGGACTGAATGTCGTAAAGCAAAGGGAAGCATCCTCATCATATATCCCATGGTAGAGGTTCTAAGCATTTCAAAGATAAGCCCCCCTCCAATTATGTGTACCGACCTAAAACAACTTCTCTTGATGTTATTTCAAATTCTCTCGAGGTTGAAAGGAGTAATGTGAAACAACCTGAGTGCTTTGAAACTCCAGATTCTTTCTATAGAGATTATGATCTTCATTCATCATTAACTCAGTCTGAAAGCAAGAACATACATCCGGATGTGAGTAGAATTTAGATTGGAATTATTTGTTAATTTTTTTAAAGTGATGAATTTTAAAGTGATGAATATGTTAGTATCTTTGTGTCATTCAAATCACAGATAAAATGATATGATTGTTTAATGGAAGCGCATTTTATATCTTCTCTTTCCTGCTCGTCATTTGCCTCATTGTTTTTATTCATTTATAAGCTTACTGCACAACCTTTGCCATTGCTTTCTATGGATTGCAACTTTGAATTTAATTATGTTGCACATTTCAGATGTTGAAAGCTCTGATACTTCTAATATTGGTACTTAGTTTGATCATGTTATGATTTTCGGATATTCTGATTTTTGGTTGAATTCTAATTTTTTAATAATTTTTATGATGCTTAGTTTGATTGAGTTCTTATTTCATATTGAATCTTGCAACAAGTCCAACTTGAAAAGAAAAGTAAACTATTGTATGAATATGATAAATCTTGCCTTTTTGGCTTTTCTCTCAATTCAATTAGGGATAAACTTAATTATTGAGTGACTTGAATTAGATTATAATTGATTTGAGTAAACTGAAGGTGCTAAAGACATTATTTGATCATTTTTTTTTTGCTTAAAGTACTGTGGATCTTAACTTTGTTTATGGTGAAAAGATTGTGAAATTGTAAATGTTGAGATTTTTATAATGTTTGTTGATTTTACAGTGAGATTGAATGTAAGGAGGAGGATAAAGGCCGATTGAATTGAACAATGACATTTTACAAGGTGCGAATTCGAAGCTGGTTGATGATGTGCAAATTTTATTGAACTCGCAAGCGCATGAATCTCTTGTAGTATAAATTGATGGTGATGAGTGTTGATCCACGAAAAGGTGGATTTTAATTATGCGTAGGGTTAATTTTCTATTTGGGTAGTTGGATTTTGTGGTGAAGGTATTGATATAATTTATCCTAAATTTAAATTAAAATGGAGGGAATAAGTTGGAGATTAAACAATACAAAGAAGTGCTTGAGTCTTAGGATTCACATTCAACATTTCACCATGGGCTTAATATTCCTTATTAGTGCCAATTAAATCATAAGGGGGGTTTCCACTCCTCATAAATCTCACTCTAATAAATATGGTGCTAAGTGCTTATCGTGCTAAATAGTAATAACCTTGCACTAGGAAGACGATATACTAGTGCAAAATCTAGACAAGATTATTACTATTTATCGATGAAAAGTCAAAACAACCACATAAATCAGAGAGAGAGAGAAATTAAATTTACTAAATTAAGCTCATGGATCATGTTGAGGCTTCACCTTCAACTTAAGCTTGAAAGAAAATTAGTTACTCATAATTAAAATAGGGGTAAAATGGGTATTTTATTAAAATACGTAGAAAATACAAGATAGAGAAGGAATTACTTAAAAAATGGATTCAGGGGTGCCAAATTAAGGGGGGCCCTCCTTTTATAGATACAATGAGTAAATCATGGCCATTGGATGAAATCAAATTGGACGCATAGGATTGCACCACGTGGCAAGCTCTAATTTCTCAGAACACATCATAGTTAATGCCACATCAGCTTTTTGGTCCAATAATATGCTACTCCATCATCGGTCAACACCACATTAGCATTTCAATCCAATAGGATCTTTCCACATATCAGTCAATGCCACATCATTGATCCAATAGAATATTGCCACATCATCGGTCATTGCCATGTCATCGGTCAATGCTATGTCATTATACAGTATATGTGAACAATATCATGAACAGTACCGTATATGTGAACAGTACTTATATGTGAACATTGCATTTATCCTTTTATGCTCCTCCTAAGGTTTTCGATTGTCCTGAGTGCAAAAATGTTGTTTGTTTTGCTGTCTGATCCCTCGTTCATTGTGAAATGACCATAATGCCCCTGAAATACATAAAATGCTTAATTATAATAAAACACATACAATTAAAGTGCTAGGGACTTAAATACATAAAAGTAGGAATGTTAGTGAGACTTGGAGTGTAAAATGACAATTTTTCCCTTTATAAATACACACTTTCTAGCACTCCATAGTTGACATAGTTATGCCTCTGTTTGTAATCAATGTCAACAATTTAGCTATGAAAAAGGAGTTTTATCTTCATGCTATATTTATTGTCTTAGAATGGAAAAAGATTGTTAAGGCTTCTTAAAAACCAGAAAAGTGAGGATGGGTGCATACAAATATTGAGAATAACTACATGGGTAAGGGAACTTGTATGCAAAGTGAAAGTTAAAATTCTGTTAGTAGTCTCATTTTGGAATCTGTTTTACTTCCCATGCCTCTAGAATGTTCAATTTTAAGGTGGTCTTTTAAAATTTTTGCATAAGTAGGGTTATTACCAATTTAGCTTAGAAATGATTGAGTTATTATGATATCTTTTGAGTAGTTGTGTTTTATGGAGAATTGCCTGTATAGACAATTTATTTTGAAACTTCTAGCAAATTGAAAGTTAGGAATTCATTATTAAAGTACATAAATGTGAAATTTTTGGGTTAAATTGATGTGAATAAGCCATGAACTAATGTAGCGATGGATATTGAATTAGGACATGGTGTTTCAGGTTCATGGAATATCTTGGAGGGAGTATGAAAAGTGATACAAGACAACAAAAGAGATGTCTTCCTAAAAAAATTGAATGGCCTTCGTTTGCTTTCTAGGTGTGGTTTTTTTTTCTATTTTAGCTAGATGGCTTATTAATTCTGGTA
The DNA here is from genome assembly GCA_030449835.1 of Clausena lansium. NCBI lineage: Eukaryota > Viridiplantae > Streptophyta > Magnoliopsida > Sapindales > Rutaceae > Clausena > Clausena lansium. The sequence goes on from JASUUF010000195.1 coordinate 5,839,717, forward strand.
ATAGATTTAGTTTGTTACCAATTTCCTTTATTTGAGTTGCTATTTTTATCTTCTGTTGTGGTATTGATATTCCTTAATTTCCAATGCTTTGGTAATTAGTAATCTAGTATTTTTAAGTACTTTGGCTACCTGAACAGTGTTTGGGTATGCTGATAAATTATAAGAATTTTGGAAACTACAATAAAAAAACAAATAAATAAATAAACAAGGCTTATATTTTGAATGCATTATACTTACACGAATGAATCTATATGCTTACAAATTTTTGCCAATTATTTTGTAGGTGCTCAGTTTCTATTGTGTTTTGGGAGTTTCTCATACTGGATGCTATTTCATGATTTATATTATTCACGCAATCATGAAGTAGTACTCAATTTTTTTGGATGTATTTTCCTCTCTTTTTATCGTGAAGATCATCTTGTCTTTAAATGAAAGTAAACATAAAAGTTATATAGAATGAGTATGCTAGTCGAGAATATTTTTTATATTATGAATATTGCTGTTAAAAAATTCATCAAAAAAACATGTTAAAATTAAAATGTAGTTTTGTGTTTATTTTATATTTAAGTTTCAATTTTTCTGTTGAAAACAATATATATCTGATCTTACTAAAGAATTTAGATCATGCATTTGAAATTTGAATATTGTTGTTAATTTTTTCGCAGCATTTTTTTTCTAATATCATTTGGTTTTTTTTTTTTTTTTTTTTGTATGCAGAAACCCATGAAATCTAAATCTCAAATTAGCAGCATCTGAGGCTTAGCTTTTGGAAGCTGTAAATTGATTTAATTTTGTATTAGTTTTATTAATGTTACAAGTTTTTAAAGAGTTATTTTTTGGTAAGCTTGTAATGGAAATTTTGATTTGATTAATTTTCATGTGCCTTAGATAAATTAATAGGACATTATAATTGTATTTGAATAGATATATGCCAACAAATTTATTAGTAAAAGACCATATGAAGAAGATAAATTAATTAAGCATGCAAAGTCATATTAAAAATGTTGTTGCTATAGTGTTAGATTTTCATAATACTATTTTGGCCATCATAAACGTTTAAAAATTAATTTATCTAAGTCTTGAAAATTGAAATTGAAGAATTAAATTAATGATAGTGATAATAATATTTATAATTAATAACATAAATTTTTGGTTAAGTAATAAAAAATTAAGAAAACTAATTTGGAAAGAAAATAGAGTGGTAAAAATTTAATTTGAATTCAAAAAAATCTTTGTTCCTGATTTAGTTTAAAGATAAATAAATAAAATTAATTAAATGATAAAATGGGCATAACATTTATAAAGATCAAAAGTTAAGTATAAATAAATTCAAGTTCAAGAAATCTTATGAAGTCAATTGATCTCTAAAGAAAGAAAAAAGATAAAATGAGAATAAATATGTATAAAGATTAAAAGCTCAAGTATATAAACAATCAAGTTGAAGATATCTCATGAAGTAATTAAAATAGAACAAACAAAAAAAGGGGGATTTAGATTATGGACCTAAAATCTTGGAAAAGATTAATGGTTGCAATAAAGATTTTTCAGTATTATATAGTAAGTTGATATTTACTAAAATAATAATGGTTAAGCATAGGTCAACTTATTAATATTATTGTTTTTGGTAATACAAGTAAATTTAGTAATTAATCATGGACTACTAAACATCCAAATTTGAATCTCTAGACTTAACACGGTTAACTGCTTATTTTTTGTCAAAAAATTCAGCTAACCGTTTAACTTTACCATGTTTCTGTACTGGACCATATTCAGCTAACCGATTAAATGAGTACAAAAATAGGCGGCTAGTTGGAATCGATTGGCACACTCTTTGGACACAATTCGGCTAACCGGTTAAATTGATGGAAAAATAGTCGGCTAGCCGAATTTGATTGGAATGCTTTCTGGACATAATCCAGATAACTGGTTAAATGAGTACAAAAACAGTCTATTAGCCAGAATCACGTGTTAACCCACACCCCATTCATCCTTTGCCTTTTTTCAAAACATGCAACAATTGACGTTAAACATGTAACATCGACGTAAAACACGAAACAGACAATGTTAAACATGAAACATGCAACTCTTAATGTTAAACATCTAATAATCTACGACAAACTTGTAACATGGACGTCAAACATGAAACGGGTGGGAATATTCCACAATATTCTCTATTTTGACTTTATTTAAAGCCTACAACAAATGACGTTACACATGTAACATTGACGTCAAACATGAAACAGACAATGTTAAACATGAAACATGCAACTCGTAACATCAAACATGCAATAATCTACGTCAACATGCAACACCGACATCAAACATGAAACGGGGGGAAATATTCTGGAATATTCTCTATTTTGGCTTTATTAAAGACATGCAAAAATTTACATCAAACATGCAACATAGACGTCAAACATGAAATATGCAACTCGTAACATCAAACATGCAATAATTTATGTCAAACATGCAACACCAACGTCAAACATGAAACGGGTGGGAATATTCCAGAATATTCTCTATTTTGACTTTATTCAAGACATGCAACAATTGACGTTAAATAAGTAACATTAACGTCAAACATGAAACATGCAACTCGTAATATCAAACATGCATCTACATCAAACATGTAACACGGACGTCAAACATGAAAGGGTGGGAATATTCCGTATTATTCTCTATTTTGGCTTTATTCAAGACATACAACAATTGACTTCAAACATGAAACAGACAACGTTAAACATGAAACATGCAACTCGTAACGTCAAACATGCCACACAGACATCAGACATGAAACGAGTAGGAATATTCTAGAATATTCTCTATTTTGACTTTATTCAAGACATGCAACAATTGACGTTAAACATGTAACATTAACCTTAAACATGAAACAGACAATGTTAAACATGAAACATGCAACTGGTAATGTCAAACATGTAATAATCTACGTCAAACATGCAACACCGATGTCAACATGAAAAGGCGGAAATATTTCAGAGCAACACGGATGTCAACATGAAAAGGCGGAAATATTTCAGAATGTTCTCTATTTTGGCTTTATTCAAGACATGCAACAATTGACGTTAAACATGTAACATAGACGTCAAACATAAAACGAGTAACGTTTAACATGAAACATGCAGCACCTAACATTAAACATGCAACACCTAACGTTAAATATGCAACAATGACGTCAAACATGCAGCAGCGACGTCAAACATGAAATGGGTGGGAATATTCTAGAATATACTTTATTTTGGCTTTATTCAAGACATGCAATAATTGACGTTAAACATGTAACATAAACGTCAAACATAAAACAAACAATGTTAAACATGAAACATGCAACACTTAATGTTAAACATGCAACAACAACGTCAAACATGCAGTAGCGACATCAAACATGAAACAAGCGGCAAAATTTTCTATTAAATTATTTTTCACATTAATTTTAATTATAATGTAAAATTCTATTTTTCGCCATTTTCAGTTTCTTTATTTTTTACATTAATTTTAATTATAATGTAAAATTCTATTTTTTAACATTTTTTAATATTTTTCATTTTCATTTATCTAATTTTTTAAATTTAAAAAAAAGAACCCGGTTTTATTTTTCACATTAATTTTAATTATAATGTAAAATTCTATTTTTTAACTTTTTTTAATATTATCATTTTCGTTTATCTAATTTTTTAAATTGGAAAAAAAAGGTGCAATCGGTTGCACCAATGGCAGCCAAAGACAGCCAGGCCCTCAAAAGCATGGTGCCGGCTACAATGCCAGGCACCCATAATTAATAAAGGCTTCAATCTTTAATCTGAGTAACTATGATCAAGTGATTAATGGTTGACAAATTACAATACTATAAATAAGTAAATTTTGACCATGTATAGATAAAAATGTGTACGTTTTAAAAATACTTCAAATATGCGGGTGCCATCAGACTAGGTTAGCTCGATCCGTAATTCGAGCTATAATCCCTACGTCACATACACAAAAATGAGTTTTATAGTCGCTATCATTTTAGAATGATATAATGAAAGGGTGAAACAAAGTGAAATTCTTTTTTTTTCCCCCGAAAATTCACTATTTATAGGCGAATATTACATTATTTGTTATGAATTTTTGGAAATGAAATGCTACATACATAAAGTTGGGACAAAAATTTGTATTTCACGTGACTTAATTATAAATTGTTAAATATTAAGTGTTTGTTTAACACTACCATACCTAATAATTTGTATTAGGCTCAGGTATTTTGTTATTAACACTATTTATTTTGTGCCATGATTTTTTTAAGCCAATTTTGTAAGTAGCACGTAGGTCCTGTTTGGTATTATGTGATTGGACAACTGTAATTTTTAAACTACAGCATTACAGTGTTTCGTAACAATAATGATAGAGCCACAAACTATTATGTACAAACAAGTGTATACAAACTAAGGTGGCATGAATTGATTAGTTGAAGTGATAACAATTATTTTTTTAAATTATGTGGGCCCATGATAATTTTATATAAACAATTTCCTCATGCCATATCAGTTTGTATATACTTGTTTGTACAAAATGATTGTGGCTCTATCATTACTCGTTTGGTAAACATATATCGCTATCATTTAGAAATTAAGTCGATTTTATCCTTCTTTTGTATGATGAAACCAAATTTTTGCTAGGAAATAAAATCCAAATTTAGAAAATTTTGGAAAATTTTTGTTCCTTGGAATCAAACACAACTAATTTATTTTTTTTTTCCAAAATAATTTTGATAATGCCTGTCTGTCGAGATGTCATCCCAAATATAACATCTGTCGAGATTTTATCCCAAATATAACATCTATCGAGATTTCATCCCAAATATAACATCCAAAATATCTGTCTTATTTGAGTAAAAGCTGACATAATTTATATTATTGCCTTATATGAGACTCCTCCTTTGTTATAAATAATACCCAGTCGGCTCGTTGAGTCGCACAGTTAACAACGTTAACGCAAATTATACCACCAAATAATTAAGTTAAAGCATCAAGTTCGAAGCTATCAATCAAACTGAAAGCAATGGAGAGGACTGCTCTCAAGTCCACTTTCTTGGTGATCACCTTATGTGTTACAGCAACATTGTGTTAGTCTTATTTTCTTAATTTCTCTCCCATTTATCTGTTTATTTATTTATTTATAATATTGACATATTAGTTACAATTACATAAAGCGGTTTAATGAAATTGCATTTTATTGTAGATGATTCGTTCTTAATAGTGCCAATGGCTAAGGCTAGGGTAATGAGTAAAGAATTTACATGTTCATATGACAGAGAGTGCATGCAGCATTGTGAAGATCATAAAGGCAAATGTATAAATGGGGACTGCATATGTGGGGAAGGTCCAAAACAAACTGTTCTTGACGCCATCTTACCTTTTGCTTGTACTCGCAGTAGTCAATGCATCAAATTCTGCCCTCCCAAATGTGGAATTGTCAGATGCAATGGAGGAGTATGCTTTTGTGAGTGTTAGTGCTTGAGATCGAAAGATGGTACTAATATCTTTCATTAATAAATAAAGGCATCTTGTACGATTATTGTTCTTCTATCCTTGAATAATAAGCCTCTGTCCTTTCTTATCAAGTGAATGATTTTAGAAAATTTTCAATATTACGCTGTGATTTTAATTTCATCTGCAACTTCCCTTTACTCATCTTCTGATATGTTGATAGCTATTATCACAGATAAAATTATATAACGGATATACAAACCAGCCTCGATTCCTAAGAGCATCAAATGCTCATAAGAATTTAGTTTTTTAAATAAATTTATTTACCATATATATAACTTTCTTTGTTGTGTCATTGTGTTAGATGTGTATCAGCAGAGTATCTAGGATTTTGCACCAATAATGGGGGATAAGAATGAAAAGGTTACAAACTAAAACATAATTTTTTTCCCAAAAAATGTTAAATTTCAATTAGCTCTCTTATGTTTCCAGATATTTTTTTACCTTCGAACCATGGCCTGTTTTCTTTTGGAATTTTTTAATTTGAAGCCATGGAACTTAATATTACTAAATGAGAGAAAAAAATAAATTTCCATTTTGCAATGGCGAGCCATAATTTAAAAACTATGTGGCCAAATCGAGGTAAACTTTAAAGAATATGTAAATAATAGGATAAAATGTCTAGATGTTGAAGTTATTATGACTAAGGGTCATTTTGGTGTTATGGTGCAATAGCTTAACACCTATCGTTGTTGTGTAGAAATATAGTTCTAACTAATAAAAGTTGTTTGTTTTAATAAACATGACTTTGAAGTAATATTTTTAACAAAAGTACTAGTAGAGTATTCTAAGTTTTTTGTCAACTAAGGGGCTATTTATTTTTTTGACTTAATGACTTACTTTGAATCAGTTAAGTTATTAGGTCTATTTTTTTTTTTTGATTAAGAGGGGCTCTTAGCAGAGCTAAGAAGGTCTATTTGTTTTTTCAACTTAAATGCTATTTATTTTTTTGACTTAATGACTTAATTGGCTTAATTTTAATCAGTTATAAGTCATTAAGTCCGTTTTTTTTCCAACTTACTGAAAAATTCCAGTCGTTAAGTCATTAAGTTATTAAGCTAAATTTTTTAACTTTTTGCTTAATCTAAAAGGTTTGAATGACATCATTAAAAAATATTCTCTAAAATATCCCTATCTAATTAATTAATTTTCATCCTTACCTAAATGAGTTTAATGATTAGTATTATTACTCATCTATATAACTTGTTCAAAAGATGGTAGGAGTTATACCACAACTTCTCTAAGGGCTCTTCTTTCTCACGGTGCTCCACCCATGGGAGGAATCCTAGGAATGTACAGGAGACAGGCCCTCGTCCCTAATATCTGGAGTACTGAGGTTGGCGCATTGGAGGTGTCCTACTGGAGCTTTCCTCTTGTTTTCTTGGGGCCTTTATCTTTGTTGCATCAAGCTTGTCTTCTTGAAGCTTCAGTCGACATTTATCTGTACATTCAATCTCGAGGAAGGACATTTTATCAAGGATTTCTTGAGGTATCCTCCGGTGGCTGGAGGAATCCTCCCTGTCATTGGTAGATCTCTTGGCGTTGAGCTTATCTTGCTAGTCTTCAACCGGTTGTTTACCACGCTTTCGACCCCAACTACCACTGGACCTACTGTTAGCAGTAAACCTATCATCTCTAGAGTAAGCGGGTTGTGCTCTAGACCTTGTGGTGGTGGGGTTGAGCTGCTTACTTGGCCCAGGTGCCCCTTAGTTTAGAGTGGCATGTTTTACGCCCAAGGCTTGTGTGGTGGCTTGTTTACTTGAGCCACCCTCTAGATTTTGTATTGACAAACCAATAGCACGGCAAATCTTATTCGTAAATTCATCAAAATGTCTTTTGGTGATGTAGGATAAGTAGAAGCATAAGTTTAAATTCCTATTTCTAGTTTAATTCCTTTTACTAGTTTAATTAGGGTTAGTTTAATATTTTTTTGTTTAATTAATATTCCTTTTCTGATTAGGAATCATAAGTCTATTAGGATTAGGCTTAATCTTAGCTAATATAAATAGGCTTGTTATGCTTGTTTCTTAACACAAGCCTCATCAATAATATTCAAGTATTTTTTCAATTGAGATATTTTCTCCTTTGTGAAAGCTCTCCTTCTTGAGTTTCAAGAACGTACGCTAGAACGACATCTAGTATCACTTCCACACTGTGTCAAGTGGTATCAGAGCTTTTCTCTGTTCCAAGTAGAGCTTTTCTGACCACCATCAACCACCTTCCATACACAAATTCTTCCTCCATCACCCATTAATTTCAGCAAAAAAAAAAAAAAAAAAAACCGAACCACCCTCACAGCCACTGTACGTGGCTGCTGCCGCCACAAAACATCATCTTTTCCAGTCGATCTCACCACCATCAGAACCAGCAGACGCCGGCCATCAAAACCCGAGCCATCACACCACCGATCCGCTGCCTTAAGCCACCGAAAACAACTGAAACAGCTGCACAACCGCCGAGCAAACTGCCACTCAAATCGCTGCCCTCTGCCGTGATTTGACAGCCACCACCACTACCAATCCGTCCACCATCATCATATCTCTCTTTCTAACCCACTCCCGCTGCCAACCGCCGGCCGCTTCACCGGAACCGAACAAAACCTCTAAATCGCGACTTCAATTTAATTTTCCGGCCAAACCACAACGATTTGAGTCCAACCACCATCACCATCACACTCACCACCATCAAATCTTCCAGATCTACCCTTCCTCTCCCGTTTTTCCAACCACCATCGCCGACAACACCAACTTTTACTTATTTATATTTTTAGCCCAAAGTTTTTTCTAATTATATTATTGCCCTTTAATTTTTTCTTTTCTTACAAAAACAAAAAAAAAACAAAAAAAAATTTATTCACAGCAACAATGGTTTCTGGAGATAGTAGTACTCAATTTAAAAATCAAATTACAAGGGGGATAGAGCGACTTGAACAGTTAAAAACCATTCAGCAGAAGCATCGCGTGAAACAATGAGAGCCTTACAGTCAATGTGAACCCATAGTACGGCAATGGAAGAAATATTACTTGGTGTAAAACAAGATTTAAAAGAGCTTCGACTTGGCCAAAGAAGTAACCAGGAAGCTAAGGGTGCTGAAATTGTTGATTCAGGAATTAATTTTGGTGAGCAAAGGAAGATGGGGTTAAGGAAATAGGTAGCACTAGTAGAAATACAAAAGCTACTCCACCTTTTCTAAATTCAAACGACTCAGGTGTCGAAGAAATAGAAGATGAGCGATGGGGAACGCATCAAAATTGACCTTCCATTCTTTAATGGACAACTAGGCATTGAAGAATTCCTTGATTGGTTGTTTGATGTTGAATGATTCTTTGAAACAATGGATTTTTCAGAATCAAAGAAGGTCAAGTGCAGTTTAGTGTATAAACTCAAAGGAGCTGCTGCAGTTTAGTGGGACAATCTCCAAAATTCTCGAGTGCTACAAGGAAAAGGAAAGGTTAAGAGAACGATTTTTGCCTCTTGACTACGTACAGACCTTGTTTCGTAAGTACAACAATTGTCGTCAAGGAGGCAAAACAGTTGAAGAATATGCCCTTAAATTTCAAAGGCTTATGGAAAGAAATAATCTCCGTGAGATAGAGGCTCAGATAGCTGGTCGATTCTTGGATGGTTTACGCCCAGAAATAGAAGATCAAGTTGGGTTACAACCAGTACATACATTGCAAAACGACATTCGACTAGTTAAAAAGGTAAAAGTGCAACTTGAAAAGCGAAAGGCTCGTAACCAAACCACCTCATGCTCATTCACTCCTAATCAACCAAGGCAGAGGTATGAAGTTAACAAAGGAAAAGCTCCTATGGAGAACCTTGGAAAACCAACACAGAACCGTAATGGACAGAATGTACGACCAACAAAAGATCCAACCAGTAGTAGTAATCCTTATGCAGTCCCTCGAGGCGACAAATATTTTTGTTGTTCAAAACCATGTCATACATCAAACCAATGTCCAGAACGAAGACCCAAACAGTTAATTTGGTAACTCATGCAGGGGAAAGTGAAGAGTATGCAGACGAACTTTATGAAGACAATGAGGACATAAAAAAGGAAGAAGAATGGACACATCCAGGCGAAGGCGTGTCATTAGTGATACAACGTTTGCTATATACTCCAAAGAAAGAAGAGGACGCTCAACGACATAGCATCTTCAAGACAAGATGCACAGTGAATGAAAGAGTATGTGATCTGATTATTGATAGTGGTAGTAGTGAGAATATAGTTTCCAAGACCATGGTTGACAAGTTACAACTTAAAACTCACAAACATCCTTCTCCTTATCGCATTGGATGGATAAAAGATGTTGGAGAAACTAAAGTTACTGAACAATGCCGCATTTCTTTTTCCATTGGAAGATACAAGGATGAAGTAACTTGCAATGTTGTCGACATGAATGCTTGTCATATGCTACTTGAGAGACCTTGGCAGTTTGATCTTAATACAGTACATCATGGGAAGGATAATACATACAGATTCTACAATGATAATTTGAAGATTATTCTTGCCCCACTGAAGTCAAGAGTCAAAGGGACTTATCTTTTAGTACCAAAAGAGGCATCTGAAGCAGAATCAGTCCCCACACAAGTCCAGCCATTACTCTCAAAATTTCAAGATATTTTGCCTAAAGAACTTCCTAATACGTTGCCTCATATGCGAAATATTCAGCACCAAATTGATCTTGTTCCTGCAACTAGCTTACCGAACTTGCCACATTATCATATGAGCCCAAAGGAATATGAGATCTTACAAGAGCAAGTTGTAGAATTACTCCAGAAAGGCCTAATCCGTGAAAGTATGAGTCCTTGTGATATGCCCGCCTTACTAACTCCAAAGAAAGACGGAAGCTGGAGAATGTGTGTTGATAGCATAGCTATTAATAAAATCACAGTGAAATATCGATTCCCAATTCCTCGGTTAGATAATATGCTTATAGACTTTGAGGATCGAAGATGTTTTCAAAGATAGATTTAAAGAGTGGATATTATCAGATTCGTATCCGCCCTGGAGATGAATGGAAGACAGCTTTTAAAACTCACGCGGGTTTATATGAATGGTTAGTTATGCCTTTTAGCCTATCTAATGCGTCAAGTACCTTCATGAGGTTGATGAATCAAGTATTACAGCCTTTCATAAACAAATTTATTGTTGTTTACTTTGATGATATTTTGATTTATAGTCGTAACGAAGAAGAACATTTACGACATCTGCGGGAAGTCTTCACAGTCTTGCAGGAGAATAGCCTATATGTCAACTTGAAAAAGTGCAGTTTTCTAATAGATAATCTGATATTCTTAGGCTATGTTGTGAGTGCTGAAGGAATCAAAGTAGATAAAGAGAAAGTGAAGGCTATACGAGAATGGCCGACACCTTCAAATATCGGAGAAGTACGAAGCTTTCATAGGCTTGCTACATTCCATAGACGTTTCGTTAAAGATTTCAATACTATTGCTGCCCTTCTCACTGATTGTCTAAAGCAAAGACAGCTAGTTTGGACAGATAAGGCAGAACAGAGTTTCTTAAAGTTAAAAGAAAGTTTAACTACTGCACCAGTCCTTGCACTCCTAGATTTTAGCAAGTTATTTGAAGTTGACTGTGATGCTTCTGGGATTGGAATTGGAGCTGTCCTATCTCAAGAAGGACGCCCTATAGCATTTTTCAGCAAGAAGCTTAGTAAAGCCAGACAAAAGTGGTCTACTTATGAACAAGAATTATATGCTGTTGTTCGTACTTTACAACAGTGGGAGCCTTATTTAATTCAAAAGGAATTTGTTCTGAATAGTGATCATGAAGCACTCAAATTCCTCAATAATTCTTTAAAGCCAAATTGTATGCATGCTCGGTGGATTGCCTACATTCAAAGGTTTACCTTCTCTCTTAAGCATAAGTCCGGGCAATTGAATAAAGTTGCTGATGCTTTGAGTCGCCAAGGAGTTTTCCTTACCTCGGTAAAAAGAGAAATTATTGGCTTTGAATACCTAAAGGATCTTTATGTAGAAGATGAAGATTTCAAAAAGGAGTGGAAGAACTGCATCTCAGGAGTTTCAAGCAAGTATCAGATATGTGATGGATTCCTATTCTTCAGAGATCGTCTATGCATTCCCCAAGGGTCTTTAAGGGAGCATATAATTCGAGAGCTACATAGCGGAGGATTAGGAGGACATATGGGTCGAGATAAAAGTATTGCACTAGTGGAGGCACGATACTACTGGCCACATATTAAAAGAGATGTTGAGAAGTTCATTAAACATTGTTACACGTGCCAGACAACTAAAGGCCATACGCAGAATATGGGTTTATATACGCCTCTCACCATTCTTGAAGCTCCTTGGGAAGATTTATCTATGGATTTCATATTGGGGCTTCCACGAACTCAATGAGGAACAGATTCTATCTTCGTAGTTGTTGATCGATTTTCTAAAATGGCATACTTTATTCCATGCAAGAAGACTTCTGATGCAAGGAATATTGCCCAGTTGTTCTTCCAAGAGGTTGTTCGCTTACATGGGTTACCTAAGACTATTGTCTCTGATCGAGATAGTAAATTCTTAAGCTACTTTTGGAAGACCTTATGGAGGAGATTAGATACGTCCTTGCAGTATAGTAGTACTTATCATCCACAAACAGATGGGCAAACTGAAGTTGTTAATCGCACATTAATCATCCTCGCCAGTGGGATTATGTTTTACCTCAAGCAGAGTTCGCATATAATAATGTGCCCAATCGATCAAGTGGAAAGTCACATTTCGAGATTGTCTACATTCGACCTCCCTTACATACCTTAGATTTGGTTCCTTTGCCTAAACTACCAGGGATGAGCATCATTGCTGATCATCTGATAGACAAAGTAATCAATGTTTATGAAAAAGTCAAGAAAAAGTTAGAAGAATCTGCTACTAAATACAAGACAGACACAGACAAGCGTAGGCGCTTCAAATCCTTTGCTGTATGAGATCAAGTGATTTCCTGTTGGAGAATACAACAAGCTCAAGCAAAAGAAAATTGGACCATTTCGCATCCTACAGAAAATCAATGACAATGCCTATGTCGTGGACCTACTAGCCAGCTATAATATTTCCAAAACATTCAATATTCAAGACTTGTTCGAGTATCATGGACCTGCACCATTGCCATATATTTGAGCCAACTCGAGGACGAGTTTTTCTAAGGGGATGAGACTAATGTAGGATAAGTAGAAGCATAAGTTTAAATTCCTATTTCTAGTTTAATTCCTTTTACTAGTTTAATTAGGGTTAGTTTAATATTTTCTTGTTTAATTAATATTCCTTTTTTGATTAGGAATCATAAGTCTATTAGGATTAGGATTAATCTTAACTAATATAAATAGGCTTGTTATGCTTGTTTCTTAACATAAGCTTCATCAATAATATTCAAGTATTTTCTCAATTGAGATATTTTCTCCTTTGTGAGAGCTCTCCTTCTTGAGTTTCAAGAACATACGTTAGAACGACATCTAGTATCACTTTCGCACTACGTCATTTGGTGACAAGCTCTTCATCATGGCAAACACCGACCAAAGTTTTGATAAACTTGCCCTTGTCGGCTCTAATTATCTTCTTCGTGGGTTCTGTGGTGGGGTTGTTCTCAGAGTCATCATCTTGCTCAAGGATAGCAAAGTTGTCATTGGAGAAATAGTCATCGTCCATCTTGAACCAAACACAATACAAAATACCTTGGCAACCGTTGTGAAACTTTTTGTTGCGCTCCCCACCGAGACGGCGCCAATTGTTTTGGTGAGATTTTAGGTGACCTCAACAAAAATAATAAATTACTAAAAAGAAAAATAAATGATGGATTTTAGAGGGAGGATAGCTGCCTTGGTATGTTTGGAGGTGTTCTAGCTTAGGATGGGGAGGTTAACTGCCAGGTCTGTGAAACTGCAATTGATTGGAGAAAAAGGGGGTGAAACTGGGATTTAAGACCACCAAACTTGAGCTAGAGGAATCCTGAAAACCAGAGCATACATAGCGTTAGGGGTGAAGCCACTGGTGGCTGGCGACAACACTCTGACGCTTATGTTAGATTTTGGACAATATGGAGTTGCTCTGAGGATGAGTTCAGAGGAAGCTGTAACTTAAGTTAGAGTGATATGACACTCCTACTGAAAAATATCACTCTCATCTCCACTTTTCCACCGTTTTTAAGGGCTGACCACACTCCGACGCTTAAGTTAGACGCTCAGAATATGCTCTGAGGAAGAAGATGAGAGTGATATTTTTCAGTAGGTCAGAAATTGTAACCGTGTGAGAGTATCACTTAACCATTTAGGAGTATGCCTAAGGGTCTTTTTGGAAATCCGGACATGTGGCGATTAATCATTCGTTTTCCCTCCTTCAGGTGAGGGTATTTTGGAGATTTTATAAATGGTCCCAAGATGGTGATGCATATGAGCCATGGAGACAAAGAAACCATTAGCCACCAAATTGTCCCCTGCTGTTCACACGCGGTCAGCCCTTCAGCCAGTGGTCCTGCTGATTTCGAGACCATTGCAGGGGGTATTTGATGTGGCAATCTTTCATTTATCACTTTTAGCTTCCTTCACCTTAATAGTTCCTTTAATTCAACAAAAAAAGAGAATCTTTTTTATTTGGCTCATGAGAGCACGCACATTTCTGTTTGGAGGAAAAGAAATGTCGTATGGTCATAGACTCGAGTAGTTGTGAGATGTTATTTCAGAGGAAGCTATAACGAAACTAAATTTAAAGACGGAACCTCATCAAACTCCATACAAGCTCACATAGTTGAAGAAAGGCAATCAAGTAACGGTATCTAAACGTTGCTTAGTTTCTTTATCTATTGGATCGATTTATAAAGACCAAGTTTGGTGTGATGTTGTGGCTATGGATGCTTATCATGGCAGACTTTGGTAATATGATCGAAACATAGTACACGATGGGAAAAGAAATACCTACAGCCTTATGTTTAACAACACCAAGATTGTTCTTTTACCTAACAAGGAGCTCACTTTCAAACAAGAATTGGGTAATTATTTGTTAGGCAAGAAGCAATTTATAGATGTTGTAACAAAGACAAAAAAGGTCTATATTTTATTGGAAAATGAGAGCCACAGTAATTCAAAGGTTCCTGAAGCTGTGACACCTATACTAGAAGAATTTCAAGATTTGTTTCCTAATGAGCTGCCACAAGGCTTACCACCTCTCAGGGATATACAACAACAAACTGATTTGGTAACGAGTTCTACATTACCAAATCGACCTCATTATCGTATGAGTCCTACAAAACATGAGAAATTGAGGCGTCAAGTGGAAGAGTTACTTAGAAAGGGATTTATTCGTGAAAGTCTGAGTCCCTGTGCAGTCCCTGCATTATTGACTCCAAAGAAAGATGGTTCTTGAAGAATGTATGTGGATAGTCGAGCTATCAATAAAATTACAGTCCGGTTTCATTTTCCAATCCCTCGATTGGACGACTTATTGGATCAACTCAATGGAGCAATGGTTTTTACCAAACTTGATTTGGAAAGTGGCTACCATCATATTCGAATTCAGCCTGGGGATGAATGAAAAAACAGCCTTTAAAACTCGCAAAGGGTTATATGAGCGGTTAATAATGCCATTTGGAATATCCAATGCTCCGAGTACTTTCATGCGAGTTATGAATCAAGTCCTTCATCCTTTCATTGGAAAATTTCTGGTTGTTTACTTCGATGATATACTTATATATAGTGCCATCCACGAATTACATATACAAAACTTAAGGGAAGTACTTTCAGCTCTAAGGGCAGCAAGTTTATAGACTACAGTGAACAAGTATATTTTCTTGACAAAAAAAGTATTATTTTTAGGATATGTGGTGTCAAAAGATGGTATAGTTGTTGATCAATCGAAAGTGGATGCTATTCGAGAGTGGCCACAGCGAACTACTTTATCTGCTGTCAGGATTTTCCATGGGTTGGCATCATTTTATAGGCGATTCATTCCTCATTTCAGTACTATTATGGCACCGATCACAAATTGCATGAAAGCAGGGAAATTCTCTTGGACAGAAGCAGCTACTAAGGCATTTGAAATTATCAAAGAGAAGTTGACTACTGCCCCAGTACTTGCCTTACCAGATTTTTCTCTCACTTTTGAGGTACATTGTGATGCATCCAAGATAGGTATTAAAGCTGTTCTTAGTAAGCAGGGCAAGCCTATAGCTTATTTCAACGAGAAGTTGAATGGAGCAAAGGCCCGTTATAGTACTTATGATATGGAGTTGTATGCAGTGGTCCAGGCATTAAAACATTGGCGTCATTATTTGATTCACAGAGACTTTATTTTATACACTGATCATGCCGCGTTAAAACATCTCAATAGTCAAGATAAGCTCTTTCATCAACACGCCACATGGCAGTATTCCTTCAACAGTTTACTTTTGTGGTAAAGCACACTTCTGGTGAATCCAACAGGGTAGCAGATGCATTAAGTCGACGATCCTTCCTGTTGACATAAATGCATAATCAAGTCCTCGGATTTGACACCGTTCGAGAATTATGGTTTACTCTTTTACTAGAAGACATTGCTACAAGATTTCGCTCAGACTATCATTTGCATGATGGATTCCTTTTCAAGGGTAATCAATTATATGTTCCTGATTCAAGTTTGAGATTAAAGATCATTGCAGAACTACATAACGAAGGGCATATGGGTCGTGACAAAACCTTGAATCTAGTAGCCAACACTTATTTTTGGCCCACTATGAGGCGTGATATCTATCATTATGTCGAGACTTATTGCATTTGTCAGGTTTCTAAAGGTACTCCAACTAATGCAGGATTATATATGCCACTGGCAATTCTAACACAACCTTGGGCTGACATTAGCATGGACTTTGTTTTAGGATTACCCCGTACTGAGAGGGGTGTGGATTCAATATTTGTCGTTGTGGATCGATTCTCGAAAATGGCTCACTTTATTGCATGCAAGAAGACTACAGACGCTTTGACTGTTGCTCTTCTATTCTTTAAGGAAGTCTATAGATTGTATAGTTTACCGAGTTCTATTGTATTTGACCGAGATACACGATTTCTTAGCCATTTTTGGAGGACATTATGGAAGTTGACTAATACTCGCCTAAATTTTAGAAGTGCTTATCACATACAGACAGATGGTCAAACTGAAGTTGTCAACCGCTCTTTGGGAAACCATCTACGCAGTCTAGTTGGCAATAACCTGAAGACATGGGATCAAAAGTTGTACCAATTCGAGTTTGCTTATAATTGTTCTGTTAAGCGTAGTACCGGTTTAAGTCATTTTCAGGAAAATTATAGATATAATCCACGAGCTCCCATCGACTTAGCCCTAATTTCAGATTTAGTTCACAAAAGCAGCAAGGCACAAGACTTTATTGAGCAACTCCAGAAAATTCATACAGCTACACAAGAGTCTTTGAAGAAAACTACCGAAGGTTATAAGATTGATGCAGACAAAAGGCGTCGAGCTTTAGAGTTTCAGGTGGGAGATCTTGCTTGGGCTGTCCTAACCAAAGACAGGCACTCAATTGGAGAGTACAACAAGCTTTCTGCTAGGAAAATCGGACCTTTAGAAATTATAAGGAAGATAAATCCTAATGCCTACAGACTGAAGCTTCATAGTCATATCCGCACTGCAGATGTATTCAATGTCAAGCATCTTATTCTTTTCAGAGGTGATCATTGGTTACCGATAATCCGAATTCGAGGGCGAATTCTCTCCATCCTAGGGGGAATGATGCAGATTAGGAATCTATATTCTATTTAAATTAAGAGTCCTTATCCTATTTAAATTAGTATTCCTTATTGTTTAAAGTTTATAGTTATTTTCCTCTCTAGTTTAGAAATTTGTTTTTTTCCTTTTTCTTCAAGGTTTAGGATAATTATGCTTAGTATAAATAGACCTCTCTTGTAGTCTTTGAAGGCAGAGATTTGAGTTCAATAATATTTTCATATTTCAAAGCTCTGGGTGAGTTTTGAGTTTAGTTAATTCTCAGCATTCTACGGAATCAACGAGTCTTAACCCCCTAGGTTCACGGTATTCTTTGGAATCAACGTGAATTTAGTTAATTTCTTTATTTCGGTATTCTCTAGAATCAACGGAATATAAGAACATAAAACTTCCGCTGCATCACTAGGCTAGATCCACTAAATTAGACCTTTTTAGGCTCTTTCCTAGCTTGTATTTACTAAATGGGCGGTCAGCCGAAATAAAGAATTACAACACATACAACAAAGGCAAAATGCTACAGTGTCCACTCAGCAACACAATATATGAGTCAAATAACCATCAAGTTCATTTAAAATCCAACTACTTAAAAGTTTAGCTCATGATGAGCTTTAAAACAGTAAAAGCATAAGTGTTTGTCACCAAATACATTATCAAAGAGAGATTTAAAATAAATAAATACAAAGATAAAGTTAAGATACAACAAAGAAAGAAGTGTCACCCTTCAATCTTAGAGTATCCCCTCTTCTCTGTCGAATGTTCCTCTGTTATAGCTTTGAAAATCAACCTTGATTTTATGAGTGACAGCTGTAAATGATGATGGATGATGGTGGGTTGGAGTGGCTGCTCGTGGGTGATGATAATGGACAATGGATCATGGGTGATGAATATGGATGATGAACATGGATAATGGTGGCTTCCTTCAAATGCCATTTTAATCTTGGAATTAGGGCACCTCTAAGAGGAAATAAGGACACTTGTCACCCTTTGATATCCTAGAACCACATGGTATTTTGTGTGCTACTGATAGTGGCAGCAATGGCTGCAGCAGGCTTTGTCTGCTGAAGCGTGACAGGCTAGACAATCCTTTTTGTCTTTCTGTTTTGCTCTCAGATTGCTACATCAACTCTCTAGCATTCTCTCTTAATTATGCTTAGTTTTGTGAACGTGCATACCAAGCTTTTGTTGCTTTCTGCAGGTCTGTCACTATTTTGTCTACACCTGACAATGACAGCAGAATATTCTGTTGCAGCAGATTCTATCGGCTGGCATATGAGTTGTCTTGTCAGTACTTGCTCCTGGGTTGCTACAGCATCTTCTCTGACCCAGACTTATTTTAGTTCATCTACAGATAAGTCTTTTGTCGTTTTCTGCAAGTTTGTTGCTGCAGCATGCGATCCTTCTTCTGTAGCATCCCTTATCAAACCATAAGCTTTTGGGGTCACCTACACAAAATAAGGGCATAAAATGGTCTTCCACACATCATTTTATTACAACTAAAATTAAATACATGCACATGCAAAATGTAATAAAAACTTCACCATTTACTCTTTAAATAATGTAAGTTTAGGTCTAAATAGGGCATGATAACTCTCATTTCATCGAGTTATCAGCTTCTCATTAGCTTATTCTGGTGCCTATAAATGCCCCCAAACAATAATTTTTTTTTAATCTCTGATACTTTAGAGTTAGTGATCGTTGATGTTTAATTTACTGACATACTAGTATCAATTACCTCTTATATCAACTCGTTAAAAGTGTGAAATGGTGTATTTGTACACAATTTTTGACACTTTTTGCAAAGTGTCAGTAAATGTCATTTTTCTAGTAGTGAATTTTGCACAACATTAGCTCTGTTTGAGAATAACAAAATTGAAAAATAAATATTTAACTTGTGGTATGCTGAAGATAGTTGTGATTTTGTTTAACTTTGAAAGTACGATAGTTGTGATTCTGTTTAACTCTGAAAGGGCTATAGATAAAGTGTAATTTGGTAAACACTCACACTTGCACCAGACAATGAATTTCATATAAACTTTAGATTAAAAGCAATCCCACTTCAGTTATGAATAGTTATTAGGAGAGAATTCCACTTCAGTTTTGAATAATTCTTAAGATAAGTATATAATATTGGGACAATATCTCAACTCATGAGTTATTTTCTTTATGAGTAGGTTCGTTGTTTTTAATATAATTTTTTTAACGAGTAATTAGAGGTACAAATTTTTGTACGAATTTATTTTGTATAAATTAATGTGACATGATTCAATTAGTTGGATTTAATACCTCTGGCTACCATGATTTTTTTAATTATTTGTATTTTTATTTAACCAATTAATTTATGAACATCAGTTTGTAGAAAATAAGATTATTCAAGAATTTGTATCTCTATCATCAATTCGTCGCTCTTTTTTTTAACACTAATATCTTTATAATCATAAGTCTATGTTGATAATACAATCAGGAATCTATTAAGATTAATTTAAACTAATTTTATTGTGACACAACATAAATTTTTATCACCACTAATATCTGGAGGGACATATCCACTCTACGTACTCACATTTTTGAGTGGCTTATATAATATTGGTCAAGTAAAATTCACCCACCGTAGGGCCTACCAAAGCTGGCTTTGGCTGAACCCATAAGTTGGACTTCTACCTATCATAAATCTACTGTCATCAATTGAAGGCAATGTTAGGGCTATCGAGCAGCATAAGGATATTGGATTTATAATATATAGGTAAATAAATCTTAATTATATATTATGTGCACGACCAAAGATTATTAGAAAATAAGCATAAATACAAATAATTTCTATAATTAATGATGTTGGGATCATAAAAATTCTATTAATTAAAAAAGTGTTAATTAATTGATAAATTAATAATATTAATTTATAAAGTGTATGTACAATTTAATAAACATACATTCAATCTAAGAATGATCGACACAATAGTTTTTGAGCATGTTACGCACAAGAAAGCACTCAAAGCATCAAGAACACTTCATAATTTTTTGCTGCAATTATAAAATTCAACCTTAGAACTTTTAGATATAGTAACAAAAATAAAAGATGAGATTCGACTTAAAATTATATTTCAAGGTGAAATAAGTAACAATAGAGTCATTTTTATTTAATAAAATATCATAGTTTAAGTATATTTGTAATTTTAGTAAATTATAAATTTATGATATGAACGAGACTGTAGAGTTATATAAGAATTTTTTTAAAAAGTATTATTTTATTAATTTATCGAAATTATTAATTTAAGAAATTAACCCAAGTCGAGTTTATACAAGACTTGTACTATAAAAAAATTATTATATAACAGAGGTTATTAATTTATTAAGGATTAATTTACCCTACATACGTATTTTCCAGGTTTGTTCCAGCGTAGATAGGTCATCACGCTTCACGCCAATGATGTTGACCATTGAATTTTTCGAAGATATCATAATAATTTACTTATTCTTAATGACAGATACCAACCGCAAG
This sequence comes from Clausena lansium, assembly GCA_030449835.1. Lineage (NCBI taxonomy): Eukaryota > Viridiplantae > Streptophyta > Magnoliopsida > Sapindales > Rutaceae > Clausena > Clausena lansium. The sequence goes on from JASUUF010000195.1 coordinate 5,860,489, forward strand.
AAATATAAAATTAATTATGATGAGGATTATTATGTAAACTCTAATGAAACTACCTTGCATTATCCGCTCTCATTTCTATAAATCCTAGCAATGCCCATTACTTCATTGCCAGACGCTAACATCTAGATGAAAAAACCCATTTGTTAAGCAAACTTCAATAATGTACAAGAAATTGTACAAATCAACTCAATTAGAAGAACTAATTTTAGGATTCTCAATAGCAACAACACTAGCTCTTGTCAAACTTCCCTATGAAAAGATAGATGGAAATCCAGTTCCAACAGTCATTTTCAAAAATAGGCCTGGCCTGTTCCATGCCTTTGTTTTAGCTCTCAATTTTTCATTTTTTGGATCTGTTTTGACAATCTCTCTTCGTGAAAAGTATGCAAGGATCGCCAGATATCCCCTCATTCTTGCTGTTGTTTCTATGGCCGCGGCATTAGCCATACTGACATGGTTAGTAGTTCCGATGAACTTCAAATTTTAACATAGCATGTACGTCTGAGCCACAGAAAAATGGTCCTTAACTATTTGTAATATATATTCACAGGCTACGATCAGTATGTACGTACGTACGTACGTTGAATGATACAGTGCTTTAATCACAGCTCAAAAAACTTGCGTACAAATACAATTTAGATCTGTCCTTGAGGTTTGTAACAAAAGAATGGATGATAATTAATTATAATGAAAATTCAATTTGTCCTTGAAAAATGAAACCGATAAATCTTTTTGAGTTTAATTTGCGTTCTTTGGTTGTTCCTGATTGGCATCTCTTAATCTGTTATGCTATGACGACAAACGAAAACAATGGCTGCATCTCTTCGCAACAATTACAATGATTTCTGCATTGGAATTTTGCAAAGATTTACATAGTCGAAACGATTACTCATGAAAACGCAAAGAAAGATAAAGAGTAGATATTCACACAGATATTTCGGCTTACGTAGCCGAAATCATGGGGCCGCTCGCAGTTTTTGTTGATACTGCATGCAGTTGATGGGGCTGTTATATCAAAAGCTGTAGCAGAACGTAGTAATTTATTTTTTTTCTTTTACTAATCAAGTCAAATCCGGAAGGGAAATTGTCATATATGTATATTCATTGTAAAATTTGGACAATGTAATAGAAGCTAGTTGTTAAGCATTCTCGTCGCTTGAATGATTCCATATTTTATATGGTAATTAATGTCCAATCAGATTATAAAGACTTGTCATTAATTAGGATTTTATACTTAAAAATAACTTCACAAATTATTAAATTTCATCCCACGACTGCCCAACGTGGTTGCATATAATTGAAATTACATGAATATTATTAACTGAATACAACTCAACTTTAATTCACTTATTTCTGTCGGTGCTCTCTAGCCGTCAATAGCTTTCGCTGTCCTCGTTTTCAATTCTCATGAAATCAACGTTTGATTTCGCCTGCAGCTTGCGTGAAAGAAATCCCTTGGTGTAATCTACAAAACTTACTCTTCTAAATAATGCCGGAGTCTCTGGTGTAACAAGACTTGGTGCTGGACCCACTTCTCCATCTAGTTTTATACTATAGAATGTGGCGAAAGACAACCTTGCCTTCTCTGAGTTTACAGTTGCACGGTGTACAATGCTACGGTAAATACCATTAGTCAAAATCTGTAAAATCATAAAAGAATGAATAAGTAAAAGGAGAAAATGTGAACCAAAAAAAAAAAGACTAAACGAATTAGAGGGTATAGAAATTGATAAGTTATATACCTCCAAAATGTCACCAACGTTGATGATAAACGTATCAGGGAGGGCTTTAACAGGAACCCACATTCCATCTTTCTTTATTTGAAGGCCATCCATCTCATTGAGTTGGAGGAGGATCGTAAGTGCAGAGCCATCAGTATGAGGATTAAAGCCAATAACTTGCTCTGGTTGCTGACACGAGGGATAATAATTCATCCTCATTGATTGAACCCCATCCTCAAACTGTTTGATATCTTTGGGATCCATTTTTAGAGCCTTTGCCATTTGGTTAATTATTTTTATGGAAAGATTTTTAAGTTCTGCTGAGTAAACTTCTAAGGTATCTCTGCATACAAAATAAAAATAATGCAGTTTTAAAGATGTTAAAATCATAAATAATATCATAAAATTTGAACCCAAATTATTGTGAACACGGCAGAAAATGAATTAATTAATGCAAGCAATTTATGAAGCCACCTGAGTGGAAGAGGCAACTTAGGAAAGAGATGGGGTTTTCTCAAAAGAGCTGGGAGACTGAACATGGTGAAGCCGTAACCCCAGTCAAGCTTCTGCTCTTCAGACACAACAAAGTTTTGCCCAAATCCCTCAATTTCTCCAGGTTGCTGCCAAAATTTTTCTTTCTCCTCCATTGGGAGATCGAAGAAGTCATGGACCTCTGACGTCACTTTCTCCACTAAGGAACTGCTCACTCCATGATTCTTCAACTGCGTGCATGCAAATTATATTAATTAACACTACGATTGATGTTCATGTCATGTCAAGTGATGCATGGAAGTTATATCTAGAATTTGGATCAGAGCTGATCTGAGATATGTTGATTTTTCTACAACGTTATATTACGCGTTTAACACAAAGCTCATATCAGCACTGAATCTAAATTCTTGTAACTGATATTAAGAGTATTTGAAAGTACCTGGAAGAAGCCCCACTCTTTACATGCATGATCAAGCTTCCCTAGCTCTGAATCATCTCCACAGAGCAATTTCTGCATGTCGACGACTGGAAGCAATTGTTCTGAAGAATTGATGACCGGATGGTCTTCATCAGAGATTAAGAATCGTGCTGGAACTGTACTTGGTGGCTTCTTTGCTAGCTCCTGAATCAAAGGCACCATTAGTGAAGTCCCCAGCTCCGCCATACCTAATCTTCTTTAATTTATTTTTTTGCTAATAATTTCTTTCCTTTTTTGGACTTGTGGTTTTCGTTTTGCCACCAAAATGGAATTTTATATAGGAGTCTCCCATGCTAAAATCTGTGATAGTGGACTAACAATTTGGTCGATCCGACTCAATTTATTTTGCAATTGATGACGTTATTCCAAGTTAGCCATCTTTTTTCAAGTGAACCCAAAGCCAGCCAAAATTTTTCAATTTTGGTGGTTCACAGTTTGTGATAACTTGAAAATTTTGTACAATCTTCGTAATGATAACCATGATATGACGATTTTGAAAAATGATATCCACTCCACCAATAAACTCCACTCTAGGATAAGTTTGTTATTAATTTAAAATTTAGGATTATTGTGTTATTAGTTTAACTTTTATTTAGTTTAAAGTGAAGTTAGAATTGGAATGAATTCTCTCTATCATTACCCCTCAATATTTGTCCTTTTGCTATATATCACAAGAATAAACACTTTTATATAAAAGAAAAACTTTCTATATATAATTCAATTAAAACTTTATGAATTCGAGAACGAGACTGTATATATATTATTTATCTCTTGGGGTAGGTTTGTTGTAAAAGTAACTGTGTTCCGACGAAAATTGTATACGAGTGGAAGAAAATAACTTTACTATTTGTAGTTATAAAATTGATTTTTTTCCATTATCGAACATGTATCTGTTTAAATAAAATTTTCTAATTGGCTACAGGTATTAAGTATTTAATTTAGTCAATAAAATTTAATAATTGAATAATTTGGTCAATCTTGGTTGCTACGGATGGAAATTCATTTTTTTTATTATCAAATCATACATGGAAGTAAACACAATAAAAAGTTTGATCCCAGCGATGACATTGATTCTTACCACTAAAGTAGTAAAGCGGACCATATCTTAAACTATAAAATAAATAAATTTTATTTTTTAAAAACAGTAATGAGTGATACAAATTTTTGCACAAATACACTACCAATTTGACAAAATATAACATAGAAATTTTGTATTATGCATTCGTCTTCCTTATCGGTATTGTTTATTAATTTTCATTTCTTCCTAATTAGCTCCATCCAAAATAATGTCATAGTAGCAATCAAGATTGACCAAATTTTCAGTGTTATCGTGGCAACCAACATTTGACCAAATTTGGATTACTGGAACATTAGTTGCAAAATAAATTGATGGGAAAGGCCAAGTCTCTTCCACAGCCAACATTATACTACAGTGTATTAGTAACTTGACAACAAGTATTATATATATAGAGAGAGAGAAGGCGCTTCTTTCATGCAGTCGCCCTTATTTCTTTTTATGGAGACACGCTATTAAGTCATGTGGTTTAATAAAGCCAATTCAAACACATTATTAAATCGTTTTATAGTGAATTAAATACTAATTCTATTAAATTACATGACTTAATAATAAGTCCGCACTAAAAAATAAAGACACCCACACTTAAAAATTTCTATATATATATATATATATACATGCATAAGAGAAGTTCTTGGGTATATTATACATCTTCGTTGCACCATTCACAAATTTTTTCTATTATTTAAAACTTAGAAGGCATCATCATGACTAAACTGTAATAAAAGAAAATTAAAAAAAAATGATTGTATTTGGTTTGATGCACAGTACAAGCTATGGAGGTTTTTACCCCGATTGGGCATAAACCTTTCAAAGCCGCCCGGGCCCCAAGTGGTGTTTAAAGTAAGCCTTTTGAAGGCACATGCATTATAAGTTAAGTAGTGGGAAACTGATGTCTACATCGAGACTCTTCAAATCAAACATGCCAACATGGGAACTTTTGTTAACATTGTAAAGAAATTCCAATGTATTCTTTGACTAAGTCAACCATCAATCATAATCAAGATGGGGTCTTACTCTACCATGTGATATTTCTAAGTAATTATTTTTTAATATATTATTTTTAGGAGTCAGTTTTATGTCCGAAATTAAAATTTGAGATAAATTTATAACATTGTAAAAGTTAATTTACAACGTTTATCAAAATTCATTTATAACAATGTAAACTCTATTTATAACATTATAAATTCCTCTTGAATTTTAATTTTGGATTGAAAAATTATCGTTATCATTATATCATAAACGGCCAATCATCTCATTCTGCAGCCTCCAGAAAGTCTTCAAGCAGTCAAGACAAGGATCACGTGTTATTGAGAAAAATCAACTTAGAAGCAGTTTGTTTTTTTGATTTAATGACTTAATTAATTTAATTTTATTTAATTAAGTCATTAAGCTCGTTTGTTTTTTTTTAACTTAATAAAAATTTTCAGTCATTAAGTTATTAAGTCAATTTTTTTAACTTTTTGCTTAATCTAAAAAATCTTAATGATATTATGAAAAGATATTCTCTAAAATATCCCTATCTAATTAATTAATTTTTATCATTACCTAAATAAAATTTAATAATTGCATTATTTACCATCTTTATAACTTGTAATAATATAGTGATAGACTATTATTTTTCTATTTTTTATTTTCTTCAAAATAACATTATTTATTTTCATAATTTTTTATGAATATTTTTCACATAAAAACATCATGAACTGTAATAAAATTGATTAATATATAGTAATTTAGAATATAAAGTGTCGTATTCAATTGAATATTTTATGTTATAACAATATATTATCTTAATTGGGTTCTTTGAGGTGTTTATTATTTATTTAACATTTATAATTTATAAGGGTATAAATGTAAAAATATTAGTTTTTAGATTTTTTAAGTTAAAAAACAAACAACTTAATATTTATTTTCAACAATTCAGACAAAAAAAAACAAACATATCATTCAGATTCCGACGTTCAATTCTATTCAGAATTCAAACTAATTCAGATCTATTCAGATTTCAAATGAAAAAACAAAAGCCACCTTACTTAGCACATCACATGGATTCTGCCTTATCCCAATTGATATTTGCCTTAAAAGTAAACTAAAAGTCATACTCATTTGTGTGGGTCAATATTCCCAAATATATATATATATATATAGTGTCGAGAAAACCGTACACTAGAATATATATATAATCATTTTTAAGTGTAGGTGCCCTCATTTTTTTAATGCAGACACGCTGTGAAGCCGTGCGGTTTGATAGAGTTATTTTTTATGAACTATAAAATCGTGCGGTTTAATAGCATTAAAAACTGACTCTATTAAATCTCATAACTTAAAAACGTGTCCGCATAAAAAATAAGTAAATAAATAAGGACACCCGCTAGAGAAAGACTATATGTATATAATTTTTAATTTGCTCAAAATGCAATATGGTTGAAGATTGATATTTACCAGTAGTTGGTGTTCCAAGTTCCAACGGCTGCTTATGGTTGATTTTTGTTTTAAAGACAAAAATAAATAAATGGACGAGATTTGATTTGGTTTGAATATGATTTATGTAGAAATAATATTTTTGACAACACTATTGGCAATTGCAAAAAAGAAGTCTACAATTGGGTATCACAAATGTTTTTCATATTTGTTTAGCATCTTTAATTTTTTAAGTTTGAAAGTTTAAAGACGGTTTTTTATTCGGGGGTCTGGCTAAGTTACAGTTTGTGTAACTTACAGTAAACTGTAACTTACAGTCCATACAAAAATCACGTGAACCCCTCTATCATGTTATTATTTTTTATATGTTTTTATATGAAATGTAAGTTACGCTGGCTGCTACTTAGCAAAAGCCTTTTCATTTATATAGATAGTCACGTACCAATCAAAATCCCGCAGAAACGTATTCACCTTATCTTATTTATTATATACGGTGACTTGCACTGCTCATTCTTTGAATCCAACAGATTAATTGAATCTTTTACGGTGTTTCCATAGCGGCAACACATAATCGTTTGAAACTTGTCCTGCAGCAGACGGTTGAATCCGTAGACTTCGCATCCTAAAATAATTCTAACTGTTCCGATGCAATTACATTTTGCTTATTTTTTCAAAGAAAAAAAATTATTTTCAGAAAGCAAATGTGTGTTGCTATGAATTATAAAAAAAGAGTAATGAGACAACCACAAACAAATTTCAATGAGCATCACTTAGTAACGCTTAAACAAATTGCATTATTAACTCTTATTAAGGGGGCATTAAAGCATCATGAGAGTACCAGGTCCCCGGAGTTGGAAAAGTTTTGTTCTGGAAACTGAAGCATGCAGTGACATTTCGCCCATATGAATATGAATTTCTTAAGATAGCTGTTTCGTGTAGCATGACACAATCTTTCTATCCATAGGACTCTGGATTCGAAGTTGAATTCTGATTTACTCTGGTCAGAAACTGTCTCACAGCACGGATAACGGGCAGAGGATTCTCTAGATGGACAGCATGGCCGCAATTGGGGACTTCAACCATCTCATAAATCTCATTCCTCAGATCATCCCTATGTTTTTCTCCATGGCTAAGCTCATAGCACATTTTTTGAGCAATCGCCTTGAATTTCTTATCTTTCTCTCCGACAACAATCAAGAGAGGTGTGCTGCATAGCTTCAAATCTTCCCACAATGGCCTATCATGGAAAGAAACAGAAAATAAGGAAAATGGACTAAGCAATGGGTGGGAATAAGTGTCATGTCCTTCGGCACTCGATATGCCAATTTTTTTTATGGGAGAAAATCCCCTTCATATTGTTGATAGGACCTAAGAGGAAGAATCACAAATGAAACAAAAACACTTCTAGACTTTGATAGGCTCTCAGACAAGATAGTACAATGCGCAAATATTTATGGTATGGAAAATTTTATATACTTGGTTCTTTGACTGGATAATATCTTCTACAAAGATAGCCTGCAAACACTATAATTCCTGAGCGGATCAGATTTTCATCCCTCTAATAAAAGTAGAATATAGTCTGGTCATAGAATAGTAAAATGAAAAGAAACACTGAAATATTAAGATATGCTTACGGCTGTCTTCCAACGCTTAAATCAGACAGAGCTTTCGAAAGACTCCGCACATCTTCATGCAACAAGCGGCTGGCAACTATTTGATTAAAATGGGGATGGCTTCTCAAGCTGTGAATAGCAGAAGATTTTTCTGATGATTACTTGTGCAAGCACACAAATCTCAAGAATTTAACAAAGAAAAAATAAGCAACTACCTTTCCCAGAGCTCCCCAGTATACCAGGTATCTAGAAAGAGCTGCAGACCATAAGTGACAAGGGAGCATGCTCTAGAATCATCTTCAGCACTACGAATTTTTCTTGCTACATTATCCTGTAGTCCTGGACTTCCAGATATTATAACGGTTCCTTTGATCTGCATTAAAAGTTGTTACTTTGCCAGACAACATAAACTCACAGTGACTTCAGATTTCAAGCATTGGAAATGTACCTTATCACTGAATCTCAGGGCCATATACAAGGCAATTCTTGCTCCCATAGAATATCCAACTAAAGTAACTTTTCCAGGAGTAATTTGCTCAATCAGCTTATATAATACATCCGCAATGACGTCTATTGACAAAGTTATTTCCTGTGTGGCTTTAGTAACATGATTTTGTATCTTTGATCCCCCATGACCAGGGAGATCAATTGAGATGCATCTTGCTGATCCTGAGACGGCCTTCATAATAGGAATCCATTCTTCACCAGTTCCAAGAAAGCCATGGAGAAACAGAAGTACATTATCCTGTATTTGTACATCAAAAGGTGGATTGAGCATAATTAAATCAGCTGAATCAGTCTACACGGATACTTGCTAAAGCAAATGGAAGCTATGTTTTAACAATGGTTAGGATTTTTCAACAATAACTTAAAATAAAATTATATAGTCAAATACATAAAAATTGAACACGCCACAGGTAAAACAAATCATCCCATCATACGGAAAATATGTGCTTGGTTTGTGTTTTTTGAAACCAATTTCAAATGAAAGTAAAATATGCACATGTTTGCAAATCTCTGTAAGCATGCAACCAAAAAAACTTCCTCACTATTATTTAAATTAAAAAACAAATCAATTGAATAATACATTTTAAGGTATCGACAGTAGAATTTTGGCATCACTGAGTATTTCCGTTCATCATGGCAAAAAGAATACAAGTAACTTGGTACGCCAATAAAAGATGAGGGAACGTGCTCTAATAGTAGAAATAATTAAGGGAAAAATACAAACCTAGTGAAATTCTCCGCTAGTCCTAAAGGGGACAGCCCAATTCTTTTGGCCTCTTACAGTAGAAGCAAGAGGTCAAGGGTTCTCCCCCTTACACCAACCTTGGAGGAGGATTAGTTTAAGGTAGGATGGGTGGAGTGCATGGTAACCAAAGAAAAATAAATAAATAAATGAAATTTCTCTGCTTACATCAATTCTTTGTCCAATCTCTTGCACTTTGATGAAACTGCAGAAATCCTTTGAATTCACATTCAAGTGGTATCTCAAAACTTGCTCCTCCATGGAGGTTTTACATATAACATCATTGTTAATTTGTAAGTTCTGCAGGAGTTGGGTAGCTTTAGCAACAGATGCTTCCACAAAGCCACTACACGAATTATGACAAATCCCAATAGGATCAGTTGTTACGTCTTCTTTAAGCCACTGATAAGTTCCAAGACCTTGGGCTACAGGGGGGCCCAGTTCACGATTCATCACTTTGCATATATATGCATTCTGCAGCTCCAGATAGCTAGAAAATATGATATATGCTGACAAACCTAGACCACTTTCAAATGCAGCACTGACAACAGCCATCTTCCCATGTCGCTGGGCCCATCTTGCAATTAATCCTGCATTTTCAAATCCACCAATGACACTTGGTTTGATCACCTGAATAAAAACCATAAAATATTGAAATCAGCACAACCCTGTCAATCTATTACCCAGAATATATGCAATTTAAAATACAATTTCTCCAGAAGAATGAGATTAAAAATACAACTGCCGAGAAAGGTATACCATGACAGAACTTTTACATTACCTATAATCATGAGTAGATGGTGTAGATTTCAACTATAAAAATGCAATTTTTCAGTAGCAAATAACCATTACGAACTCCAAGCTAATTGTAATTTAATGACGATAATCACAGCAATGACTACGACAATGAAGAGCATGCAGCAGTCTGAAACCATTGATGGCTGTAGACCACCATTAAAAAGTTAAAGGTTCGTGTAAAAATGAATTTATCTGTTAACTGATACCTGCATTACAGGATAAATGTCATATTCTAACACATAAACTTCTCAACTGACAATCTTATTGGGCTTATTTTGTCAGTAAAACCTTCTTTATAGAGTTTACGAAGTGATTTCTGCATCTTAGAAAGAATCACATATTTATAAGGCTGTACAACGATATGAGAATCAAAAACTAAATGATACATGCCCTACTAGTTAAATCATTGAAGATCTTCCGTCACTTACAATAGCAACTATTCCTGGGTGAGCATACTTCTCAAGCATATTAAGAGGATCTTTTTGGAATTTGTCAATGGTTTCATCCAATGCTACAGGCAAGCCACATTCTTCACAGTACTTTATAATATCATCTTCATTCTGAACAGGCTCCTGAGACATAGGAACTCCATAAGATGAAGCGTCACTTAAGTCTTAAAAGCAATTAAATGTGCATCAGAAAAAAAAATGTGGACATCTTACTAAATTATATGACTACCAAAAATTTACGCAGAAAGGTTGCTAAATGTATATTTAGAACGGCTAGAGCACTAATTTTACCAGTTACAGTGGATTATACCTCAATATATTGCAAGTCACAATCTTTAACTAAGAAACCGAATTCAAGAGCTTCTTGATAGGTCCAGTTACGATTCGCATCCACACGGAGTTCAATCCTGTGACCAACCTTCTTTCTTACTTCTTGTATAACTTCTGCATCTTTAATGGGATCTGCCCGGCGTGCAACCTCTTGCAAATAATAACTCATTATATCCCAGCTTTAATGGTCAACTAAGTGTTGAATCAGCAAAATGAAATGATAATAATAATATAGACAACAGAGAAGCTAAAAGTAAGAAACAAAGAAGAGAACATCTGTAAATTTAGCACTATAATTCTGTTAGGTTGTCATACTTTGAGTTTGATTGCAGTGAACCCTTCTTCCACAAGAGTGGTAGCAATGGTAGCCACCTCTGCAGGAGATTTATTCGAGTCAATAAGGGCGCATATCTTTATACTCGTTGACCGTTTAGATATTTCTTCATCTGTTTCTGTCAGGGGATATAGTATATTCAATAGACTGGAACCATGTTTTACTGCTATGGCATTGAGGATAGCCATTTCCAAACCACATCTGACACTCGGACAGATTTCACATGCCTGTACGGCAAAGAAGAAATTAACCACTCAAAACAATTAAAAACAAAAAGAAAGAAAGAAAAGGATATATGCACCTACAGGTATTCCTAATGTGCTCCATATCCATGAAGAAAATGAGCCCTTCAGCAGAGGTAGAAAATAACTGATTTTAGCTCCTATCATAAAATGAAGAAGAAAGCGAAGTTGCTCTTCTGCATCCAGCAGGTTTTCCTCGTGGATTTCAAGAGGCGCAACCTTTTAAATGCAAGTGAGAATGGACAAATAAACGTTCTGATTTGGAAAATAGGACAAAAATAAAGCACAAGGAATATGTATGAGAAATATGTTGTAATAAGCACAAAAGTTAAAGTGAAAGAAGCAGATCAGAAATATAGCACAAACGTTAGAATGAAGAAGATAGGGATATGTATGAGAAATATTTTGTAATAAACATTGCTTCACTGGCTCAGCACATATGTGATCTTTGAATAAGATAAATCATGGAAAAAGGAATCCAATGAAACCTAACCTCACCATACCCGACAGTCCCATCTTCAAGATACAACGATAAAATAAAACCTTCTCTACAGAATCTACTTCGATCATGATTGATATAACTTGATGTAGGAGGTGCGCAAAGCTGAATCCTGTCACAAATAAAATTGAAAGACATATCTAATTACACCAAATATTAGTAACATTAAATTTCAAAATATATTCTTTGTAGTGAAAACCTCACCTATACAGCGAATATTCTATTCTACAGATCTTACAAATAGAGCGACCACATGAAATTGTATCTGGAACAGAAAACTGCGAAAGGACGTTCAAAGTATGATCTGCTGATTGGCTTGCAAATTTTCTTAACGTACTGAGGAAAGGACCATGAACTTGTCAATATAGTTCACAGGTAATGACATCTTAAAAACAAAACAGATTATAGATCACAAAGCAGTAGAACCAAACAACCTGTGGAAGGTGGCATTGGTATTAATGCAGCTCTCAACTTCAATGACACAATCCGTCCCAAGATGCTGAGACATGGATAAAGCCTCTTCAAGTTCTACTTTTGTCTTCACTTGTACGTGATTTAAACTGCATATTCAGTACTTTTTCCTTCAGTGTTTTTGAAGGAAATGCCAAGGAATTCTGTTTTACTTTTGGTTCATATTCTGAATTACAATTAACTACAGGTAAATTCAAAACAGTTCTGGAGCTAATATGTTACTGCCAAAAAAAAAAAAACTGAAAACAACTGTTTAATTGGTCTTCCTTGCAATAAAAATTTATCGAATAGTACCTGAAAAACTTGGCCCGTATGTTTAGGAAAAACATAGTTGAATGTTTTTCTGAATATAGAAGAAAAGAGAGCCTCAGCCTACTAACTCAAGAAAGATGAAACAAGGCCTTGCTACCATGAATATTTATGTAGGCTAATCTTGCCACTGAAAACACAATATGTTTTCCTCTCAACAATCTCAAACATTCTCCTTGGTATAATTCTTTATGGAAGTAGCTTCAAGCTAATCCACCAACTACTTTAGTTATTGGTTTCGTTTTCACTTGATAAAACACCTCTAATGGAAAGATCTCTTTTATCCAACACTAATGCTAACTCTCTTCCTGCAGGTGCATATATTTTTCATTTTAACTCTTCTTGTTTTCTCAATTTTACTGGCCAATTGATAACTCCAAGGGCACTCATTTGTTTTTCTGCTTCTATTTTGTGGCAATTTACTCAATATCACTCACGCATGGATACTAAGCCAATATCAGCTTTTGGCATCTCAAGGAAATCCATTTCTGCTGGTTAATTAAAACAAAGCTTTTGTTAAGGCTGAATTTTCAATGTTATACTTCCCTCAGATTTTCCATGCTACAATTTTACAGAAAATCTATCAACTATTAATTCTGTCATGATCTTCATTCATTTATCCAAAATTATGATATTTATCAAAGAAATGAATGAGCACAAGCAACATATAAAGACTTTTCCACAGAGTTGAAGCATAACATATAGAAAAATAAATAAAACTAGTAGAATTAGAAAAGTAATATGCTTACTTTCAACAAAGAAAAATGGGGAGAGAGAGAGATAAGTAATATGTTTTTTTTTTGGATTATCTCATTCCTCTCATTTTAAGAAAATAAAAAATTAAATAAAATACTTCAATATAAGATGTCGTTGGTTAGGTCTCAATCTTTTGCAAATGCTCCTTGTTTCCACGTCACAAAATTATACCAAATTTTGGAATTTATTTTGACTATATGGAGCCACATATGATAGATCAAGTACAAGACACACACAGAAAAGAAAACACAAGAAATAAGAGATATATAGAAGAGATGTGTGATGACTATATGATCATTGAGGAAAAAAATACGCAACATATTCTGAGTATTACCCATGCGCCACACATAGATTTTGGATGGAAATGTTATGGGTGGTGTAGAAATACAGATCCAATATTCTTGGTTCGGTTCTATCTGCAATTGGAAGAAGGCTGAAGATTGCACCACCATGATTGTTTATCACAAGAATCAGAATCGGTTTCCGCTTCATCCTTCAAACAAAATAAATCTTCAAAATCTTAGAGTAGCATAGTCTAGGTTTCATTAGAATGCCAAAATTTATTAGCTAGTCAGTCGGGTAGACTATTAAACTCCTAAGGAACCAAATCTATTTATAACAATGCTAAGTTCAAAGATCGTCTCAATGCTAGAACATACAATCATAAGTTTGAAAAGAAAAAATCATACCTCTGTTTCAATATTGCCAAACCGTTTGTATCATGAAGGAAAGAAATATCTCCAACTATGCATAGTACCTAAACATGATTATAAAATCATAAATTGTGTATCATTTCATATAAATTAGAAATTTAAGATGGAATAAACACCCACCAATAATGATTGCAAGGAGGTCATATTTCAATGAAAAGAAGAACTTTTGCAATTGATTTCTCTTACTAGCCGAGCGAAATAGGGTTAAGGAGGAAGTCCTAATATAATTTTAGGGCCTTACCAAGGTATTTTGTCCAAACTGCAAACATTTCTACGAAAAAGTGGAATGCAGGTTTGAACATGTTTTTCAGTTTTGGGGGAAGGCTGAGATATGATGATGGAAAGGATGAGAAAGATAACTAATAACACAATTGGTTGAAGAAACATAGCCACATACGATACTTACATGTTTATTACATCCTACAGCAAAACCAACAGCCGTGCTAAGCAAACCATCAATACCACTAGCTCCCCTATTTCCAGCCACCCTTATCCAGTGATGTGGAAATTCTGAGTTTAGCATTATATCTGCAACAGTATGAGTACAAGTTGTCCAACTTCGTCCATACATATCTGCATCTCGTATTGCCATGCTGTTCCCAACAAAAAGTGCAGAATTAGATGTCAATGCTTTGGAAAGTTCACGTGCCACATGAGGTTCAGTCAAGGAGTAGTCAGCGCAAATTTGAAATGATATCTCCGATGCAACCTGCGAGAAAGCACAAGGAAACTTACAGAGGCACAACTATAGGTGGAAGAAACATATTAGGATCTGAAAGCCTCCAGCTCATCACTAAACAAGAAAGCAATTTCAATCCTTCCAAGTCAGGTGAATTTTATTTCAAATAAAAACAATAGCTTTAATCATTCACACCACTCATAAAACTTTAATATCCAAGATAACCCAAAAGAGTTTAGAACAATTTGTCTCAAATCAGAGCTTGAGAATAAATGCATACATTTATTGCAAAAGCATCAATGTATCACTGACAAATTAAATACACACACTATCTGCAGAACGCAGTGATTAAATTAAATGATGACTAACTGAAATGTTGAAGCTCATTTTAGTTGCACATAAACTTTTAAAATCAGGATTGAACTGGCTTTAGCTATGCATAGGTATACATCTTAAACCACATTTCTAGATTTACGTACAATAAGTGCACCATTGAGGCAAATCAAATCGGGAAATTGGGAGATGGGTGAAAAAAAAATATCTCCAAATACCTAAAAATTACAAGGAGTGCTTCATAGGATGAGATGAAATACCAACATATCAAATGCTTGTAGAAAGCTGCACCATTTGCGACTCCTATGTGGAACTTGAACTTTAAGCAAAAAATCCACAAATTGGACAATTGTGCTCTGGATCCTGTGAGTTACAGAATGGGAAGGATCATGACGACATGGATGATTGTCAACCATGATATATGTGCATGGAAAACATTCCTCTAACATCTGAGAAATCCTTTTACTTGTAATCCGACTTCCAATCTGTTCATAATTGAGAAAAACACAATCAACAAAAGAAAACGTCTACTGATATTTAGTTAGCATATATAGCAGAGTTTAGGTGATATAACATCTTTTCATCACAGTACTATGCCTTCTTATATTATCTTAGAATGGTTCAAGCAGACAATATGGTTTGTTTAAAATCCTAGAACATTGTCCATATATGGGATGCTCAGCAGAGAGTATTTACAAGTAATTCAATATTCACATATTTAGTTCAACACGGGATGAAACCATAATTACAAGAAACTTTCATTGCTTTACATTGTATGTGAAAATTGAATATAAACATTTATTTGTTGCCTCTTCATATTAACCCATATAACCTGGCAAATCAATAGAATATCATTAATTTTTCTAGTTCAACTTGGATTTTTTTTTCAGTTATATATTTCCGGTATGCTATAAAGATTATTTTTACCGCTTCTTTGTATAGTGTTGATCTTTACTCTTTTCCACCAGTACTGATTTACAATATTACATATCTCTATAATGCTGCCATCACATTGTAACAACTGCATTCCAGACTTATCAAATGGCAACAGAAGATGTTTTGAACTAACACCAGAAGCAACAAATTTAGTAAAAGCATCCAAACTGAGGTTATACCTGAATAATTACATCAAACTGTATCCAGTCCCCGACAGATTCTGAAAGCAGAGCATGATCAAGATGATCAAGAAATAAGATCTTTTGTTCAGTCTCAGGAAAGGAAGCCAAGAATTTTCTCAATCGTAACCCTGACAAGATGTCAGCTACAACAGGCCATAGAAGGTGTTTAGCCAAGTGAAGAACTGCCCATATCTCATCCTCATTATGGACCGCACCAACCAGAAGAAGCCCTTTGTTAACACCTTGAATAAGTTCCAGAACTTCAGCCATTTGGCCATAAGTATAACTCTTGCAAGCATGAGAGTGTTGCACTTGAATATATTTAGTGAATGGTTCAACACTAGACATCCAAATATCTAATCCTTTCAAACAACTAGACATCCAGTTTTTTGGACTGTTATCCAGTGGCTCCCTGAAAGGGCAGTTGATATGAACAGGGCCATAAGGCGAGGAGGTAGCCCAATGCACAGCAGAGTCAAGTGTGGTAAGTATCATTCGTGCAGGAATCTGATCAGTGGGTGCAGGAAGACTGAAGAAGAACCTTACAAAAGAGCCAAAATGATTTACCTAATTACAAATTAAAAACTGTGATCCATAAGTTTTACAAACACAAAATTCAAAAGTACATACAAAATTTAGTTAATAAATGGGGAGACAATCTGTCGTGGTGAAAGAAAAATTAACATCACTTTTGTAGCTTCTGATTGAAGTTGATCATTGTCTACCTGATTGATTGCTTGGTTAGCCCCAGCATCCTGAAGCTCCGGTGGACGATCTGCCGAAAGTAACAAAACTGGCACAAAATCCTGACTGGCTTCCACAACCTATGTATTATAACTAATCCATGTTAAACATATATGATAGATAGTATGGATTGAACATTTCAAGTTTCTGCATAAACAGAAAGTATGACATTGTGAAGTTTTATTCTACAACCTGGAATTTGCAAGATGGATCCTACCCAGATGATGCTGGAAGAAATTGAAGATTTATTTTACAACCTGGGATTTGCAAGATGGATCCTACCCAGAAGATAAGTTGAAATGTTGAATATAGGCTAAGAAAAATATAAACATAAAACTATTCAAATTTTTAGTTTGATAACTGAAGGTCCAGGTGATCATTGAAGATGTATTGACGTCCCCAATATGTACATGGAAAATGATACAAGGCAACTATTATTGTTACATGAGAAGCAACCACAAAGGGAACAGATGTTGACTGATCTAGGTTTCAAGGCTCATGTTACTGTTGCCCCTGCTGGAGGAGGGAGGACCACGTAAGGAGCAGAAGACTAGCTTTTTCAGTATAGTGTTCTCAACATTGTTGATCAGGTTTATAAAGATTTCTGGTTTCCTAGGAAGCTATAGTTGCAGCAGCTAGAGTTTTTGACATTTTGTATAACATTGTAGGAGTTTTTTATACTGGTCCACCTTTGTACTGACTAAGTACATACAAATATATTCTGTTTCCAATCGCAAAGAAAAAAAAATGGTTGTAGGAGTTTTTTATTCAGTCCTCATTTTGACTTTTGCCGGCAGCATTCATGGAGAGAATATAAGTAGACAATAACACACATAAAATGTAACCTAGGCACATACACCGAAGGAAATGGGGGCAGCGTGGGGAGTGTGTGGAGAGAATTTCATAGATTAAGCATCCATAGTAATTATGTGATTATAAATTTACAAGTTTATACAAAGTCAATGAAACTCACCGCTGGAAGAAGATTTGAAACTGCAGTGCCTGATGAAGTTATAATCACAGCAGGTCTGTGAGATCCTCTTGCATAACCAAGAGCATGAAAAGCAAGTGAGCGCTCATCATAGCAAGCAATACATGTTATTAGGGGATGAGTGGAAGCAGCAACAGCAAGGGGAGATGATCTTGAACCTGGAGCTATACAAAAATACTGGAACACAGAAATAATCAGAAGCATGTAGCAAAACAGAAATTCAAAAGACATTAAATGCTGAAACTTACCGTCAAACCAAGACGAGAACATTCTTCAATCAAAAGCGACGCCCAAACAGCATTGATATTAACATGATCTCCTAAGGAGTAATTCATTTCAAAGGCATGATCCAACTGATAGACAAAAGAGATAGAGCTTGAACAACTATCATCAAAATGACAAGAGATACAGCTTGAACAATTATTATCAAAATGACAAAAGAGATACAGCTTGAACAATTATCATCAAAATAAAAAAAGAGATGCAGCTTGAACAATTATCATCAAAATGACAAAAGAGATACAGCTTGAACAATCATCATCAAAAAATTTTCTTTCAAACATTTTCAGAAGATTTTGATATCAGCATCAGCTGGTAATTAGTCCAAATAATGCTTATTGGGATATTTAGTTTTTAGTAAAATGATTTTGGCCCATTAAGTTAATGAGAATATGAAAATTTACTTTCGATTATCAAACATTAAAAGCACCGTAGATCATCAATGGCTGTCCCCTGTTTTCAGAAACCTACATTGTTAAATGATAACTCCAAACTTATATACAGTTATATGATACTCAACATACAGCAATAGATTGATATTTCAACCTCGTGATATTTTAACTGCATTACAAACATCACAATGTCATAGTTCCATACCATGTTATTCGCAACACCAAGGGTTGGTGAAAATCTGAAAGAGAACTGGAAGGAAAATGAAGCCTCTCTCTGCAAGAGAATTTTGCACATAAGATTTACAGGTTAAACTGAAAATCTAAGGACACTAACCTTGAATCAGAACCAGAATATTCAGTGCCTAGGTTATTCCATTACATTTAGTGAAAATCCAGTAAAGCAGAGCATTTGGTAATATCAAGAATGAACAATTACCAGGAGAAAGAAGATACCATTTCCATGAAATCACAACCAAAATCCCTTCTGCCCAATGTGATGGCATTCATGCATAACTGCAAAGTTATATCAGTCAATTATGGAACAGCTATAAAGTTGACAAATAAATATGTAGAATTTGTGAGCCAATCTGAAATATATTAAGTTATTTATCTTTCTACGAGAAGTTAGATAATGATCAGAATATGAAGTAATACAGACATCAACACCATAGAGGGCAACAAAATAGAACAAAGTAACTGGTATACCAAAACATTAAAAGTACCAATTACAGTAACCACTCAATGACAAACAGCCTACACTGGCAGATAGCATCAGTAGATCATAGAACAACTCCATCAGTAGATCATAGAACAACTCGGTCTAAGTAATGAAATTGTCAAAATGAAGGAGGTCAACTTAAAAGGAAAAAGAATCTACATAGGAAGGGAAAAATGGAGAAAATCCAAAGGCAGAGTGTGGAATGGACCTTGTCAGATAAAGCAGTAGAAGTCTTGGAGTCTTTAAGTGCAAGTTTTCCATTTGGAATCTTGAAACGAGGCCTCTTCACATAAAATGTTTGAGGTATGCATTCTGTCTAGATCACCATCTTAGAACCTACTTTGATGGGATCCACACTAAACACTGCCTTCATAGAATTTTTAGAAGTTAGAAATCAAGGTCTTGGCATCAAAATGGACATCAAGAGACAAGAAGGTAGCCAAGTACCACTGTAGTGGTTTTGAAATTTATGATCTGAGAATGAACTCAGCCTGGTTAGTTTCTTCCGTTCTAGGGAATGAGCAGGGGATATAAATAAAAATGATAAAAGCATCATTTAAGTGAACTAGTGACCTAAATGCTATAAAAGTAAACCAATAACTCGTACCATTTGGACAGTTTTATCCTCCATCATGTTGAACTTTGTCAGAGCAGATCCAACATATCTGGGGTTGTATCTCTCTGTAGAGGAACAGAAATGACAACTGACCTGAAATGCGACAAAAAGGTTCACACTTATAGAAGTAGAAACTAAAACACCATCTTTTTTTCACTGCAGATCAAGTTTCTACAAACTTGACTCACTAAAAATTAAAATAATTTTGTGCAACTTTAACAACACAAAAAAGTGAAAAATATGGATAAAATTACAAATTCTGAATAGTGTTTGTGGATAAATTAAGGTCTGAATCAAGATTTGTAGAATACTAGAATTATGATGTCTGAAAAGTTAGCAGGTTTTACAGAGGTATGAACAACACTTTAGATAGAATGGTTGAACAGCCAACAGCATAAGGCTTATGGCATCTCATCTGCTTACAGGAGTCGGTAGGTAGAGAGCAAATCATGGGTTTGATCCCACTTGAGGATGAGGGTAAGAAAGATAGACAGGCTGAATATTGTGAGGATTCAATAAAGCCTGGTATTTTTAAAATATCGCACAGAGAACAATCTTAATGTTAGAAGAACATTTAGAAATATCAAGCTCAAAATTACAAGCATAAGTATAAGCAACGATTCATAAGATATAAATGCATTTGGTATCACCTAGGCAAGAGACTAAGGTCAACATTAAGCTAGTTATGAAAATCACCAAGAGACAATATCGAATTGGTTTGAAATATAGTTTTCACTTTTGATCCGAAGAATTAAGTTAATAATTATGTCGCAAAGAATCTGCAAATTTCTCAACTCAACATCGTTTTGTGATATATATATAAAATTAAAAAAAAATAGCAAAATTGATGGAGAATAGCATAATTAGATGCAGTAACCACAAATTACCTCGCAGAAGGATGACTCAAATGACTGAATAGCCTGCTGAAATGTACAAATCATACCATCACTCCATGCCAGTGTTACTGCTAAGATAGAGATATCATCAAGCTCCTTTAACTCAATCTGTCAAAACAAGTAATTTGAACTTTAGAATAATAATAAAAGTGAGAGAATGGTCAGAAAGATAAGAAGACAAAATTACAGAGTTGTGTAAACAGACACATAGAAGAATGCAAATCTACCTGAGGAACAAAGAAGTAAAAAGAACCAGCCTCATGCTTGATGCAAGATGACTCAGTATTAAAATTAATATCCATAAAACCGTAAGCTGTTATGGGGATTGAATTAGTTGAGAGATATCTGCAGATAACCGACACAATTATTCTGTAGTATATAAGTAACAAAACCATGTCGAATAATCAAGAAATTTAAATGAAATGAACTAATAATTTTGCTTTCTAAAATAGTAATAGTTATCAAATTGCATACTAGTATCAGTTTACCAGCTCACCACATAAAGAATAATTAAGGTAGAAATTGTAATAGCACAAGAATATTACCAGACATAGAGCAAAAATTACAAAAGGATGAGAAATGATTAACCTGAGCTTAGTCCTCTCTTCTGAGGCACACGAAGCAGAATGAGTAAAGTAAATAGCAGCTCCAATTCCAAACACTCCACGGTTCTGATTCAAATACAGTGATTTAGATGTCGGATTCTCTGTATCCCTGGAAAGGAAAAATACAGGGAATACTTCGGATGACTCCGGTTGGCGACAAAACCAATCCAAAGCTTTTGCACTTGGAGGAACAGCAACCTTCAAATTAGCAACCACATCTCTCAATTCACGTGGATATTAACAAATGCTTCTAGCATGTTACTGGATAGTAAAAACCAAGTAATAATACACCATCCATGTAGTACAACCTTGCCATTCCAAGTACTGAGGTGGGATTCATCAGTTGGATGGTGGATGGACTGGTAAGTAATTTTCACTTGGAATGTAAAAGGTTGGGTTACTACTTGGCCTAAGTAGTATTATTCTTAAAAACACGCTCAACAGAATTTCATGATCTTCACATTTTTCACCAATGTAACCTCATGCAACTGTCATTTCCATTTTCCAATCCCATCAAGAAAACAAAACTTTACTAATCAAATAATATCAAAGTACAATGCAGTCGACAATACTGATACAACCAGGCAAGTTAGACAGTAAATCATTATCAGTTGTACCTGAAACCTTAAAACTCCACTAGAAGAGCTAGGCGGGTCCATCTTCAACTTGTTAACAGCCTCAGAAATACTCTCGAGTCCATGCTCAAGCGTCAACGCCGGAGGCAGAGTACGAGTAATGCAAGTCTCCACCACCAAATCGCCTTCTTCACATTCAATTATTTCGTCAACATCCATCACTGGCCCGTCAAATCTCACCCCTTCCACAACATTGGAGCCAGAGTTGCGGGGAAGGTGAAGAGAGTTAAAGTGAAGGAAGCCGCTTCTTCTGGTGAGGAATGTGAAAGGTGGTGATGGTTTTGGGAGGCTAAGTGACTTTTTGAGTCGATGTTTTGGGATTGAAGATTGTGTAGAGAAACCGTTTGTGAAAAGCACATGATGAGCTTTCACTGCGAGGGGTAATGAATGCATTTGTTTGAGAGACAATGGAATGTTTTGATGAAAAAAATGGATGAGTCAATCAATAGTCATGAGCTAAAAGAGTTAGAAGAGTGTGAGTTACAAGGCGAATGGATAATGGTGAGGAATCGGGCGCTGTAGCCGTTGCTGGCTTTGCTGCTATGTGTGCTATCTATTTATCTTTCCCGTTATTGACAGTGACAGTTGCAGTTTTGGGCTGGGCCATTTCCTGGGCCCCTGGAATTGCTTACAAGAATTGCTACAATTTTTAAGAGTATTTTCATATTTTGAAGCCCCGATTTTATCTTTTCTAATCACTTTTATATGCTAATATCCATTGAAATTACTTAAAATGATAAATAACTTAATTTAGATAATTTAATTTTATAAACCCTTATTTCTTTTAACTTCTTAAATATTATCTCTTCACAAATATTATATACTTTATTTTTGTATTCATCAGTTTGCAGTGCTTAATAGAGGATGATGAATCTTTTCATGTTTCAAAGTAAATTGTGCTAATCTAGAGCATCAAAATATTGGGATAAATATAACTTCAATTATTTCTTTTTCATGCATATCCTTACAAGTCATTCAACTAAAATAACAACAATACCATGAGTTCGAATTCATCTTTGTAAACTAAAGGAAAAAAAATGAATACAATATAAAATAACAAATAATTGGAAGACTACACAACTATGCCTCAATCCAACTCATCCACCCTAAACAAAATTCAAAGTAATTCGTAAAAGAACTAACAACTATAATTCTTGTAGCTGTTCCCAGATTGAAACAGTGTCCAAGAATCATGCTATTGGTCTTTAGCTTTTCATCAAAAGGCTCAAAACTGGCTGCACATGGTGGAGCTCACCATGTGCAGTCCCGGACGCTATTCCACTCCAGGAATGGAACAGCACACTATATATATATATATATATCTTCAGCAATGAACGGAAACCACACGTTGGCATGAATAACGAGTCGCAGTTTTGACAGCAGCTTGAGAATGTCCAGCGTGACTGGACAAGCACCAGAACATACAACATAGAATGGCTCGAATAAAATGTGCCTGCATGGTTATCGGCTCATCAAGAATTGCTATTGAGAGTGACTAATTGTATGCTCTTAAGAGTAGGAAGTGTGAATCTCTTTGAAATCAATTTGTCACCAAAATTCAATTTTTTTTTTTTAAAACATATCTTTTTAAATTTTTTGCGGGTGTATGAGAAAAGGATAACACAATTATAATAAGGATAAAGTGAGAATTAGTGGGGTATATTCAGAAATAAATATTATTTTAAAATTTATGATTGGGTTAATTGCTAAGTGGGACTGGTAAGATAAAATGAGGCTGTCGAATGTCACTACACTATTTAATATTTTCTTATTTTTAAATGATTAAATCTATTCTCTTATAATTTTAATTATAAAAATATTTTATCATTCATCATAAAATATTGCCAACAACTCATTAACTGAGTTTGGTCAGGCAACTCCTCATCTCTTCTTTGTGTTTGTGGATTTATGTTCTTTGTGTACAAAGTGATATGATATGAGGAGAGTAATTGTATAAAATCATCATGGGTCCACATAATTGAAAAAAAAAAACTATTATCACTTTTCAGTTAATCTCTTAACTTCATGTCATATCAGTTTGTACATATTAATTTGTACAAAATTAATTGTGACTCTATTATTATTGTAATAAAAAAAGAAGACATGTTATCTTTATACTTTCTTATTGGGAAAACATCAATTGACTATTTACTACTTGACTTATATCAAAAGTTCTCAATATCTCTTTTTTTTTTTTTTTTGTGTCAAATTACCACCGTATGTTTATTTGCAAATGGGTGTCGTTTTGACCAAATAGACTTGAATTGCTTGAAAATCTAAAAAGCTCCTGTGATGTCAATATATTATTAACGGTGTTAAGAATGGGGGGGTAAATTGATACTAGAATAAAAACTTAGGTGATTCAAAGCTATCGTTAGAATTCCTTGATTCCCAATTTAAACTTTTAATAATAAAAATTAGATGATAAATTAATAATTTCCTTAATTTAATATCCACCTCACACCCGTTTTGGCCTTTGTTAACTTATACGAACTAGAAAGCGTGGAAATAACGTCAGCACGTGAGTTACGAACGTGGAGGTGGTCTGACCGATGCCACGGAGTACCAAAGCAAGTCAAAACCCGTGGTGGCCCACACTGAACACACGCTAAGCACGAGTTTTTCTTAATCCCAGTCCAGGCCCTCAAAATGCCCACAAGGACAACCAAAATTACCTCACACAAACAAGCCATTTCCATGATTCCACCCTCCACCACCGCAAGGTCATTATGGACACTTAACAATCACCATTTGAATCATTCCATCCCACGTCAAAAATAATCTGAGAAACGAGAAATCCAGCGCAACCCGTATAAATAAATAAACTGCAAGTCCTCGAAAATTTCGTAAACAACAAATCCGCCATGGCCACAGCTGCATACACAAAACTTGAAACACTAGGCATCTTGCTTCTTCTAATAACCTCCTTTGCATTTCCCGCTCTAGCTCAAGAACAAGAACAATGCAAGTCAGAATCAACAGGGGGATGCCACGACAGGGCGGCAGCATTGAAGTTCAAGATCATCGCAGTATGTTCAATCCTAGTCACCAGCATGATCGGCGTGTGCCTGCCGCTGTTCACGCGCGCAGTCCCGGCATTGCAACCCGATAAGGAACTGTTTGTGATAGTCAAGTCGTTTGCTTCCGGAGTGATTCTTGCAACTGGGTACATGCACGTATTGCCGGATTCTTTTGATGATTTGAGATCTCCTTGCTTGCCTGATCACCCTTGGAAAAAGTTCCCTTTCACTACTTTTGTCGCAATGCTTTCCGCTGTTGTAACCCTCATGGTTGATTCATTCGCCACGAGTTATTACAAGAGATATTGTTCTAAGATCGCTGGTGAGAAAACACACTCAAACTCACCGAGTGTCGAGTTGGGGCATGTTAAGAATGAACAAGGACACGATGAAATGAATATTCAATTGTTAAGGCATCGTGTTGTCGCTCAGGTATACGTATATAAATATTAAGAAGACATTCGAATCAAAAGTGTAAGATGTAATTAAACTTTTATTATTTACGTAGGTGCTAGAGTTGGGAATCGT
The DNA here is from genome assembly GCA_030449835.1 of Clausena lansium. Lineage (NCBI taxonomy): Eukaryota > Viridiplantae > Streptophyta > Magnoliopsida > Sapindales > Rutaceae > Clausena > Clausena lansium. The sequence goes on from JASUUF010000195.1 coordinate 5,885,993, forward strand.
AGTGCACTCAGTGGTGATTGGTATGGCCATGGGAGCCTCGGATAATCCATGCACAATAAGACCGCTCATTGCTGCTCTTTGCTTCCATCAACTCTTCGAAGGAATGGGACTTGGTGGATGCATACTCCAGGTTCCTGATTGTATTTCGTAATTAGTTACATGTACATTAATTTTGCTAACAATGTGTATTGTTTTATTATTATTGTTACGCATATTTCAGGCTGAATATGGAAGGAAGATGAAAGGAATATTGGTATTCTTCTTCTCAGCGACGACGCCACTTGGGATTGTGCTTGGAATTGGTTTATCGAGCGTATACAGCCCAAAAAGCCGTACTGCACTCATTGTTGTGGGAATTTTGAATGCATCGTCAGCAGGGTTACTGAATTATATGGCATTGGTGGATCTTTTAGCGTCTGATTTTATGGGGCCTAAACTGCAAGAAAGTGCAAGGCTGCAGGTGTGGTCTTATCTCGCAGTGTTGCTAGGTGCTGGGGGCATGTCAGTGATGGCCATATGGGCTTAACTTAGGACGTTGGACAATTTAGTTCAAATCCATGGCCGTACTACCTGCAGATTGCAGTGCATTTGAAATTTGATCATGATAAATGGTTTCTTGTTGTAATGGAATAGTGGCCACTTCATCAGCACGGATTTATTTCAAGAATCATGCGCAAATCAGTGCGGTTTCTAATTAGAATCTCAAGTCCCCTTATTTTTTAAAATGCCATTTCTATTTTCTATATTAAAAGTTTCAGCATTTACAGCTCAAGATTGTTTTGGACGATTGTAATTACCTTGTGAGGTTAGAGATTTTCAAATTGCCCAACCCAGGTATTGCACGCAATTAAGTTTTGAGAAATTGGAAATCTCAAGTATCTTAACAAATTAAACTTCAATTGCTGCATTTTTATTCATGGCCGAAAACAACCCATTAATCTTTCAGAATCAAATTACAATTAAGATCACCAACGTGTTAGTCACTTTTAATCAATATTTATCTAATAAATCAGTTGATATTTTTTAATATATACGAAGTGAATTAACTAATAAGTGATGTACGTGACCAATTTACTATCATGGATCATCATCAAAACCCAATTGATGCATAATTCAAATGTTCCTGATCCGTTTTTTCTTCTCAATATCAACATGATAGATCCGCGTAAATTTTTGCTTTAAAATTCGTATCAAGAATAAAATGGCTCTTGTTTTCAATAAGGAAAACAAAATTAAAAAGGAGTATCAATTAAATGAATTTGAATAAATCAAACGTTTTTAAAGCATAAAAGAATTTTTACTCAAATCTCATATAGATAAAATTCCTACTATAAAATAAATTAGCGCTAACAACTCAAGTACGACGAACCCAATTATTAATTGCACTAGCTAGTAGCTAGACATATGTATCGCTTTGGAGTCCACATGTAACTGTGTCTATTTCAGAGGTTTGATAATTGATAGTAACATTAATTTCTTGCAAGAACGACACAATAGGACAGTCTAGAAAAGCCACAATTATAGTTAAAATAATGGGCAAAGTGAATGTGTTTCAAGAATTTTTCGATTGCATTAATATTTTAAGTGAATTGTTGGGACTGCTTTTGATGCATCCAGAAATTTCCATTAATACTATTTTCCGCATATGATATGATCTACTTCTGGCTGTCTCATTCTCATTAGTACGTTATTGGTCTGACAATCATAAATTTTAATGACCTTTCGCAAGGTCGAATGATTAGTGTTTTAATTTCTCCGTTAAAGGCTTGACACTTCTATTTACTTAATTAGGCAATCCAAAGAGGCCAGCTCATTGTTTTCTCAATTGACTAGTGCCTACCAATTTATGAAAAGATAACAAAAATAATAATAATATTTAATGTAAAAAAGATTTGGGACCATTTGAAAATGGTTTTTGAACGATTGGTTTGATCATGAAAGTTCATATTTAGGAACAAGAAAAGTTTTCTGCCTTATACAATCTGTAAAATAATTAGCATAATTTATGTAAATTTTGCAGCTCTATAATGTGAAAAAAAGTATAACATTACCATCTCTAGTAATTAGCTGATTATATATATATATATATATATATTGCATTTCTCCATTTTACCTTTTTCTTTCCTTTATCTCCATTTTCTTTTTGGTTCCTGCTCTTTTCAAGTGAGGCTGGTGTTTTCCATTGCCAAATTTATGAATTTTTATTCCATTTATAGTCAAAGTTGTGCTGGTATATTTAAAGTCCGGCTACGTTGGAGTTGCTCTACCTTGGAGCATGCCTCATAGCCACACGATCAAAATTATAACGTGTTTTTTATTATTTATCACTTTGATCGTATGGCTATAAGGGCGTGCTCCAAGGTGGAGCAACTCCAACATAGCCATGGCCATATATTTAGGATCCATCTATGTTAGAGTTGCTCTACCTTAGAGCATGCCTCATTGCCATACAATTAAAATTATAACGTGTTTTTAACTATTTGTCTTTGTGCGTTGTGTGTAGATTCTTTTCGGATTTGAATTTTCTAAGATTAAATCTAAAAAGTTGAAAGGCTGCATATTTGTGAAGAATTTGTTATTCTATAGAAGAAGGATCCTTTCCTATTCTATAATTTGTTGAAGCCTATTTTGATGGAGAATTAATTGAGTTGAAAGAATATCCCAGATAGAACTAGCTCTAATTGATCTTATTATACACTCACTGTTGGTGGGTGAAGGTGCTTTTTAAATAACCCTAAAAATAAAGAATAACCACAGGGTCCTTGATTAACCCTAGTGATCACCACATGCATATCGATCAGAAGACTCAAAAAGAAAAAGAGAAGCCTTGTAGAAACATGTATGGACAAACAAACTTGAAAATGTGGTCATGATACTATGTTGAAATATTCTAAATATGCATATCTTTGAAAAAGAAAGTTTTAAAGAAAAGGAAAACAAAAACAAAAGAAAGAAATTAAAGAAAGTTGTCCCATTCAAAAATGGGTAAGCCAGTAGGCCTCAAGTGTCCCCAAGTGCAATACAAAACGCACTCATTGCCACCAAAGACCTCTAGCATATGGCTGTAACTTGCCCTTTGAAGTAGCACTACTGGTGTACTCTTTATTTGTTTATGTGATGATATTTTTGGACAAAGAACTATAGCATGGTAAGGGGGGTTGCTCTGCATTTAATTCAGGGGCCAATTTCTCGGAACAATTGCACGGCATTTGGTCAACAAAAAGTTTATCTGAAATGATGATTCCTTAACTCTCCCACTTGCCACTACTTTCAACATGATCCGAAGCACTAGCAGAAGAAAAAGAAAACGGTTTTACTGCAATTTGTAAAAAAAATAAAAAATAAAAAATAAATCCTATAAGAATGACTGCTTAGCTAGCAATAGTATCTCACCGAAAAATCATAATCTAAAGCTACTTTTCCTAAAGAGTGGGTAGTAGCATGGGAAGCTCTTGGAACAATGCTCCATTTTATTTTGGACTGTGATGATATGGCATTGAAGCCATAACTGTGAAAAAAATATAAAAGTAATAATTGTTAAGTAAAAGTACCGTTCGGTTTTCATAACTTTTGTAGTTGGTTATGATTTATGAGTAGTAAATCAATAAGAATAATGTAAATTTTTTATAAAACAACTGTAAAATTTTACATCTCAGCTTTTCAAACTAAACTTAAAGGTGTCTATCAAACATTAATTATATATATTAGCAAGCGATCGAACACTGAAATTCATACATATGCAAGTAATTTTTGTATATTGAAAAATAAAAACACACATTTAAAGTGCGTTTAGAGAAGCACTTAATTAATAGAAAGTTACTCTTTTCGAAAAGCAATTACAGACTTAGAGAAGCATATGAAGTGATTTTTGAAGGAATGCTTGCTAATTATGTCCTTTCAGGAAGCACTTTACAGAAAGCATTGTTTTATTAAAAGCAAACCTATAGCTAAAACTCTGAAATGATCAGATTGATCCAATCATGTTGATGCCATTTCTCTATACAATGCACTCAATTTCTACGCAATGATGCACACATACATTATGACTGCCCTTTAAAACAATAAATAGTAAGTACACATTACTTTTAAGGATGTAAAGGTGCCTTATCAAAAAAAAAAAAAAGGATATAAAGGGTGCAGCTGCAACCATGGTTTAGCTAACCCAAATTCTTTTACCTCATTGAAACTCAAGTTACATATTTTGTCCCATGATGCAATTATTTTTCAAATGGAGACACCAAAAAGCATTGAAATAGACGTGCTTACGCCACTTTTTGGGTTAGGTTCAAAGATGATGATGACAAGCAGAGCATTGCATATTTTTTCACTATGCCAGCAGCATCGATCGATTGTGATGCCTTTGATGTCGCTACTGAATTGGCTGGTTATAATTTGGTTGGTGTAAAGAGAAGGGGCTAGCTTGTGGTTTAAATCTCTCTTGACGAATCCTCTTAATCACTCCCATTACAAAATCAACTAATATTTCTATCCTATTTCAACCTATCAACATTCATTCGTTTTCACAAAAAGGAAAAACCTAGATAAAGAGGTATACATTGCTAGCAAGCGATCACTAATCATAAATTTATAAGTCCTTGGATAATTGATTGAATGGACAGAGATTGATCGCTGTGGTACATCTACTGGTTGCAAATTTGACAACATTTTATTGACTTTAGAATAATATTGTACTAGGATTCTAGGAAGAATATGACGGTGACCAATCATCGCATCTCATTATCATAAAAAACTATCCAATGATCAAACGATCGATGGCAAATTTTAAAGACAAATTAACTAAACATCATCTAGCTAGTAATAATTAATTGTTAAAATAGATTAATGGTTGTTTAGAATGCCTAAAACAACTTTAATTAATATCCACAATGATCTATAGTGGATTAAGACCTTAAGAATTAAGAAGCTTGCGTGAACAAGAACAAACATGCGTGCTTGTATATAATTAATATTCAAAAGGAAGCCACACCCACCATCGCCATTATAAAGACAGGGTGTGTGCTTTGGACAAAATGTTGCGAGAAGATTTTAAGAGAAAAAATTGTAACAATCTAATCATAAAATTAGAAACAACAAAATATAATTAAGTTGTGGGGATCAGAGAACTTAGAAGGGGAGAGAGAGAGAGAGAGAGGTAGCAAAGAGGATGATGAGCTTATCCAAATATAACCAATCAAAAGAAAATGCCTTCTCAAACAAAAAAAAAATCAAAAGAAAATGCGATGATGACCTCATTAAAGAAAGTGGGGGAGAGAGGAAGTGGAGGCAAGTGCACAAATTTATGGTACAGATGACAGTACCAAAAGAAAATATTATTATTAAAGCCCTCAAGGCCTTGAAAGTTGATGTGTTTGATGCGGTGGCTGGCCGGTGGCCACACGGAATTTTCAGGAGACTCGTGTGCAAGGCATCTTTATCTTAATGTAAAATGAATTCAATTTAATTGGCCAAATCATTTGATGATTTATATCAAGGGTAACCAATATTTTAAAATAATCTGCCGTATAAAACACTGATAATTGATCGATCATTGGGGCGGGGCGTGGCGTGGCTGCATGAGAGTTGCATACGCATGCACGAATGGGGGAACAATCTGCAAGTGAAAAGTTTAAGCAGAGATATTCATTTCATGCACTAGGGGTTTCTTATCTAGTTCAATTTGATTTTAGAATTCCAGATTAAAAAATGTAGTGCAAATCTTGCACTTTGCTTTTACTTTCATTCTGCCTGAGTTTTCCGTAAGAACACTTTTCACTAAAATATGCAAGGATAAAAGATGTAGGATAGATAAGAATATTTATAATATTAATAGAATTCAAATCAAGAGTTTATAATCAAAAATAAATAATTAAATACTACTTGTAAAAGTTACAAAAAATACTTATTTCTATTAATTATGACTTGTCTGATTTAACTAAAAAACTTATTTATATAAATTAGAAATACAATTCAAATAAATAAAGTCTAAAATCTCTTTAATTTGTTGCACTGCATCGCTTGTGAGATTTAAAAATTTATAACCTCATGGAAAGAACAAAAAAAAAAAAGATAGAAAGAAAGAGAGAGAGACACTCGATCCTTACCTCTAGGTATATTCGAAATGACGTGCTATTTGCATACTCCTTAATTTTGAAAACACAACGACTGAATTATTTATCTATGTAATAATTACCTACTTTTATTTAACAATTAATATTTACCAACTCGCCCAGCTACTTATACTTTATCTTAATTAATGAGTAGTGATTTTATTTTAAGGTGTGACTTAAGATCTTATTTGGAATTATTTTTTAGAAGCTTAAAAGTAATTTTAAAAAATTAAAAATTAATTTTGATATTTGGTAATTTTTTTAGAAATCATTTTTGAAAAAATTACCCCATTCTACGGTAGATTTTGATTACCCCATTCTACAATAAATTTTGAAAATCTATTATTTCTTTACTTTAGAGAACCAATTTTATACTTAATACAATTTCATATATATCATTATGTATATTATTCAAATCCAAAATTATTCTTATTAATTGGAAAATAAAATCCTTAACTTTAAAGATATTATTATTATTATTATTATTAATTATATTGTGATAACAAATTAAAAAAAGTAGAATTAATAATATAAAATGTTTATTTTAGTTATCAACTATTATATACACAATAAAAAATATTTTATAAACATGTTTAAAATATGTAAATAAATTTTATTCAATATTATGTCTAATTCAGTTATTTATATTTTTACAACAGTTTAACAATAAAATTTAATAAACATATAGAACTACTTTAAAAACTCACAATATTTTTGAAAATAAATTTTACCAAAACGTTTAACTGATTCTCTTTAAAGCGGATTATTTTTATGATACAGCAAATAACAATTATTTTAAAAATTGTAATTTACCAAATTGACCCTTAAAGTCATAATATTTCAATCTAGTACCTTAACTACTTAGAAATAACTAGTTCAAATGCTCCTCACATTTTTGTTGACAATGGCACAACACAACTACAACAATTCATACAATTATTGCATAAACATGGATTAACTGGAAAACCTAATGTGAAGTTTAGATTATTCTAATATATGATAAGAATCACAAAATGATTCTCCATGATGATGTTAAAGATCTTCTCAATCAAGATAATGAAGACTATTATGAGCCGATTGCTCTGACATACATATACATGCCAATACTATTGTCATTATTCTGATATTTATATAAGGGAAGCATTGCAGCAATTATAGAGTGCAAATATGAAAAAAGTATGCAATTGTGTTGATTGGTTTCTGGGGCACTTTGAGTAATAAAAGTGAAATTAAAAGTTTTCTAATAATTTGTAGTTTTGTACTATGCCCGAAAACCCAAGTGTGGAAGCGTGTGTGAAGCGTGTGTTGTTGGTGGATTTTTTTTTGTTTTTTTTGGAAAAGGAAGGGGGGGGGGGGGGGGAATTTGAGTTGACAGGTTATGCAAATCAATCAGTGAGCGGGGAGCTGGTGGTGCAGCACCCACACCGCCACACACACACAACACTAGTGAAGAATAATTGGACCCACGACCCACAATACTCATATGTGCAATTCACGTGTTGTTGCCTTCCCAAATGCTGTAAATTTCCTCGCCCCGTTAAATCAAGTCCCCCTCCGTACCCAGCACTTAGGTCACTCGAAGGCAAACTTTTATACATGGTGGTGCCATCTTCCTTCTGTGTCTGCATTTTTGCTCTAGTAGCTATTTATAGACTAGGCATTTATGTTTTGTATGAAGATAAAGAAAAGAAAAGAAAAGAAAAGCAAATGTTATTGCCTTTTTTTCTTTTCCCCTCAAACTTTTGTTGCTTTCTTTAAATGGTAGGACCCTTTGGCTAGAAATTTTGAACCTCCACTGAGCTAATGATTAATCAAATCAAATTAAGCATATTCTTGAGCTGTAAAAATTTAATATATATATGGTATATCTTAGCATTGACAAAGAGGAATCCTGCATATATTGCTCGAGTTGATGCATGTTGTGGTTCGATTGGAATATGGTAGCTTTTTTAGGCAAGTTATCACTTCAGAATATTAAAAGATGGACACTCTTTGAACCTTAATAACGTGCATGTATCCTAATTAATAGTGTTCAACTTATTTATTGCTATATAGCCCATACCCTATATGCAGAAGATACTAATTAGTTCAGTAAATTTTTTTTTCAAATTACAATGAGGGGTCTAGTCCGAATCCAAATCTTAGATACATTAATTAAAGCACAAGTCCGCCTCGAGGTCAAAATCTATCTAATATTTTTAAGAATCTACCAAGTTGAAATTTTGAATCTTCGGGAACTCAAACTCATTCCTTAAGATGAGGGAAGAGTAGTATATCATTACCACCTGGCCAATGGTCTAGGTATTTCATAACGAGTAAAGTTCTGTGGTGCTATTTCAATTTTTTACACAAATTCTTAAACAATATATGGATCTTTGGATTAGTACACTTGCATTAGCTGAGATAAAATCTCCGGTGTTCATTCATTACATGTATTACTTAAACATATCAAACTTGATCTCAAATGTCAAAAGTGTGTTGATCCAATGGTCAAGAAATTATATGAAAAACATGGTACCAGCTGTACGGATTAAAATTCGGTGCTTATATGATTTTTATGCCTTTTCTTAAAAAGTTTTTATTAATTAGTTAGATATTAATATATAGGTAATTAAATGTTAATTGTGTAATAATATAAACGCACACGTACTAAAAAATTATTGAAAATATATAAGGAAAAAAAATCAACATTGACATTTATTTATTTGGGTGGTAAGCTTCAGAGATCATGCTGCTCTTGATTAGGCGATAATTTCTGAAATAGAAAAGGGTAAAGGGAGACAAACTTGCTGTGTGGTAGTACAGAATTTTTAATGAATGACTGAATGTCTGGATCACTTGGTCAAAAATTAAGTTAGTGGGAAATCTTCAATTGCTCACATGAATTTAGCAACTGAAATTATTTGAGGGCAAGCCTTTGATTTTAGTCGTTTCACGGTTTCACCTTCCACAATTGGTCTGCATTCAAGGGTACCCACATGCCTTCATTTGTAGCAATGCCCTATCTCAATAATGTGCTTCTTTTTTTTCCTGCAAAAATTTCCTTTGTGTCATTTATTATCTTGTACCACAACTTGTGTTCGAATCAGTTGATCATGCATGTAGTATTAATGGTATAAAATTACATAAATAAAAAAAATGGTATAAAATTACAGACATAGACATTTTAATTTTTATTTCATTTTACTTTTTGAAAAGGATTCATTTTTGCGAGTGGAGGATTGAACTGATTCCTATCTCATGCAACAACGGGATGAATTACACCATATACTCGTACCATGGCTCCCCCAGCAATGGATGATAATTAAAAGACTTAATTATAACTAGCTTAAAATTACAACAGTGTGTGTGTGCGCGCACGCGTGTGTAATATGTTCAATTTATCTTCAATAGTACTGATTTTAGGTTTTGTGCCTGCCCCGGACAAATTAAAGTAGTGTTTTTGATTTATCTTGCACAACTAGTAGATGTAACTCTAAATGAATCCCATCAAAAGGAATAACACATTAAATAATTCTTGAATAATAAGATAAGACTCTTTAAAAAGCACTTCCAGCAACAAGTATTTTGATATAATATAATGCCTTGGTCTTTCGCAACATCTTTTTTGTTTTTTCTGTTTTTTCCTTTTTTCTTTCTTCTTTTGGCTTGTGCCAGGTGACCCCATCACACTAACAGGCAGGAAAACTTTCATGGCTCCGTATTTTCTTTAATAAAATAAACAGTAGTCTCTTAATTAGTAGTTTCGTGGGCACGATCTTCATTGTTTAAGTAGTTCCAAATCCTTATCTCGTCTAGTTAAACAAATTAGAGGCTGCAAGTTACTTGAGTAGTGGGGAATCACCTAAACTGTGTGTTGTATTATATATTTTTATACATAGATACCAAATAAAAAAGATCATGAGGGTAGAATATTGAACTCAATTAATAAATTTCACAAAAACATTTGCGTCTGCAAGTGGTTGCCTCTCAGATTTGCCATCACTTTTTTGATCTAATCTCCTTCTTAATTATTATATTGCAAGTGGGCCTCAATGAGATAAAGATTGGCAATTGCATTAAACAAAGGAATAAAAGTAATAAAAAATTAAATAAGCGATCGATTATACTCTTCAGTGATGAGATACTGCCATTTTTTTTTTTTTTTTTTGGTTTTTGATCCCAGATATATAGATTTGATAAGGCATCCATATAGACTTAGATTATTGCATGTGGTTAGATTAGACATAGAATTGCTAAGTCATTAAGGAACAATGAGCTTAATTAATAACTAGAAAGTTGATCGTGTGTGAATGATTCCCTTATTACAATAGTTTGATCTTATTATTATTCTTTAATGATCTTGATTCTTGAGAATCCCCAACACTCGTGTACAGTAATAAAGTAACACATCAAAGAATAATTCTTACAAACTAAAGTGAAAATAAACTAACAAGAACGTCAATAAAATTATTCCATTAAAATAAGCTTCAAAATTACCTCGTTAAGACAAGAGTTAGCAGTCTTTGAGATGGATTTATGCTTCAATCTTTATGAGGTTGAATATAATGACACAACTCTTGGCGAAGGAAAATGCATTGAGCAAAAGGCACTTTAAAAATAAAGGTATAATTTTCACAAGGTCAGAACTTAAGGAAATTGCATGGATGTTAATTTCTTGCTAATCAGTTCGGTTTGATTATAGGAATTAGAAAAATGAGACGGCTGGATTTAGGTAAATGATGTTAGCCATTTAGACAATTGCATTCCCTTTAATCTTGTAAATTTGCAAGTGATCAATGAGTCACCACTATAATAATAAATATTTGAATCTCAGTTTAATTTATTATATAATTTACCTTTTAAACTGAACTTCATTGCGTCATGAGAACAATGTTCCATTGGCTAATAGAGTTTTTTCAAGTTTTAACATGCTTTCTGAAATTTCCAAGCTATAGGTTCCCAGGAGAAAAAACTTCTCCTTGATTGACTTCAACACCAATTTTGATTGGCCTTCACTTTTTTCTTCTTCTAATACATTCCCCATTTAAATCATTACAACCCCACATCATCAATACATCAATTTTTGCTCTTGTAAGCATTATTTATGATCCCTACTGATTATCCAAATATGAAATTTCTGTATATGCATAATCAGTGCATCTAATCATACATCATACATACACATTATACGTGTCATGATCCCAGGGAGTGATGCAAAGCAAGGCATACATCATTCAGATAGGTACATTTCAATTCGTAATGCATACATACATTTGACTCTTAAGAGAAACATTATTGATGCAATCAGCTATTGTAAGCCCCTGAAACTGTTACTACTGTTACTCTTTTATTTGTTGCCAAAACTGGCCCACTTCATTAGCCTTTTTCAGCCTATAAAATCCCACCATTGCTCAGGCTGCCCTTCCATTCTCTCCGATGCAAAAAAACTCAAGCATCATTGTTAAGATTTGAGCCATGACTCCAGGTGATATCACGGGACTCCAGTACTATCTTGCCCCTGAAAACGCCACTCCACTTCCGGCAAATTTCGGCATGATGCAAGCTAACATACAACCAAACTTTCACCTCAACAGGCTTTTGGCCAACTTACCAAATTCCCTTATCCCTCAACAAGGCCACGATCTCATGACTTCACAGTCGTCAAGTCTCAGCAATAACTCAACTTCTGATGAAGCTGAGGAACAACAACTCAGAATCATCGATGAAAGGAAGCAGCGAAGAATGATTTCCAACCGGGAATCTGCTCGGAGGTCCAGGATGCGGAAACAGAAGCACCTGGATGAGCTTTGGTCACATGTGCTTCGTCTTCGAACTGAGAACCACAATCTGATAGACAAGTTGAATCATGTGTCAGAAAGCCATGACCGCGTTCTCCAAGAGAATGCAAGGCTCAAAGAAGAAGCATCAGATCTCCGCCAAATGCTGACTGAACTACAACTCAGCAGTCCATACAGTAATGCTTCTCTGAAAGATCTGGAAGAGATCCCCTGTAACACAGCACATCTCAGAGCCGAATCTACAAACCAATCCATTACAAATTCGGTAGACTTGCTTCATTGAGATGAGGTCTATTTTTCATAATAATTACTTTATGTTCCTTCTGTTTTCTATGGTTTTTAATCAGGCTTTTGTCTTTCTCTTGAGCTGTATCAGATGAGAAATAGACCATGCAATAATAACTGTTAACCGTTTCATTCTAAGTCAGCTTGATTATGATCAAACATACACATTAACATCACATAATCCAAATAAAATGCATATAAAATCTTGTCGCCGCATATGCATTGTGCAGGCAGAGCAAAACATGAGAAAATGATATCTATTTAGTCCATTAGAGACAAATCAAAACTCAATCATGACTTTATCTGTTAATGATTTTAAGAACCCCACCAACTCTGACTATAGGGTTCCCCTGAAATGTGGATCAGAGAAAAAAAAAACAGAAAAAAAGAGATAATAGAGACAAACGACAAACTAAAATAAACCGTTAGTGTTTAAAATGCAACAGTTACTGCTATAACAGGAAGTGATATAATTGAAGGTTGTACTTAAGAAGATACAGAATTACAATAGGGTAATTACCCCCCCCCCCCCCCTCTCTCTCTCTCTCCTCATCCTCCTCTTTTGTGCCTTCTGGGGAGAGGTGGAACTCTTGTGATCAGGCTCAAGCAGCACCAAAGTGAGGCCCCGTAGCTAGTCCAGTGTTGCCCACAATGACGGGCAAGAGGACAAACGCTGGTGGAGGTGCTGGTGGTAGTGGCTCATGATACAAATAACTACTATAACTAGCAAAGCATTTGAAACCACTTAAAAACCCATGTACTGTTTTTAGCTTTATGTGATGGCATCAATTCCTGCATAACTTGGTTCGGCCAAGACTGCAAGCTTGTCACCAATTAATATGGCGTCAGGCGGAGCCTACAACCCTTCAGGTATTGCTCGAAAATTAACCCTTACAACTTCATTAGAGATATCTCCATTAATCTTCAGTCAAACATTCTCATTCTCTCGTAACTCTTTGTGTGCATGCTTGGATGCTTATGAGTGACTAACAGATATGTTAATCCTAATGGATAAGGCAAGTAACAGTAAGAGATTATACTGTACACATGGTAATCCGCATTCGCTTGCTTTAAACCTTGCCAATATCAAATTCTAGAGCATTTGAACAAATATCTATTCTGTCGAATGTTTGTTGCATCACCAACTACCGAGGATAGATTCTCAGAGAATATTGATAATACGCAGCAGCAACACCAAATGTCCTCAAATGCTTTACACTTATATTAAAATTTTTCAGATGCCTCATTTCCCTGTATACTGCACTTGCACATGAGCTCTGTTATTCTGCAAAGTTGACAAAGTACTAATATGTGGGCTCAGAGAATCCAAAAATATAATAAAAGTTACTGATGACTCAATTAGATTAAGCAATAGCAGATATCGAAGGGGACCAAGTGGTATATCGGTATATTTTTATACAAGAATGGGAAATATACAGCAAAATCTCTGTGTTTACATCTGAGATCTGTACTATGAACATTCGGGCTTCTAACAAAATTGTTAATGGCTTGTTGCACAGAAGAAAAAAGTTACCAGCAAATTGACAACAGAGCTAGAAGACTGAAACAACATACCATACCTACATCAAAGAAAGTGCAAATAAATATCTATCCAATTTACGAAAAACTAAAATATCACATTCAATCAGCATGGGATGCCTAAATTCATTGTGCAGAGGACCTTCTACGCTTTGATAGACATTACATTTATCAATTCTGAATAGCATTTTTCTTTTTTGGTTGTTTTCCACTTCATTTTGAGTGCTTATAAATAAACATTACTATATATGCCAGCTACTACAGATAAACAAAGAAAGAAACAAGTCCAAAATGTACATCCACACGAACCATCATGCTGACTGCTGGAAAAAGAAAATTAAATTTTTTGTTCTTGGAGCCCTGGATCCCCTGCAGCTATAGGCTCCCCATAAATTCCTCAAGTAAAAATGAAAGAGGAATTATTTCTGCTGATGTTGTGAATCCATTCCATTAATTCAGCATAATTAGTATATTTTTCAACATAGTAGTTCCAATTACTAGATCATCAATTCATCAATCATCATCAGTAGAGTGCTCTCTTTTGGATTTTTCATTTTTTTCGCTGGGTTGGCTAATTAAAATTGGTTCCTCAAAATGCACATAAACCTTGCCACTTTTCTGTCAGAAATCATATACATATTCACATTAAACATCACTGGATTCGTCCTTTAATTAAAAAGATATTTTGAATTTCTCAATAATAAATGACTATATCAAAACTCATAAGATATAAATAAGAGAAATAACAAAAAAATCAAGGCCCATTGGTGTCTTGAGTGTAGATGTAGTCGATGTGAGCAGCCACAGACTCCTTGATCAAACACTTTTCATCACTTCCAATCCCCGAGCAATCATCACTGTCCACTCTTCGACTTGATTCCTAATAAATAAATGAAGCAAATATAAGCATTCGCATATATCAGTACTACTCATGTAGGTGCCTTCATTCTTTTTTTTTTCATACCGACACATTGGTAATAAATTTAGTGAGAATGCACACTAAAATATAAAAAAATACAAATTTTTATGCTTTAGAGATTATTTTTTTTTGTGTCTGTTAGTGTGTTGAAATCTGTATCTTTTTTTTTTTGTTAAAGTGAGGATGCCACTAACAAATAAAAAAAAACACATATTTTAATATACTAACAAAAAAAAATACAATTTTCAATGTATTGAAATCTATATTTTTTATATTTTAGTGACATTCTCATTTTAACAATAAATAAATAAATATATATATATACACCAAGAAAGAAACCAACACCTATTTATAAATAAAGGAAAAAAGGGGGGGATCTAACAGCTATAGGTGATCCTGTGGGAATAGCAGAAAACGAAGCATATAAGTAGATTTTTTGTCATTACTAGTGTTTGGAAAAACGCTACCCACACTCCCAAGATTTGTTTAAATGGTTGTTACATAGACTCCTTTAATTTCATAAATAATTATTATACCCTTTGATTATAACAACCCAATAAATATAAATATAGTAATAAGATAAAAATAATAAATAAATATCATATGATACAAATAAAATATTACAATAGGTATAATTAATAAAATAATGTATATAATAAAAATTATTTTTTTAGATTAAGTTATTATTAGTCTAGCCCGATGGATTTTATTATTACTAAAATCTATTAATCCAAAAATTGACTTTAATATTTATACTAATAAAGACATAATTAAAAAATATATTGTAAATAAAATAATATAAATTTTATAATATTATATTATAAATGTTAGGTATAATTATTTTAATATAATTAATATGTCAAATTTATTAAAAGAATATGACAGATTAATAATGTTAATAATTTTCTAATATTCACAATAATTTAAATTTATCTTATTATTTATATATATAATTTTTATTTTTATTTATTATAAAAATTTATTTAAAGTCAATTATTAGGTTATTGTAATCAAATGTATAATAGTAAAAAATAAGTCTGTGATCATTTATAAAACTAAGGAGGTGTGTGACCATTTAAGCAAATTTTGAAGGTATAGGTGGTCTTTCCGGCTGGGTTTGGAATAATCCTGCTTTCAAGTTTCAAATTTCAATACTTGCTAGTAGAAGCAAAGCACTGATAAATAAACTTAGACTCTTCAACATTTTTCTAACTTCCAAAATCTTAAAAAGAACTTAGAAATAAGAAGGTAAGAATTAGAAATGTGCAGGCCTGCGAGGATATATACATATAGATAGAAATTATTTAATCAGTATTTTATATTTTATTAAAATTAAAAAAAATTATTACACCATATGCTACAATAATAACATAATAATTTTTCTAAAGAGGGCTACTAAACGGTAAGAATGTCGAGAGAATCTTTTCACTCTCTCTCTCTCTTATTTTTTTTGTTCACTCTCTCTCTCCTCTCTTTTTCTCTTCTTTTCTCTCGGCATTCTTACTGTTTAACATTTTTCTTACCTAAAATTTAACAAAGTGCAGGATTTTGAACAAACTAAAAACTTGTATATAGAATAATAGAAAGATGAATATTGATGAATAAGCTACGGTGGTACTGTACTGTGGGTGATGAACAATTAGAGATTGCGTTAAAATCAAGCATTAAAAGTCAAAACGCCACAAAACATCAATCACTGGGGTCAACGCCGTGTTTCTTTCCCGGGAAACATCACCATGAAGAGACAATTTTGAGAACTTTTTTTTTCTTTTTCTTTTTTTCTCTCTAATTTCTTCCTTTTGATTTCATTGTTGTTTACTTGTTTAATTCATGATTCTGATTAAACAAATGCAATATCTCCTTATTTACATTGCATTATATTGAACAGTGCTACAAATCCAGCTATCGTATTCTAATTTTTGTAAATTTGATGGAAATGCAATCTATTACATATCTGCATGCATGCTGGTGAATGCATTCCATTAATTCAGATTCTCTTCGTTTATTTATATATTCTAATAACAAAACAAATTAATTACTTTTATATATCTGTTCAGTTTTCTTTTTCCCATCTCCAATATTATACATAGGAAATTCTAATCTTCTAATCTCTAAAAGCGGGTGTTCCTGGAATGCATATAGACTTTACTTCTTTTATGTCACACATTAATCATATATATATAAACAACAAATTAAAACAGCATCAGATAATACATACATACACATAATATCATATTATATGACCACATCAGAAGATTCCTTCTTTTATGAAAACATATATAATTTCAATTTCTCTACAATAAGAGAAATAACAAATTAAAATCGATTGATGCGGCTTGGGCGGCATCCCCCTGGGGGACATTCGAACATAAAGTCATTAATATAAGGTGTTACTTCACTTGTAAGTCCTGAGAGATTATCACTGTCAGGAGATGTCGCAGGTTCAGCGGACAGTGAAGCAACTGGATTAGATTCTTGGGGAGCACTAGTACTTGAAATAAGCTTGCTTTCAACACTTGCCATTATAAGCAAAGCCAAAATGAAGAAATTGAGACTTTTCGACATTTTTCAATTTGTAATCGTAATTGTAAGTAATTTAATTAGGATTAAAAGAGATGTATAAGAATTAGAAGACATGAGGCTATATATATAAGAAAAAAAATAATAAAAGATGAATATTAAAAAAATGAGCAGTTAAAGATTCCATGATAAATGAGTATTGAATATATCATACAATGCCAAAACGTTACAAATACTACTCACACAATTAATGCCATATTTATTTTCTTGGACAGGTTGGTATCAAAAGTCAAATGCGTGTTTTTTTAATTTTTTTTAAATTTAGTCCCAATATTTATAATATGGGTGACTCGAACTCATATTCTCACTCAGGAGTCAAGAGCATGAGTTCTACTACTTTAACCAAAGGTCAATTGGCATCTAATCCAAGATTTTGAATCATATAATTTAATAATTTTTCTAAATTAAAAAAAATCTAAAATTTTGAATCAATATATATATATAAAATCCTAAATTTTATTAAAGTCCGAAAAAATTATTAAATCTTAAGATTTAATAGCATTAACAAGATCAAGACTATATATATATATATATATATATATATATATATATAATAACAAATAACATTTATTTTCATATTGGATATATATATATATATATATATAATAACAAATAACATTTATTTTCATATTGGACATTTCTATTGAAAGTTGAAACTGTTTTCATTCATTAATTGCATAAATTTATCTTTAATCGTGCTTTTCAACATAATTCCTTCTTAAAGCGTGGCTGAAGCAACTTAAATGTAAATCAAGCACTAAAAAGTCTAAAATTGTCCATATTTTGTGACAGCTTGTCATCCTTTGTGACGCATTTTTGCTGCCACTAGAGGTCTTTTGTTACGATTAAATACAATCTTATGAAATTCGCAGCGTGGCAAATGTCACCCAGAAAATAATTTTTGAACAAAAGCAAGATGAAACTATAGTAAAGAGATTTTTTTTAATAATAAATTTTAGGAGTTTTTATAATTTTATCTTACCCCATTGTCCATAACATCCGACTTTTCCGTCAGGTCGTCGCAAAAAGTTTTATTTGACAGCAAAATAGCAGTCACATAAGACTATAAAACACTTTTCATTGATTCAAATTCTTGTTTTGGAAATAAGAAACTATTATAAATTCTCATCACTGATTCTAATATCAAGGAAATTAATTTCTTTTAAATAATAATTCAGTTCTCTTTTTGTCTTCGGACTCTCTATGGGGTTTAGTACAATAAAACCAAATTTAACTGATCATACGGAAATTCCGTCTAATCCCTTGATCATTATCAGCACAATGCTCTCTCATGGATTGATCATTTTGTTTTGCTGAATTGGCTAACTAAAATGGGATCTTCTTCTTTTTTTTAATATCATAAATCATGTATATATAATAAACAACATCAGATAATTATAGTAAAACCTCTCTAAATTCGATCAATTAATTTTATTAATATGATAAGGCTATAGCTTAATAGAAGTCTAGTTATAAAAGTATTGTTATGACTTAATTATCTTTAATGTAAGTAATATAGAGGTAAAATATGCACTACATTAATAATCAATGTCAAATCCAATATATAGATATTTATAGAAGAGATAAACATAGTTTTAAAGAAGTAGTACATATGTTTATGTATCATTGGAATTATGCAAGTCATCTTAAAAGTTTAAATATTTGTATTTTCTTTAATGTTTTTGTTTATAAATACTATACAATGATTTGATAATAATTCTAAAAAATAACTCATTGTCCAAATAATTTTAGAAAAATATTTTCTCCATCCAAAACCTTTAATGTAATAAAAACATATATATTTTATAATATACAAATAATTAGTACTATGTGGAGGCAAGTTTCTTAAGACAATATCTACAAAAACAATAACTTATTGCAATATGGAGTTTATTCTTATTTATAACTAACCCAATTGAGACCATAATTTTTTTGACTATATGAAAGTTGTTTCTACGTAGAGTATCACTATAGAGAGGTTTTACTATATATGCACAGGTAAATTTTGAATTACCTCCATCATGAAATGACAATTTGTAAAATATTTCCCCAACTTGTTCATACAACTACCAAGATCATTTGATTCCTTCGATTCTTTAATTAAATAAGAGATAGTTTCAAACTTTCAGTTTCTCTACACAATTGATGTTTTTGCCAAGCTCATATGAACAGAAAAACAACAAATACAATCAACGTCTATTGTTGTCTTTTGTGTAGATATATAGTTTGTCTGTCTGTGTGAGTGTGAGCAGTCACAGACCTCTTAACCCAGAACTCTTCTACTCCAAGTTCAGCGCAATCATCAATGTCGCCACTTGATTCCTAACATACAAATAAAACAAATAGGGTAAATTTGCATATAATATGACAAATGTAAGCATTTGCATATAATGTAACAACCAAGAAATAAAGAACCAACGATAAAACTAAATAGACTTACAATTGATCTTACAGGTTTAGCAGAAAAATGTGAAGCATATAGATAAGACTCTTGGCCATTACTAGTACTTAGAAATAAATTTATTTCCAGTGTTTCCTAGTATAAACAAAGCCATGACAAAGAAAATAAAAACCTTCAAGATCTTTCAACTTATAGTTAAATTTTGAAATATAAATGAGAAGAGTGTGTGTGTGTATATATAAACATTTTCAAGTGCGGGTGTCTTCATTTTTTTCAATACAGATATACTGTTAAGCCGTACGGTTTAATAGCATTAAAAACTGACTCTATAACACTCCATAGTTTAACAATGTATCCATATGAAAAAAAAATGAAGGTACTTAAGTGTAGATTTCAGTACAATTTTTCATGTAAATTTGAGATTTTATAATGTTTTATAAAATGATTTTATAATATTATAAAACTCTGAATTCGTGCGAATATTCGCATCTTAGCACGACTATATATATGTGTGTGTCCAAATAAAAAGATGAATATTAAAAAATGAAATGCAGTGAAAATGTGGAATTATGCTGTGGGCAAGCGTAATTAAAAGTCAAAACGTTACAAATTAATAATATATCACTCACTTGTGTCCATGTGCCATATTTCTTTCCTGCAGGGAAACATCGCCATTAAGAGACAGCTTCGAGAACTGTGTTTCATTTTTTAAATGTATCATTTTGCCCATCCTCTTTTAATTTCATCGTTGATAATCGGTGCGTCATGCATGCATGCAAGCGTTTAATTATGTATTGGTAAGTTAGCTATACGATATTTATTTTGATAATCGAAATGCACCCATTGCACTGTTTAGGGATAGTGTATGTGTGCTTGCTCAAAGCAGTATTTTATTGAGCATTAATCCACTCTCAAATTTTAAAAATACATTAATGATTCTGCAACGTGTTACCATTACCAAGCAGTTTTCTTGCATATGGTTTCCTAAAACTCATTTCTTCATTTTTTTTCTAATAATAAAAAAATCCTTAAATTTTGACTTAAAAATTAACTTAAATTTGTGAAATTAAAAGACTTGTCTAGATGTGCAAAAAATTAAAATTTAGCGCACACACAATAAACTTGAACCTTCCACTTTTAAAATGAAGCGAGGAGATATACATTAATTTAACTAAAGGGTTTGTGACTTTTTCTAAAAATATTTAAAAGAACAGAAAGAAACTAAAAGAAAAAGTTAAAACGTTAAATGAACTGCCTATTTGCCTAGTTTGCCTTAAAAAGAGAGATTATCAATTTCTAAATTAATATATATCATTTACTTTCTTATAGTTTCATAATATCTAAAAACTCTTCCGAGATTATGGATGGTAAGAAAATTTAGATTCGACCTGCATCTGTAAAGATATGATAGATTCAGATTTGAAAAAATATGGATCCACATATTAAAAAATGCGGATTCGAAGCCTAAAATCAAATATCCGTGCGGTTCTGAATCCGGATGCAAGTACATATGAAAAATCGGATATTTGGATCCACATTATTTTATTGTTAAATTATTTATTTAATTAAATTTCAACTGAAAAATACATAAGTTAAATCATTTATTTAATATGTATGTATAAGCATAATTAATTCTATAATCTTTATTGACTTTGAAAAATATGTTAAGAAACTAAAAAAATAATAATAATAATTAGAGAATATTGTAATGAATCGGTTTATCTTAGATTTTTTTTTAATGTTTGATTTATGTTGACGAATATTTATTTGTGGATTTATTGTGGTATTGTATGTTATTTATGTTGAATTGATGTTGAATTGTTGAGTGTTGAATTATAATTAGATTTTACTTGATATTATTAGGTAAATTGTTGAATTTAAAATTATATTCCAATTTATTATTATGCGGATCCGGATATCCAAAAAATCTGCCTGCTACCCTTGTGGATATTACTTGCATCCGGATCAGCATTTTTTTTTTCCAGATCCGGATATCAAAACTTTAATGCCCGGATTTTGCCATCCTTGGCTACTCTTGACACAAAAATTTAAAAGAAATGGGGGTAAACGAGTCATTTGCTTAATAATTTATTTTGGGAATATAAAACATATATTTATTATAATTTTTTTTAAATATCTTATTGTCAATTTTTTTATCACACTAAAACATCTACTTTCTTATTTTTAAAGTGAGGTTATTTAAACCCATCAAAATATTTATTAAACTCATTTACTCACTATTAAAATTTAAAAATCTATGTTTTACTCGGGAGACCCATCTTAATGTCTATTATACCCTAATTAACTAATTTATCATAATTTGTGTAATTTTTTGTTGATAATTTCTTCAACCTTTTTATCCCTAATTATTTTTAAATTTTCTCCACTATTAAATATGTGTAGGTTTCACTCCCAAATTCACAATATTTTCATTAAATTTTGGATGTATTTTCATAAAACCAAGATTAGATAAACCGCAGTAAATAACAAAATCTGTCCCCCACAACTATTTTTCTTTCTATATATAAAATTCTTAACCAGGAATTCATTACTCAAATCCAAAGAAAGTGGGCTAGGAAGATGTCTTCTAGCCAAATTCTTTTGGCCAATCTTTATTCGATTAACAGAGGTGCTGATGAGAAAAAATTCAAGTTATTTCATTTTTAAACGAAGAATCAAGGTGGGTTAAAAAAAAAAAACTAAGAATCAAGGGCAATCGAGCAAATAACTTTTGTTTCTCTTGCACTGTCCTTCTTTCCTTGATAAAGGACATCCCTTAAGTTGATGAATTCATGCTTTGTAATCCCAATTGTTAGAAGAGAGAACAACATAGAGAAGATTAAGATGGGAGAATTTTTTTTTTATTTAACTGTATTATCTTGTGTATAATTATAATTTATATTTGAGATAAATTAGTATTAAAAAATTTTATTAAAAGATAGGTCTAATGAATATTCAAGTGGATTCAAAATTTCAAATAGTTTCACTCTTATTTTTTGTATTTAAATTTTTTTATTTTAATTTTTCTCTACATAATTTATTTAATTTATAATAAATACCAATAAAAATATATTTGAAAACAAACATAATGCTGTAAAATCATCATGATCGGGAATTATTAACTATTATAAAAACTCTCAGAGAGTAAATGGTCCATGTTAATTTCAGTTGTGGGAAAATAAGTTAAATAACAATCTCTCTTTCCGCTGTGCTCATAGTCGTCAAAAGCAGTATATAAGAGTGAAATACCGTTTTACTAGAATAGCGCCAAAACAAGTTCTAAGATATTTCTTCTGTTATATCTCTTGTGACTTATCTAATCCTTATAACGTATCTCCAATACAGAGCAGATATTTTGTTGGTGTAAGTAACAATGGCAGCTTCACCAACTCCAATCTTTGCAATTTCTTTCACAAGCCCAATATTGCCCAAAAGGGCATCTAATTCAGTCCCCAGAGCTATGGTTAAAGAGGTTTACTTCAACCATGATGGTTCTGCTACAAAGAAACTTCAGGTTACATTTCAATTATGCCCCTACTTCTTTCTTTCTTTCTTTTTTCATTTAATTTTTATCTTTTCATTGTTTTGTGTTTACGTTAACATGCATGGTTGTTGCAGGCAGGAGTGGACTTGGTGGCAGAGCTGGTAGGAGTGACTTTGGGTCCAAAGGGGAGGAATGTGGTTTTGCAGAACAAGTATGGACCTCCCAAGATAGTCAATGATGGAGAAACTGTTCTCAAAGAGGTGTTCTTAGTTACACATTTTAATTTCTTTCCCCTTTTTGTGTTTCCTCTATTATGGTGCTTGATTATGTATTTGAATAGGGATCTGATTATTAGAATGATGAATTTTGGAGGCTGTCAATTAAGTTTTTAATTTCTTTAGGGAAAAGTTCTCGTTAGTAGTTCAAAATTTCTGATTAATTTTAATTACTTGTCTTTTGATTTGTTTGATTTAGATCGAATTGGAGGACCCTTTGGAGAATGTTGGAGTTAAATTAGTGAGACAAGCTGGAACAAGGACAAATGACCTTGCTGGTGATGGTTGCACCACATCTATAATTCTTGCACAGGGTTTAATTGCCGAAGGTGTCAAGGTATGAATTGAATGATGCAAATATTCTTCTATTATTGTTGTTGGGGGGGGGGGGGGGGGTGTGGGGTCAAGTGATGGTTGAAAAAGAGACATATTGAGTACAATGTAGACCATACTTCTTTCTGAATTCAGATAATGAAGCTGATAAAGGCATGTTGCTTACTTCTTAGCTGGCATCTATTTTTATCGTCTTGTATTAAATATATTGTTGTTGTTCTATCCAGACTTTAAATATTTTTCCTACTTGAGTATTTTCAATTTTCTCATCTCAAGCTATTGCCAACTTTGCATATTGAAAGTTATGCTTTACTTCAGGTGATTGCAGCTGGCATGAATCCTGTTCAAATTGCTCGTGGGATAGAGAAGAGTTCGAAAGCCCTTTTGTCTGAACTCAAATTGATATCAAGAGAGGTACATAAGTTGATATCTTTTGTAAACATGTCTCTCGATATATAAAATTTTGAGAAGTTGTAAGTATGAACTATTGAACTGCTTAATGTATAACATTGTCAAGGTTGAAGATCATGAGCTAGCAGATGTTGCTGCAGTCAGTGCAGGAAATGATTACACTGTAGGAAAAATGATATCTGATGCCCTTCAACAAGTGGGAAGGAATGGTATAGTCACAATTGAAAAGGGGAAGTGTACTGAAAACAGTCTAGAAATAGTAGAAGGAATGCGATTTGATCGTGGATTTTTGTCCCCTTATTTTGTTACCGATCGACAAAAGAGGATTGTGGAGTTTCACGATTGTAAGGTATGAACTCTTAGGTTTTAACAGTCTGGCATGTTTTTCTATTTAGTAATTAGAGTATGTGAATTCATTGGTTGCAGTTACTTTTGGTTGACAAAAAAATCACAAATCCAAAGGACATGTTTAAAATATTGGACAGTGCGGTTAAAGAGAAGTATCCCATTGTGATAGTTGCAGAGGACATTGAGCAGCAAGCTCTGGCTTTATTGATTAGGAACAAACTCAGAGGAGTGCTGAAAGCAGCAGCCATCAAGGCTCCTGCATTTGGTGAGCGCAAGAGCCACTACTTAGATGACATTGCTATCTTGACAGGAGGTATAACATTAAAATACCAACTTTAGTCGTCTTCTTGACTGATAGCATCTATGTATCAAATTGACAGTATAGTAGCATGTAAATGATACTTTACACATATCAAGTCCTATTCCCCTCTCCCAAATCCTATACCAGTATGTTTTGAGGCCATTAAAACACTTTAGGGTTCAGGCAAAATCAATCTACACCTTTTTTTTTTCATTATAATTTTGTACAATGATTCATCTTTCAAAACACAGCGATACTTAATAATTGATTACATCTAGTTATTTTGTGTCCTGATGATTAAATCATGGGAAGGGAGTCATTAGATGAAATTGGACAAAAATCATCATTTAATTCATTCTAATCCTTCATAGAATGGTATATGTGTTTGATCTTTAGGTCTCCTTATCCATGTTCAATGTTACATTGCCACACTTCTCTAAATTCTCCATTGTCATTTATTTTGCAGGCACAGTAATCAGAGATGAGATGGGGCTGACACTAGATAAGGCTGGTAAGGAGGTACTGGGAACAGCTATTAAGGTGGTGATAACCAAGGATTCTACCTTAATAGTTACTGATGGAAGCACTCGAGCAGCTATTGGGAAGAGGGTTTCTGAAATCCAAGGCCTTGCTGAGGTTGTGTTTCTAATTTCCTTCTAATTGTGCTAGTGCATTTTGCTTTATGAATATGAAGTATTTTTTGCGCATAAGTTGCAATATTAAACAAAGCACAAAAATGCAATCATGCATGAACTGAGACATTTTGGCAAGTAGTTTGCACTTTGCAGCATGAACCTGACCAAAAATTTTAATGAAGTTTGTAAAGTTATCTTGCATTGATTCCCAATTGAAATCTTCCAAAAGAGCAAAATGTCAAGGGAACCTGAAAAGAACCTTTACATCTCAAAGTTCTCCTGAAGAACTCATGGATTTTAACTTTGGGGTTGTCTTCTCTGTTGTGGAGAGCAGAGAAATATCATGTTTTAGTCATAAATGAAAATTATATGCCTGCAAATATAAAAGAAAAAAAAATAGATAGCTTAAAGCCATACACTGAAGAACTGAACAAATAAATGAATGGCTGGTTTTCTGTCAGACACAACATAATAACTCTTGTTTTGCAGATCACTGAAGAAAGATTTCAAAAGAACATTCTGAACGAAAGAATAGCAAGATTATCAGGAGGGATTGCTATTCTTCAGGTGAAATAATATAAATAACTTGTTTAGCAGTTTGATACTTTGAAAAGATGGAGACATTTTGCCCCACTTAATTTATCTATTTAACTTCACTCATTTGAAGCACAGGTAGGGGCACAAACAGTTGTTGAATTGAAGGATAAACAACTCAGGATTGAAGATGCTCTGAATGCAACTAAGGTAGTCAGTTGCATAGCTCGATCTGACACATGTTAGATTGGAAAGTTAATAATAGTAAGCTTCTAACTTGATATACCCATAGGCAGCAATAGAAGAAGGTATTGTAGTCGGTGGTGGCTGTAGCCTCTTGAGGCTGTCTACAAAGGTGGATAGTATCAAAGAGATTCTGGATAATGAAGAACAAAAGGTACCACTCTTTTTGTTCATTTTTTATCCCCCTATTCTTAAATCAGGATATTTCATTCATTTGCTTTAAAACTGAAAATACAATTAGCAATAAGAATCTTGTTTATCTGAAGCCTAATATCTCTTTTGTTCCATAGATCTGTAGACTGTTATATATTCAAAAGTTGTGATAATACATTAACGATTTTATTTCACTTCTTACTCAGTTACATTTTTTGTGATTCTGCTGATTATCCACCAAGTTACTAATATTTTGAGGCCATTTTGACAATGTGAATGCAGATTGGAGCAGAGATCTTCAAGAGAGCATTAAGCTATCCCACAAAAGTAATAGCCAAAAATGCAGGTGTTAATGGCAATTATGTTGTAGATAAGGTATCGGCACATGTATGCGTCATTTTTCATTAAGAAACTGATTGAATATTTGAATAATGAAAGTTCTTTCACTTTCTTTCTCATTTGAATCCAACAAAATGCTCTGCTGAGACTTGTTACATTTTGCAGGTCCTATCCAATGATGATCCAAGATACGGTTACAATGCTGCAAGAAACCGTTATGAAGATCTTACGGCAGCAGGAATCATGGATCCAACTAAGGTATCAGAAATTCGATGGTTTGTACCCTTAAAGTGGTGTAATGTCACATGAAATATGTCTATAATGGCCAATATCTAAATTCCTTGCGAGACTTAGGTCCTTCAATTCCAGTAGATTACACAATGAATACCTTATCCTTTTTTACCTCAATAATTCTTATTTCACATTTGATGCTGAAGCAGGTGGTTAGATGTTGTTTGGAGCACGCAGCATCAGTGGCAAAGACTTTTTTAACATCGGATGCTGTTGTAATCAGCATTAAGGAATCAGAACCCATGCCAAGCCCTGCTGATTCTCTGTTTTCCAAACAAATGCCACCCACTACTCAGCAAAAGAAAAAACCAATGCCAGCCTCGGCTTGCTCTCTTTTTTCCAAACAAATGCTGCCCGCTTATCAACCAAGGAGGCTCTCACACTCAACTCTTCAATCTGGCTCAAAGTTAATACCACCACATCTCAGATAAGTTACCATGAATTCCAACTTGCAATCATCCAGGTATCAGATGAATGAGACCGTTAAACTTAATTTAGTGACTGGAGCTTACTCGCTTGATTGCCAAGACTATGACAACTCTATTTCATCCCTTCATTCAAAATGTGGAGTAATTGTGGAAAGATAAAATGATTATGCCACTATTCATCATAGAATGGCATGGAATATATGGAAGATGAATGCCCAACTTGCCTGTATAGCCGTTTTGGATCGGCTTCTTTGCATCGAGAGAGCTGTTACCATCAAAGAAATAAGCAATTTGCCTGTAGATTTGGACCGGGGAAAGAAGCCTACCGAAGATATAATGCAGCAAAAATGCTGTGTGAGTTTTAATAGTAGTTATAGGTGTTTGGTAAATCTTATTTTTAAACTATTGTTAGAATGCATGATTAAAGTAGACACAATATTGGATAAAATTTTCTTACAAATATAATATATTAAAGAGCATATATTATAATTTTCATTATGTATATAGAGTAGAACCTTGTTAAATTAATACTCAATAAATTGACAACCTCGATTAAATAATAATTTTTGTCAGTCTGGATTTGAGGCCAACATGGTAAATTTATAATTCGATAAATTTATCATATAACAAATTATAAAAAAAAATTATTTTTCTCAAGGACCCAATTAATACATAAACTAATAATTAACTAATTTAAAACTAAATACATATGATTTGTCTATTATTATTTTTTTTATTGTATTAGCGTAATCTTTTACACATGTCATTGGTCATTATTGCTTTTTTTATACATTTCATATAAGAAGTCATTATGTGTTATGTTCAAATAAATAATAGAGATATCGGCTTAATATATTGCCTCCAAAAAGTCTCCACTGATGAGTTACCATGTAATTGTAATCCAGCTTTATAATCTAGTCAAAGGATTATCAAGTGACTAATTCACTCAACAATATCATATCAGAATTTTATCAACAGCCGGATAGAATCATTAAATCCTCTAATAAAACTATCTCTATACTTGATAAAATTTCTTATTATAAATGTGATATTATCTTTATAAAGTAATAATTTATTAATTATCAGCAAATTAATAATTATTAATTTATCAATATATTAATATTCACTAAATTACTAGATTTTTCATGGATCAAAGACTATTAATTTATTGAGGTCCTATAGGTTCTACAGTATAATAATTAGTGGCTCAAAATTAACATTTGTACTTTATTAGTTTTATTTCTATTAATTTGTTATCTCAAAATAGTATGATAAATTTAAAATTAATTGAGAGTCCGTTTGGGATTGAGGTTTGTAGCTTAAAAGCTACCGCTGCTGTGAAAAAAAAATTATAACTATGCAACAAAAGTCAATAATATTTAGTAAATATAATTTTTAAATAATAATTTTGATAAAATTATTAAAAATATAATAAATTTTTTATTATACAAATAAAAAATAATATCCATATAGTTCCCAAACTACAACATTAAAGTGTTTGGTAAATATTTTAGTGCTGTAACTACGACTGTCCAACTTCAATCCCAAATGCACCAGCAGTCTCCCTTAAATCTTTACTTCCCAAATCATTTTTGAACCTGCAACAAAAATCTCAAACGGACTGAAAAAGCATTGGATTAATTCTTTCTTTTATTAAAACTTATGTAACTTCAATTTCATTACATAACTTGATGGTTATTTCAGAAGTTCTCGTCTGACACAAAAGAAATTACAAATTATATATATATATTAATTCCAATGGTGGTGGCATTGCGACGGATACCACATGCGGTAATGGTCATATCCTTCGTCACTGCGATCAGCTTCAACGTTGTCAGGTGATGCTATGGGATTGGTAGAAAATGAAGCATCTTGGATAGATTCTTGATCGTCACTAGTTCTTGAAATAAGCTTGCTTTCAATACTTGCCACTAAAAGCAAAGCCAAGATGAAGAAAGTAGGACACTTCGACGTTATCAAATTTTAAACCTAATTGTAAACTGCTTAATCGATAGAATAAAAGAATGATATAGGCACGAGGACGAGGCTCCATATATGTTAATGAATATTAAGAAGAGTTTTGTTGTGAGAGTAAAGATTCCATCAATGAGCAATTGAATAAACATACAGCTTTAAATGATATTAACTATGCTTTAATATCATCTTGCGTTATGATAGAAGTGACAGATATAAGTATTAGGGAAATTAATAGAAGTGAAAGATAGATATAATTATTAGGAAAATTATCATATATAGCCACTTTACAAAATACATTATTATAGAATAAAATTTGTTTAAATATTAATCACATACACTTTATTTAGACCAATTTACCCCGCCCAAAACTCCTCTCTCATTTCGCACCAACAACAAAACACAAACCATTTCACCTCAACAACTAAACAAAAAATCCACAAAACTTCTCCTATTTCACTTCTTAAATTCTCTCCAACAACTAAAGAAATAACTACTCCCATTTCATACGCATCAAACAGTAATTGTTACCTAGCATTGAAGACAAAATCAATCAACACAAAAATGAAAAAAAATCAATAAGGAATTAAAGTTAGTATTTTTAAAATTTAGATTGTAAGATTAAGTGAGTTTTATGTATGGGTTTTGTAGATATTTATAGCTTTGTTAATTTTTATTACAATATGGGTATATTTGCTTGTGTGAATCCCAAAATTAGAAAAAATGTAGTTAATTTTGTGTTTTTGAGGAAACGCAGATCACAGGTGAAGGTTGGCATCGCCTGTGATTTGAAAAACCACCCACGAGGGATGACAACCACCGGCCGCGAGAACCGCACTTATCGCGGGCAGTGGAAGCCATCTATCGCCTGCACAACTCGTGGGCGATGGACTCCATCGCCTGCACATCTCGCGGGTGATGACAGCCATCAATGGGGCGATGGTCTCCATCAATCGATCAATGGCGCCATCGCCCATGA
This sequence comes from Clausena lansium, assembly GCA_030449835.1. NCBI lineage: Eukaryota > Viridiplantae > Streptophyta > Magnoliopsida > Sapindales > Rutaceae > Clausena > Clausena lansium. The sequence continues at coordinate 5,916,332 of JASUUF010000195.1, forward strand.
TGGGAACCCATCATCCGTAACTTGTGCTTGTAATTTAGTTGTAAATTGCTTTCAATTTAGTTGTTAGCATAGTTTTAACTCTTAAAAACGTAACCAAAGTAAAATAATTCTATGCAGCAATTTATCAAACATCTAGTATGCATTATATGTTTGCAATATTTTTTTGACAATTGGTTTTTCCAAATTAACCCTACAGCTCCACTATCCTTAATAACTGAAAACAAACTTTACAACTTCACACAACCATCAAAACAACTCCCGCAACAATTCAATCACAGCTCCACCACAACACAACACAACCATCTAGTTCAATAAACAAAATGTGTTCAAACGAGATTAGAAACCCTCTAAAAATCGAGTTTGAGATATGCTTGGTCACTGAGCTTGATGAGTCAATATGATTCTTTTGTCTTGCTAGAGAGCTTGATGTAGATGATGAAAATAACCTGGCGGGTGAACCAAAATATAAGAACTTGAACTGAAAATTAATGCTAAGAGTTTTTAGAGTTTGATGCTTTTTTATAGGCAAGGGTATTGATATCCGAAAATTATGTGTTTAGTTATTAAATTATGAAAGTTGTGAGTGCGGTTATTTGAGTAATTGAAAAGTGAAAAGTGGCTACACGACAATTTCCCTAATTATTTTGATCTTTTTATATAATGAAAAGTAAAGTAGCCGCAAATGACACGACAGTTTCTTGACCGCACAACAAATGACTTGTTCATAATTTCCTGATTTCAGCTGCAACCTTACTTAACTCACTTTTAAAAGGGCAATAATGTTTGTATCATGTAAAGATTATAATAATTTAGCTGATATTTAAGGATTTAATTTCCAGCAATATTGAAGACAGAGCCTCGAAGGATTCGGGACACATTACTAATGCAATGTATTTTTCTGCTCCCCTAAAAGAAAGGAAAAGTAGCAAGCTATATTGTTAACATCATAACTGTCGTTATTGTCATCTTTTTCCACTAAATATAATTTTTATGCGTTTAGGCTTAAATTATAAATTATCATCCAGTTTTTAGTCTTTGTAATCTTCAAGGAGGGTTTAGAGTGGGATGCAAATTCAATTCTACTAACATTATGTTACACTAAATCTATAGCATGAATAAGAAGGTGAAGCTAACAATTTCTTGGAAGCTGTTGCCTGTCCAAGCCTCCAAGAAAAGGGAGGTAAGATAAGACTGAGTAATTGTATACAAAGGAGATATCTGGAAACTACGATATTGGTGCTATTTCTTACAAGTTATACATGTAAGCTACTTGAAGCAACAATGGGGACAAATTCGCTTATTCATCTTACGATAATAATAATATTACTGTGTAGGTTTAATCAATGTGAAACTGCATATTTAAGTATAAAGCATGGGAAAGGTAATTTCAATTAAATAATGGAGCTTAAAAGATTTTTGGAGTTCTGTCTTCCACTCGGTCTAGTTTTACATTTTACTAGTATTTGTGCCAATGCTCTTCGAATTTGATGGTTATTGCAAAAATACAATAAAGGATATTATCAATTTACCACCAAAGTTATTCTGACATATCATGTCAATACCGTGGTTTGAAGGAAAGTGCTTTTTACTACTAAACTTTTAGAATTTTATCAAATCACCACCAATCCGTTAATGAAACGTTAGAAATTAACAGGAAATTTATTGAAAGACAATTTTACCCTGGATCATAAAAGACAATTCTACCTTTAGAATAGAAACAAATAATAAAAGTGAAAATTACAAAAATACTCTAAACAAAGTTAACCATAAACATATTCGCCAAAATCAAAACATCAAATTAAGTCTTTAAAAATAAAATCCAACAATCATCCACCAAAACCCAACTCTCTAAAACCTCCTCCTGACTCTAACAAAGCCCCATGCCCGAACTCAACTCCTGGAGCTACACCGGCGTTGAGTTCAATTTTTCAAAAATTTGCCGGTACCGAGCAACCTATAATTCCAAAATCCTAAATCCCAGCCCAGATAAATGCAAAATAAAACAAATATCAACTACATCCTCAACATTTCAACACCTCCTGATTGTTTATTTTTCAATTTTCAGTCTCTAGATTGAGTTCCAAAATAAAAAAAACCAATGCCATTATACAAAAAATACATTCGTATTGTATATGATCCTAAAAAACATATTGAATTAAATTAACAATATCTCCCCTATCTTATACATCACCAAATCGCAAACATAACCTTAATATCCTTACCTTGTGCGGCCCCACCGACCGCCGGTGGTGGTTCCCAGCCACCGCTGCCACCGCTGGCCCTCCCCCACCCCATTGCCCACCCACCCCGTGACCAACAACCCTTGCAGCAGCCGCCATCTTCCCAAAACAGCCTGTCGTAAAAGAACCAAACTGGTCAATCTAGTTTGACTGCCGTTGTCGGAGATCAGATCGTCGGGAGTGCTGCCCCTCAGCCGTTGGCATCTCTATGGTTTATCCAGTTTCTACTTTGGCCGAGCAACCTTCCCAGCCTTCACAAAACTGCACATCGCAAACGAAACAAATAGGTCAAACAATGTTGACCACAGCCACCGGAGTTCTGGCGGTCGGGAACGCTGCCAATCGGTCACTGGTGCCCCCTTGCATGATCCCGATGCCCCTTTCACTAATCTAACAGCCTAGCCACCATCTATATTTAAACACATTTCCGCACCACAAAACCCTAACCGCCACGTTCTTGATCCATTTTCAGCCATCGTGTCCACAGCTCTTCCTCACGGTGTCTTATCCATGACAGAAACTTTCCCAGCCCTTCATGCGCCGGCTCATGGAAACGTCTCACACCAAGCCATTACGCGTCCCAGCCATCGCGAAAAAGAGGAATTTGGGACTTAGGGTTTTTGTTTTGAATTGATTTAACTAAAATGTCTTAAATGCCCTCATTACATCAGTAAGACATCATTAAATTTTTAACGGAACTAACGGATTGGTGGTGATTTGATAAAATTTTAAAAGTTGGTAGTAAAAAGCACTTTCTTTCAAACTACGGTACTGACATGATATGTTAGAATAACTTTGGTGGTAAATTGATAATATCCCATACAATAATTGTGTCTTCAACTCGGTCTAGTTTTATGTAGTTTCAATTTCCTTACAATAAATTGATAGCTATTGCAAAAGAACTTAATTATTTATATGATATGAGAAAAATAATAAATTAGCAAAATCAATTCTTTTTGCTTCTCGGGTAGCATCCAGTCTCGGGGCACACGTCGAGATCGTCATAATAGTTATCTAGACCTTCATCACTACTTCTTTTTCTCACACTCTTTAAATGTAAGCCTTACACAATAAACGTTATCAGTTGGTGCTGCAGGAGTTACAAAAAATGAAGCATCTTGGTTAGATTCTTGATCAATATAAGTGCTTGAAATTAGCTTACTTTTAGTGCTTGCCATTACAAGTAAAGCCAAGGAGAAGAAAGTGACACTCTTGGACATTTTCAAATTATTAACTTAATTGTGAAAAGGAGTTGCAATGTAAGAAATAACAAAGGTAGTAGGCTCTCTATGCATTATGATTATTGATAAATGAGTTGTGGTAGGATTTAAGATTTCATAAATGAGAATTGAATAAATTGATTACTTAATAAATTTGCTTGCTATTACTTAATAACAATTGATTTTAATGTAATGTTACGTTATGATAGTAATTAAAACATGCACCTACTGAATTTGATCATTTTTCAGTGTTATTAATCGCCAAGTCATATTTTTACTGTAAAAAGATTCTGCCACGACCTATAATCAATTAAAATTGCATTAGGATATATCATAAATTAGAATACATTTGCAATTCTAAAAGAAATTTATTAGATTTTAGCATTGGAATTAATGTATTATACAAATTAACAATATATTATACAAATTAACACAGCACATGTTTTGAGTGGGATATAAATTTGGGTTTGATAAGGTGGAGAATCAACGTAGAGCAAGTGTTATAACTTACAAGTTTGACTCTTTTACCATTATGTTACATTAATTCTATAACATGAATAAGGAGGTGAAGGTAACGACATATCTTGGGAGCTGTTACCTATCCAAGGAGAGGGAGACAAGACAAGGCCGAGCAAATTGCACACAACACAACGAAGATAAGTTTTTGAAAACTTAAACAAGAAATCAATAAGTACGAACGTTTGTAGAAAAGTTGCACACTGTTCAATTCACAGTGAAGGAATATATACATGTCTCTGTACATCAATTAAGGAAAGAATAAAACAAGAATCACGTGAATATATAAATTACAATTGTTAAGCCATAGACTACGTGCGTGACTCATGGCTTGAATTGATCTGGCTGTGATGACGGGATTGAGATCAATTTCACTCTATTATGCCCCCGTAAGATGGCGTCACCATCAAAGACGCCAATCTTGGATCGAAGAGTTAGAAATCGTTGCTTGGCCAAGGGCTTGGTGAAAAGATCAGCAAGCTGGTCAGTGGTTGAAACATGAGATACCTTAAGTGATCCTTCAAATACTTTGTCTCACACAAAATGATAATCGATGGCAATGTGCTTCATTCGGGAATGAAAAACTGGATTGGCACAGAGATATATAGCACCGAGATTATCACATAAAAGGTGTGGAGGGGAAGGTAGAGTAATGCCAAGTTCAGAAAGCAAATTGACAATCCATGAAATTTCAGCAGAAGTGGAGGCAATGGCACGATACTCTGCCTCAGTTGAGGATCGAGCAACTATACGCTGCTTCTTGGAGCACCATGATATAGGGTTACCATCGAAGTAGATAATATAAGCAGATACATATGTACATTTGTCACGATCACCAGCCTAATCCGCGTCGGAGTATGCAGTGAGTCGAAATGGTTGACCCCATTTAAGATGAAGACCAAAGTGAAGAGTATTCTTTAAGTATCGAAGAATATATTTTGTGACAGCCTAATGAGTTTGATTTGGAGCTTGCATGTACTGTGCAAGTTTGTTGACAGGATAAGCAATATCGGGACGTGTCAGAGCTAAATATTGAAGGCCACCGATAACGCTTCAATACAAGGTAGCATCTGCAGAAGGTGAGCCATCGTGATGAAGGAGCTGAATTGAGGTGGACATAGGAGTGACATGGTCCTTGACGCCTTCCATTTTAGTTTTCGCAAGGAGCTCCCTAATGTACTTCTGTTGAGACAGAATCAAGCCATTTGGTGTAGGAAGCACCTCAATGCCAACGAAAAAATGTAAGTCACCTAGATCTTTTATGGAAAACCGTTAAGATAGGGCGGCAATAAGGGTAGCAATTGCAACTTTGGAGCTACCTGTAACCAATAGATCATCTACATACACCAAAAAATAAATCACACTAGAGTTGGTGTTATAAATAAATAAAGAAGCATCTGATTTGGACTTTACAAAGCCAAACAAAAGAAGGAATTCCTGAAGTTCATTGTACCATGCTCTCAGTGCTTGTTTAAGGCCATAAAGGGCCTTGTACAACAGACATACATGATTTGGTAGAGATTGATCAATGAAACCCAGAGATTGAGATATAAAAACCTTCTCAGATAGCCGACCATGTAAGAAGGCATTATTGACGTCTAATTGATGAACCTTCCAATTGCGAGAAAGTGTAATAGAGAGTACTAGCCGAATCGTGGTTAGCTTGACCACTGGGCTGAAGGTGTCATGATAGTCAATACTCGGCCGTTGATGAAAGTCTTTAGTAACTAAGCAGGCTTTATATCGATCAATGCTTCCGTCGGGATGTCTTTTAATGCGGAACACCTATTTACAACCAATAATATTTTGAGTTGGAGTTCGAGGAACCAACTCCGAAGTATCATTCTTAACTAAGGCATTAATTTCATCACACATAGCATGTCGCCATTGAGGATCTTTAAGAGTTTGTATGGGACTGGTAGGCTCAAGTGGTAATGGGAGAGGGTATTTTGTTGTGATGTTGATGTGTTTGGGTTGAAATACACAATTTTTGGAACGGGTAGTCATGGTATGTTTATTTTGAGTAGAAGGCTCACTGTGAATATGAGGAATAGAATAAATAAAGTTGAAAGAGTCATTCCTTAGGGGTTGCTCAATTGGTGGCGCAGAGGATGGTATCTTATGAGGTGAACTTGCCAAATTAGGATCCACTCCTAATGGTAAATGTGCTTGTGAAGAATCAAAATTATTGCTGGATGGACACAAGGGGTTAACAACCTCCTTAGATGGACAAGCCGAGAGGTGAGGAGAAGAGTGAGGATGGGAAGTATTGTGACCAAAATGGGAAGTATCAACAGAATGGGAATGTGGTTGACTTGGACTTACTGCGGACAGTGAAGGAGGAGAATCAGGGATATTGTAATGGTCATGATATACGGGATTTGATGAAGATTGCGTGCTAGAGGGAGAATTAATTGGAGGAGTTTGTAAATGGAAGGAGTTGTCAAACGATGAAGAGTCCGCAATGATTGGAGAGTCACGAGAATTTTGCATAAGAGAATGACTATGTAAAGGGGAAGAAACAGATGTGGTAGACTTATTTGGGAAGGAATCTGATTTGGTGGAGTGGGAAGTGGAAAGTGGAAGATTAAAATAAGTATTAAGGGCTGCAGATGGTATTGACCATGTAGATAAAAGTTGAGAGTCAAACGAAACTTTAGTGGGGGAGGAAGAAACATACGGAAAATTGTCTTAAATGAATTGAACATGTCTTGAGATGTAAATTTTTTTACTGGATGAATCAAAGCATTTGTAAGCATTGTGAAGATTAGAGTAACCTAAAAAAATGCAAGGTTTAGAATGAGGTTTTAATTTATGACTAGTATATGGACGTAACCATGGGTAACAGAGACAGCCAAATATCCGTAATTTAGAATAATTTGGCATTTTAGAAAATAAAGACTCAAAAGGTGATTTATTCTCAAGAACGGGGTTGGTAACCTATTAATGAGATAGATGGCTACTTGAAAAGCATGTGACCAAAATAAAAGAGGGAGAGAGGCTTTATGTAGAAGTGATAATCCAGTTTCGATAACATAACAATGTTTTTGTTCTGCAGAACCAATATGTTGAGGTGTATAAGGTGAGGAAAATAGATGCTGAATACCATGAGATTCAATCATAGATTTGAGGCCACGATATTCACCACCACCATCTGAATATAGAGTGACAATGGATGTGTTAAAATATTTTTCTACCATTACTTTGTATTTAGTAAAGATAGAAAAGACATCAGATTTTTTGTGCATATGAAAAAGCCAAGAGTATTTTGTGAAATAGTCAACAAAAAAACATAACAAGAAAAGCCATCGATTGATGGAATTGGAGAGGGTCCCCATACATCAGTGTAAATTAAGTCCAAAGGACCACGACTTGAAAGAGACGACACACCAAAACTCAACCTGTGACTTTTGTTACATAGATATGAATCACAAAAAAATGAACTACTTGACCGACTTGATTCAATGGGAAGAACTTTATTAGACACAAGATATTTAAGAACTTTAGATGATGGATGTCCAAGACGATTGTGCCAAGTATCAAAAGAAGATTTGATTCCTACACAAGGTCTTTGAACCATCGTCGATGCTTCCCACATGGTTGGCCACTCATAAACATTGTTCCTGCTCCGCCCTCAAACGAGATGTGCCCCCGTGATTAGATCCTTCACAACAAAAGAAGAGGGAAAAAATTCAATAGATGTTTTATTAGAATTACAAAATTGAGAAACAGAGACTAAATTTTGTTGCATAGATGGGACACACAAAACATTAGATAAGGAAAAGGAAGTGGTAGGAGTGGAAAGTTTAGAGGAACCAGTATGTGTGATGTTTAAGCCTATACCATCACCGATGACGATGTCATCAGGGCCTTCGTAAGGTTGGTGCAAAGAGAGGTTATTGAGATCCGAGTCACATGGTGAGACGCAGCAGCATCCATCAGCCAATTTGGTGAAGAATTTGTGCCAGTTGTAGTGTGATTTACAGTTGGAGGATGTTCTCGCAACATTATCTTCTTGGCATGATAACATTGACGAGCAGAATGTCCTTTTTTCTCACAGAATTGGCATATGACATTGGTATTTTTGCAGGGGTTAGTGTTGGAATTTTCAGATTTATTGGAAGTCCTTTGCCCATTGCCTTGACCATTGTTGCGAGGCCCATTGGGTTGATTGTTCAGTTTTTGTTGTTCCCTTTCTTGCCATTTTTGTTATTGTAATGAGTACTGTTGACCGTCATTGGAGAGGATGATCATTGACCTTCTTGACGTCGAAGGAAGGACTCATATTCAACGAGTTTATCATGCAACTCTTCAAAAGAAATCACTGTGTCTCGGGCTCGAATAGCTGCTGCTATTTCTTTGCATTCTGAACCGAGACTGTTTAATGCATGAATGACTAACTTGATGTTATCCAAAGGTGCACCTGCAAGAGCAAGATCATCAACAATCATTTTAATAGAGCCAAGATAGTCAGCAACTGATGAAGAGCCAGGAGAAAGTTTCATCAATGTTTCTTGAAGTCCCATAGTTCTGGTTGTTGATTTGTTGGCATACAAGTCTTCAAGTTTTGCTAAGGCCTTACGTGATGTCTTTGCAGATGACACACGTAGTATAATTGAATCCGAAAGTGAACCAATTATTGCCAAGAATAAAAGTTTGTCCAGGCGCATCCAAACCGTATATGCAGGATTTAGAGATTGAGAGCCATTATGATCTATAGTTGGTAGCGGGCATGGGAGTGAGCCATCAATGTACCCAACTAGATCATATCCAAATAGCATAGCATCAACCTGTGCCTTCCAAGATAGGTAGTTTAATGTAGTGAGTTTGAGCGGAAGTTATGAGGAGGTGATTACAACAAGGTTGTTTGGGAGGGTTGGGTTGGTTGATAAGGTGGAGGCGGTGTTGTTGACGCTAGTTGAAATTTCTGTTGCCATTTAAAGAGAGAAACACGAAGGTTGTTGGACCGTTCTTTGACTCGTGAGAGCTATTGGAGCTCTAATACCATAACAAGAAATTGACAGGTACGAACGTTTGTAGAAAAGTTGCACACTGTTTAATTCACAGTGAAGGAATACATACATGTCTCTGTACATCAATTAAGGAAAGAATAAATCAAGAATCACGTGAATATATAAATTACAATTGTTAAGCCATAGACTACGTGCGTGACTCATGGCTTGAATTGATCTGGCTGTGGTGACGGGATTGAGATCAGTTTCACTCTATTACTTACGAGTTTGTGCTATTCGAAACAACATGACGGGACAAATTCACCTTCTCATAGGATATTAAGGGTTAATTTTGAATTGTCTCACTGTAAATAGATTATTTTTAAATTATCATTCTTATTTTTTTTTATTGTTGTTAAGAATGCACAAATTTTTTTATTAATCTACCTTCATGTTTTTCTTATCTTCCAAATAAAAATAAAAATAACTTAAAAGTTCTAAAAAATAAGAGAGTTGAGTTTACCAAAAAAATAAAACTAGGCCTTGGCCCCGGCCCAGGATGAGGCCCACGATGGGAACGGCTATTTTATCTGATTCTGCAACTATACCGTTTTCTCTCTTCATCACCTGTGTTTTATCACCGCATGATTCTCTCGACCCTTGCTCTTCTTATTTAGAGAACAGCAGCTCAGTTTCTTCTTTTAAGCTTCAGCAGGAATCCTTAGCCAAAAAACCCACCTCAAAATTTCTATCTTTTACTCTTTTTAACTTATATTTTTTAAAGATCGTTTTCGGAGAAGAAATGATGGCATTTATGGGATTAAGTTTGCAGTGCATATTGGATTTGACGGTCGCGGGGATCTCTTTGGTGATCGGTTTAGGTCTATTCGCTTTCATTGCTTCCATTCTTTGTTCTGCGGCTTTCTTGCACAATGCGAAGGTCGTTTCTTGATCCATTTTTGGAGGTATTGTTGTATTTCACTCTCATTAATCTTTTCAAATTCAGCTACATCAACATAATCTTGAATGATCATTTGGTTTTTTTCTTCATTAATTACCTTCTGGGCCATCAAGAATGTCATGCATTATAGTGTAGTGTTTTTAGACTCTTAGTTTTGTTAGTTCCTGATTTTTCATTTCTTACTCTTCGAAAATTTGTTGTACAGGGTTAGTTGTAACTGTTGCAATATGTAGGTATAAAATTGGGTTGAAATTAAATACATAGGTTGAGTCTCGTGATTGAAGATGAAAAAAGACTAAATGGCGGCACCAAAATTCGCTATCACTGTTACTGTACAATATTATGCTAGGAGGCAAAGCAATTTTAGAAATGGACCGGAAGTTTCTTTAGTGTTAGTGTATATGACATATGAGAGAGTATGTTTGAATTGAGATCCATCGTTTCCTCTACTATTATCACAACCATTCTCATTGCACTCACCAAAGTGGATGGCGGGTTCAAGAGAGTTTGCTGTGAGATGTGAAACTGCCTATGTAAGTTTAGAGCATGGGAGAAGAAACTTCAATTACATAATGGGGCTTAAAAGATTGTTGGCTCTAGTATTAGATTTTACTAGTATTTGTGGCATTGCTTTTCGAATTTGTCGAAAATCCAATATGCGCCAGATAATACGATTCAGTTTAGGCCTAGCTGGTTATTTGATTCTGGATTCATTTTCTCTTGTATCACACACAATCTTTATAGAGGAGAAAGAAACAGAATGAATTGCAATTCTAAGCTTTAAGAGCATAGTTATCAGACATGTCTTTTAGCCGAACCACTATGAACCATTTGTATATAAGTTCTTATGGCTATTTGATTGTTACTATTTTATCTGTCTAATACGAATTCCAATAAGAAGGTAATGGACAACAACAAATATTTGCACAGCAAGGGTAAAGAATACCTTCTGCAATTTTTGACTGAAGGTTGTTAATCACTGCTAAGTTAGTAGTACTAACACCATAAGCATCATATCCCAAAACATGTTTACAATCATCATGCTTATTCACCACCATCTCCGTCTCTTAATCGAAAATCCAATTCCAAAATTTCCAGCTCTCTCAAAGTTGAATTTGAATCATCAAAGAGTGCTTTCCAGTTTCCAGTTTCCTCTCTAACCGTACACTGCTTGAAACCAATTTCTTTGTTGTTGAGAAGGAGAAGATATGAACCTCAATGTCTGATTAATCAACTGTTTCAGGCATTGATAGAGGATAAAGCAGAAGCAATGAAGCAAGAAACTAGGAGAGTGCGGTGTGTTTCTCTTAGCAAGATCAATTTTGTTGTCGTGGACTTAGTCATCTAAGTGTGAGAATGTAGAAACTCTTTCTTGTATTCAATGATAGTAATACAAAACAAGAAATGCATTTGAAATAATGTGTTAATTAATTTGACAGATTATAATTTCTTGTTTCTGGATTTTCTTAAATAAACCATGCCACGGATGCCATCAGGATCCGCAACAAACCCCAGGGCCCTATAAAACCCCAGCACTCGCGGCTCCGAGTAAAGGGCTATGTTACAAATCCCTTTCCCTAACAACTCATCAATCAATCTCTCCATCACGGCCTTCCCTAGACCCATCCCTTGATACGAGGGATCCACCACCACGTCCCACACTATGGCGTTAAAAACGTCGTCGCCTGTCGCTCTAGCGAATGCCACCGGTCTCTGCGTCTTCTCGTACTCTATCCATAGCAGGGAGCTTGTGTTTTCCAGCGCCACTTTGATTTTGTCTGGGTCCCGCCTGGGGAATCCGACGGCTACGAAGACTGAGTTGAGGTGGTTGATGTTGAGGTCTGAGATCGTGCGGCGCAGAATGAAGCCCCGGGATTCGAGTTCCTGGTCGGAGATAGAGAATTTGCTGGCGGTGGCTTTGGAAGACGAGACGGTGACGTTTCGGGTTGTTTTGAGTTTGAGGCGGAGAGAAGGGAGGGTTGTCGTGGGGATGATGCCACGTAGGATCATTGCTTGGGTTTTAGTTGCGATTTCGTTGGAAGTGAAGCGGAGAAATCGATGAATATGATATAAAAGAACTTGAGAATGAATTGGTGGTGGTTATTGACCGTTACGAGATATGATCGTTGGTGGGCAAATTAATTGAGGCTATTGAATGGGATAATAAATTGGCGGGACAGTGGGGGGCCTCAGTGAAAAAGTGAAGATGTGGGATCGTACGGTTAGATTTTTATTAGTTAAAAGTTATTATCTGATGAAAAATGATTGCATTCCAAAATAGTTACAAAAAGGCTCATCATCTTGATCACAGGTCACAGCCAAACGAATATCTAGAAAAGCAATCCAATTATCAAACAATATGAATGAAAAATTACTAAAATTATCATATATATACATAATAATTATCTTTACATATTTTTTGCACCACATTTATTTTTAAATTTGTATCATTGAATCATTTTAACATTAATAAATCACTATTTAACCTCTAAATAAATTAAAAAATTATTTTACTCTACAAAATTTTAAATAATAAAAAAATTATAATTATAAAAATATCCCTAAATTTAATAAAATGAATAAAGCTCAAAATCCACAATGTTATTTTTTATAATTATAATTTTATTTAATGTTTGTAATTAAATTAAGTATAAGAAAGTTTACAAAAATTAACGTAAAGAGAAAAGTTCCTTATAATTATTGTGAATTTCTCAATAATTAAAATTAAGAAACTTCCTTATACTTAATCGAGTTGCAAAAATTAAATGAAATTATATTTACAAAAAATTAACATAATAATTTTTAAAGGAAAGTAAAGTTATAAAAAATTAACATTTTGAGATTTATTTGTTTTATTCATGGGTATTCTTATACTTATAATTTTTTTTCAAAATTTTGTAGAATAAAATGATTTTTTAATTTATTTAGGGGTAAAATAATTATTTTTTAGTGTCAAAATAATTAATTGATATAAATTTTAAAAAAAATAGTGAAAAAAATATATCAAAATTTTATTGTAATTAAATGTTCAAATGATAAAATATAAACGGTACGGATACAATTTCCTTATTTTTTAAGCAATTATATGAATTGGAGGTGTGAACAAATGTCGGATATATACAGTATTAGTAGGGAAATATTGGTTAAATAAATACAAATTTTAAAGAACTGAAAAAAAGGTGTGATAGGGAAACAGTGGGTCGTTGAAGTTGACGGCTTGACGTCTGATGCGTTAGTAACTTGACCATAATGGTAAGCATCTCCAAGTAATTGGTATTTTTTTGTTTTTTTTGAAACGATTTATGAAGTTGCTTTGATAGTATTTTCTTATTATTATTGTTTCTTTTTTATAAAAAAATAAAGAAATAATTTAATAAATGAGATAAGAAAGAAGTCAAAAGTGGAGAAGAAGAATAGCAGCTAGCAAGTGCGACCTTCCTTTCCCCCAAAAAATCCAAAAAAAAAAAGAAATGTTTAAGTTCTTAGAGAAATAATCTCTCAATAACAATATTTTTAATAAATTCCATGAAACTTCCCTCACACTAGTAAATATATAAACCAACTTCAGTTTGTGTTGTTGAAACCAAATTACCATCATCAGATATGGGAAATCCACTTCCATTTTGGTCCTGGAAAATCTGGCTTTCAAACTTCTTCTCTGGGTTTTGCCTTCTCTTTATTTTAGTTTCTGGTCAGTGCCTTGAGGACCAAAAAATGCTGTTGCTCGAATTTAAGCAAGGCTTGTCCTTTGATCCTCAAACTAACTCAAGTAATAAGCCACTGTCTTGGTCTTCAGCAACCGATTGCTGTTCCTGGGATGGTATCACTTGTGATCCCAGAACAGGTCATGTCATAGGCCTTGATATCAGCAGTAGCTTCATAACTGGAGGAATCAATGGCTCTAGCAGTCTGTTCGATCTTCAGCATTTACAACGTCTTAACTTGGCTGATAATCACTTGTTTTCTTCCCCTTTCCCTTTAGGATTTGATAGACTCTTCAGCTTGACACATCTTAACCTTTCATATTCAGGCTTTTCTGGTCACATTCCACTGGAAATTTCATCCCTCAAGATGCTTGTATCTCTTGATCTATCGGCATCTCCCTTATTTGAACCCATCCAACTCCAACATGCAAATCTGGAAATGCTTGTCAAAAACCTTACTAATCTGGAAGAGCTTTACCTTGATGGAATCGATATCTCAGTGACTGGAACCAACTGGGCTCCAATCCTCTCAATACTCTCTAATCTTCGCATTTTGAGCTTGCCTGATTGCAATGTTGCTGGTCCAATTCACTCTTCTTTATCGAAACTCCAGTTCCTCACTCATCTCAATCTTGATGGGAACAACCTTAATTCAGAAGCACCTGATTTCCTGGCAAATTTCTCCTCTTTGCAATATTTGCACCTCAGCTCATGCGGGTTGTATGGTAGAATTCCAGAAAAGATTTTCTTGATGCCCTCATTGTGCTTTCTTGATGTATCCAGCAATTTAAATCTCACAGGTTCTTTGCCGGAGTTTCCTCCTAGTAGCCAACTGAAAGTTATTAAGCTCTCGGAGACTAGTTTCTCAGGGAAATTACCTGATTCAATAAACAATCTGGCCTTTCTTGAGGATTTGGAGCTTTCAGGTTGCGGTTTCTTTGGATCCATTCCATCTTCATTTGGAAGCCTTACTGAGCTGATCAATATTGATTTTTCAAGAAACAACTTCAATGGTTCACTTCCTTCGCTTGCTTCCTCAAAAAAGGTAATTAGCTTGAATTTCGCTCATAATAGTTTCACAGGTACCATACCTTTATCATATGGAGATCAGCTTATCAGTCTTCAAGTCCTTAACCTGAGAAATAATTCACTCCAGGGAATTATTCCCAAGTCACTATATACAAAGCAGTCAATTGAGTCTTTATTGCTTGGTCAAAACAAGTTCAATGGGCAGCTGGAAAAGTTCCAGAATGCTTCTTCTTTGTCATTGAGGGAGATGGATTTCAGTCAAAATAAGCTGCAGGGTCTAGTTCCTGAGTCTATCTTTCAAATTAAAGGGCTTAATAGGCTGAAACTTTCTTCTAACAACTTTAGTGGCTCCATAACCCTTGAGATGTTCAAGGACCTCAGTGAACTTGGAACTCTTGAGCTATCCGAAAATAATTTCTCCTTCAACGTCAGTGTAAGCTATTCAAACTTGTTTCCAAAAATTGGAACACTGAAACTGAGCTCTTGCAAAATAACTGAATTCCCAAATTTCTTGAGAAACCAAACCAATTTGATCCATCTAGACCTTTCTAACAATAGAATCAAAGGAGAAATTCCTAATTGGATTTGGAATATAGGAGATGGGAAGTTGGTTCATCTAAACCTTTCTCACAATATGCTAGAAGCATTTGGAAAACCAGGTCCCAATCTTACCTCAACCTTCTTGGCAGTTCTTGATCTTCATTCCAACATGTTGCAGGGATCCTTTCCTGTCCCACCTGCTTTTATAGTATTCTTGGATTGCTCGGAAAACAAATTTACCACCATCATACCATATAACATTGGTACTTACATAAATTATGCTATTTTCTTCTCCTTAGCAAGCAACAATCTTAGCGGACCAATCCCTCTGTCATTATGTAACGCCTCTGATTTGCAAGTCCTTGACCTATCTGACAATCACCTGACTGGATCAATTCCACCTTGCCTAGTTTCTAACAATATCTTAAAGGTGTTGAAGCTACGGAACAATGAATTTCAAGGAACGATACCCCAGGTAATCGGGAATGAGTGCAGTTTGAGAACTCTAGACCTCAGTCAGAATCACCTTGCAGGTTTGTTACCAAGATCATTGTCAAAGTGCACAAGTTTGGAAGTACTCGATGTTGGAAAGAATCGATTAAATGGTTCATTCCCATTTTGGCTGGAAACATTGCCCCAATTACGAGTACTAGTCTTGCAGTCCAACAACTATGATGGTTCGATTCAGGATTCTCAAACTGCAAATGCCTTTGCTTTGCTGCAAATAATCGACCTCTCTTCTAATAACTTCAGTGGTAATTTGCCTGCTAGATGGTTTCAAAGCTGGAGGGGCATGAAGAAGCAGACAAAAGAATCACAAGAAAGCCAAATTCTTAAGTTTGTTTACCTGGAGCTAAGTAACATGTACTACCAAGACTCAGTGACTCTGATGAACAAAGGACTATCCATGGAATTGGCAAAGATCCTAACAATCTTCACTTCCATTGATGTTTCCAACAACCAATTTGAAGGTGAGATTCCGGAAATTCTTGGAGACTTTGATGCACTCCTAGTACTCAACATGTCACAAAACAATTTCAAGGGTCAGATTCCTGCCACACTTGGAAACATCAAGGAGCTTGGGTCATTGGACCTGTCACATAACCAGCTCTCGGGCAAGATTCCTGAAAGACTAGCTACCTTGAACTTCCTCTCAGTTTTAAAACTGTCGCAAAATCTTCTCGTGGGGGAGATACCGCGAGGCCCTCAATTTGCTACATTCACAGAAGCTTCATTTGAAGGAAATGTAGACCTTTGCGGCTTTCCTTTGCCCAAAGATTGCCAAAATGCATTGCCTCCAATTGAGCAGACTACTAATGATGAAGAGGGCTCAGGTTCTATTTTTGACTGGGATTTTTTCTGGATTGGCTTTGGCTTTGGAGATGGAACTGGGATGGTTATAGGAATCACTCTAGGAATTGTCATTAGCAATGAAATCATTAAGAAGAGGGGAAAAGTTCGTAAAAGTATTCATCAGTGGCATGCTTTGAGAAGAAATTTATGAATTTTAAAGTACTAGTTTATAATTTTGTGTGTTGTACGTTTAATGTTGCAAAGTTTTATTAATGTTTAGTGTATAAGTCTTAAATTAATGTGTTGATCCATCGAGTGTTTATAGATAGTTACTGTTTTAAAATGTTTGCTTGTTCCACCATCTATGTTTCTGATTTGACCACTCGGGAAATTTGTTCATATACATTGATTGTGTTGTATTAAAGTTGTCACACAGCAGTATTCGACTTCCATGGAGAAATGCAATTGAAGCAATTGAAGTCTTAATTAACAATTTTGTTTGAAGTGGGTAAGAAGAGAAAATAGAGCATCTTTTTCTTCACCAACCCACTCAAGTGCTCAACAACCCATATGCTTGCCTGTGCATGATAACCTAATAAGTCTGACATTACCCAATACCCACCTACTTCCAGTCACAATTTTTAATTTATTTCTTTCTTTCACACCAAAACTCCAATTCACCTACAAAAGTAACACAACCACTAACTTATTAGGATACTTCATTTACATGTCTGGATCCTACAAAATGAGGTTTAAGACTTTAGATAAACATTTTTATAATATACTCATAAATATATCGAGATTGGTTTCCTCCTACTAATAAAATTAAAAAAAAAAAATTTTCCTGTGAAAGAGAAAAGAGCCCAATAAGAACTTGAATACACTGTTGAGGGCACCAGCCCGCTCACTTTTAAGTGAAATTAAACATTAATTTACAATATCGTTAAAGAATGAAAATTGAAATAACTATGGATTTTATACAAATAAAGAAATCTAAAGGGCCAAAGCAAAAAATATAAAAAAGATAGGGGCAATAATTAAACCAAAAAGTTGGGTAGATTTTGTCCTCAGAGGTCAAAGAGAAATTAAGGCAAAAAAAAAAAAAATTAAAGGTTAAAAACAATCAGCAGCATTTGACCTCTACATGTACAACAACTAACAGGTGCTTAAGAGTCGGGCAAATAATAAATAGACTACATTCAATCAAACTGTTGTGTTTTTGGCAAAGCCCAGATCCTCAAGTTTTCTAAATTCATTTCATTTTCAAGCATTCTTCGCAAGGTTGAATTTTTCTCAGGTATGTTCATCTTTTTCGAGCATTTTCAATTGTCTAATGCAATGCTTTATGTGAATTTGTGGCCTGGGTATCCACTGTTGGTTGATTTTTTATCTTTCTGCATTTTTTTTATTGGTTTTTAATTCTTTACTTCATTCTGCTTGTTCAGGATTGTAAAATTTTAATATTTTTCTTCGATTTGGATAAATTTTAATACTTGGAATGTTATTGAATCACTAGGGAGCGTTAGTGGATCACTAGTTCATCTTTTTTATTTTGATGCTTCATTAGAACAATGGAAGTATCAATTTTATACTTTAAGCATCATAGGTTTTTTTTTTTTTTTGGGCAGTTAATTATGGAGATATCATATTCTTGTCATTGGATCTGCTAGTGCTAGATGCTTTGAACAGCTACGTTCCTTAATGCAAGACTTAGTTATTGCATTGTCTTAAAACTTTAACTAGTTATTTATATGGTTCTTGAGTCTCTGTTTGTTTAAGTCAGGAATTATTATCTTTTATTGCAATTCATCAGAACAGGAGTCAACTACGCTGTGCAGGTGACTAAAGATGGTCCAGACAAGAATTGGCCTAGCTGGCCTTGCTGTCATGGGTCAAAATCTTGCTCTCAACATTGCTGAGAAAGGATTCCCAATTTCTGTTTACAATCGGACGACCTCAAAAGTTGATGAGACTGTTGAACGAGCCAAACAAGAAGGGAATCTGCCCTTATATGGTTTCCATGATCCTGAATCCTTTGTTCGTTCAATCCAGAAACCTCGTGTTATAATCATGCTTGTTAAAGCTGGTCCTCCTGTTGATCAAACAATTAAAACATTATCTGTTTACTTGGAGAAAGGAGATTGTATCATTGATGGTGGTAATGAATGGTATGAGAATACCGAAAGGAGAGAGAAAGCCATGGCTGAATTGGGTCTGCTTTATCTGGGAATGGGAGTTTCAGGTGGTGAAGAGGGTGCTAGGCATGGACCTTCTTTAATGCCTGGAGGTTCCTTTGAGGCCTACAAGCATATAGAAGATATTCTTCTTAAGGTGGCTGCTCAGGTTCCTGATAGCGGTCCTTGTGTTACTTATGTTGGCAGAGGAGGATCTGGAAACTTTGTTAAGATGATTCACAATGGTATTGAATATGGTGATATGCAGTTGATAGCAGAGGCTTATGATGTCCTGAAATCAGTTGGGAAGCTCTCAAATGAAGAATTACACCAGGTTTTCTCCGAATGGAACAAGGGGGAGCTCCTGAGTTTCTTGATTGAGATCACTGCAGATATATTTGGAATTAAGGATGACAAAGGAGATGGGTATTTGGTAGACAAGGTTTTAGATAAAACTGGCATGAAGGGTACTGGAAAGTGGACAGTCCAGCAAGCAGCAGAGTTGTCTGTTGCTGCTCCCACAATAGAATCATCATTGGATGCCAGGTTCCTAAGTGGTTTGAAGGAGGAAAGAGTTGAAGCTGCCAAAGTCTTCAGATCAAGTGGCATTGGCAATGTCCTAACTGAGCAAACGGTTGATAAGAAAAAATTGATTGATGATGTGAGAAAAGCACTCTATGCATCCAAAATATGCAGCTATGCCCAGGGAATGAACTTGATACGTGCAAAGAGCATTGAGAAGGGGTGGGACTTGAAACTTGGGGAGCTGGCTAGGATTTGGAAGGGGGGTTGCATTATTCGTGCTATATTCTTGGACCGTATTAAGAAGGCCTATGACAGAAACCCAGATCTGGCCAATCTTCTTGTCGATCCAGAGTTTGCAAAGGAGATTATAGAACGACAATCTGCTTGGCGTAGAGTTGTCTGCCTTGCTATCAATTCAGGCATTAGTACTCCTGGTATGTCCTCCAGCCTTGCTTATTTTGACACATACAGGAGAGACAGGCTGCCTGCTAATTTGGTCCAGGCTCAAAGAGATTACTTTGGAGCTCATACCTATGAGAGGGTTGACATGTCTGGATCCTTCCATACTGAATGGTTCAAGATTGCTAAACAGTCAAAGATCTGATTTGAACTTTCTGTTGGCGGTATCTTGCCTCAATGGACCACTGTTATTGAACCCAATAATGTTCATTGGCTGAAACTATGATTATTATTATTTTTTTATTATCTTGGACATTTGTTAAATCTTAAGTTTTATTTTCATTTGGTATTTGAAAATACTCTCTATCCCTGCTTTTTCTTAATTTTTCTAGCTTCTGAAATGTTCTGATTAATACACTTCTGATGTCAAGAAAATTGGGTGAAATTGACTGCTGTATTGTCCAATTATTGCATGTGCCCTTCACTTGGTGAAGTCATTGTCTGATCTTACTTAATTTATTTTATAATTATGAGGAAATTGGCAATGGCTATGTGGGAAATCTGATTTGGACAATACAATATGCAGCTAGAATGTTTCGCTGATATTGAGACAATTGGGCTTGGAGTCTTGTACAATTTTGAGGTCTTAGGTGCTTTGTTCTAAGTTTTGGCCCCTTTCCCAGGAAAAAAAAAAAGAAAAAAGAAAAAAAAAAAGTTTTAGTCAGTTGCAAATATCTGGGGCAAACATATAATAAAATTTGTTGGCTTCTATTCTCTGTTCTCGTTGTTGTTCTCTCTTCCTTTTTCCTTTTTCTCTCAAGTAACAATACTTGCACGAGATTCTATTTCTTGTACTGCCATAATTAATAAATGCTTGTTGTATAATCATGCTTGTTGAATGATTATAAACAATTCAGTTTCTATGGTAGACACAGTGAAAATCTATGAACATGCATGCTTGCTTGGATAATCAACAGATGGCAGTTTTGTAGGCTGCTGAAACTTTATGGAATTCATTCTCAATCTTTCTGATATCACTTAGAATTCTGGGGCTTAGTACGAATCTCATCGTAACTTCTTTAAGTGGAATGAGCTTTCTCTACCATCTTGCCTACTATTTATTGCTTCTAATCCTTCTTTAAATTTCCTTTGCTGGTATTATTTCTTGAAGACATACAGTGATGTTCTTTGACAGCTTACTGTGAAGTAATATGAGAGAAAAATCATATCTGGATAAACTTAGATTTCAAATGTACTTTTTATGCCCATTTGATTGCCATTTATTTGCCCTTTTTTTTTTATATCGAGTAAATGTGATGGCAATCATTATTTGTCAAATTTGTAAAATCTTCCTTCCTTACTAGGTTCTCTTATCTAAAACATTTTCATGCCAGCATATTGTAGTAGTTATGTCTCTGTTGTCAAATGTCTGCTTTTTAGATGTTGATTCTATGGCTGCTGATTTTGAGGAAACATAGAGTTCTTAAACCATTTGGCTTTTTGAGGAGGACAATCAAACAGGCAATCTTTCTTTACAGATAGCATAATTTGAATACTATCATGTTTCTAGTTATTGTTAATACGCCCAAGTTCAAGTTTCAAAACTTTTTCCACCCTCATCTGCTTTATTATTTAAGGACTAGCCAGTAGGCAGTAGCCACTTTAAATGAAGCTGAACCAGGTAGTCGCCTGAGAACATCCCTGATTCTAATAAAAACTAAAATTCATAGCAAAAAGAAATTAAGAACATCAAATTCTAAGGATGCTCGGTACATAGAACTACTTCCTGAAACTACTTGAACTGGTAAAGGAGAATAATCAATTGTGTGGAGGTGATTAAATAGTTGGGCACAAAGTTGATTAACAAAAATAGTTGAATTACCGGTTTTAGTCCTTGAAATTCGAACTAAATTTCCATTTTCTGAGAGTAAGATTTGAATAATTGAATTAGGCAATCTATGTTTCCTATTTAAAGACAACAGTAAAAAGGAATATTATTGCAGAAACCATTCAGTTATCGGTATGCTTTTCTAGTAAAAGATAACTATGAAGAAGTGCATATGTTGCAGTGAATATACACATAAGAAGATGCTGCACATGCTCCAGCCATATTTTTTGTGAAAATATGTTCATTCTTTATTGAAATATTTTACATCTAGGAACTGAAGAAGATCTGGCAAATCAACTTATAATTTCCCCATCTATTTGGATTTCCTCACCTTGGCTCCACTTATAGTTTGACTTGCAGCAATTTTTGCTTTAAGCACATGCTGCTGATCCCTTTCTGATTTGATTCTGCTTTCATCTCTCTTTGTCTTCTGTTTGTGAAGTTTTTGCTTTGAGGAGTACTTACCGGCTGCATGCTTGTCAAGACTTGGCTTACTGCTACCCCATGGGAGCTCTTGATAACTTGGCCCAGATGAGGCATCTGATGCCATTGAATCATCACTCTTAGCATCATCATCATCATCATCCCCAGGACGATCATCATTGTTGCTGGCAACTTCTTGCTTGTAAGTACCGCTATGATCATCATCAGCTTCAATGTTATCATTTTCATTGGCAGGGGAGCCAATATACATTGTCCACCCTGACACACTGCTACTACATTCTTCTTTACAGCCAAGGATCTTAGAAGGCTCCATTAGAGTGTCTAGATTAGCAGGATAGAACTGAAAACAGTATAATTGAAAATCATTACTCAACAGGAGATAAAAAGCCGAGTGTTAGCCTCTCTTAGGTGAGAAAATTGATGGGTATTTCTGTGACAACCAACAATGTGAAAATTTCATTACCTGAGCATTGGACATGTATCTTTGTGTCTCTATGTAGAGTCTTGCTCAACCACATGCAGCATTCCACACTCAGGACAAAAGAACACATCTATCACATAATACTCATACATACGAACAACCTTCATTATTGAATTGGCGGGGTAAATTTTTGCCACCTCGAAATCCTATCTCCATTGATTCTTTGCATTTAAGCACTAGATGACAAGATTTTGGAGATAAAAAGGCCAGCACATGTTATAAATTTGGTTAAAAATCTTTGTTCTTGCGTATGAAAACTACTGGAGAAACTCCTTTGGTCAAATTTGAACTTTTACCAGAAAATACAACCCACCTATACTTCTCTGTCTCTCTCATAAATAAAAATGCAGCAGCTTTTAAGGTGGAAAATCAGATGAACCCCACTCAACAAACAAGAGGGAATATGACACCTATTTTCTTAAATGAGTTACAAATGCACTCTTCACCATTCCTTTAATTTTCACTCGGTCAATTCCGTGTGTAGTCATCAACCAAGGGCAGCTTTTTTCCTGTAAAATTTGCAGAATCCAACTGGGTTTTGGCATTTTGTATCTGCTTCCATTTGACTTCTCTGCACAGTGTCTCCATAAAGCTGGCTTCTATTTCCTGTGTTATTAGGGGCAGCTTGTAACTATTTAACAATAACTTTCTCACTTCATTGCTAGTTACCGAAATCACTTAAGTACTGTGAACTTGTGGAGGGTCCATATGATTGAGAGAGTCAAGCAAATTTGTCCATCAGTAGGTAAGCTAGGCAGATTCTTATGTTTACCCACTTTCATTTCCTACGACTTGTTATCTGTTTTGGCCAAACAATTCGTTGCTTTTGTATCTTCCTTCTTCTTTTGATTGATATGTATCTGGACTCGCTTTCTTTTGCTGAAGGGCTCCATCTACATGTATATTTATCTGAAAGTCTCCCTTAATAATTGGATAAGATGTCCTAAATTTGGTACTTTGTTGCATCACTTGCTCTTGTTTGTTTCTGTTTGCTACGTGAGACAACACTGATATGTCCATTATCATGATTTAGATTTACTGCTGTTGTTTTCTGATGAAAATTGCTCTTGTGGGCTTGTTTTGCAAATCTTATAGTTGCCCTTTGCAATGATAAAAAGTTGTATGAAGCTGCAAAATAAGTGCTAACATTATTACTTTTATTTTGTCAACAAAAGTGTGGCGATCTTAAGCATAATCACATGATGTGTTTGGTGTTCACAAAACGATGACGAACTTTACAAATGTTAGAATTGACAGTTATTTTATGATGATGATGTGATTCATCTTTACAAGTAATGCATGTACGGACCACGAGACATTATTTCAATGAAATAAATTGATCAATAGTTATTGACAATCATTAATTGGTTTCGCCTTGTTAAGTTAGGTTTTTGATGTTTCAAAGAAAATGTACATAACATAGGCATGGCCCTTTCATTAACTGGTGCAAGACAAGAGACAATGTGTCCTTTTAAGTCTTTTACTAGTCGTATGATTAAATAAGCATAATTATTTTAAAAAATTATAAATCATTTAAAGGATTAAGAGGTATACTTGAGATTAAAGTGCTGTACGTGGATTTGGATTGAATTCACTACCCATGTAGAATGGCTAAATATGATGAGTAGTAAAAATTAACTTCAAAATCTAAATGAATGTTAATGATGTTATGAAAGCTAAAACGTAGTGATCCTAATGGCTTCCACATGATCCCATTACGATTAATGATTCTATGAAATCGTGATATGGGTGCCTAAATCTCTCATATTATAATATAGATGCTGTCTCTTTATCAAGATTCAATTTTATTTTTTTTTTAATGAAGGAGAAAGTCTTAAATGGAATCAACACATGACGTCGTTCTTTCATATGTTTAATAAAATTAAAACGGACATATATAATTAATCGATTATATTGAAATGGTCTGGTGTGAGAAAAATTTATAACACGCGACATGATTTGAAAGATTAAAAAGTCCCATTAAAAATTAAGAGACATTTCCTTCATGAAAGTTTTTCTTCTTGCTCTCACATTCATTAGTTGAGCTTGAGCTTGCCAAGTGTCTTGGAAGTCTCTAGCTTTCAAAATAAATATAAAGATTCATTCCACCAGGTTTGCAAGAGGAATAAATTGAAAAATTGTTATGCATTTTCACTTGCACATGTTCTTTGGTTCCATGCTCCCATTTCACTTTGTAATATTTCGGATTTCCGAACAGTTGATGACCTGTCAACAGATCAGTATCCCAAGTATTTTATGAGAAAACTCCATCGACTAGTATTTTTAAACGATCACTTTCAAGCATTTTATGCAATTAATTTACAAAAAATTTGTTCAAGAATATCCACCTGTATTTTATTTATCAAGTTTTTACTTTTTAAAATGAGAACGCATTATGTGGCGATCACATTAAATTGTCTTTCTTCCTTTTTTGGGGTAAAATCTCGAACGAGAGTTAAATGGCCATCCCATTAAACTTGGACCGACTCTCAAAACCAAAAAATATAAAAAATAAACCCTTCTTGCCTTGGTTTATTATTATTCAACAACATTGCAGATGGTCCCCAAGTACTTTGGCCTGTTGTTTTGCACCCATTACCCACCTATTCAACACTTGTGCTCCAACCTCATCTCTTCTTCACTATTGCTACCAAAACAAATGGAAACTTTAATTGCTTTTTACTTATGGATTTTATCTAAAATTAGATAGATAATCATTGTTTAATCTATATTAATGAGTAGATTTTTTAAAAAATAAAATTCAAAAACTTCACAATTCACCTGTTCAAGGCATAAATGATACTATCCTTATAAAATTGTCCCAGTTGATGTGTTATATACAGCAGCAACTCTTAGTTCTCATACCATATGATTACTTCACTAATTTGTTATAATGTCACATCACTATATACGACAACTGTATTTTAATTAATAAACGGATTTCATTAAAAAAAAATATGAACTCTAATATAATAAAATACATAAAAAAAATAATTTTCAATATACTAGAATTCAGAATTTTTAAGCATTTAGGGGCATTATTGTTGAAATGAGAATTTTTCTGCTACCAAGGTAAAAAAAAACTAAAATTGAGATAAGGATAATTTTGTCAACAGACCAAAACTTTGGGCCAATACTGTAAAACTATTTTCCTTATTACAATATTTTGGTCATAAAATTTTAATTATTGCGACCATTACTGCCACGTGGCAAGCCAACAAGGAAGAATGGGCTCCACACAGTCTGGATTTCACATGCCATGGTACCGTCACCGTGAGTTGTATGTATGTATGTATGTATGTATGTATGTAGACAGTTCACAATTTCACTCTTCTAGTACGAACTACGAACCATGATGAACGTGCAACGCAGAGAGCCAGAGGTCAACTATCCAAGCTCCAAGAGGGGCAAAATCGTCATTCCATCACTCCGAACTCGAATCTAACGAAAGTCTCTTTCTTGTCTCCCTACAATGAAGAGAGCAAGTACAAGAAACTGAAAACTCAGTACACACGGCGCACACAAACTAAAATCTCTGCCTGAACTAATTACTCCTCCCTTGTGATCCGCCAAAATAATTCCCCTTTGTTCCGGCCATTAGACAATTTGAAGGATCATCTCAAATGGGTTTCGTTGAATTAGTGAAATCTGTTAATTGGGAGCAAGAATCGTACCCAGCTTATGAGGATTTCGCTGTTCTTCCTTTCTTTGCGCTTTACTTCCCCTCTGTTCGATTCTTTCTTGAAAAATTCGTATTCGAGGTACTTCTTTTGATCTTCTTTTTTCTTTTTATTTATATGTTGCTTATTGCTTTATTGAGGTTTGACTTTCAACTTGTTGGATTATTAGTGGCTGGTTTGTTTTGTTTTATTGGGGTATTTTATTGACCTATATAATTTGTAGTTCTCTATTCTCTATGATGGGTTGTGTTCTTTCTGTGTGTTGATTGGACGGAATGGCGTTTTATGAGCAGTAGTGAATGTGAAGTTATTTTTATGGTTTGACAAAGTATGTGTTGATTTAAATCAGAGTTTGGTTCAGTCGTATTCTTATATATTGGCTTATTGGATGTTAGAGAGGAGAGGTCAAGATCTAATATTAAAAGATTTTCTGGATTAATCATGAGATGGGTAATGTTTCAAGCGATTTGTTTTACTTGGATTAGATAGAAGGGGTCGTTTTGTATTGGATTTGGTGATTCAATGTGAATTTCACTCATCTTACCCCTTTCATTTGGAAACATCTCCACTCTTTAGTGCAATGACGCTGATGTCTAGATTCATGTAATTTCCGTGGAACTCACCTTTAAGGATTTTCTTAGTAGAGGTGTTAGAGTGTGAAAGTAGTTTCCATTCTTGAATCC
The DNA here is from genome assembly GCA_030449835.1 of Clausena lansium. Classification (NCBI taxonomy): domain Eukaryota; kingdom Viridiplantae; phylum Streptophyta; class Magnoliopsida; order Sapindales; family Rutaceae; genus Clausena; species Clausena lansium. The sequence continues at coordinate 5,943,061 of JASUUF010000195.1, forward strand.
ATTGCATACTGAAGTGACGTTCATGGGATTAGTATCAAAAGAAGAAAAAAGTATTCACCTTCTTGCTTTGGAAGTGTCTTATTGGTGTCTTTCCATGGGAAATGTGATTGGTTGCCAAGACTTCTAGATGGTTGCCGCTTTATGACAATGTTTAGTTATCATTCAAGCTCCAGCATTGGCTGTTGATTCAGTTTACATATTTCAAGCTTTAAACTCTTACATGGCTTTGCCTGAATTTTTATGTGGTATGAAATTGGATTGTTGGTGATTTGTTGCTGGAAAATCAATAAGACCATAGTGTGAGTTGAGCAGAACTGAAGCATACAAGGATGCAGATTAGAACAGAGAAATATCATCATTAGCTTATTGTAAATATCTAAGCTATTGGTAGAGCAAATTTCAAACACTAACTAAAAGAACTCACTTTTCTTGCTTCACTTCCCTCTCTCTTCAATTATAGGGTTTGTTGTCAGATGCCATGTGACATTGTTGAATTTTGGCATTTTTAACTATCTTGTTGTGTAAGTTTTAGATAACGATATAGCTACCTACTAATCTAGATTCTCCAATTATTCTCTAGCTGATTTTATATGTCTTTATCTATGTATGTAATATGTAGCAACTTTCTTTTTCATCTTTTAGTTTCCTGCCATGTTTAAGTGATGAGAGGGATACTAACCCAAAATAACTAGTAAGATCTTCCAAGTTGAGGACATCGATGCTCATTTAAAAGGGTGAAGATTCAGAGCCAGTGTGGATACATAAGTATGTTAAGTATTAATTGCTTTTAATTGCTTGAATTTTCTTCCCAACAACAACTATATAACAAATGCAGTTTTTTATGTACATATTAAAGAAACAAGTTGTGAATGTGACTCCCCCCCCCCCCCCCTTGCGGGCCTGTTCTATGGTCCCTTTTCTATATATTCAAATTCTCTAAGCTTTCATATTTCTTCCAACAATTTATTATGACTGACTGAAATGTATTTGTAACAGAAAGTCGCAAAGCGATTGATATTTGGCAAGGGGCATCATATGTTGGATTTCAAGACAAGTGAGAGAAAGAAAAAGATTAGAAAATTTAATGAGTCAGCTTGGAAATGCGTGTATTTTCTTACAGCAGAGCTTCTGGCTCTCTCTGTGACATATGATGAGCCTTGGTTTAAGAACACTAGATACTTTTGGGTGGGCCCAGAAAATCAGGTGTGGCCTGATCAAAAGATTAAGTAAGCTTGGAAATGCGTGTATTGTCAAGTTGTTGTTGTTTTTTGTTAAATTCATTTATTGCTTATGTATCCTTGCCAATAAGTTTTTTAAACTATTTGAAGATCTCTGCTTTCTTACTGAATTGGGAAACAATTGAATTGCTTTACAGGTTGAAATTGAAAGGGCTATATATGTATGCTGCTGGATTTTACACCTACTCTATTTTTGCTCTTATGTTCTGGGAAACAAGGCGTTCTGACTTTGGGGTGTCCATGAGCCATCATGTTGCCACTGTCATCCTCATTGTGCTGTCATACATTTTTAGGTTTGCTCTTATACAATTCTGTTACTGCTTGGTCTTGTTGTAATTGTTAACACTTTGAGGAAGTGGAGTTGGTTCTTATTTGAAGACAAAAGTGTGTTATCACCACTTTCTCCCCCAAAAAAAAGGGGGAAAAAAAGTGTGTTATCACCATAATTTTAATGCCTACGCAGAAACAGGTCCCATTTGGATCCCATTAAACGTTTTTGTATATTTTACCAATAGATTGATATCTTAAACAGTGATATGTAAACTTTCAAGGAAAAAAAAAAGTGTGTTATCACCATAATATTAATGCCCACACAGAAAACAGATCCCATTTGGATCCAATTAGACATGTTTGTATATTTTACCAATAGATCGGTATCTTAAACAGTGATTTGTAACATTTCAAAAAAATAAATAAATAAATAAAACAGTGATTTTTAATCTATTACATGGGTCTTGTGCAGATTTGCTCGTGTTGGCTCAGTTGTTTTAGCACTTCATGATGCCAGTGATGTGTTTTTGGAGATTGGGAAGATGTCCAAGTACAGTGGCGCTGAAGGGATTGCTAGCTTGTCCTTTATTCTCTTTGTTTTGTCATGGATCTTACTTCGCCTTATTTACTACCCTTTCTGGATTCTCTGGAGTACAAGGTCTGCGAAATTTGATACCTAATTTGTATTTGCAACCTTTATTTTTTTGAATTTTTATGAGCTCCTATATGTTCATCTTTGTTAGGTCTTAACATTGAATTGCATACTTTTAAAAAAATAAAAAATAAAAAAATTGAATTGCTTTAGCCAACCTTAAATTGATATCAAAGATCTTAAATTTTTATATACTTTATAAACTGAAATGCATCATGATCTGTACTACATTTTTTGGGGGTCGTGGTTCCTGTCCACACAGCAAGGAGATTTTGCTCCAGTCTCTTGAAAATCTGTTAATTTACGCAAATAGTGCTGAGCTCTGCAGGATAGACGAGTTTATTAGCCTCATTAGTCATTACCTTGGTTTCTTCTAAACAAAGTAAAAGTTTTGCTCCTGTGACTTCTTGTATAAACTGGATTAATTATGGGGATTGAAGTAAACATGCTCTCTTTTATCTCTCCATTTATTTGTTAATATCTTTCTCTGCTTTTTCTCTACATTGGCAGCTATGAAGTCATACTGACCTTAGACAAGAAAAAACACCCTGTGGATGGACCAATATACTACTATTTGTTCAATACTCTTCTATTTTGTTTGCTTGTTCTTCACATTTACTGGTGGGTATTGATGTACCGGATGCTTGTTAAACAAGTCCAAGCAAGGGGAAAAGTTAGTGAAGATGTTCGATCAGGTGATTAAATAATTTTGTTCCTTCGACGGTTTTGTGTGTTGTAGATGGATTTCATATTTGCAGTGTGTGTGTGTGTGTAAGAAAAGGAGAAAATTAGAAAATATTGACAAGGAGTCCATGGGAGGATTATCAATCATTTTAACTTAAAAGGAAACAATCATTTTAGAGGTGTTGGAGCATCACAGTGGACTATTTAGTATCTGAGTTTGCTAAGCCTCTTTAGTTTGTTTTCTGGCATTTATCTAATCTTTTTTTACTGGATCCTTTCATTATTCCATGCAGACTCTGAGAGTGACAGTGAACACGAAGATTGATCGGGAAACAACAATTACAACCAGTGCATGACTCCTTCAAAGGTAGTATGAGGTTTTATGGAAGCCATTTTGACATCCATGGATGACAACAAATTGCTCTGTTTTGTTTTAAATTGAATTAGATCAGAAGATGCTTGAGCTTGGAATATCTTATACTCACTCACCACACATGCACACTAATGTTGCATTTCAGAACATTTTAGGGAAGAGAATTAGATATTGGTCCAAATTTTTGCATTTGTCCACTTGTAATGCATTATTTCGTAGATTGGCTTGAGTGAAAACATCCTATTCTGCCATGTCTCGTGCAGGTATGGAGCAGGCACGTATTACAAGTTTCATGGCACTCTTGGTGAAGACGAAACGCTTGTTAGCTGAAGAATTCCGTTGTAATTGACGGAATTGTATATTGATTTTTTTAAGGATCAAGTGTAGAGAAAGGTAGAAAACAATAGCAATTTGGAGAGTACAATTCTTAAGAGTGAGATTTTGGTCCGATGCACTTCACCACCTAAGATTTATATTACCCAACCACCAATGATTTATTGTGAAGGGGGAAAAAAAAATACAAAAGCTTGGCAAACTGTAATACTTGGGTCTGTCTGGTGCCTGATGTGAGGATTGGGGGGATGCATTCAATTCTTTTTGTAACCGAGGAACATTGGTTCATATTTGTGGTCTTTCATCTTCATTTCAAGTATTCATCGTTGAGCTGCTGCTGTGGTTTAGTGTAATTTTTCTGAGTTTAATTACTTTTAACGCGTCGTGTAAATTTTACTTAAAACTTTAATAAGCACAATTCTTCTCATTTATTATTATTATTATTATTTTATTTTATTTTATCTGGAAAAAGTATCATTGTCGTGTGGATTTATTGTAAAAGCCATAACCAAAACGATTTTGATCAGAAAATTCAGTATCATTGTCTTGTGGATTGATTGTAAAAGCCATAACCAAAACAATTTTGATCAGAAAATTCATTTGCATATAAAGGGATTCCTAACGAGGGTCTTTAAAATTCATACACTACTATTAAAATTTATTTACATATAAAAAATTCATACATTACTATTAAAATATATTTTACATAGTAAAAAATCTTTAAAAATTCAGCGGCGATCAAGAGAGGATTTTACTCCTGATAATGAAATGTGATCGTCAGATGCAGAGGGAAGGGAACTGAATTGTATATTACAAATAATTGTTAAATTTTGAAACTGCCTGGTATTTGTTTGCGCACGGTTGGACTTCCCATTTAACTTAAAAAGTTTGATTTGCATAGGCATAGCCAACGACAAGGCGTCAAAACGATGTCGTTGCGGGTCAAAACAAATTTGACTAGAAGAACCTTTCAGTGGTTTATTGCATGCGCCACTGTTCTCAACTTCGCCACCAAGACGCCCATTCTGAAAACGCTGCGCATAAATCCAAGAGAAGAGAAACGACGCCCGATTTGTATTTTGTATTTGTAAGTTCCATTTTCACGCATGATACTGATATTATTCGTGTAGTAATAGTACAATATCAATTCAAATTAATTAATTATCATCCATGACCATGATGTATTGGCTTAATTTTTTCTAATTAATTATTATACAAAAAATAAATAAATAAATAACTCTCAGTCGTGAACAATTTCTCTCCAAGTAAGCTCTCTTCGTATCTCCTCTCTCGCTCGCCACAATTCATATCTTTTATGCGGTATAATTTTATATTTTTCGAAGTTGTTGATTTCATATTGTGATCTAATTTTCATGGAGTTGGATTCACAGTGAGTGTTACCCTAGACTTGCAGCCTGCTGCTGCTGGCACAGCTTCAAAATTTCAACTCTAGTTTGTACTATTCTCGTTTTATTATTGCTAAGTTCTGTGTGAAATCAAAGTCATAACCTACTTATGTTGAGTCATGAAATAATGATTTTAACTTTTTGGAGTTCTTAGGAGTTAATTGAAAAATCTTGTTTGCTTAGATTGATGTCTCTTTATTGCTACATGTGAAGAGTGTTTACTATTATTGAGATTTGTATATGTTTCAGCACGAATTGAACTTTGCTTTAATGTCTGCACTTGTTTCAACTTGTTTGCGTGTCCTTTGTTTGAACTTTTCATGTTCTCCTATGCGGATGCATTGGACTCAGTATCTCTTCAAGTTGGTTCCAATAAATCTACATGCCATAAGTAGGAAAAAAAAAGCATTCGGATTTTGCTGCCAAGTCTAATGAGTGAAAAAAACAATAGAATGCTATATGTGCTTCTCTTGTACTTTAAAAACTTTGTTACTTTTTGTAATGTGATGTTTCTGTGGTCTGCTATCAGTTGCATTTCGATGTGTGAATTTTTCATTTGTCCAATTTCGATTTAGCTACAGATTTTGGGATATTTTTGGATTGTTGTAATGAATTTTGGTGTCAGGCTATTTGGAAGTGTCTAATTGGACAATCAAGCTCATGGGGTTTTTATTTAATCTGACCGCTGTGCAAGTTTACTTATTTATGTCATCTAAGATGGTGTACAACTAATTTAATGTTCAATCTGCATGATGGTTTAGCAAGTTCAATGTTGGAAAGTGCTCATTTTGGTTCGTACACCAAAATTCATGTCTATTAATTATGGTTCAATCAGACGGGATGAACAGTTACAATTAACTATCCATCTTAAATACTGCTATTCTGAATTATCTGTAGATTAACTTGGTGGAATGAGTGTTACAACCTGATCAGCATTGTCTTCAGCGACATAATTTTCGGATATAAGAAAATGATAACATGTATACTCGTGTGTATTGGCAGGCTACTGAATTTGGATAGAGAATAGACAATGGAAGATGTCCTGACTGAGATTCCCCCACCATCAAGGTTCTTCCAGGAAGATCTCAACAACTTTACACCTCCATCACTGCCTCTTCCTTCTCCTTTTCTTTTGTTCTCTAATCCTAAGCTCGATGTACCACTTCGCCCTACTCTCCTCATTGTCGCAATATCTTCTCCATCACTCTTCATCTTCCACCATATATCCTCTAAAACCCTAATTGGAAGTCTCATCCTCCCTGAGATCCCCTTCTCTGGAAACTCTATTGAACCCTCCCTTACAGACAAATCCTGCAATATCTATGACATCAATGATGTGGATGGTAGGATTCTTGTTGTTTCTGTTCAGTGCTCTGTTGCCACAGATAGATCTCACACAGTTGCAAAGTTGCTAATCGGTGAAGAAATAATGCCTGAGAGGGTTCTGATCCTGGATTCAATTCAGAACCAGAACTTCCGGGGTAAGCTCCCTCCAGATGAGACGTTTGCTTTCAAGCTGGAAACATCAGCTGCAAGAAAGGATTTGCCGTCATTGCTAAAGGATGTCGACTATTTCCCATCAGGAAGTATGGTTGACGGCTTACCTGCTGCTCTGTTGAGTCGATGCCAACTGAAGAACGTCAAGGGAACTCTTTGTGTCTTGTGGCCTGAATTTGGCCGTTCAGCAGTGCCCTTCATTCAATCTCTGCTACAGAGGAATGTGCTGCCAGACCTGGATTTCAGCTTAAATAATGGTGAAGATAGTTACTCAAGGTTTAGCCAGAACAAGAATCATCCATTTGATTCTGAACTGTATACCTAATGCACTAGGTTTGAGATGCTTGTTTTAGTGCCCCTGTCGTTTTCTCATGTACTCTGGACATTTTCCCCCTATTGTGCCACTAAAAGAATTTTAAAGAGATCATGACTGAGAATGGATCTTTTTTCTGCTTATTTGAATGCCGTGATTTTTGTTGCCCAAGGACATGTACGATTTGTTCAAGTAAGAAACATTCTTTTATCAGTTTTCCAATTCTTTCAGGTATGGAACTTGAAATCGCAATGCCCAGGCTGTTGAAGGTCGAGTACTCTTTTTAGTCTTTTTACAATCATATTGATCGGCTGCATTATGGGTCATGGTTAGGACTTAGAAGGATTGTCCAACTGTAAGAGATCATATCCATTTTGTATTTTGTGTTCATTTCCGCGAACCCCACCCCCCCCCCCCCCCCAATTATTATTTAAGAAATGCTTAGGTCTAGTGGTCGTGCGAATGGGAGAAAGTCAAAACTGAATACGAAATTTTCAGATGCTTGATTAATATTAATACTTCCATAACACGTGATGCATATCTTGCACTTCACGATCGTGACTCAACGCATATTTTCATCCATTCCAGATATTCTTCTTATATAAAAGCAACTGATAATGAATATGCAAGAAACATACATGCATTCTTGCTTGTAAAAGTCGTTAAAATGGGGGGAAAAAAAATAAATGTAGTGCTAGAAATCTCACGCCTGATTTTTAATAGAGTGAGTATATTTTTGGAACATGTTAGTTTTACCTAATCTGTCCAAATTAGACCATCCAACATATAAAGTCCATGCCATATATAATAATCATTCTAGTTATAAAACAATAATGGACTCTCATATCTATGCTTTGATAGTACCTTTATGAAAATGAAGTTCAAATTCAAAAGTGAAGAGGTAAAAAGGAGGCTCAAACATCAATTAGCTGTTATATCGGATTTAGGTTTGGTGACTGGCCTCAATCTTACAAGCAATTAAACAAATGAAGAACAGCATTGATCACGTCTTATTAAAGCTTTGTGTCTCAGTGTCATTTCGTTTTATTTCGGTTTAGGAAAAACCCACCAACCGGGCCAACATTAGTTGCATCCTCTATTGACTCATGAGACATATTCATACAAAATACCCAAACAGCCATGCAAATAATTCTACACTCTTTTCACTTATATATATTTCTCAGTCCCACCTATCGCTCCCACTCTGAACTGAATCTATTCTATCATTCAAGAGAAGCCAGAAAAAGAATCAGCAACAGTAATGGCAACTTCTCTTCATCATCCTAGGCTTCCAGTTTTGCAATTTTTGCTTTTGGTTTTTTCAATTTTTAGCCCCCGGTTGCATGCAAGTGAACCTCACTTGACAATGGATTACTATGCAAAGACTTGCCCAACTGCCTTCGAGATTGTGAGAAAAGAAATGGAATGTGCTGTGCTTTCGGATCCGCGCAACGCCGCCCTTATAGTCCGATTACACTTCCATGATTGCTTTGTGCAGGTTCACATAATAAGCTGCACTGTTTGCTTAAACTAACTACGTTAAAGTGTGGCTTAAGAACTCATATTAGCTAGCAGTATATTATTGAAACTTATATAGTTATATGCATGCAGGGATGTGACGGGTCACTTTTACTAGACGATACTATCGACTTACAAGGAGAAAAAAAGGCTTCTATTAACAGAAACGCCCTGAAAGGTTTTAGGATTGTAGACAGGATCAAGAACAAGATCGAATCCGAGTGCCCTGGAATCGTCTCTTGTGCAGATATTCTCACCATTGCTGCAAGAGACGCAGTCATTCTGGTATTTTATATATATAATATATATATATATATATATATATATAATGAAAAATTACTCTTATATGTTATCTTCTCTTCTCGGATTTAGATTTAAATTTAGTGCTAATCTTTGTACAAGTATGTAATTGCTAGTTATTAGATGAAGTTATGTGTATATATAATTAAATTTGTATACTGTTGTACAGTCAAAAATGACACAAAATTTTCAAAAGATCAGAACAGGTCATAAAAGCACTGAATCCAAACTCAAAGTTCTTTGTGGAACAGAAGAATAATATATAAGTACATCTGTTTTGAATTGATGGAATTGTACTATCCAGGTTGGTGGACCTTATTGGGATGTTCCAGTGGGAAGAAAGGACTCTAAAACTGCAGGCTACGCATTAGCAGACTCGAATCTGCCCGGTGCAGATGAGGGCCTTCTCTCTATTATTTCTAAGTTTCATTATCAAGGCCTATCTGTCACAGATATGGTGGCTCTTTCAGGTAAGCCTACATATGACTGTTACAATAATGGGACCATTAAATAAAATCATGTCACTCGTATTTCATGTATACATTGTAATAAGAACTTATTGGATGAGCGCAGCATGACTTTTTTGATTGAAACACTGCATGATAATTTCTCAAGTGAATCCACAGGGGCTCACACCATTGGAATGGCACGCTGTGTGAATTTCCGTAAAAGAATTTATGGAGACTACAGAGCAACTTCAGGCATAAATCCATTATCCGAGACACATCTCAGCAAGGTGAAATCAATATGTCCAGCCATTGGAAGTGACAATAACGAAACAGCAATGGATTATGAGACACCGAATCTTTTCGACAATTCTTTTTACCAGACACTTTTGCAAGGAGAAGGGTTGCTAAATTCTGACCAAGAAATGTACTCGAGCATTCTCGGAATCCAAACAAAGGAGCTTGTGAAGAAGTATGCACATGAACCTCTTGCTTTCTTCCAGCAATTCTCTGATTCAATGGTGAAGATGGGAAATATTATAAACCCAGAAAGCTTTGTCAGTGGGGAAGTGAGAAAGAATTGCAGATTTGTAAACACATGAGCTACAGCCTACATGCATGCAAAATCAAGCGATGGGTTGTATTTTTATATTTATTTGTCATATTGTCAAGAAGTGAAAGTAACTCACATATTTTATGTACTACAGCACAGCTATTGAAAAATTGGAGTTTATGTTTTTGATTCATTTTGAACAGGCAAAAATGGGTTTTATTGTTTTGGTGATTATTCAGTGAAAGAAAATATATAAACTCTACCATATATTTATATGCACCCGTATTGGTTTGTTATCAGCCATGAATACAATCCGTTCAGGATTCCAAACAATTTAGTACTTGTGGCAATTCTTTGTTAAGTTAAACAAATAGTGAAAATGCCAGCTGAATATTTACAAATTAGTTTTAGCTTTTTCCTTAGTTTTTGCTGAATATTTCCAAATATTTTCATTCATTATAGATATCAGTCTCTTTTTAGTTCTTATTCTTTAGTAATTCTCAAATCAAGCTATATTATTAATTCTCTTCAAATGATGTCGGATTAAAATGGATTACGACACAAAAGCCGATTTTCTAATTCTAGAGTTGTTTAGCAGATATATCTTGCTATCAAGCATCAGCATCATGGTTTTTTATTTATTTATTTATTCTTTTCAAAGACATCTTGGTAGTAAAATTTTATTTTTTCAGACGCCATGTCGTCTAATTATAAACGATATCACATTCAATACTTAAACTTATAGATGACATAACATCCAATATAATTACATAATCGACAAACGTGATTAGCATGTATCGTTGCATAATATATATGACATGTCGTTTATATTTTTCATAAACGATATGACGTTTGATTTATAAATATATAGACCACATGTCGTCCGTATGTTCTACTAGACAAACGACAAACAAAGGAACTGGTAACGTAAAGGAGGTTTTTCACAAATTAAGGTAAAAGATTATAATAAAGAAGGGGGCTAAGTTACAACAAATGTAACTTACAGCCCCCTCGCATGAACAGTGCCCAGCCGTGGGCCCCAAACCTGTGGGCACTGTTTATGTAAGTGTGCTAAGTTACAGATAATGGATTACAATGTAAATTATTATGATGCAGCCATGCATCCCGAACGACATCGTATCATGGTTTCCAGTTATCCCCTTAAGAAATTAAGGCAAAAGAGCTCGACGGAAACTATATATTTTATACGATGTATTTAAAATTTTAATTTAAAAAATGGTTTTCGCATCAAAATAAATCTAACAATCCATGTAACGTAAATATACCAAAATTTTCACCGTAAATTAATTACTCATTTTATGACAAATGGCACTTTCATCCATAGTAAAAATTGATTTTACTCCTTAAGTTCCTTGTGTAAATAATTTTTAATAGTGCATTTCATCTATGTTGAGTGAAAACACAATTAATTAAATGGGTGAACTATAAATGTGATATTTAAACATACAAATTGACTAAAACTAAACTAGTTATCTTCTATGTTAAATACTGTAAAGTTTATTGGTAGATATAATATTAACATGGAAGGCTATTTGTATCTAAAAACTATTTTGAATACGCTATTACTCTATATACTCAATCATTCATTTATTAATTTTTAAAAAATAAATTTTAATTTCTACACTCTTTAAAACTACCAAAAAAAAAAAAATCCTCACTTAGACTATTTAAATTAGCTAATTTTATTTACTTAAAACAACAATAAAACTATTTGAATACACCTAATTCTAAGAGATTTAATACATACTTACAACAACATAATTAGGTCAAGTTGTAAACAAATTATATGACATAATTTTAGTTATTAATTTTATTTATTTATGTTTAGTACTGGATTTTGCACTCAAAACAACTTGCAATGAGAACATAATAACAATAAATATTTTATAAATATATACTACCAAAAAAGAAAAAGAAGTACAGAAGAAGGGTCAAAAGCTAAAAAATGGCTATTTTACAATACTTATATTTATTTGATATTTGAAAAAATAAAAAGTATTACAAAAAATATTTAGTCATAATATTAATTTTCTCACTGTTCATCAAGGTATTGACTAAGACTAAGATATTAGAAAGGGAAAAGGTTGGCCACACTCCTGAGGTCTAATTAAATGGTCACACATACTCCCTTAGTTTAATAAATAGTCACAAAAACCTCCTTAATTACGTAAATGATTATGATACCCTTTAATTATAGCAACCCAAATAAATATAAATATAATAATAAGATAAAAATTATAAATAAATATCATATGATACAAATAAAATATTACAATAAGTATAATTAATAAAATAATGTATATAATGAAAATGATTTTCAATATTAAATTATTATTAGTCTATCCTGACGAGTATTAAAAACTAAAATCTATTAATTCAAAAATTGACTTTAAGATTTATACTAATACGGACATAATTAAAAAAGATATTGTAAATAAAATAATATAAATTTTATAAATTGCTGTGAATATTAGGTATAATTATTTTAATAATATTAATATATCAAATAGATTTTATTATTATTAAAAGAATATGATAAATTAATAATGTTAAAATAATTTTCTAATATTCAAAATAATTTATAAACTTTATCTTATTTTATATATTATATTATATTATTTTATATTTATATTTATTATAGAAGTTTATCTAAAATCAATTATTGGGCTGTTGTAATCAAGAGTGTAATAGGCAAAAAGGGGTCTATGTGACCATTTATTAAGGAAATGTGTGTGACCATTTAAACAAACCTTAGAAGTGTGAGTACTCTTTCCCTTATTAGAAATAAAAGTTTTATGGTTTAAGACATGAGAATTATACATGAATAATGAGTGTGCTATATATACACGTGTTCAAAATGATTATGTAATATTAATTTATAATAAATTATCCTTAATAATAATTAATATGACGAATAATTTTGTAATATATTATTTTATTCAAATTTTAAGATTCAAAGTAATTAACTTTTATAGTGTAAAAAACTCTACCCTATTAATATTCTTCCGGCAAATTTCAGGTGGGTTGATCGTTTTTAATTTGTATTATAAATTATCCTTTGATAATTACATTATTCAAAGTCAAATCATACGTCGTGAAATATCAGACGACGTACTGTAATCTTAAAGAAATTCATCATAATCGCAGCATCATTTGCTTTACCAAATCCATTAAACAAATAAGTAGTTGTGACCTTAAAGAATTACAAATCGTAACGCCAAAGTTAGCGAAAAATCTTACCTTGTCCTTGCATTTTTGACTTGGCTATGGACGAACAATTAAAACACATATATGTTGTAATTAATATTAGGTTATTCATTGGTTTGAAATCAAATATGTTTATTTCAAAACAATTTTCCTTCTAATTAATTTACCAGGCTGTAAACTTTTTAATCAATCATTTCCTAATTGAAAACTTATTGAGTTAAAATGAAATCTAATTTTCAGAAGAAATTTTGTTGACTATCCAATTTCTAATTTCTTTCAACAGTTTTCTTTTCTATTTGGAGGATGACAATATTTTTTTTCTATAGTTTTAGGTTAAACCACCCAACTCTTTATAGTGTGTGAAAGGAGTAATAAAATTAGGGTTTAATTATAATATGCCTTTAAGAATATTGTACTCCATAATTTGGACACCTTCAAAAGGTTAGAAATGAAAGAATAATTAAGTAATAAAATTTTGACAGTACTTAATATTAAATTATGGGGATACAGAACCCAGTGATACAATAGTGACAGCCCAAAATGCAAGTGATAAAACTCAAAATTGTGGGGAGGGTTTCCCCCATTTATTTTCAACCTCGATGCTTCTTGGAAGTTAGATTAGGCGAAGTCCCAACGCGGCTGCAAATTCACTCGTAATGATACTTGATATTGATGTGTGCATGTGCCAAATAAGAAACAATAAGTGAAGCAGTCAACAAAACAGAGAGAGAGAGAGAGAGAGCGAAAGCGATTCTCAAAATTGAATGGATTAGTTAAGTTTGCATGTGAGGGCTGGAGTTGAGTTCGTTGACAGAAGATTATTCATGATTCATGAATCGCGGAATAAAAGTTCATAGCACTTCGATAATATTTCAAAAAAGTGACCCAAAAAAGTACTTGGAGGTCGACATGTTTTAATTTCATTACGTTGGAACTACGTGCTGCCAAAGGACTTGCTCCATATGTGAATAAAGCCGAAAGTAGAAGGTTAGGTTTAGGTACCAAGTAGAACATGAAAAACATTCAATGAATCATCATCTTTGGCTAGGAGATTATAGATCCGTTCGGTATTAAAGTGTTGTATTTTCTAAATTATAATTATTATGAAAAAAATTATAATTATAAAATAAAAATTAATAATATATAATAAATATAATTTTAACATAATTAATAAAAAAATTAGGTTTAAGTACTAATTAGAAAATAAAGAACATTCAATGAATCATCATCTTGGCTAAGAGACTATACTCTATAGTTTCTTCCTCCCGTCATAAAAAAAAAAAAAAGTGGGAGTAATATTGTCCCGAGAGTTTGTTTTTGTTTTTTGGGTATATATATATGTGTGTGTGTGTGTGTTAATAAACTAATTATGAAAAAATAATTAGTATGCAAATGACATTAATTCAGCGTACATAGGTCTAAGGATCTATCGTGTAGTCTAAGCAATCAATAGACTTGACTTTGAGTTATGTACGCATTCGTTGTCAATGTCACTAGAAAAATGTTCATGCAAACATGCGTGCCACTTGGGATGAAACATAGTCCTCAAATCTCATTAATGATTAGCGACTTTTTTGTTGATAATATTCACCATCAATCAAGCAATGGGGGGTAGTTTTTCGCGGGTCGGTTAAGTTATAACATCTGTAACCATCGGGGTTGTTTTAATTGTCTCTTTTAATTATGACGTAAGTAACCGAAGTTGTAACATAATAAAGTCTTTTTTTGGTTTGGTAAAAACAAAAAAGAAAAAGATATTATAAGATTTTGATTGGGGAGAGAATACTCGTCTAGTCTTTTCTCTTTTAATTTATTTTAGTGAAATAAGTTGTTAGATTATTGACAATTAAGTTAATTTTTTTCATTTTATTTACAATGAAATTATTTTTTTATTAAATTTAAAAGACTATGATAAATTAGGAGAGAAAAAAATTAAGACAGAATCCTAATCTTTTTTATTATTAGGGGAAATGATGCGATTTCGGTAATAATCTTAAAAGCATCATAAATTTTATGACTCGTGTTTTTAAAATGAACATTACATGCCTTAATTGATTGTGTTTGTTTGCTTGGTTTACTTTGTTTGATTCATCAAAAACAGAAAAATCAAAAGCAATATATGCGCAGTTAACCGGCCATTAATTATCAATTATGTTAATGATTAAAGATATTAAGCTCCCATGACTGAAATTGCCAAATCGCACTTTTCCTGGATGTAACAAAATTGAACAAAAAATAATTAATGAACGAGAAACACGAAACATTAATATCCATTCAATTCAAGTACTGGACGAGGTAGTGTCCTATTACCCTACGCTTTTGAATCTTAATGATTGATGATGGTCCCGTTTCAGTTTCACCGATCGTAATATTTTCATAATTATTTTAATGTTATATATATCTATATATATTGGAAAGATTATTAATATTTTAGATAATTTAACCAAAAGTAACCTATGTCAACATTGTTTATGTGATTGAATTTGAGTGGACAACGATAAGAAATCATAATAATCGAGTAATCTCGTGGATGATAACATAAAGGTAAAAATTAAATTAAATTTACATTTTAATTACATAATAGTTGACTAGTTGTATTTATCTGTAGAAAAACTAACATAAAGGTGAGGAAGAAGAGAAGAACTAATTAATAGAAATTAGAGTTTATGTTGTTAATTAGAGTTCGATTACGTGGAGTTATTTTATTGTAGAATATACTTAATAACTACACGATTATAATAATAATTTATTTTTTTATTTATCACTTTAATTATGTGGTTACGAAACAATGTCCTGCGGTGAAGTAACTCCTCTATAGCCACTGCCTGTTAACAATTGAATGGTATAAAAAAATAATATAAATGGTAGAGACTTTGACACATAAAATTAAATAAATAAGCCAATGGGGCAACGGTCCCTCACCGCCAAAGCAAAAAGAATTTATGAATTTTCTTTTGAATAAATTTTAGTGATATTATTATAATTTAAAGATAAAATGATGAATTTGGTTTGGGTACAAAGAAAGCAAGTCCTAGTTACATTAGACTCTTCTTGGACCGAGACTTTGGCCTTATTAATTAATTAAATAATAAAAGATTGCTCGTTAGTTTAGTTTCATAATTAAAATAATAAAATGGAAAAAAAATATATAATTAAAAAAAAAAGAAAGAAAGAAGAAAAAGGAGGTACGAAAACCAAAAATATTAAATTCAATTAAATTAAATACGCATCCGCCTTTCTCTCGCTCTCTCTCTCTCTCTCAGAGCTGTGAGTTCTTCGCTCTCAGTTTAGCTGATTCTCAACAATTCACACTCTCCCAAAAAACACAACAACAACAAAAACAAAAACAAAAATAAAAATTTTAAAAAAATCCCGGAAAATCACATTCCTTTTCCATTCCCGGAAACAAGACGAGAAAAATACATTTTATATTTTTAGAGAGAACTAATATATATAGATATGTGTATATATATATATCAACGCTTGAGGCTCTCTCACTCGGTGTGTGACTGACTCATTATTTGTTAATAAACTAGCACGGTGAGTGCTCTCTTAGTTTAAAATATTGATTTTTTTTCCAATTTCGTTTCTGCTATTTTTCTTTTACTGTTATTTTTTTATCTGGGTATTTTTTTTTCTGTTGCTCGGTTGGATAAGTCGGTTGCTTGAGAATGTCTGTGCAAGATCCATCGTTGTTGGAACAGAGTTTCCAAGCCTTGTTTTGTGTAGATTTTTTTTTTTTGTTTTTTTTTTCTTTTCAGTTTCTAATGTCTGTTTCTTTTTGAGATATATAATTCTTTGTAGCTTGTGTGTGATCACCATGCGTTGTGTGGTAGATCAAAAGATTTGTGTTTTTGTTTGCAAGGTGACTATGAAAGGGTGCTCATTTGAATCTTTGAAATTGTAGCTTCATATGTGTGTGATGGTTGTTCTATAGAGTCACTGCTCCTTGGTATCGTTTGTAATGTCAATACATGTATTTGCACTCAACACAATATAATGCCGGTAGGAGTTGAGCTACCTGACTTGCATCACTATCATGTGAAAGGTCCTGGGTTGAAATTGTGGGAATCCTAGGATTTTGGAATGTGTTGCTGAATTACAATATACTTCTGTGTGATATTAGTGAGAGATGATGATATGAATTTGAACTAATATTGTTGTCAAATTGATATTGCACTAGCAGCTTAGCGAAAACCTTAGAATTGTGTCAATTATAATCGGCTTGACTTAATGATTGCTTTGTTGCTTGTACTTCCTGGAACATCATTGCACACATTTATGGCTTTGCATCCCAAATGTTTTTGCTGTTGAGTAATGATAGGTATCCCAACATTTAAGTCCCACTTTGAGTCCCAACTGATGTGTCATTTATCAATTGGAGGGTGCTTAAGTAATTTTATAAGCTATAAAATTCACCATCCAATAAATGAATGACACATAGCATTGGGACTCAAGTTGGGACTCAAATGTTGGGATCCCAATCATTACTCTTTGCTGTTTACTGCACTAATTTGATTTTATTTGATTAGTTTGTTTCCAGTTAGCCTTTACAGTTATTACACTCTAGTTATCTCAATAAACTGCTTTGTTTTGTACTCTTCCAAATTTATTTACCTCATGCATTTTCTGTTTGTTTTCATCAGTGGGAGCCACTTTTCAATGGCTCAAGATAGTTCTAATGCTGAATCACACCACAAAAAACCAGTTCTCTTAAAAGACCAAGT
The DNA here is from genome assembly GCA_030449835.1 of Clausena lansium. Lineage (NCBI taxonomy): Eukaryota > Viridiplantae > Streptophyta > Magnoliopsida > Sapindales > Rutaceae > Clausena > Clausena lansium. Next base: position 5,960,599 of record JASUUF010000195.1, read on the forward strand.
CCGGTTGGTTAAGAGAAAGGACTCTGATCGGCATGAGATAGTTCCCATCCAAGATCCTTTGTCATTTGAGAAGGGTTTCTTTGTAGTTATCCGTGCATGTCAATTGCTAGCACAAAAGAATGATGGCATAATATTGATAGGTTTAGCTGGTCCTTCTGGGGCTGGCAAGACCATTTTCACTGAAAAGATACTCAACTTCATGCCCAGCATTGCTGTCATATCTATGGACAACTACAACGATTCTAGTCGAGTTGTTGATGGCAACTTTGATGGTAATTCTATGCACATACCTCTCTTCCCTTTCCTGTTTGCACTATGTTTTCGTCAGGAATACCTCAATTTATCTTTATATTACTTCTAGGGAATAGCTATCATCTGTATGGTTGAATAAATTATGATTTTCTAGAGAGAACCAATTTATGCACAGAATAGTTTTGTGCACTGTCACTGTTGTATGCCGTCTATTGATGCAATGTGAAGTGTAATTATGATGAATCTCCTGAATGAATCGATATTTCACTTTATCCAACTATTTGGCTGGAGTGCAGAAGTCTTGACGATTTTATTATTTTATTAATTTGAAATTATGTTTGAGTTGAAAGGTATTGGTCTTTCAGTTCATAGCATGACTTATTACTTTGGATGGAAGAAGTAGTACTCTTAGAGGAATGGATTTCTATTGGGTTTCGGGCAAGGAAAGTGTTTAAATTCTTTCTGGAGATAATCTGTTCTCAGGATGGATGTTGTAGTTCTTTAAGCTCTTCAAGTTTAGTATTTGTAGAGGTTTCTGGTAGAATGTGCTTGGAAGGGTGTGGTGTGTAGAATTTTTGCCGGTACCTGCGGTGTGGTCGTTCTTTGTGGATTTTTTTCACATTACAAATCGAATGCTTGCAAAAATGTCATTTTCCATTCATCATCAAATACCTAATGGTTGTAACTGATAGCATATTCTGATGTGTATTGTTACGATGACTTTTTACTTGATTTGAAACAGATCCACGCTTGACGGACTATGACACATTACTCGAAAACGTCCGCGATTTAAGAGAAGGAAAGACAGTACAGGTTCCAATCTATGATTTCAAGTCTAGCTCCCGCACAGGATACAGGTTGAACACTACTTTGTTCAAGACATATTATTTGATTGTTTGCTTAGAAAGCTGTTAAGAACTAAATGTCAGGATATCATAGTAAATGTTTTGTAAAATACTGCTATCACAAATGCTGAAATCATTATCGTTTGAGGTGCATTAATTCTTTAAGTTTGTTTTTGTCTCCAAATTGTTGATATAGAGCATAACAACATTCAGTCTGTTGTAAGTTTATTTTTTTCACAACAAGAAGTTAAGAGATAAGAGGTGTAAGTTTATTTGTGCTAATTTTATACATGCAATAAACTATGGCAATCGTACTTTTCTCACTGTACTGAAAAGACCAATGCACTTGCGCATTTCTTTGTCACTACATTCCATATTGGCTTAATGTTCTAAGATCTAAGCTAGGCATCTATTTGTGGCAGGACTGTTGAAGTCCCAAGCTCCCGTATTGTGATTATTGAGGGCATTTATGCTTTGAGTGAGAAGTTACGACCATTGTTGGATCTGCGCGTATCTGTCACAGGGGGAGTTCATTTTGACCTAGTCAAACGGGTTTTACGTGATATACAACGTGTTGGTCAAGAACCAGAAGAAATAATCCATCAAATATCTGAAACGGTTTGTTTATTTTGTTAACATTAATATTGAGCATATTTTTGAGACAATATGAATCTGGAATTCTCTTTTCAAAGTGCTCAGCTTTATTCTTTTGTACAGGTATATCCTATGTACAAGGCCTTTATTGAACCAGACCTACAAACAGCTCATATAAAAATTATAAACAAATTCAATCCATTTACTGGATTTCAGTGTCCAACTTATATTTTAAAGGTTATTCTTCTTTGATAATTGTTCAACTTGTATTCTTTTACTGATATTGATTGCTGTACTACCAAAATCTTTTTCAATAACTATGTCTTCATCTACATTGATATCTGAGTTCTTCTTTTGTTTTAGTCAGCAAAGAATTTGTCAGTGGATCAAATTAAGGCTGTTTATCCTGAAGGACATACAGAAACAATGGAGCAGACTTACGATATATATCTACTACCACCTGGTGAAGATCCAGAATCTTGCCAATCATACCTGAGGATGCGGAATAAAGATGGAAAATACAGTCTCATGTTTGAGGTTTACCCTCTGAATTTCTCTCATCATGGCACTGATAAATTCTGCATGCTTATAGAGGTCCTGTTATCTATGTGTTAACGAAGTTGAGATTCCCAAGGACTTTGGCGGGTATGGCTCTTAGAAATGGTCAAATGCTAAAAACAAACACATGGATTTAATTTGTTAGTGTAACACATCTCCTATATGAATAACAATTCACTGAAGGATGTCATTGTTGACAGAGTTAATGGTATTCTTTAATTAAAGCAATGGAATTTAGAATTTCAAATTTAAAGATTTAGATCAAATTTATTGCAAAAACATCGGGTGGCTGCTTCTGGCGATTGTGGGATGTCTTTATTTTGGTTATGGAATACTATGCTTGGTGGAAGGCGCTATGCAGTTATGTCTTGTTATACACGGTGTCATATGCCTAACTCTTTGGCGTCCAAATGGTGGATTTTTTATGAAACACTATGCTTGGTGGAAGGAGCTTTGAAGTCATGTCTTGTTATACACGGTGTCCACATGCCTAACTCTTTGGCGTCCAAATGGTGGATCTATCTGTTTTTCATTAAGCAATTTATGTCCCCCAAATTACTAGAGTTCATTTATGCTCGAAATGTTTATTGCTAAAGATATTTGTTTACGTGAATGAAAAAATACGTTGCAAAGCAGTACCTGATGTGATAATTTTTAATTTTTAATTGCAGGAGTGGGTGACAGATATTCCCTTTGTGATATCTCCAAGAATTACTTTTGAAGTCAGTGTGCGCCTTCTTGGTGGGCTAATGGCCCTGGGGTACACGATTGCAACCATCCTTAAAAGAAGCAGCCATGTATTCTCTGATGATAGGGGGGTGTGCGTGAAAATTGATTGGCTAGAACAACTAAATCGCCGATATATTCAGGTACAGTTTGAAACTTCTATACTTTCATTTAGTTTTTAGTGGTTTCTTCAATGGTTGCATGGTTTACAACACTAATGAGTGAATGGTAATGTCAATTTGTTTCCATTTGCACCGGACCGCAATTGAAGCCCTTTTTCAATTGTTAAAATAACAGTCTGCAGTCTATATTATGATTGGTTGTTACTATTATATGCAAATGCAATGTGCTTCTTTATTGCGTATTAGCATTGCATTCTCCTAATTTTATTCAAGAAAGGAGTCTTACATCAAAATTAAATGAATTAGAAAACAAGATCAGACCTTTTACTTTAGTTTTGCCGTCTTTTGGAAAGCTTGTATGTTGAAAATTTTCAGTATGGTTTCACTCTTTCCACTTCATACTGCTCCATTAGAATCCTGATGTGATTCTTCAACTCATCTACCTTTTCACTTGAGGCTATACGTTTTAAACACGAGTTATACATACTGAAGAAGAGCGAATTGGGTAACCATTTACAAGATGATGGTTTGTAGTTTCTATTAATTATACTAGAGATTGCTTCTTCATCTTTGCCGTTTCCCAGCCTATTGCTGGTTTTTGTGACACCTGTACTGAAAATAACATTTCTGCCAATTTGGTAAACAGGTGCAAGGAAAAGATCGCTTGATTGTAAAAAATGTTGCAGAGCAGCTGGGTTTAGAAGGCTCGTACGTTCCACGCACCTATATAGAACAGATTCAACTGGAAAAACTAGTCAATGAGGTTATGGTATGACTGCTTCCAAAATGCTTATGATGCTTTCTCCTTCTTTGGCAGTCCTGATGAAATTATTTGACAGGCCTTGCCAGAAGATTTAAAGACAAAGCTCAGCCTAGATGAGGATCTGGTATCTAGCCCTAAAGAAGCACTTTCACGAGCCTCTGCTAATAGGGTTGCCATGAGAAATAAGAACCTCCGAAGGTGAATTTCTTATTCTTCTTCTTTGTTAGTTTTTTCATGCTTTATTGAGTTGGAGGTTAACTTAGAAGCCGTCTGCCTTAACTACTTAAAAGCCTTCTGCCTTAACTAATAGATGTACTTTTGTTGACATTATGCAGTGGTATGTCACATTCATATTCAACTCAGGGGGACAAGAATCTGTCCAAGCTTACTGGATATGTTACGAATAACCGAAGGTTTGATGGCAGAAGTGTGGAGTCATCAGCAACCCTAGCCAGTCATGTATGCATGTGTTTAATTTCCTATGTTGCTTTTTGTTATTTTGCCAGTTCCGTCCGATGGAAACTTTCAATTTCTTTTCCCGTTCTATCTCTCTAGGGAGCCATCACTCACCTTTCAGAACAGATCTCCTCACTTACTGATAGAATGGATGACTTTACAACTCATATTGAGGAGCTAAATGCGAAGTTAATGACCAAGAAAAATTCTTCAAGTCAACAAAATATGGCTCTTCCAGCTGAAACATGCAATGGCTCTGCTCCAACTTCGTTCTTCATCTCAAGTTTAGGCAATGGGTCCTTAATGCCTAATTCCTTATCTTCCTCCCAGTTGGCTAAGGAGTCACCTTTAATGGATGAGGTACCATGGCTTTCTGTATCCTTTCAGCCTCTGAGTTTTTATTATTTTCCTTGTAGTCCTATAGGTTAAGAATTTGAATGCATGTCTTCTGATCTTCACCATTTGCTAGCCGGTCAATTAATTTTCTGATCAAACAGATATCAGGGATTGTGCGAGGACAACGTCAAGTTATGCATCAGTTGGACAATCTTAGCAATCTTCTTCATGAGAGCATGGGGGAGAGGTCTCACCAAGGAAGAAAGACCCACAAAAGTAATTGGTCAGATGCTGAACCCATTAAGGTTCCTCTAATTTTAACAGTGGCAGCTGGTGGCATAGGAATCTTCTTGCTCAAGAAATTCTTAACCCGAAATTGATTCTGATTACACCCCCAGCATTGATTCACATTTTCACATTCACCTTTTGAATTCTCAATTCGTTCTTGTTGCCATCAATTTTTTCTCTATTCTATACTGGCGTTGAGCGCGGGAAAGTCGGTCAAACTGATTGACCCTTTCTGTTGAGAGGGTATTTGAGGCAACTGATGGAAAGTCTTGAGAGCTTTGAAGGTTCTTTCTCTCTTAGGTTTCTAATGACAAGCTGCTCCAACAAATTTTGTAATCATAGGGGAAGTCATTTTGGCAATGCTTTATTTGCTACTTACAACAATTGCAGAGATAAATTTAATACCAAAAGAATAGAATCAATTTTCTCGACAAGTTTTGGACGGTATTACTGAAAAAGTATAGTTCAATTTGAATTTTGAAGTGGGGTCCTGGCAGTGGTTAATTTCTTTTTACAAATAATATTACACTTATAGGATGTAAAATTTGTATATTAGTTAATGTCACAGTGAATGTGGATAAATAAAAAGCTGTCATAGAGATGAAAATTGTTGCTGCTCAATAATCTTGATACTTATTTTGCTTTCATTATTTTTGTATCCTATAGTATTTTATACTTACAAAAAATAATTGATTTCTTTAAAATAACTTTGACATAGGGTTGAAAATTATTGTTGCTCGGAAAGAGGAGAAAAAAAAATGGACATCATCAATGGTGAAATGACATTGTTAGATTAAAATTGAAAAAGGAATTGAGCAAGTGCTCGCCGCTCAGGCAATGAGTGGTTTACTAATTTCTATGCATGCTGTTTATGTATTCAGTAGATAGATGACATGTCGTAAGCGTTTTATGCCAGAGTCGATAAATTTTTTATACTTTTCACTTAAATTTGAATAATTTTTTAGTTTAATTCAATTATAATTACTAATTATTCATGTTTTATGCAAAAAGATTAATAAAAAATATTATTGTAAATATAAATTTATTTTTTTTATTTTTTTATTTTAACACTGAACCAATCAATTTTCGGTTTGGTTCGATTCAAAACAAAAAATCGATAAATTCACATTTTCTAAACCGTTAGGTTCTGGATCAAACTAAATGCCCACCCCTAAAATTATAGATTAAGTTTTTTACCATTTATGAAACTTGAATAATAAGTTGTTTATAATTTCGAGGCGTATATTCATAGATAACAAGTTAATTATCTGGTAGCCATCACTTATTAAGTGATATTTCTGTAAACCATCAAATTTTAAGATTATATCTATAAACCATATACTTTTCAAAGAACATCTCCCACCCACCTTTCCGTTAATGGAAACATGACATCAGCATGCTATCATAAGGATAATATTGTCATTTAGTTAAAAAATTAATTATATTTTATTTTAAAAAATAAATATTTAATTATATAAACAACATCGTTTTTGTTTATAAATAAAAAAATCAAACAATACAAAATTTTATATTTAATTAATTATAAATAATTTTAGTAATTATTGTATTACATGGGTAAAATAGTCTTTACGCAGAAAACCACCAACGGCAGTTAACTTTTTTAACAAAAAAAAGTAGGTAGGAGATATTTCTTTGAAAAGCAGGTGGTTTACCGATACAATCTTAAAATTGAGCGGTTTATAGAAGTTTCACTTAATAAATAATGGCCACCAGATAATTACCCTAGATAATATGTTGCAAAATTTTAAGTGAAAAAAAAATTAAAATTAAAAGAACCCACCCTATTAATAAATTAAATTTCTATTTATCAATTAAATATAATTTTCTATTTTTAAATTATAGATGTTATTAATTAATATTTAAATTATCAGTTAAATAACTAAATACATTTCTAAGTAACATTAATATATTGTTGCAGTCTGGGGATGACATGTCATCAAAACAACAACACAGTGGTTTAAGAAACAAACGGTCCCTCTCTCTGGTCTGGAACTCTCGTCACGGTCCGCCGGAGATGAAAGTACAACGAAGAAGAAGAAGAAGAGAAGAAGAGTCATATTACTTGTAATGTTCGTCTAAGGTGCTTTTTATTATACTTTTACCCCTTGAGTTCTTATATTTTTACCCTTTTGCCACTCCCTTTTGGTTATCTTCTTCCATTTTATCATCGATCTAAGATCTGATTCTTTTTCTCCTCACTTTGATCCTTTCACTTATCAATATTTTTTCAGCCTGCTATTTTTATTCCAAAATTGCTATTGGGATCAACTATTAGTTGTTTTGTAGGAAAAGGAAAATAAAATCCTTATAATAGGATCTTTTACAACTGCTCTCTTATTGCTGAAATGTAAAATTTGTTGATGGTGCAAAACAGAAAGAAATTATAGAAAATGAAATGTAAAATTGACTTTTGGTTTAATTTTGATGTTTCATAAATTTCAAGTATTTGCATTGATTGGTGGGTTAATAATAAATAATATGCAGATGGGTGATGATGCGGAGGATTTCATAAGCGATCTTCCGCAAAGCATTTTAGAAAACATCCTCACTCGATTGCCGATAAGGGATGCCGTGAGAACTTGCATTTTATCAAGTAAATGGAGGTACAAATGGGCTACACTCACTCAACTTGTATTTGATGAAAACTGTGTTCCCATTTCCAATGACCGAGTTCCAGTTGAGAAGAGCCTTGTGAAATTTATCACTCGTGCTCTTTTTCTTCACCGAGGACCGATTCACAAGTTCCAGCTTTCAACTGTGCATTTGCAGTCCTGCCCGGATATAGATCAGTGGTTACTTTTCCTTTCCAGGAATGATATCAGGGAATTGGTTCTCGAGTTAGGAGAAGGGGAGTGGTTTAGAGTACCTTCTTGTCTTTTTAACTCTAGGAAGTTAGCTCGTTTGGAGCTGTTTCGTTGCGAGTTTGATCCTCCTCTGAGTTTTACTGGATTTCCTTGCTTGAGGAGTCTTAATCTTTATCAAGTTTTGGTTGCCCCTGAGGCAATTGAAAGTCTTATTTCCAATTGCCCAGTACTGGAGAGCCTCTCATTGTCATATTTTGACAGTTTAGATCTGAATATATGTGCTCCAAAACTCAAGTACTTGTGTCTAGAGGGTGAATTTAAAGACATTCATCTTGAAAGTACTCCATTATTGGTATCCATGTCCATTGCTATGTATATGACTGATGACATCGCCGAACACTTTGAGCAAAGTTCAAGTTGCAATTTTCTCAAGATTCTTGGTGGAGTGCCTCACCTTGAGAAACTCGTCGGGTATATATACTTCACCAAGGTAACAATTAATTATTACTGTTTTTTGGTCCAAAGGAGCTGATGTACTCGTATTTTATTTGAGATTTCTAGCACGTATGATCTACTAGTCTGACTCTTAACTTTTACGTTTGATAGATCTACAATTAGCTTATGTTTGTTTCTTTTCCTCCGCTAAAGTATTTGAGTATAGGTGATGATCCGGGAAGACTTCCCATTACATATAATCATCTAAAGGTGATTGAACTCTATCAAGTGAGTTTTGAAGATATGAAAGAGATACTCGTTGTTATTCGATTGATTACGAACTCTCCTAATCTGAAGGAACTTCATATTTCAGTAAGTCATTTTAAACATAAGAAAGTTTAACTTTGAGTTATGGAAAAAAAAAATTTCTTTCTCAGCATAAATGTCGTATCTTAAATTTTGTTTTGTGCTCATTATTTTTTATAGGGTTCCTCAAATACATTAGCTGCTATAGAAGCACCTGATTTGGATTTTTGGGAAAAAGAATGCCATGCAGATTGCTCATTTAAACAACTGAAACTCGTGAAGATGACAGATATATCTGGTGTACCCCATGAGATGGAACTAATCAAATTTTTGCTTAATAATTCTCCAGTGCTTGAGATAATGAGTATCACCCCTTGCACATTTGTTTCAGAGAGAAAAGTGAATATGTTGATTGAGTTAGTGAGGTTTAAACGAGCTTCTCCTCAAGCAGAAATTATATTTATTCAGAATTAAGCATTGTAAAGTTTCCTTCTCATTTGCTTCCAAATTATGTCTTTTTTTTTTTTAATCAAAAAGGTAGGTGGTGAGAATAGCCCTTTAGTCTCTTTCTCCCCCAGAATTTGAACTTGGGTGGTCAATCAAATAAAACACTCTGCTCTTGAGGGCTACCTCCAGACTATGTATTAAATAATCGTAGTTCATAGAAATGAGTGTATAATTTTAATAAGCTGTTGACTATACACTACAAATCTCATGAAATGATAAACTTGATGATCATAGCTCAAGTTGCTTCAATCTCCTCATTTATATCTTAGTTCTTGAGTTTGGTGTTGCTGCATTACTCGTTTTCGGTTAAATGTAATTGAATGGCTTGTATGTAATGGAAGATAAAGCTTTAGAAATACAAGACAAGAAACATTTCCAATTTCTTTTGACAACAGTAGATGATGATTCTTGCTGATGCTATTAAATTTGAAAGAGGAAGCAAAATTTATTCTGAGAACATCTTTTTACAATCAAACTCTCTATAAAACATCTCCAGAAAAATTCTTCACTCACCAGAAACAAGAAATTTAGCACTCAACTAATATCGGTTTGTTCTTCAATCCGAATCTGTACAATCAGGAATTTGACACAAAAGCTTTAGAGCTCCGGTATATTGATACCATAAAACAAGCTCATTTCGACACATTCTTTGTAACATTTATCAGAGTTTATTTTCTGCACCTTTGGAGCATCATGTCATGTCACCTTGGTCCAGAGAGCTCCATTGCTTGAACCAACAATGAAGAGTCGTCAGTAAGATCAGAGTATCGCTCTGAAGAGGAGAATTCATTGGCTCTAGACCTTGTTGCTTCAGCTCTTTGAGAAGCTGCCCATTTCTCCGCAAGTCCATCGCCTTCGAGCATTCGGACAACTTCAGACATCTTAGGTCTGTGACTGGGAAGGTATTGAGTACATAAGAGAGCTACTTGTACCATTTCTTCGAGCTCAATTCGGTCATAGTTGTTCTTCAGGTCCTTGTCAACTAGCATCTCAATTTTCTTTTCCTGATGAATTTTCTTCACCTGCAATCACGAAAACAAATCAAATGATACAATCAACCCAGAACATGCAACTTGAATCGACCAAGAATAACATGTTTGTTTAGCTCACCCAGTCAAGCATAGCGCCTTTCTGGTTTGCTGTCTTCCCGAATTCTAAAGCTCTTAGGCCAGAGATCAATTCCAGCAAAAGGATCCCAAAACCAAAGACATCTGTTTTCTCAGAGGACTGGCCTGTTGATAAATACTCTGGAGCTATATGTCCCACAGTGCCCCTCACGGCTGTTGTTACATGCGAATCGTGATGATCCAACAGCTTTGCCAGGCCAAAATCTCCCACTACAGCCTCACAATACTCGTCAAGCAATATATTTGCAGCCTTCACATCTCTGTGAATGATCTTGGGGTCACACTGTTCATGCAAGTACAGCAAACCTCTTGCGGCTCCCAAGGCAATTCTTTTTCTCGTTGCCCAATCCAAGGATGGTTTTGCTACAAGAGGGAAAATACGGTTACGAAAGTTATGTTCATGCAGTAAAATCTGTGCTAGATGTGCTTAGTGAAATGGTCAGTTATTTAGAACTGTTATGAATAATATTGATGCTTGCTACCTTTGAGACGGGAAGCAACGCTGCCATTGGACATGTAAGGATAGACCAGAAGCCTCTCTGTTGTTGTCATGCAGAATCCGATGAGCCTGAGGAGATTCCTATGAACTGCTAAGCTGATCATCTCAACTTCAGTCTGAAATTGAATTTCACCTCCAATGGCATTCCCATCTTTAAGCCTTTTTACAGCTACAACAGTTCCATCTTGGAGATACCCTTTGTAGACATTTCCAAAACCACCCTTCCCAACCAGGTTCTTGCTGCTGAAATTGCTTGTAGCATTCTGAAGTTCTTTGAAATGAAATCTCTTCAAGTTTCCTAGGCAAACTTCTTCGCGACGTTGCTCTGAAATATTAAAAAGGCAAATTTAGCTTGTTTCTATCAACTATTTGAAGTTGCTAGTGCTTTATTTTTGTCTCAATTATGTTTTACTAACCATTAACATCAAAGAATATTTGTTGGTTATGTCTTTGCCTCCACCAGAGAAGAAATCCAAAACCAAGAATTAGTAGGCAGATGCAGCCTAGGCTTGATCCAACGGCTAGAGCAACTTTTCGGCCCTTTGGCATCCCAGAAGGTTTTGGGTCTAAAAGCATAGAGAATTTCATGTCAGGATAATTTGGTTGTCAAAATATAGCTAGAAAGTAATTGGATATATGTAGAAGGTAACACAATTAACTTCATTATGAACCATGAACTAAGTAAAGAAAAAGAAACAACAGTAAATTTTTTAGCACAAAAAACTTCAAATTTCTAACTGATGCAGACACTTGCAACAAGAGGGATTATATTTACTTGGAGTATTATTCAAGGCAAACGAAAGTGGCATTGGTGCTGTTCCAAAGCAGTCTTTCTCGGCTCCGGAAGCACATATCAGAGAGTTTCCTGTTATGCTGTGTCAAAGCAAGAAATAAGTAAATTATTCAAAGATTATCCCCAAATCGTAACAAAATTCCAAATTCTCGAGTTAAATAATGGAAAAAAAGGAAACAGGAAGGAGATTCTAAGAGCTTGACTTACTTGAATGTTTTAGCGTGGAAGCTAGGCACAGGACCACTGAGATTGTTATAGGACAAATCCCTATTAAATAAATTCACAAACCTTGTTTAGAAATAAAGATTATTATTATGAAGTATAATATAACTATGATCATGGGATAAGGTACAAAAAGAATTACAGAAAAGCAAGCTGTGACATGTTTGACAAAGAGGGAGGAATTGCTCCTGTTAAACTGTTGTTATTCAGCCTCCTGATTTAAATTCAACGAATTGAAAATTAATGAGACTGATGAAATATAATTTAAGCAAAAGCAAAAAACCTTAGCAATACCTTAACGTTCACTTACAGGTATTGGAGGGTTTTTAAGTGGGATACAGTGCTGGGAATTGGACCAGTGAAGAAGTTATTAGAAAGATCAAGTGTAAGAAGCTTTGATAGCTTCCCAATCTCAGTTGGAATATGCCCTGATATATTGTTATTCTGAAGAAGCCTGCCAAAAAAACACCTCATCTGAATATATCATTTGTATAGAAGCTATAATTAAAATTTTCTCTAGTAATAACATCATACTCACACAAGCTGGAGATTTGTCAAGTTCCCAATACTTGATGCCAAAGTGCCAGATAAATTCTGGCTTGGAGCTCCTCTGCAACGCAACAAAACCATTTTAACAACATAAACATTTTCTTCTTTTTGTTTCAAGTTCTAGTTCTATTGCATACTTTGGCTGTTTTGAAGCAGTACTTACAGGCCAGTGACTAAACCATCAGAACAAGTAACCAAAGCCCAGCTGCATGGATCAACTGAGTTCTCGTCCCAGTTGTTTAGAACATCATGAGGATCATGCAAGGAACCTTTAATGCCCATCAGAGCTTGCACTGCATAAAATTTTCAAAAAGATTTCTTCAGGCTTCAAAATTTTTCTAGAGCTTAAAACTTTGAGAAAGCACTTCAATTACCTTCATAGTTGACACCTTTAGGTGAAAGCAATCCACATGCACAAGTCCATAAGCCAAAAAGAGCCACGAAACACAAAACAGCTTCCTCTCTTCTCATATTTTTATTGGCAACTGATACAAAAACCAAAATCAGAGCTTCCTTTTATGTAGGAAGCAACAAAGGAGCAGGTAAGAATGGCATGAAAGATTCAATAACACAACCAATGTTTTAACTATGTATTTGTTTCGTTTTGTTTTTCAAATGTAATGTTTACATCACGAGGGAGCCAGTACAATTCCAATTCCTCATACTCTCTCTCTTACTCAACTTTGTTTTGTTAGTAAAGGGCTAAAAAGAACAACAACATGCCTGCCACTGGTTCAACAAAGTAAGGGAAAAGAATATATAAAAGCTAAGCCATTAGCTACATTAACCAAATCTAGATAATATCAAAAGATGATTGGAAAAGAAAATTCCTTCAATCATGCATTTGTTTATTGAAAAGGGGTGCTTGAGAATTTTTTTTCTACAAGGATTAACTGGTATGCACTGTAACTAATTTATATAATTAGGAAAATTAATCAAAATGAGTATGTGGGCCAGGCCATTTTGCTGTCAATTTTTAAATGAGAGAGAGAGAGAGCATGTATGGGACTTGCATAGAATTGATTTTCTATACTTCTACAGTGGACATTTTTAAGAATCCAACATTCCCTCTGGCTGAGAGTGGCCATTCTTTTAAAGTAAAGCCTCTCAAATTCCATATTCTTTATTTTCTTTTGGCCTTAATAATTATTACAGAAAGGTGAGAATCTCGAGACACAAGCTTGAGATTGGTGATGGAATTGCTAGCTCCTTGTGAGATCTTTGTTGAGTGAATTATTATTTCTTGCTTTGTTGAGTAATCTCAGTTGGGTTTCTTGCTTTATCGATTCTCTAATAAACTCACATTGCCTCCACAGTCAACAGACAAGAGTCCCATTCAACAGTCCAAAAGCACCTCTCTCTATTATATACTTGTATATGTAGAGCTAGTAAAATTTTTCGCGACTCGATTATACGTTACGAATACAATACAAATAAATGGGTATGAGTTGTTAAATTTGATATAATTATTAAATGGGTTGGGTCCGAGTCGACACGATTTTTTCCATGTGAGGTTAGGGTTAAAATTTTTGACCTATTTACCAACTAATGACACAATTATATTTTTTATTTTAAATTAATTTCTAGGTTTTTGTCTTTAAAACTTAAATAATGGACATGATTTTTTTTTTTTTGAAGGATGGGCATATACACAGTGATTTATTAAAACTTCAATAGTGTAACTGTATAATATTTTGGGAAGTGTGTTTGTATGTGTGTGTGTACATAACAGTATACAGATGTTTAATGTAAATTTTGTTAAATATATAGCTATTAAGCGAGTTATTGGGTAACCCATTTATTTTTCTTGTCAAATTTGAGTCTCAATATTTTGTCACGATTATTAAATGGATCGTGTTTGGGTCGAACTAAATTTGACACAACACAAACACGATCCGGTGACCTGTTTTGCCAACTGTACATACATGAACTTGATGCATCAGTAGCCGTTTGATGAAGATCAAATGGTGATGAATTCGGTATCAAACATTGCTTCAAATTGTGCTTGTTAATCATCAAATTGCAACTGTAGGAAGCTGGTCATGATAACTATAGCATCTTTGTGCATAGGTGCACGTGCAAAGTGAACCCGTGAAACACAGTTGACTTGATCTTTAAAACCTTTCCTCAAATCGATTGCTTAATGCATTTCATGATGAAAAGAAAAGTAAAGTTGATCAGATGGTTAATTATTAATGAATAGACATAAATTAAAGGGTCTAAGATAAGTTCAGTGCTTGATAAAGACAGTAACTTAAGAAGAAATTTAATCAAGTAGCCGTTTGGACACATGCTTCTCTTTAGTGCTGATTAGCCCATGCATCTTTAAAATCACATGAAAGTTGCATTGCAACCACATAGTCACCAAGAAGCAAGTGTATATTTGACAGGCAGATTAAGAATATGGAATTAGGGTCCCATATTAGCTGCATACCAAAAGCACCAATCTCCCATTTGATTCAATATGAGAAAAGGATTATGAGATTGACGTAAGATAATTTGCCTTTAGCATATTATTAGCAGCGAATAAGTTTGAGCGTTACGTATACAATTGCACACCATAAAATGGAATAAGAAGAAAGAAGAATACTCATTACATTTGGTGGATTCTTTGTTCTTCTTTGGCTCCATTTAAAGCTGCTCTAATAACTCTGTTTTATTCCTTCAATTTCTTTCCAATCAAGAAGGGAAATTATTGCCAAGCAAGAAAGAAGCGAGAGAGAGTCAAAAAAGGAGTCAAATAATAAAAGAGAAGCTGACCATAATCCTAATGAAGATATGCACTAAAGGGTAAGGGGGGTTGTCCCAAATGAGTAGGAAATTATTGTTCTTTTTTACCACTCGGTTTGTTTGAATAGAGAGAGATCGGGAGCTATTTCCCTTTTCTAACAATTTGTACAAACCCACTTGATGTTTAGCTCTGCCTAATGTCCCTGAAAAAGAATGAAGAAGACATCATAAAGCCTCCAAAATAATTGACAATACTTAACCCCACCGTGTCTCTCACCCTTCGTTTGTTTGGTATACCCCCACTATTCTAATTGTACTTCAATACAGATAACTCGGACATGAATTCAAACTCCATATCATTTTATATGATTCTCTCACAGTCACAGGACCTGATTCATCGTCAAGTCCACTTCAAAAATTCAGAAATAAATTGAACGTGCTTCTCTCGTTTTCTTTTTTTTTTAAATATTCATCGTAATCTTATGATATTTACAAAATAAAGTTGCCCAGATAGCTATATGATAGTGCAGCACGAATGTCTATCCTAGAATGGAATGGAGTGAATCCAACTTCAAATAATCGAAAGAAAATAATTTCCTACTGATTCTACCTTTAAATAATTGAAGGAAAATCTTCTCTTACATTTGTACATTAACGATTTAAAATCAGATTATACTACACTGATATTTATAATCAGATTATATTAATGTGATGGTGTCTATTTCAGTTACATTTTATAAGAGAGAAGATTGTCTCTTTTATAATTGAGTGGAGAACTAAAACTAACCCTCATAATATTTTTTCGAAACCTTAAAAAGCACGTGCTTTCCCATTCAATCAAAGGTTGATTGGTGCACATAAACAAACTTAAACCTTAAAAACATGGCCCAGAGCCCAACGAATCTCAAAATAGATCAAATATTTCTTTAAATAATTTAAAAAACATTTTCCCGAATATGAAAGGGAGAAGAGATTTTATCATCCGATTTTCATGAAATGAAAGTGCTTAGTAGTTGAACTTCAAATTCTACCTAGTAGGCTCGTTGTTTGCATAAAAGGCCAAGAAAGAATAAATTCCCTTGAGAAAGGCACTCTAAAAGTAAAGTGAAGGGTGCTTCATACTCACACGCAAGCCATACTTTTTCTTTCCCTTTGCAGAATGCACATTACCCCGACATTACACCTCCCCAACCCAATACCCACCATTTAAAAGGGATGAAAGCAATGCTCACCTGCTCTCTCTCTCTCCCTCGCATTGAATCGAAGAAGATCTTCAACACATTAAATGTAATTATGTATTTTGCACAATCGTTCTGTAAAATTGCCACATATATAATTAATTATGCTCAGGCCAGCTAACAATCTTATACACGGACACATATATACAAGAATTAGGAGACATGAGGGGAGCCCACAATTGGTGTTTTGGTAGATAATATTGATCTTGAGTCCCCACAAAAACCTCCTCTTCGACTGAATCTATAGCTGTGTTGATCTACTTTTGTCACTTAGTCTTAACTTTTTTGCTGTGAGTCACTAATCACTTAAACTTTAATCACCAATTGATAAAGAAAAATCCACAGTGACATGTCTATATCATTATGGAAAGAATTGGGATCTTTGCATCTTAAAATGATCAAGATCACTCACCAAAAAGGTGTTTTCTTGACATAACATTTGTTTATATCTATTGCCCTTCTACTCAATTATTTAACACTAAGGACTAGAATAGACAAGGATTGATCATCCGGAAATAAAGTGTAAACAGTGGACTTTCAGAAACAAACAAGCAATTTGCAAAACATAGATTTACCACCAAATCTCACTCAGAAAGTTTATTGTTTTTATCACAATATATATATATATATATTTATCATATGCATAAAAGAGAGATGCCGACACCTTGACAATCGAATGGACTAATGAAGTCTTATGTACAAATAACTTGATATTTACCTGTGCATAAACTAATAATTCATATTAGCAACATGACTTGCAATTGCAGAATTGAAAGTTGCCTCTGATTGCATTTCAGACCACAAAATTTGATGCCCATTTAGAGATATATACATATAATTGTCTTTAACAAGGTCAAAATTCTACAATTTTCAAATGTTCACAAGTGTTGCAGATTCTCAAGATTCCAAAGCTGAGAACAAAACAAAAAGTTTCTTGCTCCCAGTCCCATATGAAAGAAAAGTTCAGAAAATAACTAGTCAACTCTTTTTTTAATCAAAACCATTAACCTGCGTCATGAGTTAAAGAGGCAAACCACTCATTAGTCGCATGGTGGTTTGCACCTTATCGCTTTATCCTTGAAGTTAGTTGTTTAAATCTCTCGTATGGTCGTAGGAATAGAATTTCTCTAAATTTACAAGTAGGCTTTTGGTTTGTATGAACTAAGACTGGTTTCTTATTGTAATATTTAAAAAATACATCTGAAATTAAAGGTAAATTATCAAAACTCAGAAAAATTGTGCAGCCCAGTTAATTTGGGACATGCTTTGAAGGAAAATATGCATTTTTTTCCTTTTAGCCAAACTCAGCCTAGTCCATAATTCCAGGGTCACTGGGCCAATTCCAAATGTGACAGAGACAGACAATGTATTATATGGTTCATGATTTTGGTCTGAAAATATAGTGACAGATCACTTTGAATTTAGGCTTTAAAATAGATGAGCGCCCTAAAATTGAAAGAAAAACAAAATAAATACCCTGATCATTTCAATACACTTGTGAAGACATGAGTCAGCTATGCAGCAGAATTTTGAAGACAATATGATGAGTAAAAATTTTGACCCTGGAAATTCAGTTCAAAGGCTGTGTTGACTGCTGAGCTTTCACCCAAGGTGAATATTAATTATCAAGCATTTTCAAAAGCCAGAAGCTCAGCTGAATTGCTTCCTTCAGAGAATATAAAGCTAAAGCAAAAGCCAAAGCAGCGGGTGTCCCCGGTCCGGTCCCCTTGCCTCCCACTCAAGATTTCAGAGGCGGGCAGGTACAATTACACAGCAGCAACAAATGATATTTATCAAGAATACCCTATACTTGTTATATTTATAAGCTTTTATTATCATGATTCAGAGAGAGTGCGAGATCCTCAAGAAAACCAATATGCAAAAATCATCGATGACAGATTATATGCAAAGTCGAAAAAGAGAGGATGATTATTCTTCACTTTATCATGCATCTTTAACGGTTCAAATTCAGACGCTGTGAAATAAATTAGTAGTCTCCACAAGAATACTAAGAATGCAATTGAATGGTTTATTATAGTACAAAAAATTATTATTATTATAGGCCAAATCTCGAACATGCATGAACGAAGATTGATTCTTAAAGCAAAAAAAAAAAGGTGGAATTTGATTCCTTCAGCAATAAGTGGAAATATGTGGTCACGAGTCACTAAGAAATCAATATAACACGAGTAACAATTGTAAGGTTGGTAAAATCTCGTGTTGAAAACAAGAGATAGAGATCTGTGATTCAAAGTCATCTAAAAGGTAATTGTTTACGTGGGTCGAATGCCAAATAAACGTTGCTATTAAGACTCACTAATCAAATAACACCCAAGCATTTATAGTGGCTCTGTTAGCATATGCCTATCTAATCCAACATTGCACCAAATGTAGAAGAAAATTGCATCTAAATCAGTTCTGTCTAATCTGGTTGTGCAGGCGGTGTGGCGGCATGCCAAACAAGTTTTAATACTAAGCTCGCTGTCTTCCCAATGCGAGAAATGTGGGATGATTGTGTTCGAATAAGAGATGAGAATCAAAAGTGTGAGATGATTACACTTGAGAGTAGAAAAGAGTAAGATTTGCCCTTGGTGGTGAAGGATGTGCACAAAAAAGGAAAAAAAAATAATGAAGATCAAAATGTTTCTTCGAAGAGAATTGAATTTGTGAAGTGAGAACCGATAAAACAGTGCGCAAAGGAGAAATAAAAAAATGTAAGAAATTCGCACACACTACATTTATAGATGCATAATCTCAAGTAAAACAAAACACATCAGCCACTACAATCAAACAAATCAAAAATCAAAATCAAAACTACACATAAGTGAATGATTCAAATACTGCCATATATTAATTAAGAGAGTTCAAACCCAGCATAACAATTTGAATCAACAACCCGCAGACTAGAACAAGTCTGGAACTCTGGATGCAGCTTACAAACAAGAGCAATTACAGACCTCTATTGTAACTACCGCAACCAAAAGACCAAGAAATTAACATACAAAGTCCCCAATGACAGACTACTAAAAGGTAATACCATCATGATTGTCAGACCATATGCCTAACAATCAATTATTTTATGTTAACACAAGACGCAGCAATTAAAAAGTAAAGTATAGAATCACCCATCTTCCTCGTACTCTTCTTCCTCTTTCCAGCAGCACTTCAGAGTTGATCTAGGAGAACCATTGCCCTCAGTTTTAACAAATTTCTGGTACAAGATTGAACCGCCCATTCCAAGCTCCTCAAGGCCTCTCTCTTCGCGACTGTAACCTTTCACATTTAACAAACAGTTCTGCTCAATCATCTTTCCTGCAACTTCAGCATGCACAGCAATGGAGAAATCACGTGGTTGGAAGCAAGCCAACACCCTCTCAACCAGCTGGTTCAAATTAACATCATTAGGATCATAACCAACTGTTTCAAAGCTTGCATAACTGAAACCATCCTCTGGGGTAACATGAATAGTAGAAATAGCAGCCCCTTCAACAGAATTCATGGAATAACCACATGGGTCAAACTCAAAATCACATATCTTGGAATCTGGAAGAATCTTTCTTATACCAGAATTGATGGTCATTGTACCAGCTGAACCTGATTGGATTTTGTAGAAAACAGAAGCCATTTCCCTATCCAGGCCAGTCAAGCACATCTCTAGAGTGTAAACAGGGTCATTAGAGATCAGTGGTTCTGCAGATGCAGAGTACACATGCCATTTCTGTGGCTTGTCCGACCCGCCAATTATGTACGCATTGCTTCCTGAAACAAGCTTCCCAAAATAGCTATCAAGGACAGCAACTTCTTCAGAAAAGTTGCGATGAGGGTATCGCTGATTCCCAGGGAAAATGAAACTCCCACGTGTATACCTCACCGATCGTACAGCGAGAGAAAGAGTCTCAGCCAGTTTCAGGATGGGTGGGATTGAAAGAAGCAACTTTGTAGTCCCACAAGTTTTGATGATGATCTTGTAAGAGTAAACAAAGAGACTAGACTCCGATAGGACATAGGAGTCAACTTCATCATTTGACAGTGAAGAAACAATTGTGCATTCAGCTGGTCCTAAAATCTCATCCAGCTGGGCCTTGGTCAGGCGCCGAAGGCCCTTTCCTTCAGGATCAACAAAGATGCTGGGTTCAAAAAATGATATCTCCAGCCTCTTTTCATAGCCTTCAAAACCAATTGCAGAGACTGCCATGGTAGTATCAGCAGAAACCATTGCAGCCAAAATCTAACTCTAAGATTGCAGAGAAACCAGAAGCAGCAGGGTTGATTACAGTAGAAGAGAGAATGCAGTAGCAATAACCACAATCGCGAAGAGAGAGAGAGAGAGAGGAAGATGTTGATCTACGAAAAGGGCGTAAACCTAATATAACTAACTACAGTAAACCAACAGTTGATGAATCACGTTATGTGATCTGATTGCAAACTTTGAGAATATCAGGATGGCTTGCGTGCGCACTGCAAAAGACAATATAGAACAAGAACGTTAACATTGGTTGTTCACAAAAGATAACAAATTGCTACATCTAAGAATCATATCCAAATTCCAATCATACAAAAGCTTTTGTTTCATCATCGCATACTCTTGCGTGTATAAATGTAGAGTGCATAAGTAAACTCACGTTGGAGTAAGCAGCAGATCTGAACTTCTTGATTCCACCGTTGGGTCGAATGTCTTCAATGCTGTAACCAAGAGGAGCTTCGTAGAATAAGGATTTACTACTGCTAGACTTCTTCTTCCCACCTTTAGACTCCATTAGAACATTCAGTCCTGCCTGTTCCTGCTCAAAAGCCAACAAATATTAATTGTTAGGATATGTCAATAGACCACAATGAAATGATCAAAGAGAAGAAGAAAAGAATAATCAACACCCAGCATGCCCAATAATATCCATGCAGATTAAAAGGAACCATAACTTTTTGCACAACAACCACAATTAAGGATTCAATTAATATGAAGAAAGAGAATCAGAGGACTTGATACTCAAAATGCCAGATTTATAGATTGTAAAGCCACAATGTTAAACAGACCTTTTTTTTTACGACTTCAAAAGCTTCAAGACTATCACAATATTTTCTCTCCAACTCACCAAAAAAAAATTTGAACACTGAAAATTAATCTGTCAAATATAATCCAACAATTCCCCCAAATACTAAAAAGGTCAAAATAAACTCATAAATGACATTAAATTACTATGGTTCAAACCATATTAAAACAAAAAAAAAAATTCATGTTATCTAACAGACACAAACATCAGGTAAAAAAAAATCATGTTATCTGAAACATGCTAAAATAAACAAGATTTCAGAACAGACCCATGTAGTACAAATCCACAAAATAAATCACACGACAAACAGAATAAATCTTGATGATAATAATTAAAAAAATCCGTTAGCAATAAAATCAAAAATAAAAAAACCTAACTCGCTCTTTAAATCATTGCATACTTACAAAAATAAAAAAATCTTGATGACTATATTAGCACGCAACAACAAGACGTTATTAATCTCCGCGCAAATCCTGAAAAATAACGAGTAAAAAAACGAATCAGATAACAACGAAAGACTACAAAAGCGCATAAATCAAAAGAACAATGAACATAACAAAAAATCAAACTTACAAAAATTTGATAATATTATTGAATAAAAGAAAAATCAAGAACTTTTGAGAAGCTATGAGAGAGAGGATCGATCGAGTTCCGAGTCTGAAATTTTGTCCTTGCGAATTGCGATTACGCGAGTGAGCGGCCGAGACGAGAGGGAGTCAGGGAGAAGGTCGTATTTATATATGACGTGGATGGCCTGGTGGGAAAGGGTTACTTGCGCATGAGTCCAATGACTTCTTGCCCCACTTTTTCGGGACTAAATTACAGCTGTGCCCCTTCACCTTATTTCCGTGAAGTTTCTGGTTTGGAATTAACAGACGTGTTCCGCAAATATTGAAATTTTGGTTATCTTAATTTAAGTTGAATACAACCTGTGCGAGCATTCCTAGTTTAGGAGCTTTCTATTACTAGTAATTATAGAACTATGAATTTTTGTATAAATTTATTTTTTATAATATGATATAGCATGATTAAATTAGTTTGGATTAAATATAATTTGGTGCACATGATTTATTTTTATTATTTTATATTTTCATTCAACTAATAAATTTATACTACATCCATTTAGACAAAATAAATTTGTATAAAAATTTGTAGCTTCACTTATTAATTACAAATCAGATTCGAGTGTTGTATTTAATTTGATTCTAACCTTTTTTTCTTTAATATAAAAAAAGAAACGAATAAATTCTATCTATTTTGATCTGACCCATTTAGGGCCAGTTTGGGATTGCGGTGGTTGATTAAATAAGTTGTTTTTATTATGCGGATAAAATAAGTTATTGATTAAAAAACAGCTTGGTGTTTGATAAATTAAATTGTTGCGGTTGCTATGAGTTTAAAAAGCAGTGCACATACTTTTGGTAAATTTTATTACGAAAGTATTGTTTTATTATATAATGACCAAAATAAACGTAAATTTAAATTACCTTTTATTTTTTGGAGTATGTCTAATAATGTTTAAACATGTCTTTTTCTTTTAAAAACACGTAAAACTACATAAAGTGAACAAAAAAAAAACTCAATTAATTAAAATCTAATGAACTTCATAATCTGTTACAATAAAGTATAATAAAAATTTATACTAATACATAATCCAAATACAATAAAAAAATAATATAAATTACATTCACGAGTAATAATATAGCTACAAACTTATTTTGTACAAATTGATGTGAATTGATTAAATTGGTTGGATTAAATATCTCTGGGTCCAGATGATTTATTTTTATTATTTTGTATTTTCATTCAACCAATGAGATAATGTCAAATCATTTTATACAAAATAAGTTTGTTTAAGGGTTTGTGACTGTATCATCACTCCACATTCACATTGAACTTGTTGAAATAAACACCATGACTATAGAAAAAATATAAATAGATTGAACGTTAAAGGCTACGATTATGAAATTGATTTTAAAAGTAATTGTTAGCTTTCATGTGAAATTGCTCATAGTTTAAAGAAAATTTACGTAATCATATGCAAGTCTTATTGAACCTTGTAATAGAAAAAAAAAAGTAAAATATAAAAAAATGAACTTACTATATCAAAATTTTGAAACCGGAGAGAACGTTTTGCAATTTTAGGGGTAATTTAATTGTGTTGGTAATATGATATCTAATGATTTATATATTAGGGTGTATGGAAACATAATAATCATTTTGTTAAAGTATTAAGGTTATAATATGAACTTTAAAAAGGCGTGGTGTCTTATTTATTAAACTGCTTATGAAAAGCAACCCCTTACATGCTTTTAAAAGCCACTACCAAAATGGAGAAAATTATTAAATAAGCAAATTTTACAAAATTTACTAAACACTATTTTTGTCAAAAATTATGAAATAAGCAGTTTATTGAATTTCAACCTCAATCCCAAATGGAGCCTCAATCGTTTTATTGAATTGTGTATACACGTCGCATTGGATAGGAAATTTTAACTACAAGTCTACAACAAACTTCAGTTTTTCCTAAACATTAGGAGTGTGTTTGGCACATTATATTATATTGCATTATGATATATTAAGCTAATATCGTGTTTGCATGTTTTGGTGCAATATACACTGTATTATATGTAATAATATTTTATATCATTATTTATATTACTATCATCAGCATGGCGAGAAAATCCCTAACCTTTTTAATGGACATCCCTGACTTAATCATCGAAATGATAATATATTGGTAGGGTACATAGTTGTTGTAATTTTAAATTAATATTAAATATTTTAGTATTTATTATTAGTTATATTAAATTGTTAAAAAATTAGTAAATTTTTATATATTAATTATTATAATGTAATATTATATTATATTTTTATTTTTATATATTACTTAAGTATTTATTATTAGTTATAATAACTTATTAATTAATAATCAATCTTTATATATTAATTATTGTAATATAATATAACTAAATAGTGTAAAATTTAATTATATTTTTAATATAATTAATATAATACTATTGAATAATAAATTTATTAATTTATATTGATTACTATAATGTAAAAATAAAATAAAATAGAAATTAATATTATATAATATTATTGGATAATATAATATTGAATTACAGATTTACTTTTATTTAAAGCAATTTGAAAAAAAAAAAAAAAAAGCTAATGAGGCAAATTGCTACATTAGCCAAACTCGAGAGCCACCCGGGTTTGGTTAATACAACAGTCTGTAATGCACCATAATTCAATTTGCTGCTATAGCCAAACACGAGGCTACACTGTATAATGCAAATATAGTGTTGTGTTTTGGGGGGGTGCCAAACACACTTTAGGTGAAAATATTGATAGAGATCAACGAGGGTAAAATTTTGATAAACATCACAATATGGTCCTAAATTATGGTGCAGAAGTTTTTTCTCACCCAAAAGAACTAAAATTAAGACCATTATCGCATCACAAAAAAAAAAAAAAAAATTTAAGACCATTATATTATGTATATATACAAGAATTCTTGTCATCATGACATGTAAATATGACTAAAGGTAGGCACCGGAATCGAAAAAGCCACTGGTTTGGTTGAATATTTTTTTATTCTAGTTTAGTATTTTTATTAAAAGGAAAAACAAAAGATTCGGTTCGCGTAGATTAGTAACAAAATGCAGAAGAAATCACCTAAATTTTGGTAATTGATTATGTTCATTTGTGTTCTTTATAGTTTATATTATCTTGCATAGATTAAGCATTCAGAAACTGTGAATAACAAGAGTGCAAACATTGATAATCACGGGTATAACAAGATGGACAATTGAACCCATTTTCCATGTTGACGAAAGATTTTTAAGAAATTACCATTCGAACAATAATTAAGCAAAATCTGTCTACTTCTTAGGTTATTGAGATTGATAAAATCAATGTAATATCCTATATTGCTAATGAGTTAGAGTCTTGGCTTATTTATAATTTAGGGTTTTCCTAATCAAGCAGACATGTTATGGCTGCAAAGCCATCAATAAAAATATAATAAATTGTGTGTCCCAAGCATACGATATCTACATGGATATTGAGCCTTGGTTGTTTGTTGTTACTAAGGGCTAAGCTATTAAGGAGGAAAGTTGGGTTATAGCCCAAACAGAATTTAGCAAATTTTTTTATTTTTTTATTTTTTACTATTATTATAGTATTGTTCAGAAGACTACCATGCAATATTTACAAAACTGGTTATCACTGTCATATTTTATAAAAGTATCTGAGTATTATTTACAAGTTTATCACTCAATTTGTGTTAGAATTAGGCCACAGGCATTTTCCCCAACTTCTTCCCCACTTTATCTTGTTTTATAAATCATTTTTTCTGTCTCAAATAAACTTCTAATGACAAGATATTTCTCACTCATTTAGTTTTTAATTCTTTAAAATTGGGGTTTGTGTACAATTTCTTGAGGGTGACATACTCCACAAACTGAGCACTGCTGGATAATTAAAAATTTATTAACAGTCAATAAACTAAAACCATTTAATGGTGCCAAGTTGTGGGGTATAATACCCATAGAATACCATAGTTACAATTTTAAAGTTGATAATTTTTCTGGTTAAATGAACTTAAAACCCAAAAAAAATTAATTTAATGTTATTATTTGATTTAATGAAAAAAATTCCATATTTCGCCCCTCATTGTTATGATTGATATCAAAGTCGGATATGTTAATTATGTGTTACCATTTTGTTAGATTTTGTTGATAGCATATGGATGGCAATTAAACCCGGACCTGGACTGAACTCGAAAAATCCAAGCTGGGTTTAACCCGCACATGATTAATTTTTATACGGAATCCAAATGAAATTTTGTGAATCTGCATATGTCCAGGTCCGGATTCGGGTTCAGGTGAGCCTGGAGATCCAGAACCCGGACCCGAATATCTTTTATTTTAATATTAATTTTTTAGAAATTATTTAATATAAATAGAAAGATTAAAAAAATAAGCCCTAGCAAGCTGCATTCACACTCCCTGTCGCGACTGCCATTTCTTCTCTCAGTCTCTCACTCTCTCTCTGCGGCTCTCCTCTAATTTTCTTCTTCAAATCATTTTAATCACCATCGTCATCACCTCGCCAATCACTAACTTCGCGCCGCGGTTGTATTTGTCTCGTCAGCATCACCAGCCTTCTCTATCGTGACCAGTAAACGGGTTGAAAGTTGTCTCGATCGCGTTGTTTTCATCATTATAAGCCGCCGTTGTGAATACTTGTGAGTCTTGGCTTTCCTCTTTGCAATTTATGCCCTGTTATGCTTTGATTTTAATATCTATGCTCTATTATGGTTCCATTTTATTATTTATAATTTATTTATTATTGAATTATTTTTTATTGTTGCTGAATGCTCTGTTATGCTTTGATTTTAATATCTATGCTCTGTTATGCTTCCAATTTATTATTTATAGTTTATTTATTTTTGTATTATTTTTTATTTTTGTTGTTAATAGAATATAAATGGTATCTTCAAAATATGTATAGTTTTTACAGTTAAAAATAGCATATAAATTGGAAGAAGTTGCTGGATTAGTTGTTAATTATGTGACTAATTATGTCTTGACTTAATTTTTGTAGGGTGACAAATTCATGATGGAAAATGAACAAAGAATCGATCTGGATGTCTCTGAAAATAGTGATGAAAGTGTGTGTATGAGGGTCAGGACAGAAGCAGAAAATAATGATGATACAACTATTGAATTAGAAATAGATTCAATAGCAGTAGTTCAAGGGAGTGGCTGTGGGGGTAATACTACTCCTGTCACTTCACAAAAACGAGGTATTGGTGGCCGCAAAAGGAGCTCTTCAAGCTGAGTAGTCTCTGATGCTTGGAATCATTTAAAAAAAGTTTAGGTGATATGCAATTATTGCGGGCTAGTTATGCAAGGACATTATTCGAAGGGTACTAATCACTTGACGAATCATGCTAAACATTGTCCTAAAAGGTCATTCAAGAATGTGCAGTACATCACCTATCTTTTTCTTCTAAAGCTGATGAAACCACTGCACTTAGTAATTGCAGTTCTGAATCAAAGTGGTATATGGCAACAGTAAAGCTTTTTGTGGCTAAAATGATTATGCTACATGAGCTTCCCCTAGCATTTGTTGAATATGTATTTTGAAGCTTTATGATGTTGAAAAGAAGAAGACAATGAGTATTTTGGAAGCTCGTGAAAATATAACTGCAGTTACTACAGATATATGGACTGCCAGTAACCAAAAGAAATGGTACACGGTATTACGGCTTGTTACATTGATAGCTCATAGGTGTTGCGAAGTCGTATTATGAGGTAATATTCTTGAAACTTTTTTTTTGTTTAAGCATAAATTAATGTATTGTTTAACATTTTAACTATTTTTTCACATTATTAGGTTTATATATGTGCCAGCTCCACATAGTGGTGAGGTAATGTGCAATGCGATGTATGATTGTTTGATAGATTGTAATATAGATAGAAAGTTGTTCACTGTAACTGTTGATAATTGTGTTGCAAATGATTCTATGATTGACTTGTTGTTGGGGAAATTTTCTACTAGTTCAATGATTTTGGGTGGCAAATTTTTTCATTTGCATTGTTGTGCTTATTTATTGAACTTGATAGTCATGGATGGTTTATCTGTGATATAAAAGAGAGTTGAAAAAATTAGAAATAGTGTTCATTAATGGACAGCAACACCTACTAGAGTTGAAAATTTTGAGAATGCAAAAAAAAAAAAAACAATTAGGTGTTAAGGAAACCAAGAACTTGGTACTTGATTGTAAAACTAGATGGAAATCCACTTATTTGATGTCTAGTACTGCTTTGTTGTATAAAGATGTATTTGATCGTTTGAAGGAACGTGAGAGAAATTATACATCTTTGCCTAGTGAGTCAGAGTGGAATTTGTTAAAGCTTATGTGTGAGTATCTAAAGAGTTTTTATAAGTTAATAGAACTTTTTTTAAGGACACGATATCCGATATCTAATTTATTTTTTTGCCAAGATTTGTGAAATTAGATTGTCAATGAATGCATGGTTGTAATCACCAATAAAGGGGATAAAAAATACGACCATTAGGATGATTGCAAAGTATGACAAGTATTATGATGTTATTCATGTAGTTCTTGCAATGGAGACTATGTTAGATCGTAGGTGTAAAATGCTACTGATTAACTTTTTATTTCCTAAAATATATGGGGGAAAAGCTGATTTGAAATTGAAAGGGTGCGTAAGTTATTTGTTGGTTTAGTGCATGAGTATGAAGTAAAGTATTCATCAAATTCAAGGGGGGTTTAATGGTTCTGCCAATTCTCAAACTGCTACAGCAGCCACTATGTTGGACTTGGACTTGGATCAAATGGCTTATGAGTGGGCATCATTCAGAAATGAAAAACACACATAATAACCATTCCACATCTGAATTTGAGCTTTATCTTGAGGGAAGTACTTTGCCTTCAACTAGTCATGGTGGAAGAATAATCAAGGCAAATATCTTATACTTGCAAAGATTGCAAGAGACTTTTTGGCTATTCGTGTATCAACAGTTTCTTCTGAGTCCGCTTTTAGCACTGGACGTAGACATTTGAGCCCTCATCACAGTAGACTTCATCCATCTACAGTGGAGGCATTGCTGTGCACTCAAAATTGGTTTTGGCTTGAACAAAACCTAAAAGGTATGGAAATTTTATTTATTAGAATCAAATGAATTTGTTATATTTTTTTATTATCAGTTTATCACTAACTTATTGTCTTGTCCATTATGTTTATGATTTATGCATTTCTTTTTTATGGAATTCTAGAGGAAGCAATACTTTATGCGGACCATTTGATTGATGAAAGTTTGATGAATGAGCAAACAGTCAAATGAAGTGAATGATTGAGAGTTTAGTCTTTAGACTATAGTAGTTTGAACTTTGAATTGTATATTTATGTTATGGATTTGTATTTGTGGATGTTTATTGCTTTGATTATACAGACATGAGTAAGGTTATTTGAATCCATTTAAATACTCATTACACTTATTTTTAATTAAAATTTATATTAAAAAAAACCTCGAATAAAATTACTTTTGAATCCTTAGGACTTTCTAGCATCTCTTCCGGTCACAATTGCAATGTTGCATCTTCACCGAAGGCCACTGCACAATACTAGCCTTTTAGACAAGTTTCAATTATATAAATGAAAAATAATGATTATTGAAGTGGATTTAACTTCAATTTGTTTTTCTCTTTTTGAATCCATCCGAGCCTCCATACTTGACTTCAAACTCAACTTGGAAGTCATAACTTTCGCAAAGAGTTTATAATGAAATTTGAAAAAAGCAATGATTTTTTTTTAAATATCCCGTTTGATTTGGTTTACGTCCTGGAAAGAATAGATTTATTATTTTGGTTAGACAATATGTTCATGAAGACACAAGAATATTTTTGAAATTAATAGGAGTTTTGTACAGAAAAAATTATGATTTTTAAATTTGTACGAGAATATTTTGATGTGTTGAAAGTGGAGGGACAATAATGCCCGAATGGGAAAGGGATTGATTCTTGATTTGTTTGTCGCATACGGCAAATCTCTAGATTTATGTGGGGCGGACTTTTTTTCTTCTGGAGTTGTGTGATGATGATAAGGTTTCGACTGATTAGTCTATCTCAACTTTTAACTCCTACCTCCACGTATGCATGCATGCGTGTCTGACGACAAAATAAAAAAGAATCCACCCCTTCAGCCTGCTTCAATCACTCTTTGTTGTTCATTTTATACACACACAATTTGTAACGAAGGCCCACTAATGAAGAAATTTTAGAATATCTCTAAAGTATCATATCAATCATATAATAAATAGATAATATTATAATATATGTGTATTTATTTTAAAGAATCAGTATATAATTATTTATTATATAAAATTTAATACACATGTTATATATATATATTAATTAGTCGTATTACCTTTAATGTATGATATAACTTCTCTTAATCTTGATGGTTAGGTGGATGGTAGATTCATTAATCGTTTCGTTTTGAAAATAATAATAATAATAATAAAGAAGCATCAGTTTCCTAAAACAGCAGATAATTTCGATCAGTTTCCTTACAAAAAAGCTTATTTTGGGACAAGTTGTGAAAACTGAAATTTATAGCAACATGAAGCGAATGAATGACTGCTTGTAATTGTATATGGGTACTTTACATTCAAGCTATGAATTCTACTTTAATTGAAGAACAATAAACAGTCAAATAATCTATGTATAAGAGATTTGAAATAGAATCTAGTTATGGGTTAATAACTAGCATGTGTAAGAAAAAAAACATAGTAGATTATAAAATTGATCAAACGCTGTATACCAATTAAGAGCAGACCCAAGGAATGCATCTAGTCTGAATCATGAAATGCCCTTAAGAAAATTGGACCAGCATTAATTTGATTTAAAAAACAAATTAAGTAATTGTAAATAAAAGCAGTTAGATAATGTTTGCTAATTTTTTTTTTTAATAATGTGAGTTTTGAAAGCATTTTATATGTTTTTCATAAATTTTATTTAAAATATTGTCACAATGCATTGATAATCAACACTAACCGTATTTTAATGACTAACACTAAACTGTATTTTCGGCGGATGGATATTGATTTTGTTGGGGGTGAAGCGATGCGATTTGATTCACTTAATCCGAAGGAAAAGGAAATCAAATAACTTCATTTATAAGAGGAACATGGGCTACTCCTGCTTATCAAAATTTCCACTCACATTGGACTACCGAGTAGTCCTTTCAAAAGCAAAATTAATAAATTAATAAAACCCCTTTCTTTGCCATAAATGTACAATGTGATGACGGCAAGACGATAACGTTATTCAATTTGATTGACAGAAACTTGCTTTATCCAATAATTTTGGCAATTTTATACCATTTATGATCACATGAATAATTCAGATGAGTTTATCATAAATGGTATAAAATTGCAGTTGACATATTATAAAATCACTTAAACTGGTTGTTGGACATGATATTTCTAGCCCAGCTGCCATGAATATGAAACTCATCTTCTGAATTATAAACCAATCACTTTTATTTATTTATTTTTATGATTGTTACAATTTTGACGTCGAGAGGATGACATGGTATTATAAAAATTGCAGAGGAAAAATGTTATGATCTCCCTAAACTTATATGATTAATTAGAAAAAATATATATTTGAATACCCTCAATTGCTTTAATTTTTTTTTCCAATTTTAAAATAGAATACCCTCAGTTGTCACATTCCATTTATTACATACTTACCATGTTTTAATCAATCAGATGAAAAAATGAATAACTGTTCGCCGTACATTGAGAAGGCTCAAGAAGACTTTCATTAACCTCGCACATTTGTCAATTTCGTCAGGCAAATTGTAATTATTTTTTATCAACAATATTGACGCGCAATATTTTATATCTTCTTTTTATTATTTAATCCTATGACAATTTAAACTTTCCACCGATATGAGGTAGCATATGCTTCTCAAATTGAAATAAAAATCTTGAAAAACGAGAATTTTGAGATTGAAAGTATAGAGTGGAAGTGAAAGTATGTTGTTTACTTATATTAGAATAAAGAGTGTGTAATAATAATCAGAATCTTATTTATGTGTAATGAGAGTGTGTTTATTTAGGTAGCATGTGTTTACTTTGTCGTAAATTGGGAGTGAATCATTTTAAATTACAGTTTTATCTTTATTTAAAGAATTGTAGTTTTTAATTACAAAGTGAATAAAAAAATATATTTGTAAAATAAAATATTTATTTTACTATTAATTTTAATTTTATAAAATTATTATTATTATTATTATTATTATTATTCTTAATTATCTAAATCACAATATTTATTATTTTTAACTTTAACTATGTAAATTAAAAATTATTGATAAGAACAACAAAAATGAAACATTATTATTAATAATATAATACAAAATTAATATTTTCTTAGAATAGAATATTTATTACTATTAATTATTAATATTAAATAAATATAATATTACTATTTTAAAATAAATAAATATAATAACATTTTATTTTCAAATAAAGATAGTATATTGTAATATTATTCATTCTCTATGAATATAATAACATTATTTTATAGTAATTTTAACTTAGAATCAATTTAAATTATTATTTTTAACTAAATATAATAATATTATATTTAAATAAGTTTAATATTATTATTTTTATGTAATATTATAAAATAATATAATAATATTATTTAAATAAATATGATATATTTATTTTCTTTTAATAAATATAATTATATGATATTAATTAAGGGGAGAAAAGGATAAGGTGGGAGTGAGAATTCTACCCCTCACTTAAAAAATGGGTGAGATCCAAAAAGTGAGACTCTCATTCCACTCCTAAATGATCAAATAAATATTAGAGTGGAAGGAATCTCCACTCCCCACTTCCCACTCCCACTTCAATAAGTAAACACAACATGAGTAGAGTTCGAAATTTCATGATATTGACATACATATTAAAAAAAAAAAACTCTTGCTAGCTAGATATCATTGTTTATTTAATCCTTAAAAAATTAAAAAATGCTTAGTATAGAGAATGATGTAAAAAGGATGAGATAAATAAAGAAAAAAATGAAAGAGAGAAAGGGTAGATAAAAACGAAGGGACAAAATTCTCTCGTTTTTTTCTCACCCAAACATTTCACTAAAAATTACCCCAATCAATCCGTAATTCAGCATAGAGACGATGCACATTGATGAATATTTATTCTTCTCTTTGCCAAACAAGTCTGAAAACGACCCCACCAATCCATAATTGAGCTCATTTAATTCTTAAGAAATAGTATCGTATTAATGAATAATAAATTTTAGACACAGAAGTCTAAAACTACCACAATGGTGCGAAGACCATAAGAGCTTTGTTGGCAGGCAGGTTATAAATACACTCAACTTTTGCAATATCAATATCCATAGCAACATGAAACTACTTCCGTCTTTCGTTATTTCCATTTTCATTATTTCTCTGGCTTTTCCATGTGTCATCTTATCCTCCTCCAAAAGCTACCAACAGCTTCAGCTCCCGGGGGTGGTTGGTCCCGAGAGCCTTGCTTTCGACTGCAACGGTGAAGGACCGTACGTCGGTGTTTCCGACGGTAGAATCCTTCAATGGAAAGCTGCCATGTCTGGTTGGACTGAGTTTGCTACTACAGCCCCTCACAGGTAATTAATTACGAATATGCGGCATAAATCATCCATACACGTTATTGTATTCAGATCCCACCCTCCAACTACTCTTTGGGAAGAAACCATGCAATTGCATGGCATCATCCGATTTTTAAGATTTTGTAAAATTTAAAAAAAAATTAATAAAACAAAAATCTGTAATATATATATATATATATATATATAGCCTCGTTATTACCGTCAATAAAATTTGTACAGGGTACGTATAATAGTAATATGCTTGTATTGATTGTACTCTGTATCCTCATGTTTTTAATGGTGTATCAGCATATTGTTAATTGATGGAGCTACGTGTCAAGTACGATTCTCTCTTGAGTTTTCTCTAAATCGGAATTTTACTGAGTTTTTAATTATTTTATATTATGCCACTTATTTTTGAATGTTAATATACGATTAAAATTTAATTATTTTTATTTTTTAATTTATTAATCATCAAAAAATTTTATTAAAAAATTAATCCCTCCATAAAACCACATTGACATGCTTTAGCCTCTTTTTTTATCGTCATTGTTAATTTTATTTTGAAAATTTTGTACCAAAAACAAACTGGCTTCCAAAAAATAGCACTAAAATGTTTATATTGAAAAATTCAGTTAACTTGTTATTTGGAATTTTATTTGGTTAGGGCAAGGGAAATATGTGATGGCTCATCGAATACAACTTTGGAACCGATGTGTGGGAGGCCATTAGGAATCAAATTCAATCCCGTAACTTGCGACCTATATATTGCGGATGCTTACTTTGGATTGATGATGGTCGGTCCAGGTGGTGGTCAGGCTCAACAACTTGCTTCTTCCGCAGAAGGAATCCCATTTCGTTTCACAAACGACTTGGACATTGATCCCAACACAGGCATAGTTTATTTTACCGACAGCAGCATTTATTACCAAAGAAGGTCGCTTTCCTTTCTTCATCATTGTTGGTCATCCTTAAATTATCCTTTTCCGTTTCTTAATTATTTAAACTACCTTTTTCCTTATCTTAATTATTGTTGGGGATATTCTTTTGATGTGCGTAGTGATTTCATTTCCAAAAAGATAACTGTTGTCAAATTCTCCCACAATTACATTAGTGGATAATGGTCCAGTACTTAACCGCAAATTTATTATTGAGCGGCCAGTATAACTCCCTTCTAAAAGAAGATAATTGGTTTCAAAACTATTTCGTTACAAAATATTGTCGTCTTTAGCCATAAATGTTTTCATCCGCAAAAATAGAGACAGATATTCTGACTTAAACGACACCTCTTACCAAAAATATATGCTGACTATACGTAGATGTTAAATATCATTTTTCTTATAGCAGTTTCAGTGGCATTTTGTATTCAAGAACAGTACTTTTTCTAAAAAAAAATTTATTTCAAATATAATTGCATGGTAAGTTAATATTTTGCACAATTAAATGTTGTGCAGGCAATATTTTATGTCGATTGCTACGGGAGATAAAAGTGGGAGGTTATTGAAATATGATCCAACTAAGAAGGAAGTGACGGTAATGTACAAAGGCTTGGCATTTCCAAATGGTGTTGCACTAAGCAACAATAATTCATTCCTTCTAGTTGCTGAGTCAGCCACGATGAAAATTTTACGGTTTTGGCTTCAAGGTGAGAGAACTACATACACTCCTCAACTTTTTGCTGAGATGCCAAGATTTCCGGACAACATCAAGAGTGACAGCAAGGGAGAATTTTGGATTGCAATGAACTCCGCAAGGGGAAAGATTCAAAGCAATAAGAAGATAGCTTTCTTCGTAGAAACTGTGAGGGCATGGTTTTTAAGAGACCCTGTTGGGGTTAAGCTTGATGTGAATGGTAATGTTGTGAATGTGTTGGATGGAAATGAGGGAAATACACTTAATTCTGTTAGTGAAGTTCAAGAATATGGTGGATATTTGTACACGGGATCTTCTGTCCAGCCTTATGTTGTCGTAATAAAGGCCTAGGCTAGTCTTGCTATTTCCTCCTTGCCATCCCTTCTTGTTTAGTTAAAAACAAAAATTAATTAATTAATGTGCAAAATCTAAATACATATTTTGGTTTGATTTTCAAGTATTAATTAAATATATGTTCCGATAATCTCTTTCGTTATATCAAGAGATTTGTATAATGAAGTTGTTTTTATTTATTTTAATTAGTAACCACCTATTAGTTCGGCAATAAACAACCATGTGGGTAAGAGTAAAAATCTGTCTGTCTACTGTCTACTATGTGAAGAAGATCAATAGAACTTTGGTCTCAAATTTAGATTTTAATTATCTTCTTCCATTTTAATATTAGAATTGGAATTTGAAATACAATTTTGAAGAAGCTGATTCAGTTCATCGAAGTCTAGGGTCCGTTTGTGATTACTTTTTGGAAGCTTAAAAATGATTTTCAGAATCTAAAAGCTAATTTTGTGTTTGATAAAAAAAATTTAAAATCACTTTTGTCAAAATCAGCTCCTCCTACAATTAATTTTGAAAAACAGGGAAGGAGTAGCTTTTAGATTCTGATTTTGAGAATCAATTTTATCCTTTAATATAATTCCACAAATATCCTTGCCATTATTACCTTAACCCAAAACTATCCTTATTCAAATTGGAAACAAAATTAATATTTTAATAAATTTTTATTATAAAAAATAAAAGAATTAAAATTAATATAGTATAAATTTTATTTTTAATTAAATTATTATAATACACAATTAAAAATATTGTATGTACATATTTTTATATGTATAAGTAAATTTCATTCTATATTATGTCTAGTTTAATCATTTATTTTTTTACAACTGTTTCATAATAAGATTTACCAAACACCCATAACTATTTTCAAAATTCATAGTACTTCTGAAAATAAAATTTACCAAATATTTAACTAATTCTTTACACAGTTGATTATTTCTGCAGCACAATTAACAATAATTATTTTAAAAATTATAATATTACCAAACTGACCCTAAACATCTAATTTTGTTGCCAAATTCATAAAAGAGCCATACAAAAGAGGACACTTGTAGATATCAGTTTTGACATTTGGACTTGGTTAATTAATTCTCAAGTTCCACACTCTCCTGTAATAATAAAATGCAAGGGTGGTGGTAGGTGGGGAGACACACTCAAGAGTCAAGACTGCAGGAAACAATGCACATTGATGTGTGTGCAAGTCCAACTGTAACACTGCATTCATGCTTTAATTTATCCCTGCAAATTGGAATTATGAACACACATCCATCCAACACAGCATCTTCTAAATCATCACGGATAAGTTAGAGATGGCTTAAGAACTCAAATTCTAGTTATTTCTTCTTCTTCTTTTTTCCCCATTTCCAATTCAAAATTCAAACAGTTAAAACACTCCATCGTAGGCCTGCACTTCTCAAAATGTAACAATAAATTTTTATATCTTACAAAAATAATTTATTATATCATTACACCATCCATTTTTTAGTTGGAATGGCCTGTTATAGTGCTAAAATTTCTAGAAGTTTATCAACAAAAACGAGCTAAGCAAATTAATTTTCTCCCCTAGTTCTAGATGAGGAATATATTCAAATATTTGGTCAATTGTAGAGAAAAAATAGCTGTAAAGAACCATACTCAAAAGTCTTAGCCCTTGAGTACCCTTGAACATCACATGCCAATTCCAATTCCAATAATAATAATATTAAAACCCTTGACGTGTTTGAACATTCATGGATTGCTGTTAGCCTGTTACGGTGGGTCCAATTGGAGCTCGCCGCTAAAGAAAGCATAAACGTAACTTTTTTATTTGCTTCCTAAGTTATTGGTCATGTTCGGTTAATTAAATAAGTCTAAAGTAGTAATGTAGTTGAATAAGTCTAAGTTGGTTGAGATATATATCAACTTAAGTAGAGTTTATTTTTTTTATCTGAAATCTGAATGGATTTAAATTTTATTGAAGTTTTAATAGGTCTGAATGTATATATCTGAATGACATATTTATTTTTTATTTTTCAATATCTGAATATAAGTGTTAAATTACTTTTTTTTTAAAGAAAACATTTTAAATATGATATTTTGATATATATAACCTTATAAATATTAATATACTTATATTTACTTGTTAAACACATGACAAGTTATAAATATATTATTTGATTAGTTCAAAAAAAATGATAATGTGTACCTTAACAAAGCATGAAAAATTAAAAATACATCTAGTATATGTATTTTTTGACATTAATATATGATACTTATAAATTATAAGTTATAATGTTATTTTTAGTATAGTATATGATATTTTTCTTATTAATTACGTAAGCCAACCAATTATTATTGAATCATTTGAATTAAAATTAATGAATTAAATAATATCAAAATATATTAGAAAATTTGTAATTATAAATACATAGAGATGACCAATTATAAAACACACTCACCTAAAGTCCTATTATATTTAAAATTCTCATTCACTATAATTAAAAAAATTGAATGAATAAATAAAAAATAATAAACGGATAATTTATGTAGTAGGAAACAAATGTATTTGATAAGGGTATTAATAAGAGAAAATATTAAAATTTCATTAAGATATTTTACCATTCAGATAAAAGTAAGAATATTTAACTTTTTCCATTCAGACCTATACACTTTATAATAAGACATAAGTTATAGAAAATAAATAAACTAATAATTTTAAAAGTCTGAAAATAAGTAAAATTCAGACTTCGGATAAAAAACAAACAACCCCTTAGTTAGTCGAGTATCCAATTTGTAGGAATTGTTTTCTTTCATTTTTGTTATTTTGCTTTGTTTGGCTAGTATAAATAAGCCAGGGTTGAATAATAAAAATATCAATCATTTTACCGAAAAACACTTGTGTTACATCTTATAGGGATTGGCTTCCTCAAATTAGTTGCTGTTATCGTTCCAGAATTGCAAGAGCAAAATAGGAAGAGAAAAGTAGAGTGAAAGCAGCTTAGAAAAATCCCATAAAATAGGAACCAATGTACTAAGCCACTGAGTGCCCAAAACAACATCATAGCCTTCAAGGGGTAACAAATAAAAGTCCACAATTAATGGAACTCTTTGTAGTTTAATTGGAGTTTGCGAACATGTACCTGGGCTGCTCAATCTTTCACCGGATGCCACCATCACATTGAGCTGCTTGATTGGTATTGGTTGCAGCCCCACCTTTTTCTCCAACTCTTCTCGGACAAAATTGTGGGTGCTTCCAGAGTCAATAAGTATTGTCACCACTTTGTGCACTAGCCTTCCTATAACTTGCATTGTTTCGGGTGTTTGAGTTCCAAACATGGCATGGAAAGAAATTGCAGGTGCTATCTCAATTTGTTCAACTGCTTCATCTTCCTCGATCTCTATCCCTACATTTTCATCACTATCTTCAAAGCTTGCTTGAATTAGAAACAACCTCTTACAGCGATGGCCAGGGCCGAGTTTTTCATTGCATTTGAAGCACAACCCTTTCTTTTTCCACTCGTTCAACTCTTCAATTATCATCTTTTTCACCGGCATATGAGGCAAGCTTATGGGTACCACATTACGAGATTAAGAGCCCCTTTTTGCAGCTACAATGGATGACTTGCGTTAGAGGTTTCTCTTGCTTCATACAACCGAGCCAACCCAATAGCAGAAGTCAGACTGTCTGGTCGATTGGCTTGTACATCTGTACAAATTGATTCACTAGCTCACTTAGCGTGCTTGAGGTAGATGCCCGACTTTAGCTAAGAGTTTCTCAAACATACTTTGATATTCCTCTACACTTCCAGTTTGCTGCAATTTAGTCAGTTCTCCAAAGAAATCAAGAAATTTGTTAAGACCATACCTTGAATGAAGCCCTTCTTTGAACTCATTCCAAGATATGAAAATTGCTTCCTGTTTTAGCAATTGGTACCATAATTGTGCATCGCCCTCCAAGTGAAATGAAGCTAAAGAAACTCAATCCGCAGTAGGTGTTTCATGAATTTTAAAGAATTGTTCAGCTCTACACAACCACCTTCTTGGATCTGCCCCACCATCAAATCTTGGAAAATCTAATTTTACTGGTTTTGGTGCATAACAGTGGCTTGAACTAGCTTGATGTGTGTGGTTGCTGCCGCTGTTATGTCCTCCTTGGACTCGCTGAGGAGTTGAAGAATCTTCAGCCTTATCATTAGCCGCTTGACTTGATATTTGATCTATCCGTGCACTCAGCCTCTCAAACATTAAGCTAATTTGGCTGAGAATTTCATTTTGACTAGTGTTTAGCGACTCCATATCTTTTTCAATATGCTTCACTCTTTGATCCATAGCCAAGCTCTGATACCGCTTTGGTACAGGCAAGCTACTTTTTACTTTGCTTATCTCTTCATATCTCTTCCTATCTTGCTCTTGCAATTCTGGAATGATAGCAATGACTAATTCGAGGAAGCCAATCCCTCCTAGATGTAACACAAGTGTTTTTTGGTAAAATGATTGATACTTCTATTATTCAACCATGGCTTATTTGTACTTGCCAAACAAAGGAAAACAATAACAGGAATGAAAGAAAACAATTCCTACAAATCAGGAATTGGATACTTGACAAACTAAGTTAATAATATCTCAACCAACTTGCGCGGCGTTTATTTTTTTTAATTGAATGCTAAATAGCACTGAATTTATTTAAGTCTGAATAGAACTGAATGTTGAATGCTGAATAACATGTTTGTTTTTTATTTTTGAATGTCTGAATAAATGTATTAAGTTGTTTGTTTTTTTATAACAAAAATGTCTGAAAATTGTTATTTTACATATATCCTTATTAAATATTATGCATATTATTACATTTATATATTAATAATTCAATAAAAAAATCAAAGATAAAATAAATAAGCTATTATATTTAATAAAAAAGAAACTAAAGTTATTATTTAATAACAAAAATAAATTAAAACATTAATAAATAAAAAAATTAACTAAATCTATTAAAAAATTAATTTTTAATTTGATTTTACAGTTGTTGCGTGAATCCTCAATTGCCTTTAAATAGTGGCTTTATTATTAGGTGCGGAGCTTTTCTTCTTCTGTATTGAGCTTTTATTCTCCCCCTGAAGTAGGACATCAGCAAAGCCAGTGTTCTTAAAATCAAACCAGACATTCAATGGGTCAAGAAACAAAATTGCCTTACAAGTTACAACCAGATAAAAGAAAGTATTAAACAGCACATATATACACCATAAAAGGGACAAAACTTCATCCAGTTATGCATAAACTCTTTTTCACTGACATTCCAACCAAGATATGTAACATATTACCATCTGAAACTTGCAAATCATGTGAGAAATTTCTAATTTTCTTACTTCTTTACCACAAAAATTGAACTTTGCAATTGGCAAACAAGAATCAATAAAAATTTGAACCAAAAATACCACCTTTTGGAGTCCATTAGTGGGGAGACAGAAACTTGTTTTAGATTCCTATAATTCCATTATAAAGTTGATATTTCTAAACAAAATTTCTTCAAATTCAATATTACCTTCCTTTTATCAGACCTGGAAGCTTTATTGCCCAAAAACTCCTCATCGTCATCGTCACCACCGCCATCTTCATCTTCGTCTTCGTCTTCGTCTTCATCATTAGGCCTGTAATCCTCATCGTCCTCGACGACCTTGCGTTTCCCTTTACGCTTCCTCAAATTTTGAGGCGAACCCATTAAAGAAAAAGCAATTTTGAATATACCCATA
Source organism: Clausena lansium (assembly GCA_030449835.1). Classification (NCBI taxonomy): domain Eukaryota; kingdom Viridiplantae; phylum Streptophyta; class Magnoliopsida; order Sapindales; family Rutaceae; genus Clausena; species Clausena lansium. Next base: position 6,001,729 of record JASUUF010000195.1, read on the forward strand.
GCCTCCATCCTGGCTTTGTTCTCTGCATTCTTGACAGCCTCCGCCTCTCGTACTCCAATATCTCATGTTCCTTTTCCCCATTGCTATTGCTATTAGGCGCTCGCTTTCTTCTTCTTCTTCTGAACTTAGATTCTCACTCTCTTCGGGTTCTGAATATGATGGGTCGAGTCTCGCCATTTTGTTTACTTAGAAAATTGAGGTTTTATTCCTGAGAAATAATTGGATTTTGTTAGGATGTTATTGAAAAAATAAAAATTAATTTCTTTAGTGTTTTTTATTTAATTTAATCTTAAATTAGAATTTTTTACTTAGAACGTATTTATTTTTTAATTTAATGATTTAAAGTGATTTAACTTAATTAATTAAGTTAATTAGAGGTGTTTGTTTTTATAATTTAATGAAATTTTTTAGATAATTTTGACTTAATAAAATAAACTAATTTTTTTAGTCTTTTACTTAATAGAAAAATCTGAATAAGTCAACTAATTTTTAATATAAAAAATATTCTTCGTTTATAATTTATTTTTCATCCTTATCCCAAAACCCACCCATACACATTTACCCATTAATAATCTCATCTTATATTATTATTATTATTGAGAATTTGTGATAAATTTTGAAACTTATGCTATTTTATATATTATGATTCCAAAATCATTATGTATTCACTTGAACTTAATTTTACTTCTATCTGTTAAAATATTATGGCATTTATATTCTTTGAGATATGTATATTATTTATTTGACATTGAAATTTAATAAGGATATAAATGTAAAAGTAAATTTTTTTTGTTTTTTAAGTTGAAAAAACAAATAATTTAAAACTTATTTTCAAAGATCCATGCAAGAAAAAAAACATATTATTCAGATTCAGAATTTCAGGTATATTCGGAATTCAGATCAATTCAGGTTTATTCAGATTTCAGACAAAAAAACAAACGCCACCTTAATTAAATTAAGCAATAATTGCGTAATTTTGAGTGTTTAGTTAAAAAATAAACACTTATAAAACAGATGAATGCTGAAACTAAATTTTTTTAAACATTTAGTCAAAAAAACAAATAACCCCTTAGACTTATTCAATTGTACTATTACTTTATACTTATTCAATTAACCATACATGTCCAATAACTTAGGAAGCATATCGCGTACCCATTGGGAACCTAACGTAACCTTCAATCATATGGCACGAATAATTAATTAATTTTGATGGTTTCTAACTAACCAAACATGTATAAATATTAGGATCCCAATCAGTAAATTAATTTGATTTTTTTTTGTATTGACAATAATTTTTATGTTAAAAATAAGAAATTTATGAATCACAAAAAAAAATAGATTATCATTAGATTAAATAGAAAATATGTCTAGAATAGTATCGTATGGAAGATATTAAAACAAAAAGAAAATTAATAATATTAAATATTTTAATATTTAAGTCATAACATTTGAGTTGGAATGGCCGGTTATGGTGCTGAAATTTGTAGAAGTTTATCAACAAAAACTAGTTCTAGATAAAGAATATATTCAAATATTTGGTCAATTGTAGAGAAAAATAGCTGTAAAGAAAGAACCATGGTCAAAGTCTTAGCCCTTAAGTACCCTTGAACATGACCTGCCAATTCCAATTCCAATAATAATAATAATAAAACTCTTGACGTGTTTCATTGGTTGCTGAAATGTTGGGTCCAATTGGAGCTCGCCGTTGAAGAAAGCATAAACGTAACTTACCCACTGGGACCGGGAACCTAACCCAACGTGACCTTCAATCAAATGTCACAAACAATTAATTGATTTTGATGGTTTCTAACTAACCAAACTTGTATAAATATTATAGATCCCAATCAGTAAATTGATTTTATTTTTTGTATTGAAAATAAATTTTCATGTTAAAATTTAAAAATTTATGAATCACGAAAAAAAAAAAAAGATTATCATTAGATTTAATAAAGAAAGGAAAAAGCTATTTCCACCAGGTCAAACCCCGAAACATTAAAACGCACCGTTTTAGTGAAAAATGGTGCGTTTTAATCAGTTTTAACTTTCGTTTCCACAAAGGCAAAAACGGAGCGTTTTGTTCCAGCTGAACTTCCTTCATCGATCGAGATCCAGCCATTTTTTCTTCTCCTTCATTGATCGAGATCTAGAGATCCAGCCATTCGAATCCACAATCAACGGTGAAACTGTCATTCTTTATTAACTGCCATCACGCGACAGCCACCGTCACTGCCACCACCGACCGTCACTGTCATCACGTGACAAGTAATGCTTCGATCTTTGGCTAATTTAAGGTTTAGGGTTATGGGGATGATAAACATGGATATGTAGAAATATAGAATATGAAGTTAGACCTTATATTTTCATTTGGTTTGTTTGGTTGCTAAGAAATCAGAGTAAGAGTATAGAAATGAAATTAAAAGGACTTGAATCTTGTGTTTCTTGAAAATTACTTTCTTGTCAATCTTCTGGGTTCTATTTTTTGTATCGAATACACTTCTGTTTGGATTTGTTTCTTGTTCAGGTGATTGTGTTTTGTATCGAATTCACTTCTGTCTGGGTTATGTTTCTTGCTCTATCACTATCTGTATTATTTCAGTCTGGTTTTGGGTTCTTTTGGATTTCTTTCTTGTTCAGGTGATTGTGTTTAGTTGATGGGAAAATGGAGGGGAAGGAGAGAATGAAAATGGAAGTTGTTGTTTGCTGCATTTTCTCATGAATTGAACTTGTATACCCCTATTTGCATATTGAGAAAATCAAATAACGGAATGAAAAAACTGATTGGTTTCTTGTTCCTTCAATTTATTGCAAAAAATTGGGACAAGGTAACTGATTGATTAGTAAAGGAATTGTTGATAGAAAAGTTTATATAGACCTAAATATATTTAGTTGCTGATAGACAAAAAAAATTCTGCGACATGTAAAGTTTACTTCAAATGTTCGATTTGAAACAAAACTTGTAATCTGTGATCAATTGCTGGTTTTGTTTGTAAGGATGGATTCATTATTGCCAGCTTTAATTTGTTCCAACTATATACATTTAGTTGTGCAATTCATTATTATCTGGCATCCCAGCATATATAAGCCTATATACATTTAGTTGTGTCTCATCTGTCTTGAGTTTGGCTCTGAACTGTACAAGCAAGGCACTTGAAATGAGGATCAACACAAAGGAAATTGTAACCAGACTAAAAAAAATTAGAGACACATTGCTTGGGAATATTAAAATGGTGGGAGAATAAGTCTCTGTATATATCAGTTGTTATTTTACTTATTTTAATCCTTATGTAATGAATACTTGTTTCATTTGAGATGTTGTTTCTTCTCTACTTTGGTAAATAGACTTATTTCAATTCCTCACTAATTTAATTATAATCAGACATGTATCATTTTTGCTTAGTTAGCGTGCTGTATAAGTGTTTAGTTATCATCCCAGTATATATAAACCTATCTCATTTGTAAAACTTCTCATTAGTCCTAAATTTGAAGGAAAATGCAGCCCTGTTGCACACTTTGTGTGGCATATTAACTCATTTATTGAATTTCTATGGAATTTGTCTCTATTATATTAAATTGTCCTTTTATTCTGGCATCCAGGCCTTGATGAATCAAGCTGTTTTTTTTTTTGGCAAATTCAGCAGTCTATTAATCACAATGTCACCCAGAACAAGTGAGAATCGAAACTTGTTGCAAATATGTACCGAATGCATAAAGAACTTGAGCATATGTGAGAATGCGAATGCAGGACAATGAACTTCAAAGGAGACAGACACTACGATATGATTTTATTAAAATACTCGCGATTGTTGTATTATGTTTTCTATTCAAGTATTATTTGTAAGTTGTTTCAATCTGTACTGTGTAACTGGAAAAGACTTGTAAACATATGTAATGACATTTTCCTACACAATATAAGTTTTCGAGTCGTTTGACTTAATTGAGTTATAAATTAAATTCAAATTGTGCTGCTTTAATGTTGGAAGAATGCGTGCTGCTTTAATGTTGGAAGAATGCTGTGGCACCTCTCATTAAGCCCACAAGTTAAAAGATACAAATGACTAAAGAATAGTATAAATATAAATTGCATTTATATATGTAAATTAATTGCATTCAACAACTGACAAAACCAAAATAATACATAAAAACATAAGTTTGTTGATTCATCAAGCTAACTTCAATGGTCTAGCTCTTTGCAAAGAAACCACCAGTACAATCGCTTGGAAACTTTGAACTTTGTATTGCTCCATCAGATCCATAACCATTAATATGCTCTAGCTCTTTGCCATCCTTGTCATCAACTTTTCTACGCTTTGATGCTAACTCATTTGCTTCAAATGCCCATCTCCTTGCAACATTGACAAAGTGTTCTCTGTGCACAATTGAAATTGGTCTCACCCTTTCTACAGTAGCTCCAAAAGCCTCAAGTATTTAAGATTGAGAAAAGTTTCAAGAGAGACATAGTTTAATGCATTGCAGTAAACAAAGGGCAAAATGATTGCAAAGAATACTATAGGGTTCATCTCGTACATGTTTAATAAGTTTAAACAATAAGTTTAATCCATATCAGTAGTTCAATCTAAGGGATGCATCACGTTCCAGGCACTTTACTGTCGCATTTCCATCTTTTAGAATGCATAAATAAGTTGCATGTCAGCCTTTCATATTTGTAACGTAAATAAAATCAAAATTGCCTAGGATGCAGATATCTCACACAAGATAGCAACAGGACTCTCAAGGAAATATGTCTTTCAATGCCCTAAGTACACTCTAACTATTTAAAGCTAATGCAACACAACCCGATAGTATGAAGCATATATTCAAATGTCTGGGAACTCATTAAAAATACATAAATACGTACTTTTTTAATGGCAGCATCATCAGGGATAACAACAAGGAGCAACTGTAGCGAGGCTTACGGCAATGCTTCTAGCACTCCCCTCAGTAACCATCCCACCCCGAGTTAGCTTGCCAGATTCAATAGCCTGCATAAAGTAACACATTATACATTACAACATAGGAAAATGAAGCAACTATCGAGTTGTTCAACATTTATAAGCAATGCAAGCTAAAATATCGAAACACCAATAACTTCTGATAAATTATAACTGTGTACATAAATCAATTACAACATTTTCTGCTTTTATTTAAAAGCAATTAAATAGAGAATTAAAACAATTTACCTCTTCAATAATCTTGATAGCAACTCTATCTTTCATGCTGCCCCCTGGATTCAAAAACTCGCACTTTCCAAGAATCTAAAACAACCCACAAGTCAACCAAACATCAAAAGTAAAAATCAGTAGCTAAATTCATAAATAGAAATCAAGAATATTACAATAGCATTAGAAAAGAAACCAAAAACAAATCAAATCTTGTAATGACATAAAAAATTGAAGCTTGAAAGAGAGGAAGAGATCGAGAACAGAACTTACTTTACAACCAGTGGCTTCGGAGAGGCTGTTGATTCGAATCAATGGAGTGTTTCCAATGGCATCCATGAGGCCTTTTCTCGGTTTCAGTTTCTTCTTCTTGTTGAAGAAGATTGATCGAAGGTTTCGATTTTTATTGGGTTAATAGAGAGTACAGTAAGTGACGACGGTAAATCTACGTAGAATTGAAACTCAACTTTCAGGGGTAAATGCCGAAACTCAAGAAATTTCCAAAGCCACTGTAAATGCCGAAACTCAACAGTCCTCCATAACAGTGTCGAAACTCATCTTAGAAGGAAGAGAAAACGAAGCCAAATCAAAGAACTTAAGCCAAGGAAAAGAAACGGTGTATCTGTTTTGTGAATGCAAAACCAGTTCCAAAACGGCGTAGTTTTACGTAATGGGAAAACAAAAAAAAAAATTCAAGAACGGCGTTGTTTTACTGTGCTTCGGGGTATGATCCGGGGTAAGTAGCATAACTCATAAAAAAAAAATATCTAGAATAGTATTGTGTCAAAGATATTAAAAAGAAAAGAAAATTAATAATATTAAATATTTTAATATTTAAGTTATAACATTTGAGTCCATAATTGCTCAAATAAAATGTCTTCCTCCTCTTTTTGACCAAATAAGCATTGAAATTTTCGAATAAGGTTTGATTTCCTAGAAAAGAACAACTGAAAAAGTTAAAAAGAATATGCCTAGGAGCTAAAAAGAAAAACAAAATCAAAAACAAAAAAGAGAGAGATATTTCAGATTTGTGCACTAAAAAGGAATCCACAGTCTCAAAGTTTGATGCTCAATTCGAATTAATTCTATTTTCAACATTTTTAATTAAATGACAAAGTAATATTCTCGCAAAAAGTGCACCGCTCTCTTTTTTATCAAATTAATAAAGTTTGCTACTAAACTTTGTGTAATAGTAAATAAAAAAGAGGAGAAATTTTTCATTGGCAGATGATAAACGGTGCCGTTTCACGTGAAAAAGGAGAGAAATTTTTATTTAGGGCGGGAGATAAAAATGAGCAGCTGTTTATTTATTTTTTTACAATAACGAAATCTGCGTTTCTCTCTCTCTCTCGCCCAACAGGTATCTTTATGTCTTCTTTTTTAAAATTATTAATTTTCTAAATTTTTCTTCCTACTTAGCTCTTGCATTTCGTTTTCAGATCCACTCCATTTACGATTTGTATTCTACTTGTTTTTTTTTTAAATTCTGGATAATTAAAATGCATGATTTTTTCCGATTCATCATATAATCTGGTATGTTTATGTTGGTTTATATCGAATAATTTCTCCATTAACAATCAGCAGGTTAAATCAGTGAGAGTCACAAAAAGTAAAAAAATTGAAAAAAAAAGGGGAAAAATGGGATACATAGGAGCTCATGGAGTAGCGGCGTTGCATAGATACAGATACAGTGGAGTTGATAACTCATATTTGGCCAAATATGTCTTGCAACCTTTTTGGAGCCGTTTCGTCAATTTCTTCCCTCTTTGGATGCCGTAAGTTTTCCATTTAATTTCTTTCTCTCTCTCTCTCTGTGATAAAAATTGAATTTTTATATTGATTAATTTGTATGTTCTTTTGATTGTGTCTCTGCCGCCGGATCTTCTCCAGGCCTAACATGGTAAGATAATTTGTAATTACTAGTATTTTTTTTTCAAATAAATAATGCTGTAACTATGGTCCACTGTTGTTTTTTTTTTTTTTCCTCTCAGATAACGCTTACTGGATTTATATTCTTAGTCACATCGGCAGTGATTGGCTATGTGAGTTGCGGTTTCTCTACATGATATTTTTTTGATTGCTAATTTATTTTGGAGTGTATTTTGCAATTTGAAAGTCTTTATAATATTAAATAACTATTTGTTGTTAAATTCTGCTTTGTTGATTTTCATATTTAAATTTGTTTTTCAGATATATTCACCTTGTTTGGATACAGCCCCACCAAGATGGGTTCATTTTGCACATGGCTTGCTTCTATTTTTTTATCAGGTTCCATTCTACAACCAAAATGCAATTTTGTCAGGTCCTTCTTTTCTTCTGTTTGTTTTACTGCATTCTAGTATCTTTCGCTGTGGCTCTTTCTGACCTTTCACTAATTACATGCTAGACTTTTGATGCTGTTGATGGGAAGCAAGCACGACGGACAAATTCTTCCAGTCCACTGGGTGAATTGTTTGACCATGGTATTTCACTCAGTCATGTCTTTTGCCTGATATTTACAATTTAATAATTAGTGGTCAATGTTGATCAAATATATTTCTTGTTTCCACATATCGCAGGTTGTGATGCGCTAGCCTGTGCGGTATGAATATACCTTGTTCTGTTCTTTTGTAATTCTGATGACTGCAATGCCTTTGATATGTTTGTGATGCTTTCAGTTTGAAGCCATGGCTTTTGGAAGCACTGCTATGTGTGGAAGAGATACTTTTTGGTTCTGGGTAATTTCAGCTATTCCATTTTATGGAGCAACATGGGAACAGTAAGTGGTGCGAAATATACTATTTTTTATTTTGTACACACTGAATAAAATCATCACTAAGTATGTAAAGCTAGGACGTCATTCAACACTTATTGAAGGATGGTTGCTCTTTGACCCCTTCAGGATGGATATCATTCATGATTATTGAGCCTTTCTTTTGTTTCTACATTCTTTATATGTATAACATAGAGATCGATTGTTGTTTCCAATAATGTTTTTTGTATAAGTCTCAACTTTCATTTTTGTTTTTTGTATTAGTAATATTAGTAATTCTTTTCCAGCTATTTTACCAATACCCTTATTCTTCCGGTGGTCAATGGACCTACTGAGGGTCTTATGCTGATCTATGTGGCCCATTTCTTTACAGCTATAGTTGGTATGCTCCTTTTTGCACTTAAAAGAATGTACTTTACTGATTTTTTTTTATGCTTCCATTTCTTATCTTTTCTATATTCTCCTGTGATAGTAACTTGAATCTCTTTTCTTAGGTGCTGAGTGGTGGGCTCAAAATTTTGGGAATTCTATGCCGTTCTTGAGTTGGGTGCCATTTATTAACGGTAAGCTCCATTATTAGAGTAGATGATTAATATTCTTTACACTGAAGCTGATAAGTATGTCAGAATAATGGAACTCTGAATTGACAATATGTGTTGAATTATACTGGATATTACTGAATGGAAGAAGACTCATTTTTGCTGTTGCTTATGTACTTTGGACATTAATTTGTGTGCCATTTTATGAATTGATCAGAGACCGTTTGAAAAATTGTGAAAATTTTGGATGAAAAATTGTGAAAATTTTGGATGTAAAATTGCCTTTAGCTTTTTATATGGTTAACTTTGTGTATTGGTGACTGTTGAGTCTATATATTTCTATGATGTTTGTAAGCTAATCGTAAAGCTACTTATTTGGCTATTGATTGTTTAATGTTGCTTGGATAGTCTTATATGTAGTGCACTGTTAGAACATTGGCCTGAAGTACATTTTCAAGGGATTATGGAGTAAATTTGCTTCAGATTGACTTTCTTATCGTCAAATATGATGCTATATGTGTATTGTTCTTGAAGTGGTGGCATGTGCCTTATGTCATGCCCTTAATGTAGCGTGCGGCCTTAAGCACCAAATCTAATCAAACTTAGTGCCTAAGTCAGCCTAAAACTCAAAAACCCTAACTTAAGGGTGAAACACACGCCAAAGAAGAGAGAGGAAGAAGAAAGCACAGAGAATAAAATTAATTGTGGATTAGTGCGTGTTGTATTATTACCTGCAAAGAGGTCTTTATACACAAGTTTAAGTAATTAATTGTGGATTAGAGCTTGTTGTATTATTGCCTGCAAAGAGGCCTTTATACACAAGTTTAAGTAATGCTGCTCCTATAACGTATCCTAATCTAATGAGGAGAATCCATGCTTAAAAGGGAAAACAAAATCTGTGCAGGATTCTCTATAGGAAAGCCTCCTCCTAGTCTAATTAGGAAACTATCTGCATCCTAAATATGTACAAAACTGTCCTAAGCAAGCTAGGACACCTAAAAGCCCTAAACAGCCCCTAAACTAAGGTGCTGTGTGTGAGCTTTACAGCCCACAACAGTGAGGGAGTGACACTTAAATTGCATAGTAGATTGGGAACTTTTATTTGCATCAATAGGTGCTTGTTATGATAATTTGATACTTTCTTGATTACATCTCTTTTTTATCGTTTTTGCATTTAGCAGTGTACCTGCGCTAATTATATGCTACATGTCTTCTTACACAGCTGTTGATGTCGGAATATTAAAAGCTTTCCCGAAATTTTTTTCTTTTAAAATTTTGGATCCTGTTACTGCTTTGTTGTACTGGTAGTTATCATAGCGTTCCATCTGTGTAAATGTTTTGACATTTGATTGGTGATTCATTACTGTTCTTACGCCTCTATTATTTCTTAGAAGATGCACTAAATACCTCTTGATTACTGTTATTTTCTCTCTCTTTTTTTTTCTTTTTGAATTTTTTATTTGAACTTCTGAAGATACAACTAGTTTTTCTTTAATATACTTTTGACTCAAATTTTATTTTTTTCCTTTTTTAACGTCAGTGATCCCAACATACAGAGCAGTGTTATATTTAATGATCGCCTTTGGTGTTATCCCTACGGTATACTTCAAGTAAGTGGTTTCTCAATCCTAAAGGACTCAAATTTAAACTTGGCGTTCAGTGTTAGCTTTCATCCTTTAATCTTTAATTCTTTTTTTTTCCACCCCCTTCTTTTCCATTCACTTGTAGATTCATGTTCTTGTTGAACTTGTTGCTTTCTCATTCCATTATGATTTTAAACCGATTAAAGCTACTGATCAGGGTATTGAGTTGCTGAACCCACAGTATTGGCACATGCATCTTAGAGTTTAGTTTCCATATTATTGTTGCGGTGGTTCCCCACTTATTCTCAATTTGACCTGGACTTCATGTCTATATTCTGCATCTATGCTCAAAAAGTTAGCATGGAAAGAACTGTGGAAGTTGTTTAACCAAGATGTTTTATGCATAGGTCTGTTTTTTATCAGGCTTAGGTTTCACATGTATTGTCCTTTAACAGCTTCTTGCATCAAGTCATTGCTTGAACCTCTCTTATGAGTTCTATGTTTGTGATGCAGTGTGTCCAATGTTTATAAGGTTGTTCAGTCAAGAAATGGAAGCATTTTACGAGCATTAGCAATGGTAATTCTTTGTAGCATCTTAAACACTCGACTCTGCATTCAGAATATGCTTAACACATCTCTGTTTGTCTCTTGACAGCTTTACCCTTTTGTGGTACTCTTGGTAGGAGTGCTTGCTTGGTATGAGTCAGCCTGTGCTATCTATTCTCATGTTTAATTTTGTTCCTAATATTTGCCTTCATGTATGTTTTTTCCCCCTTATGTAGGGATTATCTTTCTCCAGCTGAAATTATTCGGAAATATCCACATTTAGTTGTTTTGGGAACCGGACTTGCATTTGGGTTCCTCGTGGTAAGATACAATTTTATTTGTCTTTTTCCTTTTAATTCTCATATCTTTTTTGAATTTCTGATTTATTGTCAATTGTAAGTCAAGATTTTGTGTAAAACAGATTGTTTTTTTGCCTCCTTGGGTAGCAATTTGCCATTTTGTGGGGTTAGTGAATATTTTGCTGATAGTATTATCGGCATGTGCTAATATAAAAATTAAAAAAAAAATGATGAAATAAAAATAACTTCTGTTGCCAAGCACTCGCAATTGGGACACTAATTACAGTTGCCAATATCACAAAATTATGTCATCTGCCAATTACTAGGATACTCTTGCTTTTGTATTGGCATTTTGTTTTTCCACCCACCATCTTTGATCGTAGAATAACTATCAAATACAAATGTTGCCCTATTAACTTTTTGTTGTTTATTTAATTCGAGACAATTGTTTTTCATTTTCTGCGTGATTGTCTCTGAAGATGCATGGTAAACATTCAGTTTATTCACAGTTGTGTACGTATTTCACCCACCAAATGTCTTTGCACTGAACATGTTTTGGATTTGTTTTATAATCTTCTGATCATTTTGTCTTTTGGCAACTGGTATATGTGTTTCGCCCACCATATGCTGCTTGTTGCTAGGTTTCAAGGTTTCTTTTGCTCATGTTATTTTCCCTTGTGTGGATTTCAAACTTTATCTTGAGCACTTCTGCAACAATCAATCATATTCATCATCTGTTTGCTGATGAAATGCTTATTTTCACAGGGAAGAATGATTCTGGCTCACTTGTGTGATGAGCCCAAGGGATTGAAAACTAACATGTGCATGGTATGTAGAATTATCCATTCCAAATAATACTTGTGAGAATTTTCTAATGAATGTTTGTTACTTTCATTTTTCTGAAGTCAATAAATATTGCACCTAAGGATATTTTGCAAGATATTAATGCTTTATTTTCTCCTTTCAGTTTCATTCGCAACAAATTATACAGTTTTCCCTTTTCTGTTATATTATTCACCATGTAGCAGGACTAACTTGATTGTTTGTTTACGTTTTAGAGACTAGGAAAATGATTTTGTTTCCTCAGTGTTCCTCCTCTTGGAAGTGTTTTGATGACTCTGTACATAATTGTTCAAATGATTCTTGTTTGGAGACCAGATTGTTAAATTTTTCTTTTCTGTTATTTGTGCAGTCACTGTTGTATCTTCCATTTGCCGTAGCTAATGCACTTACTGCCAAGCTAAATGACGGGTGTGTAAAAGTTTATTTTTCCGAGTTTCCTCGACGACCATTTTATTATAGTTTTCTTTTACATTAATAGACACCTTTTGTTCATTGTAGCAGAGATCCTTTAGTTGATGAATTCTGGGTTCTGCTTGGTTACTGTATATTTACAGGTACATGGTCTTATTTGTATTAATTTTGTTCTTGTTTATAAAATGCTGTGAATCTGCACTTTCTGTGAGACATTTACAAACTCTACTGTGTATATTTGCTGCCATATCGACTTTTTGATCTCATTAAATTCCTTTTTTGGAGAAGTAATTTGAATATGAATGTTATAGACGATTTAAGTTTTTGCATAAAATTATGGTTGAGTTATTCACAATTTCTGTGGTTTTCCATTTTGGTTTCAAATAAGTATATTTCAGTTCATGTTTAGAGATCTCAGAAATATTATGCTGTAACACTTTGCTGTGCCTAACAATCCTCTTTTGCTAAATATAGCCGGCCTCTATCTACACTTTGCGACATCAGTTATTCATGAAATTACGACGGCCTTGGGTATTTATTGCTTCAGGTGAGATTGTTATAATAACCAAATTTTGTTTCACTAGTCACAATTTGTATTCGCACATTTTTTATGTTTGAGGATATCTTTGTATTTGCTCATTATATTTTTTCAATTAACCTTATGCCAACGTTGATTGTTGGAACATTCAACCTCTCCTGCATACATTATTATGCTTTTCTTTCCTTCCTAGGGATTGGACTTTGGTTTCTAATGTTACTCTCTTGTTAAATTACAGGATTACTAGGAAAGAAGCTTGAAAGCTTCTCGATGCTTACATTTTGGTATGTCCTTGTCTTGTTCATGCCCCATATTTATTTCCATTTGCTGTCTGTTTCATTTGTCTAAGTTTTGATTTCTTCTATCTGATGGTCGAGATCTCAAAATGTATTTCAAATATTTGATTATTGGATTCAGTTTTTGATTAATGCCTATTTCCTGCCCTATTTTGAATCTTGTTCAGATGGCAAGTTGGAAGCAATGCAGCCAAGCCGGGGACTTGGCGTGTCAATTTTGGTTTTAGTATCGGTAACAGATTTGTATCTGGACGCAGAGTTTCTGGTCCATCCCTCATTGTTATAGATTATTAATTGAGTTTCAGAAATGGACTAGGAATTTTAGATGAGTGAAAAATTCAGAAACATTACTCTGTATTAGAAAATTATTATTTTATGGATGTAGCTTTGTAAGTGCGAGAGAGCCTGAATGCTGTTAAGGGCATATTGGATGAGTCTTCGGTCATTCTTCTGGTTGTTTCTGGTGGCCAAGGCCACTAGTTAAAGCATAATTATTGTTACGAACTATTATGGACGTGATCTTGCTACCATTCAACTTTTGGTGTTGTCTAGTATATTAGTCATGTGGCATAGGATTGAAAAAAATAAAATTAGAATGAAAAGGAAGTAAAAAATTAAGACAAGATTAAAAAAAAATTTTGAAAATTGCATCGGAAAATGAAGAAATGAGAAAGTGAAATGGTGATGAGATTAATAACGAATTTAGTTTCTATGAATGAGTCTGATTTCCTTTTATATTCACCTCTTTCTTTCTGCACTTGCCTGCAATTGTTGCTAGAAGAAATGTCAAGTCTTATCGTCAAGAGTTCTTGAGATTCTAACACTGAATGAGTCAACTTTTTACTGAAGCAAGTAATAATCTTGAGTCCTTTCAAAAAAAAAAGAAAAAAGAAAGAAAAAAGATAGTAAAAATCTTGAGACTCCAGTATTCGGCGTATGCAGGGGCTACTGAGCTAGAGCCAGTCATTCTTTAATGTGCTATGCACATCTTAATTCTAATTATATATATATAGTAATTAATCGATAGTAATTAAAATATTTCAATCATTATATAATATATATGTGCTAAAATATTAGACGATATCTCATACAAGATTCTTAACATGTATGACATAGTATCTACAAGATGAACATAAAAACAATATGCCATATATTATTTACTCCCGACGAGTAGAGTTCGTATGACACGTTATTAATGTTTTGAATAAATAAACGACAAGCCATATATAAGGTTATCCGTATGATAAATTTGTAACTCTAAAATTTTTTAAGACCAAACATAAATGAGAGTATAGTTGTTGCCGTTACGTGAATATTTAATGCCCTTTAAATGAGAGAAGAGTGCTGTTGGGTGAATATTTAATGCCCTTTAAATATATGAATAAAAATATATTATCTGTTCCATGCACCTAGTAATATCAATTTTTAAATTTTAACCATTAACCTGAATCATGATAGATACATGCTGAGTTTAAGAAGAAACTGATAATAATTGTTGAGTTGTTGCATCAACCTGTTCAAAAAGTAATGGGTAAAGTTGGACTTCCAAACTAGGATTTAATTCTCTTTAAACATTATTCTCAACTTATGTCAAATTTATAATCGTGATTAAAATTTGATCAAGTTGTCTACCGGCATCAAAACCTCACGGAAAAGAATAAAATTAAACGAAAGTAAGGTGAAAATTAAAAAGGAAAAAAAATGAAAAAGTAAAATTGTGGTCGGATTACATACCTTTAATCAGATTGTTAATGAAATTGTTTTTTATGAATGAGTTCTGTTTTTCTTTTATTTTTTTTCGCTCTCTCTTTTCTTTTGGCACTTTTTAACAACATTTACAAGATGCTCAACTTGTCCACGGCATGAAGACCTCAGTCAAAAAATAAAATTAGGACAAAAAGGAAGTAAAAAATTAAAACAAGATTAAAAAAAACAAAAATTGAAAATTGTATCGAAAAATGAAGAAATGAGAAAGTGAAATGGTGATAAGATTAATAATGAATTTGGTTTATATGAATGAGTCTACCGCCACATCCACGTGCATGTCCACGTTCACCACCACGACGTTCGCAGTTGCAACATTGAATACTCATAACTTGTCTTTCTGGATTGTCTCCTAGGTTATAAGGGACCAAATACTCCTAGTAATGTCCTCCGTGGTTGTAGTTGGCATAATAGAACTGCATGATGTTGTCTAGAAAATTTGGTAACTCCAGAACATAGACAAAGTCCTGATGCTAGTTCGGCGGCTGCTCAATTTCTAGTTCTTGTTCTGCTAGCCCTAGCTGATTCATATTGTTACGATGAAAGTAAACGAAGAGAGGAGGGAATTAGTTGGAGTGAAGTATAAAGGGAGAATATGGTATATTTAAAGAGGTCGTAAGTAACAGCCAGTCGTAATAACAGGCAGGCTCACTCTTGTCGACGTACCATGTGATAAGAATTTATATAGACAATGCTGAATAAAGCATGTAGCATGTTGTAGCATTGTGGTTATGGCTAGTATAAGATATATGTTTATGTGTACGTGTATGAACATTTTTTTTTAAAAATAATTCCAGCTAATTTTGATATTGAGGCTTCTTTAAGTTGAGTGTTAGTGCATGAATTTAGACGATATAGTCTGCAACTTATATATCTTGGTTCTTTAAATATTGGCTTTAATTAAATATAGCAAAAGCAAACAATGGATTCTTGATTTGTAAAATTGAGGGATTCTTAGAAACACAGTAATTTTTGCCGTTCATAGTCATTGTTTTATTTGGAACAGTAATATATCTATGCATGTGGTGTTTTCAAACAAGAACCTGTATTTGGATCTTTATTTATTTAATATAGTTTTCTATAGTCTCTTTAAGCAACCGGCTGCTTTAATTATCCAACGATTCATCTCAACCATTAGATGGATTCAATTTACATAGAATAGTAATTTTGAATGAAAGACAAAAAGTGTGGTATGGTACCATAGTTGCAACATAGAGACTTCACATTTTCAACTCAACATAACATAACAGAAACTTTAAAAAGAAACAACACAGAAGAAACAACTTAAAATTGAAAAGAAGAACTTTAAAAAGAAACAACACAGAAGAAACAACTTAACATTGAAAAGAAGAACTTTAAAAAGAAACAACACAGAAACTCGAAAGAGAAACAACTTAACATTGAAAATAAGAACAATGTGACTGGACTTTGGTAGCTTTTGGGCGTTTAACTTGGTGATTATCCACATCCACGTCCACGTGCACATGCACGTCCACCGCCACGACGTCCGCAGTTGCAACATTGAATACTCATAACTTGTCTTCCACGTGCACGTCCACGTCCACCGCCACGACGTCTACAGTTGCAACATTGAATACTCATAACTAATCTTTCCGGATTGTCTCCTAGGTTATAAGGGACCAAATACTCTTAGTAATGTCCTCCGTGGTTGTAGTTGGCATAATAGAACTGCACGATGTTGTTTGGAAAATTCGGTAACTCCAGAACATACACAAAGTCCTAATGCTGGTTCGGCGGCTGCTCAATTTCTTGCTCTTGGTTTGCTAGCCTTAGCTAATTCATATTGTTACGATGAAAGTAAACGAAGAGAGGAGGAAATCAGTTGGAGTGAAGTATAAAGGGAGAGTATGATATATTTAAAGAGGTCGTAAGTAACAGCTAGGCTCACTCTTGTCAACTTACCATCACTGATGTAACAGTCAGGCTTTGAAAACTTACGTAACTACCCATTTTCCATTTTGTTATGCATCAATTTAATTACTTCACAGTGAGTTAATTTATGCTGTCATTATCACTTATGATCTGGGCGGCGATCCGGGCTGCAAAACAAAAATAAATAGTACTACAAATTAATCACACCGCTTGAACTTTTGTTTGGCGGCTGCTGGTTTTGCTGCGGCTGGTATTACGACTGCTTGTTTTCTGGCTGTTGAGTTGCTAGCCCTAACTGATTCATATTGTTACGATAAAAGTAAATGAAGAGAGGAGGGAATCAGTTGGAGTGAAGTATAAAGGAAAAGCAAACAAAGACAACCGGTTGTAAGTAAACTGGCTATTACTTACGGCCTCTTTAAATATACCCATTTTGTTATGCATCAATTTAATTAGTTGACAGTGAGTTAATTTATGCTGTCATTATCACTTTCTACTATCTCACATTTAACTACATAAAACAAAATGTTATCATTATCACTTATGATCCGGGCGGCGATCTGGGCTGCAAAACAAAAACAAAATGAGAATAAAATTAGAAAGCTGTGAACTTTTACATTAGTCCAGTTTAACAGATTACTTGTTTACATTACAAGCTCATTTACCTCGGTGGCATGTGCCATGAATAAAGTACTTTTTACCAAGTGAAAAAAAATGTCCAAATCTCCTCCTAAATGAATAACAAAAGTTAGTGTAATGACTTTTAGTTCTTCTCCTATTAATGGGTAGGAGTAATTAATACTTTAATTCCCCTTTTAATAAATAGGGGTAGATAGCAGAATTCCAAAAACAAAAAAGAAAAAAAATTGAATAATATATTAATTTCAGAAATGTGTAATTGTTAAACTTTTCTTTTATTGATTATGAATTTCCACTATTTTGATGAAGACAAGAGAATTATAATATATTAATTTTTATGAACATTATAATACATTAATTATGTTAGTAATATAATAGTAGTTCCATTGATAAGCTATTCCTTCACTTTCTTGATTGGATTTCTTTGAAGTGAAGACTATAAGCCTTTGTTTACTGGCCACCATGTCTTTAACCAGTGCCCAATCTTGTCCATTTTGCGGCATCCTTGAGACAGGAAACCAAAACTTCATCAAACCGGTTTCATTGAAAACTTCGGTTAAGCCATTTGGGGTCTCAACGTAATCCTCTAAAATTATTGTTACAATCTCTGTTGGATTAGCTGACAAGAAGGCTTCTATTTCCTTAAAAGTGTCTCTAGCAGGTTCCTTTTTTAAAGACAAAACATTAGAAAGATTTGTGTGTGTTTTAATTGAAGCAATTTAATTAAGAAATGTAAGTAATCAATTACTTACAAATGCAGTTATGTCAAGACATTTTCCATCGAAAGAGTGACAACCATATGTCCCCTTTGAAGTCATATGTGTCCAATATTAAGGCTCGAACGCCATTCTGTAAATTTAGAGAAAAAAAAATTATAGCTAATTTGATATAATTAAAATTGTTGATTTGAATATGCAATCTACAGAGTAACCTCACATTAAGCTGCTGTGTGACGTTATCTTCTTGATTTGTTAAGGTGATTCTTAGAAATTTAATGTATGGAGGCTCTCCACTAACGGCAAAAAAATTGTGTTGTTAGGAATGCATATTTGCTGAAAGGCAATCAGTCATTCTGTTAAAAATAGAAAAAAAAAATTATGATTAAAATTCATGTCAATAATATTCATATTTGGGATTTCAATTTGAGTATATAATATGTCAATAAAAAACAAAAAGGCTTGATTTCTATAATATTTAACATAATAAGTGAGTGGACATAAATTTACCACATGCTTGAATTGGTCTGTAAAAGATGATCTAACACATCTTGAACCTTTGCTTTCTAAGGAACAAGAGAAACAATAGAGTCCATCAGATAAGCAGTCATCTCCAAGCTAAAATCACAAACATTCATTATCAGAATCAGACTCATAACTCAGAAATTAATTAAACAAACATATCAAAGCGTTTATTGACAATTTTCTTCTTATATATATATATATATATAATGAATTCATTATAAAGAAATGTGACCTTGCATTGTCCGTTAGAGCAAGCTAATGCAGTGGCAACAACGCTCAAACAATTCTCTTTTGCTAAATATAGCTGGCCTCTATCTACACTTTGCGACATCAGTTATTCATGAAATTACAACGGCCTTGGTTATTTATTGCTTCAGGTGAGATTGTTATAATAACCAAATTTTGTTTCACTAGGCACAATTTGTATTCGCACATTTTTTATGTTTGAGGATATCTTGTATTTGCTTATTATATTTTCTCAATTAACCTTATGCCAAAGTTGATTGTTGGAACATTCAACCTATCCTGCATACATTATTAAGCTTTTCTTTCCTTCCTAGGGATTGAACTTTGGCTTCTAATGTTACTCTCTTGTTAAATTACAGGATTACCAGGAAAGAAGCTTGAAAGCTTCTTGATGCTTACATTTGGGTATGTCCTTGTCATGCTCATGCCCTATATTTATTTTCATTTGCTGTCTGTTTTATTTGTCTAAGTTCTGATTTCTTCTATCTGATGGTCGATGTCTCAATATGTATTTCAAATATTTGATTACTAGATTCAGTTTTTGATTAATGTCTATTTCATGTGCTATTTTGAATCTTGTTCAGATGGCAAGTTGGAAGCAATGCAGCCAAGCTGGGGACTTGGCGTGTCAATTTTGGTTTAGTATTGGTAACAGATTTGTATCTGGACGCAGAGTTTCTGGTCCATCCCTCATTGTTATAGATTATTAATTGAGTTTTAGAAATGGGTTAGGAATTTTAGATGAGTAAAAAATACAGAAACATTACTCTGTATTAGAAAATTATTATTTTATGGATGTAGCTTTGTAAGTGCGAGAGAGCCTGAATGCTGTTAAGGGCATATTGGATGCGTCTTCGGACATTCTTCTGGTTGTTTCTGGTGGCCAAGGCCACTAGTTAAAGCATAATTATTGTTATGAACTATTATGGACGTGATCTTGCTGCCATTCAACATGAATGAAAGGATTTGCCAGCACTGATATCAGGGAATTTTAGTGAATGCTTCATCATCAGGGAACTAATTCTAACTTAATTGCCAAGAAAAATTTCTTCTTTTCGGAGCTAATGATGCTTTTGCATTGCGTTGATACTAGAGTTTTCCAGATATATTGTAAGCTTTATGAGAGCAAGAAGTGTGTTCTTGTTACTACTAATGAACCGCTTCACATGCAAGCAGCAACGGCAACATCCACAACAATAGAAGCATTAAAGCAGTTGTTCACTTGAAAATATATCTTCGCCCAAGGTTTATCATTTTTGTTTGCATTAATCAAATTTATATTTATTGATATTTTTAATTCAATTAGCATCAAATCTATCTCCATCTCCATTGGCATACATTTTCATCTCCACTTATTTTAATCTCGCACTCTCTCTTTCAATCGAGCTCATTAATCATTATTAATAGTTCATCGATATGATCTCGTTACTTATTAACGTAAAAGGAAACCAAATTAGGCACAAATTCTGATTTCACTTAAAAAAAAACAAAAATATGTAAAACTCTATAATTAAATTGGTGATATTAAATAAATACTAGCAACTAGTGATGCAGCGAAAGTTTTATGTTCTTGTATTCCGTTGATTCTAAAGAATACGGAATAAAGAAACGAACTAAATTCACGTTGATTCTAAGAATACCCGCGAATCTAGGGGGGTTAAGACTTGTGGATTTCGCAGAATGCCGAGAATTAACTAAACTCAAAAACTCACACAGAGCTTTGAAATATGAAATATTATTAAACTCAAATCTCCTGCTTTCAAAGGCTACAAGAGGGCTTATTTATACTAATCATAATTATCCTAAACTATGAAAAAATAGGAAAACAATTCCTAAACTAGAAACAAAACAAATTCCTAAACTAGAAAGGAAAATAATAATAAACTATTAAAAAATATGGAATATTAATTTAAATAAGACAAGGACTCCTAATTTAAATAGAATATAGAGGAAAATAATAATAAACTTTTAAATAATAAGGAATATTAATTTAAATAGGAGAAGGACTCCTAATTTAAATATAATATGAATTCTTAATCTGCATCAACTAGCAAGGAGCAACAACAACAAAAAAAAAAAAAAAGCACTAGCAACAAAACAAGATGAAAATAGTTTATTCTCTCGTGCTTTTTCCTTGATGATTTATTCTAGTGTCGTCGACGGCATTCAGCTTCAGCTTCCCAGAGTGGTTGGTCCTGAAAGCCTTGCTTTCGATTGCAATGACAAAGGACCATATCTCAGTGTTTCTAACGATAGAACTTTCAAGTGTCAAGGCTCGAAGCTTGGATGGACAGAGTTTGCTACTTCCATTCCTTACTGGTAATTATAATTTTCACTATTCATTCTACTTTGTATACTAAAGGCTAAAGGCTAAGGGTTATTATGTAAAGTAGTAAATAATTTCTAAGGATTTGAAAAAGAATCCTATTAGATATATTTCGGTAATTAATTTACTAAATAATTTCCAAGGAAGATATTCTGTAAAAATAATTGAGTTCTATTTGAGTTGTAATCATGCATTGCATAGTATTGTTACTGTACGTGGCACTGACTTTATGTGATAAGAATTTATATAGACATTTCTGAATGAAGCATGTGGCATGTAGTGTTGTGGTTATGACTGATACAAGATATAAGTTTATGTGTATGTGTATGAACTTTTTTTAAAAAAAATTTCAACTAATTTTAATATTGAGGCTTCTTTCAGTTGAGTGTTAGTGCGTGAATTTAGACGATATAATCTGCAACTTATATATCTTTACATTTTGATAACCGGTTCTTTAAACATTGGCTTGAATTAAATATAGCAAAGGCTAAAGAGGGATTCTTAATTTGTAAAACTGAGGGATTCTTAGAAACACAGTAATTTTTACCGCTCATAGTCACCGCTTTATTTGGAACAATAATAATATACCTATGTATGTGTGTTTTTTTTTTTTTTCAAAGCAATAAAAAGTTGTTTATGTAAAGCTCATATTCAATCCTGTGAGACTGTGACATGACATTCGATCTATACATATGACATGACATGCGATCTATATACATAGCAGGTGCATACTTTGGGCTGATGAAAGTTGGGCCCAACGGCAGTCCAGCACAGCCACTTGCTTCCTCCGCTGAAGGAATCCCTTTTCGATTCACTAACGTCTTGGATATTGGAGTGTCCGCAGTAGTAGCATGTATTTTCAAAGAAGGCATCTTCTTTTCTTAATTCTTGTTCATCATTTCTAAATTAATATTTTAGAATGTTTACACTAAATTACTATTCTTGTAGGCAATATTCTCTGTGATCGATAATGGAGATTGAGACGAGTAATGCTACCCATCTCAAATTTTTTATCTTAAAAAATAATTTTAAATAATATATCATTCATTAATTGGTTGGTGAGATAATATAATTAATTCACTTAAATCTTATAAATAATTAACAACTATCAATAAATGACATACCATTTGGAATAAAAAAATTTGAGATATCTATCATTACCCTTGAACACTGAAAAAGAAATTTCGTACAGGTTAATGAACAAAATACATTAGATTATGTAAGCGAAATTGTATGTAAGATCTCCGGCGTATTTATTGGTTTTTTTTTTTTTGGCCTAATTTGTTGTTTACTTTTGCATAAGAAATTTATATATTTTTTTCTTCCTGCTTAACTTTATCATCCGTATGGTGTCATATTTTATTAACAATCCAATTAACTGCAATGTTTTCTAACAAGCTCAATTGTACGGTTTGTTCTTATGTCTAATGCTGAAAATGGTGTAAATTGCTGATTAGGCTTCTGGATAAGTGATCCTGTGTCTTTCAGAAAATTTTTCAAGAAGTTAGGGCTTAAGACAGTGATTATAGGCTACATAGCTTTTGACTTGGTATCACAGGTGAGTGGTAATCTTACCGTGTGACATAAAAATGCAAGCAAATGGTATGTTGTATCAATGTGAGACATAATCATGAAACACCATAGCGCACCATTTAACAAAATCTATTTAATTAACACAGCAACTAATCATATTGATATTAGCATATTAATTGTCTGTGTCCACTGGGCATGGATGGCTATATGACATCCAGCACACAGGTTACAATTACGTGATTTCAAATATTTCTTCGAGGGCAAAACTTTATCATACTCTTTCATTCTCTTTAATTCTTTCTTTTGATTTGTTTAATTACCCTTTCCTTCATAGACATAGAAAACAATTCTTTTTGGCCGAAACATATACTTTCTGCGGTGGCTTTATCATTAAGCTTACATAAGACATGCCTTTACTTTATTTTCTTCTATATTTGATGAAGTGCAAACACAACAAACTTGTTTAGCTATTACTTTACCTTTTTTTTTTTTTTGGCCTTGAACATTTACTGAATCAAGAGGAGAAGAGACTGTGACCAAAATACCCAAAGCAAGAAACAGATAACACAAATTTAATTATAATAGATTGATCTAAGCTACATAATATTGTATTGAAAATAATCAATCATGGATTAACCATAACTTGATCTTCATCATCTTTCTTCCTACCACTAATCCAATTTGGATGGTGCTTGAATATCCATCTCCATCCTTTGAAACTCTTTCTGCTCTTTTTGATCCCTCTTTCATTCACTGTAATTCTACATGAACCACCATGGCTTAGTAACATCCCATTTCCACATTGATGATCACTTGCCACAAAATCACCACCAACACCACCTCTCATGCTACCAAACGCTGAGTTTGAATCTGAAAGAACCCCCATTTTCACAGAATGGTGATCTAATTTTGATTCTGATGACAAGTCAAACTTCAAATCAATGAAACCTGAATCTTCCCCACCAGTAAAATAAGTCTCTTTGAGTGAAAACACACGTCTATTAGCAGCAGTCCTATTGAAATCAATTCCAAACTCAGATTCCACAACAGAGCTATCCCTTTTTTGATCACTATCAAAGCCACTCTTTCTTGGCTCTGCCTCACTGAATCCACTTCTCCTATCAGGATCAAACAGCATCCCAGCATTAACACCAGAGCTTCTAGCAGCTGAAATTGAACTTCTTGCCCCTGAATAACAACTCATCACATCACCACCGTCCTCTGAACCAAACAACCCACCACCTCTAAAGCTACAAAGAGACCTTGATCTTGACACCCCCATATAATCAACAACCCACAAATCACTTTTCTCTTCACACCCACCAACACTACTCTTCCCACAATCTTTATTATTACTACTACTTTCCCTTTTGCTCTTCCTAAACAACCTCCCAATTCTCCACAACCCATTCTTTTTCTTGATCTCAACACAGCTACTGTTACTCCTCTTAAGCAAAATAACTTCTTCAGCAGCTGCTGCTGCAGGTTTCTCTGCAGCAACACTAGCAGCGCTACTACTACTACTCTTGATTTTTGGGTTCAAAAATTCGTCTTTTTTTTCATTTTCTATGAGAAATGAGACGCGCCCAACACTGCCTACTTCAACAGTGCATGAATTGCGATTAGAGGAAGAGAGATCAGAGCAAGAACATGAAGAGAGACGCTGCTCACCACAATCTGAACAAACCAACTTCACTAACCGGTCTTTAAGGCAATATGCACATATCCCAACTGAAGATGATTGTGGATGCTTCTTGCATGGAAGATCAGATGAACAGCTGTAATCTTGAAAAAACTCATTGCTGCTGCTGTTGTTGTAAACTTCCACAGCTTTGCCTCTGTCTTTCATTGCTGCTACCAAATTCAATTTGTAAGAAGATGAAAAGAAAAGAAAGGAGCAAAAAAAAAAGATAAAGTGAGTAAGTGAGTGAGCGAGTGAGAATGTGGGATTTGGAGTAAGCAATAAGGTACTATGAGAGTTTTAGATACGTGGAGTATAGTGCATAGAGTGATAGACAGGCAGAGGCTTCAACTTTACGTTTGCTTCCCAAGAATTTAAATTGAAAATGGAATTGGAAAAAGAAAAAGAAAAAAAGAACAGTGGCGAGAAGATAAAGCAGCCAGTGATGTAGAAAGCAGCACTTGGTTCTGTGGGTATAATTGTGTAGGGAAGTGAATGCAACAGCAAATATTTAATTTCATTGAGTAAAGCAGTGAACGAACAAACTTCAATTCAATTTAATCTCTTTCATCAATTAACTACCTCTTCTTCAACTCATATCATGCATGCAGTTTTCAGTACCACTGTATCCAAAGTCCCACCTCAAAAAGTCTTTCAATCATGTGGTTTAATTTCAATCCCATCAATCTTTCACTTGTTTTTGTCAAACTTTTTTCCCAAGATTTTCTTCACTTAATCTCTCTCATGAGTGACGGGTCTTGACTTTTTCTTCGCCCCTTAAAGGATAATATAATTTTCTTTCTTTCTTTCTTTCTTTTTATTTTTTTATAAACTATCTACTATCCACTTATCATATTTGTTCTTTTCTTTTCTTTAGTTGCAAATGGGCTAACACATAAAAAGATGAGAGGGTTTTTTATCTGTAGAATCCTTGTTGTTTGTGAAACATAACTTAGAGCCCTTAAACTTCAAACATATATTATTTAAATCCTCCTAAGACCTCAATCGTATTTTGTGCATAATATGTCCTACTTTGACCGTTAGATAGATTTTATTTGTCTTTGGAAGGACATTAGATAAGAGTTAAAAGAGTGTAAGGGTGTAATATTAGTTCAATAAAAAAAGTATAAATATATTTTCAATTAGGAGAGATGGTTGAGTGGATTAAAGTATTGTATTACTAATTTAATATACAAGTTATTTGTACCGACGGTTCCAATCTCTCTCTTTTTTGTTTCGATTGATGGCTTGGTATCTTTTACATTTTACTTTAGTGAACACTTTTATTTTTTATTTTATTTTTATATAGTAACACATATGGAGAATCAAGAAAATCAAAATATTTATTATAGAAAAATTTGTGATCTACATTAAATTTGATAAGAAAATGAGTAATTATATTTAACATGATAATTCCTTATAACTTTCAAAAAAAATGGTCCCCCTTAACAAGTGTCTAGTAGTTGATTGGCTAATATAAGCAATAGGTATAAGCAATATTTTAAGATAACATCATTTAATTTATTTTTTAATAGATATATTCATATTTTTAAATATATGCTCATTCTCTAGTTTTCTTGCAATCAGATTTAATTTTGTTGGCCATAATTATTTGTAAATAAATGTGATAAAAAATAAGAAATGAAAAAGAAGCACTCAAATTGTTGAAGCAAGGGTTTTTGATCAAGTGAGCCATTCAAACTTGGCCAAGTACCCAATTGACACAAAATAAAATTTAAAAGGACTTCAGCATTTTTTTCAAGATTTAACCTCTGAGTTTCTTTTTAATAAACAACAAGGACTCAAATGATAAATACTCACAGAGAGAGAGAGAGAGAGAATTTGAAATTAAAAGAGAGGTAGTGGAAAAATAAAAAACCGAAGTAGCGAAAAATAGATACGCGTATTAATTTGTCCAGTTTCATTTAACATTGTGTTATAATGATTCAAGTGGACACGTCTTATATGATGTCGTTTTCTTGTGGATCTTAAGCACGTGTCCCACCGACAGATCAAAAAGGTAGACCCACAAGGAGACTAAGGAATCGGACGGTCGTGATACGCTAGCTTGCATTAGCAATGATGGTAGTCAGATGTATCATACAATCAAAGCGGGCATGCTGATCTAAGCAATCAAATGGCCTAAAAGACTCTAAAAACTAGGATGATGTTCGCAGCGCACAACACAAGTGTCACATACATTCAAATTCAATCACACATGTCCTTTTGGCGTGTCGTGCTGAACTTACAATTCTCTCCGTTCTGTCCTTTCCTTTACCTAAGGTTTCGTCTGTTGTAAAGTTCAGTCACTTACGTAAACTCAACCCCTTTTTTCTCTTCAGCATAATTTTTTATTAAATGATGCTGACTTGTCACATTAATCTTTGAAAATAATGATCGATGGAAAATTCTTGTTTCATTGGGTCAAGTCATGGAGAATAGACTAGTTTAATTACGGTTGAAAATAAAATGAGGATTTTATTATTTTTGACCAGTAATTTTCTTGAATTTGCTATTTTTTTTTTAAACGGAAAAATGGATTAATAAATAATTATACAAACGACAAAATTGAGCATTGTATGGATGAACACCGTATGGGATAAAAAATAATAATAATAACATGAACAATAAATTTTTAAGTAAAAGACTGAAAAAGTCAACGATGGTAGCAGTCAAAAATAAAATTGCCATTGGTAGTGTAAGCATGTCTAGTGGGAAAATATAATGGTGAGGCCGCACGCCCAACGCATGCACTTGCAGGATCCCCATGCATCATTGGGACACCAAACCCAAAAAAAAAAAAAAAATTGCAGTTCTTTTGGATCGACGACACTTTGTCTAATTTCATTGCATTTTAAACATTCTGATCATCATTATGTTCTTTGCTAGTCCTCCACTAATTATTTTGTTACCTTGCATATAATTGATAAGTTTAAAATGTGTTTTGAGATTAAGGTTCTATTCTCTCTCTCTCTCTCTCTCTCTCTCTCTCTCTCTCTATATATATATATATATATATATATAACACAACAGTGAACGTTAAGCTTCATCGATTGATCTTTTTGGTGTTTAATTTCTTCTTATATATGGGTTCATGATTAAGTTAAAATTAAGTATTTTCTGTCCAGCTCGTTTAGCTAGGGACCCATCAAAATCACAATGCAAGACTCGGTTGAGTTTTCAAAAATTTGAAGGTGTAAAAGTTTTGTGAATAAGCAATGATTTGTTTGCATAGATTTTTATGGCCTACCTTTCTTCTAGTATAAGCGATCATCAATGGTCTTTCCTTAGGTTTTTTTTTTTTTTTTTTAATTTCCAAATTTTGAACATACAAATTGTCTTTATCATTAGGTTAGACTCTACACGCTGATCTAATGTGCATGCTTAGTGGGATGAATTTTTTGCACTAGCTTTTATGGGTTTTCACTTATCCGTACAAATATATAATTGAGATGAACAAGAGCGAGCTAATTATGATAGTGATTAATTAAATGAGTGATGGTAATAGAAACGGATGCATATGGATGAATTGTCGGTGGCCATCTTATTCTACGCAAAATATCGTTATAATAAACCACAAATCCCCTTCGGGTTGTGCATGGTAGACGATTGCATGATCATCATTTAAAAATAAATAGCAAAGATTGGGCGAATATTTATTTTCTAATTGTTGTTTGACTATATATAGAGGTCTAGTTATGTTGGAGTTGCTTCATCTTAGAACACTCCTTCATAACCATACAATTAAAATTATAATGTATTTTTTTATTATTTATCACTTTGATTATATAGTTATGAAGGAGTGTTCTAAGATGGAGCAACTCTAAGATAGCCATGACCATATATACACGCGAGTCATTGTTGAGGGTTCTCGCACTTATTACATTATTATACCATATAGTGTAATAATGTTTTTGCACTTTAATAAAGTATGCAAACCCTTATTAAAAAAAAATTCTAATATATATAGCCCTAAGGGTAATTGATAAGCTTTGTGGACGTTCTTACAAAGAAACTCTTATGATACTCGAACTCATGTCTTATCGAGCAAGTTATCCCATTTTTAAATTAGTTTATTTTGCAGTAGGAAATGGTATTCACAATCAGGGTTTCAATGAAGAAAGTTTATTCATCATTAAAGCTGAAGTAAACGAGGGTTCTGCTATGAAAATATTAAAACCTCAAGCTTGAGGGCCAAGTTATCTAATAGAAAACCCACTCATCAAATAACTATGATACATCTTTAGCTCAATATGAATATAGGCTCTTTCGATCTTGAGTGCTCAAAAAACACTAGATTAATAAATAAGAAAAGAACAAAACTATGACTTGTCATGATACATATCGGAATGGGGGATTATGGGACAAAATATAAATCCACTAAGTTTTCAAATTGATACAGCACAAAGTCATCATTCTCCTTGGTAGAGAGTTATGAAGAAGAAACATATTTATTTTGTTTTTTAAGAGGAAAAGAGGTGGAAATTAATTTACTATAGAGTAAAAATATTTAATTTTTAAGGTATTATTGTTGCCTGGTGTGCGCGCGCTTCAATGTGAATGGAGCTAGAAAACAAGAAAAGCAAAAATTTCAATATATATTTTTATCTTTTAGTGTGCTCTTTTCTCTTTTAGCTCCAACGATAAAAAGAAGAAATTTTTGTGTATATATATATATATATATATATATATATATATATATATATATATATATATATATATATATATATATATATTTTTTTATCCACATTTTTTTTATCTCTCTCTCTCTCTCTCTCTCTATATATATATATATATATATATATATATATATATATTCATTATCTTCTCTTACTTTAATATGGTAAGGGATGCAATCTCTCCCAAAATTGCTGATCACACACATTTCTATTGCATTCTCTGATCTATCTCATCATATCGCATTTTTTTATGTGACTTTTGAGAATATGGACTAATTGTATCATAAATTTTTCAAAAAAATTGCTTGTTCGAATAAATAAGAGTTAGAAGCATAACACAAAATAAGGGGATGTAGCTCAGATGGTAGAGTGCTCGCTTAGCATGCGAGAGGTATGGGGATCGATACCCTGCATCTCTATTTTTTTTCTTTTTTTCATTTTTTTGGTTTTAATTAAAGGGTTTGGCAATTACCCAAATTAAATTAATTTTTTACTCTTCAAAACCATAATTTACTACAATTCCTAAATCATATATACAAGTATCCAATGGACGTTACTGTAATATTTTTGGCACTACTTCAAAGAAAAAAAAATCAATATTTGCTTTGATTGGAAAATTTTTTGGAAATTATTACATCAAATTGAAGCAAATCTTACTGCAACTTCATTATCCTAAAACATAGAAAAGAAAATCAAAAGGACAAAAATTAATCAAAGCAATATGAATAAATAATGGCTAAGCCTATATATTTTCTACCTAAACTATGAACAACAGCATCAATTCAATTACATTAATACCCTTCCACCACCTTAACCCATACACCATGATTAGGAATTCTAGCATGCACCACAAATATCATATAATACACAGGTAGTGCCATCGTGGTAGTAATGGACCTATTCACCACAATTTGATAAGTAGTCATAGATACCTGTTCCACGTTAACCACATTCAAAATGACCATCCGTTGGTTCATGGCAAACGAGTGTGTTGTAAATGACGGCATTACGAGGGAGACAGAGATTTCCCTATCCGGAAGGTACAGAGGTATCTCGAACGTAACGGAGAGATTCTGATTATACGACACTATTGCATCTGCTGACAAGATTGTGGGCTGTAGAATGTGGTTCTGTGGGGCCAAGTAAGGTGGATATAATGCTTCCAAACTTAAGTCCGTCGAGTAAGGATATGATGTGAAGTTGTATTTTTCGTGTGGCGGGTTACTCCTACCCACTAATGTCTTGGCATCTGGCAATAACACAACTGATGAATGATACATCATTAGAATCTTTGACGAGTTCAAAATAGTGAATCTCTAGGACAAATCTTCATTAGGTGAGTACAACACCAAATTGAAAATAGAGTGCTTGGTATCATTCCAACCAGCAGTACTATGATTGGCACCAATGATAAGAATAACATCACTGGTGGGTAACAACAACATACCGACATGACACGTGGCGTGTGCATGGTCTTCATGGATCAAATTGAGTTCGAGTCCATACTTTCAATCTCCCGCAAGTCTTTGATGCTTCAAGGAAGGTTTTTTTCTTGTTGGATTTGATAAAAGCACCAAGTGGTGCTCCACCGCACATAAACACCTCTGCTTGAAGGTCATTGCCACAGAGAGGAAGCAAAACAGAAGAGCTAGTACTAGGATAATTCTGCTTATCATCACCGAGAATATTCGAAAACTCTTTAACAACTTTGTCGTTCACATAGTCAAGGGAGATTGACCTCTTGTTAGCAAAGATAAAAAGATTATCGTCTAGTAAAAGATGTTAAAAAAGGTAAAGATTATTCTCTTCAAGATTGTATCTCGTTTCTTTTAAGAAACTAAGGTAAAATTTAGAGGGTAATGAATCTTTGCTAGGGTAAAACTCATAGGTAAAAACTACTTTGCCGTTGACAAGAATGATCCTGTTGTCGAGTAAAAGTTAGCTGGAAGCATACACCTTCTTTAAGTGAGATTACCATTGAGCTCGACCCAGAAGCAACCACTGTCGTTATTATAAGGAGTGAACAAGTAGATGGAATGGTCCTCACCGTGGTAGTAGTCACTTTGGACGAGGGTGCCAGTTTGTTAACGGAGTTGGAAGAGCACCAATTTTTGGTTTGGACTATGAGGGGACGGAATGTATTGTAAGCGATGTAGTATAAGATAGAGTGGGCGGTGCAATCTTACTTCTCAACATCATTGTTTGTTCAACACGTGCGGTTCATAGGAAGGGAGGTGTTGGAGGGGCCAAAGTCAGTACAGTCAAACATGATGACCTTGTTGTCGTGCAGAACTTACATGTGCATGGCGGAGATGCCTATGCTGCTTTGTAGGAGCTTCCAGCGGCACCCCTATACGACGTCCAATTGTCATAACTTTATGACTGAGAGATTTTCAAAATTATTATGATTGTTGACGCCTGATTTTTTCCTGCTTGAGGTCGAACCAGGTGCAATAGATGGAGGTAACCTACGAATACAGTAACAAACAAGAAAAGCGGTGAAATAGGACCAGAGGTGGTGGCGTCTAGCATGCCCACTTCGATGCTTAAGTCAGTAATGGCATTTTAGAGGTGATATTAAAGAATATTTGAGTTAGATTTAGGGTTTATACCTTGGTTATGGTGAATTTTCACCTTATATACCTCTTTTGGAGAAGAAAATGGGCGTGCATCAATGAAGTGGACATTATTCCCCTATTTTTAGGAATATTGTGGGTGTAATGGCTTCATCCCATCGTAGGGATGAAGTGTTTCATGGCGGTTGTAGCTTTATTCCCTTTATTTTAGGAGATTATGGAGTTACGTGGCAGCTGGTGTAATCTGACTCCCTGGGGGATAAGAATATAAAGCATATTTTTCAGAGCATCTCCACGATTCTTTCTTAATGATAGACATTATCTCAGCATTTTAGCTTTGTTGGCGATATGCTCTTGACTTGGTTTTACTTTGAATCGAGATTTCCCTTTTTTCGGTCTCAAGGGTCATGGAATTCCCATCTAAAGAACTTGTTTCTGCCTTTTGAGGGATCTAATTTTCCTTCCAAAATATTTTCATCCCATCTCCGGGTGGTATTTTCAATAACCTCATCAACAATTATGGTAATGATGAGGAAGAAAGATTGGTATTTGATTGTTATATTATTATTTAACGTATAGTAAGTAGCTGAGGTTTTTGGTGCGTGAAAAAGTAGAAAAGGTTTTAGTTTATATACAAAAGGAAAATTACAGGATGATGACGTGCTGTCCTTGTGAGTTAGGTTTTAATTTTGGAATGTTTAATGAATAGAGATTCGGGACCGTTAATTTTTTAATTATATGTAGGTTAGAAACAAGTAAAATTTGTTATTTGAAGGGGGAGAATGGGCTAAGTTTGGATTGGGGTTTAATTATGTTATTTAAGGCATGAGGTATAGCTGAGGTGATTTGGGTGGTGAACTGCGGGAGGTGAGCTTAGGTGATTTGGAAGGTGAACTGAGTTGTTATGGGAGATGAACTAAGGTGTTCTGGGTATAGAATAATATAGAGAGTTCTGTGGAGTTAATTTACAGAGTTGATATGAGGAGCTCAAGGAATAGCTTTGGTGAACTCAAAGATAGCTCCTGGGACTTATCCGGGACTCGTAGTGTAAGGAATATGATTTGGGCAACAAAACAACCATAAAAAGAAGAAAATAAACATAAACAATAAAGAACACACAAGATTTTACGTGGTTCGGCCCTTTGGCCTACGTCCACAGGAGTAATCCTCTCCAGTCCACTATGTAGGTGAAGTATTACATAATTTTCATTACAATATGAGCAAAACCTTATTAAATGTTGTTTATGGTGAATAATAACATAAGGTAGAGAGATCTAGAGATTGAGAGATTGAGAGAGAGAGAGAGAGAGAGAGAGAGAGAGAGAGAGAGAGCTATCATTCTTTTAAGTAAGGTTTTGGATAATAAAATGGTGGTATCAAGATCCAAGGAGCCTTGGAGCTTTTACAATGGTGTCTTTTGTTCTTAGAAAGGAGAAGATAAGACTGTTTTTGGGTGAGGAAGAAGTTACCCTTCTTGAATAATCAATTGGTTGCCCTTTTTGGAGAAACCTTTGAGCTTTATATAGGAGTGCTCCCGAGGGTATTTTAGAAATTTTGAACACGTGTTGCTTGATTATTGGCTGTTCTCCCTCAGGTGAGGACATTTTTGTAATTGGCCCTGTAGTCCCAAGATGGTGACATGCTCAAGCAAAATGGAGCAAAGAAACATTTAGCCATCAATTTCCCCTTTGCTTTATACAGGTGGCATCCTCTCTTGCTGGTGGTCCTGCTGGTTTTTGGACCACTGCAGAGGAGAGCTGAGGTGGCAGCCCCTTATTGCATGTACTAGGAATCTCTCTTCTCATTGGCTCCTTGTATTTAGTAAAAAGTGAGATATTTTTTATTTCACACATGATGACGTGCACTGTTCACATATGGGCTCCAACTATCAAAAATTAGGTTCCGATAATACCCCTTGATGTTAGGAATATTTACCAAAACTGTTGTTTTTCTCTAGGAGCTATCATGCCTTTCATTTGAACAAATTGATATCTCGTGGCTGACTTTCTTGCCACGTGTCGCTGAGCTATTGGCCCATATCAGCACCCAGATTTTTCCCCAAACAATTACCATAATGAAATATGGGTTATGTAAATATAGCTTTCTTGAACTGTGTTAAAAAATGAAAAAAAAAAAAAGATAATATGACAATTTTGAAAAGGTAGTAGTATATAGAGTAACGATCCAATAAGGAATCTCATAGTTTATTAAAGTGAAGAATCTCCAACAAGATAATAAAAACACACATTTTAATATATTATAAAATAAAATACACCGCATTGAAATGTGTATTTTCTTATTTTTTAATTCATTATTTATTTTAATAAAATAAGAGATTCATTATTACTCATTATATATATATATATATATATATATATATATATATATATATATATATTAATGATTAAGGAGAAAAGCATTAGCTTTTGATAGTTTGGTTATATGATTAAGTATATAAAAGTTTGATAGACAGCTGACTGCCTTATTGCTAGTATAGTTTGGTGTTTGGCACCCCTCACTACATGGGGTTGCATTGCTAATATGTTTGGTGCAGCAACTTACCTGCATTAGCTACTAATGCAGCAGTGGCTGCATTAGCAGCTTTTTTTTTAACTTTATAATAATAATAATAAATAAATAAATACAAAATTTTAATTTAATTTAATATAATATTAATTTTTATTTTCTTTTATTTTTACATTAAATTATTAATATAAATTAATAAATTTAAAATTTATTATTGAATAATGTTTTGGTGAGATTATTGGTGACCTCAACAAAAACAATAAAGTAATACAAGAGAAGTAGACTGTGGATTTTGAAGGGGGAACAGCTACCTTGGTATGTTTGGAGGTGTTCTGGCTAGGATGGGGAGGACGACTGCTTGAACTGCAAAACTGGCGTTGACAGGAGGATGAGAGAGTAAGAACGAGCCCTGAAAATCAGAGCACACACGGCGTTAGAGGTGGAGCCGGCGGTGGCTGGCGACCACACTTCAACGCTCAAGTTAGGTTATGAATAAGGATGAGTTGCTCAAAGGTCCAAAATGAACCTTCAAGCTAATAAAAATGGTGGAAAAGTTCAGGATCTGCTCTGGGGAAGAAGATGAGAGCGATATTTTTTGTGGGTTCGAAATTATTACCGTTGGATAGTATCACAGAGCCTTTTAGGAGTGTGCCTGAGGGTCTTTTGGAAATTCGACCACGTGGCAATTAATCATTCGTTTTCCCTCCCTTAGGTGAGGGTATTTTGGAGATTTTATAAGTGGTCCCAAGATGGTGATACATGTGAGCCATGGAGACAAAGAAACCGTTAGTCACCAAATTGTCCCCTGCTGTTCACATGTGGTCAGTCCTTCAGCCAGTGGTCTTGTTGATTTTGGGACCACCGCAGAGGGTATTTGAGGTGGCAATCTCTCATTGCCCACTTTTAGCTCCCTTCACCTCATTGGTTCTTTTAATCCAGCAAAAAAAGGAGAATCTGTTAGATTTGGCTCATTAGAGCACGCATATTTCTCTGGTGACATTAACCACCTAAGGCATAATTTCGGTTTTGCACTTCTGGCGACATGTGTTTCTCTTGGAGTTATCCTCCTTAGTGGGAGTATTCCTCTTGGTGCATCTCATGAGTTCATACATTTTGCAGCTCATTTTCGTTTGCCTCAGTTTTCTGCCACGTGTCAGCTTCTCATTGGCTTATTTTAGTGCCTATAAATTCCCCCCAAACAAATAATATTATATTATATTTTAATTTTTATTATTTTAAAAATATAACTGAATAATTTATTATTTAATTATATTCTAATAATTAATATATAAATTTGATTAATATTGTTATAACTAAAAATCCTTTTGTGAAAACCAACACATATAACCTAGGAACATTCATGTTAAATCATCAAGAATCATAAACAGAATATGCGGAAGCATACCTGAATCTATAACACTGAATCATCCTCTAGATCTGTATGGTTAGCCTTTCAGATCAATATGTATATCCTAAAGAACCATTTAAACTTTCTCTGTTCACTCTCTCTGATGATGGGATGTCAGAAAGAAAAGAACGATACGTGTGACCTGGGGACGATAACCACTTATTAGACAACTTATCATGTTGTCACTAGGTATTCCTAATTCTGCCCATCATAGAATTAGAATATCATTAGGTTTTATTTTGAGATTTTGGGTGACCTCAACTAAAACAATAAATTAATACAAAGAAAATAAATGGTGGTTTCTGGAGTGAGGATGGCTGCCGCAATATGTTTGGAGGTGTCCTCGCTAAGATGGTAGGTTTACTGCTTGAGCGTTAAAACTGGAGTTTGAAGGAGAATGGTGGGATGAAGATGAGATTAGAGGATGCCAAACTTGAGCTGGGAAAGTCCTGAAACACAGAGCACAAGCGGCGTTAGAGGTGGAGCCGGCGGTGGCCGGCGACCACACTCCGATGCTCAAGTTATATTGTGCACAAGATGAAGCTACTTAAAAGTTCAAGATGAACCTTCGAGCTGGTGAAAAATGATGAAAAGTTCAGAGAATGCTCACTGGAAGAAGATAAGAGCGAAAGGTTTTTTGTGTGTATCTCGAATGTTACCGTTGGAGAGTGATACTTGAGCCATTTAGAGTGTGCCTGAGGGCTGTTTCGGAAATCCGGCCACGTGGTGATTTGTCATTGGTTTTCCCTCCCTCAGGTTTGGATATTTTAGAGATTTCACAAGTGGTCCCAAGATGGTGATGTACATGAGCCTTGGAGACAAAGAAAACCGCTTAGCCACCAAATTGTCTCATACTATACACATGGTTAGCCCTCCTGCTAGTGGTCTTGCTGATTTTGGGACCACTGCAGGGGAGTCCTTGAGGTGGCAAATTCTTATTAATCACTTTTTGCTTCCTCCTCCTTATTGGCTCCTTTAATTTAGTAAGGGAGAATTTTTTCGATTTTGATTCATGAAAGCACGCTCCTCTTTTCATGATGACATTAACTAACCACGGTTCGGTTTCAATTTTACCCTTTTGATAATGTGTGTTTCTTTCAGACGTATCCTCTTTAAAAGGAGTATTCCTCGATGCATCCCAAGACTTCATGCAGTCTGCAATTCATTCTCGTTTGTCCTAGTTTTCTACCACGTGTCAGCTTCTTATTGGATTATTCTAGCGCCCATGGATCCCCCCAAATAAGATCCCACTAGTTTTTTTGTGTTGAAAAGCATTTGAGAAACAAAAAGTTGGATGATGATAAGGGGTAGAAAACTTCTTTTAATTTTGGCGGAACTGAGGTTTTTAGCTGGTATTTTGTTGTAATGGCATTTTTGGGATTTCGACAAACTTAGAGGGTGTTCCTAAAATTTTTCCCACTTTTCCCACTTGGCGATGTGGCCCCATGTGGGCCTTTCATTCAAATCTAGAAGTAAGTTAGTGGGTTTTAAATAAACTGGTGGTTACTCCACGTGGCACTCCCCCATTGCCTCTTTTGCTGCACATGCTGCCATCTGCAGTTATGCTCCCTCTAACGTGCTGACAAGTGGTGATCTCTTGACCTTTGGATTCCATCAATGGTCCAAATTCTTCTCGCCTTTTCATGTTCTTCTGACAGCCTCTCCAGTGGCTAATAACTCTCAACACGTAGCTGTACTCCCTTTATCATATATCTTTCTTCACAAAACTGACTCTTTTCTCTTTTCTTCGCTCCATTTTCAGATTTCCTTAGCATGTGCTTGTGCTTGAGACTTTTTCTTCTCAAAATTATAATTTTTGATCAGTTTTTGGCATTTCAAAGCTTCTCTCATGGAGAGTTTCTCTTCTTTTTCTCCTTGGTGGGGTATATTCCATGCTGTAACCATATGTTCTGATCATAATCTGTTGTCGTGCATGGACCATTCTTGTTAACTTGCTGCAACTTTTACCCGTGCTTCATATCTAGGTTTGAACTTTTTTCTATCTTGTTCTCCTTTCTCTGCTTCTTATTTCTTCTTCGTCTTCTTCTTCTCCCTTTTTTTTTGGATGGCTTTGTTGGTTGTGTTGAGTTTGTTGTTTGGTGATTTTGCATTAGCCATGGAGAGAAAAGCCGGTGGTTCGTTCTTGGAGGATAGTGATGATTCAAACAGAGATGGTGAGGAGCCTTCACCCTTTCGAGTTACCCTAGGATATAGTTATCTCCTATCATTTAGTGACGAAAGTGGTAAGTGTTACTTTAA
Organism: Clausena lansium; assembly: GCA_030449835.1. Lineage (NCBI taxonomy): Eukaryota > Viridiplantae > Streptophyta > Magnoliopsida > Sapindales > Rutaceae > Clausena > Clausena lansium. The sequence goes on from JASUUF010000195.1 coordinate 6,039,463, forward strand.
GGATTTCGATGAGGAAATGATGGAGTCCTATAGTGTTTGAAGAGGGCTCTAGGAGTGATAGTGAGAGTGTTACAGCCCCTAACCTACATGAGCTTAGACCGAAAGAGAGAGGTAAAGCTATCACGGGGGAGTGTAGCTCTCAAGGAAGGGGTATAGCTCCCTCTCGAAGCCTGAGTTCTCTTCCTAATTCTACTGGTAATTTCTCCTCTTTTGATGCCCTTTTTAGAGCATCTCAAGAAGAGTTAGACTTTATTGTGAAAAAGTATCAGATTCCTTCCTCGATTAGACTTAGGATTCTCGATGAAGATGAAAGACCTGATTCCCTATGATCTGGGCTTCCCATCTATATTGATTTGTAGTGAAAATGATTGGGGCTTCGCTGTAGAGTGTTGGGGTAAAATGCACCATGTCAGAGGAACTTTCAACTTAAAGCGTAAGTGTCCTCCCCTCTTTTCTTAAAAACTTATTTGATTGCCTCTTACACCGTTGTAGATATACTGTGGAGTAAAAGGAATTACCCGGTAAAAGAGATGGAAGATTTCAAGGCTTCACATAAGACAAGTTTGGTCCGACTTGATAAGAGGGGGGATGTGTTAAGTAAGGATATACTTATTAAGTCCGGGCTTGTTGAAGATCGTCCTCTATCTGACGAGCAAGTCAAATCCATTATGGGTGTTTTTATTTTCTACCTTGATTAGTCTTTTCGTTCTACGCTCCATTTTTCCTCCCTTACTATTTTAACTGTTTTCCTTCTGTTATGTACCTGTGGAAGCTCCTGTTGGCTCTAACGGCAGTAAGTAAAGGGGGCTGGACAAGCATGCTTTTACCAGCCTCATGTTAAAGAATGAAGGAAAAAAGACAACCAACACCAGAGAAGGGGATAACTTCCTCAGCTACCCACCGAGTTACTAAAAGCTAGAGTTTCATGCTGCCAGGTGCTGTGGGTTCCCTTGAGGATACACCACTGTTAGGGAAGAAAATGAAGCATCAGGGAGCGTTACCCTCGGATCACGATATTATAGAGCTCGACCCCTCCTCTGAGAGTGTTCCTCTACATCTCAGGAGTTTCGTCTAAGCTATAAGGGAGCATCTGACTTTTGAGGAAGGGAATAGGCTGAACAGGTTGGGACTGTTGGCGAGTATTACTCAGGCAGAAAGCTTGTCAAAACGTAAATTTCCCTTTCTTGCCTTTGCTGCATCTCATTTTTTATTTCTTTGCCTTCTTGATACTAATCTCTTTTCTTTGTCTTAGGCGGCCTTCATGTTGACCACGAATTATGACTTGGTCAAAGAATCATCTGCCACTTGGCCCATGCTAACTGTAAGGAGCAAGTAGCTCAACTCAAGAGGGGGTGCCAGCGTGTAGACAAGCTATGTGAGGAACGCTTTGAGGAGATAAGTTCACTGCTTGAGTCCACGGAGTCCGGAAGAAAAGCGAGCTGAAGGCTCGGGCGGCTGTGAACTTCGTCATATCTGAGATATAGAAGGCAAACCCTGCTTTTGAAGCCCCTTACTTAAAGTCGTTCATGGTGAAGAAAGACATCTTGGGTCTGATAGAGGAAGAAGAAGTCGCCAATAGAGGAGTTGGAGGAGGCTTTCGGGATCTTCTGAGTTTGAATAAGGAGGTTCCCTCAAGCACTAATCCCTCTGCTCCTTGGAGCATACTTCCCAAGATGAAGAAATTGACCCTCAAGTGTTTGAATTAACTCTTTTGCTATATGTGTTACTGTTGACACTTCTTTGACAGTGTCTACAAACTTTTATGCTTCTCTATTTTCAAGTACTGTGAATTACTTTTTATGTGGGGCCTTATATGATATTTTGGGCTATTATCATACTTTTGGGATATTTGAATTTGTAACTTTTGGCTGAAGTTTATTTGTGGCTAATGTGTTTATGCAAGCAGTAGTATTAGGTTATTTTGCTGCTGGTGCTCTGTAAATTTTCTAGGTCTTGAGAAATTCAGGAGCTGTCCTTCTTGGGTGGTGACATCAAAACTCATGTAGGCTTTCCCCCTGTATGTTCATGGGGGCTTACACCTTATAGGATGATATCTGCACGTATTCAACCAAATGGCGAATTACTGTCAATAGGGAGGAGCTCTCTACCCATTTTGTAAATATTTAAAGGAGCTTTGACTTTCTTCATGGCGTTTTAAATAAGTATCCAGGGCACTTGCCCTATATGCATGGCGAGTAATATATATTCTCATAAAGAGGAATTTTCAATCCATTTGCTCGAGGTGAGCTCAATCAATCATATGGGCGATAAAGTGGAGCATAGCTCGTCATGGCGATAACATACCAAGGCGATATTTCATAAGCGATAATCCATGAAGCGATATAAGCAAATGACAAATCAATGCATAAAACAAGTGGCGAAATCAACTTTATGGTGAAATAAATTTTCAAGAAATACCTTGTGGGCATCCTAGAGCAGTTGAGCTCTTTTGGGTTTTTTTTAACCCATCTTAGCATATTTAGTAGTCATTCCCTCATGTGAGGTGTAGTCTTATGGAGATTTACTGCCTTGCTTTCAATGCTTGGCTAGCCCGCTTGGTGGCTAACTCCTTTGTGCATTTTCTAGCTGACCACCATAGTGGTTGCTTGCACTTTCTTTTCAGCCAGATGGCGTATAATCAATTTGAGGTGGAGTGTGCGTAGGCGATTCAGTTATGGAAATGTACCTTCAATAAGCTCTTAGCGATTTGATTTCATCTTTAGGTCTTCTATGACCTCCACTCCCACCTCAAAATTGCAATATTTTCAGATTGCTCTCCTGAAATGCTGCAGCTTTCATTGCTTTTTGTTCATTGTCCCATGGCAATTGTGTTTTGGTTCATGTTCAGAAGCTTGTCTCCCTAAGCACATTAAGTGTCTAGGAGCTTTCCTCATTTAGATCACTTGATGGTGTCATTCTCATGATTGACATATTGACTTGTAATGAGAATTTCCAAAGCACTAAACTGTGGTGAATCGTTAGTGGAGATTATTTGATAATAAATAAACACGAGACAATGGAGCAATCATCAAGCAAGGAGTTAAACCCATTCAATTAAATGAAACTTTTGATTATTCATTCATACTATAAGGAGATTAAAAGTAATTGCATTCACAAATGGAGAACAAACATGCATTCATAGAAATTTTTCTCTAGGTAACGAGAGCTCATATCATTGCATGGTATGGCCGGAGTTAACCTGAGTGAGGCAAACTTGTGGGCCTTTTGATTTGTGGTAATGACTTATATGAATTAAAAAGAACTAGTGACCATTGTGAGAAACTAGTGTGGCACCCACAATAACCTGCACATAATATAATAAACATACATTTAAAGAAAATAATAGATAAGAGGAGTAATGGTCAGAGAGGTCTACTGATAATAGCAAGCTGCCCTGATTTCAATTTTATGGATACATCATTGTCATTTGGGAGTTGTCCTCTTTCCATAAACTTCTTTATAGGCATCATGCAGGATTTCTCCAAGGTGACCCCCTAGTGCCTTGCATGTCTTTAACATGGTAATGATTGCTTCATACCTAATTTCATTATTGGAGGCTCTAGATCCGAAATGCAATGTGCACTGGGGCTTCACTCCCCTAGGGCATACAATAATCAGACCAGTTCTCCTCCTATGTGAATTCCAAGATCCATCTACACAAACATCGCAGCACTCCTCCAATTTTTCGTAGGTTACCTCCTCGCTCAGCTCCCCCAAGGTACCTTATCCCTCCGAGTCATTGGCGAATTCTGTTAAGAAATCGACGATGGCTTGAGCTGGAATGGTTGAGCGAGGCCAATATGTGACGTCAAATACATGAAGCTCAAGGGACCGCTGTGGTTGGCGAGCTAGAGGTGTCCTACTGGAGTTTGCCTCTTGTTTTCTTAGGGTAATTTTTTATCTTTGGTGCATTGAGCTTGTCCTTTTGGAGTTTCAATCGACACTTGTCTTCATACTCAATCTATTACAGAGCCCTTGCTCTAGCCTCCCCATATGTCAATGGTTCGACTTTTTGGAAGGATCTCCACAACTTCTCTCCTCTAAGGTTCTTTGTAAAATAGGTTAACATCTTCTCATGCCCAAAGGCTCCAATACGGAGGACCTCTTGGTGAAAACGGTTAACAAAAGAGGCGAGAGATTCTGTTTTGCCTTGTTTGATGAAGGCCAACTTTAAGGAGGATTTCTCCTGGTCAGATGCATAACGGAACTCGTGAATGAACTCAGAGAGTAGTTGATCCACACTAGCAATACTCCCGGGTTTAAGGGAACGAAACCAGGACTTAGCAAGGCCCGTGAGAGTGTGTGTGAACATACGGCACATGGCATTTTCCCTTACTCCTTTGATGAGCATTTGGTCCCGGTATAATTCAGTATGGTCAGTGGGGTTGGAGGTTCCCCCATATTATGGAATATGAGGCATGTTGAAGTCGGTTGGGAGGACTGCTTGGCAAATATCCATGGTGAATGGCGACTGGTGTATTACTGGCGCATGATCCTTGGTGATGGAGCTATCCTTCTAGGAGAGTTTCTTAACTTGTTCCTCAAGCAAATATATTTTGTCAAGGATTTCTTGAGGTATTCGCTGAATCTCGGAGAAATCCTTCCTGTTATGAGTGGATCTCTTGGCGTTGAGCTTATTCCACAGGTCTTCTTCTGGGTTTTTTCCATGCTTTTGGTCCCTACTACCACTAGAGCGACTGTTAGCAGTAGATCTGTCATCTCTAGAATAAGCGGGCTGTGCTCGAGACCTTGTGGTGGTGGGGTTGGGCTGCTTGCTTTGCTTGGGTAGCTCTTGGTTGTGAGCAGCTAGTTTGTCTCCCAAAGCTTGTGTGGTGGTTTGCTTGGGCCACCCTCTGGATTTGAAGTGGACAAACTGATGGCACGACAAATCTTATCCGCAAACTCATAAAAATGTCATTTGGTAACGAGCTCTTCATCATGGCGAACATCAGCGGAAGTTTTGATAGACTTTCCCTTGTCGGCTCTAGTAATCCTCTTAGTACGTTCTGTGGTGGGGTTGTCCCTAGAGTCATCATCTTGCTCAATGATAGCAAGGTTGTCATTGGAGAGACGGTCATCTTTCATCTTGAACCAAACACAATATAAAATACTTTGGCAATCGGTGTGGAGCTTTTTGTTGCGCTCCCCACAGACGCCGCCAATTGTTTTGATGAGATTTTGGGTGACCTCAACTAAAATAATAAATTAATACAAAGAAAATAAATGTTGGTTTCAGGAGTGAGGATGGTTGCCGCAATATGTTTGGAGGTGTCTTGGCTAAGATGGTAGGTTTACTGCTGGTGCTTTAAAACTGGAGTTTGAAGGAGAATGGTGGGACGAAGGTGAGATCATAGGATGCCAAACTAGAGCTGGGAAAGTCCTGAAACACAAAGCACAAGCAGCATTAGAGGTGGAGCCGACGGTGGCCGGCGACTATACACCAACGCTCAAGTTATATTTTGCACAAGATGAAGCTGCTCAAAGGTTCAAGATGAAATGCTCGTTGGAAAAAGATGAGAGCGAAAGGTTTTTGTGTGTATCCCGAATGTTACCGTTGGAGAGTGATACTTGAGCCATTTAGGAGTGTGCATGAAGGCTGTTTTGAAAATCTGGCCGCGTGGAGATTTTTCATTGGTTTTCCTTCCCTCAAGTGTAGATATTTTGGAGAATTCACTAGTGGTCCCAAGATGGTGATGTATATGAGCCTTTGAGACAAAGAAAACCGCTTAGCCACCAAATTGTCTCATACTGTACACGTGGTTAGCCCTCCTGCTAGTGGTCCTACTGATTTTAGGACCACTGTAGGGGAGTCCTTGAGGTGGCAAATTCTTATTACTCACTTTTTGCTTCCTCCTCCTTATTGGCTCCTTTAATTTACCAATGGAAGATCTTTTCGATTTTGATTCATGAAAGCACACTCCTATTTTCATGATGACATTAACTAACCACGATTTGGTTCCAATTTTGCCCTTTTGACAATGTGTGTTTCTCTTGGAGGTATCCTCCTTAAAGGGAGTATTCCTCCCGATGCATCCCAGGACTTCATGCAGTCTGCAAATCATTCTCGTTTGTCCCAATTTTCTGCCACGTGTCAACTTTTTATTGGATTATTTTGGCGCCCATGGAACCCCCTAAACAGGTTTCTACACATTAAAGGTCCACACCCTATTAGATACATTAAAGCCCATAATATTAAAAACCTTATTTATCACTTTTAATTGGGCTTAATCTTATATGACAGTCCGCAACACATAATTATTCACATATAAGCCTAATATTGGATTAAGGATCCAACAATGCTAGATTAAAAATCCAACAATCTTCCACTTAAGCTATATGTATAACCTTATAATTATGCTTTGCAAAAATAATCGTATGAGCTCAACCTTACTGTCATTATCGAAATGTATCTATAACCAATCCGGTTCATCAATCATATCAACATAGGATCAAAGCGGCCTTTGTTACAACTGTCGTAACTCGACCCATCAATGGTCACAATGTTAATACAACTAAATGACATGGATCATGATGTGGATGTATAGCATGAAAAATTCATGCAATGTGATCTTAACATGCCTATTTCCAATTGGTCCACCTTAAACTTTAGTGAGATCAAACCTTACCAAAATCAGAGTGTGAAAAACCAAACTTTATTTCTGCAGAAAAATAATCTTAAATATTCATAAACTGAAATAACTGAAAAATGTCTATATCATAGAGCATCTAAAATCAGAAACTCCCACTAAAACTAAATATCCTTTAATAATATGACACCCATACGAGCAGTGTGCTCATGAAACATTTTGGGTGGCAATCCCTTAGTAAGTGGATCCGCAATCATGGAGTTTGTATCGATGTGCTCTATAGATAATTGTCCACTCTGAACTCTTTCTTTAACAACTAGGAACTTGATCTCTATATGCTTCGACTTCGTCGAGCTCCTATATTATTAGAACACAACACTGTTGACTTATTGTCACAAAATAATCTGAGTGGCCTATTAATGCCATCTACTATACGCAACCCCGTGACAAAATTCCGCAGCCATATTCCATGATTGGATGCCTCATAACATGCTATGAACTCTGCTGCCATTGTAGAAGAGGCTATAAGAGATTATTTAGCACTCTTCCACAAAATAGCACCCCTAGCTAACAGATAGATGTAGCTCATCATGGACTTCATACTATCTTGGCATCCAGCAAAATCAGAGTCAATATACCCAACGATCTCAAACTGATTCGACCTCTGATATGTGAGCATGTAGTCTTTTATTCTCTGTAAGTACCGTAAGACTCTTTTTGCTGCTCTCCAATGGTCTACTCTTGGATTACTTAAATATCTACCCAACATCCCGGTAATGTACGCAATATCCGGTCATGTACAAACCTGAGCATACATTAGACTTTCTACTGCTGACGCATAAGGAATCTTCTGCATTTCATTTTCCTCAAAATCATTCTTAGGGCACTGATCGAGGCTAAGCTTGTCTCCATTAGCCACAGGGGTATCACATGGTTTGCAATCCTGCATGCCATATCTTTTGAGAACCTTTTCGATATAGCTCTTTTGTGATAATCCAAGAATACCCCGGGAGCGATCCCGGTGTATCTGTATGCCTAATACAAAAGAGACGTCACCAAAATCTTTCATCTCAAAGTTCTTAGCTAGAAATCTCTTGATTTCGTGCAATAAGCCTATATTATTGCTGGCAAGCAACATGTCATCGACATATAAAACTAGAAAAATATACTTAGTCCCATAGAACTTATGGTATATACAATCATCGACCAAATTCATCTCAAATCCGAACGAGATGATCACTTGATGAAACTTGAAATACCATTGTCGAGATGCTTGCTTGAGCCCATAGATGGATTTCTTAAGTTTGCAAACCATATTCTTTAGGTCTCCGGACAAAAAGTTTTATGGCTGCACCATATAGATCGTCTAATTAATGTCACCATTGAGAAACGCTGTCTTCACATCCATCTGATGTAACTCAAGATTGAAATGCGCCACCAATGCCATTATAATCCTGAAAGAGTCTTTTGAAGAAACCGGAGAGAAAGTCTCTTTATAATCAATGTCTTTTTTCTGTGTAAAATCATTTGCGACAAGACGTGCTTTGTACCTCTCCACATCGCCTTTCGAATCCCTCTTGGTCTTAAATATCCATTTGCAACCAATGGGTTTCGCACCTTCTAGCAATGGGACAAGTTCCCATACATCATTGTCATTCATTGACTTTATTTCCTCATTCATGGCATCAATCCACTTCTAAGAATTAGAACTTTCCATGGCTTGACGGAAATTTACTGGATTATCTTCCATCACTCTAATGTCAACCTCATGTTCTTGGAGAAATACAATGTAATCATCTGGCACAATACTTCTCCTTTCTCTGGTGGATCTCCTTAATGGCATAGGTTTTTGAGGTGGAAGAGTTTGTTCTTTTGGAATAATTTCTGGTATGGGGGGTTCTTCAACATTGTCTTGATCTGTTATGTCTTGAATAAAGCCAAGAATGAGACTGGTAGTGTCGTCAGGGTACACCAAATTTAAAACCTTACTAATAATATAAATAGTTAATATAGAGCAAGTAAAGATCCATCCCACGAAGACTAGTTAGTTTAATTTATTATCAACTCTAAAACAAAGCCTTAAAATAAAATAATAATAATAATAATAATAATAATAATAATAATAATAATAATAATAATAATAAAGATAATAATAAATACCAATTATAAATAAATGGGGGTTTTATGAATTTTTAATTAAATAGCACAAAATAGAGAAACTAAAATCACGAAATTAATAATTTAAAAAAAACTCTAATTAAATGAAGAAGAATTAATAATAATGAAAACTTTGGTCAAAGGATAATTCGCCACCACCAAACATGTATAGAATATTCATTCTATCATTAATTTCCTTTGAAACTATCAACCGTAGGTAACAATAAGCTCTGTTAATCCCTATTTTTCCTTACTTAGTTGTTAGGCAAAACAAGCTCTTCACCTAATCTCTAACCATTAAATAATTTAGAATAAGCTCTCTAAATTTAAGATAACAGAAGCATTAAGCAGAGAAAGATTTTAAGTTGATCTAAGCAATAAACACACAAGCTCGGATTATTTAACCTAGGTTATGTTCTCCAATTGAAATCACATATACCAATATGCTACTAATGATTAAAATATCAAGACAATTACGGATCAAGAATTTTAATCTAGCAATAGAATTTATTCAAGCCCTATCTAATTGGCCACTTAAACAAGTCAAGAATAAAATCATAAACCTTAATAACAGAAGAACATAAACAATCTCAATTAAAGAAATTTAATGATATAAATTAATTATTAATTAAATAGCATGTCTGGGGTTTTGAATTCACCCTTAACCAAATAGAAAATTTAGCCTAACATAATTAAATTGGGAATAAAAGAGTAGATAAAACCAGTCATGGGAAATAATTCAAGAGGCTGGCTCTGCTCCAATTTAATTCCTTCGGCTTCTCTTTATTTTCCTCTACGGCTGCTAGCTCTCAGGTTTGTGTCTTGAATTGTGCGGCTGCTGCTTGTCTTTAATTCTTGGCTGCCGAATTCTTTTGCTTCAATTTTTCGCTCCTTTTTTGCCGCAAGTCTTGTGCTTTTATAATAGCTTTAATTTTTGCACCCTAAATCCTTGTATGGAGGATTAAAACAAAAGCCACTGCCACTTATTTTACAAGCCCAAAAGCCCAAATTCACGTGCATGCATGCATATTGGCCGCTTGAATTTCCATTCCTTTCTTTTATTTCCATGCACATGCTATTTGTTTCCTATATATACATATATTCGGCCAATTCCAATTTGAAGCAATTGATTTGCTTTCCATAATTGCCATGCATGATAATTAATTAAAGTAAATATTCTTTGACTTGTTTTAATTAAATCTCTTTATTTTCTTCCCCTTTCTGATTATTCCAAGTAGATTTTTTTCCGAATATTCCGATTTAATTCTTCTTTAATCCCATAATATACCTAAAATAACAAATATAAAAATTAAGATTAAGAATTAATATAATAAAATATAATTTAATAAAATAACTAAATTAAAAATTAACTAAACTAATTATAATATTTAATACCAAAACAAGAAAAAGATAGAGAAATTAATAATAAAATATATAGAAAATATGTGCTTATCAGAGACCCTGATCAATGCCAATAACACCTGTGGGAATATCAACACATTCCTCTTCAAAGACAATATCTCTAACTGTATCTCCCCTCGCAAACTTGACATCCTCAAAGAACCGCGTATTTCCAGACTTGAAAATAAACTTAGACGTGGGATCATAAAACTTGTAACCCCTTGATCTTTCAGAGTATCCAATAAAGTAGTAACTCACCGTGCTTAAGTCTAGTTTCTTTTCATTAGGCCTATAAGGCTTTGCCTCAGCTGGACATCCCCAAACATGCAAGTGCTTTAGACTAGGCTTCTTGTCCGTCCAAAGCTCGTAAGGGGTTTTGGCAGTCGCTTTAGTTAGAACCCTGTTAAGGATATATGCTGCAGTCTTAAATGCTTCTCCCTAGAGAGATTCAGGTAAAGTATAATGACAGATCATACTCCTTACCATGTCTTTAAGCGTCATATTTCATTTTTCAGCAACACCATTCATAGTGGGCGAACCCGGCATAGTGTACTGTGGGACGATGCCGCATTCCTCTAGGAACTTAGCAAACGGTCCTGGACGTTGTTTACCTGAACCGTCATATCTACCATAGTCCTCACCACCACGGTCAGATCTGACGCTTTTGATTCTTTTGCTGAGTTGATTCTTAACTTCAGCCTTAAAATTTTTGAACATGTCCAATAACTATGACTTTTCACGAAAGAGATATATGTGGCCATATCTAGAAAAATCGTCTATGATCAGAAAATATTATTGACCATTCCAAGAAGCAGTAGGGAATGGCCCACAAATATCTGTACGCATGAGTTCTAAGACATCCAAAGTCCTGGTGGCTTCAAATCTCCTTTTATTGGTTTGTTTCTCCTTAATACAATTAACACAAATATCAAAATCTATAAAATCTAAGGGGTCGAGAATTTCGTTTGACACAAGTCTCTCTATTCTCCGTCTGGAAATATGACCCAATCTCTTGTGCCATAACGTAGCCGAATTCTCATTGGTTAATTTTCTCTTGACACCTCGTGTACATAATTGCAGGGATTTATTAAATGAAGCAATTGTATCCAGCAAATAAAGATTATCATAATCTAACAAAGAACCGGAACCAACCAATTTTGAATCATGAAACAAACTGAATTTTCTATCCCCAAATGAACAAGGAAAACTAGATTTGTCCAAAGTGGGAATAGAAATCAAGTTCCGTCTAAAAGATGGTATTATAAATGTTTCATCGAGATCCAAATAAAACCTAGTCTTTAATAATAATTTGAATTTTCCAATTGCTTCAACTTCAACTGTTTTGCCATCACCCACATAGATATATCTTTCACCATCATTGGGCTTTCGGCAACCTAGGCAACCCTGCATAGACACACTAATATGAGTTGTTGCACTAGAATCTATCTACCACATGTGTTTAGCCACCGAAGTTAAATTAACCTCAGAACAAACCAAACCATGCCCTTCAACTCCGCAAAAGAAACAACTAGTGCTTTCTGGATCACCCAGTTTCTTTTATTGTTTCCTTTGAGGTGTTGCATCTGCAGCTTCTTTATCCTCTTTCCTCCTTTTGCCCTTATCCTTGCCTTTATCATTGCCCTTATACCTTATTGAAATTAAATTTGTCAAGAGCGTACATATTTCTGTCTTTTCGTTCTTGACAAACCTCTTTTCAATTTTTGCAAGGAATTCCTTAGCTGTAGTTGCCTTTTCAGACATTAAGCCCCTGAATGCTTTAGAATGGCCCTTCTTATGATCGTGATACACATGCGATTTGATCTCTCCTACATTTTTATTTCCTTTTTATCATCAGAGGTACTTTCATCCGTAAGAGGTGAGGGAGAATCATTCCTTAACGCAAGGTCAAAATCCATGACTCCGAAAACTATTAAGAGGTTCCCTCACCATGACTTGAAGTTAAAGTCATTTAGCATAGGAATTGAATTGATGTTGGCAATAATATTTGTAGTAGACATAACTGAACAAATAACAACAAACAATCAAAACGTGATCCTATAAGTCTCAAAACAATAGTAAATTCAAATAAAGATAAACCCTATCTCAAGATATCGGATACTCTATTAATATTTCATCTTTAGACAAAATATTAACTTGTAAGTGATACCTTGATGTAGTAATCAAACACTGATAATAAAAACATATCAAACAACAAATCTTCCTTTAGGCCGATTTATTGTTCGCATGTAAAACTTAATAATCATCACGTGTTTATTACCACAAGTGCACATGCAACTTTGTTAAATATGGACCTTCCTTTGGCAGATCGATATTCACAGAAATTACACGCACAAAACCGTTTATATTCCAAAATAAATTAATTTCCACAAGAGAGGTCACTTTAGCGACATGTTGCTTCAATTAATTTATCCCAATGATATTTAAATTTAAAATTGTACCAAAAATTACCCAAAAAATAATTAAATTTTTTTTACTGTCAAAGTCAACGGTCAATAATTGACCTTAGAACTGGATTAGGTTGAGTCAACCCAACCCGGATCCTAAAACCAGCCTAACCCGGATCCTTAAAACCTTAACCTTTTGAGCCATAAAATTAACTTAATGGGCTACAAACCTTAACTTTACATTTTATCAATCAAGCCCAATCGCTATTGAATCCAAAGCTAAAATTCATTAAGCCCAAACAAATTTAGGACTTAAATGAGATCCTTTTAACCATTCTGTCCAAAAAGAATTTTTATAAAACCTCAGGGACCTTCAGGACATAAACCATGAAGCCCTAATTCCATATTTTTCTTTTGTACCGCCGCTCATTGCAAACTACCGCCACAAACAGCAGGTGATTCACGCCACATGCCACCGCCGAAAGCTAGCGCCTCCAGCCCGTGGACCCGACGTCATCCATTTAGGAACTACGGCTGCTGTCTCAACGCCGTTCAGCAAGCACCACACAGCGGCTTCATGAGAACCACCAGTGCGAGTGATAAACGTGCTACCAACAGTCGCTAAAGGGCCGCCGAGCTGCTGCTGTGTAGCGATGATGATGCCGGATAAATTCCAATTTCCTAAACCGAATTTCTTAATACCAGAGAACAACCTTAATGAAACCGAATATGAGATCTAAAGAAAACTATGTATATATATTTGATGCTGCCGGTTCATGAAATTCAAGAAATAAAATACCAAATTTTCTAAGACAATCAACAATACCGGCAAATATGTTCCAAATTTAGAATTCTAAAAATAACCATAGATTTGATCTCAATGATCAACATGAAGATGCTCTAATACCACTTGTTAGAACTAAAAGTCCTTTTGTGAAAACCATCACATATAACTTAGGAACATTCATGTTAAATCATCAAGAATCATAAACAGAATATGCGGAAGCGTATCTGAATCCATAACGTTGAATTATTCTCTAGATTTGTGTGGTTAGCCTTCCAGATCAGCACGTATATCCTGGAGAACCCTTTAAACTTTCTCTGTGCACTCTCTCTGATGATGGGATGTCAGAAAGAATAGAACGATACGTGTAATCTGGGGACCATAACCACTTATATAGACAACTTATCCTATTGTCACTAGGTATTCTCTAATTCTGCCCATCATATAATTAGAATATCATTAGGTTTCTACACATTAAAGGTCCACATCCTATTAGATACAATAAAGCCCATAATACTGAAAACCTTATGGATCACTTTTAATTGGGCTTAATCTTATATGAAAGTCCGTAACACGTAATTATTCACATATAAGCCCAACGTTGGATTAAGGATCCAACAATGCTAGATTAAAAATCCAACAAATATAACTAATAACAAATACTTAATAATATATAAAAATATAATATAATATTACATTATTTAATTATATTATAATAATGAATATATAATGTTTGGGGGGAAATCTGGGTGCTAATATGGACCAATAGCTCAGTGACACGTGGTAAGGAATTCATCCAAGAGAGATCAGTTGGCTTGACTGAATGGCAGGATAGCTCACAGAGTTAAGCTCCCGGTGGCAAATGACAGTTTTGGTAAATATTCCCAACATCAAAGGATATTATTGGAATTGAAGTTTTGCTTGTTAGAGCCAGCACGTGAACAGTGCATGCAATCATGTGTGAAATAAAAAATATCTCCCTTTTGGCTAAATACAATGAGCCAATAGCTTTAGAAATTCCTTGCTGAGTAATAGATTAACGCCACGTCAGCTACCTCTGCAAAGCACCAAAAGGCAGCAGGACCATTTGCTAGAGAGGTTGCCACATGGCTGCATTGGAGGCAAAAGGGTGGCTGGATGTTTTCTTGTCTCCCTAAGCCTATAAATGTCACCATTTTGGGACCACAAACTAATTACCCCAATATCCTCACTTGTGGAAGACAAACCAATGGAAGTTCGCCATATGTTCAAAATTCCCAAAATACTCTCGGGAACACTCCTTTATAAAGCCCAAGTTTCCTAAAAAAATAGTAACTTCTTCCTTACCCAAAAACAGCCTTATCTTCTTCTTCCTAAGAGCAAAAAACGCCATTGTAAAAGCTCCAAGGCTCTTTAGACCTTGAGACTACCATTTTATTGTCCAAAACCTTACTTGAGAGAAGGATAGCTCTCTCTCTCTCTCTCAATCTCTAGATCTCTCTCCCTCATGTTATTATTCACCATAAACAATATTTGATAAGGTTTCGTTGTTATTGTAAAGCAAATCATATAATACTTCACATATATAGTGGATTGGAGATGATTACTCCCGTGGATGTAGGCCAAAAGGTCGAACCACGTAAAATATTGTGTGTTCTTTATTGTTTACACTTATTTTCTGCATGTTATGATGGTTTTGGTGTCTAGATTGTATTACCTAAATGAGTTCACCCGAGTTATACCACGAGCCTCGGATAAGCTCCTAGAGCTATCCTCACGTTCACTATAGCTATTCCCTGAACTCCCTCGAGAGTTGTCTATATTATTGTATACTCAGTTTACCTCCCAAATCATCTAAGTTCATCTCCCGAAGTTCACCTCCCAAATCACCTAAGCTCACCTCCCGCAGTTCACCTCTCAGATCACATCAGATATATCTCCTGCCCCGAACAATAGAAATACACCTAAATCCAAGCTTATTTCTAAATCCAAACTTAGCCCATTCTCCCCCTTCAAAATAACAAATTTTACTTGTTTTGATCGGATTTGACCTAAATCCGGTGAGGACCACTCCCGCTTAATAGGTCAAATCGGATCCGAGCGAAAATCCAGTTAAAACATATAAAATTAATTATTTTTAAATAATTTAATATAACTAATAATAAATATTTAAATATGAATAAATTTAAATAATATTAATTTACAATTAATAGTAATATAAATAATGATATAAAATATTATTACATATACTAAAGAACTCTTACTTGGATTATTTAGCACAATTCATTTTGTTAGTGAATATGCTATAATTATTGCATCACTTTATTATTTTGTGATTATCTTCTGATATGTATAAACTTTTATTCTATCATTCTAAGATGGCTTTTGAACTAATCTTGTTGGTTTTAACTATTTATTTATGTTGTGATATTATTTAGAGATTATTTGATTAAATTATTTGCTTCATTCTTTATTTCACAGGTTATGTATTTGGAAAACACTGAAAAATAAATCTTATGCTGCCGAAAATTTAAGGCCATAAGCTTTGATCTTTACGAAGAATTATGATATTTTTAATATTTATAATGAAAAATAATGTTAAGTTTCTAAAATTTAAGATTTCTATATTTAATATTTTTCTAAATATTTAATTTAAATTAATCACAAACAAATTAACATAATACTGAGCAGCATCAAACATAATATAATTAAAAATTAATACAGTACAATATAGCATCAAATATTGTACAACATTATTATAATACAGTACTAATATAATATAGCATAATATAATACATCTGTAATAAAATAATGCAATACAACATAATATAATACAATCCACCAAATGCACCCTTTATTTATTTTAAGGAAGGTATAATAAGTAAATATAGTTTTAAGGTATCGATAAGTGCATGTGAGCTGCCTGTCTTTATCGCCTCTGGAGTCTGGAGTGTATTTATATGAAATGCACGTAGCTATATGTTATTAAAAAATTTAAATATATAGTTTTTATTATTTAAGGTTTTTTTAATTTAATTTTATAAAAAAATTTTGTGAATTACCATCGATCGGGGTGGCACCAGCATAGCATAGTCCAATTAATTCGGGATGGGGGTTTGCAACAGCAATTAGGCTAATCTCCCATTTATGGACTGGATTCTGGATTGAGGCGCGAGTTGGTGATAACGATGAGATCAATGAAGTTGAGCGAAAAAGAATTATTAATCGAGGAAATGATTAATTAATATTGTAACTTAAGATCCGTTAAATGCCAATGATCTGCAGGAGATTGTAAGCCCAACAAAGAAATTTAAAAACATGTACGGAAGAGTGAGATAGGGGGCATTTTTTGTATGGAGAGAAAATCTAAAATACAAAAATTACAAGGCTAATACATGGTGTATACTGTATACTTGCGAAAGGGCTGTGTTTTTGTGTCGATCAGTTGGTACTTAAAATCAACTTCAGTCTAAATATAACAATTAAAATACAAAATTTAATAGATAAAAGTAAGTCAATACAATATAATTAATTGAGTAAGTTAATCATTTCATAAGTAACTCAAAATCAACATGATTGCTAAACAACGAGGCCCATTAAGAGGTGATTGGAAAATGGCCCAAAATAGAAAGTAAATTACAAAAAAGCTGAACCCAACATCAATAGCGCAGCGCTTCAATCGTCCCGCCCTCAGTTTCACAGAGCTGAGGGAGAATTCGTTCGTCAAGGGATGTATCTCCTCAAAATCCATCACCAACCTTTGTTTTTCCATATTCCCCAAACTACCCTTCCTCCTCAGCCCAAACTTCCACTCAAATTCAACCCATCTTCTTCCTCTCGTCTTCTCTCAAAACCCACTTTCAAACTCTCAAGCATTCCAAATGCCGAAGCTTCAATTGTCAATAACAAAAAAGAAAAAGCGGCTACCGATGCTTGTAACAGTTTATCAGAGTTTGAAGACCTGGCACCAGACGGCGACGTTTATCTGAACACACTGAGACTGGTCGAGTGCTCCATGTTCGCTGCAGTTACTGGGCTTGTTTACTTCTTGAGCAACTCTCTCTCCATTGAGGTTTGTTTAAGATTTTTTTTTTCTTTTGCCTCAAAGGTGAAGTTGGATTTTTTTTAACTGTGTGAATTATTTTAAATTGACTGGTGTTGTGTTATTGGTTAGCTGGGCTGTTTTAGTTATAATTTAGTTACAGAGTTCTTAAATGTTTATTCATTTTTGGAGCATAAGTCTGCTATGTCTCATGATGCTATATATGTTTCTAAATAGGAATTGGATTTTTTCAGAATTATTTTGGATGTTTTTTCTCGTTGCCAATAGTAATCTCTTCAATGAGATGGGGTGTTGCGGCTGGGAGGAAAACCATGGTTTGTAATCATCTAATATAATTCTATTACTTTAAAAAAAATATTGACATAATGGACCACAAATCGTTTAGTTTTTTCACCGATCATTCATTTTGGCAGGTGGCTACAGCCATGCTGTTGCTTGTCTTGTCCGGTCCGGTGAAAGCCTTGGCCTATCTGGTGAGATTGCTTTCAGACTTTTTAGCACTTTTATATTCTCACACTAGCTCACACTAGCTCATATGACGAATTGGATAGAATGGAATGGATATGGTGCCAAGATGAATGTGCTTAAAATTCCTTCTTCCTAGGATTGATACCATGAGTGGCTGGCTTTCTTTTTGGGGTCTGATCTGAACAAAAGTGAAACCACCATGCATATCGTTTTAGGTTCTAATTGCTAACTTTTCTAAAATGATAGAACAATGTTGATGTGAGGTTATAGAGGTGATAAGCGACAAAAGATTTCTGTTTGCCAGTATGTTAATAAGTTTACATTGGGTGTTGTAAGTTATACTTGAGTATGTGACAATAGTATGGATGCTGAATACTCTGTTCTACTTCAAAAAGCAGTGACTTTCTCTTTTATTCTTTGTTATATAAAGATTCCATGCTCTCTATTTTCTCTGCCGAGCAGCAGAACAGCTGATAACTTTTGTAAAATATTTTTCTCCTGCAGCTTACACATGGAGTGCTTGGTTTCACAATGGGTTCTCTGTGGAGGTATGGGATGCATGTAATGAATGTCAATAACTTATTTCATAATTGTCAACCCCCTAAAATTATTATTGATCTTTATTAGAATCCTAAACATTCTCATACTCTTTTAACTTGCATTAATTTCTTTACATATTGAGTTTTAATATGCATAAATGCCTATTATTCTGTAGCTTGGTAGCATCTGACCACTGCATCCAGTATTGATTTAGTGGAGGCAAGAAAAGCCATGTTAATTTGTGGTTTTGTCAGTCTGCTAATTTTTATAATAATCATTTGCAAATGTACCAAAATGGTGTTGTAACTGCATGATTATTCTTTTTATGCTTCTTATCAGGTTGGGAGTGGATTGGGGGCTTTCGATTTTCTTGTGCACCATTGTAGTGTTTGCATCCTTCTTCCTTGATTTCTTTAACCATGTAAGTAATGGCCTTCTCGTGTTGTTTTCAAATTTCTAAACTACCGTCACTTTTGTTCAAAATGCAGGCTCGTTCTATGGGTGCCATGGGGTATATTTTGACATCCTCATTCTTAATAAGAGAAAATATACTTGCTTTGGTAATTGTTTAATCTTTAATCTCTTAGCTATTGCTTGATTGATCATCAGGATTGACTAACTGAGTTGTTTCATATGCTTGTAGATCACCATAAACATACATGCTTCTCTCACCTTCATATTCTCTGCCACTGGTGTTAATATAGTTCCATCAATGAACGTGATATATGTGATATTTGGGATATTGGTATCTTAACTACACTCCCTCCTCCTATTGGTTAATTTGTCTATTTATGCGTAGAAAAAATGTGATGGTTTTCTGGTTAACAGGTCTTGTTGAATAGTGGATTCTTTGTATTCCTTCTCCACCTATTGTACACAGTATTTCTTACCAGACTTGGGATGAAGGCTTCTCTGAGACTGCCGAGATGGCTGGAGATGGCTTTATAATGACGTCCGAGACTGTCTGTAACTTGTAACTTACACAACAAAATCTTTGTTAGGTAAGAGTTGAACACAACAATTTTTCCTTTGGGGTCTAGGGGTATTAGGTAAATGATAGCCATACCCAACATTCTGTATGTATTCAAGACCCAGTTTCTTCCATATCTTGAATAGCTGAAGATGCAAGTATTCTGATTTCTGTAAATTTGTTATTTCTTGTTAAATTTGAACCTATATGTAGTGCTTGAGCTTGACCCACTATGAAAACAGTTTTGTGCCAAGTCACAGGTCATTTGATGAAAGTGTTGAAAAGTTAAGGATACCTTACTGTTATTGTTTTTGTGGAAGAATAAATAAAATTTCTTTCATTTTTATTTATATTTATTTATTTATTTTGGGTTTAAAAAGAATTTACAGAAGAAAATCTAGTTGTACTGTCATCGGTTTTGCTTTCGTAAATATTTTAAAGTATCCCCGGAGTCCCGGACACATTTTCAGATGGATAAAATGGAAAATAGAAAATACAATTTCTAATTTTCATTTTAGGAAGCGTACTTGGAAAAAAATTTTCCCAAGTGCCGAGTGGCAGTGCATCCTCACTGGGCTATCTCATAAGCCCACAAGAATGGTATATGGATGGACATCAGCAGTTATGGCCCACGTTAAATTCAGACTTTTATGATCAAAGAGCCTCGTTTTATCTCTCAGGCCTCTACTGTTTCAATTAATATGATTTGTTTCGGAATTATCCTCCTTAAAAATATAAAAGTAAATATCATTGCTTCTCTCTCATGTTCTCAATGGATATTCACAAATTGAAACTATATGAAATTGTAAATTATCATACAAAATCAAAACCAATATCATCAATAATAACAAAACTCACCACTTATTTATAAAATTTAACGAAAATTCAGCATTAAAACTCATTATATATTTGGTAGGGGTGATAGTTAAATGGTGAAGAAGAGAAATGGTAGTGAGATAATGAACTTTTCGTTGATGAAGATAGACGGTGTGAATGATGATTAAGTTAGTAAGAGGAGGAAGAGAAAATAAAATAAAATAAAATAAAATATTTTTTTAATAAAGATAATTTTGAAATATAATAAGATAAATAAAAAATGGATGCTAATAAAATAATTTTAGGGGTCAAATATCATAACATAACTCATTATGAAAACGGGCGAAACCCTAATCCGAAAACATTTGCTAAAATTTACATTTCTGCCACTACAACTGACTGCTCTCTTCTTGCTTCGTCTATATAAACCCCGAACTAAGTTCAAACAGTCTTTTATTTCTTAATTGGCCGGAAAATTCGCTTGATTTGAGCGGGAAACAAAACAAGATAAAAAAGCGAGAGATATTCGAACCTCAATTTTGGTTCGGAAATGGAGACCAGTGCAGTGGCAGGTGATTCGGAAATGGAGACCAGTGCAGTGGCAGGTGATCGAGATCAGCAATGGCTACTCAATTGCTTATCTGCTACTCTTGATCCCAACCAAGAGGTTCGATCCTTCGCTGAAGCTTCGCTTAATCAAGCCTCTCTTCAACCAGGTCTCTCTCTCATCTTTTTTCTGAGGTTTAAATGTTGATTACTAGTGCTTTTGCACACCATCGTAACCGATTTTGAAT
This sequence comes from Clausena lansium, assembly GCA_030449835.1. Taxonomy (NCBI): domain Eukaryota; kingdom Viridiplantae; phylum Streptophyta; class Magnoliopsida; order Sapindales; family Rutaceae; genus Clausena; species Clausena lansium. Next base: position 6,060,427 of record JASUUF010000195.1, read on the forward strand.
TGTCAAAAGTGCTTTTGCAGAAGAACTTGTTAGGTGTTCTGTAGTTGCCTGTAATCAGCTTGTCCACTTTTGCACTTCGTATTCAATTTCTGTATCTTGTCACAAAAAAAAAATTACGAATCCTGAACTTATCTGCCAGATGAGATTGTTGAAGATTAAATTAATTGTAATGCTATTTTTTTATATTATTATTATATGCATGTGTCATTTGCCTCTAATCTGTTGATTCTTTACTACCATCATTGGACTTTCTGGTCTCCTTAAAGAGGAAGCAATGTGGTCCTGAAACTGAGATTATAATTTGACGATATTCTTCTTATGAAGGTTTTGGAGCAGCATTATCTAAGGTTGCTGCAAACAGGGAGATTTCATTTGGATTGCGCCAGATATCCTTTCTTACTTCCAAAAACTACATAACATGATGTTTGACTTTAACTTTCAAAAATCTGAATGGATTAGAAAATAATATAAACGCATAAGTTTCACAGTTTGATGTTCGAATTTAGTGTTGTCTTGTGAGATTTAACGTGACTTTACCTAGCTGCGGTGCTTCTGAAGCATTTTATTAAGAAACACTGGCAAGAGGGTGAGGAATCGTTTGAACTTCCTGCTGTTTCAAGTGAAGAAAAGGTATGTAGATTTGCAGTAGCAGAATGGGCGTGTGTCTTATTCTCTGTTATTCCTCAGAATGTCTTTATTTTGCTTGAAGGAATTAAAACTTTTAAGGTTCCTTATCTAGTTTGGCAGCAAATCTTTCTTGTTTTGTTGTCTTATTCCCCCTTCATGGTGGTTTTGTGGATTGTTTAAATTTCCTGAAGTTAGTTTCAACTGCACAGCCACCCCAATGACATTTTAAGCAAATTAGGATTTTGAAGTTGATCTCTTGTGTATAGTTTGCAGCCACACTACACTCAAGGAGACAATGCTTGTAACCTTACTTTTCTGTTCGTGATTTGGAATTACAAATTTTATACATCTGGCATTGCCATTTTGTATGTAGGCAATAAGTTGCAGATTGTATCTCAATTACTTATTTCAAGTATTACTGAAATCTTTCTATTTGAATTGTCTTATTGTGATAGCTGGTTATTGTTGGTTGTAGATCGATTATTGTTATTTTGTTTATCAACATCTTACTATGGTTCATACCTTGATTGAAATATCCTTTTGACACCTCTATGTGTAAAACCATGGTTGCACTATCAGGAAGTTATTCGCAAACTTCTGTTATCGTCACTGGACGACACTCATAGAAAAATTTGCACAGCAATTAGTATGGCTGTGGCGTCGATTGCAGTTTATGACTGGCCAGAGGACTGGCCTGACTTATTGCCAGTCCTCCTGAAGTTAATTACTGACCAAAGTAATATGAATGGAGGTGAGTTTTTGGCAACTTCATGTTTAAGTTATTCTTATGCTTCTCGCTTCTTTTAATTATTATCTTTTATTATTGTGCTGTTTCCATGTGGTGATTTATTTGCATGAGGTGGTTTCTTTGGAATGCCTCTTTCTTATAATGTGTAAATGCAAGTTTTATTGAAATTTTCTTAATTTACTGTATTTTATGAAATTCTGCAAGCTTATATGATAACTTTACGTGAACAGAAATTAGTCAATGACTGGGCTTCCCCAAATCCATTTGGAAAGCCACTGGCATCTTTTTTTATTTTTATGCTTCTTACAAATAAAGTCTCAGAATCTCTATATACTTGAAATCCTTGACCATGGTCATAGATGGAGAATATTTTTGCATAACCACTACAGGCTGATATACATTAGAAATTATTAGGATCTTAAGTGACTTTTTGGGCAATATATCTTATGTTGGGGTAATTCTTGAGTTTGCTTCATTTATTTTAAAGTGATGTTTACATATTTTGCAGTGCATGGAGCTCTAAGGTGTTTGGCTCTTCTCTCCGCGGACCTGGATGATGCTACTGTCCCAAAGTTAGTACCTGTTCTGTTCCCAGTCTTGCATACGATTGTATCATTTCCCGAGGTTTGTTTTTATTTTCTATTTTTTATTGTTACTGTTCATTATGAAAGCCTTTTAAGTTGTGGAGTAGCTCCTTTTTACCTAATCTTTTTGTTAGGACAGATTTTCTGAAATACAAAAACAAGCATCTTGGAAGAATATCTATGTGTAATTGCTTAAGTTTATTAAAAAGAATATGTCAAAGTCTCTGGTTGCAGGTTGGTTTTCAGCACCCTTATCCAGGTGGTGTTAAGTAAGATCATGGGCTTGTTTGTGCACAGTGGAATTAGGTTTCTTTTATTGTTATCAAAGAAGTCGTGTTTTGACAAAGAGCGCGTGGTTGCTAAGGTGAATAAGTTAGCTGTGAATGCTGTGGGGCAGCCTTGTGAGAGTTGTAATGCAAAATGCAATGTGTATAAGAATAAGATTAGCATTTCTGTAGAACACTTTAGAAAATTAATTATATCACGTTTCTCAGATTGCAGTAGTTTCGGTTTCTAGAAGTGTCAAGTGCTATGATATCTCATGGTTTTAATGTGAAGATTTTGTGGAAGTATATATTTTTGATACAAAGGTTTCTAGCCATCTGGGTTATGTAAATCTTGTGAACTTAAATATTTGAGATCACCTCAAATGCAAAAGAAGTTATATATTATTCATGTTAATTCTTCCCTCATACTTTTGTGATGGTCAAAGTAAAATATGAGCATTTCTCATTCTGGAACTGTTCTCTTATATATTGCATTGTGGGACTTGTTTGTATAGAGCTATGACAGATATGCGCGTACAAAAGCTCTTTCAATTGTCTATTCCTGTACTGCCATGCTGGGGGTGATGAGTGGTGTATATAAGGTATACCCCGGGCACCAAATATTGATTGTAGCTGCCTTTGAGTATGGTTCAAATCAGCTTGTTCTATTATGAATTTTGAAAGGTCTAAAATATTTATGGTCAGACAGAAATGTTTGCATTGATGATGCCAATGCTTAAACCATGGATGAATCAGTTCTCCATTATTCTAGAACATCCAGTGCAACCTGAAGATCCTGATGACTGGGGCATTAAAATGGAGGTTAGTTTGGTGTTCATTTTGATACCATGTTTACACTATTTGTTCCGTAACTTAAAATGGGCAAGTGATTTCTAATTTTAAGTTCTCTTTTCATCATTAGGTTTTAAAGTGCTTGAATCAGTTTATTCAGAATTTTCCTAGCCTTGCAGAAAATGAATTTTCAGGTGAGACTTTTTTATTATTCTTTTTTTTTATTCACAATTTTAAGATCTGACCCCCGATTCTTCTTGTTAAAGTTGTTGTGAGACCGTTATGGCAAACATTTGTGACATCTCTTGGAGTATACACACAATCATCAATTGAAGGTACAGAAGACCCTTATACTGGAAGATATGACTCTGATGGTGCAGAGAAAAGCCTTGATTCCTTTGTCATTCAGGTATCATGAAATCATTTTGGGATCGCAATTTATTGGTTATTGTTAATACCAATACCTATATAGATCCTCAACTTTCTTTTTTCCTTTTCAATGTCTTCAGGGGTAGCGCTTGATGGTTTCCATTGCTGATATGTGATTTTAAATATTGCCCGTTAGATTTTCAGTAAATTAAATGGTTTGCACAGTTAAAAGTTCGAGTTAGTGGAATAACATAAATGTTTTGCACTTAAAGCTTTGACTTAGGTACACTACCCAGGTGCTTGGGCAACTTGCTCCTTCCCACACTCTCATACTTTTGTTTTTGTTTTTAGTTTAAGTTGTATCTCTTGGAGAGACGGGAGTGCCCAATCTTAACCTGCATATAGACAGCCTAGGTAGCAATTCTGTCAAATTATGGTCAGAATTTTCTTCCCAAGTAGTTGTGAAGTGGTCTGCCTGTTGGTCATTTTGATATACATGATACCGTTAATTTGGTTTGAAATCTGGATTTGCAATCTGGAATTTGGTGTAAATATTTCCAAAATTTTGCCAAATTTGGATTTCGTCTAGTGAAATGAGTATTTGGGACTGGGTTTAGTATGGCTGGAGGTCAGAGCAAAAGGCTTGTCCCAATCAATGACTAAACATGTTAGTAATGTTGTAGGCGGTTGACAGCCAACTACTCCACCTTTGAAATAAGTATTCAGATTCCAAAGGAAAAGGATGTTTGTTGGGGGTTAAAGTTCCACATCAATCTGTTTTCTACGTCATATCATAATTTTGGATTTATACTCAGTTGCACTTGTTTTGGGTTTTCCAATGATTTATTTCTAACTACTCTATTGATCATTCAGTTGTTTGAGTTTCTGTTAACCATTGTGGGTAGTGCAAAGTTGGTAAAGGTGAGTTTAGATAATTTTAAATTAGTTGCTTCTCCTTATTACTTTCTTTCATTATTGTTTTGGTCATAAAATTGGTTCTTGCAGGTCATTGCAAGTAATGTTAGAGAATTGGTATACCACACAATTGCTTTTCTGCAAATGACGGAACAACAGGTAATAATATATTCTATATGTACTTTTTCTTTTCTTTGTTGCAAGTAATGTGCTTATTTGTAACTGGCATTGAATTACTGAATTTTATTTTATTTGATTATATCTCACATAGTCCTTAGGCTTCATTGACATTTGTTGTCAACTGACTTCTCTGCTATTCTTATCCTATTGATTATCCTCAAGATGCTGAGGCTCCTGGTTTGTCAAGCACTATTTCCACTGAACCTTCTCTTTCTCTTGACTCTAATATGACCTTGGTATCATTATTCTGGCTCCTTTATTGGTTCTCAACTCGATATGTGCTCATCTTCATCTCTATCCTTTTGGTTCCATCTCTAAAACTAGTTGAGACACCTCCTTGACTTAGTGTATGATCAAGCTTGCGGCGCATTTGTTTGCCTGCCTTACTCCAGATCCCACTTCCGAAATCAAATCCCTTTCCCAAAATTATAACTAGTTTTGGCTCACCACTTCTGAAGCTATTGCATTTATCATTGCACACAAGTTTAATAAAGCAGTTATGCAGTGTTTTCCTTGTATTGTTTATAGCTTTGTCATTTTGCTTTGCTTGGTTCTTCAGTTAGAGAGTGGTCTTAATATTGATGGATGGTGTGTCGTAATCTGTCCTTGATTGCTGGTGGCTCCATAATGGGCTATTTTTCACCCTAAAAGTTTTCAACTACAAAATTTGAAAGATAGAAATTTCATATGGTGTGAATTTTTATATAAATTCATTATAGAAATTGCCAAATTTGGAAAAGACCACTATGGATAAAAGACTGAGGGCCCTTTGTGGTTTTGGAATGTGACTTGATAATTGGTATTGTTGACTATCAGACTCATTTTTTATATCTATGGGTATCACCCTTTTTAAATTTTTATTTTCTTATAAATTATTTTTAATTACATTATGTGTATCTGTTGTTGATTTCCTTTCTCATGAATGCCGTTTATCTAGGTTCATGTTTGGTCAATAGATGCCAACCAATTTCTCGCTGATGAGGATGAATCTACTTACAGCTGTCGTGTATCTGGTAAGAATTCCTAAGATGCTATCTTCATGCCATTTGAAACTTTAATTAATCAATAGCCAATAAATGTTCAGTGTCTATGTTTCCAACATATTGTTCTATTTTTGGTGTTAAACATCATTTTAGTCATTTTGAAGATGAGAATGGGATATGTAAAGAAGCCTTAAGAACAAAGATTGAAATTATGGAGTAAGGACAGTGTTAATATAATCATAAATTGAAGCATAGTGACAAATAATATCTCTACCAACAGCCATTTTTTTCTTTCGAAAAATGATTTTGATGGTACTGCACATGAGAATGGGGGGGGAAAAAAAAAAGAGGTGGTCCATTTACATCTTCAAACTGGTAAATTGGTGATGTTCTGTGTAGTTAGCTTGTATACAGCTCCAGTGATGACATGCTTTTGTTTTGTTGTTTAGAGGCCATATCATTTAATTGTTGATTGAAAAGTAATACTTTGCGTGCACATGTAATTATGTTCTAAAGGTTTTGCATTTCTTAGTGAGGCTTTTCACAAGTAAGAGAAGTAAGATATTTGAGCTCATGAGTCATGTGGATCACTTGTGGGTGCTAGCTGGTTTAGCTGGTAAAACCTCTTGGGATGGTACAGAGGGGTGGGGTTCGAATCCCTCTCACATGGGTAGGGAGTGGGTTTTGCTTCTGGTCATTGTATGCTCTTTTTTTTTTTTTTTTTTTTTTAAGGGAAAAAGAAAAACCACGTGTGGATCACATTATCAAGGTTCTGAACCTAGTTTTCATACTCACTTCCATTGCCCTCTTTGAGATTTCTGTTTGTCAATGTTTTCATCATTTTTTAATATGTGCCATGATTAAATAGTGTTAGTTTCACATCATCAATTGCTAAAAGAGTGATCGTTCTATTTGCAAACCAATATCTGAAACACAATTCCTGATAAGACCAAATAGAATTCATGCTGCTCATTTCCAATATATCATAGTATTCATGCTGCTTGTTTCCAGTATATTATAGTCACTAAATTTGTAACCATGGAGGCCATTCGGCATGTGCCTCACTATGGTGAATTGCTTGATTGACTTTTAGATTCTTATGCTACAAAGATCTTGCTTAATTTAGAAACTGATAACCCTATCTTCACTACATATCCAGATAAAAAATCTTAGAATCCATACATATCGTGTAACCATTCTTCTCCAATTTTCATGTTAATGTGTACATTGATTGCAAAATGTTACCTATCTTCACTACCACAAGCCCACCCATCCATTGTCTAGATGTGACATCTGCTATAATCCACCTTTCTCTCTATCTTCCATAGATGAACCTCACAACCATTTATCTGAGCTATCCCTCTCAACCACAAATCTCCATATCCATAGCCTAACTGGTCCCGGTGGATTTTACCGACATTAAATCTATTGGCATGTATAAATTTAGTGATGATATTATCAGTTGCATCTAATTTTTCAAATTATGACTGTATAAATTAATTTTTTGAGATTGCAGGAGCTTTAGCCACTTATTGTAACATCTTGATGTTGCTTCTTCCAGGTGCACTTTTGCTAGAAGAGGTGGTGAGTTATTGTGGCAGAGAAGGAATTGATGCCATTATAGATGTTGCTAGTAAAAGATTTAAAGAGTCACAACAAGAAAAAGCTGCAGGCTCTACTGTTTGGTGGAGAGTAAGTAGAGAACTTTTTGATTTCTGATTTAGAATTCATCTTGTAAAAGATGGCCCAGTATCAGTAGTTAGTCTTCACTTATTATATTTACTGAGTTCTACCTTGTAATATATTAATAACAGCTGCTTCAGAAGCTTTCCTTGATGAGTTCTCGTCTCTATTAAACTCAAACCTTCCAGGGAGAATTGAATCACACTAATGGTTGTTGATGCTACTTATTGGAGCTTGGCAATAGCTTTCCTGATGCATTATAAATGGCCCTTCTCTTCCTCTGCTAAGTTAAGGGCGTCTTGCTTTCGTTTCAAAACCTCCTTTTAGCTTGAAAATCTGGAAACAGATAGAAAATTTGATTGCTACTGATTTTTAAATACCTGATTTTGAAGCAAAAACTCCATTTTGAAAAGCTTGTGTCAAACTAATAATCAACTAAAAGTGTTTTGTGTTTTTTGAAAACAAGTTTGAAATACATACAAAACTCTTCTCGTTTCTCCAAAAACTCTTCACAAGTTTGTTTTCAATGTTTTGGTTCTCTGAAAATTGCTATCAAATTATATTATGAAATAAATTGTGAGATCTTAAAGGTGCAAAATTTAATTTTTTGTTTTCATTTTATGAAACACTTTTTAAAAGCTTTGTTTGGTAAATGACACCGAACATACCCTTAGCCATCTTATGTTATATTCCTCAAGAATCAATTTCACCATCCAACTTAGTGCTAGGAAAAAAGGGAAAAGTAAAGGAGCTATGAATAACGTAGCAGAAATTATAATTTATAAGAACAGTCGAGTGATCCTCAACTTTTTAAGATGGTTGTATATTCCAGATCCTATTCGGTTGGCCATAACCTTCGACAAGCGAACGTAGTAATCAGTTCTTACTGTCAAATAATTGATTTATGGTTCCTTTAATGGCTCCATGGTTAGACTGCAGGAATTTCTGGATGATTAGCTCTATGTTTTAGAAAATTTGTTTATGAACCTGGTCATATGCTTGTAATCTCTCGAGTTTCTGGTTACCAGCAGACGGCAATGTAAGACAGCAATGCAACTGCACAATTGAAATTGTATTTGTCAACTAAGATTAAAACATGAAGTTGTCAAGCATATTATTATGGCATCCTTTACCTACTCTCTGTAGCTTTGAGGCATTGATCTGCCAATTATAAAAGCATCAGTATGTTTAGGTGTCCAAATGCACACGTTGTGAGAACAATGTACAAGTGGTGCAAGTATTGGTTTGAGTTGCCATTCTATTCTATGTGATATGAGATACCTTTATAAGATGGATCCTATCAAGATACATACGTTTTTGTATTTTTGTTTTTCACTTTTTCTCCCTATGCTTGCGATCTTCTTTGAAAGTTCTTTTTGTGGTTCTGTGATATGATTGGCGGATTCTGATTAATGTTATGCTATTTTAAGAGAATTTTAGTTTCTTTTTTCTCTTTCAGATATTCATTTATATCTTCCCTCAACTCAATTTGTCATTGTAACTTAACTTTTTCTCAGATGAGGGAGGCTACTCTATTTGCATTGGCCTTTTTGTCAGAACAGTTGCTTGAGGCTGAGGTCTGTGCTTTATGATGGAGTTATTTTGCTTTTGTATGGTTTTGGGGCTAGGAGGCAACCATTATTTTCGATATATAATGTTATTCTATTTTTCCAAGTTCTTTATAAATGCTCAATTGATATTTCAGGTTTCTGGACTGACCAGTGTCAGATTAGGAAAACTACTAGAGCAAATGATCACTGAAGATATTGGAACCGGTGAATTTTCTTTCTTAGATTGTCGTGGGATCAGTAGTAGTATACAGATCATTAAAGTAGTGAGCACAACATAGTGTTAACATTTTTGTTCTGCAGGGGTGCACCAGTATCCCTTTCTTTATGCTCGTATTTTTGCGTCAGTTGCTAGGTTCTCCTCTGCGGTAATTTACAATCTCTCTTTTTCTTCATGCATGCAATTTTAGAAATCTTCTTACTGATTTCTGTACTTTTCAGATTAGCGATGCAGTTCTTGAGCACTTCCTATCTGCTGCTATCACCACAATTGGCATGGATGTGTATGCATACCTTTCTCTTTAATGATATTTTTCTAGTCAAGAATAGAATAAAATCTTACTGTTAAGAGTCGTTGGTCAACAGTCCCCCACCTGTGAAAGTAGGTGCCTGTCGGGCACTTTCCGAGCTCCTACCCAAAGCAAATAAAGGAAATTTTCAGCCTCAAATGATGGGTTTATTTTCATCACTTGCTGATCTTCTTCATCAGGTGAATAAACGACTAGTTATTTCTTAGTCGCATTGAAGATATATAATAATAGTTGTTACTTGATTCTACTTTTCAGGCAAGTGATGAAACATTGCACCTGGTACTTGAAACATTGCAAGCTGCAATTAAGGCTGGTAGGTCCAGGTTTTGTATCTTTTAATCAGGGATTATTTTGTGAAATCCATAATGTAAATTAAATTTGGTAGTCATGTTGATATAATTTTTTGTTTTTATCATCTGATTTTTGTTAGCATTGTCCATGTATTTTTCTTGCTAACCGTAGGTTTCTTGACTGCATCGATGGAGCCTATGATCTCTCCTTTAATCCTTAACATGTGGGGCTTGCATGTTTCAGACCCTTTTATCAGTATTGATGCTATTGAGGTTCTGGAGGTAAAAACTTGATGTTGACATGGTGCTATTAGGTTTTTTTGACATGTTGAACGGCATGCTTCGATCATAGATTATGGTGCTAAACAGATTAGAAGTACTAGGTGAACCGATTCTATATTTCGGAGGCAATAATTGTTATCATGATATGTTCGTATGCATGCTTGTCTTCATGCATTATTGTGATAAACAGATAAGAAATAAAAGGTTAACCAGCTCAAGCTTCTTTGATATATTATCATCTCTTATTGCATCTTTGAACGATCTGAGATTTGTTAACCAGACTTCTGTGAGTTCATGTAAAAAAAGTACCTGGCACAACATTTGTGAATGAGATTCCTACAATTTTTATTTCTTTTGTAACTTTCCATGATCTCCTCTGAGGTTGGTGTGAGGATGTTTCAATTCCTAGACCTCTTCCATCATGCCAAGAGATGTGACCAACTAGGCTATCCCACTGGGAACAGAAGTATCCTACAAATCCCCTGTAAATGAATATCATGTTGAGGTAATCATTTTCAGAATGACTGTAGTAGTTGAAACCACCCTTTGTCAAACACTTACGCGAGCATACATACCCAAAAAAAAAAAAATTTGGAAGTTTTGGGCATATTATTTATTTATTCTTTAAAGTTTAAACCTATATCTTTGTTTGTGTTAGATAATTATTGATGGTACTTTTAACTTTTATGATTTAGCAAGATCCTCTGTATTGTATCAATTTGATCATGTTCAACTTTTCTTTTTTCCTTTTGATTTTTCCCCAGGCAATAAAATGTTCTCCTGGTTGTATTCATCAACTTGCTTCCCGGATTTTACCATATATTGGACCAATTTTAAATAATGTATGGCCAGTAAGAATTATGGTTGTGTTACTGTTCCTCAACCGTAGTTAAGGTATTTGTTTCTAATGCATCTTGATGGTGATCATTAGCCTCAGCAGCAACCTGATGGATTAGTAGCTGGATCGTTGGATCTGTTGACAATGCTATTGAAGGCAAGTTAGACTTGGGTTTATAAATGTCAGTGGTCTTACTTCTGCCATTGACTTCAGTTTACAAACTTAAACAACTTTTTGATTTTTTGACGTGTTGCTAATTACAGTTTGTGATGCCATTGTACAGAGTGCTTCTACTGATGTAGTGAAAGCAGCATATGATGTTTGTTTTGATGCTGTTATCCGGATAATACTTCAAAGTGAAGACCATAGTGAAATGCAGGTTAAGATTTCTTGGGAAAAGCTATCAGCACCTGTTTACTTTTCTGCTAGTTGTATGTAAACTGTATGAAAATGACTTGTGTTTTGACAACATTTACCAGAATGCAACTGAATGTTTGGCATCTTTTATATCTGGGGGAAGACAGGAGATGCTTGCTTGGGGTGGTGATTCTGGATTTACCATGAGAAGTTTGCTTGATGCTGCTTCAAGGTAGGATTTATTTATTTATTTTTCATTTTTTTGGTTAATTTTGGATCTCAAAATTGGGATATTCTTTATGGACTTCTTATAGATCACATAGTTTTAGTCCCTTTTTTAAAATTGGTGAGTTTTGTTTCTGTGCCTGACCTTGTCTTTAGTGTCTTCTCATCATATCTGTTAATTGTTGATTACATTGGTTGTGAAAGACGCCTTTTTTCATTTTTTTTTTTTTGCACAACCATTGGGTAAATGTAATTTATATATACTTGTTTCTCGCTTACGTTTCCGCATTTGGTTTGTATCTTGTGTGAAATTGTTTTCACTTATGAGTAATTTTTTATGAAGATGATTTATTTAAAAGGGCTTCATTCATTATAACCCTGTAATTTTATACTGTTTTCTTGAATAACTTTGATAGTTGATCAAGAAGTATATACCGACTGCCTTTTGTTGAGTCCCTTTGATCGTGCTTTATCTGCATTAAGCTTTATATTTGATGAGGGGTTTTATGGATTCTGTTTTCTGTATGCTGAATTTAGAGCAAATCTGGATGCAGGCTTCTCAATCCTGATCTGGAAAGCTCTGGATCACTTTTTGTTGGGAGCTATATACTGCAACTGATTTTGCATCTTCCATCACAAATGGCACTGCATATTCGGGACCTAGTTGCTGCTCTTGTTAGACGCCTGCAATCTGCTCAAATAGCCGGATTGAGAAGCTCATTGCTACTTATTTTTGCTAGATTGGTACAGTCCTTCAATATGACAATGTGATCTTTAGTGCTTGTTTGTGTCAAATTTTACAGCTTCTAGTACAGAACTACAGATGACTGTTTAAGTTAATAACTGATGTCTACGTATTTTTGAATTTTTTTGTTCTTGTCGCATTTTCTCTTATTGGCTATCTTAGCTGGAAAAATATCTGGTTATTTATATCATAGAACTTTCTATTTTATTTTATAGCTTAAGCACCCAATTGAACCTCCTATTCTTTTTAGCGCTTATTTTTACAATTTCACTTCTTCAAAACCTTTATGCTAGTTTCTTTTTCCCTTAGTTGTGTAGTTAATATGTCAGAATGAAGTTTCAGCTTGTCTGTTTGATTAAAAATACAGGTCCATATGAGTGCCCCGAATGTTGAACAGTTTATCAATATGCTGATGACTATTCCATCTGAAGGTTATGATAATTCCTTTGTTTACGTAATGTCAGAATGGACTAAGCTGCAAGGCAAGTATTTACTATCTTTCAGGCCTGCATTACAATGGTGTTAAACTACATTTTCAATGATCATAAGCGTATTGCTGTCATCTCTTATAGGCATCATTGAATTATTTGTTTTCCTCTGTAGAACTGGGCAATTTCTAATAGTATCTTGTTTAATTCACCTGCATGTGAATTTGAATTATTTTCTTGTGCAATACAGGGGAGATTCTGGGTGCTTATCCGATTAAAGTCACTACCACTGCTTTGGCATTATTATTGTCCACAAGGCATCCTGAATTGGCAAAAATTAATGTCCAAGGTCATCTGATTAAGGTTCCTATGACTTCGGACCGTTTCTTTATTTTTATCTTTTAAGGGTAATAAGCTTTTCTTGTTTAAAAACTCTCTTTTTGTTTCTTAGTCGGATGCAGGGATAACCACTCGAGCGAAAGCTAAACTGGCTCCAGATCAGTGGACTGTGCTGCCACTTCCCGCGAAGGTACTCCTAGATTATGTTTTGACTGAATCAGAATTCAAATCTCCTCTGGACCACCTCCTGAGATATAATATCCCATTACTTTCCTGGTTACCAAAGGTTGTATGTTCCGACAGTAGAACTTAGTTCTGAGCCCAATTCACATGCCAATTGGTTTCAAAGTTATGAAAATATAAGGATGTTTATGCATGGCCATACCAGATTGGTGATCTCCTGGGCAGTGCATACTTTAATTTGTCTCCTACTATCACCATGGTTTATCTCTTAAGAAACATTAATTATTCTGTTAAGGTGCACCAAAATTCTTAATTCTAGCTTGTGCCCTGCACAAGTGGAAGAGTTTCATACCATCTATTCATTCCTTGCAAACAGTTTTCTTGTCCCCAAATTTTAGATTGTTAAAGCCATGTTCGAACTGAATTATCTGGCAAATATTGACAGTGTTAGAAGTTACTAAGACTCTTTTTCCACGGTGTTGCAGATATTCACTTTACTGGCGGATGCATTGATTGAGATCCAAGAACAAGTTTTAGGTGGTGATGATGAGGAGGTATTTATTTTCTCCATTGTTTTTTCAGCTCCTTACGATACTTAACCTAGCTAAATGGAATTTTTTTCTTTAAATCAATTATAATTTCAGGATAGTGACTGGGAGGAAGTTCAGGAAGGAGATGTGGAATCTGACAAGGATTTGATATATTCAACAGGTGCTGCATCGTTGGGCAGACCTACATATGAACATCTTGAAGCAATGGCTAAAGTATATAATGAGGTTGGGTCAAGAAATAATCACTCCTGTTTTTTGGAAGTTTGGTCTCGCATTTTGTCCCCCCTTTCGTTTCACTAATAACATTTTGCTTGAATGTGAATTTGAAGAATCAGGAGGATGTCTATGAAGATAGTACACTCTGTGTCAGTGATCCCCTTAATGAGGTGGTGTCTTGACCTTAAAATTTTGTACGTGTTTCATTTCGATTTGCTTTTGCTATTTTTAACTCCTTGCAATCAACCTGACAGATCAATTTGGCAAAATATCTTGCTGACTTCTTTATGAAATTCTCACAAACCGACAGACAGCTCTTTGATACTCTTTGCCAGGTCCACTTTGGTCTCTGTCAAGCATTATGAAATCATTTATTCGAGAACTTCATTTTCTATTATTCATTTTGCCGTATTAGGAGTGGAAACTTAATGCGGATTCACGTTTTTATTTTAAAATGCAGTCACTTACACAGGCTCAACAAAATGCTATTAGGATGTTTCTGAATTACTGAATGGTGAGATGTTGATTTGGCACATTAAATGAGGATAGTTGGCGTTGTCTTGAGGCATCAAGTTAAGAAGGTTTGCTTCCTTTAATTGACTTTAAATGAATGAACAAAGAAGTGATTATATTTCTTGCCTTGTCTACTCTTGTGGGTGGAACGGCCTTCAATTGAGTTTGTAAAGTTGAGGATACTTCTGTTTTGTTTTGTTTTTTTTGTGTTTTTGTAGTGTTTTTTTTCCCCCCATTTATCTAAAATGTTGCCGGGTGCTCCCTTTTTGACTCTTCATGTAGCACAATGTACCGGTCCTCTAATTCTTTCATTTGTTTTAAAAAAAAAAAAATTACTTTTTCCCCTTACCGTGTCAGTATAATTTTGTTTTAATTACTATCATTTTCATTATTATTTGGAGATATATATATAAACATGCAAGAGTGGAAAAGTAGTCAACATAATTCACGTGGATTGTGTAACATGAGCTCTAGATGTTCAACATATTGTGTAATAAAATTCTCTACAAGGACTGTCAATGAAAGCCGAGTTGGTTCAAGTGTTCACAGATTTAGAATTATTTTTTGTTTTTTTCGAAGGATATTTATTAATTTTCTCCAAAACAATGTACTATTTCAGCTTTATTTAATGATCGAGATGACATCAGTTGAGAATTGTCTGTGGCTAAATTTGTGACTACGTGGGGATTGGGAATTGTAGGAAATTCATACATGAATGTGTGCATAACTACTAACAATATCTGCAGTCGTCCTTTGTTGAGAAATTGTTTTCTTTATTTGAATGGAAAAATAAATAAAGAAAAAATCGGCAATAGAAATGTGTTCGAGTCGTGTTCTACGTTAGTTAGTAAATCATGTTAGTTAGTAAAGAAAAATTATTTAGATTTATAAGTAAAATAAACTACATTATTTAATAAATTAATTTTTTAAATTGGATACTTGAAAATCTTAAGCCAAGTTCCCTCTACAAAATGATAAAAAAAAAGAAAAAAGAACGAGTTAATTCAGTCCAGTGATATCATCCCTGCTGTCCCAAAGCTCTCCAATTTTATTGCCTCGTGTAGATATTGGTAAACATAGTCTGCGATTTATGCATACTTCTATATATAGGGATGGCAAATGGGCAGATTTGAATTGGATCTATTCTGCTCCATATCTATATCCATAATAAAAATAGAGATCTGTATCTGTTTCAGATCCGTTATCAATTTAAATATTTTGCTCCATATCCAGATCCAAGAATAAAAATAAAAATTTAAATCTGTTCTAAATAAAAAAAATGATTAAAATTTAGACTTATTTTATATCCATCTTCTAATCTAACAATAAGGGTACTGAATTTTTTAGGAGAAATAAAATTATAGATTAAAATGTATTGATAATAATTAATATAAATAATGTGTCAAAATAAAATGAAAAAATTGAATGAATTGTAAGTCTAATAAATATTAAAAACACTACAAATATTAAAAGGCAAACTCTAGATGATAAAAATATATTTCAATTTAACAGATAAAAATTAAAAAATAATGATTTTGATATGTGGTAGAAGTACCTTAAACAATTGCACGCTCAGTAAATGAATTATGATTTATGAATATGAGAGATTGGGAGGTTTTAAGAGTTAAAGAAAACGTGTGGCTTTATAGTTAATTTAACGTTAAAATTCTAGATGGATAAATACTTTTAAAAATTAAAATTAAATAAAAGACTATTAATTGAATATGAATTTGGATCTAGATTTTAAGATAAATTTAAACCTGCTTCAAATACATCTTAGATCGATTCATCTAAATCAAAATCCTATTCAAATCTATTTTGGACTGACATAAATTCGATCCGCTTGAATTTAAATCATGTGGATCATGGGTCAAATCTGCCCCATTGCCACTTCTATATTTATTTTATTTTTTATGATCTTTAAGTGTCTCCATGCCAGGGACTACATCATTTGTTTAATTTGAGAGGCAGCGTGTTCGGTTGATAAAATAAATATAATATAATAGTTACAAATAAACTAGCAGGAATTCAAATGGTGAGATTCGTAATATTTTTAGTATTATTGCTAATAATTATCGCATCTGCTCCGTAGTGAATTTTTCCACCGGACAAGGAGCAGGGCCCTCACCCTCTCATAACCATTCATTTCTTTCACTATCTTATTTTCATTTACAGCGAAAGATGATGGACGACCTCCCTGCCTCCTTTTCCATTTTTTGGGCAATGTGTTTTGTTTGGTACGTTGAAAATTAAATGCTGAAGAAGTTGATAGCATTATTGGAAGCTTGTGAAGGATCAACATGAATCATGCATCTCTTAAAAACTTTATTCTTGGTTAATTTAAAGTTAAACTGTGGATTGTGACTATAAAGTATTAACGGTGATGGCATGCCGAGAGATAAATGGAGGTACAATATATAATGCTAATATTTAGCTTGTAAATAGATATTTACACTTTTTGCACTGGAGTCTTTATTTTTATTTTTTATTTTTTATTTTTTAAAGAGTAAGCATTGGACATTTCAAAATTCTATCTCAAAATATCATTTTAAATGATGTGATAGGGTGAAATAACATAATTAAGGGTCCGTTTGGATTCAAAAGTGATTTTGAAAAACTAAATACTAATATTAGTGTTTGGTAAATTTTTTTTGTAAAATTACTTTTAGTAAAATCACTCTATCTTAAATCAGATTTTAAAAATCAGGGAAGGAGTAGTTTTTCAAAATCTGATTTTGAAAATCACCTTTATACATAATATAATTCCATATATACTCATATATATTATAAAAATCTAAAATTCTTTATTAATTAGGAAATAAAATCATTAACTTTAAAGAGATTATTATTATTATTATCAATTATATTGAGATAACAAAATAAAAAAATGAAATTAGTAATATAAAATATTTATTGTAGTTTTTAATTATCATATATACACAATTAAACATATTTTATATATATGCTTATAAAATTGTAAATAAATTTTATTCAGCATTATGTCCAATTATATCATTTATATTCTTACATCCATTTAACAATAAGATTTACTAAACACATATGACTGTTTTTAAAACTTACAGTATTTTTAAAAATAAATTTTATCAAATGTTTAACTGATTTTCTTCACAGTAGTTAACAGTAATTATTTTAAAAACTACAGCGTTACAAAACTGCCCTAACACTAATTATATGTTTACAAACTGAGTATAAACTGTGTATCCCAAATAATGTATCACTAATCAATAATCATTATGTGTTTGGCAAGAATTGACTTTTTTATACTATCATTAATAAAGACAAATTTTCACTATCAATAAATTGTTTTAAAACTCACAATCAACAAACAAACCCATATAATTATTTTTTGCAATGTCTTAATCTAGCAACATTCTTGCTAGATTTTCCCATTTGCTTTACCCAAATAATACTACCTGCACAATTTCTTGTTTAACAGACTGATGATATGGTTATTGTACTATTGGACTGCACAATCTCTTAAACTCGTTTTGTGAAATGAAATAAACAAGTACCATCTACACAAATTTTATCTTATTTTGAAGATCAGAGAGATAATAATTAATTAACTATATGGAGTGTTAATACAAGCACATGATTTTATCTACGTTTCCCTTGCACACGACATGAGCAAGCACTCTTAATATATAGAGTGTTGCTAGTTGGGCTTTACAAATTTGCAAATTCCATCTATCTTTATTATGAAGATCTACCTTAACCACCATGAATCACGATCACTTGATGAACTGAAATAACAAAACCTTTTAAACTCCAAAATCTCAATCCCATTCTCGACAACAGCTCTTCGTGAATCGAGAAAACCACGACAAAGAGGACAAGTAGCGCGCCTGAATAAACCAACCCATTGATCCAAGCAAACTCTATGAAAGATATGATCACATCTCAGCTCTCTAATCTCTTCTCCTTCTTCAATCTTGCATAAACACACTGCACATTCTACGGCTTCATTATCATTGGTGCACTTGTAGTGTCCTACGCTTAGTAGTTCCTCGCCAATTTCAGCTGGCATGCCAGTCCGATGGCCGAAGAGTGCGTTTTGAATCAAGAATTTGCATGCCCATTTCAAATGGGTAGATGCTGAAGTTATGTAACCCAGCATGAATGATTGAAGCCTGGAGGCTTGCTTCCGCAAAATGTAAATGATAAAAAGTAGTAACAGTAAGGAGAGGAGAGAGAAGTTTGAGATAATAGCTAATAAGCCCATTGTATTTGAAGAGTTCATGCAGGTCATGAGGTCGTGGGTATTTATAGACAATTCTCTAAAAATTATCAAAATTTATTTTATAAACATAGGTACTGTATTTATTTGAAAATTATGATAATAATAGTTGTTAGTGAACAGAGACAGTTGCAAGAAATTGACTACATGGGGCAACATTATAATGAAAAAACTTGGGAGTTGTATATCCTAGAAAAATTAATTGACACGAGGAGGTAAAAAAACTATCTAAACAGAACAAATAATTTTTGAAAAATGATAAAGGAACAAAAGTATGATAAAACCATGATAAAAATATTTTTTTGGGATAAATTTTTAAAATTCCCTTTAATGATTTTATATTTTTTTTAAAATCCTTGAAATTGACTAAAAGACAAAAATTTTTATCATTGCTTTGTCGTGGTTTTCGTTTGGCATTACTCATAATTTTATCCTTAATTCTTTGAACTTTGTAATTGTAGCCCTGTAGTTGATGAGAAAAACAAGGAAAAGAATGAATAACGACAAAAACTCATGAATTTTACGGTAACATATTACCATTTAGGATCCAATTACCTTGCAACATTTCGGATCCATGATTTTCCTTTTTTTTTTTTTATATTTCAGAAAATTTTAAACATTTGCACTTAATAATACCAAGATATATTTCTAAAGGGTGTGGCGAAATTATATTATATGTAATTTATATTTAATCCGAAAGTTGCAATTAATAACTCCATACATTTAATCAAGCAACACTTGAATTATTGGGTGTAATTTTCAAGTTCGATGTAAGTTTCAATATGACATAGTTCTAAAAGTTGCAAGACTGAAATTATTTATTTATTTTATTTTTTGTTGAATGCGTCTAAGAAACTTTAAGGGTGTGTTTATTTATAAGATTAAAAAATTAAAATTTAAGATAAGATTGTTTGATGATGTTTATTTGTTAAAATATAAAAGAGAATGAGAACAAAATATAAGGCCTACATGTTTTTAAGATTAAGGAACGAAAGCTTAATTAAAAAAATCTTGTGGCTCTGGTGAGGGTCGCTGTGTAATTATTTTGTTTCCTGCCAATTTATAAGGCCATGTGTTTTTCGTTTGGAAGAGGATGAAGTGTCGCTTGCAATCGAGAATGTTCGGCTACTCACCAACCACAATAAATTCAAGATTTTTATCTAATTAACGTGGACCGTTCGTTTGATATTCGGCAGCAACCACAAGCCGTAATCGCAAATTTTTTAGCTTTTATTAGGATAATATATAAAAATAATTAAAAAAGGTAATTGTTATATTACATTATTATTATGTAACAAACATGACAAAATTATAATCTTTAGATGAAAATCTAATGAATTGGATAAGCATCTGTTATTATTATTTTTTATTTTTTTTATTTATTAGATTTCTATCTAATGATTATGATTTTATTATGTTTGTTATATAATAACGCAACATAACATAATTCATTGAAAAAAAATTAATTTTGATTCACTCCATCATTTTGAGTCAATTATTATTCTCAAAATACGCTAATTGTGTCATTTTTTAAAAAATAAATCATATGGCTTATATAAATGGATACTTCCGTGCTACATGAATAAGTTAAAAGTGATATTGTTTATTAATTTTGTCAACACCACATTATTCTTATACAATTCATAACAATGGGGTTGGATGAGTTGCCATCTTCTTGAGTACACAAATTAATTCTCAATATAACCTCCTAAAACATAGTTTCATTAAATTACACTGACTAGTTTTCAGATAAAATAGCCGAGCTCACTATTATCGTTTACCTTAAGTTTCACGTGTACATGTACGTAGAAGAGAAGAGTCTTACCACACACAAACAGTAGGCTTATGTTTTTGTCAAGTGAATATATGGATTGAAATTTTGCAACTGACGTGTGAAAGTTATTGATAGCTCAATATAAATGCAGTTTCGGGGACGGAATGAATTAATGAAAGGTATCGTGTGAGGGAATACCTTTAATTCTTTCCTCCTAAGTTCCTATTGCGGTATTGCCTGGTATCATGGCCGGGCACCCATTTTTCATCCATTCAAATAGAAAAGTATTGGATACAAGTAATATTCGATCAAAGTGAAACATACACACATGCGCGGACGTTCTAATTAGCTTTAGAAAATCATATGACTTAATAGTTTTCTCGAATTTTAATAAATGCAATATCATGAATTAAATTAGTGCTATGTATATATCGACATGGATTTTTACGTACACGACATTAATACTAATACTTTAAGTTCTATTGTTTGTATTACATGGTAATTTAAATTGAGCACTTATATTAAAAAAGAAAATGACATTTAAACATCAAAAAGACACCATCAAGACAGAACAACGACACTAGCATGAACAGCACTATCGTTTTGTGTGCTATACAGCGATATTGTTGTATGAACAATAACTTTATTATTTTTATTTTTGTGGTATTTTCCTAGTGTTCAAATTCGGTATTCTATTAAAATATAAATACTCCTTGTTCGAACTATTACCTTATAGCTTATTAAATTATTAAGTCTTAAACAAAATATTTATCCTTCCGGTTTTTTTTTTTTTTCAATATTTATCCTTCTGGTTGTGGTTTTGTGTTCTTGGATTTTGGAAGTATTTTACCCTCACATTAAATAACCTTCAAAACAATGGCTGATTATGCTTTAAGTAGGCGAGAAAGCAATTCAAATTTCAAATAATAATCTCAGTTTTTTTTTTAACGGAAAATAAAATTCTTAGTTCTCAAAAGCAAAGGCGCAGCCTGACTGCCAAATTTGGGATGTGAAAAAATTGTAAATGTCGAAGCATAAAAAAGGTGTAAAAAGCTCAGGACCAAAATAAAAAGCATAAGACTTACAGGGGCCAAAGCAAGAAAAATATACTCGAAGAGGTTAAATTGAATACAATATTTATTCTAAATTTTCAACTGACCACGGCCTCTTTATAGGGGTGGTAATTTGGGTTAGGATTTATTTATTCGATTCGATTCGATACAAATTAAATGGTTTAGATTTGAAAAAATTGATTCGTTTAATAAATGGGTGAATTCGATTCAATTCGATTCGCTAATTAAACGAATCGAATACGAGTTTGAGGACATTGATTCGTTTATTCATTTAGGATTCATTTAATGAATGGGTCGTAAATGAATCGAATATGATCCATTCATTTAAAATTCGTTTATTATTTGTTTAATTAAATTATTTATTTATCCTTAAATATGTATGAAAAAATTTTAAAGTTTGAAGGCTAATATAATAATTTAAATGATAATAAGTTTTTATTTTGTTGGATGTTAAACTTATGGTCTTTTTATAGTTTATTTTACTTAATTTTTGTTTACTAATTATATTTTTGTAGACGAATTCATATTCAATTTGATTGATTATGGATTTGTTATAAAATAAACGAAGAGTAAACGAATCCAGATTCGATTCGATTCGTTTATTAATTTTACTAAACGAATTAAACGAATCGAATATGGATCATGAGATTTCAATTTATTTAATAAACAAATCAAATTCGAATCAGCAGAGTTTCAATTCATTTACGATTCGATTCGTTTATTTGTTTTGCCACTCCTACCTCTTTGGGCCCTTATTAAAAAGGATAAGTTTCAAATAAATAATCACTGAACTGAGATGTGATCCAGTGCAATGCGTCGCACACGTTATAATACGAGATGGCGTGTGTGGCTAGCTCTCACTGGGAGCTATCACCTGCCAATGAGAACAAGATTGTTCAATAGTTTATTTGGGAAAATTAGTTCGGTTTATCAGAAGAGCAAGACTAGGATTTTCTCCTAAGTTATTAAAAATCTTCTATCCTGTTTCTTGTTAAAAAATTTTTGTCGTCTCTTTTTGTGGTGGTGAACTGAGTATGATTTAACTTCTTTAATATTTTTTTATTAATCACTAATCACCACTTAAATTTTTGCTCAGTACAAGACAAATCACGAGAGAATTCTGATCCAAAAAGAGCGTGCATAAACTATTTTATACACACACACACACACACTTCAATTATAAATAATTCTTGTGTAAACTATTTTTGTATAAATTGATATGACATAATACGATTAGTTGAATGCAAATTTAAACTAATATAGGTCATAGGTATTTTTATTCAAACTA
Organism: Clausena lansium; assembly: GCA_030449835.1. Taxonomy (NCBI): domain Eukaryota; kingdom Viridiplantae; phylum Streptophyta; class Magnoliopsida; order Sapindales; family Rutaceae; genus Clausena; species Clausena lansium. The sequence goes on from JASUUF010000195.1 coordinate 6,083,032, forward strand.
ATCACATAATGTCACTAATCACATAATATCACATTAATTTGTATAAAAATAATTTGTACAATAATTTGTGGTTGTATCATCCACGTAAAATAATGTTAGGTGTGTGTGTTTATTTTGACAATTTCTAATTATATTTATGATTAAAATAAAGAGTGATAATAGTCTATCTTAGTATTGGCGGAAGTTCCGGTCCTTACAAACTGTATGAAAAATGTATTATATTTGGAACGATCTAGTGCGGTATATAAAATATTGTTTTTTTTTTAAAATATGTCATTCATAATTAAATAGTCAAGTCTACTGAGAGTTCATGTTTATTATTGTGAATACCAATTAATTCAGATATTAAATTCTCTTAAATTATGAACAATAGATTTAGAGTTTGAATGGCTAAGCAAGTGATTATTTGATTGCCATTAAGATATATGAAAAAAAAAATCAGAGGAAAAAAAAAAGTCACCAAACACTCCATACTTTTTGAACAACCGACCAACACCTTAAACTCGGCCAATTCAAGAGTTTTTTTTATTGTTGTTATTATTATTTTTTGTATGTCAAGGGACATAAGGTAATTATCATTAAATTACTGGACTTTTTTAATGTAAAAATTCAAGCCGTACTGCTTAATGTACTCAAGGAATCAAGAATTTTGGATTAACAGTTCATTTAGTGTCCATATTTTCAAAAATACTTAAAGACATTATTTATTGGATGGGGTTATTTTAATTCAAATTCTTTTCCTTAAAATTTTGACACGAATTTTAAACTATTGATTTCAAGAAATTTAATAGTAGATATTGAAAGTCACAAAATAATATTGGATTTTTTGAAATCAATGGCTGAAAATTTGTATTAAAATTTTAAATAAAAAATTTAAGTCAGAATAACGTAACCCTCATTTATCAGGCAATTGACACTTTTTCTCTATGATTTATAATTCTAATGCTTACTCCTTCGTAATTTTCATAATACCCCGCTGCTCTCTCGATGTCAAAATTTTAACCCCAAAAAAAATGGAATTAACAATTAAAAAAAGTTGATATTTGAAGAATTTTTGTAGCAAGCTATGGTGGGTCTTTGAAGAGTTGCTACGTATAGAAGATGCCAAGCAAAGTCTTTGGCAATCTCAATCTATTTATAATTTCAAAATTAGGCCTTTTTATTTAAATGAAAGTCAATTATATTGATTGAAATTTTTGTGATATATATGGATTCAGTTGGAAAGAAACAAAAATTGCGTTGAACAATTTTCTTTATTAAAAGTAAAAATAGAAATTTTAACGAGAAAATATACTAAAATGGGGTCTTGATTCTTTCAAGACTAGCTAATATTATATTGAAATAGGGAGATTGTCAATTTCCCCCTTACTATCATCAATATATACAATTTACCTTTTATTATTTTTAGGGTAATTATCTGGTGGCCATTACTTATTAAGTGAAACTTCTGTAAACCATCAAAATTTAAGATTGTAACTATAAACCACCTACTTTTCAAAGAAATATCCTCCAACCACTTTTTCATTAAAAAAGTTAACTGCCGTTAGTGGTTTTCTGCGTAAAGACTATTTTACCCCTGTAATACAATAATTACAAAAATTATTTATGATTAATTAAATTTAAGATTTTGTATTGTTTATTTTTTTTATTTATAAACAAAAACGATGTTGTTTATATAATTAAATATTTATTTTTAAAAAATAAAATATAATTAATTAAATATTTATTTTTTAACTAAATGACAATATTACTCTTATGATGGCATGCTAATGTCATGTTTCCGTTAATGGAGTTAACGGAAAGGTGGGTAGGAGATGTTTCTTTGAAAAGTAGGTGGTTTACAGATACAATCTTAAAATTTGGTGGTTTACAGAAGTTTTACTTAATAAGTGGTGGCTATCAGATAATTACTCTTATTTTTATAATAGCCAATAACTCCGCTGACAGCATAACTTTACAATATTGCCCTCATTTTTAAATACATTTTTATTCATATTTATTATAAATTAAAAAAATCATTTGAATAGAAATTAAAATAAAAAGTTAAGTATTAAAAACAAGAAATATATGTTTTGTTGTGATAAAAAATTAATAATAAAATATTTTTCTTGTATTTTTTTATTTTATAAACATTTTCTTATAATAAATATTTTAAAATTAAATGTAAAATGTTCACGAAAATATTTTATTATTTATTTTATAATAATCTTTTTATTTTTCATTCAAGTTTCCTTATAATAATTTTTTTATCATTTTATAATAATTTTCTTATATATTTATTATAAGCAAATATTTATAAAATAAGAAAGTCCAAGAAAATATTTTATTATTAATTTTTTTCACATCAAAACATATATTTGTTGTTTTTAATACTTAAGTTTTTATTTTAATTTTCATTCATATGATTATTTAATTTATAATAAATATGAATAAAAGTGTATTTGAAAATAATGGTAATATTATAAATTTATATTGTCAGGGGAGTTATTGACTATTATAAAAATAATAGGGGATAAGTGGTATATAATGATTACAATATGAGAGAAATTGACAATCTCTCTATTGAAATATTATGAAATCGAGTTTTTTTTCCCCTTTTTGTAGCACATTGGAGTTCGTAATTTTTCTTTTTTAAATGAACTACTGCTAACAACTATTGCCAAGGAGAATATATTACATCTACTGAGAATAGTTATTCGATTGTGAATATAAGCTCGAAGCAATATCTCCCAACCTCTAAACTTTTGTAACCAGCATATAATCTGTAAGTCTTTCTTTAATGCAAATGTTTATTTTTTTTAATTGCAGGCTGGCTCGTTACCATCTATTTAACTCAAGCCTCACGTCTAATGTTGAAGATTATGTTCAACTTTAGAAAATTTTTGAACTCTAATAATTTATGTTTGGAGATGTTTGTTGATTGGATTTAGTTTTCACTGCACACACGACTTCACTTCATTTTTTCCTTTTAAAAATGAAAAATAATTCATCATTAAAAGCGAAGGAGGTTAATTATGGTTATCATTGCTATAAGCATAAGTTAAAAACTTTTTATTACAATTTACAATTGTAAATGTCACGTGATCGCTTGCATTCAATTAATGCTTTTTTTTAAATACTGCATGGCCATATTCTAATATTTTTACTCTAGCACCCAAGTGACAGTGTGACGCGATACAAAAATACTATATGTTAAATCACGCTTCTAGCAGCGGCAGGCTCGAGCTATGTCTCTATTATCGAATGCCAAGCCAAAGGAAAGTAAAATTCAAGCCAACACCAATTGACCACCAACTTATTTTTTCAGAATGAATAATAAAGCTAAATGACAGGTTATGACATCCAGTTTTTTCTCTTATGGTCGAAGTCATCAGTGGAAACTTTGAGAAAATACTACTGCTACAATACAAATCATGTGATTTGTTTTTTGGAAGAAAAAATGCGTTTTTAACATGAGGATATTAATCAGTTTACTTGAGATGATGATTATATTAACGTTACGCAACTATATTTTAAAAGCTACAGTACTAAAATGCTTAATAAACATTAGTTGTTGTGGTTTGAAAACCAAGTTGATTTGATCCCACACTTCTATGATGAAAAAACTCAATAATATTTTTATTATATTTATCAAAATTACTATTTAAAAACCACATTTACTTCACAATATCAATTTTGATTTTATTATTATAATTTTTTTTATAACAACTATAATTTTAAATTATAGCACCTCAATACTAAATATGACTTAAATTAATATGAGTCATAATCCTCTCGTCTGTCTTAACTTTTACTTATGCAAAAACAGATAGTGGTGGACCAAGATATTGGTTAGCCACTTGAACAAGGATCCTCTCATATTGAGTTTTGATTTTTTATGTTTAACAATCAAGTCGGTTTTTTTTTTTAATTTATTTATAATTAAGCCAACTTTTTTAAAATTAAATTTAAAAAATAAGAAGAAATTAAGAGAGGATCATAATCCAGTAGTCATAGGCACTAACATCTTCCATTTTTATCACTTATTTCATTTTAATTTTGCAGCCTCTACCGCACGGAATAACTGTTTCTGTGATGATAATATCGTGGCTGCTCCTCTTTTGCTTGGCTGCAGAGGATTTTCATAATTCCGCTGTCATCACTATCAGATGTGACATAACAATAATTCTACTCTTCTAAATGATATTTCAAGAAATTTAATATTAAGTGATGTGTTATTTATTTTTCAAATGATAAAAGTAATTTTATAAGTTACGTAATTACTTATTTAATTATTCTCCAATTGAGTGAAGGAATGCCACGACGCAGATAAAATCTTTTACAACTTTGGAAAACAATAAAAAAATGGAAAGTAATATTTGTCAATAAAATGATATAATTGGAAGGGAGAATGTCACTTTTGTAAATTAGTTATGTCCTAAGAGTAGGTGCATATAACATTTAGCTCAATTATATATCTTTATGATCAAATTTCTTAATATAATTGACAATATTTGGCAATATTATTTATGTCCTAATGTTTTTATTACCAAATTTAGATTTTCTAATTAATATTTAGCTCAATTATATATCTTTATGATCAAATTTCTCCCCCAAATTATTTGATTGGAAGGAAGAATCACACTTTAGTAACTTAATTATGTCTCCAGACTAGGTACATCCGTAAATGTCTAGGATATACTTGTGTTAAAATGGTAAGATAATGAGATGGCAATTTCGCCATCACCCAAAAAAGAGAGAGACAAATTAATTTCCAAGTCCTTTATAAAGTTAGGATCAGTTTGATAATATTATAACTTTTAAATAATTATTGTTAACTGTCTTATAGAAATAATTAACTAGGAAGGAAATTAAGCATTCGGTAACATTTATTTTTAGAAGTATTATGAGTTTTGAAAACAGTCATATGTGTTTAATAATTCTTACTATTATATTGTTGTAAGAATATAAATAAGTGAGTTGGACATAATATTAAATTAAATTTATTTACATATTTATAAACATGTATGTAAAAATTTTTTTATTGTACATATTTAATAATTGATAACTAAAATAAATTTTTTATATTATTAATTTCATTTTTTATTTTGTTATCTCAATATAATTGACAATAATAATAATATGTTTAAATTTAATGATTTTATTTCCTAGTTAATAAGGATAATTTTAGAATTTTAAATGTTGATTCACAATAAAAAAAATTGATAGTTGAATATGCAAAGAAAATGGATAAAAAAAATAATAAAAAGCTAATTTATATAGTAGGAAATAAATGTATTTAATAAGAGAGAATATTAAAGGGTTGTTTTGTTTTTTATCTAAGTCTGAATCTTAATTTTTTTAAGATATTTACAGTTTTTATTTTGTTTATTTTCTATCATTTATATCTGATTATAAGATGTTTAGGTCTGAATGAAAAAAGTTAAATATTTTGACTTTTATCTGAATAACAAAATACTTAAACAGAACTTTATATTCTCTTTCATTAATACCCCTATTAAATACATTTATTTCCTATTATATAAATTATCCTTTATTTATTCTTTTTTTTTATTTGTGTATTCAACTATTAAATACATTTTCAACTTTTTTTTTCATGAATGAGAATTTTAAACATAATAGAACTTTAGGTGAGTGTGTTTTATAATAGGTCCATCTTTTTGTACTTATACTTATTATGTTTATAATAGATTTTGAATTTTATTTAATACATTAATTTTAATTCAAATGATTAAACAATTCTTGATTAACTTATGTAATTAATAAGAAAAAAATATCAATATAATATACAAAAAAATAACTTTATAAGTATCATATATTAATGTAAAAAAATACGTGTGTTATATATATATATTTTATTTTTCATGTTTTGTTAAGGTAAATATTATCATTTTTTTTACTAATCAAATAATTTATTTATAACTTGTCATGTGTTTAACCAATAAATATAAGTATTATTAATATTTATGAGGTTATATATGTCAAAATATCATATTTCAGATATTTTCTTTTTGAAAAACAAACAACTTAATATTTATATTCAAATATTAAAAAAATAAAAACAAACATGTCATTCAAATATATGTATTTAGACCTATTCAGACTTTAGCTAAATTTAGACATATTTAGATTTCAGACAAACAATCAAACGCCACCTAAAATTATATTCAGATGTTTTACCATTCAAATAAAAGACAGAATATTTAACTTTTTCCATTCATACCTAAACATCTTATAATCAGACATAATTTATTGAAAACAAACAAACTAAAAACTCTAAATATCTAAAAATAATTAAAATTCAAACTTCAGACACAAAAAAAAAAACACTCCTAACTCTTTTGTATAGCTACCCAAGAGGATTATCTTCAAATGAATAATCAATCTATATATATACATTAGCCAACTTTAATTTTACTTTTACACTCGTTTAAATGATGCATCATTTATGAATTGTCATGATATACATTTTCTATTAGACAAATCACCAATAATGACAAAATTTTTTAAAAGTACAACGCATTTAATTAAATGAACATCACTAATGACGTTATATGAGTATCTATAATTTTATCAGATGGACTTATAGATGTCATGATACGCCAATTATCTGTTAGACAAATCACCAATACTGATAAAAGTTTTTAAAAATACAACATGTTTAATTAAATGAACATCACTAATGACGTTATATGAGTATCTATAATTTTATCAGATGGACTTATAGATGATGTGATACGCCAATTTTCTTATTAGACAAATTATCAATAATGATAAAAGTTTATAAAAATACAACATATTTAATTAAATGAACATCATTAATGACGTTACATGAGCATATATAATTTTATCAGATAGACTTATAGATGACGTGATACGCCAATTATCTCTATATATATCAACCATAAAAAAGTATGAAATCTATAGGTCGTCGAAGAAAACATATACTTTTTATTATCATTATTTTACATAATTAGTACATATCTCTTCATATACTTTTTATTATCACTATTTTACATAATTAGTATATATCTTTTCTTCTTATTCTAATAAAATTGCAACAATTTATAAATGATTCAGCGTAGCCACCATGCATCATGGTCAGTTCTCGAACTGAAACAACAGAACTTGAAGAAAAGCACTTCTTCTCCAAGCCCGGTGACCAACCTAGACGGTGCAATTGAATCACGGCAAACTGGACAAGTAGCATAGCTGCAGCTCATCCACGCGTCCAAACACACAATATGAAAGAGATGATGGCATCTTAATTCTCTTATCTCTTCTCCTTCTTCAATATTGCTAAGACATACAGCACATTCCACAGCTTCAGCTCTGGACGCCAACTCGAATCTTTCCACCCCTACATTCACAATTTGTTCACTAGCATTTATGCGATGGCCGAAGAAGGATAAGTGAATCAAGAAATTGCATGCCCATTTCAAATGTCTAAGAATCCCGATCATGTAACTCAACATGTTCGAATTTTGATTGAAGAATGAAACTTTGAAAGTACTAGTAAGAATAATGATGATAAGATAGTTGATCAGTTTGATTTTTTTTGGTTCAATGTGCAGCAAAATGGTGGGTATTTATAGACTTAAGTGACATAAGACTGTTATGTGATTTCACTACATTCTAAATTATCTTTTTAGCCCATTCAAAAAGGAAAATCTTCGTAGGTATGATGATATTTCCCCATAATACCCTTGACATAGAATGAATCCGTACGTATTACGTAATTTCTGCAACTTTGCAAGTTGGGTAATAGTTACGTCATTTTGGCTATTAAACATTAATTATTAGATATGCATTGTAGATTGACTGTAATCTAGGTTTTAGTTTATCATTTATTTGATGCATTTTTTTAATGTAATATAATTCAACTGATATATTTATAAAGTTAGGTAATTTTAATTTTTAATATGATACAATTCAACTGATATATAGAGGGATATAATTAGATAATTTTGGTTTTTAATTATGATACAATTCAACTGATATATGGAGGGATATAATATAAGAACTCTATCTAATTATATGTAATTGGAAGGAGGAAGAAAGTCCCAACACTTGAATCCAAGTTCCCAAGTGGGACTAAGAGCCCAGGGGCTTATTTGATTTTGATGTAACTTTGTTTAAATTAATACTCAAGAAATATAGAGTTACCCTTAATAACAATTGTTAATTTTTCATTGTACATGCATTGAGGCTTTTTTAACGTTAAGAACTGATTTTAAATATTTATTCATCAGTTATTTACTACCTTCAGTACCTTCATCTATTAATTTTGCTATATATTACCGCTTTATTAAAAAAAATTCAAAATTATACACATCATGTTTTGAGAAAGTAAGAATGTTATATATGGATTTTCCTACACATTTACTTATATGAATAATTAATAACTCTGATATTAATGGATTGTAGATAAGGATTACACTCAAAAGGTAAAAGTGATGGAGGATTATCTGGAGAAGAGAAGGGAAAGAAGGAAAATTGATAATAAATTTAAGTGAAAAGACTCTTTTCATCCCTGAGGTTTGATGTAATAACTTATTTCATTCTTGTTTTTTAAATAATTGTTCATTTCATCCTTATTTTTCAAATAATAGCCCAAAACATCCTTTTGTTTATTAACTATTAATTTACTTTGAAGAATATACAAATTGTTTTAAAATAAAACTCTCAAACACAATTAAATAACATATAACTTTTTAAATAAATTTAAAATTTAAGAATAACTTAATCAAATAAAAACAACACTAAAGAATATGCACTATATATATATATGTGTGTGTGTGTGTGTGTGTGTGTGTGTGTGTTCATTAAATTATTCTATAGTATTTTAAATATGTGTTTTTATATTTTTAGTGTGTGTTTTTTTTAAGTAAATGAAGAAATTTGTATTTACTTTTAGTAAAATAACAGTTCTGATTCCTCTAAAAAAAAAGTACTGATTAATTAATTATTTATTTATTTATCTTGACTATATTAAAGTCAGAACAAGTTAAAGAACAAAAAAATTACTCTAGTACCCGTGAAATCTATATATATATTTTTATTTTGTCCTAAATATATATTTTACATATTATTGAGTGTTATTATTGTTTATTCGTTAAGTTATCCTTAAATTTTAAATTTATGCAGAAAGTCAAATGTTATTTAATTGTGCTTGAGATTTTTATATTAAAATAATCTGTATATTCTTAATTAAAAATTTTATTTTATCCTTAATGAATCACACAGGAAATTAACAGTTAATTAACAGTTAATTAACAGAATAGTATTTTGGGCTATTGGTTGAAAAGTAGGAACGAAATGAACAATTGTTTAAAAAAATAATGATGAAATGAGCTATTGCATCAAATCTCAGGGGAAAAAATGATTTTTCCCTAAATTTACCATTATCAGTTTTTTTAACTAGGTTGGGCTTATGCAAATATTGATATTTTTATTTATATAAATTTGAATGAATATAACAGTTTTCATTTATTTTCTTCTTTATTAAACCATGCTACTACCAAGAAAAAAATCTAAGGTCTAAACCTTAAAATAGAAAAAAGAATGAATTAAGGAAAAACGGGATTTAAAAAAATGCAAAAAAAGGTAAAAGAGATTCCGCGGAGAAGGAACATGAACCAGTCAGAAACAAAAATGGGATGTAAAAGGAGAAAAAAAAAAGTTGTGATGTTTCCCTCTTAATTTATCGAGCATTGATATACAACTCGAAAATAAACCCAATTATAAATCTTACAAACGCAAAAAAGAATAAAATAATAATAATAATAAATAAATAAAAATAAAATAAATTACACTAGAATGGGGTTCAATTGGAGTTTATTTTCAGGGCAACGAACATTTTTCCTATTTATCTCCAACTTTTCAATTACCTCTATATATTTATATAATCATTTCAATTACCTCTATATATTTATATAATCACCCTTATTTATCACTTTCTTTTTTCATTACTCTAAAGATAATTGAACAGATTATTCATTAGAATTGTTAGATTATTGAAACATGAACTAAAGATCCTTCATGTTAATAGAGCAAATGCATTCGAAATTAAATTGAAGAACTTTAAAATGTTGATCATGATTCATCAATTACTTATTAATGAAGTGCATCCAATACCCACTAATAATTTCAACATCTCATAGCAATCTGGTGCCTGCTGTCTTTATCCCCATTTCCACAGCTTTATCCAAGAGCTTTGTTTCTCTTCTCAATAATGTAATAAAACGATCAGCTTTGACCCTATTTTTGCTTCCTAAGTTTCTCTTATTATGCATTTATTTTATGGGTATGGCTATTTGAGCTCATTAAACTATTCATTAAACTCACTTTTAAAAATAATTTTTATGATTAAAATAAGTCTAAATTAAATTACAGTTATGGATATTAAAATATAATAATAAAAAAACATAATTTTTACTATTTGACCCCATCTTTTCATTCAATATAGTTTTATTAAACCCTATTCATATAATTCAAAAAAAAAACCTATTCATATTTTTGTTAAACCTTAATCAATCTAGAGGTGTGATTATTATGTTCCATATCTTGATGGAGGATCAATATTCCTACAATAATAATTCATTCTCCCATCTAACAAATAAGATCCATAGCCACCATAATAATAAGTATAACCATAAGGTCCATAACTATTGCTTTGAGTCGTCAAAGACTTGTTCATAGAGTAATTATTGTCACCGGGAATTTGACAAATCAATACATGAATCCCAGCTTTTCGAAGCATATCAACAATCAGGTATGGGTGAGTTTTACCAGAAAAATTCACCATTCTATCCCAATCTATGTAGTAGGATAATCCTCCAATGTTTGCCGGTTCTCTGCTCAGCATCCAATTCCATCCAGGAAATGGCGTAGCTACCTTCAGAGCGCAAGTCATGTATTTATTGTCCATTTTCTGCTAATGAATTTATTATTCATGCTGTAATGTACAAGTTATTGTGATCATCTTCTAATGAAATTAAAAGGCAAAAACTTTCTTTAAAAAAAAAATCAATGAAACATTTATGAAGGGTTTATAAATGAATTTAACGGGTTTAATGAGTAAAGTCACTATTATTAAAAAATTAAAATCACTATTATTAAAAAAATTAGGTTTAATAAGAGTATATTAGGTTTTTAAGTGAATTTATTGAGTTAAATTTAAAATTTCAAAATTTGAGAGTGGGTTTATTTAGTAAATGAGTTTAGTGTATAGTTTGGTGGGTTCAAATAGCTCCCACCCTTATTTTATCAATCTCTCGAGTATTTCAGTCATCTCCTTAAGGAGCTATCTCAATCAATTTCAAAATTAATTGCGTAAAATGTTGCACTATTTTTCTGCAAATGATTTACAGAATCAATTCTAAACCTAACATCTTATACCTATTTCAAGTGTTTTTTTCTCATCAAAAGTGACGATGCTGATGTTGCACTTGAAGGATTAATGGAGTTTCTCTATAACTGAATAATATTTTGGAAAAAAAATCGATAAATAAGGGTAATTTTCAAAATAATGAAGTTTAATGAAAGATTAAGTTGGTGAGACAAATTGAGGAGTCAAATATCTTTATTAAAAATAAAAGATTGAAATTATTAAATCGATAGCACATTAGTACTGAATAATTTGAAGGCGAAAAGCCCAAAACTTCAACTTATCATATAAATACATAAATTAGAAATTTTAATATTCATTGTGTTAACAAATTAAAATAACCTTACCTGTACGTAAATTTTTGATTAAATCGCTTGGTTTTCTTTGTGTTATTTTTAGGTGCATCTTTGTGATTTACGAACTTTCATTAGAGCGCAATTCTTTCTTTCTTTTTATTTTATTTTATTTTTTATAGTATGACAACTAATGGTAGTTGCATCTCAGTTTAAATTATTCCTGTTTTTACATAGAAAAGCAAGTTGATGCTGTATTTCTTCCTATATCTTAATTGCCAAGCAAATGACATTATTTGTTGGGCATGGTGTTAGGATCGAGTCTAATGTTTGATCAACGAACTTGAATGAATCGAAACGGAACAAACATTTTGAGCACAATCGATCACAATAAATTAAGGGCCTGTTTTTGATATTATGGTTGAGCAACTGTAGCTTAAAATTATAACTCTAAAGTATTTGACGAACACTTATTATTATAGTTTGAAAGAAAGTTAAGTTAATTTTATCTCACATTTGTATTATCAAACCTATAATATACTTATTATTTTTATCAAAATTATTTTTTAAAAGTCATTTGTCCAACACTATCAATTTTTTTTCGCAACTGTTGTTTTTTATTTTCACAACAAATGTTCAACACCTTAATATCAAACAGTGGCCCTGAGAAAGAATCAAAAGATTTGCATAATTGAAGAAGAATAACTTGTCATTGTCTGTGGTTCTTTTCTCGAGTGCATGCTATGATTCAAACCTATGTATTGAAGAATAACTTTTCTTCTAGCCTCATGCTCTCTGTCTCTTCAATCTTATGAAGAAAAATGGTATGCTTCAGCCAATTTTGCTTACTTCCGCACCGTAAAACTTCATTAAGATCGATCGACTGAAAAAGTAGAAAAGTTGACAAGGAAGTTACAGCTCTCACAACAAGAAACAGAATCTCCCTAGACTTTCCTCGAATTAAGCACTCAGTTTAGAAAAAAAAATCACATTGAAGTTGCTGGTTTGACCAACCTTAAAAACCCCTGTTTCCAGCAACTATTTTTTATAGCCAATCAGAAGATATAATAGTTGTTGTTTCTTACAGGAATAGAATCAGCATTCTTCAGAGTTTTTGCAATTACTTTCTGAGCTTTCCTGTGCCTTTTTTCTTCTAGCCTCATGCTCTCTGTCTTTTCAATCTTATGATACAGATTCTTTAGCTTCATAATTCTCACTTTAGACCTCAGAAATTTCGCTAACCTCTGCAAACCAATCATCATCACCTTGGCATGAAACCTGCAAACAAAGATCAGAAATGTAAGTGTTTAATCTCAACGTTCTTCAATACATAACTACTAGAAATTCAAAGTTTCTCCGAAGAATGACACTTCTGGTCCTTCTTCAAAGTTATTTTCACTGTTTAGATTCTTAATAAATTTTTACAGACTCGTTTCATCTCTAGTGTTGAAGAATAGTGGCATGTTAGTTTTAATTTGTAAAAATCTCAAATAATCATTTGCGTGTAAAATGTAATATTTACCCTTCAACAACATATATTTTCATATTTTGTGTTAATATTTTAGCATCATGAATGAAAAATGGGATATTAAAAATTTTATCCGAGACCCAAATAGTAAAACAAATTCTATGAAGGATGAAATTGCCATTCTCTGTTTTTTAAAGTTTGTTTGTTGAGCCTGTTGCTATAAAATCAGGTTTAACTAATAATTAATTAAATGATCACGTCCCGTGTCTTTCAATTTGTTGACCACTCAAGCAATGCATGTGATTGAGATGAAGACTAAAGAATATTTGTTGGCATGCATCAACTAACAGAAAGATGCGAAACTTATTTGAGAAAAGAAAGAGAGAGCATTGCAATCATCAAACTGAAAATGGTTCAAGGCAATTTGTTTTTGCAACTCCACAATAAACATATGCCAAACACAGTATATTTGGATCAAGTGAAACAACGAAATATATAATTGGGAGAATGGATGTCTCATTCTTGATAGACTTTATATTTATTATTTACATTCTTATTATATTTTTAATTATCTGATACATCTCTCTTGTTAAGAGATAACATAATTAATTGTGAAAATAAAAGCAAAAAATCGTTATATTTTAAAATTTAAATTGAAATCTTACACAAGTCATTGGGATTAGAAAACAAATAAAAAATACAAGGGTTCTTTTGGTAATTACACATTACTAATCCTTTTCATATTCTCTTAATTTTTGTTGCCAAACTACTTAGAAATGTCATAAAATATTATAAGAGGGATAGAATAGTAAATGAACAAAAAGATGTTAACTTTACCTTTTATCTTTTAACAAGAAAAATGAAATAGATGATTAAAAATCTAATAGAGATGTATTGGGTGAGCATAGATTGGTTTGGGTTGTGTTTTAGATTAATCCAAACCAAACTAAACCAAAAGTTTTTGGGTCCAACCCAAACTAACCTAAACAATTTTTAACCCAACCCAAACAAACTCATTTGGGTTTGGTTTGAGTTTTATAATTCAAATATCTTTTATTTTGGTAAATTTAATTATATTAAAATTATTATTATTATTAATTATTATACTTATTAATTACTAAATAGATATTAATTATAAAAATAAATATTATATAATCAAATAATAAGCTTTTAAGATATACTTGGTAAATTTCTCACCTAATTGTGATGTACATGGAAATGACGAAAATTGATATTTATATTTCTTTTTTAAATTAATAACATTTAAATTTTATTTTAAAATTATTTAATACAAAAATTTATTGAATTTTTATTTTCTATTAATATCTTAGAAAAATTAATTAATATTTAATATGACAATTAATGCTATTTCCTAATTAATTACTAAAAAGACAAAATTGATTTAATCCATCCGTGTGACTGTTCCTCCACCATCAATGGTGCCATCACTGTTGCCAGCAATGATGGATGAACCATGATCAAAGCAAATTTGGCATCATCATAATCAAATTTTTCCGATCTATGCTATAGTAAGACATTGTAAAAAAAAAAAAGATCGAAAAACTTAAAAGATTTGGTAAATTTATGGTGTCGCCACCTCTTTAGGTGGCCGTTCCGCAACTATAAGTCTTTTTTCCTATAGTGGCACTATATTTGAATAGATTAAAAATATTTAAAATCTAATAGTATGTAATTCGTCAACATAAGACCACATCTCTGTCAATATATATGATACAAAAATATTTTTTTTACCCATAAAATTTTAATTTTACAAAAGGACCCATAAAGAAAATTACTAATAAGTACAAAGTAAAATATTATTATAATTATAATAATTAAAAAAAATTACACTTACTTCACGGATCACTATGCTAATTCTTTGTTCCTCTTTTTTTTTTAAATTAAATTTAAATATCTTTTGAAGCATGATTAATATTGAAATTTAAATTTATTAATATTTATAGTTTTGTCTTATCTCATGAATCATCAAGTATATGGCAAAATTTATGAAATATCAAGAAGACATAGAAAAAGGAAATTGACATAAAACTTACTTATTCTTAACTGAGATAACCAATTGCAGAGGACACTTCCAAATAAGGGTCATTTATTTCCAAGAGACCATATACATCATAATTACCTCTGTTTTATAGTATTCATGTTGCAATACCAAGTTTATGGCATTTTGAATATTAATAATGTTATATGGGTGCGTTTGGCACACTGTATTGTATTATGCTGTATTGCATTAGCATTGTATTATTATAATGCTGTACAATATTTGGTGCTACACTATACTGTATTAATTTTTTTGTGATTAATTTAAATTATATATTATATTATATTATATTAATATTTTATTTTATATTAATATATTTAAATTGTATTAATATTTTATATTATTATTAATTTTAAATTAATATTATTCAAATTATTCATATTTAAATATTTATTATTAGTTGTATTAAATTATAAATTTATTAATAAATTATAAAGTAAAAATAAAAAATATAATATTATTGAATAATAAATTTTATATTCATTAATTTATATTAATAATTATAATGTAAAAATAAAAATATAATATAATATTATTTAAGTATTTATTATTATTTATATTAACTTATTAAATATTAATCAATTTTATATATTAATTATTATAATATAATTAAATAATACATTATTTAGTTATATTTTTAATATAATAAAAATAAAATAAAAATAATAAATTTATAATTATAATTATAATTATAAAGTAAAAATAAAGTAAAAATTAATATTATATTATATTATATTAATTTATTTATTATTGTTTAAAAAAAATAAAAAATAAAAAATAAAGGCGTGCTAATGCGGGAACACCTCATTAGCACACTCACCAAAGCAAACCTAATGCGCCTAAAATAATTGCCAAACATGGGATTGATTTAACTAATGCTGGGCCTACTAAATAATCCTATGCAATACCACAAGCCAAACACGCCCTATATGAATTTGCATTTTCAAATAATTAGTATTGGAGAAAAAAATGAGAATGAAGAAGAAGAGATGAAAATTTATATTGAATATGAAATATTAGGCTATTTTTTGTATTTTGAGAGATGTATAGAACAAAAATTTTTAATTTTAAAATTAATATGGGTTCATTAAGAAAGTGTATGTAAAAACAAAATTTATGGGTTCAAATAGTTGTATCATTAAAAAAAAACTGATTTAAAAAAAATAATTAATTGTGTCAAATGAGTTAACCAAACCCAAACTATAATTAGATGGTTTAATACAATATAACCCAAACCCACCCGAGATTAAACAAGCATTTTCCCATATATTATTTGCTTCTTTAGCTTTGAATGCAACAAATATTAAGACGCTGACATGTAATTCAAGTGAACACAATCACATGCAAAATCAAACAAATGAAAGTATACAAACTAGAAAGTGAGATGACATGTGTTACCCATATAGTTTTTGGATTTTATCATGACTTATACCTTGCAATTTCCACATACCAGAATTTTTTTTTTTTTTTTTACGTCAATGGAGTAATAGGGAATATTAGAGAAAAATAAGTAATAAAACCCAAAAACCGAAAATCATATGGACATCTTAATATACGTTATATTAATGTACCACGATGTTTTTAATTTATATATTTCTTCTATTTGTAACTGCCTAACAGAAACAGGGGAACAGCAATAACATAAATTCAACATCAAAATTAATTAAAACAAAAAAACAAAAATGCTATCTTGCCTTGCAATTGAGAACACTAGCTAGATGAGATTTTCAAGGCACAAACTAGACACAGGTAACTGAAAGGGCCGGAAATTAATTAAGCCATGGCAATTATGTGAAAGACATGACGTTCTCTTCATAATTGGTCACCCTAATAGTATTACAAGATAAATCACTAAACCTATCCTCAGGCAGTCCAAATATTTCAGCTCTCCTCATACTTCTATTCACAACATCATAATGAATCACGTAAACAGAATAGGACAATGTCTGTGGCACCAACAAGAGCTCATTGTTACGACCAATACCATCAACAAAATAATCAATCTCCTCATCAAGAATCGAATCACCGTAATTTTCCGGTAAAAACACCTTAATCTTAACCCAGTAATCACTATCATTTTCATCCAACACCCAAATCGTCATGCTATCATCTTCAACAAGTAGATGATCAGCTATAGCCGGGCGTCCCGAATACACGATCAGTTCAGATTCATTTCTACGCTCCAATGCCTCTCCAGGAATTTCAATCACCCGGAAACTCTCCTTATGTAAATCAAACGCAATTAGAACCGTTCGGCCGTTCTTGTTAGTCGAAACCCAGCTTCTGAAATACACAATGCCATCAACACAAATGCTCTCCCGCAGAGGATAATAATTCGGGCCACCTTTAAGCGGGCGCCAGGAATTTGTCCCCGGCTGAAAAATTCTATACTCAGTGTCTCTCCCAGGGACGGCCCAGGAGTTCAAAACTTTGTACTTTTTACTAACGGGATCAAACCCAAAAGAGTTCACGCAAAAGTAAGTAGAGTTTGCGGAAGGAGACGTTATGGAGCAAACAAACGGGGTATTGAAGGTTTGTCTGGTACTAGGGTTGCATAATGTAGCGCAAAGGCCGAAGTCCATCAGGATTATGCCGTTGACGGAGTGAGTGGTGTAACGGGAGAAGCGAGGTGGGACGGTCAAGAGAGGGACGGCGAGGCCACCGTCGAAGTCAACGGAGAAAAAATGCTGAGCGGATTGAAGCCTGGCGGGGCAAGTGACGAGGAGGCGTACAGGTTTGATGGGGAAATTAAGTGCATGAAGTTTTGCAAATGATAGCGTGGATATGTACGAGGAGCAAAGCTTGGAGAGGCAACGGAATCGCATCAAGGATTTTACGGGCAGATTTGTGAGAATATCGTAGATTATCTCGGAAGGTATTGGTTTTGATTTTGGTTTTGGCATTGACGATGATGGTGATGATGAAGGTGGTGGTTGTTTCTTCTCCATCATGCTCTCTGTTGTGAGGAATCACTCTTACACTCTCTGGTTAACTTTTGTTTAGGGTTTTATTAACGGATTGGGGATGAGGGTTTTGGTTTTTACCTATCCTAGTGAGTGCAAAAGTACAAACAAAATCAGTTGGTGAGTTTCAGATTATTCTTTTGTGTGGTGAGCAATGCGGCGCCATTGCAGATTGCGACTTTCTAGTGTGCTCGCGTCGGTGCGGTGTCAAATCATTTTTATACGTTTACAATCAGAATTCTACTCTACTGATATATTTATCATTACATTATTAGAGATAGAATTCTGATATATTTATCATTACACTATTAGAGATTTATTGTGATTATTCTAACTCATTTTTATCCAGTATTCTATTCTCATTAATTTGAAGGAATATATATTTATCCTATCTGCTAAATTTATGGAAGAAATATTTACTCCCACTCAAATCTGTGCCCACGGATTAGTGCATTTGGATATTTATATAATTAATTACATTCAATAACTACATTTTAAAA
Source organism: Clausena lansium (assembly GCA_030449835.1). Lineage (NCBI taxonomy): Eukaryota > Viridiplantae > Streptophyta > Magnoliopsida > Sapindales > Rutaceae > Clausena > Clausena lansium. Next base: position 6,101,704 of record JASUUF010000195.1, read on the forward strand.
ATAATAAAAAAAACAATTTTGTGTTTTTCCAAAAAAGAATACTTAGTATATCGCACTAAATTGCCAAAAGTACATCTAAGTGACAACAACTTTATTCTAATCTTCCTTATTAAGCCTTGTTTGACAGGTCAAAGTTGATTGTATATAACAACACCACATTTTTATTAAAATTCCTTTGTATATCTTTCAAAAGTTCAGAGTCAAAGGGACTAGGATTCTCTATTAAAGATTTATCTTTTAATAGTAGTGTATGAATAAGATTTAACTTCTTTACATTATTTATTTATTAACGACTAATCAGTACTTAAGTTATTTGCTCCATACGTATTCAGATAAGGATCAGAACAAGAGACCAGATTATCTATTTTATAGTAAAACATTGATACATTAATATTTGATTAAATACTATTTTTTAGCGACATTGATTTGATAATTAATGTATGCTTTATTTTTCTTAGTCATAAGAGTATTGATTTATTGAGGATTTCGTGTACTTTTTATTGAAGAAACTTACAATGACTCGGCATCTACTTAATTTATGTGAAAAGTTACTCATCGGTCTAGTGTTCTACTACTTATTTGCCTACAACTACTGTATAGATTTGAATCTCCTATATTTATTAATAGGTTACTTTTTTAATTATTTAAAAATAAATATTCAAATTACACACTACTGAGTCTATTTAAAAAGTTGTAATAAATTTTTATTATAAATTTTAATATTCATTGTTTAACGTAAAAAAAAAAATTCTTAAATCTATGCTTTAATTAATTGCATACAAATTTTGATAAGCGGTCAGCACATTTATATCATGCCAAAGAGTTGGTGAAGCACGCTTGTTAGCTCCGTGCATGTCATTTGGGACCCATTCGTGAGGACAGAGGACCTTAAAAAAAGCTATCTTCACATGGTTTTAAAGAAACGATACAGGGCAATTGTTTTTCTTGGATAATTGTAGTTTTTTTAAGTTAGAGCATTAAAGTGTTATTAATAATAAATTTATAAGTTGATTTTTTAAGTGTTTTTTTAAGTTGGATAATATAAGTTTCTCATGTAAGTTGATTTGATCTCACACTTATATAATAATAAATTTATAATATTTTTATTATTTTTGTCAAAATTATTATTAACAAATCATATTTACTATGTATTATCTACATTTATTTTATAATTACAAATTTTTCAGCAGTTATGCTTAAAAAAATACAATACCTCAATATTAAACATAGTCATATTATTGACACAAAAAAAAAAACTGTAAAAAGACTAAACTGCTCTTTGTTTTATTACAAATTATTTAATTATCCTTACGAGAGAGAGAGAGATAACGAAACACACGTGGACCGGAACAATTCCAACTCTATGAACCAATGGACTTAGGTGAAAAACGAGACTGGAAACATTAAACCAATGGAGTTAAGCCTGATCTGCTTGCTAATCTTATTCAACACCAATTACAGTTAAAAACAAATAAGAATTAAATACACTTAAATTTTTTTTCCAACAAATATTAATCAATCCTTTTTTTTATTTTATACAAGTCACTTCCTATCTAACTAAAATAAATTGCACAAATTTAGAATATTCTACTGTTATTTTTCTATTTCTTTTTTTTATACATATTTTTGTGCTTAAAATTTCTTGTAAATTATAATTTAAAACATGTGTAATTTAAGCCAGCTTTTGACATTCATAAATTTATTAGGTAGAAAATTTTTTAATTTGCGTATAAAATAACAACAAGATTGCAAAAGAAAAGAAAAATAGCATACTCCCATGTCATTTTAACACCGAAAACAATTAAATTATAAACTAGAAGAGTATATTAAAAAAAAAAAAAAAAACAGAGAGAGAGAGGGAGAGAATATTTTTGAAAATAAAAGAAACATATCTGGAAAGGCAGTTTCATGAGGAGATTAGGGGTGTGTCAATAGTCCAACTCTAAATATATAATCAGGTACCTAAAACAAATAGGTTTTACAATCACTCTTTGTTTTATGAACGTTAGTTATCTTCTTGTCTCAATTTTTTTTTAATTAAAGTTGAGAGTTTAATTATTTCATCATGATTATGAAACTCAAATTTGCTTGCTCTTTTCTCTTTCTTCATTTTTTAAAATTTTTTTACAGACACCTCTTGTTTGAAGGAGCATATTCTTATGTGGAACTTCAAATTAAGGTAGGTCGTGTTTGATTTTTCTTTTTATTTTTTTAATAGTAGATACGAGCTGAACTTCGTATCAAGAGAAAATTTTACATGAAATAGACTTGTTATCTCAGCATGAGATATGTCGGTTCAATGCTGCTCTACTATGTGGTAGAAAAATGAATCCCAAAATAGAACTGCTAGTGGATCCCAAAAAAAATTATATTTAAAAATTAATAAAAATGAGTTCCACTACTCTGCCGCACCATTGAACCGACTTACCACCTCAATATGTCTCATATCTCATGTAAGTTTCTCTCTTAAATTGGATATGTTAAAGGTGCACTGAATAAAATTTTTAATATTATAATCAATAGATTTGTAATGTAATTTAAAAAAAAAAACTTAAAACAATTTTGAAAACAAAATAAATAAAATAAATCTTTACATGTTTTCTTTGACTAGTGACAGTTGAGATCAAATCTTAAGAGTCAGAGGATTGAAAATTTTGATTTGACTTTTACCCGCCTTAGCCTTTAAATAATAATAAAAAAAATGAATGTACCACACTAGTTGTAAAAAATAATAAAATTATGCCGTAAGATCTTGAAAAACAGAAAAATAAAAAGCAGTAAAGTAAATAATCACAAGATGCCGTGAATTTGGGTTTTAAAAGCAAATAAAATTACGCCGTAACATTTTGACAAAAGAAAAGAGAAAATTTATTTATCTAGCCACTCTTATAAATTCATTAGTAAAATTTCTATTTAAAAAAATTGCTCCATTCAACCAATCGTGCTCAAACATACAATATAAAGTAAATTATAGCACCAATAACAAATTCACTTTCACACACACATTTTGTCAAATACATTATAAGTTAAACTATTTTATCCACAGATTGTTTATAAAACTCGCCCATATAAACCTTATACTAATCAATAATAGCAATCAATTGTAAAATCAATTTAATTTCACAAGAAAATTCAATAATTAAGAGATTAATTAACCTAATAAAAAAAAAAAAAAAAAAAATATATATATATATATATATATATAGAGGATACGTCGTTGTAGTGTTTCCGATATCAAATCTTGGCTGTTGCCATCATGGGTTATGGATATGATAAAGATAGTTGGTGGGTTGTCAGATGGTGATGAGAGCAATTTTAAAAAAATCCAAAATTTTTTATGCTAGTTATGTAAATTTCAGAGAAGTTGCTGTAACCGTTAGATCTTTTCCCACCTATTTGTGAACCATCAAAACAATCACGCAATCATTTCAAGCCACGTGTTAAAGATCCACGACAACGTGTCAGCGACAGCGCAGACCAGAAACTCGAGACTCGAGAGACAGGGAAACGATTTCGGGGACCAATTTTCTCCTCCTCGTCGCATCGTAATGGAAAAACAAAAGAGCGAAAATGAAGAAAAAAAAAACAGAAACGTTTTCTCTCATTAGCGAGGAAGAACAGGGGGGGGAAAAAAACAAAAGGTTTTTTTTTTTCTTTTAACGGCAACAACTTAAAAAACAATGGCAGTTAATTCGTCGACTCACCGCGCGCTTCCACTTAACCGTCCCGTACAGCCTCGCTTTCGCTTATCTCCAGCTTTCTTCTATAACCGGACCTCTGCCAGACCCGTTTTCTCCACCGAAGCTCCGAATTTGAGACTCGCCTCGGTCCACGCTCATAAACCGGGTTCTGACGGAGTCGGTTACAAGAAATCGGTGAATTTGACCGATTCCGAAGCTCCGATCGGTTCTTCGAGTTCGTCGGCTATTGATTTTCTCACATTGTGTCATAGCCTCAAGGTAAAGACTGTAGTCCATTAAATTTATTACCTGTTCATCTTGTTTAGTTTCTGTAGAATAAAATTGATAATTGAAAATTGAAATTAATTTTTTTTTAATAGTTCATTTTTTGGCGATATTTTGTTACCTACAAATGAACGTATAAGCAAACTTGCTTTCAATAGCAGTATAACGTTATGCTTACAAAGTTGTGATGCAAAGTTTGTATTCAAACTCATACAGCGAACGACACGGCACTCATCATTGAGTGTTCATTATTCAAATCAATAATTGCCTCGTGCATGGCATTTGTTGATAGGTGTCACGTCATTGGGAATAATAGATTTGATGATAAACTTGTGACTTGATTAGTAAGAAATGGAACATGATGTATGATAGTGAACTCGGTGTTTGTGTTAATGCTGTAGACAACAAAAAGGAAAGGGTGGATCAATCATGGGATAAAGAGACCAGAATCAATTGCTGATCATATGTACCGCATGGCTTTGATGGCTTTGATTGCTGGTGACATTCCTGGTGTGGACAGAGAAAGGTTGGATTTTCACATTCAATATTCACTATTTAATTTCAAATTCACTTCAAATGTGATTGTTTCAGCTTAGAAAAGAGACTAGAGATCTGTGGATCTGTGATAATGATGTTGGATGGATTTATATTAACATCACTTGAAAGCAGAACCTTTTATGTATCCGGGAAATTCTTGTGACACATCTTTTATTCTTTGATAATACCAACGTTTGTACTCAATTTATGCTATGCACAATTAAAGTTTACTAGGTGCTTGTTATTTATTCTTTTGATAATTGTTATTCCAGGTTTGATTGCTCCCTTTTTGATGATTTTTTATAGAATGTTTTCCTCTGTTCTTTTTTGAACAGGTGTATTAAGATAGCAATCGTGCATGATATCGCAGAAGGTACTTGCTTTCAATTTCTGAAATATTTTATGTTCGACTTTGAAGAATGTAATAAGAATGTCTGACTTTGTAAGCATTTTATTTATTAATTTTTTTTTTTTGGTTCTCTTCTTTTATGGCTTCCATTTTTTCTCCCTTTTTGGATAGCCTTGGGAAGCATGGACCTTTACTTTTTACTGGTTGTTTAATACATGGTATAGGAAGTTAAAAGAAGATAGAAAAATAAGCTCCTATTTAAAAAATTTAGTGTCTTGATGAATTGTCGTGTTCGTGGAATTTACAAGAGCTCTAGGTGATTAAAAAAGGTGTATGACTGGCCTAGCACGTGTGTATTTTGTTTTTAGGATATCCTTAATAATTAATATGCTTCTTCTAGCTTGGGTTTTTGAGGAGGAATGGCTGGATTGGATGTGAGGAATATGGGAATGCTAATGAAGCATTACTTGGGAATGCTTCTGTCAGTTTAGGGTAGAGAAAGTATTTGGAGGAGAAATATTTGGGGAAAAGAAATGCTGGTTGATTACACATGCACACAGTTTTATAATCTTGGAGGCAAATCAGAAGACACACACAGAGTGAACCCATTTATAGAATCTTGGAGGCTTGTGAGAAGAGGGGATGATAATTAAGTTTATTTGGAGGTGAAATATGGGGCAAAAGAAAGGCTGGTCGATTCATAATCTAGGAAGATGTTTTAAAGATTGTTGGTATATGAGGTGGGGATCACAAATAAGCTTACTTTGGAGGAGAAATATGGGGCAAAGAAATGCTGGCTAATTACTTTGAAGACACACATACATTGTGAGCCCATATTATATAACCTTGGAAGAAGTTTTTAAATATAGTTGGCAGATGAGAACAGGGGATAAGTTTGTATATCAGTTCTTATCTGTAATTCCAGGGAATATCCTGCTACTACTTTTTTGTCTGGGAAATGGATCTATGTCAACCGGAACATAACATTACTGATTGCGAGAATCTATCTTTTATACATTCTTTAATTTTGTGTATTCTGCTTGGATTTTCATAGCTATTGTTGGAGACATAACACCATCAGATGGTGTGCCTAAAGAAGTAAAGAGCAGAATGGAGCAGGAAGCTTTAAATGAAATGTGCAAAGTTCTTGGTGGAGGGATGAGGGGTAGTGCCTAAGCTCTCATTATTACGGAAATTGTAATTTCTTAAACACTTAAATGTTGGCACTAATTTTTTGCAATTTGGTATTTGTTTTCTGTAGCTGAAGAGATCCAAGAACTTTGGGCAGAGTATGAAAATAATGCCTCCATAGAAGCTAATCTTGTGAAAGATTTTGACAAAGTATGTTTATTTATGTCCATTTATTTACATAAGATTTTTAATTATATGGTTGAGATTTAAGATGTGATTTAGGAAAACATCCGCACTTGCAGTATCTTGAAAAAGGTAATGATCTGACAAAATTAGAGCTAGAATTCTGTCTATACTTTTAACAAGGTAGTCCATGCCAACAAAACTGCATAGTGTTTCTCTGAACCCCTTTTCTGGTTGGTGCTTTATGTTATATTATTTTAATGACTAATGACCCTGAACATAATGATGTTTTTAAGCTATACAGTCTGTCTTGTCTGCAAGTCTCTTGAAATAAAATGCTTTACTGTTCTCTTAGCTAGTGTTGGGTAGTCCAAGAGTCGGAGTTATTGCTACTACTTCAGTGTCAGTTTCTTTGTAGTCTTTGGTCATTTTAACTAAATGGCCATCAAGCCCAGGTCGTCAAAAACCATGCTAGGTTTCAATCTTTCTCTAAATTTGTAGTGTTCGGTGCAAGTGTCATCTACAGGCAAGGCTTGGTGTACACTTAGCCCCACCAAAAAAAAAAAAAAAAAATACAGTAACTAGATCATTTTTCTAGTTGGCCAGCAGAGCTTTTGTCATAGATTAAATTTTGAGGCATTCACCGTTTATTGTTTCCATAACTATAACCAACTTGTAATTGCAAATGACTTGATGGTCTTAGTTATAATTCCATACTTGTTGCATTTTCTCTCTCTTTAGTCCTATTTTATTATTGTTCTAAATGTCTACAATGCAGGTTGAGATGATTTTGCAGGCACTGGAGTATGAAATGGGTAAGCTTCTAGATGAATTTCCCTCGTATATGTTCTGTTTCTGTGGGTTTTTTCCAATCTTTCTGATTAGCAGTTACAATGTCATGACAGAGCATGGGAAGGTGCTGGATGAGTTTTTCCTTTCCACAGCAGGTAAAATTTAATATTTTTTCATTACAGTCAGTTAACAAATTGAAATACAGGTTTCTTTAACGATCCAGTTAATGTTATGTTCTTCCCTTGTGCTCTCAGGAAAATTTCAGACGGAAATAGGAAAGCGTTGGGCAGCTGAGATCAATTCAAGGAGAAACTCAAGGTTGGCTAACAAACTTAATTGATCTCCTGGTCTGGTCATCGTTCTCTGTCAAGTGAAGTGAAGCCAAACTTTTTGAGTGGTAATCACGGGACTGAGAACCGTCCCCTAGGTAGGCAAGCATTGTTCATCTTCCCTTTTTATTTGAGTAGGATAACTACTGACTTTGTATCTAAAAGCAACCTGAAAGGAGTTTCCATTAGCGACTACTGAATAAGGAAAGCTGTCAAAATCTGGAAATTCAACATCGCAGGTTCTATATCCTGGTGATACTGACTTTTAATCAGACAAGCATGTTATAATATTTTTTTTGGTTAGCAGTGGAATTACAACTGTTAGTAGTTACTACTTGTTATACCTTCTGTATGGTCAAATTTTACTGATAGATCATTATTAGAGCTGCATGAAGGCTTTGCTTTGAAAAATATTAAGGCAGTTTTAATCCAATTATGTGTTATATTCATCTTTATTGTTTCAGTAATATATTCAGCCAGCAATGGTGGATGCCACTTGCTAGATAACTTAAGAAGGTGATCTTGCCTTACATATTGGGTCTTTTTCTTTACTTACGATGAGAAAATAATGCTGATGAATCTTGATTTTTTTGTTGAGTTGACCTAAATCAATGTTATTAGCTTTGTAGTTAACATCTATGTCAGCTCAATTTGTTTATTGTGTCGGAAAAATGTAAACATGCTAGACTTAGCACAACACTTCCCAAAACGAATTCCCCTTTCTTTACACTTATAGGTTAGCATCATCCTTGCTTCGGCTTGATTACGAAGAAGAGGCTTAAGAGGGCTCACTAGACCACGAAATGACTAGGACAAAGGATGTAAACTCTACCAAATTGGTAAAAGCACATCCCTTTCGAATATGGAACACCGACAAGATATATGGTTTGGAAGATTGGAATGGTTAAGCGAGCCTCTAATTCCTTATCTGCAGCTATTCAATCCTTGGAATATGCTTTTGAATTGGATTATCTTTTTATTGTTATCTATTAATGTCTTCTTTTGGACAAAGTCACTCTCCAATTGTAACTCACACTGTCACACAGCCACATTCTTTATTAAATTGGAAAATTTTCCATCTGGAAGATGATAAGGATTGGGATTACGAAAAAGAAATGGCCAATTCCAACTCATTCAAAGTCAATGGTTGCTGTGTTATGTGGAAGCTATTACATTTAGGCTTTACGTTAAGTAAAATTTTTAGTGGATGACATTGATCACGTTATGACAAACAATAACGCTGTCACATTACAGTACATGCCTTTAATTTTATTTACGAGATAATACTAAATTGTCACAACTGTACACCAAGACATTAGTGAAAGGAAATGTGTTATCAATATCGTCATAGTTGTTAAAAAAAAAAAAAAAAGGGGGAATCTAATGTCCAAGGCTCTAAATTCTTGGTGTTGTGCAACCAGTAGGCCCTGCTTGCCGGGTCTTTCAATGTCGTCCGGTCAACGCATATGCATGAATATGAGCATCTATCGACCCTTTTAACTTCCACCGACAAGTTATTAGTTGTATACGGGCGAAGAATCAATATTCAAATATTCAATCACTAAAAAATAAAAGAGAAAAAGGAACAAAATAATAAAGGGAAAGTACATCAGTTAACAACCTTTAATCATTTATGAACACCAAATTTGTAGTCAAAAAATTTCATAAAAGCATTGAAGACTTCAATTTGAAGTTTGTACAAACTGCAAATTTTTAGCAACAATCCACAAAAAGCTTCACGGGTTGCCATAAATTTGTCAATAATTGGACAAGTTGGCTGTTGGCCCACTATTAAAAATTATTTTTTATTTCTGAAACCAAAAAGGTGAAAAGTCTTGTCCAATTCAGCTTAGTGCCTGCATCTTTCACAATCCACAGGCCACAGATTTGATCTTCACCACTGGTTCATGTGATTCACAATCTCTTGTGCACATAGAAGCGTTAAATCAGAACACGTGTATCCCAAATGCCTACTTAATTCTACATTCTCTGCCATCTAAATTTCTTTAATCTTATGATATTTTAAAAAAATGAACTATGATATTATAATGTTAAAAAACAAAAAAAAAAAAAAACCGACCTTCCCCACCAGTCACCCTGATTCAGGCTAATGAATTACGATGAGTCATGTGTGAACATGCACCATGTAAAAAAATTTCTGATTTAGCAAAGGAACAGAGATCTCCACGCAGAGAATTTCTTTACTTTGCGCCTTGTTAAATGATTTTTTTAATTAAAAAAATTTGGTGAGAAAAAAAAATTAATTATATTCAATGAAAATCAGGCTGGATTTTAGGTTAATAAAATATCCCAGTCAAACGTGGGGCTCCATAACAAAGTCCTAAAATCCAGACAAATTACATTATTTTTTTATTTATAGTATCAAACAGACACAATGTTTTGAAGACAACATCAGCCATTGGATGAAATTTTGGGGTGATGTGGTGGGTACCCATTTAAAAATATTCTGATTTTGCTATTCATATTAATGCTTTGAATGATACTTTCTAACGTTTAAATAATTAAACTTAATGATGTTCAAAAGCAAGAAAAAAAAAAAATTAGTGCATTGACATTAAAGAGCTGTGCCTTTACGTTAAATGATTTTTATATTGTGAATAAACAAATAACAAACATTTGTATTAAAAAAAAAATCAAAGTAATATTGGAATTTATTATCTTGACGTTACAATAAAGCAAAGTGTTTGCATTTATGGCATCATGAATATTGAAACTTTCCTTTTGTAATTTTCTTGAATACTATGTTCATGATGTAATGATGATTTAAAATTCTTTTAAACGAAAAAAAAAAAAGAATTTGATTATTCTTTACATGTCAGTATCATCAATAGAGTTTGAAATCTGAGGCCCCACAATCCGTGTCCCTGTGTTGAGCTTGAGCCTCCTATGAAGTAGGGAAGTTTCAAGAATCAACAAAAACTGGCTGCAAAAATTCAAAATTTTCGATATATGACTTTCAAGAACCGAACAAGTTGAAGACTTGTTGAAACAAAGGTAAAGTTTTGGGGATTTTTGTGTCTGGAAACTAGTTTGGTGAATATGGTGCCGCTACATTTGATCGCTGAAGTTCTTTGGCATGTCAGTGTTCGCATGTGAACTTAGTTGTTGATAGAATTAGTTTATGTTTCAAAAGGTTGTAGATTGATTTTACTGTGAGTTTGGTGATTTGGGTATTGCTTGAACTTGGTTGCTGTGTCCATTTCGCTTGAGAACTGACTGATGATCTCGGTTTAGTTCAAGAAGTAGTTTGGTGATCTGTTTTATGATAAAGAGAGGAAAAAAAATAATGAACAGTGATTAGGGTTTCTGTGTTTTGAAGTTAAAGAGTATTTGGTGATTTCAGGGTTTGATTTGCTAAACTTGGCATCTTGGATAATCTGTCAGTTAGAAGAAAGATTGGGAATTTCGTTTTGCCTGTAAAATACAAGCTGGAACTAGATTTTGATCGAAGTTTTGGTTTTTGTACTGGAATTATGCGTAGTATGTGACAATTTCCTGTAAGCTCTTAGATTGACAGATTGTTTACATATGAATAATTTTTACCAGATGGTGGACCTATATTATGCCATTTAACTAATGGCAACAAACTCACCACCTCCAAATACTTCTCCTACTGCTTTGCCACCTACTTCTACTACCAGTCCACCGCCATCGCAGTCATCCCCTGCTCCTCCAAGCCCTCCCACAGCTTCCCCTCCTCGGTCAACTGCAAATCCACCAGATTCATCAACACCTTCCACTCCATCTCCTCCTCCGCAATCATCTGTTGCACCATTACCTCCTCTTCCTCAACAGACTATTTCGCCTACATCACCGTCACCACCCTCCAATTCTACGTCTCCATCACCTCCGGCGTCTATTCCACCAATGAGTGCACCTCCACCAGGACCACCACCTGCCAATTCCTCATCTCCTCCACCACCAGTGTCTAATCCACCAACAAGATCACCACCACCTGCGCCACCAGAGTCTAATCCACCACCAAGTTCACCACCACCAACACCAGCGTCTAATCCACCAACAAGTTCACCACCACCAACACCAGCGTCTAATCCACCAATGGTTTCACCACCACCACCACCACCACCAGTGTCCAATCCACCAACAAGATCTCCACCACCTAATTCATCTCCCTCTCTACCATCTGATCCACCAACTAATTCACCTCCACCATCACCACCATCAAATCCACCCAGTAATTCGCCTCCAGCATCACCACCATCAAATCCATCCAGTAATTCACCTCCACCATCACCATCATCAGTAGAACCGCCTAAAAGTTCACCACCACCATCGCCACCATCTGTCGCACCCCAAAATCCACCTCCACCACCATCATCAAGCCCACCTAAAAATTCAACCCCTGCACATGCATCCCCACCTCCTTCGCGAACTCCTCCTACCCCTGCTTCTCCACTAGCTCCTCCTCCTTCAAATTCTTCAACAAACTCACCACCACCACCATCAGCGATACTACTTTCACCCCCTCCCGTAATTCCAGTCCCACCAACAGAAAATACATCTGGGAATGGTTTCAATCCTAGCTCTCCAGAAAGTTCTAGTTCCCCAAGTAATAATGGCATTGGAACAGCTGGTACAGTGGCTATTGCTGTGGCTGTAGGAATCATAGCATTCAGCCTCATTGGACTGGTTGTTTGGTGTTTGAGGAGGCGAAAGAAAGAGGTTTCTGGACTTAATGGGGTGTACATTATGCCATCTCCATTGGGCTCTTCCACCACATCTGGTAAATTATTTATACATTGCACTATTGTTTCTTTATATTGGTACTACTTTTTCTGTCCTTCATCAGCTACTTTCTATTCACATTCGACAGCACCATCAACTCACAAGTTTGCTTTAATTTAGCTGCTGGATCATATTGCAGTATCCTTGAAGTTTGGTGTATGCTGGGAGATATGAATATTGGATGAGCATATATGCTAGTTATAATTGTAATATTTGAGAGATTCAATATAATAAGTAACTTGCTTTTCTTATTTAAAAAAAAAAAAAAGATCATAGGTAAATTTAATTGCAATCGAAATGAAGGTAGCATTCCCCCCCCCCCCCTCTTCTTTCCACTGCCTAACAAGTTATTTATTTGTTTCTATAAGAAAATTATATCATATGCCAGATTAATTGCCAATTAAATTGAAAATGGTAAGTTTTGTCCATGCTCATTGTCCTTTAAAGTAGAGACTAATGAAGCTTTGACACTTGTATGCAGATTCATCCTATATAAAGACACAGTCTTCAGCTCCCTTAATAGGAAGTGGTCGTGGTAGTGACTTTGTGAATTCACCACAAGATCCAGGCGGCTTGGGCCATTCAAGGTCATTGTTTACGTATGAAGAACTAGTCAAGGCCACTAATGGGTTTTCAGATCAGAATCTTTTGGGTGAAGGTGGATTTGGTTCTGTTTATAAAGGGTATTTACCAGATGGAAGAGAAGTGGCAATTAAGCAGTTAAAAATAGGTGGGGGACAGGGTGAGCGGGAATTTAAGGCTGAGGTTGAGATTATTAGTCGCATACACCATCGCCACTTGGTTTCACTTGTGGGTTACTGCATTTCAGACAACCGAAGATTGCTCATATATGACTATGTACCTAACAATACCCTTTATTTCCATCTTCATGGTAAGTGGCAACTAGGCTTTTATATTAGAGATCATAACAATGGCCTCCTAATCCTTACCATGTTGCTTCTTTGATTTGATAGGAGAAGGTAGGCCGGTTCTAGATTGGGCAACACGCGTGAAAATCGCAGCAGGTGCTGCTCGTGGATTAGCTTATCTCCATGAAGACTGTAAGTATCTAATACTCTGCTTCTTAGTTTAATTGTTGCTATGTTCACCTTCACGTTAGGAACCCTAACAACAACACCTCCCCTTCTAATTAGCGGAAAAATTTGTTCAACCAAAATACGAGATTCTCTAATGGTACATCTATCAACCTTATTGACATACACAAAGTAAGCCCACACAAAGGATTTTCTTTATACTTGCCAATCAGATTCTTCATCCAGCTTTGAATTGCAGAATGATTGGATGGTCCAGTTTTTCTGCTTCAACCATAGCAGGTAGAAATTCATCCCCCCAAATAGGATCTCCTGGTGGTTCTTCAGCTTTCCAGACCTCTCAAATCTGCCTAGTGGTTCTAGCAATTGACCATTGGTATATCGAGCTATTGGATTGCAATAACAAAATTGAGTTTCAAACCACTTTGTAGGGAAGGGAGATCCGTGAATAGAAGATTTGGGAGGGGCACTACTTACCTGTTTTAAAGTATTCCTTTAGCAAAATTTACTCTTACCTGTTTTAAAGTATTCCTTTAGCAAAATTTACTTTACCTGTTTTAAAGTATTCCTTTAGCAAAATTTACTGACTCAGCTTTTAAGATAGCGTGAGAAAATTGGTGTTTCGACAGACTGATACAATGGCTTGTTCTGGGCACACATTAATATTTTTATTTAGACAATGATGTCGGGTTGAGCATGAGATAATTGTTGTTCAGTTCAAGGTTGTGGGAGAATATCTAACAATTGGTTACCTCCTTTGGTATCTGTAACTGAGAACTGAATTTAGGCCAACTGGAAAGTTGAGGGAAAAACAAAAAGTCTTCTCCCTAAACTAGCAGCTTAGTGATAACAGGTGAACATAAGGCAAACTATCATCTGTCTTGAATTTGACTACTTTCTGATAGCAGACCACCAAAGGGGACCAATTGACACATTATTTGACCTTCTCATTAGGTACAAAATTATGACAACTTCTCATGCCCTTTCTTTTTTCTGATAGCAGACCGCGAAGGGGACTAAGTGACACATTATTTGACCTTCTCATTAGGTACAAAATTATGACAACTTCTCATACCCTTTCTTTTTTCTGATAGCAGACCGCAGAGGGGACTAATTGACACATTATTTGACCTTCTCATTAGGTACAAAATTATGAAAATTTTGTTTCCACTACCTAGTTTTCAACAATCTAGATCTTAATGTACAATTATCTCCTTGCGCTTGTGGAAGTTCTTTTATGGAAGCACGCAGGGAATGTTACCTTGATTAAAATGGCAGACACATCTTTATTTTAGCCATGTATGCTTCTTTTGGCCAAAACAAACTTAGCAAAAATTAATTAAGTGGAAAGCATCGGAAGTTCACTCTATAAGTGCACTTTCTTTAGGGACAAGACATTTAATGAGAAGATCTATTGATTTATTTCCTTGTTTTGTTGATTATGTTGTTTATTTATTTTTTTGCATATATCAGGTCATCCTCGTATTATTCACAGAGATATCAAGTCATCTAATATTCTTCTAGATAACAACTTTGAGGCTCGAGTACGCTCCGCTTATCTTTTCTCAAGCTACATTTTTCTCTTTCCATATAGACTTAGTCTTACAGTACATGGTTTTTGACCTTACAGGTTTCAGACTTCGGGCTTGCCAAATTAGCTCTTGATGCAAATACACATGTCACGACACGCGTTATGGGAACTTTCGGGTATAGTAGTTTTTCTGTGATAAATAGATACTCCAGGATAGGACCTTTTTGAGGGCTCTTCTAGTTGTGGTGTCAAAGTTGCAAAACATGTGACAACTGTATCTTATGCCTCTAATTATTCCAATTGGTTTTACAGATACATGGCTCCTGAATATGCATCAAGTGGCAAGTTAACTGAGAAATCTGATGTATTCTCATTTGGAGTTGTGCTTTTGGAGCTAATTACTGGCCGGAAGCCTGTCGATGCATCCCAACCCTTGGGAGATGAGAGTCTAGTTGAATGGGTAAATTTTATAGATGCCAAAATCTTGTTTAAACTTGTCTTCCTTTGTCAACAAAATTCAAACCCAATCTTCTAAACAGGGTAGGCATGCATGAATGGTCTATTAAACTAAATCTTTTGGCTCTGATTGTAAGTCACATTGCTTGATTTTGATAATATGGTAAAAGCTTTGGTTATACTGTGTTCCCTTTTCTTACGACTTGATA
Source organism: Clausena lansium (assembly GCA_030449835.1). Classification (NCBI taxonomy): domain Eukaryota; kingdom Viridiplantae; phylum Streptophyta; class Magnoliopsida; order Sapindales; family Rutaceae; genus Clausena; species Clausena lansium. The sequence goes on from JASUUF010000195.1 coordinate 6,117,005, forward strand.
AATCATGAAATAACTAATTTTATATTTTTGTGTGATTCTGCTCTTGCGTATATCCTGAACAGTGATAATGAAGGAATAAATCCACCAAAAAAGAGAAAAAAAAAGTAGAGATATTTGGCTACTTCTTTGCCTTTTGCAAAGGCTCCGATTTTTTGACATATGTAAAAGAGGCACTTCCATTATTCTTTGGACATAACATATTTTTCTCTTTAGTGAAGATTGTGAATCTCATACATATGCACATTGCATCTGTGCATATCTTAGATGTCTTAGGAATGAGTCATATGGGTTTGACAACAAACTTCCCTGTGAAACGGTCCAAATCCTATTCGTAGGAGCAACTATAATTTTCAAGAGCTAATCCTTTCTGACGAAAGGCTTATTTTATCTTGCAGGCTCGACCTTTGCTTAGTCATGCACTTGAGAATGAGGAATTTGATAATTTAGCTGATCCAAGGCTTGGAAAAAACTATGTTGAAAGTGAAATGTTTCGGATGATTGAGGCTGCTGCAGCCTGTGTGCGGCATTCAGCTGCCAAGAGACCGCGGATGGGACAGGTAATGAACTTCTATTTTTGCAACCAACACAAAATTTGTTTGGAGATGGCTTAGTCGGGCGCATCTTTCTTACCATGCTAATGCTTCTCAGGTTGTCAGAGCCTTTGATAATTTAGCTGCTTCAGATCTAAGCAATGGAATGAAAGTGGGAGAAAGTGAGGTTTTTAACTCAGCGCAGCAGTCTGCAGAAATTAGATGGTTTCGGAGGATGGCATTTGGTAGTCAAAATTACAGTACAGATTTTTTTACCCAAGGCAGCTTGGATGGTTGAGAGAATGGTAAATACTATTAGAGATCTCTTCATCTTAAAAGCAGGGTTTGTCAAACCAAAATGGAGCCATGTTCCAGACTTCCAGTTCACTTTGCAGAGGTGGATTGGCTAAGACAGGATTATGTCCTGTATCTGTAATCACCTATATCAAGCACAGAGATTGATTTTCCAAACCCTCAATACTTGTAAGTAGGTTCTGTCATAGCTCACACCAGATTAGAGCAATTCTTTGACCTTGTAACTACCCTTTGCCAAATTTTGTTACAGCAATGTTTATGGTGTTAATAAAACTCTTTATAGTAGTATTCTTCCTTTTTCCTTCTTTAATCTTTATTTCCTCAAAATTTGTGTTAACTACTGGGAGGCAACCATTTGGCATCTCTTGCATATGTATGTATACAAAGAAGGATGTGTTGGTAGTAGGGTGACAGAAACTATAATATGAAACTAAACCTGCCCAATAGGTTAAAAAGAAAAAAAATTATCAAAAGAAAAACTTGGGGGCAGCATGATTTTCATTGTAACAATTTGGAAATGCTAATTATGAAACATTGGATACACCTTGAATTGACTGAATATGATGTGTAAAAGCCGGAAATGAACTAATGAAGGAAAAATATTGCAGACGGGAGTTAGTTTATTATTAATTTATACCAATCCTAGAGTTTGAGAGCTTACTTTGAAATACAGCTACATGACAATTCAAAACTTTTTAAAGATTGAAGTTACAGATGAAAGTAAACTATTTCACATTGAAAAGTAGGATTCAAGATATCTTATTAGGACAGCTTATGATTCCTTAACTTTCAATATTATATTATATTTGTTAGACTAACTTGAAAGCAATGGTTTCATTTCTTGGTAATCCAACATGTAATTTAATTTTGAAAGATAAGGAATCATAAGCTTTAATACAAAACTCGTGACTTATGTATGACTAATTGCTTTTGCCACCTTATTCTTTAGCTTTGCTAGTCATCATTCATTTTGCTTTACCCTTCATAATTCCTCTCAATAGGAAGGGACCTATTCTTTAACAAGACATGGCTTCTATTCACCATTTTTCTTCACCCACCTTCTTCAATCAGAGGCGGCTATGGAAGATTGGAACACGCTTGCTGCCGATTGTGTTGTTATTTCCTGTTGCTGCCAATGTTTGATCCTACAAGTCCTCATCTTCCTGGTGCTCAAACTTCCATACAAGATCATTCAAAAGACGAAACAATATGCAAAGAAGAAGCTGATTAGGCACAGAGGGAAAGAAGGGAAGATGATCGAAACGTTGAAGGTCCGATATCAAATTAAGTCCTGGGAATTTCAGGTTCAGGGTGATTATTCTGGAAGCTGTAGCAGTGTTCAACTTGAAGGGTTTTCCAGTTGTATGCAAGAAGTTGAGGAGGTGTTGGAAGAATTTTCTCAAAGGGGTGAGTTTGCATTTGGAAGCTTTTGGGGTAGAAAAATTTCAAGAAGCTCCTCAGCCCCACAGGAAATTGATCAAAGTGTTGTGCAATTTGAAGTTGTTGAAGCAGTTAGTTATTCATGAGATAGCTCATAGCTCATTGATATGCCCAATATTATTTATCTGCATCAAATTAATTTCACTGCAGGCATCTTTGGAGACAAAATAATTATTTGATTAGGCATAATTATTATTATAGATTTATAATAACACCCTCCATGGTCTTTAACTGCATTCGTTAACATTCTGCTTCTAAGTGGTAACTGGTAACATGTTATTAATTTTTTTTTTTTTTCTAAAAGTATATAAGAAATAATAATTGATTAGATGTCACCGACGGGCAGCCAGCACATGCACATTATATGTAAGGCCCCCCAAATCAGTGCAACAAATTAAACACGGTATTTTAGAAGGGAGGAGGATAGGAATTTCATTATTGATGGATTTGAAACATTAGTTGGATTGTTTCTCTATTAGCATTACTCAATTAAGAATCATCTAGGTAATCATGGCCTAATTAATTAATTGATCAAATTTCTCTCCCTCCAACTTCTGAGAAATGGGATGGGATTTATATATGGTAAATATTTATCACCAAAAACAAAAAAATATAATCCAAAATTTGAATTCATATTGCCATATTTGTTAAAAATATACATGCACTGAACTAATGATGGGCATATAAAATTAGGATAGAAAGTTTGTATTTTAATTAATGTGAAAAATGACGTGATGTTATCTCATAAAATTATTGTGATGAATTTATACCCTGTCACATAAATTGGAATATAAATTTCATATCCTTTAAGAGTGTATGATCAATTCTCTTATTAAATTAGGAATATTATCAAATAATGACTGCCTTCCAATTATACTAAACATAGATCAATGGACTTCTAATTTATGAAAACAACGCAAACTTAAGAGTCATTTTACAAAATCAACGCACTTACCATTCTTCTCACTTTAGTAGGAGGAAAAAATTGATCTTTTCGAATATAAATGCCTCTAAATCATCCATCGCGATTAACAAGTGTCAATTGCTTATGCGTTGGGCACTTGACATGTCAAGTATTTATCGATTGCCCATCAATCACTTATGTAGTTTTATTTAGGAACATTTATATTTACATGGTTCATTTATTTCTACTTTTTTTTTTTAGATTCGAAAAAAAATTAGATTGTCACTACTCATTAAGCTAAATAATAAAAAATAGAGTAAGAATTTAATACTGAATTGAGTTTTTACTGAGTATTAAATCAATGGTTGTTAGATTAAATAAATAAAAAAATTAAATTTAAAATAATTCTAACCATTGATTTATTGCTTAACAAAAACTCAGCTCGGCACTGAAATAATGAGAAAAATCCTAATCCTAGAAAATAATAATGAGAAAAATGCATAGGAAAGCGGCTACTTTTATAAATTGACCCTAATTTTGGACATTATGCAAATATTCCAAGTCCTCAATTATTTGCATTTACCATTATTGCCATCATCACGCGCTAATACATATTCATTATTAAAATTCAACGCGCTTTCTTTTGAAGCATTCCAACATTAATACAAAAAGGAAGAGCAAACATAACACAAACTCACAAGGAGAGAACGAAGCCCCACGTCTTAAACAACCGAAAGAACACAAAACACAAAACTTTTTTTTTTTTTCTCTTGAATCTTAATTTTCTTTCTTTCTTTCTTTCTCCCCATTCCCATATCTTTAATCAACAATGACGATGATGGAAACAATTGAATCGGAGCAACTGAAACAGCTCAAAGACATATTCATGCGTTTCGACATGGACTCGGACGGCAGCCTCACGCAGCTGGAACTGGCCGCACTCCTACGTGCCTTGGGGCTCAAGCCAACCGGCGACCAGCTACACATTTTGTTAGCCAACATGGACTCCAACGGCAATGGCCTCGTCGAATTCGACGAATTGGTTGCTCTAATACTTCCCGACATTTGCGAACAAGTCTTGATCAACCAAGAACAGCTTATGGAGGTCTTTCAATCCTTCGATCGCGACGGCAACGGCTACATTACTGCAGCCGAGCTCGCAGGCTCCATGGCCAAAATGGGTCACCCTTTGACCTATCGCGAGCTATCGGATATGATGAGGGAGGCTGACACTAATGGCGACGGTGTCATTAGTTTTAATGAGTTCGCTACCATTATGGCAAACTCTGCTGCTGATTTTCTTGGCCTTAAGCTTGCTTAGGGGCTGCAGCAGGGTACGTTAAATAATTAAATTAATTGGGGGGTAAGTTGATTATATATACGTCTTTTGTTTGATATCATCAACATGTAGATTAATCAATTTGTATCACGAGAACTATATATAACATATTGTTATCAAGTTTGATGTGGTCGATCCTTGTGAGCAATTTTGTTGTTGTTTTTTTTTTTCTTGGGATGTTGATAGAAATTTTGGGGAGATACGGCGGAGAAAGAAGAGGAGGAAAGTGAGGCGTGCGCCTCTCTCTATTGTTGTATAATTTGGGAAGAGAAGGGACAACCAATTATTAACACAACTTGTATATTCTTTTTAATTATATTCTATTGTGTTTGGTTTTGTCTTTAATTGATGTTGAAGAACATTCTGTTGTACGTGTTGCTTGCTACATTTGGTTGGTTGTATCATCAATTTTCTCATCGACTTGTGATTGGGACTTATTCAATTCTGGTGGCTTTAAGGCCACGTTCGGTTGCAAGAAACGAAGGGAGGGGGAGAGGAGGGGAAAAGAGAGGAAGAGAAAGGAATGGAGAAGAAAAGGGCTTTTTCCATTTAGATTTGTTTAGGGATAAAATTGGAAAATCAAAATTAAAAGAGGTAAAACAGGGAAACATGACCTTTTCATGGTGTGGAATCCAAATTTCCCTACTCTCCAATACAGAAATCAAATTCCTCGAATAACAGAAATTGGGTGTAGAACGGAATTTAATTCCGAATTCACTTTTACCAACCGAACAAAGGAAATTATAGAGGAAATGAAAAATCTCTCCTCTCCTGCCTTATTTTCCAGCAACTGAACATGGCACAAGTACTTAACAGGCGCACGCCTTAACCGCTCGTCCAAATCGTCAATTCTGTAATGTTTGTCAAACTCACCATTTTTCTCTTATCCTTTCAACAAACTGAGATTCATGTCCAATTATCTTAAAATAATTAAAAATATTGTCATCAACAATACATACTTTTAACAAATGACGCATACATGAAGACAATCAATAACAGAATCAATGTAGAAGTTTCTTCCTTTAAACAGAAAAAATAGGTGGCTCAATCACATGACAGGCACTTTATTATGAAAGCAACAACATATTAAGCACCAAAATTTACATTGGTTAAGAAGTATGTATCATTAATTGAAAAAAATAAAGTGCTTATTAGACAGTCATGAGAATAAGTACAGTCGAAGAAAGTTATTTAATATGGTTCTTACATGTATAGTTTTGTAGTGGATTCATACACCTGCTTGCCTAATATAGTCGTCAACATTTATACCAAGATGCTTATTAAACAGGCATGTTTTGAATTTTTGTCTCATCTCGAGCGGGTTTTGAGATTTAAAGTCTTCGAAAATTTTGCATTCGTATAAGTCTTGCTCGCCTTTTCATAGTCAAGCAAGTGCAAGCAAGTTTAGATTAAGTAAAAAGTTAAAAAAAAATTTAAAAAAAATTAGTTTGATAGCTTAATGACTTAATGACCGAAATTTTTCATTAAGTTAAAAACACAAAATGACTAATCAGGTAGCGTTTATTTTTTTATTTAAAATCTGAATAGACCTTAATTAGTCTGAATTCTGAATAGACCTAAATGTCTAAATCTGAATAATATGTTTTTTTTTGTCTGAATCTCTGAAAATAAGTATTAAATTGTTTGTTTTTTCAACTTGAAAAACTACAATCATGTACTTTTACATTTATATCCTTATTAGATTTGAATGTCAAATAAATAATATACAAATCTCAAAAAATATAAATACCATAATCTTTTAACATTAATAAGCAAAACCAAGTTCAAGTGAATACATAATGATTTTGAAATTATACTATATAAAATACCTAAGTTTCAAATTTTATCACATAGATTCTCAATAATAGTAATATAAGATGAGATTACCAGTGGGTAAATGTGTATAGGTGGGTTTTGAAATAGGTATGAAAAATAAATTATAAGGTATGGATATTATTGACATTAGAAATTAGTTGGCTTAATCAGACATCTCCATTCAGTAAAAAGCTAAAAAAAAAAATGCTCATTTTATTAAGTAAAATTTATCTCAAAAGTCTCATTAAGTTATAAAAACAAACACCTCTAATTAACTTAATTAATTAAGGTGGCGTTTGTTTTTTTTTTTTTTTTGTCTAAAATCTGAATAGACCAGAATTAGTCTGAATTCTGAATAGAACTGAATGTCTGAATCTGAATCATATGTTTGTTTTTTTATCTGAATCGCTGAAAATAAATATTAAGTTTTTTGTTTTTTAACTTAAAAAATCTGAAAACTAGTATTTTTACATTTATGTCCTTACGAATTATAAATGTGAAACAAATAATAAACATATCAAAGAACATAAATAAGATAATATATTATCACAACACAAATCATGTTCAATTGAATAAAATTATTTAATATTCTAAGTTAGTATATGTTAATCAATTTTATTGTATTTTATGATATTTTTATATGAAAAATATTCATAAAAAATTATGAAGATAAATAATGATAATTTGAAGAAAATAAAAAGATAAAAATAATAATAATCTAGTACTATATTATCACAAGTTATATGGATGAGTAATAATGCTAATTATTAAATTTTATTTAGGTAAGGATGAAAATTAATTAATTAGATAAGGATATTTTGGAGAATATTTTTTAATAATATCATTAAGACTTTTTAGATTAAGTAAAAAGCTAAAAAAATTGGCTTAATAACTTAATGACTGAAAATTTTTATTAAGTTAAAAAAACAAACAGACTTAATGACTTAACTAATTGAAATTGAATCAATTAAGTGAAAAAAACAAATAGCCACTAAGTTAAGTCGCTTTAAGTTATTAAGTTAAAAAACAAACACCTTCTAATTGGTTTGTTTTCTTCAAAATAGCATTATTTATCTTTATAATTTTTTATGAATATTTTTCATATAAAAACATCATGAACTACAATAAAATTGATTAATATATACTAATTTAGAATATAAAGTGTTGTATTTAATTGAACATGATTTATGTTATGATAATATATTATCTTATTTAAGTTCTTTGACGTATTTATTATTTTTCTAATATTTATATTTTGTAATGGTATAAATGTAAAAATACTAGTTTTCAGATTTTTTAAGTTAAAAAAATAAACAACTTAATATTTGTTTTCAGCAATTCAGACAAAAAAATAAACATATCATTCAAATTTAGATATTTAGTTTTATTCAGAATTTAGACTAATTCATATATATTTAGATTTCAGAAAAAAAAAAAACAAACGCCACCTCAATTAAGTCATTAAGTCGAAAAAAAAAAAAGCAACTCCTTAGTCATTTTTAGCTGAGGATATTTTAATAAATTCCTGTGAGAATATACAGGCACTCATGAAATTCTAGGTATTATGGGTTATCTGCGCAAGAGTAGAGTTATTAGCACCCCCTCATTATCCTTATAAAACCCCTCTTTTTATATTTATAGTTTAATCACCAGAGAAAATAATATTTAAGGACATGCATGTACAAGACTAGTTAAATTAAATCCCAATTCATTTTGTTTTAAAAAAAAATTAAAATCTCGCTCAACAACAAATCTTAAACATCTTTGCAGAATGTACGCTTATAATTATAATTTTTTATAATTATTTTTTTAAAGATTTCAACTCAAAAATCCTTTTTATCATTAATTGTTATTTAATTTTCACAAAATTGGAGATGGAAACAAAAATTCACTGGGTTAGCACAAGTATTTGAAAAGTCTTTGCTATTCAACTAATCTTTGCTGAGTTAATACAACACATGGGACTACTAGAGAGCCGAAAAAAAAAAAACTGTAATTCTATTTGTCCTTTTATGTAATTTTGAATAAATATAGATTTATTAATGCAAAAGTGGCGCTTGATGAGAATTTTAGAGGGGTGCCAGCAGCTTTACTCCTGCCGCAAGCAATTACCTCAAAGTAAAACCCTAAAAATCTCCAATATAAACAATCTCGCCAGGACCCAAACCCAACCTCTATCCACTCTCTTCTGTTTTCTCATCGACAAAAAAATGAATATTCCTGGATCAAATTTTGCCCCTAATATTGCTGAATTCTATTACTTTAATCTTGAGCACAATGGCCATACGTATTGGGTAATTATTTTACATATATATATATATATATATATATTTGATGCCTACGCCGTATGTTCACTGCGTGATCTTATTATATATATCTATACATATATGTTTTATATTTACAGTCTGTACCATATGACCGGGAGCAGCATGGTGAGCAACGAGGTATCATGTTGAATGTCTGCAGCGCTCATGGATCTGATTCTGATTCTACCCCTAACCCTACCTTTCAGGTTATTTTTATTTTTATTTATCATGTGGTTTTATATATATTTAAATGATTTTAATAAGAAAAGGAAAAAGAAATTAATTTGATATAATAATATTAATTTGCCTCAGGTTACCGACTTTTCACCGGATGTGACTGAGTTTTATTATTACAACATGATTCATGACGGGCATGTCACATGAGTAATAATTTTTAAATTTTTTTTTATTTTGCTTTTTTAAATTATATATTCATATTCTCTCTGATCATATTTTAAAGACATCGTATAGTCGGGGCCCACCAGGCGATCGACGGGTTGTTGTGCACAGAACTTGCCGCCATGTTCACCGTAATCCGGCACGAAGCTGCGATGATCACCCCAATCCCGCGAGAGGTCCAAGAAGACAATCCAACTGATGTATTTTTTTCTACGTAGTTTTTTTTCTTCTACGTACGTAGTTAGTTATAGGCTGTTGGATACGAAATCTTTCTCAAATGTGTTGACTGTTGACCGAATTGGCACACTTGAAATAGTATAGAAGAAAAACAATAGGGAATTAAAAATGTCTTCAATAGACCTTTTAGGCCCTAAACAATGGAATTTAGCCAAAACTCAACGGAGAAATCGATGCAATTTTGCTGTGAGTCGTTGCTTTTCTTATCACAGAGTTTCGAATCAACATATTATATGCCAACTAACTGATCTAATTCTGTTTGCTCAAATTTTATTTTGCTATATATGTTATGTGATGCATAAGCCAATTTGATAGCTGTACTTTTGAAGAAACCTCTGAAGACATTCTTTTTTCTTTTTTTTTTATCATAAATGATCAATTTTAAGGGTTGCCCAACCTGGAGATTTCCAAGAGAAAATGAATCTAGATAATCAGCAACCTATATTAAAATACCAATACACCCAATTAAATATGATCCTTTTCCATAATTTCATACCTTAAGAGGCCTTGATCGAAAAGGAAAACTGTAAAGACATAATTTACACCTATGAGTTACTAACTTTTCTCAAATGCGTTAATTAAATTGGTTAGGCTGTTGAGCTAGTACCAAAAATTGGGGCCAAAAAAATGACTTCAAACGACTTTTGAGGTCTTAAATAATAGAATGTATTGTTACAAGCTTTGAAGTTATATATTATACGCCTCATCTTTATACTGTCTGTCCAAATTCTGCCTATTTGAAAAGTGTACAACAAAATATCTGACCTAGCTCTTAGTCCAATTGATAGCAAGCCAAAACTCAACAAAATATCGGTTTTCCCCACTACGACAACATTACAAGCCAAAACTCAGCAAAAGAAAGAAAGGGGTTAACTCACCCGACTAACCAAGAAGTGAAAAAGAATAATAAAGAAATATAGTGACCGTAAGATAAGATGTAGATAATGATATATCATCTTCAAGTCAAGGCCACTCCACCATCCTAAAATAAAACATTTTTTTATGCTGAATTACAATCAACGGATTACAATCAGATTAGTTATTACTAATATTTATAAACATACAATTACTCGGACATCTGTTCCACTCATATTTCGAAAGGAAGAAAATTACTTCCACTTAATTTTTTCGAATAAAAGAAAGTATATGGGGACTCGAATCTATGGTCTCACTCACTTGTGAGAGCACGGGTTCTATCACTCGGATAAAGGCCGATTGGTTAAAAAAATAAAAAATAAAATAAGCCATGAGAAAAAGGATCTTTTAATTATATATTCGTACCTACCTACTCATTCAGTCATTAATCAATGGAATTGAATCAAAGGTGCTGTTGTACCTCAAGCATTAATTTGTAGTTTCTAGAAAATAAGAACTCATGCCACTTAGAATTGAGTGAGATATACCCTTCCACCTTTAACAAACGTAATCAGAATTATGTTCCACCCAAACAACCAATTGGGTGATTCTTGGGACAAAGACTATAAGGGTCCTCTTCTTCAGTATCCTTTTCTCATTATATTTATTCCTCTGTCGGTTCTTGCAACTGTACGGCACCGCTTTTACTTTTTCTGTTTACCTCCATCAAACCACCCCTCAGTTTTCAACCACTCCGTCTGCAAAACCATAATATTTTCGGCTTCTGTTGCTAGATAAATCTTCTTGTATTTTACCACCACTATTATTTTGGCAATTCGTGTGCTGCATTCCGATCATAATTTCGTCTCCTTGGCATCAAATGCTTATTAACTTGATCAACTGCATGTGCTCTTGGCTGGCTTTATGACACGCTTCCATCAGTCCCGACTCTTATTGCAACGTGCATCTTCCAACGTCAACATAACGTCGTCGTGCCAACTATTGTTGTTACTGAAAGCTGGTGATTTCCATCCAATACGTACGTGAATCCAACCCAACTAGCTTACTGATCCTTCACCAAGTGTTTCAATGGAGCTCACCAACCGAATTTATTACGTGTATCATATATATATGAATTGGTGTGTTTGATTTTGGTATAAGTGCGTTCTATAAACAAAAAAAAATTATACGTCTTTTGCAGTTGGTGATAATAAATGTTTTTGGGTAAATTTAGCTCACGTTAAAACGAGGTGGAGTTTGGTTGGCTGGGCCTATGCTCTTTTTGGGTCTGAGCTTCACTCAACAAATCAGGGACTGGGCTTGGCTAAGATTAGTCCGACCCATTTGCCATCCCAGTACTAAAAGGCTTTTGGGTAAATTTAATATGAACATAAATTGTTGAATTTCATAATTTCAAATTTCTTTCAAATGTAGAATAAAGCTTAGTTTCAAAAAAAATAAATAAACAAACAAATTAAAGCTCTCAGGCAAATAATCACTTGAAAATTAAAATCTAATTCATGCTGTTACAATTATCTTTTATGCTTCGGTGGCTACTTGTTTTCATAAATTTTGATACATGTGTCGTCATTTCATTAGTAAGACTGCGTTGTAGGCCTCACATCCCGACCTATGAAATGGTTATAGTGTATGGAGGCATACATAATATCAGCCGTTTTGTTTTTATCATATTAAAAATGGTCATTGTTTAATCAAGAAAATTAAAAAAGTGATATAACATGAAGGGGTTCCATAATCTCAGTGAATGTTTCAAAATAGAATCGAACTATGACTAGATTTTTTTGGGATTCTATTTAAGACAATACAACCCAAGCAACATTGTGCCTTCAACCACACTATTACTAATTTTATGAACCTCATAATATATATATTTTCGTAACAAATATAGTATCCAATCTTAATAAAATGGGAAACAATTTCAATTATTCCATTTTAGGCTTACAAGCTTTAATGACGGCAGTCAGCCTGAGAAAATTGTATGACTTCATTCTTTTGTCATTTTAAGGTACCATAATAAATGTGCATCATCTAAATTCATTTACTACTTCTTGCCACTGCTCTATGCTAACCTAAAGACTAAAAACTAAAAACTCTTCTTGTAATTGCAAACATCAATGGCGTATTTCAGAAATATACTATCAATCATAGCTTCAGTTTGTTTGAGCATTCTTGCCACTGCATTAGCTTGCTCTAATGGACAATGCAAGGTCACATTTCTTCATAATGAATGCATTATTAAAAAAAAATGAAAATTGACAATAAACGCTTTGATATGTTTGTTTAATTAATTTCTGAGTTATGAGTCTGATTCTGATAATTAATATTTGTGATTTTAGCTTGAAGATGACTATCTGATGGAGATTATGCGGCTAGACTCTATTGTTTCTCTTGTTCCTTAGAAAGCAAAAGTTCAAGATGTGTTGATCATCTTTTACAGACCAATTCAACAAAGATTATGATGTTTTGTCTTTCAAAAATGAACCTGCTAGAGACACTTTTACGAAAATAGAAGCCTTCTTGTCAGCTAATCCAACAGAGATTGTAACAATAATTTTAGAGGACTACGTTGGGACCCCAAATGGCTTAACCAAAGTTTTCAATGAAACAGGTTTGATGAAGTATTGGTTTCCTGTCTCAAAGATGCCGCAAAATGGACAAGATTAGCCGCTGGTTAAAGACATGGTGGCCAGTAAACAAAGGCTTATAGTCTTCACTTCAAAGAATTCCAAGCAAGAAAGTGAAGGCATAGCTTATCAATGGAACTACATGATTGAAAATCAATGTAATTTGCCATATGCATAAGCAAAATATGTACTGCTGGTAGTCTTGAAACTAATTTGTTTACCCATACACAATTACAGATGGAAATGATGGGATACATCTTGGAACGTGTTCTAATCATGCGGAATCAGCGCCGCTTAATGATAAAACCAAACCTCTGGTATTTGTAAATCACTTTGGATCAATCCCAATTAAGGCAACGAGTTGTGCAGAGAATTCGGAGGGGTTAGTAGATATGTTTGAGACATGTCAAGGTGCGGCTGGCAACCGATGGGCTAACTTTGTTGCTGTCGACTTTTACAAAGTATGAAACAATTACTTAAATATTAATTCATCTAATAATTCATGCTTTGAGATTATTATTATTAATCATAATTGTTATATATATATATATATATATATACATACATACTGATGCAGAGGAGCAATGGAGTGGAGGAGGAGCATTTCAGGCTGTAGACACATTGAATGGGAAGTTGTTGTGCGGCTGTAATGATGTACATGCATGTGTGGTAAGATGTTCATGTTCATGAATTATTAAGTACTAGCTAATTAGCTATCTCATTTCAACTGTCTTTACAAAGAAGCAGTGTAGGTTGTCCAAAAGTAATCAAATTTTTTTCATAAAAGGGAAAAAAACACTATAATCTCAAGACTAAACTATTTCTTTAGAATTTTAGAAATGGACACAATGTATTAAAATTACTAACATAATTAATGTATTATAATGTTCATAAAAACTAATACATTATAATTCTCTTATCTTCATCTAAATAGTGGAAATTCATAATCAATAAAAGAAAAGTTTAACAATTACACATTTCTGAAATATTGCAGCTAGTTATTCAATTTTTTTTTTAGAATTATGCTATCTACCCCGATTTATTAAAAGGGGAATTAAAGTATTAATTACTCCTACCCATTAATTGGAGAAGAACTAAAAGTCATTACACTAACTTTTGTTATCCATTTAGGGGGAGATTTGGACATTTTTTCACTTGGTAAAGTAAAAAGTACTTCATTCATGGTACAGAGGTAAATGAGCTTGTAATGTAAACAAGTAATCTGTTAAACTGTGCTAATGTAAAAGTTCATAACTTTCCAATTGTATCCTCAAGCAGTGTGATTAATTTGTATTACTATTTGTCTTTGTTTCGCAGCCCGAATCGCCACCCAGATCATGCAGTGGTTAAGGGGATAAGGACAGGAAACAGGCAACAGGCAATGAGCAATTGGTCATGCTTTTTGTTTTATGTAGTTAAATGTGAGATAGTAGAAAGTGATAATGACAGCATTAATCAACTCACTCTGAAGTAATTAAATTGATGCATAAGAAAATGGAGGATGGGTAGTCATGTATGTTTTCAATTGAGTAAGCTACGTGGCTATGTGTACATGCTATATTGTTAATTGCTTTGCTTCTTCAAAGCCTGCAAATAAATGTATCCAAGCTATGCCCGTGTGGCCATATCAAGTATAAAAAAATTATCCATGCCTTTAATATATGCCCCTGCGTACATGCTGTATTTCTTTTATAGGTCGTTTAGCTTTCAATCTAGGCTCGTCAACTGATAAACCCATCAATAAATATTTTCTTATTAGCCATTAGATCACCATCAACCAACCCACCAAAATACATTAATTCTCAATTTATTAAGAATAGCATGCTTGCTATCAAGCTTAATTCTCAACATACACAAGCCAATTTGGATGCTCTAATACATTGGAATTTACACATATTCACTACACTCTCTTCTTGTTCTTGCAAATTAAAGGAACCTATCATTCTTGTTCATCACAATCTCTAAAAGTACTAACATATGTATACCTCAAGAAACCTACATTTTACCCAAAATCTTGGCAAGAACAACTTTACACCCATCAATTGTAACATGCTTCTAATTGTCAGCAGGAAGTGATTTCAGAGTAATAAATAATACCTTTGAACCAAGAAGATCGGAGAGGAAGTAGGAAACGGAAAGAAATCAGCCACCTTTATATATCACAAGTTTTTGCCTTAAGATTTTGTCGTTTCTTTTTTAAACAAAAAATTGATTTGTCGCCTATATGTTTATATGGTAAGTGAACCGTTGTTGCAATGCCATATGTAGATGATTTGTCGTTAAATTTTTACTCTAGAATAAAAACTATAGAGCATCTAATGAATGTTGTTAAAGACGACCGATCATTTTCAAATAATTTAGTGACCGTTTTTAAAATTTCTAGATAAACAATGTGTTGTGTGAAATAATTTTGTCAAAATTGATTTTTAAAAAAATTTAGTTAAACACTAAAGTTAGTTTTTAATTTTTTAAAATTATTTTTTACTCTCTTGAAAGTAACAGGCTCTAAAAACCATAGATATTAAGGCTTAAATACTTAAAGACAATTAATATTATTAAACTTCTTAATTAGATTGGGGATAACTGCTTCAAATTGGGCTGTCTACAAAATCATTGACAAGTACCAACATCAAATTCTGATAAAAGCAACCGAATTCTTTTTTTTTTTTTTGAAGACAAGAATGAAACCCCACACACATGTAATTTTCAGTGGCATACGATTTAATTTCAAATCACATCACATATTTACATGTAATTAATTTATTTATAATTTATGAAAAATTATCAACTACTGATGACACATCACATATATCTCATCATATGAGATGAAATTTAAAATAAAACTTTAAAAAATACATCGATTATTCATCAGGTTTGAATATCTCCGTCTGATTGACATGCATACACAATTTCAGAGCTCCACTAATAATGCTCTTTAACTCTCTTGATAAATTCTCCCTCCAATTTTGGCTCTAAATTCATATAACAACAGATCTGCCTAGAAGATCCGTCCACTACTTGTACCGTTTTAGATTTACAACCCAAGAGCTTCATATCTATCAATTCCCATTTTCACACATAAAAAAAAATGAAAACTCAAACATTACCACATATATATCATGATTTAGATAGAAAAAAAAATTACAGTAAACTATCTCACAGAAAATCTATCTTTACAGTAGGAAGGAAAAAAGAAAAATGAAAAAAATATATAACAAAAAAGATCTTCACTAGCGAAAATCAATAGCAGGCAGACTTAACTCTGGTTTGATAGGACATTGGAAAAGAAAATTTGCTAGTTCTTTATGCAAGTGATTGCCGACAAAAATAATTAATTAATAATAAACTTCCTGATGTCATAAATGATATTTTCTCTCAGAATAAGCGAATTATTTATATAGATTGTTAAATAAATTATTAAGATTGTTAAATAAATTATTATACCATGTGGAAAAAATTGTCTTTGGCCCGACAGGCATCGGGGCGATTTTCTTTAGACAACAGCATTTACATCAGGGAAAAAAAAAATTCTAAACCTAATAATATATAGAGATTTTAATTCGCACTTATGAGTCATGCTTGCTCCTGCGTGAATAATTAATATTGTTCGCATGTTATAAAACTTGGATATGCGTAGTGTACGACGTTAAATTTAGATTTGTCACTGAAAAACGACTCCCTATAGATGCTAAACTAAAGTTGCATGTTAAATATTACTAGTGTTGCGTTGTGTTGTGTTAAATTCATAGACAATTGAGATATAAATATCTATTTTTGATCAATTTTTGCAAGTTGTGAGAGGCATTACATATTCAATAAGTTGGTAATTAAGGAGACGAGTGATATATAAGAGACAGCAACGAGTGATCATCAATCACATCAAAACAATTGCACGTGCCACGTGGGGGCTCACTGACATACCGCTCGATCTTGCAGTCTCAGCCTGCATGCTTCTTCATCATAAGTCAATATTTCATCATTTTAGCTTTGGAAATTAGAAATCCAAAATATTTGTTCCTGCTCTTGCCCTCTCACTGTTGTCAAGCATCCGATGCCTTTTGCAGTCGCAAACTTTTACGATAATTCGTTTCCTCCAAACGCTGGGTGGTTAGTTTAGTCTTTCCCAATTTTATGAAAAATTTATATGTAATTCGTCATGCCAGCCCATGATCGGCACAACCGTGATAAACATAAGTAAAAATGGGTGTTAAAAGAGAAGCAAAGCAATTCATTAAGATAAGAAATTTATTTCTTACCTAATGTGAAGAGACGAGAATCTTGAACCACCAATTAACAAAAAAGTCTTAAGTTGGATGGAAATATTGCATGATCCTTATGACTATCTAGTATAATTTTGAATTTAATACGAATACTTATTTTGGAAATTGACTAATTATAATGGCGAGAAAAAAAATATATAGTAATAGACGGTGGCAATGCATTTATTATTTTAAATCACATGGGAACCATCTCTTATACAATTTGCTTCCAACCATAAGTGTTATTTTGTTTTAGGAGACATAAATTGCTGACATGCACTCCACTCTAGAATCTAATGAATTTGGTTTTCAAGAGCTTCTAGGGTGGAGCTAAAATGCAAGACTTGTGTTATTTCAAAAACCAAATTTGTGTAATGATATATTCTCTATTAATTACTTTATATCCATATTTAACCTAAAGCAATATTGATGAAGTCAATAGCTTGCAAGAAGAACGAGTGTAAGGGTTCCGAACTTTGAACTTTAGTTAGACGTAGTTCGTTATAGAGATAATTTGTCCAATATCGATGATGAGACACGTTAGTGAAATTTGAATACTGATAAAGATTTCAAAACGTTGAGCTAAATTTATAGTGTCGTATGGACTTCCTTCTAAATTGGAATCTCTGGTGTGCTTCTGAAGCTAGCTTGAGATTCAAACTTAATAGTGGCACGCAAGTTTGAGTTTTTATTTTATTCTCTTTTCAAAAGTCTGATAAAAATTTGAACCTTTGGGTTGCAGGATCCGCTAAAACAGCAATGGAGGTTGGCTTATCCTGGTGGAGAGTTGCCACCTCTGAAATCTGAGCTCTGGAAAGAAATGGGATGGCAAGGGACAGACCCTTCAATTGATTTTCGGTATGTAGCAGAATTTTCTTGGAATTAGTTATTAATTATATACCGTTGGTGTTCATTGTGAGGTATGGAACATACTAATGCATTTTTACCATTATTTGAAGGGGCGGAGGATTTATATCATTGGGGAATCTTATGTTTTTTGCCAAGAAGTATCCAGTTTGTCCCTTTCTTGAAATTGACATGGATCTCTTTTAGTTAAAGCAGTGGAGATTTTATTAGCAATGATATTTTGCTGGAAGTAGTTTGGAGGGTAATTTTGTGTTGGATTGCTATGTATAATATGTATGATTCATGAATCTCTACCATTAGAGAATTATGTTACGTTGCTTGCACATCTTTAGTAGGAGTTATATCTTGAATGCTTGCTTTGGAGCATGGGGATGCTTTTCTCTTGATATGTTGTGGTTTTGAATATAAATAGAAGTCTATAATGTAGTCAAAAGTGGTAATATCAGTGAGATGCTGATTGGGAAGAAATTAGATCAGGGTAAAAAGACTATCCTTCGTAATCTGGTAGTAGTTTATCTCGAATTAATTTCTACGATTCTGTTAAACTTTTATGAATGCTCTTTTGTTTATTTTGGAATCATGCCTAATATTCTGCTTATGTTCAATACTCGTGGAAGCCCATTAATTAATTGTATGGGGTTGTACCTCTTCCGTTTTTTGGTTTCTGGGCTTTTCTATTGTTATTTACATTAACCAAGGGAAAAGTGAGGACTTTGGTGTTGGTTGCCCTTACAAGGTGATTAAATTTGATGTTTAGTAATTTGGTCTTATTCAACAGGACTCTTTTCAGAGATTGTTACACAAACAAAATGGAACAAGAGCCGAATGGGAGTACGCCTTTGCTGTTGCTGGCGCCAACATTTCTTTTTTGTCAATACAGATGTTGGATCTTCAATCAGGTAATTAAAGTTCTGAATTAGTAACATTTATTGTAATCATTGCGGTTCACTCCTCAGTCCTGCAAAACTGGGAAATGGAAAAACCACCTCATTCAATCATATAGAGCCTCGATTCCAAGCATCCCCTAAGAAATAAACTTGCGCATCCAACATCTGACCAGCCAGATTTTAAACACACTTAACTTTGTGCTATATTCTGCATTTCCACTCGTTGGTGTCTTCATATTGTTGAATTTTACGTGCAGCGTCTTCTTCAGCTGGTATCCGCTTTCTAGGACTACTTGAGAAAGACGAAATGGCATTCGACAACCTTTATTGTGTAGCCTTTCAAATGATGGATGCTCAATGGCTTGCAAACCGGGCTTCATAAATGCAATTTAACGTAAACTTAACCTAACATCCTCCATTTTATGGATTAATTTCATACATGAACCATGATTTAGGTTTAATTTTTTGGTATGATTTTTTTCAGGATGTATTGAAGCGAGCTTAAACTCGAAGATGTTTCTAGTGTACAAGATTTACCCGCATACAATCTGTTGCATAGACAGATAGATAATCAAACTTGCATATTTTGAATTGTGAAATAAAAAAAATCAGCTGTAGAGGTTGTTTATTTAAACTGTTGCTGCCATAATCTCTGTAACATTGCAAATTATATAGTTGATATCATAGAAAGATGTATATTTGTTGAAACAATTTGGTTTCAGGATCATCTTGTTCAATTATATCAAGATCCGAAATCTCTTTTAGATCTCATTTGTAAGTAGTTATTTATGGTGCGTTTACTTACCGAATTGGAGAATCAGAATCATTAACGCGTTTACTTCACAAATTAACGTCCAGAATTGAAATCAAGAATGTGGACCCCACCCGAATTTGGGAATCATTGAACGAAGACTGATTCCGGTGGGGGGACTTGGGAATCAGTCTCCCATTCCCTAGAGACCCAAATTTGGCCCCATCCAAATTTCTAAATTCCCGAAACATCCTCTATTTAATTAAAAAATATGAATACAAAAATTTAAAAAAAAAAAAACACAAGCTGCATCAAATCCCTAACCATTGCTACCAAAATCGAGCTCCAGCTGACATCGCCAAACTCACCGTTGCTGCCAAAATCAATCGCCGCTGTCGTCGTCCTCGTCGGTTCGTTGGCTGTGGAGCAGCGGCTATTGCAGTTTCGTCTCCATTTGGCCGTCTTCTCTCGGTTTCGTCTCAGTTTTCTCCATGTCGAGCTCCAGCCGTTTCGTCTCCAATTCATCTCCGATAGCCATGGTTCTGCTCTAACGATGATGATGATGTCGATGGTGATGATTTGTTGTTGCCGATGTTGTTGTTGATGATGATGATTCTGATTTTGAATTATATTTTGTTGATGATATGATTTTTTATTTTGATTTTCATATATTTGTTGATGATAATGTTGATGATTTTTAATTCTGATTATGTTGATGATAATGATACCGATTTTAATTATAATTTTGTTGATGATGATGATCTTTGATTCCGATTTCGATGATGTTGTTGACGAAGATGATGACTGGTGATTCCGATTAAGTTGACGATGATAATTCTGATTTTTTTCAATGTATTATTATTATTAATTCTAATAATAATAATAATATATTAATTAATTATGATAATAATAATAATATTGTTAATAATTATTAACAATAATAATTTAATAATAATAACAACAACAACAACAATAATAATAATAATAATAAAATAAAGTATCATCATTAATTAATATATTAATAATAATGTAAATAATAATATTATATTATTAACAATAATTATTATTAATAATAATTATTAACAATATTATTATTATGACGGCGAACTGAAGTAAGCCAACTCATTGGATTGGGACAAAAAGCATTCGAAAAAAGCCGATTTGGATGGGATTGGGATGGCTACTCGTGAATAAGTACTGTAAGGCACGGGGCACCACTGACGGGGCTACCCATTTGGAATGGTCAGGGCACTCTTGCCATTGCCATATTCATGTAGGTGTTGTTTACACTAGTGCTGATGCAAATTATTAACAATATTATTATTATGATAAAATGTATTATAACTAATATTATTACAAAAGACTTTTTAGTAATTTGTTACCATTAACTCATTCCAATACAAAATAAATACATAAATGGCAATTTAGTTCATTCCAATTTCAATTCCTACCATTCAAGTAAACAATTTATTTTGATTCATCTTCTCCATTCCGATTACTAACAAGTAAACGCACCATAAAATGTCTTAAAGAGGGGGTGCAGTAGGAAACTAATTTTTTATTATCTTATTATTTTATATTTTTTCTATTTCATTACATTTAAACAATATTTTATTATTGTTTTATATATTATTATTTTATTAATTTAAGGGGCAACCGGTTGCTCCCAGTTTTTTTTTAATTTTTTTTATTAGATATATTTAATATTAGTAGTTACTAATCAACATCCATGGCAGCAGCATCCCTGCAGCTCTTTGAGGCTTTATGAGAATCTGAAAAAGCTTTCATTGATGATTCATACCGGGAAATGCGCAAGGTAGGAGATGGTGACATCTTCTGAATCTGATGGGATCATCTTTGTTTTGAACTTCAATTTTTTTTTTAACATTTTAATGCAAGACCCCTCTTATATATACCATCCTCTCTCTTTCTTATACTTCACTCCTTCTCAAAACTAATTCCCTGCTCTCTTTCGTTTTCTTTCATCGTCAACATTATGTATCAGTTGGGTCTAGCAAACCAGGAGCCAGCAAATCAGCAGCCGCCACCGAACCAGCATGCAGGCTTTCTGCATTTTCCGGATTTTCCAGATCACATTGTGGAATTTTATTATGCCAACTATGAACACGGACATTATGACGAGTATTTTCTGCCTTATAACCCAGATAATCCTGAAAGAAGAATTATAAGGACTCAATGTTGAAGCTGCGGACTGCCTGGCCGTGGCAGTGGCGGTGGGGGTGGCGGTGGTGGTGACCGTGGCCGTGGTCGCTGCGGTGGTGGTGGCCGTGGCCGTGGGCGTGGGCGTGGGCGTGGACGTGGACGATCACCCCAATCCACCAGGTTGTCGAAGAAGATAGTGTAAACGCCCCCAAAAAGCTACCAAAGTCCGGTTGTCAGGAAAGTAGACTAAATGCGCCGCATTGTTCTTCTTTTCAAAGTTTCTTTATCATGTTAAGTTGTTTCCTTTCAAAGTTTTCTGTTATGTTTGTTGTAACAGAATTTATGAAATGAATTATGTTGAGTTGAAATGTTGTGCGTTTTATATTATATTCCCCTGTTTGACACGATCTCTCAAAAGGGTTTTGATGTTGGAATTAGAAGATGGTGAAAAAATTCCAATACTGGTCCTGCATTAGAAGTTGCCTGAGCTTTGCTTTTGCTGTGGACTCATCGGCCACCAATATAGAGTATGCGTAAATTACAAAGGGCAGCCAAAAGTACTATTGGCCTGTGGAGCTTGGATGAAGGCGTTAACAAGAGCTGAAAGAGCAAGACAAAACAGGAACCGAGATCAATGGAACAGAGCAGCAGGTCAACCAAATCCAGATCAACCAAACCATGATCAATCAACCCGAGGGTGGAAGGCGAATCCGGGTCAAATCAAAACAGCTTGGGCAAGGCCAAAACACCAATGAGGAATGAGAACGCGGAAGGGGTAGTAGAAGGAGACTTGAAGGCTATGCAGTAGGTTCTAGGCGGAAAAAGGCTTACCAATGTAGCTGGCAAAGAGCTGAATTGACTTCTGGGGAGATGAGCATAGGAAAGGGAAAGCTTGAAAGGCGGGAAACTGATTCAGCAATTGGAAAAAGGAATTTGGGTTCAACTGGGCCTAGTAGTGTGATGGAAGGAACAAGCCAGCAAGTTTTGAGTAAAATAGATGAAGCAATTGCTTGGGCCGGGAGAAATCACAAAAGCTAAGGGTTGAGACAACCCAACTGATGTTTTTGGGCCATTTGGACTGGAAAATTCTGAGGCCATGTTGGCATAATATTGATTTTTTATACGTAGTTAGCTATAGGCCGTTGGATACGAAATCTTTCTCAAATGTGTTGACTGTTGACCGAATTGGCACACTTGAAATAGTATAGAAGAAAAAAATAGGGAATTAAAAATGTCTTCAAAAGACCTTTTAGGCCCTAAACAATGGAATTTAGCCAAAACTCAACGGAGAAATCGATGTAATTTTGTTGTGAGTCTCTGTTTTTCTCATCACAAAGCTTCAAAACAACATATTTATATGCCAACTGATCTAATTCTATTTGCTCAAATTTTATTTTGCTATATAGATTATGTGATGCATAAAATAATTTGATAGCTATACTTTCCGCAGACATTCTTTTTTTTTTTTTTTTCTTCATAAATGATCAATTTTTAGGGTTGCCCAACCTGGAGATTTTCAAGTGAAAACGAATCTAGATAATCAGCAACTTATATTAAAATACCAATACAGCCAATTAAATATGATTCTTTTCCATAATTTCATACCTTATGAGGCAGGCCTTGATCGAAAAGGAAAACCGTAAAGACATAATTTACACCTATGAGTTACCCACTTTTCTCAAATGGCGTTCATTAAACTGATTGGGCTGTTGAGCTAGTACCAAAAATAGGGGCCCAAAAAAATGACTTCAAACGACTTCTTAGTTATGTATTATACGCCTCATTTTTATACTCTGTCCAAATTCTGCCTATTTGAAAAGCATACAACAAATTTCTGCCCCAACTCTGTGAGGGGAGAAGTCTCAGACCGGAATACAATAATCCCCCTTCATATACAAAGCATGAGCATTGAGCAATATCCAAATAAGAATCTGTTTTCCTGAACAAAGCATATGGCAACATCAAAATCAACTTAATTTTCTTATTCCAACTCTAAAATCTAATAAATACATTTCAGAGCTACTACAGGATGCAAAAAATAGACGTATAGGTGTAACCTCAAAAGAATAAAAATATACAGCAACTAGGGCCCTTTCTACCCATCCAGCATATGCTGCGGAAAAAGGCTTCTGTACAGTCACCTATGCTCTAAAGGGCATACTTTTCTATCGGAAAAACCCCCTATAGTTCAGTATTGTCATATAC
Source organism: Clausena lansium (assembly GCA_030449835.1). Taxonomy (NCBI): domain Eukaryota; kingdom Viridiplantae; phylum Streptophyta; class Magnoliopsida; order Sapindales; family Rutaceae; genus Clausena; species Clausena lansium. The sequence continues at coordinate 6,140,922 of JASUUF010000195.1, forward strand.
AGGAGCAGAGATTTCCGGGCAGATATATACAACCCACATTTGTTGAGAGGCACTGTTTATCACAAATGGCTCACGCGGTTCCCGTTTTGATTTCTATCGTTTACACGATTAGTTCTTCTAGAAAAACGAGCTGTGGAACCCACAGTGGTTGGCCGAATTGATCTTTGCCTCACCATATCACAGTACTCAGGATCATTTGATTGCCCTTCGTGCCTTATCCACTGTATCATCCCATGATACATCGGGAAGAACCTCATCTGGATTGCAGAGTATGAGAAGTATGGGATTAAGGTTGTGATCGTCACAAAGAGCGTGACAAGCCAGAACGAAGGAGCGGGCGCAAGGGCTTCAATAAAGAGTTTGTAAGCGTCAGTAGACAAGGTGGGAGTAATGGCCCCATATGCCAACATAAAAAGATACCACAGAGCAATTGAACCCCAGATGAAAATGTGTTGTATAAGAGTGAAGTAGCTAATTGCAAGTGCCATTTGCAAGTTCACAACCCAGACAATGCATGTATACATCGTAGCACCGAAAATATCCCTTCCAACAGTTTTCCCATCATCATTGAAGGCCTGATGCTCCATAGCTTTCTTACAGAAGAAGAAAATGATAATGGCACTGTACAGCGCATTAAACATCCAACCAAATATCCGGCGCCAGCTGAAGAGGACATTTTGCACCCCTTCTTGGTACAATAGAGGAAACTGCCATGTTAAAAACAAAGGACAAAAAATGAATGATCCTCATATGAGCATTTGATAAAAACAGAGTAGCATGTCAAATGATACAAAAATGTTGTATCAGCAACTATGGGGACATTGGGTGTATCACCATCATAACCATGGGTGTAACATTTATGGTCATTTCAGTTTTCAAACTTTTTGGCATATCAAAGTTTATATTTAGTTGTGATAATATATAAGTGAATTTTGGTTTCATGTAGCTCGATATGTGCACTCTAACAAATAAGATGGTTAATTAAAAGTTAACAACTAACAGCCGAATAAATAACACTTTAATATGACTTGGTTAAAGCCACCAGTGGTACGTTTGCTCAATTGGACCGTGAGGCACATTTTCAAGGCTGATGTGGATGTGGAATTAGGTACTGAGTTCAAGAAACCCCACAGAAGATATAAAAGAATAAGCTAAGCCAAAGTGTTGGGTTAAGCACGCATGTGCACATAAGTTGTACTCACACATATCAGGAAATGAAAGGAAGACAAGAATTTTTCTTTTTTGGTTAAATAACAAAAATAAAAAATAAAAATGGAGTCTACATATTGTGCTGGAGGGCCTACCTTGAGACAGAATCTTGCAGATACATCCTGATCGAAAACACCCAAAGCAATTACCGGAAGGGATGTAAAGAAGACATTATAAAGTGACAAAAACCAATCATTGTATGCGGGTTGCCCTGAGAATGTCGTATGGGCCTCATATAAGAAGATAGACAAACCGAATGTGAGGTTCTTGTAAAAGAAATAGCAAATCTGCCAATGAAGATATAAACAAATTTATCAGGTTATCAAATTCAAGCACATGACAGAACTCTGTCCCAGTTCTCTAAAAATATTGAACTTCCTGGTTATTATCAGGATTAAAAGTGATGATTGTCATTACCATTGATGAGATCCTCCTATAACACCAGTGTCCATGCACAAGCAGTAAGCGTTCCAGATACCGGAACTGAGCAATTGCAATGTCACTTGACATAACCGCCTGAAATGAAAATAAAAAGAGTTTTCACAATAAGAAATTTAGCTACACATGAAGTTTTACATCAGCGAACCATAAATGTAACATAATCCATTGAATACCTGCATCCCTTCAACACCACTGATTCCAACCCCAATATCTGCTTCTTGAAGCATCCCAACATCATTGGCACCATCACCAATCGCCAACGTAGTTTTTCCAGTTCCAGATTTAACTAGTCTTGTAACCTGAGTTATTTAATTTCATCATTTAACAAGATTATCCTTAAAGAAAAGTAGACAACATATCATAAATCCAATCAGAAAATAAATCTGAATGAAGTTATAGAGAGACTAACCACTACCAGAATATGAACTCACCATTGCCTTTTGTCTTGGTGATGAACGGCAGCAAATAACAGATGCACAGCCAATTGCCAGCTCCAGAAACTTATTCTTAATGTCATCCTCAAGGGCATAAGTAAGTGATTTCCCATCAATGATCAAAGCAAAGGCCTCAGAGCTCCCACCTGATGCTGACAGCTGAGCCTTTCCTTCATTTATCTGATGGAGGATACTCTCCTTTGATGCCTAAACGATGAATTCATACACATCATTGGCGTCACATTGACATGTTTAAATCAGTTTAGAGAACCCCACATTACAGGAGTATTTATGGAAGCATACCATTTGCATCTTATATGTAAAGCAATAACATGAGGAAACTTAGGTATGCAAATTTCACTTATAAATGCATAATAACAAAGCACTCTATAGCAAAGCAATCTCCTTCATTTATTAATAGACAAGAAGATGCAACTATATCACCAGCTAGGGACAAGCAGAGAGAATATTGAATTAGTAGATGATGAAAGAAACCTAGTGACCGAGTCTGAAAGACCAAGAAAGAACTGACAGATCTCAAGTTATCAATGCCAATATCAGGTGACTAGGCAGATATCTGTAGATGCAGTGAAAGAAAAGCTGGCAACTAATAATGCAATAAGAATATATTGGGTAATAGAGTTAAAGACAAAGCAGAAAATGTATTGTATATTAGGATTTCTATCGTAGTGGGTATCAAGTGAAAATCAACGATGAACCAGTCACCAGCCACATTATTGTATGGTACAATAAAACAAAAATCACTCATGACATTGTCAAATGGATCTCAAGGGTATCTCTTTAGGCTCTTTTGGTGTTGGAGGCCTTTTTATTTATTTTTTGGTTACCTTGCTCATCAAAACCATCAATTTCATTATCATCAAGTAAATTTTCTCCCAGTGCAACTATGGGGGTGTGGGGGAGGAAGGCAGGTGTAATTTTACCTTGGTGATTTCAGACTTTGCTCCTGTTTTCTCCAAAGCTAGGATTTCTGGACTTTCTAAATTAATTATAATCTGCTGCATTCCTTGTCTAAGCAAACTACAAGCAAAGCTGCAATTTATTTTCTTTCAGTTAGAGACCTTCACAAGTCATAAGATATACAACTCAGCTTAAAGCATAGTATAAACAGTTGTACCCGGAAATCTTACCCAATATTGATGGCAGTCTCCATCTTGTCTCCAGTCAAAACCCAGATCTTAATTCCAGCTTGGGCAAGCTTGTCAATGCAGTCTGGAACCTAAGAAGCAGAAAAAGAATAAAAATCAAGTCCCATGCCTCGCGCCTGAAAAGGTTCAAAACTTTCATAATCCTTAGCATTTTCTGACTCACCCCATTTTGGAGTTTGTCCTCTACAGCTGTCGCACCAAGAAGAACTAGATCCTTCTCAATTGTCTCTGTTACTTCATCAATCAATGTTTCACGATCTGCACTTACTGAACTCTTGGCCTCGCTGAATTTTTCATTGAATACCTTGTATTCTTCTTCATCAAGTACACGATATGCTAGTATCAGGGTCCTCAATCCAGCATCAGCATATTTGTTTACATGGTCCCTGGTCTCAACTTCAAAATCCCTACCATTTTTGGCAAGCCTGTCAAACATGACACTGCATAGAAGAAAGAACGAATTATGGGGGTTTTTAGTGGAACTAAAAGTGGAAGTTTCAAGGTTTTTAAGGTAGATGGTCACATACCTGTCAGCACCTTTACAAAGTAGTAGTATTTTTCCCTCCTCATCTCTTACGATCACTGACATCCTTTTTCTTGTGCTGTTAAATTCTAAAACATTCAAAAGTTTATACATCCTGCAAAAAGGAAAGTACTGATCATGATTCAATATCGATATTCACCGAATAGGCACCACTTTTTAAGAAAGAACAGTAACCCCATACTTGCACACAGAAAGTGCAGGAAGCCTGAACAGAATTACAACCCAGATTCTAAAGTTTACGTCCACCAAGCAAATCCTGATCAAGAACATCAGATAGACCAAAATATATGGTGGGTAAGTTGCAATAAGTGCCACTACTCGGATAACCTAGAGTTCTTAGACCATCAAAACTTAGTAAGAAAGCAGTATAGCTGAGGAAATACAGAACCAGCTATATACAAATAACTTTAATTTTGCATGGCGCTTTCAAAAGCCAAAATCATGCAAGCAAGAACAAGAAATCAACAAAGTGGTAGTCTGCCAGAAGCAAGACAGAGCAGGAGAGTAGTCACCACTCTTATGACTTGGGTGTTTTTTGGACATTCCAGACAAAACTCTGTGGCTATACAGGCATATAGTCAAAGTGAAGTCCCATAAGGGCCTTGTGAACTGGGTATCAAGGTGATCTACAAGCATGCAAAAGCAACTAAAGAGTATAGGGTACATGATTTCTTAAAATTATAAGTGCACTCGTTAATTAAAACATGATTAGAGACACTAACCTTTCAACCTTCTTGCCAGTCATCGGATCTAATTCATGCAATGAAATACTTGTTTGGGTCCTTTGGTAGAATTCAAAACCAAGTTCTCTAGCTGCAATCACAAATGCTGCTTCATCTGGTGATTCGGCTTCATACATAACCTTACCGGTATTTTCATCCACTTCAGGTATAGCAGTATGACAGACTGCCAATAAACGAAAAAACTTCTGGATGACATCTGAATTGGGCTCATTAACCCAGTTTCCATTTGTCATCCTTTCATCTTTGAAATTAAATCCTTTAACAGATGGTCTTGACTCAGTCAAATCCTCCTCAGTGTTCAAACCATTTACCACTTCATCACTTAAAGGTGAACCTTTTCTTCTATTCATAGCTCTCTCAACCTCTGTAACACCACGACCATAAGCTGTTCCAGCAACTGAACACTTTATGAACTCCATTGAGTTGCAGGTCAATGTTCCAGTCTTATCAGAAAGTATTGTGTCAACTTGGCCAAGTTCCTCATTCAAATTTGAGGTACGGGCATGCGCAGGTTTGTCAGCCTCCTCATAATACATTTGAACATCTTGATTGATAAAGACACTCTGAAGAACTTTGACAATTTCTATTGACACATACAAGGAGATTGGGATAAAATTACTAAATAACAATAGGGCAGTCAGAAAATGATAAATGGCAGCAATTGGTGCTCTGTCAGGGTCAAAGAAAATTTCAGAGCGGTTCGGTTCAAGATACCACCTTTTCATCTTCCCATTGTCCAAGTCTCTTTCAGTTATAACGCCAAAGAAAATGGAACCAACAAAGGCGATGGTAAACACAACAAAAAACAAGAAGTAGATGATTTGATCCATCTTCCTCTCAATCCTGCTTCTCTTTGAAGGGGGATCGGTAGAATTTTGAATAACTTTTGTGTCATGACCAGTGAAGACAACAGCCCCATATATATAATCTGTATTTCGGAGTTTCGAGTCTCTGAGGAGGAGTTGTTGAGGAGTAAGAGGGTGTTGTTGCTCTTCAAAGATCATTGATCCAACAAAGGAGTACAAATTCGCATTTGGATCTTCACATTTAATGGTGGCCTTGAAATCCTTGAAGTTTGAGTCCTCGTGTAAGATTGAAGTTACCTCCAAAGCTTGTTTTAGTTTTAAATTTGTCTCTCCATCGAGATTCATGGTCTCAACATAGCAGATTGCATCTTCATAACTGGATGAAAGCAACAGGAGGTCTGCTGGAAAGAATTCATCCTTCTCCACCTTCACTATATCTCCCACTTTCAGGTTCTTCCACACAGTAGAACCAAAAGTTCCATCCCCATTATGAACTTTAACCTTTCTGTTATTAACCTCAATATCCTGAAAATATCCCATAGAGATTTTATAATTCAGATGAAACAATATACAAGTCTGTGAAATTAGTTTATCTGTGAATCTATTTCAAATACTTTGGCAAGAGAACATAGCATTGTCGCACATGAGTTTCGAGATAATAGCTAACACAACTTCATACTTAAAAGGAATAAAAGCATCCATATAACTAGGTTTATTCAGTTATTCTCATTTATTAATTTTTATCTACCTAAAAGTATTTGCAGACGCTAGGAATCTAAACCAGAAAATTGATATCCCCCGTATCCTCTCTGAATCACCCTAGAAAGATTAAAATGCCCCCCATGTATCCACCATAAAACACAAGTATCGAACAGATGAAGCAAACTTTCTCAAATCCTCCGCTTACAAATATCAAAACACTGTTCACATCCAAAAAATACATAACGGAGCTCAAAATTTAGAAAATTTTCAAGATTTCATGCTAATATTCTTCCTTCAAAGGCTTTCTGAACTCCATCAGAAGACTTTTTGGCCTCTGGCATCCTCATCTATCCCATAGGAAACTTACCTCAAAAAAGTTGGCCCAAATTATAAAGAAGTAAATTAAAGACACAATATTCAAAAGAAAAAAATAAATAAATAAATAAAAGTTTAAGTTCCCTCAATACAGAAGCTCAAACATTACTTGCAAGCACAGAACCAGATTCGATAAAAAGGAAAGCAAATAAAAAGGTACCTGCTGGTTTCGGCGCCAATCTTCAATACCCTCTTTCACCATTGTTACGCCAATAACAATAATTAGAGGAAGAATAGCACTAACGGCAGAATAAGGAGCTAGTGAAGTAAAAGACAAGATGCCAGTTACCAAGAAGTAAAAGTTAGCAACTCTCCTAAACTGCTCAAACAATGATTTGGGCAAGAAAGTAGCGACAGTATACTTTGTAGTCCTAACATAATTATCACAATAATTTCTAATTCCAGCCTCAAAAGAATTTGGCTCGTTACAGTAAACCACTCTTGAAAATCCCGGTCCCCCTATCTGTGAATGATCTTCCTTAAATGATGCCCTCCCACATGTATATGAATAGATCTTGCTAAAATGCAGCTTCTTCCTTCTATTACCAGCCATTTTAATTTTACAAAAGCCCCCCCAAGAAAGAACTCACTAAATAAACAGCAGAGCAGGACAAATTTTGCTCTCTTTTTTTTCCAAATTAAATAAAATCCCAGATGAAGTCTGGGGCTAAAAACTCAAAAGGAAAAATCTTTAAACAGATTCGTACAACAGAAAAGACAGAACCGAACCCAGCTTTGTTAACAGAAAGAAACCTTAACAGACAGCTGAAGATGAAACTATAATCTTCGTCGACAGAAAAACAAAACTACCCAAAACCGCAGACACGTATATATATATGTCTGACACTCAAGCGACTTTCGACATGATCATTGAACTATAAAATGGAGTTTTTGAAGAGACTAATTTACACGAATGTAAATGAATAAATACAAATAGACGAATATTCGCTGTTTTGCAAATTTTTATATTTATTTTTATTCCAGTCTTGAACGAAGACTTGGCTTGGGATGGATGGGATCTCGAAAGTTTTGACTTTGAATAATATAACACACGCGCATTTGGGGTGTGTTCTATTAATGCAACTACTGTTATTGCATTTTGTAAATTTACAAACAAATAAAGGGAAGAAAATTCCGATAACAGAAAGAATGAAATAAAAAACGGAAACTTGGGTATCTGAAGATTTATTCAATGTAAATAGAGAACACAGGGTGAGAAAAACAGGGGTGAGCTTTCTAGAAGGTTCAATTTCGATGCATTTAATTATTATTTTTTTCCCCATGGAAATTAACGAGTGAAATTAATGTGAATGTCATTTCGCGGGAAGAAGCTTTTGATGATTTTTTATTTATTATTATTTTCATCAAATGATGATGACGACCTCGTGTGCGTTTTTCTTCTTCTGATGTCTCTGCCTCTCTCTCCCTCTCTCCCCCTCAACTCTTAAGAGTTGAAAGTTAAAAAGAGTTGAGAGAGAAGAAAAGACAGCTCTGTTTAGTTTTGATTAATTAATAATTGAGCTGTTGATTGAAATCACTTATCAGGGTCTCTGAATCTTTTACACCTTTTCAAATAAGAACATATTTTTTCCCATTTGTCTCAAACAAGTCCTTAACTTATATTGAAGGGAGTGACCACGTTAAGTTTTTTACAATCTTCCCAACGAAATCCCCATCATCTCTCCGTTCCTAAATCCTAATAAAAGCCAACAACCAACTAAGACACTCAACAACATCTATCGACTATCATCTTGTAATAATTTCAATTATTATAATTAGAATTAAATGGTATTTTCATTACACATAATGACAAGAATCTAATAAATAAATAAAAATATGAGTCTTCATTATTCATTTTGAGTCCTAAATAATTTGTTGTGAGAAAAAGACACTTAAATTTATTTTTTACATGAGAATAATGTGTTTTGCTGGCGTTTAACGGTGTTGGAAACATATTTGAAACAAATGAAATAATCGTGTCATTAAGTGAGAGTTTGTCGAATATAAGGGACCTGTGTGTTATTATTCCTAAAAATATTAGATAAGAAATTATTTTTATTAAAATTTTAAAGTGATGTACCATAATATACGAGATAGAAAAATAAAAAGAGTACGCCTTCTAAGTAATTGCTGATGGCGGTAGGAGAGATAGTCAAACAATTCTTTGTAATCACCATCACATGCTACTCATTTATAAATATATACATATGTTATTTATTATTCTTGTTTAGCACATAATAATAAATTGGATTTTATGATATTGCCTAGTATCTTCATAATTGCTTTACTTGGTCAATTTATTAATTTTCTTGAAAAGTATTTTTTATAAAACTCAGCGAATAAGAACATTTCTATATATATTCACTCTTCATATAATAATGAATTGATTTTATTTTATTGTTACATTAAATCAATGTGGTGTTGTTCAAGTTTGACTTGCTGAAAACGAACGTGTTTACCGGTAACATATAATTAAAGTTTATCTCTTCTTTATTCTTAAAAAAATAGTTTATCTCTTAAATTTTAATATTTTAACCTACATGTTAATCAATAACAAAATGAAAAAAATAATAATTTTTTTAAACCTAAATTGGATCATCAAAAAAAGGAGAAGATATTAATAGCCTATTTGGTATTATTAAAAAAATACCTGTAAAATCAAAACCAATTTTTCATTATTATTTTGTATTGTTATAAAATTGAGAGAACGAGTTGTTGGAACTTGAGTGTCTAATCAAATAAAACTACTCGATGAAAATCTCTCGATCAAGCCGCACTATGCATTTTTTTATATTTAAATAATTTCTAATTCTTTATTATTGAATATGTTTGTGCTCGTTTTTTTTTTTTAAATTTGTATTGAGCCCATCATAAATTTTCTATTTAAAATAAAGTAACAAATGTGAAATAGACGTGTGACAACTACGAGCAAAAAAGAAATAAATACATTTAACAAATTTATTTCAGATGAATAGACGATAACAACAAGGCAAAGAATAATAAATAATACAAAATTGACAGAAACTTTGTGACACGTGCAAGAGAAATTGGAGTTTTAAATACCTAACCACAAAAATAGGCGCCAAATTTTAATGATGATCTGTCAACAAATAATCAACAAAACTCTCATATTTATGGCATATTCTTTTTTAAAAAAATAAAAATAAAAAGTCCAATAAAGTGAAAACACTTGTGACTAAATACCCGGCCGCGTTATGTGACGTGTGGAACAAAGAACAATCTAAACGGCAGCGTTGCAGGCTGTCCGCGACCGTGACCGTGACCGTGACCGTGAACGAAACAAAGCAAGAGAATGGGTCAACAAAATGGTGTCAAGTTTTTGTAATCAACGCAACGACTTTCGTAAGTTTTAACGACCAGCTTATCGTAAATGAACCATGTTTAACGTGTGACTGACATTCATTGTTCTAGCACTACTACATAATTTTTATATGAATTAGCTTAATTTTTCAGTGTTTAATTAAAAAAAAAAAAACAAATGTCTTTCAAACAACATAATAAATAAAACTGAATCATATCTTGTCTATCCAATAAAATTTGTTTGATCACAATTGAACAAGAGCTCGCTAGTCTGGTCAATTCCCATCAGTCAAACATTTCATCCAATGATCCAATGTAGTTTCTCGAGAACAATATATAAAAATTATGGACCATGTTATTCGAATTAGCAAAAAATTCTTACGAAATTATAGCCACTTCAAGTCGAATTAAATAGAGAAAATCACTCTTACCTACCTTTAAAAGATTGACCCACGATAAGTAATAAAACAACTTTTTTTATTTAAATGTTTACCGTGTACGTATATATTTTTTGTAGAAATATTATCATTTCAGTACTTTAAGAATTATAAAATATGAAATGACTACATGAAATATTATTTTTTATTATTTTATTACAATATTTTTGTAAAATATTTTATTTTACTATTTTTTCGTTAGGACTGTTAGTTGACCGTTAGGTGACTACTAAAATACTAATTTTATCCTTTATGATAAATCTTTCATTTTATTATTTTTAAATTCATGTGTATTTTATTATTTTTAAATTCACGTGTATTTTATTATAAAAGGTAAAATTAGTATTTGCTAGTCAACTAACTGGTCAACTAACGATCTTAATGAAAAAGTAATAAAATAAAAAATTTTACAAAGATATAATAGTAAATTAATAGTGAATAATAATTCTTGTAGTCATTTGATATTTTATAATTTTTAAAGTATTAAAATAATAACAACCATATATTATAATATAACGCTACACAATGGATGCAAGTACACAAACATTGAAAGGCATCATTTGACTTTGTGAAATTTTCACGAGATAGTAGGTGTGTTTGGGATTGAGGTTGGGCAGCCGTAGCTTTTAATTTAAAAGCTACAGCACTAAAATGTTTGGTAAACACTAACTGCTGTAGTTTGGAAGCTATATTAATATAATTTTTTACTTATATAATAAAAAATCTATCATATTTTTAATATTTTTATCAAAATTATTATTTAAAAATTATATTTATTATATACTATTAATTTTTATTGTATAGTTATAGATTTTTTTTTCACAACAACTACATCTGAAAAGTTATATCACTTCAATTCCAAACAGATCCAATACGTAGAATCCCCAGGTGATAGGATTTTTTACACTTTTGTCTCTTCTAGAAGAAACAAGGCTTTCTTTTTCTTAATTCTTACACCACTGACGCGACGTCGTCTAATTTAATGAAGACCTTATCCAAAAATTTATAACAAGTGCAACAATAAGATGGTACATGCTAGCAGCTACCAAATTTAATTTTGCGGTTAGGTTTGGCAAAGGTCCCCATACGCAATTGCTTTTAACAGTAAATGGTGAGCCAAGCGTTTGTATAAATTAATGTGAAAAATAATAATAATAATAAATTTAAGAGAGGCTTGTTGAAAGATCAATTTGTTAGATTATATATATATATATGATGTTGTTAGGTTATCATTCGCAAGTTCTATGCACGAAGCCTGAGAGTTCTGGATTTTTTATTTTTATTTTTTTAACCGAGCTTTTGTTTTTATCGGTTTTAATTAGAGTCGTATTTGGAATGTTTTTTAACTATTTATTTTATTCAATGAAGTATGATTTATTTTTTTATTTGAGTCTGTTTAGATTAAAGTAGCATCCCGAGAGGCTTGTTATAAATTTTTATATCTTTTTATTAATCAAAATTTTTATTTCACTTTGAGATTATTCTAAAAGTTTGATTTCATATAATCTTAAAGACTCGAGAGAGATCTTATTTAATTGTGTTTATTTCCTTTAAGTCAATAAAATTCAAAATTTTCTTTAGAACTTTTATGAAAGTTCGGTTTCATTTATCTTTTCACGTTTTTTATTTTGTTTTTACACATGCAATAATAATTAAAATAAGTGCTTACATCATTGTAAGAAATCTCCGGAATTCAGCAAGCTTGACCGAAGACGCTCAATATAGAGTTCTAGATGGTCACTTCAAAGAGAGAAAGGTCTAAATTTATACAACTCATAAACACATTCAAATAATAGAACATTCGTGATCTGACATAAGTTAAAACGGTCAAAGGATAAAATTATCATATAAATAAAGTATAGTATTATCGTCGTCGGCACCCTAATTGTGGGAGGCATCTTTAAACCTGTATTATGGGAGGCACAGGTTCTACCAACAAGGGCGAGTGTGAGAGGCACCTTTAAGCCTGTACCATGGGAGGCACAGGTTCTACCAACAAGGGTGAGTGTGAGAGGCACCTTTAAGCCTGTACCATAGGAGGCACATGTTCTACCAACAAAGGTAGACTTCCCTACGACTCAAACTGGAGAGCACGTTCAGTCCTAGTCACTTAAAGAAACTCCTTTGTCAGTGGAGCCAATATCCTATTGGTTAAATTTTTCATTATATTTATTTATATATGCTACCCACAAGTTAGAAAATTTAATTAAAAAAAAAGAAAGAAAGGAGATTTGTAAAGGAAAATGGGGCGAATACTTCACCATACTCGTACTCTATGTAGCAAGTATACTCTCAGGCCTCAAATTACCTCCTTAAAATATGGTGTGATTTTTGGAAATGAATGTAAAAATCCTTGACTATTTATTTTTCCATTTATTGGTTTTTTAAGTTTTAAAATTATGGGTTAACTTTATGATAATCGACTACAATGGCAATTAGTATCAATGCAATCAACATGTTGGGTTCTGCAAATCACAGTCATAACACACTGTTTCATAATTGGGACAAAATCGCACCACATCATGATATGATTGATCATCATGTCAAGCAAAATGGCATCGGCAAGTTGGACAAAATCCAATTTGTGACCCGAAAAGATTAAGTAAAGACAAAAAGATCTGCCTGCTATTATGTGTACACTCTCCACTAAGAATCTTTGACTGTGTTAATAATTAAACCTCCAATCAACTCCTATTGCTGCTTGATATTTACAGTGCTTTTAAACAATTACGCAACACCCCAATTGATACAATTAATAATAGATCATATTAAATTCATCAGATAACAATAATGCAACAGCTATTGTCCTGTCCTCAATTGAGTAGTTGTACTTTTGAGATCAAGCGAATAAATTTTTTTTGATAAATAAATTTTATCTTTGTGGTGGAACGTGACATGTAGAATCTTAGAAATTAAAGTTGCATTTGAATCATTGCATGCATGACGCATGGTGAGTGAGTTGGGGTGATAACTCATATATATATTTTTTGGCGGGATTCAGGCTGTCGTTTTGGAGAACGAGGGAGAGTGGGAATAATTTATCTTTTTGATAAATGAATGGGCATAAATAATTAAATGATTTGTTATCTTTTTTTTTTTTCCGTTTTTATTAATTCCCCCCTCTCTCTTCAGTACATATATGAGTATCATATTCTCTAAGATTAAGAATATCAGTCAGAAAAAATCTTAATTAAGCCCCAGGCCTGGGTTAAATTTCGTGATCAGAAATTTGTGGAGATCATCTGAGGATGGCCTGTTTGGGTTATTTTTTGAAAGGTTGAAAAGTGATATTTAAAAGTTAAAAATTAATTTTACTGTTTAGTATTTTTTTTAGAAATTATTTTTGATAAAATCACCTCATTATACAGTAGATTTTGAAGAACAAGAAAGGAGTAGCTTTTTAAAATCTGACTTTGAGAATAAGTTTTATACTCAATACAATTTCATATATATCCTTATATATAGTATAAAAACCTAAAATTATCCTTATTAATTATAAAATAAAATCATTAACTTTAAAGAAATTATTATTATTACCAAATATATTGAGATAATAAAATAAAAAAATTAATAATATAAAATATTTATTTTAGTTATCAATTATTATATATACATATTAAAAAATATTTTATACATATTTTTATAAATATGAAAATAAACTGTATTCAACATTATGTCCAATTCAATAATTTACATTCTTATAACAATATAACAGTAAGATGTACTAAAGATATACGATTGCTTTTAAAACTCACTCATAGAACTTTTAAACATAAATTTTACTAAATAATTAACTTATTTTATTCATTGCTGATTATTTTTACAGTATAATTAATAGTAATTATTTTAAAAACTACAGTATTACCAAACTGGCCCTTAGTTAGTGCAATGTTAGCGAGCACAATTTAATTATTTGGACTTAAACATCTTCTCATGAGTGATTTTGTAATTAAAAAAAAAAATTTAAACACAATATATGAATTATTTTTAAATTGTGCGCAAGTTCTGAACTTACAAGTCAGGTTTTAATTTTTATAAGTCGTTTTTAAATTGTAAAACAGACGTCAGATTTTTTTTTTAAAGATATTATAGTATTGTTAAAAATTAGGTTAAATTAGTTGATCGATTGGCGCTGGTGAAGTGATCCGTAGTGTTGAAAATTTTACCCTCTTGGATTTGAAAAAGGGGTCCATGAGAAATTCCCTGAGGCTAAAATTTCATGACTTTTTTTTTTTTTTTTTTTAAATAAATAACTAGTATTGTATATATTTATAATTCGAAAAGATCTTATTTGAGTTTGAATTTTATTTAAAAAACATTATTGAAAAATAATAAAAAATAAATAAAAGATAATGGTCATGATCAATTTTTATGTGAAAGTAAAAATTAGTCCGCACAAAGACAAAGCACACTAATTAAGAATCTGGAAATCGTTTAATTTAACATGAGTAACTATCAATGGAAGTATCAAAGTGGTTGATTCAATGCATCTCTATCAATATTTGAAAGGTCGTTGCATTATTGCAAAGAAAATGCCAACGGTGACGAAACTCTTCCTCTTGGTGAAAGAGATTGTGATGTAAAATTACAGCTTCATTTTAGAATCAAACGACACTGTTGATGGTACACCATTTTAGAATCAAACGACACTGTTGATAGTACATTCGGCTTGCTTAATGCTCATCTTCAATATTCTCTATTATGCGTATGACTCGTATCATTTTTCATTTCCTATGAATATACGTGAGTTATTCAAACTATTCAATAAAATAACTCTCAACACTTATTATCTCTAATTATCATTTTTTTTAATGTTATATTATACCATTGAATACAATACAAATACTAATTAATATAATTTAATCTATCTGTCAAGACTTGAAGCGTAACCCAATACTTGTCGAGAGGTTGAAGTTCAGTTCCAAAATAAATAAATAAATTAACTCCCGCACATATTAGAGTTGTTAGCATCTTTTTTTTTTTTAAGTTTAGTGACTATATTAGACCCTGATTAATTTAGATTCGAGCCAGGTAGAACCACTAGGACAACAAAACTCTTTTAACAAGTATTTAATCGCAGCTGCATTCTCAAACCTCGAACCGAAGACCTTGGTAAAATCTTTAATTATCATTATCACTGCTATTATCTATTAAATTTGACATGAAGATTGAAAGATTTCATTGGATTGGTATTTATAACCGCATTTTACTTAAAACTGCCCCACTGATTACATATCTTAACAAACTTAACATATTGAACAACAAGATTGTTATCAATCTTTAAAACTGTTGGGCAGTCTTAATGCCCAAATACCCTAGCTCGTGGGTTTGAAATTTATCCCAATTTGTCTGTAAAAGTCCAAAAACAATCATAAATTTTTAAAATCAACCCTAGATAATTTGAAATGCATATTATAGGCCCAAGGGTTTAAAATGTCAAAATAAGAAAAAGAAAAAGAAAAAGAAAATTATATGAAAACTCTAGATGTCACAAATTAATCTAGCCGACTACTTTGAAGGAAGAAGAGAAATTCAATGTCGATAACCTAACAACATCAAATAAATGGTGCCTGCCCCGCATGCAGGGGTGTGGGGGAAAGGTACCCTTACCCTACATATACAAAATAGGAGTAAAAATTTTAAAACGTTTTTTTTTTTTTTGTTAAATAAAAAGTTGTTTCAACTTTTAAAAGACCAATAGGAGAGACTTGACTTGGCAAAGAAAACATAAGAGCCAGTATTAGCAGCCCTCACACAAACAAATAGTTCCCCTCTTTTTTTTTTTTTTTTTTTTTTACTTTCTTTCTTTGATGGGTTGGTCCCTTCCGTTTGATTGAGGAAGACAAGAACAAGTTGCTTTCTTATAAAAGTATATATTTACATATAGTATATAAATATTTTTATTATTTTTTATTCAATTAACTTATACACAGATTAAATCTGCATACAAAAAAATCCGTATTTTAAAAGACATAGGTATCATTTCATGAGAATGATCATTAGACACAAATTCTTTAAAATTAAGATCATTATATCAATTCATATTAAAAAAAAAAAAAGACCACATCTGTTCAGTTAAAAATATAAAAGAGCACAATAATTGTTCAATTTTAATCAATATTTATGTATAGAATCTGTTGTAATATGCAGTTGACTTGATTATCAAAACAGTTTTACCAATTATCAATCGGCAAAAACTTGATTGATTCATGTTTTAAGTAATAATTTAGTTCAGAAAAGAATTGGAAGTCAAGTTTGTGAACTTGATACGTTGGCAAAGGGTAAAATTTTGTCAATCGCGTTTTGTACGTATGGTGGACACGTTGAATGTCAAGTCTTCTCAAATGTAATAAGTGGAAGTAAATTATTTGAGTTGTGTTTATCATCGTTACGTTTGGATCAAGATAGATCCGATTAAATCTGGCCAACCGTGTCAACAATCAGCTTTGAAAATATATAATATGAGGCAAATTTTGATTGGGACTTGGGATTTCATTTTTTTTTAATTACATGAGATTAATGTTTAGATTACAATTCATATTAAATGAGATTAATATTAATATATTTACAATCAGACTATTATTGGGACTAGACATTAACTCTTATATAGTATTGTCCAGATTTTTAATCTTCTCTAATATTCAAGGGACGTTTTCTCCACTTATATTTCGAAATAAAGTAGACTACCTTCATTCAATTATACTGTCCAGATTTTTAATCATCTTTAATATTCAAGGGACGTTTTCTCCACTTATATTTCGAAATGAAGTATACTACCTTCACTCAATTATATTTTCATAATTGAAGAAGAAAGGACGCCCCCATAATTCTTTATAGAGAATCGAATGCTTGCCTTCGCACTCACAATTTGTGAGGACAAGGCTCTACCACTCGGCCAAAAGCCGAGTGGGACTTGGGATTTCTAATCAAGCACAATTCCATTGTCAAACGTTGGGCTCAAAACCCATGTAGAAATTAACCTCAAAAAACAAAAATAAAAAAAATGATAGTGAATGATAAACCATCTTGAAATTTGGGCTACTGGTGTAAATCAATTTTGCACAGAGTGAGCTTAAAAGAACTTTTTTGTTTTAAAAAAAAAATCCAGCTACCTTATTGAAGATAGGTGTAATCAGATAACGTCAGGGTCTTTTTAGTATCACTCCTAAATGAAGCCCAAATGTTTTCCTTACAGAGACAGCCCAGAACCCATATATAATAATAGAATCTTAAAACTCGGCTGAGTGTTTAACAACTCAGCGAGACAACCCACCGATTCTTCACCACTCAGTTTCGACAAAATAAAAATATTCATTTTTATATCAGCTGATCAAAATCTGATTCACACAGGTCAAACGATGATCTCAGTATCAAAACCTGCTTCTCTAATCAAGGTAAGCGTCTCTCTCAACACATAAAGTATGCACAACGCTTACTTTAGCTCAACTTTAGTATCATTTAAAAGTAAAGGGTCTCTTTCATTCTCTTTCAATGACTATTCTAGCTTATTGAATGAAAGATTTGACAGAGCTCCATTATCATGTTGTTCATGTTGTTGTACTTGCTGTTCTTGTTGTGAAATTTCTGCTGCTCGTAATAGTAGAGTGCCCGTAAACACTAGCTATTTATATGGGTTAAGGCAATCCACTCTTATCCAATGTCCACCTTATAAAAGATTAATTTTTGGTTTTAAAGATAGAATCTTTTCAGGGCATCCGGTTTATGATGTTGATAGAGGTAGTTATGAGGTTTCTTGCTCAATTAGAGAAAGAAGTGGTGATGAAGGTTTTGGTAGGAGGAGGAAAAGAAGGTTTGGGCGTATGGCTTCGGAGGAAAAGAGTGAGAGGAGTTGGTTAGGTGGTGTTGATGATGCTGAGGCTGTGATTAGTTTTTTGAGTGAAGAAGTTGGTGAAGAGTATTTAGGTGGTAGAGAGAGAAATGGGAGGTTAGCTAAGAGAGTGGAAGTGGTGAAGAATGAAGATCATGGTGGTGAATTGTATAGGGTGAGGAAGAAGAAAGTGGAAGTTGAGAAAAGAGGGAATTATGGGGGTGAATATTTTAGGGGGAGGAAGAAAAATGTTGGGTCGAATTTGCTGGAGAGTAACTCAAAATGTGAGTCTGAATCACCAAGGATCGAGGCAAGGGAGAAAGGGTATAGGAGCTATGAAGGGAGGGAAACTATTGCTAGAGGAAATAAGTATAGGGACAGGACCAAAAGTTCTAGTTGTTCTTCTTATTACTCGCTTTCGTCTGCTGGGGAGTATGAGGAAGTTCAGGATAAGGAAGAGCAAACTGTGGAAGAATCAACAAGTGGGTTTAGGAAGGATTCAAGTAGGAGTGAAGAAGATAGTTACAAAGCACAGGTAGTGGAAGAGTTCAATGAGGTCGATAGGCATGAAGCTACAGAACAAAGATCTTCTGCAGCTGGGAGTCGTGTTGAATGGGATTGCAGAAAGAAATCGGAGAAGAAGCTTACTGAAGTAGCAGCGGAAGAAACAAAATCCAGAAAACAATCCTCAGAAATTCATCGGAGAATAGATGGGACAACCAAAACTGATTATGGAAAGGCGTCTACTTCTCATCAGCAACTAGATGATGTGGAAAAGGAATCAGCTTTGGCTGTGAATTTGGACAAGGGAACGAGAAAACTATATAGCCAAATAGATGTCCAAGACATTAAACAGTCGAGAAGAAAAAGGCAAGAAGTCACAAAAATGGAGGAGATGCATGGCAATAATGTTGAAACAATTGCCGAATCCCAAAAGCAGTTTAGTGGTAGAGAAGAAAACATGACTAGGGGTGAACTTCGCCAGACAGCAGGCCTCATTGCTGGAAATATCGATTTAAAGAGGGGCTCGCAGCAACTTACCAGAACTTCTGAAATTCTTAATGACGATAGTGAAAGAGTTTCTAATTTGCAGAGGCATTCTGAGTCCAGAATAAAGGCCCGGCAAAAAGATGAAACTTTGGTTCAGAGTTCAGTTCAGTGGACAAAAGGGCAACACCAACAAAGAAGTGAAAGGATCAGTGGACAAATTGACTTGAGAAGAGAGCCAGAATACTTTCCTGAATTATCAGAAACTGATGACACTAATGTTAAAGAGAGCTCAATTATACAATCTGAAACTAGAATGAAGAACCTAGAAGAGAATTCAAGGTTGCAGCACTCCCAGAAAGATCATAAACATCATCAGAGAATTCAATCCTGGAAAGGGTCCCAAGATATCTCTGGAGTGTCAGTTGTACAAGCCAGTGAAATCGAAAGACATACAGATTCTCTAAGGACTTCTGAAAAAAGGGTTAATCAAGAAAGTACCATGACATCAGTTGTGAAACCTACAAGGGCAACAGGAGACAGACATAATCAGCCTGATGAAAAAGCTGTGCAGAGTAAATTAAGAAAAGGGGCCCAAAAGCCTACTAGAGTATCTAGTTCTCATGAAGAGTACTCAGAAGAGAGCTCTAGTATACAAGCATCTTTGAATTTGGTTTCTCAAGCTAGAGTGCAACAGACTAATGTGGAGGAAGATGAGGAGGAGGAGAGAATTTCACAGGAAATTTTGATGCCTCCCCCACCTCAGTTGCTCACTAGAGGTTCAGAGCATGATGGTTCTGGTAGTGGGTTTGCAGTTCAAGAGGTTTCTTCAGAAAGTGGCTCTAGTGCCTTACATACACGTTTGGGAATGAGAACTCCATCTTTGCACAGTGATTCATATGTCAGAGGTGGACAGGATGAGACTTATGATGAGCCTTTAAACCTTTCTATCCATGAAGATGCTCTGGGTTCAGCTCATAGGTTTGAGGAATCATCAACTCAATTTGTGGGGGAGTTTGTTGAAAAGGCAAGGCATGAAGTCTCAACTTCTGAAATGCAAAAGGAGAACATTGCTGAGACAGAGGTGTTGTATGGAGGTGAGAAGCAATTTAAAAAGAATTTAGGTCAGTATGGTTCTGAAGACTTGCACTTGAAAGGGCATGAGCCAAGGAAATCATCCGAGAGTTCTGGAGCAAAAGGGCCTTCTGATGAGATGTGGGACGTGACAGACTCATTTGTTCAACCTCAAGCAGAAGCAATGGAGGGCAACCAATCAGACTCATTTGTTCAACCTCAAGCAATGGAGGGCAACCAAGCAGCAGGTAATGCCATTGTGAAGAGGAGGAGTAGGTCCCTGTGGAATATCATGGCAGACATTGTTCAATTGCGGTGGAGTTCACATGCTGAAACCCCTAGCTCTGCCACAAGGTCGGATGCTAAAAGTCCGTCTAATGATTCTGTTAGCAGTGGGACTTGGTTTTCTGGACGTGAATCCGATAAGAATGGTGATGAAAATATGAAAAGAGAAGGGAGCAGCACGCCTCAAGTTGCAACACCTTTTCTTCAGCTGCAACAGGGGAGAACTTCTACTCACAGTCAAGGAGAAACACCTGAAAAAATCAAATCAAAGAGCAAAGAACAAAAGCTTGAAGTGGATATGCCATCTTCTTCAACTGTAATAGAAGGTGGGTCAACATTAAAACGTATCTCACGGCTTTCCTCAAGTTCTGTAGAGAAAAATCTTGATCAGAAAGCAGATGGGAACAGTTTCCAAAGTACCAGTTCTGGCCAGGAAGTACTGCTATCATCATCACAATTACCTGCTGAAAGTTCACGAACACCTCCTGCTGTAGAAGCAGTTTCTGAAACTGGTAAACCTTATGCATCTGAAAGCGGCTCAATGGTTCAGTTGCCTCAACCTTTTAATTCTAGATTAATTGAAGCATCAGGATCTGGGAAGGATGGGGAATTGAAACAAAGGAAGCTTCAACGGAACAAGCAAGTTTTGAAAGATAGATTTGATGAATGGGAAGAAGCATATAAACTTGAAAGTGAGCAACGTAAAATTGATGAAATGTTCATGAGAGAAGCACTGTTAGAAGCCAAGAAGGCTGCTGATACCTGGGAGGTGCCTGTTGGGGCTGTATTAGTGCAACATGGAAAGATTATTGCTCGTGGCTGCAACCTGTAAGTTTCGTGAGATGGTATTCATTCTCTTTCATTGGATCTTGCTTTCTTTTGAGGTATTTACTAGAAACGTGTATTTCAGAGTGGAGGAGTTAAGGGACTCCACTGCCCATGCAGAAATGATTTGTATTCGGGCGGCTTCAAATGTTCTTCAGACATGGAGGCTTGCGGTAATCAAAACAGTTTTGATTTTATTGAACTTTATTTGTCTTGTCTTAGTTATAGTTCTTTGGGACTCCAATTACTAGCTTTACATAGTAAGATACGGACGTGCCAAAAGATTAGATCACATAGTTTGCACCTCATTTGCTGTTTCTGTGCAATCTTAGAGCACAAGTGGTTCTGGGCTTCTGGCAAATAACAAATTATGGATTAGCACATAACTATATCTCTGTTCTGTGTTAGTGGAACCATGCACGAGCAAATAATGGTATCTTCACAGGAGCAATTTGAATGATAATGGTTCCTTAGTTGATTAATCTGACAATGCCTAGGGAACACTTTCATTCTACTTCCTGCCAGAAACTTCCAGTTCTAGATTTGAGGCTAAATGTAAAAATTAGAGCAGGTGTTTATCAGGCAGAAATAATAAAAAAATGTTGGTTCCTTAATTGGTTTAACTGGCAGCAGTGGGAAACATCTGCATATTTCTTGTATGTTAAATGCTTGATATATAAATTAGAGCAAAATGTAGAAAATACAGACAAGTAACTTCTTTTTTTACTTTCCCCAGGACGCTACGCTGTATGTAACTCTTGAACCGTGTCCAATGTGTGCTGGAGCAATACTTCAAGCAAGAGTCAGCACTCTTGTATGGGGAGCTCCAAATAAGCTTCTTGGAGCTGATGGAAGCTGGGTTAGGTATGCAATTTACTTATATTTTTATGATCCTGTTCTCAAAGTTTTACTAAAATTAGTATTTGGTCTTGTACTGACATTCTTCTTTGGTTTATGGCTAGAAACCAGTTCATTCCTTTAATGTTTCCAATTAACAACTCTTTATGATCTGATTTCATAGAAGAAAGAATTTCTTACTACGTCTTATAAAATGAAAATTGATGATGTAATGATAAACTTATAATGCTATCTTACTCTTGGACTTTGTTTCTTCTAGGCAGTTCATTTATCAATTATAATGAAATGTATTGTAAACAAAAATGTTATAATATGGATTCCACCTTTTCCGATTAGCGAAGAGAACTTAAAAAGCCTGCCTGCTTGGGGTAGAAGACTGAAAAAGTATAGCATTGGTTTTTCTTGGGGTATAAGAATTTGGATTGACGAGGAGTATAATTTTTATGTAAAATGGGCTTTGGTGTTTAAATGGGAAATTTTAAGGTTTTTGAGTCCCAAAAATTTGACGGGCAACCAAATTTTTTGCAGACTTTTCTCGGATGGGGGAGAAAAGAGAGATGGCTCGGAGCCTTCAGATAAGCCGGCTGCTCCGGTCCATCCATTCCACCCAAAAATGTCAATCCGACGAGGGGTTCTGGCAGCAGAGTGTGCAGATATAATGCAACAATTCTTCCAGCTTAGAAGAAGGAAGAAGGAGAAGAGTGCAGACCACCTGCCTCCCCCTTCATGTGTTCCCATCGTAAACCAACAATCGAAAATCCTAACAAAGATGCAGCATATGTTCCACATGATGTTTTGTTTGTAGAGAGTAGAAAAGCATTCTGATTATTTAAGAATTCTACACTGAATTGACATAGCTTTGCTTAAATTAAATTGATTTAATGTCTTCCCAAGTTCATAAACCCCATTGACCGGAGATTGTCATCTGAATATGATGGCTCACATTTAACCCAAAATGGAGTAACATGCTGGTATTGAAATAACTGAATGAATTATGGTCACCCCAACTGATTTCCTCATCTTCTATTTGAACTTCCTTGCACCAATTATCAGCAGGGATCATGGTTGGGCACTGAGTTAAAAACTCGGTTGGTGACCTGTTTTTATCGAATCGTCACCAACTGTACTGCTTGAAAGTTAAATGCTGATGCTGACTAAAATAAACATCAATCTGTATCTGAGAATTTCATAGGATCATCACAGTTTTGGCATGAAAGGGCGAATATGGATGATGGTTATAGTGGAGCAATTCTTCACAAAATAGATAAATGTACAAATTTAATATGCCCTGCAGTAGCTTGTTAACAGCCAGCCTCCGGTTTCCCGATTGAGCAAAATGGGCAGTACTGAGTGAAGGTAAAGAGTTCTTGACTTGATCTCCATCATAAATTTTGATGGGGACTGCTTACCAATGTTTAGGTTGGTTAGGATCAACATCGTATTCTGAATACAGGTAAAGGGTTGCTCGCATTAACATCTGTACCCCCAACTCTTTCATCTCACTCAAATGCTTGCTTTTTGGTCATATACACCACGAGAATTTTATGCATCAATTAATGAGAAAATGCTATTACCGCCATATCAGCTGCAGAATAATACAATAAACTTATATCATGTACGCATTATTTTTAAAACAATCAATTGCATTGTTAATTATGAAAATTCATCTCAAGCAAGAAGTCTCCAAATGACTTAACTCTCATAATGCCTTTTCACAGACCTAGTCATTCCTGCAAATTTAGCACTGTAATAAGATGAGAAAGCCTAAGAAACTACTAACCACCCGGCAAATCATTAGAAGGGATGTAATACTATCATGACGACTACATCTCTCCTTCCAATATTTCACCAAACATTTTTTACTCCAAAATTCTTTTTTCTCCTTGGCGTATAAATAACCCGCTATTGTTTCCCACAACTTCCATCTCAACAAAAATGGATTCGATATTTTGGGCTCTCATTCTTGTTTGCGCCATCTTTCCAATAGCCATTACCAATGCACAAACACCAGCAGCCTCACCTTCTAATTTACCAACCACTACACCTCCCCCAACAACCGCAGCAGCACCTCCACCAACCACCACAGCACCTCCACCGACCACCACAGCATCTCCACCTACGACCACACCTCCACCTTCAACAACACCTACAGCACCAACACAGCCACCAGTAAGTGCGGCAACACCTCCACCTGCAACTACTCCCGTATCATCTCCTAAAGTTGCACCAGCTACAAGCCCATCCGTTCCACCACCTCAAATTCCGCCACCACAACCTCCACAAAGTCCTCCAATCTCAACTCCATCACAACCACCAGCACTGCCGCCGCCACCAGCAACACCACCACCTGCTTTGCCACCACCGCAGGTATCCCCAACACCAGCCCAAGCGCCACCAGCACCTGCACCAGCTAAGGCACCACCAACGCCAGCACCTGCACCTGTAAAGGCACCACCAGCACCAGCACCTGCACCCGTAAAGGCACCACCTACGCCAGCACCAGCACCAATTAGTCTGCCACCAGCTTCTGCACCTGCTCCCCCCAAGCACAAGAAGAAAAGAAAGCACAAGCACAAGAGGCATCATCATGCACCAGCTCCAGCACCAACAGTTCCAAGCCCCCCTGCACCACCTACTGTACCAGATTCAGAGGATACAAGTACAACACCAGCACCAGCACCATCTCTGAATTTGGTAATGTTTTTTATCACCCCAAATAAAAAAAAAAAAATTTCCCGACTTCTAGACGAATTTTTCTTGAATTGAGCATTAAAATTTCAGTTATGTTCATTGTCAATATCCAATTGTTCTAAATAATCTTCCTTGCTTTTTTGGCTTACAGAATGGAGCAAATGCACTGCACCAGCAGAGGGGAAGATCTGGAGTGTGGGCTACCACTGGATTAGCTATTGCCATCCTGTTGGCTGTTACAGGCTAAACTCTTTTCCACGAATGATTTTTCATATGTACCATATAAGGTCGATTCATAAATTTGTAGTAGTAGGACTGAATAAAACAAAAGATGAAGGAGCCACCAAATTCTCAACATTTTTGTATTTTTTTTTTCTTTTCATTTCATGAGTGCAAATATTTAATTGAGATGAATTTTTGAAACCATCAAAGCCGAACTATACAAAAGATGAATTCATCATCACATATCAAACTTGATCTGCATTTGATTCCGTGTTGATTTCTTTCCGCAAGTCATACTCAACCACAAGTCCAAGGTTGTCAACCAATTTGTGATGCCTCAGACATCCAGCACACTGTTAAGAAGCAAATTTGTCAAATTAAAAAAAGGAAAAAGAAAAAGAAAAAGGACATTTTAATAAACTAAGAGAACTATAAACAACTTTTCAACAGAAAAGCACCAATTATTCCCTGCCATAGTTGATGAAAACAATGATATCCAACACAAAATGATTCAGCAAATACTATAACAACCACATATGAAATTTATTCCAGAGGTCCACGATATGGTTGCACACATCTACCCATGTATATTATATATACTATAAGTTTGCTGAAATTGTCATTTCATGATTCATTAACTTTCCAACTAAACAAACATCCCAACCAAGCCACCTTAGTTACTTGGCTTAACAAAGAGCTGCTCTGGATTTAAAGATCAGAGCAGAGAGCTGCAATGCTGTTTGTTACTATTTCTTGAGTATTGTTTTTCAAATACAAGAATCGGGGAAACGAGTTTGATTGATTGAAAAAAAGAAACATTTTGAGAAATCGGACATATGTTTCTATCTTGTTACACACCAAAGTGAAAAACCCAAATTGAAATCTTCATTAGCTTTTAGAAACATTTTTCAAAATTTACAAACTTTTAACTATTTACTTACGACAAAATGTTCTTGAATGCGTTTACACTATCATCACTTTTTAAAATATTATTTTCAGAAAATGCTACCAGACAATCTCAGATCTTGAAAACACTAAATCCATTTTTACCGTTTACATTTTCAAATTTGTTTTTCAGAAAAAAAAATTTGAAACTATTACTAAATGCGGCTTATGTTGTAAGAAATCCTATCCAAGACTAATTACATTATAAGGTACAACGTTACTATATGTTAGCATTTATTGAAGCCTCAATCTAATTTGAACTAGGCACTGCAAGGGGTCATTGAGATGATGGACCAAAAGAAACGGCGTAAAAGAACACATTCATTCAAGAAAATAAAATTTAAAACTTCAATAAGGTGTACACAATTAATGTTGGTGTTATGGTTGGGCAGCAAAGATAAATATGCTAAGACAAACAAAGAAGAGAAATAAAAATCCATATATATAGCATGTCTAGTAAGTAAAAGAATTTTTTTTTAATTAGCAGGTACAAAAGGAAACAAAAATAGATAATTTTGAAAGATAATTTAACAGAATAATACTCAAAAAAGTTTTTCATAATCAAGAAATAAAATACAAGAATTACATGAAACACCTGCTAGAAAAGGAAAAAATACCTGTACGTAAACAAGCCCCCGTTCATAAGCCAAACGATTAATGAGTCTCTGTGTTCTTTCACCACAGCCATCACAAGTAAACTGTACAAGCAAACTCCTCCTTGGCAATTTTATGTCAATAGTTGCATCCTGCATATATGACAGCATATATGACACGTGGGACACAAAAACAAGTTAAAGTGAGGTAAATATTTAATCACTAATAAATAAAAATAACATGTTGTTTGGTCTCAAGCAACAGCAGAATATCGGGAAATTTGTTAGACATGAAATTTTTATCCCACTGTCAGGCAATCTCACTTACTAACATCACATTTAGATTAGCCAATAACCTAAAAAGGGAATACTTAAGGATTGAAACCACCTTTTTTAAGGCAAGCACGGCTGGTAATTGAATATTTAAATCTACTCACCACCAATGTGAGGTAGGTTCAAAACCTAGACCTACTATATCAGCCCAAGAGGTTTTACCAATTAAACTAGATGGCACCCACAGTCCTTTTTTCAATTGAGAGAGTTGTGAAAATTGATAAGAGCTCATATTCTGAATATCATAAATTTCACCTCGTGTGTGACCTATATCATGAAACCACCTTGGCACAGCCCAGCTGCCACACCAAACTCCCAAACGCAGCCTTAGTCTACTGATGGCTCATCCATCAGATAAAAACTCTCAAAACATGGATGGTTACTCTCTCTCATTTCTCATGGATATTAACTAAGACAAACAATATAGAAGAAAAGCTCAGGCTTAACATATCACACTAATAATAAACTTAATAATAATCAAAAGAATGTCAATTTGAAAGGCTATAGCTCATTAAATAGAAAAACTAATAAAACCTATATCACATACCTTATTTGAATCACTCAATTCCACTTCTGAATTTGACTCAGAAACAGCTAATATTCTATACGCACGCTTTGGTACCACTGCTTTCGCCCCAGAAACCCTCAACCTGAAAACAAATTTGCAGTAACAATTAACAAGGGAAAAATCAAATTTTGAGATGAAAAATGTGAAATTGAAGGACACCCAGAAGTGGAAAGTAATAGAAAAGAAAAACCCTTAACGGCTTTTAGGGTTCAGGGCTGTTACATACCGGGGGCGAATAAGATTAGGGTTTACTGAGTTTGAGAAAGAAATGGGCTTGAAGGATTTTGGACGGAGAAAAACATCGAATGGTTTGTGAGTGGAAAGAGAAGATACAGAAGGAGAGGAATTGCATGCTGTTAATGCCGCCATTGCTGATTTCGTGGCGGTTGTCAGTTAAATTTCTGTTATAGAGTGTGTCTGAGCTTTGCTTATTTGTTTGCAATTATTAGTGCTTTTTACTTGTTCATTTATGTTTGCCGTTTGCCCAAAAAAATATTATTTTTATTTTATTATTATTATTTTTAAAGTCTTATCAACTCATTCTTTAAACAATCAAATTCATAATTTTTCAACTACGATGTAGAAATACAATAAACAAAAATATTCATATGAACATTAAAATAGAATGGAATATGGAATATGTTACAGTCATTAATTATTACCCTTGATTATTGAAAAAAAATATTTAGACTTGATTTAATATTAAAGTTAATCTATAACTTAATTGTATATACTGACTCAGAATGTATCTCGGTTCTGATTTAGTTTCGCAGAATTGCTTCAGTGCGAAAATGCTTATTACTTTACTAGACAATCTAGCAGCAGTGACAACAAAAGCCAATTGACTTGATGCACAAGGTAAAGGGCTTAGTTAAATGAGATTCATTTTGTCCCAATTTTGTTAAGCCATCAAAAGACTCTCAATCTTGGCTATCATATTCATGCTGGCACTGAATGTGGATTGTAAGCCGATGTAAGAACCACAAATTATATCTAACAAGGCGTTAACTAGATACTAACGCAACTGCAATGACATCAATTTATTTTTCTTTGTTGAAGAAAAATTTGGTATACAAGTATGAACCATTTTTTCCAATATCCAAGAAACAACAAGAACCAAGTTGATGATGTTTGGTTAATATTGTTGCATCAACTTGTACAGTGACGAGAAGGATTAGATTGAACAACATCCATGGCTCTTTCGAATCGAATTCTCTAAGCAACTGTTGCCGATAGGGTATCAATCTTCCTCATCTATTTCAAATGGAAGTGGCACTGTCTTAACAGCTCTAAATTTGCCAGCATTATTTAGATGCTCATTCTCCAATCTGGATCATCAAAACCATTTGTTTATTAAATCTATTGTAAGAGATGTGACTGTGATGTGTAGTTGATGTGCACAAATGGATGCATGTAAGTATGGATAATGACTAAAGAATTAGTACCTGTAAAAGTTCCATATTCCTCTTCTAATGACTTCAAGGGCTGCTAAAAATAAGCCTGTAACTCTGTAATCAACATGTTCGAAATTTGAATGGAGAACAGTCTGTAACCAAGCAAGCCTGAGGACGAGGTTCAGTCCCTGCATCATGATAAAAATTTTGTTTAAAATCAGCTTTGAAAATGAAACGCTATACATGTAATGTGTATTTTTTTTTTTTTTTGGGGATAACAAATAGTTCTTTATTCTCATATTCTCTATTGAAAATTAACTCGGGAGGCTAACTTCTATTAGTGTCTAATATGTTCATAGTTATCTTGATAATATGAAAAAGTCCAGTTGATTTTCAATCAAAATCAATTGGCAAGTCTTTTTTTCCTGAAATGAGATGCCGGATTAATTAATTTTCCTTGATCATGAAAGTGAATCAAATGATGATTAGTGAGGATATAATTTATTGTGATATATATACCATGGAGAAGTAGTAAATTAACTTTCGACGAAGCATTAATTCATTCCTTAGCCATGGATTCTTGGAATTCATTTGAAGCAAACCCCAGTCTTTTACAAAGTCCCAATACAATTGGTAAACTGTTGCACCACTTGACACCACCACAACTAGGCACAGCAATCCAACACTTCTTTCTTTCTCATACGCTACTTTAGCTCCTGCTGCTAACATTGCTGACACATATTTGCCTAGATTGATAAGGTGGCTCGTCTTCCCTTCATCAAACCAGCGCCGAGCACACTGAAAACCCAATTAAAAAAATCTTTATCGGAATATATGATAACTTATTAAACAAGAAAATATTAAGCGAAGGGGCCAGAGAGCTTAATATTAAATACCTGCATGGCTCTCCAGTAATAGGGAAGGAAGGACACTGCATAAGCAAGATCCCTGTAGTGCTTAGCCCTCATGCAATAACCGTAATCCTGAGTTTTGAAGCTACCAGTTATGTAATAACAAGCTACATACTCCAGATTCCTAAGCAGTGGTACCTATAGAGTAGTGAAAGAATTTGTCAGTGCAGATATTGGCGATGAGTAAACAAAAATTCTATCATTTCAAACAAGAAGGTGCCACTTAATTAGCTAATGAAACACACCTGACTGCAAAGTTGATCAGCC
Source organism: Clausena lansium (assembly GCA_030449835.1). Lineage (NCBI taxonomy): Eukaryota > Viridiplantae > Streptophyta > Magnoliopsida > Sapindales > Rutaceae > Clausena > Clausena lansium. The sequence goes on from JASUUF010000195.1 coordinate 6,170,884, forward strand.
ATGAAGAAGTCCAGCATCAAAACCTGTGGAGATAATTTATTATTGATTAGTGAGAAAACTGATTAACTGTTTCAGAAACATGAAAACTGATTAACTGTTGTAGAAAATGACTATACTCAAATAAGATATGCTTTTTTTTTCAAGCAAATAGACACCTAATTGCAGTACCTTATAGAGAGGTGACAGAATGATGTTCCTTATTGCACGAAGGAAACAATAACGACTTGAACGATAAAAAATGTTGAAGGGACACACAAGCAGTAGTAAGAAGATCTGCACATACAGAAAAATCCGAGAGTTGGCTGTGAGCAAGACATATTATTGAAAATTATTATGATTGATTTTTGTTTCATATCTATAATATACCCTAAGGGAAAAGTTACCAGTAGCATAAGGCCTGGAATTGCTTGAACTTGGGAATACGAATAACCTTTTGTGAGTAGTGACAAATGAACAAACATAACACCAACTACAGCAGTCATTGATGTGGTACAAATCAAGACGACATCCCTGTACTTAAGTTCCTTCCTAGGGGCCAGCTCAAAGATGAAGCTATAATTTATGCGCGCCTTCTTCCACATAAAGATGTTGCAACCGTACAGAAAGAGGTGTAGAAACAACAGGCTGAACATGCTGCAACATATCAAATATAGGTTCTGTTAGCTGCCATAACGTTGTCTAAAGGTGATTCCAAGGCAATCAAATTGAGGACCACTTGCCTAAGAACAGGGTAGACAGTTTCCATATAGACTGTATCTGGTCGCGGTCTGTACATTCCTGTGATGTGAGCCATAATAACATAACCAGCAAGCAGAGCAACGAAGCACCCAGTGAACAGCCCTGATTAAATTCCACGAAAGTAAATTAATTTTTATTCAATATTAATTCATTGCAGATTTAGCTTTTAATTGAATGAAATTATCATATCTGAGAGCAGATGTGCCAGCAGCCAGACTTAAGTTGGATCACAAATATATCAAAATAGAAGATCCAATAATGTTGTGTAGCATTTCTTGGTGCTGTAAGTGTATGATACAAAAATCAGTGACCAAGGTAGTGGCAATGCAACATATATGGCTTGATACAGTGGGAAGCCAACTATTTCTAGCTTTAGGTGATGAAGGATGTTTTTAAGGTTCAACTTTTGTACGATCTAAATTTACTCAACTTTTGTATGGGACCTGTGCTTTATCATCCACCCAAAAAAGTTAACCAGGTTCTGCCTGCCCTTCAAATTTCAAAGGCTAGTGGGGGCTCCCACTTTATTTTTTTAGCTTTAAAACCAATATTATTGCCACAAAGTGAGCAAGTTTAAAGGTCTCCATTGAAAGGGTGTACAAAATTAAGTTCATTTGAATATTATCATGGAATTTTAATGCTGTTTTATCATTTTTCACCGAAATTTGCTTAGAACTTACCAATGAAGAAGGTTACACCATGTGATTCTTTATGCTGATGAATCTTGAGATATTTCATGGCCTTTCTTCGGTTTTCTTCAGCAAAGTGTTTGATGAATAGCTCCTCAACTTCATCGGCTAAATTCATTACCTGTCATTTCCAGGTCTAGTAAGCAAACTTTAACTGCTTTACAAACTTGTACTTCAATATGAGCATTAGACAAGAAAATCTAAGTCTGATTCACATGAATTGAGGAATCCTTTGTGTAGACAGAAGCTACAGGATCAATAGCCACTAAAAATTGTCGGTATATTATCGGATGATATGATAAGTATTAGCTAGTGGAAATTGGAAAACATCTGAACAATCATCCCATTAAATTTCTTGCTTGCATATATCTAACAATCTACTCATGATATGCACTTGATATTTCACTTCAATTATTTGTGGCTTCAGTTATTTATTTATTTATTTTTGGTGGCATCAGTTATTTACCTTATCAGAGCTATTGAAGTAGGAACTCTCTACTACTTTTAGATAAATGGGAAGCACTTGTTTTCCAGTAACCTGCAAAAAGACCGGAAAAAAAAACAACATTTTTTAGTAATTTACCGAAACCAAATGCAATGTTTACTGAGAACGTACAAGCCATTTATTAACTTACTCTGTCAAACTTCTTTAAAATCTTTATGAAAGCAAGCACGTTCAAGTTCCTGAAAAAAATGAACAAGTAAGAATCCTTATCTTAAGTTAAATTTACTAAGGGTAATTATTTAGATTTGATATTGAAAAGGGTACCTGTAGGTCTTGAGATAACCCAACCCTTTATAGAGCTCAATAAGAGCTCCTTTTATCATCTTCTCAGCGTGGTGCAGCTTTGTTTTGTTGATGTGCAGCCTATTACTCCCTTCAAGAATTTTTTTAGAGGACTGGTTAACTAAATCGTCCCAAATCAAGTAACTGACCGCTGAGATGGTACGAGAAGGCGTTGTAAGAGGGATATTTATTCTTAAGTTCTTCCCTTGGCAATTGTACACACGACCCGAGAGTGTACTCAATTTGCTATCCACTCTTTTCATCCTCATTGATTTTCCCATCTCATCTGATCTTGGAGAGTCTGCAAACGGCACTTCATTTCTTTCCGAGTCATCAGTGCTGTTGTCTTCCAGTTGCTCCTGTTCTGTTCTATCCTTAATGGACTCCTCTGTAGCCAAAGTAAAAAAAAGTGAGACACACAATTAACATATAATTAATTTGATCCTTATTCTACCAACAACAGAGAAAAAAACCTTTGACTTGTTCTAAATTCAACATTTTGGCTAGCTAAAATCTTAAATCACACTGAACCGAAGTTCATAAAAGCATGCATAACCTGATTTATGCAAAATTGAGAAAATGTGGTACCTTATATGCTTTATGTGTCTTGATTAATTGACTAAAAACAAATGATGTGAAATTTCCTAATATTGCCTATGACAATTCACTGTTGAAAACAGAGCATGTTTCAAACTTTTGATAGCATTCTAAGAGATTATATACCACATGAGATGGTGCATGAAATGGACTCATCTTCCTTGGAGTCCTGGGAAGAAGCACCTTTGCCACGCTCTTTCTTCAGAGCAGTTTTGAGTTCAATGAGAATCTCCATCTGTTTCTTCAAAGACTCCCCTCTGTCCAAGAACTCTTTCTCCTTTGCCTTGTAGAATTGGTTCACCTTATTCAGTTGCATGTCCAAACATGCAAAAAACTCCTTGGTCGCATCAGTATCAGCAAATTGCTCCAGCAGCTCTGTCTCATACATATCCCCCTTACTCGCCGAGCTAGCAAGTTTCTTATGAACCTATATCATCAATACCAAAGAAGGGAAAAACCACAAAGAAGTTAACACACTTGAATGAAACAAAGCATAATGCTTACATATTTCGGTTCAACAACAAGAGAAAGGGAGAGATAAATTAAGTACTTGAATGGCACCATGATGTTCTCTTTGCTGATGTTGGCAAAATGAAGAGAACTTCTTGCCTAAAGAAGAAATGAATGTGCTAGCAAAAGAGCTATGTTGTTGCTTCTTGGTACTTGAGTTGTTATTGCCATTATTATTAGCATTATCAAGCAGATGAATTTTCTTGATGTCTTTCTTGAGTTGCCAGTAATCAACAAAAGCTTCTTTCCATTCGGGAACAAGCTGACCCTCAAACTGCTTAGAGAACTTCACCATCTTTCTCTCTTTTCTCTTTTTGATTATTTTTGGCCTCAAGAGAAAAAAGGAAAGAAAGCAAGTACTTGATATTTAGCAGCAGCAGCAGCAGTAGTAGTAATAGAAGGCTTTGGGTTGTGAGTGTGTTTAATGGAAGCTGAGGTTCACAATATTTATGGGGTGAAGTGGAGAAAGGAATATAATGATTGATGTGTTGCTTGAGAGCACATTCTAAAATATCCTGAGCACTTGATGCTTACAAAATTCAGCTCTGCCTTTGCTTTCATTCCACTAGGCCAGGTTCGCGGGAGCAATCACCAAACCGCTACGGGATAAAGGTTGTTCTCACTAGGCCAACAATGTTAATTTATATGCTCATCAAGGTTTTGAAAGAGCTGGGAATTTCAAGTGGATCTGTATATCGTGCACCTCTTAAAATTCACTAAAAAGACCTTGGGGTTCGCATGAAAATTGTTTATAACAAAGGCCAATATTGATAATTAATTAGCGAATTTAAAATATATTAGCGAGTCAAGTAAAAGCTAATTGGCTAGTTCAAGTATCAACAACATACACAAAGGTGAGTTCTAATTAGACCAGCCGGATTTCCACTAATTCAGGATAAAAAAGGTTTCAATTATTTCCCATCACCACTTTCGTTAATAAAAAATCAAAGTTTATTTTTTTCTCCTTAAGATCACACACAGTCCACACACACACACACACACACACACACACATATATATATATATATATTAGTCTCAATATGGTCCAAGATCTTGGACTTTATTAAAATTTAAAAAATTATTAAACTGTGCTGTTTAATAGCATTATGCCATTCTAATATTAAACCGCACAGCTTAATAGCTTTTCTAATTTATTGAAATCTGTTATTTTTTGTATTTTAGCATACACTCTCACTAAAAAATGATTATATATATATAATGTAATATGCTTACACAAAATATAAAGGATTAAATATCAAGAAAATACTGACAAAAACAGTGTTAGCACCTGATAGAGGTTACTATGTTGGTAATTAAGTGCATAAATACGACTCTAAATTTTTTATCTGAATATCTGTGCTTGCTGATTATCGAATATGCTTTGTGGGTTCTATTCCTACAGATAAGGTAACTGAAAAATCATTTATAAAAGAAATTATAATGTGCTTGGGATAAGCAATAATACTACATAATGGGAATTATAATGAGAGAAGGTTCCAAGTTATATTCTTTTGTTCTATACTTATTGCACTTCCTTCAACTTGTCAATATGGAAATTAATTATTGCACTACAACCCTCTCTTTTTCTCTCTCTCTCAAAAAATTGAAAACTAAAAATGAACTGTGATCCTTTATTTCAACTTTGCTGCTATGGCTATGTCTTTTCTTCGTAGACATGGATTGCAATTGTAGCAGCACCAACATGATTATTTAGATTGTGGAAAACTGACAGCGTGCTTAACGTGGCTGACTCAAAGATACCCCCGTACAATCTTTCTCCACATATATCTATTTGTCTTCTTTTTTACTTGATTTTTTCCTTTTACCATTATATATTCTCCTAATCTCTATCGAGAACAAATTGTATAGTTAATTATAAACTATATACCTTAAAGCATCGTTATATTATATTGTTAATAACGAAGAAATTAACAAAAGATATAGAATGTCCCAGAGAACACAGAGCAAAACTTTCAGGGGAAAAAAATCATGAAAGTTATGAAGATGCTACCAGACATTCCGGTACTAACCCATTAGTTGGAAGTTAGGTTAATTGGATTGATGTTGAGTTGATGGAGTTATTTAAAAATTGTGTGTATCTTTTATAATTTGTCAATAAAAGTTCTCCAATGCAAATAATATTATATTCATGAAAATTAAACAACGTTTCTCTAATCTTAGATTCGTATTCTAATCTAAGATGCAAATGTTGGCATCTTAAAAAAATGGTTAGTAAATTTATTGCCAAACTTTGTGCGAATTAAGCTTATGCTAAATATATATTGTATCGAAACAAAAAAAAAATGCTAAATATATGCTACCTCTTATATTTTTGGGAATGAATATAGTGTAATTTGTGGTTTATAAACAAGAAAACAAAATTAATTTCCACGTAGAATGCCAGTGAAAAGAGAGAAAAGTAAAAGGGGAACCCACCAAATCCAAGTCCCTTAGATTTATTGGACCAATTACAAGACATGAAAATGATGGTCTGATTCGGATTGCAATTTTGGGTGCGCCCTTGTAAGCTACCCACGTCTTTGTTTTTCTTTTTTCCTCTGGCCATTAATAACATTATCATCTCATATATAGGCTGTATACAGAATTGACTTTCGACCCCACAATATTTGCAATGATCAAAATTAAAGAACTTACATATACGGCTTATAGCACATCAATCCTAAGCATCAATAAGGTTGGTAGAATTACGCACATCGACAATTCCCCAGTTGAGCACACAATTTGTGACTCCTATATATGCTCAAAATTTAACCAATAGGAATCTTGCAAACTCCTTTCTATATATTTGGAGGGTTTCGAATTCTCCCATTTGTTAGTTGCCAGGATTTTTTTATTTTTTATTTTTGGATTTAGGAATATATTTACTTGAGTAATGAGACTTGACATTGGGAAAGGATTTCAAGTTCCCTTTAGAAAAAGAAGATAGGGTTTCGAGTTTCCCTTAGTGAAAGAAGGTTTACTGCATGCTGTATATTTGAATTCAGATCTGATCAATTACTATGCCTAAATATCATAACAATGCCAAACCAGAATTGATGCAAGAAGTATGTCAACATATTTCTAATTCATGATGTCAATTGATTGTAAGTGTAATATTACGAATATTTGGTTGGTACAAAATATTTGGTTGCTCCCATCATTTTCTTCTTTAATTTCCTTTTCCGATTTCAGGAGTACGTGTTAGGATAATCTCTCGCTGGCCTCGAGGCATATAACCCAAAAAGCAATATGATTGTACTGAAATTCAGGTGACAAAAGGTGATTTTCAGATGGCTTCAAGTTCAACCATCCATTAATCTTGAGAATCGACAAGTCCTACAAATGGAATGCTTGCATGAACTTGAACAAAACCCTTAATCCCAAAAGAATAATTCATGATTCCTATCTTCCCTACCACACTTGCTTGCCTTGATTTAAAAATGTTATAGTATATGTAAGTTTAATTTTCTAGCACATTTCGCTTTAATTTTCCTTCTGAAAATTTTTGTTTCAAACTTCAAAAGCTAGCAATGCAAATTGATTCTTAAGCATATGATTCTGGACTATGGTTCCATAAACAATGCACTGAAAATATTAAAGTAGAATATCCAAAACTTGATTAACAAAAATACCCGTCTTGCCTCCTTCAAAATGGATTGAAAACCAATCTTTTCCATCTCTTCATTATCCACTTTGCATGATTCACCAAGAGCATATACTCCTTTAACAACTGTTAAAGGTATCAAATATCATATCTTCTTATATCATGGAGTCATTTTTGTACAATATTAACATTGCCAAACTCATCATACACATAGGATTTCAATTAAAGAGTATATGCTTCTACTTTGCATCTAATTTCAGGAAACGTTCATCAAATCGATCATCATTCCATGGCCTATTAGGGATTCTGATTCTTGCAAACGTGTTCAGAACCACAATCTTCTGAGGAGTTTGGAAGGGGAATAAATAATGAATAGAAATTAAATTTTATACTGATAGACACATATGTGATATGTAACTGAAGCATTGATACTCCATGTCTGGTATTTAACTTATTCTAGTAAAATTACCATAATATACCTTATTTTATCCAATGTTTGGATTTTAGGGTTTCTAATCATACTATAAATGGGAAAAGATTTTGGTTCTTTGATTTGTTTAAAGGAATCAAAATCTTCCGGAGAGTTGGAAAAGAAGATTATGGAAATTTTCCATTTAATTATATTGTTGCTTGCTCTTGAATGAATTAGTACCATATGTCCTCCACTTAAGTCAAAAGAAATTTGATAGCTGTTTCATAAGGATAATTCTTTTGATCCAAACGTTTATTTGAGTTTTATTCTTTTATAGGGAGCTGCTCAAGTGCACGCAGTTGCCTACTACAGCCGTCCAATGGGAGCTTGACACACACGCAGTCACGCACCATAAGGTACGCGGCTGAAGGACACGCTTGGTCATCCTTTTTCTTTTGTATATTGTATCGATGTCTACAATTACCAAAGATCAGGTTGGTAATTAAATTAATAAACATTAATTAAAGATGATTTACAACGAAATTTCAAAAATTTATGAAGAATTTAAGATGAATTTTAACGGAGTTGGATCGTATTCAATTGCAATTCAAGAATAGAGTAGGCATTCTATTTAAAATAACCCTGTTAGTTTAAAGTAAGTTTTTAAGAAATTAATAGACGTGATCATATGATAGATTGTATTAGTTTTAGGGTACATGTGCTAAGGAAAGATTCTTGTTTGAATGAAAAGGGAAAAAAACTTCAAAGACTTAGACAACAATGACCGATCTTAGTTTTTACTTATTGATACTAATAATTGAGATCAGCAAGGTTCGGATTTGGACTGATAACATTTTGTGCTATCCAATAAATTATGACGTATAAAAAATTAATGACATAATAAATCAAATTATATGTATATATAGAAATTTTTCAATGTGTGGGAACCCCCCCCCCCCCCCTCCCACACACACACACACACACACACATATATATATATAATAGTAATAATAGTAATAATAATACATATCTTTTTAATTAGGGATCCTTGAGCTAGGGACAAGTTAAAAAAAAACTTATAGATTCCAATGTATTTTTGTCAATTAATAGCAATATTTTTTAATTCTAAATAAAGTTTCCATTGTATTGAAATCTAAGAAACGATCCTATAAAACAATAAAACACTAAAAAAAAATGTGGTTTGGCCATTTTCCAACAGACTTTAATTTATTTAAAATTGATGAGTTGAAAAAGTAAATGTAGTTTATAAATATTACACTTAATTTGGCACTTCAGGGCATTGCTATTTATCCATTAACTGCTTACAATTAGCGTATCAATAATATTACAATTTGTTGAAATATATATGTGGTAAGGAGTGAATGAAAAACAAAAAAACAAAAAAGAAAGCAATGAACATAAAGCACCCAACACTTTTCCTATAAATAGAATACCATACGGTAAGAATACTATTACAAGATATAGATAAATTAAAGATTATTGGACACAATATTACATTCTCCCACGTACAAAATTACAAATTTACAATGATATAATCCTGTGTTTTTGACTTTAAATCAAGAAACCACAAATGGCAGCTTAAATCAGTTAATGGGTATTTGCATGCGCCGAAAATGTTAATGTTTCGTATACGGATCATTAAAGAGAATCTAAGATGTGGAGATGATTGCATTTATAAATCTAACAGATTGTTTGTAACTTCTTCTCACTTGCTTCAAATATAAAAATAGCAAGGCTAATGATTTGGGTTCGGCATCATGCATGAGTGATGAGGCCAATTCAATTGATCGCATGCTTCAGACGTGAAGTCAAGAACCTCCAAGCAGCTTTTAAATAAAAAGTTAATCTTCAGAAAAAGTAATTTTTAATCATCGTAATGACTTTATGGCGTACAGACTAAGCATCCATTAATTACAAGAGTTATCACAATTGATTAATGTTTATTAATTATTAATTAATCCATGTTGACATTTAATTTTAAACTATATTTATTAATTGCTAATTATTCCTTATCATCATTTGCGATAATTAACACGAGGGTGGCTATATAATTATAAGCTACTAGAGAATATATCGAGATCGCGTTTCAACATGTATAATTGGAGAACATTCTCCTAATTTGATCTTTTAAACTATAAATATATATTAATTATTATTCCTTAATTTTCTATCTTAATTTATGCATATGCGATGGTTAATGCGAGGGTGGCTATAATATTAATAAAGCTATTAGAGAATATATTGAGATTGCGAAGGATCCATTTGATGCTTAAGTGAGCAATTTGATTGATCAATCATCTAAGATCATGTTTTTAACATGTATAATTGGAGAACATTCACCTAATTAGATCTTTTAATAAGTTATTAATTTATGAAGTTTATTTAGTAGAAATCAATTAACCAAGTTGAGCGTATTTGTTAAGGAAACCAATCATCATAGACATTTAAAATTGTGCCATCCAGTTAAAAGGAAAAAAGGGCACAGCACTACGTAGCATTAATTAACCCATCAAAATAAGAAAGTGAAAAAGAAAAGCAATTAAAGTGGAAAAGTTTCAATAACAATTAATCGACTTGGTATTCCCCTCAATCGGGAAAATCTTATTCATTTAATTTGTAAGCTAAATGAACTAGCTTACAAAACAACGTTCAACAAAGCAAAGCAAAGCAAAGAAACAAATAGGAGCTAGCTAGGTCTCGGGACAAGCACTGTCTTTATCACAATTTATGGTTTAATCGATTTCCCAAAAAGCAGAAGCAGAAGCAGAAGATAATCTTACCGTATTGTGCATGGGGTCAACTCGGTCTCTGAAATACGGGGAAACTTGTGTTGTGTGCGCTTTTAAAAGTTAAGTGCTTTTGCAATTGAAATTCGAACGCATGCTTTTGAGCTTTTCAATTCATGCATACATGCCAGATTATCAATAGTAAGTCCCTTTCTTCAATTGGAGTTACTTCTTCCATCAACCTCGCCAAGGCCAAACTCCAAAGATCATTTGCGTGACTCCATTTATATCTTATAATATTATCACACCACTGAAGAAATAAATTGTTTCAATTGCATAATGTATATATCATATCAAACAGAAACCGTATCACTTTTTATAAGTTGATTGAGCTTATGTCATGACCGTGGACCCTATGCTTGCACCATCACTTTTTTTTTTGGGGTGCTTTATAGGTAAAAGCAAAGTCCCATACAATATAAATCATTGTGCTCAAATCTTTAGCTAGTAAAATGTAATGATATCATGTAATAATCTTTTTATTCATTACCTAGCTAGCGCAGCATATTGCAATTTGCTGCGCAGCCACAGTATGAATCATCTTAATCATTTATTATTATCTTCTCCACTCAATAGAGAAAATTGTCATAATAACTCGTTGAAAATTCAAAACTGACTAGATATAAATGCATATGATAGAGCTGAATCCTTCAGTGGACTTGATATTGTAAAACTTTCAGTGGCACGTGTATTTTATTAATTTCTCATTTTGGTTTAATTTGCCAATCATGATTTACTAATTTAATTTTGTGATCATTGGTCAAGAGTTTTTGGCAAAGTACGATTTGGATTTAGAGCTGAAATTAAGCCTTTTCCACTAGAAATACGAATGCCAAATTCATTTGTAGTTGAGCCTTTTCAACTTTCTTTTGTTGTTCATAAAGTGAAAGTATAGTTGCTCTAAAGAAACTTTAGGTTTTGTTTGACCACTGTCTTTAGCCAAAAAGGCTTGATAATTGTTACAAGTTTAAAATCAAAAGTAGACATAAGAAGTTGAGAAAGGTGAAACATCTAAAAACTCTTTAATTTAGTTGGTAAAAAAAAAGTGGAATTAATGGGTCAATCAGAACATATATAGCATTTTAGCATTATGTAAACTTTTAATTAATCATTTATTAAAACTATGATCCAATGACTTGAGTCTTGAATGTTTCAGGTGTTGAATTACTTTTAAGCCTAATGTGTCAATTGCTTAACTTTTTTTTTTTAAGTCAAAGTTTTAGTATACGTTCGTTCATAAGTGAATGTGACATATGTTCATTGAAAATTCTCAAGTATGATATGACTTTTGGTATTGTTTAAATTTTAGTGAGAATATTAACAATATCAAAACCAAGAACAATAATATGATAATTTTTTCTATAATTAATAAGTATTATCCCTCCCTTCGCATGCAAGGGAGAAAAGAATTGTGAAATTTTTTTTTTCCAATTATATATAACGTTGTGATTGAGTGTGTGTAATCGTTGGATTTGGATAAATAGGATGGAAATTTGGGCTTTTGGGAAATGATTTTGGCCCATTAAATCTATGGACCACAGCGCGCACAACAATTGAAAGAAGTACAAAAGCCAGCGGTATAAATGATCCCCTGGTATTACTAAATACACACACTGCGGCCAGTCCAATGGAGTTACGTACCCCAAATGAAAACCTTGGACTGGGCTTAATTGTATAGTTCAGTTAATTTAATTGAAGACATAAAGTTAAGGATCATTAATAGAAGAGGAGAGGTAAGCACACACCTTTTTGATTGTATGAGCTTCTAAATTCCCAATGAGATTATAACAAGAAAGGGATATTCGAAGATCTAAAGTTAAGTTGGATTTTAAGTTATAAAAATTTTTGATGAATCCGTCTGATACGGCAAATTGGCAAAGCCCACAAATCAAATATATAAAGCCAGCTACGTGCTTTCAGAAGTGGCCAAAATATTTGTACTGAAATGGGATGGTTACATCTCATTTAGCACAAGAAACATTAACAAAGATTGTTGGGAAGCAAAGATGACATTGACTGAAAAATGGGTAGTCACGCCTTAAAAGCTTGCCTTAAGGTAAGTGTGAATCTAAAGTTTCTTAACGTTTTGATGATATTGGATTATATAAAATAAAACTCTCTTTTGTTAGTGTTTTTTTTTTTAAATTTTAATGTAAATGTAAATCGAAAACAGAGGACTGAGGAGGAGCCTGGCGCGAAGCCAGGGTATACATATGATCAGATCGGTGGACAGTGGGTTTTGCTGAATGTAGATCAAGTGGTCAACAATGTTTTGGTTCTTCTTCTTCAAATATCGAACAAAATGATCCATCCCCCTCCTTAATTATAACAAGACAAATGCCGGCCAACGACCAATTCCAAGTTTCTGTTTCTCCACCAACAAAGGTAAATAACCCAATGAAATACTGCCATTTGGCAAAATCCCAGTGCCTTCTTCTCAAAGATTCACAGCAACTTTGCCTCTCTTTATCTCCTTGCGGTTGCAGTTGCACGCATGCTTCCTCTGCTTCCTTGTACCCCGAAGACTGAATTAACCAAATTTCACTCCGCTCCGCTCTGCTCTGCTCTGCTCTGCTGCATAAATCAAATCATTGTACTATTACACCTCCTCCTGTCTTGAGTATAAATATTTATAAATAAAAAAAAAGAACAGATTTTCAAAGTATAATTAAAAAAAAAAAAACCTGAAAAAACAGTTAGGATTGTTCGTAGTTCTTCTTATCCCTTTTTTTTAAAAAAGAAAAGAAAAGAAAATGCCATCTCAGATCCTACCAGTAACTCGTCCTCATCGGGGAACAGAGGCGGCAGCAATGTTGATAAAACCAGAGATAGAAAGGGACGATCCGACGACCAGTCTCTTAATTTCATCTGAATACGAAGACGTGGAGAAGGCCATCGTCAACATCAAGCCTGTTCTTTCAAGAACCTCCAGTTACAACAATAATAACATCGCTTCCCCCATTGGCAGTCCCGGTCTTGGCAATTACTATCAGCAGAGACGCCGCCGATCCGCCAGCGACAACTCTCTCAGTTCATTGTCCGGCAGTGATAGCAGTGGTGCCGCTGCTTCTGCCGGTGGGTCCCGCCGCCACTCTTTTAGTAAAGATGTAGGCCGTGCCGCCGCCGAAACTTTCTTGGTCACTCGCTTGAGCTTCAAGCTGTTGAGATATCTCGGGTATGCTGCGGAAAAATTATTTTCTTTTTAATTTATGTATATATATATTTTGTTATTGAATGATTGATTGATTGCTTGCTGATCATTTAATTTTTATTCAGGGTAGGCTACAGATGGATCATGAGATTTCTTGCTCTTGGTTGTTACTCACTGCTGCTTATGCCTGGTTTTATTCAAGGTCTCTACCATTTTTAGTCATTTGTGAAAATTCTCTGCTTTTATTCTAATACCATGTCAAGTGATTAATCACATACAAGCTTAGGCTAATAAGTAAGGGCTCAACATTATGGCGGTCTTACATACATGTGATGTTGATGTAATTATTTATAAGGTGGAGTATAATAACTAGTTTGTTTGATTGTCTTCTGCAGTGGGATGGTACTATTTCTTCTCTAGTCAAGTACGCAGAGGTATAGTTTATGGTGATCAACCAAGAAATAGGTAGGTATATGTTGGGACTTAGTTTATTTCTTCTGCTCTGATGTGCAAATAATTTATGCAAATCCTTCTATTTTTTAATTTTTTAATTTTTTTTTTAGCACAATTAGCTGAAATTTTGTGCAGCGCAGGCTTGATCTATATTTACCTAAAAGTAGTGATGGCCCAAAGCCGGTTGTAGCATTTATAACTGGGGGAGCCTGGATTATTGGGTGAGTAATTTTTTCCTTGATTTTATATGTCTACTGTTGCCATAGAAAACTTGAGCTAGTTATTGCAGACATGGAAATCGAATTTAGACATGTGCGTTGTAGGCCTTGGGAAAATTGATAGTAGCTTACATTTTCTTATATGGTAATGCCAGTAAACTTTTATATACTTAAGTACAATGGAAAGAAATCTACAGAAGTGAATCAAGACAAAACAATTAAGGTAGGCAGAGTTGCATGCATACAACAAATTATAATTACTTCTCCAGTTTCAATGATATTACGTGTGTTGTTCATCTGGTTCATGTTAGCATGGAAGGAAATGAATTTTGTTTTTTAATCTTTTCTCTGTCATTACTTGATTGGACATTAAATCTTGTAGGTTCAGTCTGATTCTGTAAATTTTTCAACCATTACCTGCTAATTTCCTGGATCATTTATGACTACCATCTAACAGTTACAGGGATTGATGAGTTTGTCTTTCTGTTGATGCAGTTACAAAGCTTGGGGCTCTCTTTTAGGGCAACAGTTATCAGAAAGGGACATCATTGTTGCTTGCATAGATTACAGGTGGTGTTTTTTACTTTAGCCATAAGTTTTTTTCTTTTACTTAGTGTCTTCCCAAGCAAATTGGGTTTTATTTACGTGCTACATTGCTTGTCTACCATTCTCTAGGAGGCAAATTCAGAACTTAAAGCACTTCTTGGCATTCGTCTGAGTTCGATCTATCATATGGATTCTGAATTGTCGGTTGGTACATGAATATTACACCAGCTTATATTCACAGACACATGAATGTGGGCAGGATAAGCTTTCCGGTTAACAAAATAACTAACTTAGCACTCTTACTCCTGCTTTTCTGTTTTGGTGGTGCCTTCTGAAATTGGATATCCTAGGGTGCATTTATTGGCAACTATATTCAACAAATTTTTCTAGTATTGTCTGTAGCAGGTAACGGGTGCCTAATCGAGTGTTTTAGAAAATTTTCATATGCGTCTATCACAAAATATTTATTTCATTAATCTCAGTTCGTTAGAATTTCTCAACAATTTGTAAGCCTAATTGTGTATCTTTCATTGACAAGAGCAGATTATGTGGATTCATTGACAAATGTGACAAGGAATTACATTTTTACAAGTTTGATGTTAACTTATTAATAGTCCACTGCTCATATTGCATCAGTACCGAGGCTTTGTCTCTGTATTTTCTGTGTGAATGTGCATTCTCTATCATATAACATCCAGGCACCTCCAACGTTGGTCTCTTTATTGAAATATGCATGCAGAAATTTTCCTCAGGGAACCATCAAGGATATGGTGAAGGATGCTTCCCAAGGCATCTCTTTTGTTTGCAATAATATCTCTGAGTATGGAGGTGATCCTGATAGGTAACTCTTGACTTTTCTTCTTCCCCTTAGATTATCTTATGTTTGAGTGGTTCTTTTGCTGATATGCTATTCTTTACTGTTGATTCTTTGGATAGGATATATCTAATGGGACAGTCAGCTGGTGCACATATTGCTGCATGTACACTATTGGAGCAGGCAATCAAAGAGGCTGGTGAAGGAGAGAGCACAAGTTGGACTGTCTCCCAGATTAAGGCTTATTTTGGTTTATCTGGAGGGTAATATTTGTTCAATTTTTCTTGAGTCCATGATGTCTTCTTCGCAGTAGTTTAAAGATAATAAATTTGTAGATAAATCTAATGATAGGAAGCTAGAATTTTGTTTTATCTTTTTCGAACAAGATGATGAAAGTGGCTAAGTAATTTAGCACATTTTTAAAGAGATATTTGTTGAATACTGAGCCTTTTTACTTTTAACATGGTACGTTAGCAATTTCTTTTGATCCATATTTTCTAAATAGATTTGCTACTATGGTGTTGGGTAAAACAATTTGTCTGACACTGTCTTTGCTCCTCAAGTGTAACTTTGCAACATCTAGTTCAACTACAGTTTGATAAGTTTCTTATCTCACTGAAGGAGATATGATTGTATCATCACAGAAGCATGGATATAACTTTTTTATCTGCCTTCAATACATAATCTGCTGCAATCCTTCTTTACCAAATATTTTTCTGTTCTCCATTTCCTGTATTTTTTTCATATCAGTGTTTGTGATATTTTCTTACTGTTTTTCTCCCAAAATCTACAAACAGATACAATTTATTTGACCTAGTAGATCACTTCCATAGTCGGGGCCTGTACCGTTCCATCTTTTTAAGGTACATACATGTTCTTTCAATATTAGATGTGGGCATGCGTGCGTTATCTTAAATCAATACATCATTCTTCTACTGTCAATTGCTGCAGCATAATGGATGGGGAAGAATCATTGCAACAATATTCTCCTGAAGTGCTGGTCCAGGACCCAAACGTTAGACATGCAGTTTCTCTTCTACCTCCTATTATTCTTTTTCATGGCACTGCAGATTATTCCATTCCAGCAGATGCGAGGTTTTTTTCTCCTCTTAAATGAATTGTGCGATTGCATATGATTATCTTAATTCCAATTTATGTTTTCTTTCCTAGAGAAATTTAATGAGTTATAGAGCGTTCCGTTTCTGATAATTCATAAAATCATGTTATTGAACTTCCCATTCTTTTTTGTGGTGAAAATGAAAAAGGTTCTTCTGTTTGCTTGTAAATGTATGTTTTAGCTAATCTCAATCTGCAAGATTGTAGTGAATAAAATGTTATTTAAATATTAGCGATACTCCATTTTTACTAACTACTTTCTGTTCTCCATATAGGCTATTAGTTTATATCAAATTGTTAATTTTCTTGAAAGTCATTTCACTCAGTGGTCGAAGTATCCTAAAGTTGATTTTTCCTATGAAATATGTTCTGATTCTAGCTGTCATTGTTTAAAGAAATTATTCTTGAATACCCTCTCTTTTTCAAATTTAAAGATATGAAGCATGTATTTTATTGTGTTTACTGAAGAAACGATGTTGTGTGATGCCTGTACTGCAAGAAAAGGATGTTGAGATGGATCAGTTATAAATCCTATACCAGTGGTAGAATAACAGACAACCAATACCCTTAAGATGTTTCAGTTATATTTTAGGAAAATTTATGGCTTTTATATAGGTTTGTCTGAGGGGAGTGGTAGGTCAAACAGCGAAAATGTAATGGTAACTAAGTGATTTAGAGAGGGTCTAAATAATGATGCCGTCTCTGCTGAGTTTTGATAGAACGAAAAAAATCTGCAGCACTTGTGTTGTACAATCTTATGATTGTGGGTTGCATGGCACAATTGAAATGGATCATTGATGTACAGAAAATTTATGGCTTTTAAATGTAATGGCAATTAAGTGATTTAGAAAGGGTCTAAATACTGATGTCGTCTCTGCTGAATGTTGATAGAAAGAACAAAATCTGCAGCACTTTTGTTGTACAATCTTATGGCACAATTGAAATGGATCATTGATGTACAGCTTTTGATAACTAAGCCTTTGCAATTTGAATACAATCTATCCCCAGACTCACAAATTAATCCTAATTAGCCTAGCCCCCTCAAAGTTGCATTTGTAACAAACGCATATGACATGTCAAGGTTGGAGGTTTTATCTATATTTTATAAGCATCCGCTTCTCAGCTGTGAACATTCACACAAGCCTTTAGTTATCATTAGCTCCTGTTCTGTACTTCGTTTATGTTGGTAAGTGATGTAAATGTTTTCAGTGCTTGTGAAGGACTTATTTTGATATCATTTGTGCAGTAAGAATTTTGCAATTACTCTTCAAAGAGTTGGAGTGAGAGCTGAATCAATTTTGTATGAAGGGAAGACACACACTGATCTGTTTCTTCAGGTATAAGAAGCAATCTGATGCCTTATTTCTTGTTACCTCTGCCAAGTATTATTCATGGTTTGGTAAAAATAGCAGCTTCAACAAAAATTTAGTCTCATCTCCATCTTGGGCATTTTTATTCCCAAGTATACAAGTAAACTTAAATTACGTGCTGCATGGAAAATTATGGGGTTCTGCAAGATTTTTTTTTAACAGTCAAAAAATAGCATTAAAATAATGCTTCAATGAGTAGCCCTCCTGCTGCTCTGTTTATTTATTCATCTTTTTGGCAGCAAAATGAATGCTAAAATCTTTATTTCTACAATTATTTACATCCTTGTGTTTGGGTCATATGCCATTCAGGATCCAATGAGAGGTGGGAAAGATGACATGTTTGAAGATGTTGTTGCTATCATCCATGCTGATGACCAAGAAGCCCGTGCCAAAGATGCAGTGGCTCCTCCAAGAAGACGCCTTGTACCTGAATTCATGTTAAAGTTGGCTCGCAGCATCAGCCCATTCTGACTATTTGCAACTTCTCAACAATCAGTTCAACATCAATTGGTTATTGATTTTATCTTCTTATGTGTTAGCTTTGCAATTTTTTCTTTTTCCTTTTCTTTTCTCATGTGCAGAAGAATTTTATTTTCTTTATTGTATGCTCATTTTATTACGAGTAACTTTGCAGATTTTAGGAGAATTAATCTAACTACAACAGAGACTGCTTCTATGTCATCACAAAGTTTCTGCGATCCTGCAATTAAATTTACTGCATGTTAGTTGTTCAGTAATAGATACTATTGAAACGAATGGCAGGTGCAATTAGGAAATGAAGGATAGGCTTCCTTTTGCAAGGGAAATGAGATGGAGTTAGTCACTTGTGTGCTTCATATCTTAGGTCTTTGTCTATTGTTCGAATGAACCTATAATTGTTATTCGCATTTAATGGCAACATCTGTAGATAAATAATGGAAAATCTCAAATCTATTAATTACTGGTTTACTAGGATTTACCATGTGGTTTTTTGTCATTGTCGATAATCTTTGCACTATAAGGATGCTTAGGCTGTGTTTGGAATTGTGGCTGGGGAGTTATCGTTTAAAAATTACAGCACTAAAATGTTTGATAAACAATAGTTGTCGTAATTTAGAAAGCAAGTTAATTTTATTCCTCACTATCAGTATTTATTTGATAATTATAATTTTTTCTTTCCACAGCATCTCAATATCAAATAGAATTTTAATCGACAAGAGTCTTCTAAGAATGAAAAATTCAACTAACTCAAGATTATACTACTTCGTGTTAGTGCATAAGTGATTACTTTTGCTGGGTGTCCTGTCATTAAGGTCCAAGTGTTATTATAAACATAGCATACATCTACATAAATTTTCGCATGTGCAAATATTCACAAATACTTGGAAGACTGCGATTTGAGATTTTGAGTAGTAAAAGCATGTATGTAAATAGCAATTTTATTTTAGTCCTAGCGCAGCAAGCTGACTTACATAGATGCCCAGATATGAGGGGGTCAAGTAAAGAAAAACATTTAGGTGATTAAATAGTATGAGATGATTAGTAGTACTTCATTGCCTTTGTTTAGCTGCTTTTGTGACACCAGACTAGTTCTTTGCTGCTGATTTGCTACCTTTTCCCTGTAAAACCGTCAATAGTAATGAGCTTGGATACTAAATTTTCTGAGATATTGAACTTATTAATCTATAAGAACATACCTTCTTCTTAGGTTCCTGAGGCTTTTGTGCAGATTTCTTAGCGGCAGACTTGGAACCTCCAGCTTTGGAAGCACCTTCACTGGCCTTGGCTGCAGGTTCCTTTTTGGTCTGCCCAAATAGTTGGGTACCAGCAGGTTTCTCAGCCTTCAACGATGCCATTGCTCTCACAAAGTATATAATTTAACCTTGCTAATAGAAAAAAATATGAAACAGAAGATTAATAATGTGTTTTGGCTAATTAAATTGCTCTTCTCTGTGTTGTATTCTCACAAACACAGCCTATTTATAATGAAGAGATGTGCAACTGTGAATCGGAATTAGAATAACAAGTGTGACAAGGGGATGGGGGCAGGTAGAGAGGAGAATTCGAATATATGAATCGTAGTATCTGATTCTCAGCTATTTTTATTCTTTTTACTGACTTGATAAGTTGATATCAGCATCCATCAACCCATCATGTGATGTGAGCATATTCTAGTGATAACCGTGTTTTGTGCTATCTTAATTCACATTCCAAATGATATATTATCCTATGATTGCGTATGTATTATGTCTATAATTCTTATAATATTTATGAATTAATTAATTAATATATCTAATTGCGGTGCTAGTTAATCTTCCCAAGTATTTGGAATGTAAAAAGAAATCTCGAATAGTTAATTAGTTTTAATTATCACCCTCCTGAAATTTACTTGTTTTTAAAAGAAGGACATCTTTGTTTTATTACTTTTTCATTATGGTCCACCGAACAATAAAGTCTGGAGATTAGGTTATCATGACATCATCTCATAAAAAATGGATTAGGACTCTCGTGATCTCAACTCTTTTGATTTTTTATAGATCTTGTGTCACATGTATTTTAATATTAGTGTATGATTAGGATTTAACTACTTTTATTTTTTTATTTATTAACCACCAATTATATTAATAAAATTTGCTCAGAAAAAAATCATATCAGGAGAGGATCTCGATCCGCTGTTATATCAAAATTTAATGCTTATTTTCTTCCTTTCAGATTCTCAATACTTGATGCAAAAATCTAGTTGTGTGTGTAAAAATTAAACACTATAGTGTCGTAGTTGGGTTGGGTCAAACTGACCGTGAATGCCACTGTGGACAAAAAAATGGTACGGTGAGTTATGGTAATGAGTTGCGCAATAACGAAAAAACCTCCATAAAAATGTGGTTGTCCAATTGTGAGGGGCTTTGCAGGCATTGCTGGGCCAGTCAGGAGCCAGCCCGTTGTCCATCCACCGACGAAAGCGGGAGGTTATCGTTGCTCTGTGAAACCAGCCTGACGCTTTGCCCTCCACTCTAAGAACCACGAAGCCCCAGGACCTTCGCCCAGGCCCCACAGTTCAGCTCTCTACCTGGATCGGGCGGGCAAACATTAATACCCGGCAAACCCAACCCGCAAAGCCCAGCTAGAGTCCAACCACCTTGTTGCCCCACTTGGTTACAAGCTCGTGTTACCGAGCCCGGCGATGATGCCGTCTCTCAAGCTATTTAATTAAGAGTTGTTTCAACCTCTTTTATCCCGATGTGGGGTAGATATCAATCTATAGGCAACTAACAGAATGTTTTCGCAAGCAGTCAATAGAACCTGCTTCGTTTCTATCCAAATTAGAGTGTTTATATTTATTCTCCGTAACATCTCACAATTTTCTGTACATATCTCAGGCTAGTCAATAGAACTTGCTCTACTGATTTTTATTTTTTTCAAAAGAAATGCAATGTCCTGAAGAGGGAAAATATTCTTGGGTGCGTGTATATAATAGTCCGGCTCGAAAAATCAAGTATACGTTCTCCATTTTAGACTTTTTACTTCATGCTTAGGATGTGTGTTTGTGCTTCATGCCAGCGTCTTTCATCTAAAATACACCCCTTAAATGCATCCAAGGCTTAGTTAAGGTGCGGTAAAATCTACCTTGTCTAGTTAGAGAAGGTTATTTATAATTCATTTCGAAATAATTTTAGTGATAATTATATATATATATATATATCATTTGGAATATGAGTAGGTTAAACCAATTCAGTACTGCAACAAACAGCTCATCCTTTTAATATTCAAGCTTTATTTATTAGGTTGGGCCTAAGAAGAGAGACATTGATATAAATTACAAGCAAGAGCTTTCATAATAAGGACCCCTATGAAGTATGAATAGCTTCATGAAATCTTCACAGATATATATCACAAAAGCTCTTATCCTCGTACTCTACTTAGTTCTTAGCTACTGCCTTCCCTCCTGATGCCTGCAAGCAAACCAAAAATCAAAATTTGGTCCCATGAGTTAAACAAATTAATAATAAGCAAGAGCTAAGCAATGGCCTTTATAATGTTTCAAGGAAAGATGAATGAGGTATGCACCTTCTTCTTAGTCTCCCGGGGCTTCTGCTCAGCCTTGTTAGTGGCCTGCTTGGTTACTTTTGGTGCATTACCGCAGCAACCGCCAGCCTTAGGATCTTTCTTGGCCTGCACTGCAGGCAACTGAGGTTTCTCAGCCTTGAGTGATGCCATTGAGGTTCTCTTTGTATTGTCTACTAAACAGATCAGAAAACACGTTTACTTAGCTGGCCTTGAGTAGAAACTCCATCAAAATACCTCTCTATTTATAGCGGCGTTACAGAGTAGTGGTATAAAATAATTAGAATCATCAGTCACACCAAGTACTGTCGCATTTGTTGAATGCTGGCTAAGGAAAGAATAGAATAACTCTAGACTAAAGCTGGAGGCCTCATGGTGAAGTATATGCTCTATGATCTGATCAGATCAGATGCTTGATCGGGCATATTCTTCACTGGCTTTGATTGATGCTTATTCTGTAAAACAGGTAGGATAATATTTCATTTTCAGGAACAATTTCAGACACTAATTGATGTGAGACCAAATTGTCAGCTGGAAAAATCTTATTTGCTCTAATTGAGTTGATGCATAGAAAGAAGCTGATTTTGAAGGAAATATTTTCACATGAAATCAGCTAAATAATGAAACTGGTTTTGTTTACGCCTTTTCTCTGCCCATTATTAGAATTATATAAATTCATTTTGTTCCTTCCGCTGACATTTCACTTGCCAGTACAAAATAAGAATTGTATAACTAATTCCGCATGTGGATAACAAAGTTACATGAAATTGGATAATATATTTTCAATCTTTCAAATACTCCAATTCAGTTTACATTTCCTTGAACTGGTAGATCAAATTCGACGGCAACCAATTTCTTTTTTACCTTCAATAAATTCTAAATGCACGCTATCCGAGAGTCATTCGCAGAGTCACATAAGCCAATAGCCTATATCCCACCAGCATCATTGTCAAAGCAGCAACATCAAACAACTTATTATCAACACCAAGATACTTAATAGCTGGAAATTCCATTACGCTGCAATGCAATCCTGAGCCACAAGCATAAACTTCATTTGCCGAGTACTGAACCCCCACCAGAAGCTTATAGCAATAGTGGCTGAAAGAGATGTACTTCAGCCAAGCCATGAATGGTGGCATATGCTGAATGTAGTACCCACCAGCCATTAAAAACACTAGCATTGTTACAGAAGCTAAGGTTGTGGCCTGTTTTACATCCATTATAATGGCACCGAGTAGCAGTCCTAGGCTTTGAGCTACTAGCACATTGAATAGGATGATTGAGAGTGTTAGTAAAAATGTGATTAGTGAAGGCTTGAGAGCCCCCATCCAATATGTAATGGTTACGAATATAGTTGGAAGAACAAGCTCCATTGGTAAGTCGCCTACAATTCGCGCAAAGTAGTAAGAAGAGAGACGGTACATCCCTGAAGAACGTTCTTTAATGAGCATTGCTCGTTCTTGAGGGAACACGAATATGGCATTGTTCAAAGGGAAGAAGCCCCAGAAGATTGAGAAGAAAAATAGGAGCCCCACCTGTCGAAAATTGAAGATGCTTTAGCAATTAATTAATTGACAAAGGAGGGTGCCACCATATTAATAATGTACCTGATCTTGAATGTGTGATGTATCAGAATGCCACCACAAGAGGCCTGAAAGAATTGAAACTGACAAGACTTGAAAAATTCTTAAGTATGAATATGATTCATGCTTCCTCTCCTGTAAGCCCCTTTTGAGAAGCACTTTGAATTGTTCCCACCAGCTAGCGGTCCATTCATTGTCACAATCTGCATTATATATAAACATAATGATGATGATAATTACTCAACACAACAAATGAAACAATAGCAATAATCAAACAGAAGCAACGATTATTTTCACCTACTCTTTGGAGATGATTTTCCTGATGCAATTGGGTCACCAACATTTTGTTGAATCTCAGCCATTAAGGCAGGGTGTAGATTCTTTTTATATGATGAGATTAAGGACTGTTTTGTTGCATTTTGATCATCATGGTGTTCTAATCTCCCATGAAACTCAAGCTGATCATCCTGTTTTACATCAGGAGCTATCCCTGAAGCACCAAATATTTTTAAAACTAGGATTAAATAAATTAGTTAGCAGTCTCATAAAGTATTAAATTTAATAAGACCATAGAACTATATTTTCTTGGAAGGTGACCAATAGGAGAAAAAGTTGAGAAAAGAAAATAATACCCAAAAAAATAATAAAACAAAATCAAAAAGTAGCGGCGCTCAAATTATTGACGCACGATCACCATTAAAAAAATGAAAAAGATGCAAAAGCAGAATACATGAAATCATTAGACTCTGCTTAATTATTATTTCAGTCACCTTTATGCTGGAGAACATTTTGTATCACACTTAGCTCATAATAAGAATGAAATTTAAACCATTTAAAGTTGAAATTAATTAAGTGCTGAAACCCATGAAGGATTAATTGTGCTTAGTTTCAGCACTGTTCGAGGGAGTTCAATTTCAATTTCTTTACCTTTTGTACGGCAAACTGTTAAAGCCATTAGAGTTTAATAGTTAGTTGTGAGTTAGTTGCGAGGTTGACAGAGTTCCAAAAATCGTTCATATCAAACATTTGTATCATTCACAAAAGCAAAAGACAGCTCATGTATGTAACAATGACATGATCTAATATTAGAACTAATTACTCCATATATGCATTTGAGTTTAATACGAAACGTGACGGAAACAAAAGTAAAATCAAAATTAAATTACTTACCATTAGCAAGATCAAGCAGAAAATCAGCAGGGTTCAAGAAATTGAAACCGGGCACATAACCAATTGAGCCGAAGTAGTCCATGACTTCCGCTGCGCGTCCGCTGTAAATCGGAGAACCCTCCGATAACACCACCACCTTATCAAACATCCGATAAAGCCGGCTTGAAGGCTGATGAATCGTGGTAATTACAGTCCTGCCACCTCTTGCTAGCCCTCTTAATGTGGCCACTATACGTTGAGCCGTGGTGGAGTCAAGCCCCGAAGTAGGCTCATCCAGCAACAAGCAGCTTGGATTAACAAGCATTTCTTGTCCAATACTAACCCTTTTACGTTCACCCCCGGATATGCCCCGAAAGAGTGGGCCCCCCACGACATTATTCCTGCATCTTGTCAAGCCAAGCTCCATGATAACCATCTCTGCTTGCTCGATTTTCTCTTCTCTTGTCAATTTCTTTGGTAGCCTCAACAGAGCAGCGTAGGACAAGGCCTCTAACACAGTGAGGTGTGGGTACAAGACGTCGTCTTGTGTAACAAACCCTGTTTTGCGCTTCAAGGAGCTCGAGAATCGGCGGCCATTGTATGTGATTTTGCCCGAGACTTTTCCCCGTAAACGGCCGGCAAGAGCTGTGAGAAGAGTGGTCTTGCCGCTGCCGGATGGGCCAAGCATTGCCAGTAACTCGCCAGGTTTAACCATGCCGCTAACACCATTGAGTACCGAGACAGTTCTTGTTTGCTTATTTGGCTCATCATGTGAAGTAGCAAAACAACTTCCCTTACTTGTATGCCAGTTGATACTATATGCTACATCTTCAAACTGCAACATGCATAAAAAAAAAAAATATATATATATATATTTATATATATATATATATATATATATATATAATTAGTTAAATACTATTAAATACATGGACATTGATTTATATAGATATAGTCCCATGCAAGCACACGAAAAAACACAAGGTACCTTGAGGGTGACAGGGTGTAAGAATTCACGAAGAATGGAGAATCTAATAACCAGGGGTGATTCTTGGATTTGGACTGAGATTCCATCATCATCAGAACAAGGGCTGACATTACTAGCAGAAAGGGATGGTTGAGCATGGACCAAAACGGTGTCGGTTCGGTTAGTGAGAATGGTGTTAGCTGCAGGTGGACCGTTGCCGGTCATGCAGCTGCTAGTTTCTTGCTGATGATCAGGGGGCATCATTTCAATTTCAAGTAAGTCTAGCTAGCTCTGAGAGAGAGAGAGAATCAAAGATGAAGAAGAAGCAGCAGAAGCAAATTAATTGTTAAGAGGTAATACTGGACAGGAGAGAAAGGGCGGTCACAATACAAAGCAAGAAGAGGGTCATGTGACTGACTTATATAAAGTTAGCAAAAGGGCACGAGAATGTAAAGAGCCATTGGATGGCGATTCATAATATAGCCTCAAGATCACTTCTACTGTGCCATACAATTACAGGTCATAAATAATGCTTTTTGTAGTCTAGGGGAGATGCATAATGGATTCATGAATTACAGTTTCCTTTTCCACCTATCCTCCTGGCATTTCCTTTTATTTTTTTAATTTTTTTTCATATGTATATATCTTATATTATATAGTTGGGAATTAAATTATTTGCTTTAATCATGCCTTAATTTTTTATTTATCGGATATATTCTATTTAATGGTGTGAATTTAAAGTTAAAGAAATAGCTTAAGTTATCATATATATATATATATATTAGAAATGTTCCAATCAGGGATTCCAAATCAGGTATAAGATAAAAGACAAAAAAAAACACAAACTCTAATGCACTGTATTTTGTTCTGTAGTATATTGAAATATGTATTTTTTTATCTTTTAATTCATTCCTAACTTTAATATAATCAAGGATCTATGATCAGAAACCCACTTTTATATATATATATATATATATATATATATATATATATATAAGTCATAACTTTAAGTCAAAAATTTAAGAAATCATAGCATACGGTGTTTGTTTCTTATCGCTAAATTACACAACACCAACTGAGGAACAGAGGAAGGGCTACTAAATGACAGGACAATACTAATTATTTCTAAAACGAATAAACCAACTTAATTTGCAAAATAGTACAAGAAAAGAATAGGAAGGCAAAATGATATTGGAAGAGTGCACGTGACTCACTAAAATCAGCAAAACCAATCTGAGTCGTCAAATATGTACGAAGGACATCTCAAGCTCAAGCTCAAGCTCAAGCTCAATGCTCAAATCAGCTCAAAGGAGAAATTCTCACTTTCTCACTAGGAAACTAACTATCAGTATTGCCAAATTTAGTTGGAACTGTTGGTTCAGCATGCATAAAAAATAATACAATTTTCTTTCCCTTTCTTCTTGCCTACTTTCTCATTAGCTAAAAGAAAACACTTACTACAGTGTCCAAGCGCTTTTAACATATCAAGGAAAAAACTAAGATTGAAAAGGTAAAATACATTTTATCAGACCTTATTCATGTTTAATTAATAGAAAGAATATTAGCATAATGTTTTATTTATTAATGGAAAATATCATCATGTCTATGGATCCGTACCAGTTGGCAAGCTGTATTTGGTAAAGAATGTATGGTGTAGGCCTCAAATTAAGATGCAAATCTAAAGCAAGAAGAGAATTGACCCCCAAAGAACACATAAATAATAAAAAATAACAATGCTTTATACTTGCGCATATACTATAAGTAAACAGAATATATACATTTCTTAAATATTTATTTGGGTATGAACTATTTATGAACAGCATTGATAATGTTGAAATAAAGTGAAGGGTTTTAATCATCATCCATTGAGGTGTCGAATTCTAATACAACTCCAACTTCAACCAACCGAAACCCAATATTTTTTTTTCCTTTCATCATCATCTTCTCTTTTTCTTCGTGAAGCTGTAAATAAAGGGGGTATCTTCTTTATTTGTTTATTATTATTATTCAAGAGATATAGCCTTAGGAAAAGAAGTTTGGTTCCTCTAGCTTTGTATAGGTGTCAAATTCCCATTCAATGAAGGAGATAGTGGCTCAGACTGTGTCGCGTTTGCTGTAAAAGGCTTTGCTGAAGGTGTCTGCTGTCTGCACTCTGCGCCATTGAAAGGTCTATGCTTTTTTGTTAAATTTAGACAGTCTCCTCCTCTAATTTATAACACGTGTCAGAGCCGTGGAATTCAATAAAGGATCTTGTACATATAGGAAGAGAGAGATCAATATTATACAAGGGAACTTTTCTTTTAAATAATATTAAAAAAAGGAAAATGCTTCTCCGCGAGAACAGAGCGAGAATGGCGAGACCTGCTGTTTCGCCATTCCATTCACTCGCGCGTTCTAACTAAAAAAATAAATAAATAATTACGAGACAAGCAAAATTAAAACGCTTCCAAAAAATAATATCAGAGATGAGCAAACTCAAACACAAGAAAATCTTTTGTTTCAACGCCTTCAAACGCTCGAACACAAGCCAAAACTTTCAGATCCAGCACTTCCAGCAAATTAAATCAGTCAAGACCAGACCAACACATAAATGAACCAAGACCAGACCAAAATACTCACTTAACAATAAATTATTATAAATTTTTACAATATTTTTCTCCAACATGAATTTAATCCAACAAATTAAATTTTAAAAAAATCTAAATGTACTATGTACTGTAAATCAAAGAACAAATGTATGAAATAATATGTTGGGGCAATGACAGTGTCGTCAGTGGCTGTCGTGTGCTACTGTCGAGAGAGGAAAGAAAATGGCAAACAAATGGTGATTGACTCTTGCTTGCTGAATCTGGATCTGGATCTGGATGTGGCGAAGAAAATGGCCACCACAATTGCTTGTCTTTTTTCTTGTGTTTGGCGTTTTATCAACAACCTCAAAACTTTGTTTTTACTTGTGTTGAGTCTGGCGAGTGGTTTGGCCAATGCTTCATGGCACGTTTGGTTAGTAATTATTTATTACTTTTTTTATTTTTTTTTAAACTAGAATGGCGCTGGTTGCGGGGAGAGGGAACGGTAGTGTTTCTCTCGCCCTTCTAGCGCCATTCTAGATGGCTAGCAGGGCTCTTAGAAAATTTTTAGCATAGACCATGCATCATTCTATAATGGAAAACTTGCATCATTTTATTGATTAATTAATGAATTATTTTTATTTTAAATTATAAGAATCAAGTGAAAAATTGACATGAATTAAGAAGAAAAAAAATTCAACTCGCGTAAAGATTAGTCAAATCTCCTTAAAAAATAGTGTATCTTTCTATAATCCTATGGCCAACGCTAGGACATAACTATTTTTTTTCTTATTATTATTAACTTTATGTATTTTTGTGCATTGGTCAATTAATCAAACTATCGAAAGCTTCAATAATACATCGAAAAGATAGGTTACCACTTTCCTTCTAATAGTTTTTGCTTTTATCACTTAACTTTCTATTGAAAAATTTTAGGGATAAAGTGAAAATCTCCATCCTGTCGAAAAATAAAATTCTTCCGACGCTTCATTTTTTAATTATTATTTAGCTTAATGGCAACTTAACTTCTCTCCATCCATGAAATTGAAACGATGCCTCTTGATCATCAACAAGAAACTAGATAAAATTTAAATTAAATCGTATGCATTTTATTTTTAATACAAGAAAGTTTGTAATCTCAACTAAATGACATCCACTTCTGACATTCCATTTTCTTCCAGGTGTTTTCTGTCAATGTATAGCAATAGTACTTTTATCTTTTATTTAGTTTTGTAAATTCTTGAAAAATTATAATTTTATTGAAAAAGTTGATACATCATAATAATTAACATTTTTACGCAAAGTTCACTCATAATGAAGTTATTAATTACAATTTGGAAATAACAACGTTTTAAATATAAGTTTCGGCTAGAATTAGATCAAATCCTCCTTCCATTTACAAGAAGGTTTATGGGTCCATTAAATTTCCCATAAATTGAAAAAGGGGAAAGAAACTTCATATCATATTACTTCTCGAAGAAAGCATATATATAAGGAAAAAAGATGTATTCCAAGGCATCATTTTGATTGTCATATTCCCTCTAACTTACTTACCAAATTATTCTCATAAATTAATTCTTGCATATCACTATTCACATACAATCGTAGCCATCATAGTTACACCAAACTCGATCCGAATATAACATGCCTAATTTTCCCTATTGGGTGCATGAATTTTTGCCGTAACCTGGCATGTGCATACAGTAAGCAACACTATCAATAACGTGTCAAAATTTTAAAACAAGAAATCTGATCCGATGAGTGATGATTTAAACTCTCATGCATGCACAGTTTCAAGGCCTTTTGCCTTGGATTCTCACAGTGAAAATATCTGCGATATTTATCCTTTTGTGTTTCCTTTTACTGTATATTACACCGATTTGGATTCTCTAGTACCAAAGTTGTATTATGAAATTGTGACATGTGGATGTGGTTGTCTTCCTATGCTTGAAGCTTCGTGTACATAAGACTTTTCTCTTCTTCTTCTTCTTCTTCTTCTTCTTCTCCTTCTTCTTCTTCTTCTTCTTCTTCCTTTTTTTCCGCATCGCCATCAAAGGGAGATGATGCAACTTTTACACGTGGTCCCTGACATTGTGAAAGTGCTTTCCTCTTTATCTTCTTCCACTTTTTCAATTAATTTCCAAAATGCATGCAATAGTTTTGATGTGATTGGCTCAACAAGATCCTTCACTGAACTTGGCATCAAAATTTTCTTTTAAATCACGAGATCTTTAGAGCACAATTCTAATAATGATCATTAATTATTATATATATATATATATATCACTTTATATACATACTTATATTGAAGCAGTTTAGTATCATATTACATGCCAGCTGAGGATGAGTATCTTAATTTTAAAATCATAAGATCTAAGATGGGTAGGTGACAGCAAAACAATTTTATTTGCCAGCACTCTCTAATTGATCGACATAAATTAGCTATACATATAGCTAGCTAGCTAGTTCAATTAAGATGCATTTTTCAGTAGTGTATTAGTGGAAATTTCCAACGAATAAAATAATGCAGCTTCAAAAGAATTTCCAATTAAGAATTGGCACTTCACAACACTATTTTATTTTCTTGTCCGGAGAGAATATTTTCTTTCATAAAGAAGAGAAACTATGTGTCGATAGATTTTTCATAAAGAATAATAAAGTCCGTTTTAAAAAGAAAGAAAGTAGAAAAGCTTATGAAAGCATTACAAGTCGAGAAGAGAAATTAAAACAAAACAAGTGAAACAGATAAAAGAAATGCACAATTTAGTGGGACCATCATAGTAATTTGTCTAAAACAGTAGTGTATCAGTGGAAATTAATAATTAATTAGATTTATATTACGGTATTTCTTGAACGTATATATAATAATTTATTGGATCATAAAAGGTGTGTTTATAATCAAAATCAAGCACAAGAGACCATGATTGTCGTAATCTTCTACTAACTTGTTCTTCTGGTTCATTTGTCGTAGGAAAATTTATTGTTAGTTTCTTTTTTTTTTTTAATTAGTTGGGACTTATTTGATATAAACACAAATAATTAGGGACCCCTATGTTATTAATCCAACTGTTCTTAGAATTGTGCTGTGTTATTTTCATGACAAACATGCATTGTGAAATATTTTCATCACTGGCTTTTATCTTTTTTTATAAAAAGCACAAAAAGTTGGTGCCATTGTATGTAACCAGAAGCAAACCTACAAGCTTTGAAAAAATTAAAGTTATTGCAATTGAAAATTGAAGCACAAAATGTGACTAATTGGACTAATTAATATTAAACTAACACATCAACCATCATCCCTTAAGCATCTGCCATCTCAGCTGCAATACATAGCTAATATATATATTTGAAAAACGCTGTTGCCGACGGGCAACTTTTTAAGTATTATATATATATGCCAAGAAAGTGATTGCACTATTGTCAATAAAAATAGAAAGCACTTTTTCCCATTGAGGTGGAAATTCCCCAGCAGCAACCCAATAAAAAAAAATGGAAACAAACGAGGTTTAACAATCGTGCACGATACAGACTGGATGGGACATTAACGAAGGAAACATGTTGGGGAAACGATTGAGAATTGAGAAAAGCAAAGTTAAAATTGCAATGGATAATAATAGTATGAATTAGTGCTTTCCCGCAATACAAAACACTTTCATTTTCTTACTTTTTTGACAGCCTTTTTTTTTTTTTTTCAATTACTTTGTTTCGATCGTTTCTAGCTTTCTGTAAATATATATTTTCAAAAGTGGCCATTCAGAATTGCAACATCTTTAAATCTTTCAAACATTTTGTTTTGGGCAGCTGTGACTTTCTTGTCCGTTTCGATTTTGACAACTGCGATAAGAGAACCTAATATAATGAAATGTAAAATTGCATATCCCTCACGAATGAAATTCCCCAACAGAGATGACCGTTGCTCTCAGTGCAAATGTAATATGCGCAAGCATAATCATAATTTTAATTTCTCTGTTGTGCATGCACCATTCAAGGCAAAGTTAATATAAGATTCAAGTTTATGATAATTATAAGTAATAATGTATATGAAGAAAATGGAGAATGCTTTGATACCACTAATCGAATTTTGATTGGTTATACTAAGTTTTTACATTCACTTATATACTTTATTAAATTTTTTCATAAAATTTCACAATAAAGAGAGAACACAAACTTTATTCTAAAAAATGACAACAGTGAAAGAACTAAACTTTTAATGCTAATATAATTAATATGATTGGTGTTGTCCACTACAAAATTTACTGAAAGTGTTGCTGGTTTCAATGATAAAGTGAAGCTAAAAAATTCAATAAGTTATACAAAAATAGAGATTTGAAACTTTATTGAAGGAGGGCCCTAGCCCTCAGGTAGTACTGTCGTAAAAATTTCTAAAAATTATTGGCCTTCACTGAAATTTTCTCCTTACAAGTAAATTTTACTTGTAGCCCCTTAAAAATTTAGTTTTTATGTATTGGCCTTAGTAAGTTTGTAAATCCTTCATTTTAGCCCCAATGATCCATTAATTCCGCCACTACCTGAGAGCATGTCCGAAATAATTAAAGTGAGAGACAAAATATGCTGTAATGCGAGGCAAGCAGAAGTGGAGAGGACGAAAGAAAGATAGTGCAGTACTGAAATTTACTTTATGTACACGTCAATTTGGCATCGTATGCTTGTTGCCTAGCTATAGTATTTATCATTAGTACAAATTAGCAATATTAATGTTTATAAAATCGTATTTAATAATATGCCAAGATTTATTATCAAGTTGTTGTACTAAAGTGAAGCATCCACTTGTATCAAGTTGAAGGAGTAAATTCAACACAGCTAATTAGCGCTTCTTAGCAAGCTGTTCAAACGTAACCATTATATATTTACCAGAAAAACAAAAAAATATATATATATATAATATATGTGATAAAATAAAACAAAAACCAAATGCAAATTGATGAATGGGAGTTATTTAGATTTGTCACAAAACAAGTCATTATGGATAAATATTTTGCGTCAGAGGAATGCCTTGTAAACATGCACACGCTTGATTTGACAAAAACAAACGATAAGGAGTCGTGAGAAAATTGGTATCATTGTGGTTTTGAATAATGTAACCACCGCAGAATTGAAGCACTACTAAATGTATGTGCATTAATGGACAAGTCATTAATCTTCTTATACAATTCAGTGAGACCTGAGGATTGGCCAACACGTTACACGTATGTGATATATATGGATGCTTAATATCCATATATATATATATATAGTACTCTTGTAGTCTTGTTAGTGGTATCTAGTCATATATCTATGCTTTTGTTGCAGAATTTGTTTTCAGAAACATCTTCATTACATCCCACTTTGAGCTTAGACTTATAAGTTGGCGACCAAAGAGAAGCAGCAGGGTCACCCTTGGTGATACGCACCAAATCGGAACATGACGTCAATTTTCAAGTTCAATCATTAAAATGACAAGATTATTAAATGAGACAAATTTGTGTCGGGTTTATATTTAAAATTTTCAACAGGTAAGAAAAATATTCATTATAAGGCGACGGTCTAACTCAAGTGGTAAGAGCATGACCTCCATAAGGCTAAGGCCCAGGGTTTGAGCCTCACTGGGAGGGAGTAGAGGAATGAAGTGAAATCCAATAATCCACTCATTATTAACACAATTAACTATTCAAATTGTTTTATCTTTTTGACCTAGTAGAGATAGATTCTATTTTTCATATTATACAAATTGTTTAGTTATGTTACATTAGACAAAAATTAATTAGAATTTGGATATGTGCTTGAGTGGTGATACAAAAATGCAACTTTTAACTTTAACTCCTTACCATTGAATTGAGTGGATCCCATGGATAAAAATTAAGTTACTTTATTAAGTCAAAAAAATTTTTAGCAGTTTAAAACATTGTAAAAGCCTTTTACAATATCTTAAAATCTAGAATTCGCATTTTAAAAAATGATGACCTCCATACTTAAGAGTAATTTCTATGTATATGTATAAATAAAATAAGTTTTCAATCAGGGATTAATCCTAATCATATTAAAGGCATGAATGAGTTGAAAGACAAAAAAAAATAGATTTTAATGTACTACAAGACAAAATACATTGCATATATTGGAGTCTGTATTTTTTTATCTTTGGCTTATCCTTGACTTTAATATGGTCAAGGATTCCTGATTGGAATATATGTGTGTGTGTGTGTGTGTATATATATATATATATATATATATATATATATATATATATATATATATATATATATATATATATATATATATATATATATATGTAGTGAGGGCATCCTTACATTGTTAAAGTGAATATGTTAGTAAAACAAAAAAAAAAACACATATTTCAATGCATTGGAAACTGTGTTTTGTCGTTTGGTAGTGCAATGAAATCTGTATTTTACTAGCATCTTCACTTTATTAAAGTGAGGATGTTCTCACTAGAGAATTATTATATATATATATATATATATAGTAGAACCTCCAAATATGAATACTCTATATAGGAATAACCTCTTCATAGTAATAAAAAATTGTGGTCCCAACTTGGGACCATTTATAATTAGGAATAAACTCCATATTGTAATAAGTTATATTTTTTGTAAGTCTCGTCTTAATAAACTTACCTCCACATAGTAATGATATTTCAAAAATATATGTCATATTACATTAAATAATTAAGATGAAACAAAATATATTTCTAAAGTTGCTTGTGACAATGATTTGTTCTTTAAAGTTGCAATAACATCTTTCAACTTGCGGGTATATATTAATTGGTTAACATAGACATCTTCTTGTTTTTTGAAACTATATATCTTTTTTATTAATATCTATCCATTGAATTTGACTCATTTACTAATTAATTTATTAATGTCTATACATTGAATTTGACTCACTTATTAATTTATTAATACATGACATAATTTATCTCTATATCACTTGCATTAGGGATAATTAAGCAAAGACAATAATTTTTGTACTATACCTCTATTGAGTTATAACCTCTTTATAAAAATAAATTTCTCCAGTCTCAACAATATAACTATTAGGAATGGCAATTTTTCCTGTTGGGATAGGATCCTGCGGGACTCCGTCTCATTTGGGATGGGATTTGGACATATTTTTACATCCCAAATTTAAGTGGGATGAGATTGGGACAAAAAATAAGCCCTGCTTTATTTATGGGATGGGAGAAGGGCCAATTATAAAATTTCATCCCGTCTTTTATATCCTATTAATATTATAATTTTAAAAGTACCATAAATTCTTAATTATTTTATTTAGTGTTGACACTTTAAACTTTTGTTTTTTCATTTGTCGTTGGTTTGATTTATTATTATTGTTGAATTATTGCATATTTTAACATAGTTGAAATTGGCTAGTGTCAAAATCTATAGCTTTTGAAGCGTAAGTCTTAATATTAATATGCAATCGAAGCAAACAAGTAATTAATATATATAATCAAAATAAAACTGTTGTTTGATTATTCTACTTTGTATTTATTCAAGAATTTTTTATATTGAATTATGATGATCCTTAAAGAAAAAAATGTCAAAATTTATTTATTTACATTCGGGATAATGGGATGGGATGAGATATTTAACGGGACAGGACTAGGATAAATTTTTGTCCCAAAAAAAATAAAGGGATAGGAATGGGACCTTTTTTTATCCCACTTGCATATACGGAACAGAACTGGGATTGGCAAATCCCGTCCCATCCCGTCCCATTGCCATCCCTTATAATTATATAGAGGTTTTACTATATACATATGTGTGTGTGTGTTACGGTCCAGGATCCTAGACTTTGTTAAAGTCTGGAATCGGTTTAATAGTATAATGGCATTATACTATTAAACTATGCGGTTTATTAGTTTTCTAGGACTTTAATAAAATTCAGAATCTTAGACCAAATCAATACTCTATATATATATATATAGTAATTAATAAAGAAATCTTAAGATGAGGTTGACTTAGATTTTTTTAATAAAGAAAATAAATATTGGACCCATCCATTATTTTAATTCTTCAATTTTTTTTTCTCTCTAAAATTCATTCTTCTACCGGAGCTTTCACAAAAGTCATTTTATTTGATAAAAGTTTTTATCCAAATTTCCTGATCTTTGTCGTTCGAATATAAGTTTAATGGATTGGTTGGCTTTGCTTATTTAATATATATCCAGAAAACAATGATGTACTAGTGTACATGAATATAGTCACTAATAACCGATATGACAATTAAATTTAACAATAATAATAAATTGATCGAATTCATGTTTGTCTAAATTTAGGGTCTTGTTAAATAACACTTCAAGTAACTTACAAGTTACATCCCATGCAAAAAATAAGTAGGCTTCACCTCCATGCTACTAATTTTTACATGAGATGTAAATTACTTAAAATGTAACTTAATTAGCAAAACCCCTAAATTGAACATGATATGACAATCAAAACTGCCACCCTGAAAACGTGTTGCATGTCACGAATATTAATTTCTTAGTTAAAAGAGAAAAGTGATAATTAATTATTATCTTTATGCACAAGTATTACTTAATTTGCAACATCCAATTGAATTTTATCAGTGAGATAATGTAATTTATACTTGCGGATTGACATTTTACATGGCTAGTCTTTTAACGGGTAAATCAATTAATCACTTATTGATTTTTAAAGTTCAAAATACAGTAAAGGGATATGTGAATGATGATGGCAATTTGCTTATGTGGCGAGTCGAGTATCTTAGAATCGACTATCGAGAGGGCCGACTTTTGACTTTCGAGTTCCCCCCGTTCGTTGACCACGTGATAATTAAGGTGGATGTAATTGTCATGCGGTTGCAACCCACGTAATCGACTATTACTTAAGCACTTTGGGATTGAAAATGTGGCCTTAATTATCACCCACATTAGCCGTTAATTAATTCCATTACTCATTACTTATCATTTTCCTTCTTTGCTACCTTTGCACGATCTTCCATTTTGCATAATTTCTTTGCTATTTTCTACGTTTTCTTTTTGTGTTAGAGCCAACTTCTTTAGTTTAATCGTGTAGAAAAAGAAAGTGCAGATTTTGGTATGTCGTATAAATTAATATGGTCAAAGATAATGATAGATAAATGTCGTGTTTATATTGGTTTCAATGGTGGTAGATGTCGTGCATATATTGATTTCTAGTTTCAACGCAGTGAAATTATGTAAATATTTAATCATGGAATAGAAGTGTAAATATTTAATTTAATTTAATTTAATTATTTAAGTTTGAATTTGACAAATAAAATAAAAAAGGGTCGTGCATGAATCATGATGACACTTAATCAATCAAAGATTTTACATGATTTTTGTGGCCACTAGCCGTGCAGCTCCATTACTGCATTATTTGTCTTTTTAAAGTTACTTTGCATTTTTTACTCGTTAGCAACAGACTTTTTTAAAATTTGAATCATAATGGACCGCGTGTTGAAAACAGACAATACCTACATTACAGAAGAATGTTATAACTTTATTATCTAATTAGCATTCCATATTGCGGTTATGGATGATGATTGACAAATGGTTGGTTCATGACGACATTGTCTTTGGTAATTAGTAGGAGGACGACTAGGGGCTAATTAATCAAATATTTTTTGACAAACATAAAGACGTTGGTCATCATCAAAACATAAATCGGGTCCATAACCTATTGTTAAAAAAAAAAAGAAAAAGGATTGATGTCCATTTTGAAAAGCCATTGATTGAAATTCAAGGTGGAAATGGACATCGATCCCTAGCATATCATGATACAGCATCACTACCATTGT
Organism: Clausena lansium; assembly: GCA_030449835.1. Lineage (NCBI taxonomy): Eukaryota > Viridiplantae > Streptophyta > Magnoliopsida > Sapindales > Rutaceae > Clausena > Clausena lansium. Next base: position 6,208,804 of record JASUUF010000195.1, read on the forward strand.
GCTCGTCAACTTCAACTTGTGTTGATAATGTAGCGTACGTACGCCATTTATCCAGTTGGCTAACAACAAATATTTTTATCTTAATTAATTTCTAAGACAGTAATTACGGTGGAGTTGTTCTACTATAAAGCACGCTTTAATAACCACATAATCAAAGTAATAAATAGTAAAAATTAAGTTATTATTATGATCGTATGGTTATTAAGTAGTGTTCTACAGTGAAACAACTCCACCGTAACTAGTTCTAATTTCTAAATAACAAACTTGATTAGGCCGGCGTTTCTTTATAATTTGGAATGCTAAACAAACATATATAGCAATTGATATTTATTGGAAGGATGAGTTGTAGCAAGAGTATTAAACATTTTCTCTTGCCACATAATTAAGATTAGTTTAAAGTTTCTAAGTCGATGTGTTTATTAGCCATTGAGACCTTTTATGTTTTTTTTTTTAATTAGAACGGAATTATTTTTTTTTTACACTGATTATACAATCAAACTATAACTATTTATATGAAACTCTTATTAATATTACAATCAGATTATAACTCATATTTACATGAGATTCTTACTGATATTACAATTAAATTTACATAATTAGAACTAATTATATTAATTCTTATTACACACTATTCAAATTTTAATCTTTTCTAATATTCAAAAGACATTAATTTCATTCATATTAATAACAAAATAGACTAATTTCACTTAATTGTGTAATAATTAAGAAATGGTTAGTGATCCCACGAAAGTATCGTGGGGGATTGAACTCTACCCTCCCAACCACGTGGCGAACGGAACTACTTTTTGAAGCAAGCACACTCTCTTTTATTTTATTATTTTTTGGCATTATTCCATTTGCATTATTGTTGAAAGATAATGAAGATTGAAGGGCATGATGAGACTCTTGAAAAGTGAAAAAGCTTCAAGCTAGAATTAATCAAAGCAATCCTGCTCATTTTAGGGCTGCATTATCGAGACAGTCGTCAAAAGTAAGAGATGCCTGTACCTTATGGGACTTGGGACTTTATTTACATAGGTCTTGCCATTTAAGTGTCCTATATAATTGTCCCATCAAGTATAAATCATGTTTTTTTTTTTGAATTAAAGTATACACCATGTTATTCTCAAAATAAAGAAAATCCCAAAAACAGTTTAGTTATTATTTTAGCAAATTACCCTCAATATTAAGGTCATGATACAACATTAATTGACTTGGTTGCTTTAAAAAAAATTTCTAAAGTTAGGCCGGTGAGCACTTATTCGAGTTCAAATGTCACTCATGCATTTGCACCTAAAAACATCAATGTGTATAATGGAAGTCAGAATCCCAAGTGACCTCCCACTCAAAAAGAAGAGCACAGAGAATTGAAATGCAGACATGCTGGTACGTACAAGCTGCTAGCTGCGAGTGCGTCACCATGAAAGTGGCATTGGAGAGAGCTTGTGTTCAAGATTCAAAATAATTTAAAAGCTGGACTGGACACCACTAAGAACATCAAGGGCGCTTTGGTGGAACCTTGAAGCTTCAATTATGGCAAAGTTTGCAGACTTGATTGATTGATCCTCACTTCCACAAGTGATGGCACTGAATTTTCCCTTTAAAGAACATTTAGCAATTGGCAACTCGTGTCCAAAAGTGTATTGATGAAAAAAAAAAAAGAAATGGAGAAAAAAAATTTCACTAAAATTAGCAACTAGATTTTGGCATCGGATTCCATGCAGGCATGGTGAAGATTACAAGAATATCCTCTTCTTGCTTCAGCAAAAGTTCTGAGACTTTTCACCCAGTTGATTGCATGATGCTTCTTGATATTTTGTATAATCCTATTAATTTTTACTCTCATCCTATATTATATTCGTTGTGATTACATATTCACATTGTTTTGAAGAAGGTTACTATGCCAAGTGCATTTATTTAGAAGGAGGTGTCAATATCATTTGAGGAAGAAGATATGGATCATTGAACGTTAAATAAATAAGACGTCACGTGGGATATATATAATATTTAGGTCAACACAAATATTATAAAACAAGCCGGTGTGATTTTGTACGACTTGTCGGTTATACTTTTACGCTAGAGCATGTATGACGTGTCGACTTGTCGGATAAAAATTGTAAGATGTATCAGTTAGACCTTTACACCAACTAAGGGGTTTAGTTTTACGACGTGATGGATGAATTTGAGAGATGATTTATTTATAACAAGAATCGGGTAAATCAGAGAATAAACAGAGATCTATCTCTATATGCTTTAATTTTTACAGATTCCAGTAAACAGACGTAAATTTGCTTCAATTTTCAATGAATATTACTATCCTCGAGGCATAGAAAATAAAATCAGTAGGGTAAAAATTTTTACCGACATAAACTATAAACAGAGAAGAAAATAAATAAAATATGAAAATTTTATATATACAATATGTGTAGATTTCGTGCAGATTCACTATTTCACCATAGGATTTAAATTCAGTATTGAATTGACTTATGCTCAATTCTTCATAATAGTAATTTATAATTAAGATTTAATTAATTTTATATGATTTGTTCAATTAACTATAACACCATATGGTGTAATAGCAAATTTGCATGATATCTATATTTAAGCACATGCACCTAAAAATTATTATGTGTGTATGTAGTCCTTCTCTAGTGAGGACATTTTTACTTTATTAAGGTGAGCATGTCAGTAAAATACAAGAAAGGCGGTGGTTATGTTAGAGTATCTCCAACATAGAACATTGCTTTATAACCACACAATCGAAGTGATAAATAGTAAAAAATAAGTCATTATTATAATCACATGGTTATCAAGCAGTGTTCTATATTGGAGTAACATAAATTTTAATATATTGAAAACTGCATTTTTTTGTATTTTATTGACATCCGGATGTCCTTACTAAAAAATGATTATATATATAGGGAGGAGTTATTTCAACTAAAATTTTTAACTTAAAATTTTGAGCCAATAATTTAAAGCGATCCAAATAGATATTAAAAGTCAAAGTAGCATTCAATGAAGGGGATTCATCTACCATTAGAATCTTTTTTATAAATCAATTGCTCAAATATTTTTGGACTGAAAAAAAAATAGTCTTCTAAAATTTTTGGACTAAGTTGGGTGAGCAACTGGCCTCAGCTGTCCGTTATTACTTGGTAGCTCCGCCACATAATCCTGGGAAGCATATAGAAAATCAAGGGCTTCATTATTATTAAATGGCTAACATTTGTTTTCTGTTTATTATAATAAATCATTCAGACGATAAGACTAATTGAGTGGATCGTATGAGCGCATAATTCAATCCAACATGAATTCTTTCACAATTCTCATACGCGTTGATATGATAATAGGCCGGCCTTTGGGCTTTAAAACAATAGTTTCATTGTATTGAAGTGTTTTAAAACATATAGTAAGTCCGTTTCTCTCAACTGAATCGCAAGTGATCTCAAGACGACTGTACCACAACTATAAACACAAGACATGTTATTATGAACAATTTGAAATCGCTTTGACCAAAGGTCGATGATAAATGAAAAGATAATTGCTTCCATAATGAAATAAATCGACAAGGGAGCTCACAAAAATACTACTGACTGGAAAAATTCCAGAATTTTTTCCACCAAGGCCAATCTCAAGTACATTTATAAGAGTTGTAACCTCAACCATCAAGCCCTAGTTCTAGAAAGAAAATTAGAAACATAGAAATAGGAGTAGTTTCCGTTCATACATTAGTAGATGTCGAGCGAGATTTTACTCAACCTGTGTTCCCCATACCCATACAAGCGACTTGACTTAAGCTGTGATAAACATACAAGCGACTTGACTTAACCCGTGTTCCTCATACCAGCAGCTATTCCATTTATAGTGATGAGCAAGGCATCTCTGAGTTTATGGTTATCATCATCGCATCTCAATTTCTTCAGTATCTCCACCTGCAACATATTCATAGGATTCAGATATGGGAGCCTGCTCTCAATCAGCCTCCTCAAACTGCGATTATTCTCAGATAGCTTCTCATGTCCACTAACCACAAGTACGTACTTCTCAGTTGTTAAGAGCGCCCTCCTTAGCTCAGCACCAAGCTCTTGCCTACTCTCAGAAACAAGGACATCATCATAGCGCTTGGCTATATGAGTGTCTGCCTTCCCTAAAACCATTTCTATAAGATCTATGGTAGACTGGAAAAAGGGCCATTCTTTATACATTGCTTTCAAGTCTTCAGTATTTCCCTTGTCACAAACGCCCTTCAGCCCTGCTCCGACTCCAAGCCAAGCTGGAAGGACAAACCTGGTCTGGGTCCATGCAAATACCCAAGGAATGGCTCGTAGATGGCCAATGCCTGTTGAGCTCTTTCTTCTTGTGGGGCGGCTTCCTATGTTAAGGTAGCCTAGTTCAGCCTGGGGTGTAGCCTCATTGAAGTAGGCAAGGAATTCTGGGTTTTCATAGACTGTGCTCCGGTAATTTTGGCAACTAATTTTTGAGATCTCTTCCATGAGATTACGCCATTTTTCTTCTCGAGGAGGTTGAGGGGGTCGCATGGTTGCAAGCAGCACAGCAGTTGTGTATATCTCTAGCTGTCTAACAGCCGTCTGTGGCAACCCAAACTTGGCCTGCACCATCTCCCCTTGCTCAGTTGATCGAAGTGTTCCCTGCCAATTCAATGTGGCCATCAAAATCACGTTTATACGACTATCTTTCTTACAACAAATTAAATTTCAGGAAACTAAATTACAGTTTCCAATACTTATTAAAGAAAGTTAATGATAGCATATAATAGCATTCATGGTTAGAAGAAACTAAAATTAGTAGAACACAAAAATTTTAGTACTCAAATCACACTATAATAAATACAATACGTACCAGCATTTTTAAATCAACAGACCGCAATTAACTATGAGTTTATATACAGGCTTTATCATAGAACTCACCATTACAGAGCCAGGCGGTTGAGACTGAATGGCAAGATATGTAGGGCCACCACCACGGCCGATACTCCCTCCTCGCCCGTGGAAAAGAGTTACTTTGATGCCAAACTCATTGCAGGCAGCCACAACATCCTCTTGGGCTTTGTATAGTTCCCATGCAGCAGTGAAGCGTCCAGCATCTTTACCAGAATCAGAATATCCAACCATCACCTGTCCAGGACAACTCTGTAACATTCACAATATCCATGGAATCTGCATATAAATGAATCCAGAAACTGTCTGTACATGATACATACCTCTTGATGCCCATTATGGTTTTTTATAATGTGCTCTCTATACCAGTCAATTGATAACAATTTCCTGATCACCGAACCAGCTCCTCTCAAGTCAGTCACAGTCTCAAACAGAGGAACCACACGTAACCTATCCAACGATAGAAATAAATCAGCTGAGAATATACGTGTATGTATTATGTGAAGAATTTCACAAGGACATGCTAAAATAATCAAATTCATCACTCAACATGCTATTGCAAACATGCAAAGTAGAAAGCTCAGTGTTTTCCACTTCCTTGCAAGGATCTCTGTTATTCAAAGTATGTTAAGGTATTCTGCCCTCCCCTATATAAAAGCTGAGAAATCATGATTCCACGTGTCAACATTATTTTGGTACATGAGTTTATATTTTTCATGTGAGTAAGTGTGAATGTGTGTTCATTGCACGCACTTGTGTAACATAAAAATTGGTGCCAAAGGCATCTAAACCCAGTGGCACATTCCCTCCTACAATGAGTCAGGAGTGGGTATTGAGTCCTGGATTTGAACCAAGGTAAGTGTAAAGTAGGGTTTACGTAAGATTGTTTGATGATTCAAAATAATGTTACTGATAGTGTAGATAATAGATTAATACATTTCTGAAAAATCCTAAATTGATATTCCCATACATGACACAAAAAACATATATACAATTCCCATGCTCCAATAAACATATGATGAACAAATATTAAAACAAAAATTTTGCACAAGAAGTTTAAGGTATAACAGAAATGTAAACTTACGTTCCACCAGGACATGGTCTCCCTAACTCACCACTAACAGCAAGTCGGGCGTCTTTCTGCAAAAGCTCTACAGCAAGGACATCACTTGCCTGCCAATTATCAAGCACAAGTTAAGTTTACTGTCTATGCTATATATATTATATAATATGAAAAAAAAAGCTCTTTTTCAAATTTCATAAACTGAAATGACTTTAAGAAACCCAGTAGTGGTAGTAGATTATACATTAGAAGCCATAGAAATGACGTATGCCCCAAGTGAATCACTCCCTAGCTCAGCAGCAACACGGAAGGTATCCAAGACTTCTTTAACATCTGGAGGAACCTGAAAAGAAGTTCAGATCCAATGAAGTTAGGGAACCTGAAAACATGCAAGCCCTTGTGATGCCATCTTGTTCAAATATCCTGGAAGGAAACATAGATTCCCAGCTCAACAAGTATAGGTTACTTATTTGATACTCAATTTACTTGAGAATTTCTTCCATAGATGCTTTATATGGTGCAACCATGCTAAAAACTCCAAGGCATGAACCATAACGTCAAAAAAACCACATCACAGCATAACCTTTAGGGGGCAAACCTAGTTTTACCATAATGCATTCTTTCTTTTTCCTCAGGTGACTATAATAACTCATGCATTATCTACATTTATATTGAATTAAAGTGCAATGTTGTTTCTCCATGATCTCTCACTAAAACTAGACCTCATTAATTGTTGATCATTAACTTCAAATGTTATAAACCCCCACAGATAAAATAACAAGACAAACAATTAGAACCCAACATTTGAACTATTCTCTTTAATATTAATAAGTACTTGACTAAGAAAATATATTGTCCCATGAAAAATGTATAAGTTTTGACTTGTAGACATGTTAGTAACAGCAATACTTTCTAAACAACTTACCTCAATAGTAGGAGGAACCAAAGGCCGCTTTCCTTTCAACTCCCTCGTTAGAAATTCCAGTTTTTTGTCTTCGTCCCACTCGCTATACGTACCCATATCCAAATATCTCGTAATTGCATCTAGCGCTTCAGCATGTCTACCAGATTCCTGATGCATTGAAAATCTCAGTTAAAATGGTTTCCTTCAGAAAGTGGATGGAAACATTCTTTGAAAAGCACCTGACGCAAGTCAAGCTTCATCAACACCATTCCAAAGGTGACAACTCTCCTAATAAGATCAGCAAGCCGACCATCAGCCAGAACCCCAGATCCACATGATTGCTGCAATTTTACATCACAATATAATAAGAGCTCCATTGCATGTGCTGTTAACAGCTGATTTACAAAAGAGAGAATATATTACCAGTGACTCATAGCATAAAAGCAGTGGCTCCAGGAGTTGATCCAATGTTTCATAGTAATCCCAAGGATCAAAATCACAAGGAAGATCCTCGAGAAGAAGTTCCAGCCGTCGTCTTGTCTTCATAAGCTGAATAATGTAACATCATGCACTCAATTACTTTCTTGTTGCGTATAAAGAATACCAATTAAAAGTCAGAAAAGAAGCCTTAGCATGAGTTAATAATGAGAGCAAGTAGCGGATCAAGTAGCTGCAACACAATCATGGATGCACAAGAATAAAGACATAACTGATACTTTCCCTCCAATTCCTTTTGTTTCTAAGCATATAAATATTTTCCTTCCACTAAAATGCAATTTCCTAGATCTATGTAATTGCAGTGTGAAAATTAAATTTTTATTCTACAGCTGAATTTAGAAATTATCAACAGCATTAATCCACTTTAATACGATATTATCATTTTATGTTACACATGATTAATAAATGCTTGTTTTCTTTAACCACTTGTTGAATAATCTTGGATTTTAGGAAGAACTTCAAGACATTTGTTGCCCTGGAGTAACCTTGAAGCATATTTGCTTCAGAATAATCCAACAAGGACCATTATCATATGACTAAAATTCAAGATGTGCAACCATGTAGGTTATGAAAAAATATATATATAAAATCTCTTACTTAGCCAACAACCAGATTTCGAGGTTTGTAAATTCCATTGTTAAAAAAATTGTAAGTTTCCAGTAATGCTGATTGCATCAAAGGAAATCAATGTTTGAGAAAAATTACCATCTCTGCTACATATATCCCTCTTCTTCGCCATAAACCACCGTCACCATTCACTTCTCATGCAAGCTTGACATTTTTATTGAGTTTTTATAACTACACACATATGAACTGGCTCAGAAGAGGAACAATACCTTTTCCTTCACATTGCCAAGGACAATTCTGTAAGGAGCAATTCCAGGACGTTGAGGCAGACTTGGCTCCAAAAGCTTCTGGAAGCTGGACCTTCCTATCTGAGATTCTGCAAATACTTTCCTCTGAGCAAGCAATGGCGTAGAGGTGAAAGAAGAATTACGTGATATCCCTGCCAGAGAACCATTAGAACTAACAACGTCTCCATTGGCAGCTGGTTTGCTTGTACTGCTACAAGCATTTTGGCCTGGTGATTCTGGACCAGGAGAGTCCTGACCAACCAACATAATGAAAAAGAATTAGAAAAAGGAAGAACAAATGAAAATTTTAAGTATTCAAAAGTTTCTCATGAACCTCAGTATCCAATGAGATGCTTTACCTGGCCACTTAATGGAATGTAATCAGTCACAGGCAACTCTAGCTTGGGATAGTCTGCTCCTCCGTCATTGCATTCTGCAAAAAGGAAAGTTAAAGAATGATTGATCATGTTTGCTACTGGTCATTGGATGGCAGACCAAAGAAAAAACTGAACTAAAACATAGTTTATAGTTGAACTATTTTCACAAACCAAATGATAAAAAGAAAAAGTGCCATAATTGCAGATAGTGTGTATGAAGAAAATGTAGGCTGTCCAAAACGTTACTTACATTGGGAGAAAATTAATAAACTAATCTTCTACTAAAATCTGAAATTAGTTTCATATTCCATTATAAATTTTATTGGAGTAATGCATTGGTTAACCATATGATTTGACAATGCTATTAAAACCCTGAACATAATAATGTAAAATTTCACATTGAATTTCCTAGTCAAACTAATCCATGGATGATAGAAAATTGAAAATGCATTTGACAAGAATAAATATATATTGATTAACAGTAATTTAAATTTAAAAAAAAAAGATTAAGAAACCATCAACCTAATAATTTAACCTTCCACATTGAATTCCTCAATCAATTTGATACAAGGATCATAGAAAACATAAAATGAATTTGACAAAGCGTATACCTGAATGAAAATTTTGAAAAAGAAATATACTAAAGTTTATGAAATACGATTTCCTACAGCTAGTATATGAAGAAAAAAGTTGATTCAGTAGTAGTAGCTTTGGAAAAGAAATTTCCCGACTAGCTATACTGTAAAAAATAAATAATAAAGACTCTCTATCACCCAAAATTAAATCACAATCTTCTGGGGAAGAGAATTTCCAAAAGCAGCTTTTCCTTACCAGTGCATGAGGGGAGATCAGCTCTTGCAGGAAGTTGAGTAGGAAGGGATGGAGCCTGTTGGCCGTGATGCTTCAACTGACTTCTGCCCAACGCTTGATTCCAACTCTCATGCCTATCCCCTGACGAAGTTTCTAAGGAAACATATGGCCACCACTAATATAAGTTTGGTACCAGGAGTTCACAAAATTAGGGATGGAATCACTAGGTGATAAAATATTTGATTCATGTTATTCCAATGACTTATGAGAAAAAACCTTGAAATGTTTTATGGGTGCAAAAAATTTTCTCATTATTCTGTGTAATTGCCACTTATGACTTCTGAGCTTTAAGTACATGTTCTTTAGTTTAATAAACTAATAATTCAAACAATTTTTCAAGTGCACTAATGTTAAGTAACAATTGACCTCAATATCCCACAGTAACATTTAAACTTTTAACACACCCCACAAATGCAAGAATGTACATAATCCAACAGATTGGCACATGGATTCAAATGCAGACTCCTTTCTTTACTCTTATTTTGCAATATATAACAAGGGATTTTGAACACAAGACCTCTCAGTCAAATAGACTCTTAATACTAGAGGAACCACTAAACCTTAATGCTTAGGCTGACAGACAAGGCCCCATTACACTATAATAACTAGCCATGAAAGATAAATATTAGTCAGCCATCAATTAGCATAAAGATGAGCATGAAATCAAATAATAATGAAAATTTTCATTATGTACTAAGTCAAGGCATCATATTAAATTAGTATGCCAAACAAAAACCTCTTTCAAGAATGTCGTGTGCCAGTCTTGACATTCTGTCACTGCATCGATTCATGGATAGCTCAAATCTAAGGCTATCAACTTCCCGAATGTAGAGATCAATGGTCATCCACCTAGATAAAAGCGAGACATCTCTTGTGACCTGAAACAATAAAAATTAACTGGTCAATGACATCCTGAACCAGATAGGAATAGCACACCGCAACAATAAGTTCATTTCAATATAACTATTGGGGTGCCTCGAGCCATGCCTTAGTGTCTTTTCAACCTGGATTAATCACAAATCTAACAACTTCTTGTATCACCTAGATGACAGCAAAGTCATGAATTATTTTACCACTAGAGTTTTAGAATATTTGTCATTTCAGATTATTTTGTCAATAGTGAAGATTTTAACTCAACCCAGGTAAGAGCAAACAGTTTGAAAAGCCTCACCTTAGCTGTCACATTTGGATTTCCATCTCTATCACCTCCCATCCAAGACCCAAACCTTATTGGTGTGCAAGTTAATGGAAGAGGCTTTCCTGTATGCTGAAAGAGCAAAATAATATGAGAATCGAAGGGTATTGAAGACCATATATGCAGAAAGAGAAACTGACAACTTCAAACCAAAACTAAGGATAAACCTTTTTTAGAGCATTGCTGACACGACGTAGATAATGAGGTACAGCTTTCCAAAGGGACTGCTCCACAATGTTCAAGCCTGATATATGAAAAACGAAATAATCACAGAATGTATATAATATACAAATCTACAGAGGACAAGAACCTGCATTTTGTGACATATCCAGAAGTCAAATAGATTACCAGCCCTAGCTTCATCTACTGGTGTAGGTTTGTGGCGTCTAAGCTCATCTGTCTGCCATACTGAAGTTATCTCTCTCATCTACAAATGCCAGCCAGAATGAATCATGAATCACAGACAGGATATTTCAACTTGACCATATAGAGATGCCCCCTTCCCACAATAAATCTGAATGAAAAAGTTGTCTATATGTAAGAAGGGCAAGGCAGGAATTTGCTTCAGCAGAAAAAAAATATACCATATCTTCTATTAGCATTTCTCGATCTTCATGACCAAGATCAGGTCGATCATTGTAATCTAAAAGATGCTGCAAGAAAGGCCAGGTTCAGATTTAGAGAGGTATTGCTTCATCACAAATTTTAATTATTTGAAACTTCAAAATGAAAAATATAAACACACTTACAGAAAGTCTGAGGTGTTTGTATTGTAAGGTACGTCTATTAATTTGGGTGGGATGAGCTGTAAGAACAATTTCAACCTCCTACAGCAACAAGAATTTAAAGAACACATTATAGAAACTTAAATGAATAGATAATGTGCCAACGCTTAAAAATTTCAACTACATTTTGCTCCATTTGGCTGCTAAGAAGAATATAAAGCAAACCAAAAGAACATATTTATTTGACATCAGAGAACCAGACAAGTAAGCCTCATAAATATATTTTGACTTAGCTGAGGTGAGCTCTACATTTCCCAGAAATAAAAGTATGCTGTCAAAAATAGTGTTCACTTGATTGTTGATCTCAGCTAGCAAATGAAGCATTAGAGAGAAAAACAGAATTTGAAAAAGAGGAAAAAAGAATAAAAATACCTGCTTGCAAACAGTGTCATAAAGTTCATCTGGAGAAATTCCACCCTGCACTAGCTTACTGAAAATGTCATCACAAGATTTCGACAAATGAGCGACGTTTCGTGACTTGCGAACCCTGCAAAAAGTTTTATATATCCAGAAGATCAATATAGTGGGTATAAAAGGTAATAAAGGAAATTATGTGAATTTCCAGAGCACTTGCTCGTTGCCAGAAGGTATTTCAGTTTTGACATAAATTTTAAGCTAAGGCAGTAAAACGTCTGCAGGTGGATTCCTAATCCATGTAATAGAAAGAAATCACAAAGCATAAATTGAAAGTGAAAAGGTTTACTAAAGAAAGAAATTAAGGAATAGCACAATGCTAATGACTTAGGACTTGTTTGATACTGAGGTGCTGTAGCTTTTAAATCACAGATAGTGTTAAAAAAAAGTTGTAACTATGAAATATAAGTTGATAGTGTGTAGTAGATATCACTTTTAGATAATAATTTTGAAAAAATATAATAAAGATATTCTAAGTTTTTCATCATATAAGTGTGGGATCACATCAACTCAACTTCCAAGCCACAGCAGCTACCCAACCTCAATACCAAACAGGGCCTCTGCACACTTTCCTCTTTAGCTTGCTAAAAACAAAATGGAGCCAAGTCTTTCACAATTAAACATTACAACAAAAGAACTACAAAAACATTTAAAGAAAAGCACATTACTTGTTAGCGATAACATCATGAGATAACAGAAATTGAAACAATTCGATCAAATGGATTCCTAAGTATAATTACCTGTGATGGGTCTCAGCAATTCCCATCAAATTGAGGTAATGACTGAAAGCACGAGCAAGTATTAATGCTTCCTCTAGTGTCATTTTGGATATTTCCGATGCAAGCTGCTTCTCGAGCAGCTCTGCAGTGTCCTCAATCCCAGCCAACCGCATAGTACAAGCACTCTATAATACCAAAAGTAGTTTCATTATCAATTGTTAATCTCTTTGCTTACCAAGAAAATGTCAAAATGGAAATGATATTATGTTACAGACAATAGACTTTTCCAAGAATAAAAAATAATAATAATAATAAAAAGAATTGCACATATTTGGTTTAGTTTAGTTTTGTAAGGAAAACTAATAATTATGAGATATAATACCTATTTCATTCTTTATTATCTCGGCATTCAAACAGACAGAACGACTTGAAAATTACATAATAACGATGAAAGGAAAAGAAACAGTAAAATAAATATAATATGAGAACACAGAATCAATTCATCTGATGACAAAATTAAGTTAAGCTAAGTAGACAGAGTCAGTTTATATTTTTTTAAAAAAAAAAACCAAAAATCTATAAAACACACCCGTACGTTTCATTTTCATTTTTTCTAAAAATTTCCCGATCAGGTTCCTCCACAAGCAAGCAAAATCACAAAAACAATAACAGACAAAAAATTAAAATGAAAAAACTAACAAACGACACCTATAATCGGAAAAAAAATGAAAATATAAATGACTAATAACTCAAAAATATCGAGTCATCGATCATTTCTCCCAAAACAAAAAAAAAAAAAGGAAAAATGTTAAAAGAAGGAGAGAGACCTGAGCGAGGACACGAGTGCGCTCGACTTTTTCCATGGACTCGCTTCCAACTTCTCTTTGCAACACATCGTTTAAGAGATTTCCGAGCAGCTTACAGTCATCATCAAAGCTCTGGAACGATATCTCCTCCGCTATGTCGTCCGTCGTGTCCGTCATTGTTCCTAAAACGACGCCGCCGCCGAGTGTAAGAGATTATGAAAACCAAAAAGACAAAAAAAAAAACGAGAGAGAGAAAATGTGTTTTTACGGTTTCTTATTTGAGAATGAGAATAGACAGTGTGTTGTGTTCTATTATGTATTGTAGTGTGATGTAGTAGTGGTGGAGGAGGAGAGGGCTGTCTTCTCTGTGCGTGTCCGTACGATTATGAAATAGTTTTTCTGTTAATGATGCTGGGTCCCACTACTTTTTTTTTTAACAATTTCCATTTTTTGTATAACGAACATCGAATGAAGATTGTCCGCGTGGCGATCACTGAGGGTTTGTTGCGCGGCATTTTTTGTTCGCTTCTTTCCCTCCTCGCTGCTGACACTCATGATCAAGCAGCTGAAAGTTAAAAAATAAATAAATCATAAAAAAATGTTACTTTAGAAAATATTAATATTTTTTTGTTTCTTTCTAAGATAAGAATAAATGCCATCTAATTCTGTAAGAGTTAAAAAGGATTATTCCACAAGATTCTTTGCATATATCAAATTCAGCAGATTCAAAGTTCCAAGATAAAATTGTATCCTTTAGTTAATTCTCTCAGAGGTATTTTTTCTTATCTTATCAATAAGCTGGAGTTTTATTATATGTAAATGTTTCTGAAGCATAGCTTATTAGTATTTCTTATCTTATTAACTAAGCAAACAAGTCCTCGTCAACTTTCGTACGAGGTTTCTAAAAGGGACACTATTGTATTTTTAATTTACCTATTTAGGAAGATAAATTAAATTTTTTTTTTTTTTGTGTGTGTGACAATTGTATCTAAATAATAATTACAATTAATTGATGGTCAACATAGATTAAGGGCCCATTAGGAATTATTTTGGGGAGGCTTAAAAGTGATTTTGAGAAACTAAAAGCTAATTTTAGTGTTTGGTAAAAAAAATTCAAAATCACTTTTGTCAAAATTAACTCCTCCTACAGCTGATTTTGAAAAGCAGGGAAGGAATAGCTTTTGGATTCTGATTTTAAGAATTAATTTTATACTTTAATACAATTTCATAAATATCCTTACAATTATTATCTAAGCCCAAAACTTTTCTACTATAAAATAGGAAACAAAATCAATATTTCAATAAATTTTTATTATAAAAAATAAAAGAAATAAAACAATATAGTATCAATTTTATTTTTAATTAAATTCTTATAATACACAATTAAAAATATTGTATATATATATTTTTATATGTGTAAGTAAATTTCATCCTATATTATGTTCATTTTAGTCATTTATTTTTTTACAGCAGTTTAACAGTAATATTTACCTAATACTCATAACTACTTTCAAAACTCACAGTACTTCTGAAAATAAAATTTATCAAACACTTAACTGATTCTCTTTACAATTGATTATTTCTACAGCACAGCTAATAGTAATTATTTTAAAAGCTACAATTTTACCAATCAACCCTAAATTTCAATTTTTAAGTAACAAATTAGTTGAAGTTTTTTTCAGTGATTTATTCAAAAAGTAATGTGACTTGTGAAGGTTGGTTAAAAAAGGGAGAGACCTCAAGGTCATGTCCGTGACTTGGGCAGTGACACAAAGGAGAGGGGAGAGGCCAGGCGTGATTTTGGCGACCTCTTCATTTACGTGGTTAGCAGTTAGCATACAGTTCATTAATGACTTTGTTGTCTTTTGGTAGCCCGATTATGAAGGCAGTGTGGTTCGCTTAACTCGGTCAATTACATATATTGATTTTGCTCCTCCTTTCGTTCATGAATAAATGGCATGCTAATATTTATGTTAGAGTAGTGCTATATGTAAAGGGTAACCATTCAATTAATAAAAAATGTCGTCAAAATTAAGAGATTGTTTGTTTTTATGTCTGAAGTCTTAATTTGATTTAATTTAAGATGTTTTGATATTTTTAACTTGTTTGTCTTTGTATTTGAAGTCTTATTGTAAGACATTTTCATCTGAATTAAAAAAGTCAAATTTATTGACTTTTATCTGAAATTTTATGTATAAATATTAGGTTAAATTGTAAAAAAATAATGTTATCAAAATTATTTTTCATAAATTATATATCAAATGCTTACCTTATAAACATTTATAACATATAAAAACTATTATACTATAAACTATTGTAAATACATACTTATTTAAACTTCAAGTATATAATAATACTTTTAAGGTCATAAGTGTAAAAATATTAGAATTAAGATGTTTTGAACTTATAAAAACAAATAACTTACCACTTATATTTAGACGTTAAAAAAATAAAAAAATAAACATATTATTCATACATATGCATTCAGATCCATTCATATTTCAAATAAAAAAATAAATATTACATAAGTGTTTTAAGTTTGAGTTGTGCCATAATAATGATGATGCTTCTTGATACACAACCACTTAATCAAAATCATGATGTTATTACTGTCGACTGTTGTTGCATCATATTATACCATATAGTATTGAATGTAATAGATGAAATTAATTAAACTTATGACTTCGTGCAGAATATGATGATACCACATCTTGGGCTAGCCAATTATTTTATTATACAAAGGTGTAATGGTCTCATTGGCCGTAGTACGCGGACAAGGCAGTTAGCACAATCTAACAAGAGGCCTGAGAGTCTTAATCAATCACGACGGGGCGTAGCAAGCAATTTAATTGAGTCGGGCCACATTTAAAATATAATAATAATAAATAAAATTATAATTATAATATAAATTAATAATAAATTTATTTATTATAATTGTATTTATCGAGAAATCCTCGACAATGTTTCATATATTAAAAATAATATAAGATAATTTTATTATTAATATAATTAAATATATATTTTTTAATATACATATATCTAAATTATCATTGACCATCGACTATAAAACAGTGGACCTCCCAGCTGGTCCCATGCAAGCTACGTCTCTCATCACAACAAAAAAAAAAAAAAAGCACATGCTGCCGCCCTTCACTCATTTTTTTCTTTTTTTTGTTTTTTTGCATACACTCAACAAATTGGAACAAAACATCAAAAGTATAAAAAGCCAAAATTATACGTCGCTTATCAGATCCACCCACGTTATATCTACTTGAGATTTATTAGTAACTTTTCATTTGTGTGAAAGATCAACAGATGAAGAAGTCAATAAGGGCATGTTTCTCCATGTAAAACGGGATGCGATGCAATTTGCCTTCAAATTTGGTCTCTTGGGCCTCCTCTAGAGCCTAGAGGCATTTTATGTTTCACACAGTGGGGCCTTTATATTTTTAAAATTTCATGAAACAGTGTAAATGGTAATACAAAAAATGAATTTGAAGGAAAATCAACTTCTATTGTGCCCGTCTTTGGCGATAGAAAGTCACTGTATGAATTAGTAGAGCCAAATCTTATAGTATAGAGTTATGAACGATGTATATTTTGTGGAGCTGTAATTTTTTTATGCGCACATGCAATCAATTTTAAAATGGAGATATATCTTTTAATAGTATCTCTAGTAGCACCTTTGCTCTGCTCCATAATATTAATATTCAATGTGAAAATACACTGGTTTAATTAATTGTTTGTCTTTGTTGTAATAGATTGTTTATATAATCAAATGTCAAATCAGTTAATTTATAATGATGTTCGTACTTATTTTGATGAAATTTGCAGTGTGCTTTCACAATCTATATCGATCCACATGGGTACTAACGGGTAAGCAAAAATTGGCCAAGTTAATGAGTGGACAAAAATATATACAGACTGTATTGAGTTGCTTTCATTTTATGTAATAAAATCTCTAATGTGAAATAAATGTTTGTAGTATTTAGAAAATATGATTTTTTTTTCTTTTTCTTTTTTTTTTAAATAAAAAGACTACTTCATTCAACCATTTGCAAATAATTAGGAGTTAATTTGGCTAAAAGTATATACTAAATATGACTTCCAAAATCTGAAAAATCTTAAGTTGCTCCATCACTATATTGGTTGGAAGAACCGAACTTGTGGTGATATACGGCAACTGGAAAGTGCCGAGGAGGTATATCTCGCATAGCTTTGAGTTATTGCACAACACATTATTACGTAGATGTCTTGATATAAATATCCCTCGTGTATTTTTAGTCGCGACTCACATTCGTTAGTATGTAAGTAAAGACTTTCTCTTTAGTGTTTCTGTAAAACGATATTAAAGTTAGATTGTACTTCACTTATTAGAGCATGTTTAATGTTGGGGTGCTATAGCTTTTAAGATACAACTATCCAACCTCAATTCCAAACGGGGTCTTATTAATGTTGAATAAAATTTTCTGTGTGTGTTTAAGAAAAAAATATGAATTTTAAGGTTTGAGAAATAATAATTTTAACAAAATAGTAAAAATAATAAGGTTTTCAAATCATAATTGCGATAATTTATCAAATCATTGTATTTTTAAGCTAACAATAAAAAGCCTTAATCCATCAACCTTAAGGCTATGATTGAGATTTAGGATTAAGTGTAGGATTGGACTAATTTTTGAGACAAAATATTAAATCCATATTTGACATGCTTGCTTGCATTGGACTAATGGACTAAATTCAAATTTTAATTCTAAATTCATGGGATGAGTAATCCCAATTTTCATATGGATTTATTATTATTATTATTTTATATGCAAAAGTAAACCTTTCATTACTTAAACAACACTTTCCAATACAGTCAAAATGTCTGATGGCAGTGATTCTACCCAGAGAGCATTTGAATTTGCTTCTAGAGCAAATTTTGCTAAGGCATGGGCACAAGCATTACAAGTTTTGGGGACATATCTGAAATTAACTGTTTGGAAATCCCTTTTTTGAGTTTGAATCTCTGTGACTATCCACCAAATACTTGTTCTGCTGCCCTTTGTGTTGTTCACCAATTCTGCCACTTCTTGGTAGTCTGTCTCTACGATCAAAGAGGGCAAAGCTGCACTTCTTGCTACTTGTAAGCCCCACTCAATGGATTCTGCTTCTACACAGCTAACACTCATATGGATTTAGTTAAGATTAGATAATAAGAAGAAAAATGTTTGTCCATATATAATATCTTCTATAATTTATTACATTATTTGTATCTATAACTTAAAAGTTATTTATTTATTGCTATTAATTAAGTACTTTATTTTTTGTTATTCACGATTTACCTAAAAAGTATTAATTAATTTATTATTTAAATAGTTTTATTCATTTTATTTAATGAAATGATCTATCTCATATGAAATAACTTATAATTTAAATAATTTATATTTCTTTATTATAATTATGATTACCTAATAACCAATTGAATATATATAAATGTGTGTGTGTGTGTGCGCGCGGGCGCGTATAATTTCTTATTAGTTTTATTTTTAATTAATTACAATCTCTCTTATTAAATATCTATAAATAGTTTATATTTAAATTAAAATATTTACTTAAATATTATTTAACTTCATTTAAATTTAATTTAGCATAATCCAATCTAATACTGTACCAAACATAAATCAGCACCATGTATAATCCAATCTAATCTAGTTCGATCCTAATATTTAGGTGGCATTTGTTTTTTTTTTTTTGTCTGAAATCTTAATAGAGCTGAATTAGTCTAAATTTTGAATAGAACTGAATGTCTAAACCTGAATGATATGTTTTTTTTTTGTCTGAATTTGCTAAAAACAAACATTAAGTTGTTTGTTTTTTTAACTTAAAAATTTGAAAACTAATAATTTTATTTATGTGCCCTTACAAATTATAAATATTAAACAAATAAGAAACATCTCAAAGAACTTAAATAATATAATATGTTATTATAATATAAATCATATTCATTTGAATGCAACTCTTTATATTCTAAATTAGCATATGTTAATCAATTTTATTATTAGTTTATGATGTTTTTATATGGAAATATTCATAAAAAATTGTGAAGATAAATAATGCTAATTTGAAGAAAATAAAAAGATAAAAATAACAATAGTCTACTACTATATTATCACAAGTTATAGAAATAGGTAATAAGAGATGGGTAATAATGTTAATTATTAAATTTTATTTAGGTAAGAATGAAAGTTAATTAATTAGATAATAATATTTTAGAGAATATTTTTTAATAATATCATTCATATTGTTTTTATATTAAGCAAAAAGCTAAAAAATTATCTTAATAACTTGACTGAAAATGTTTATTAAATTTAAAAAATTAAATTCAGTCAATTATGTCATGAATTAAAAAATAAAATAAAATAAGCCCCCTTAGTTAGACTAAGGGTATTTTAGACATTTAAAAGCAATTTAGCCACTCTCATCAGTTCAATTGCAATTTTCGTCTTCAGAGGCGCGGCACTCTGTTCAAACTTCAAAAAGTATCACTAAAAAGACCATGGAAAACAGGCCGGGAGTTGGGGTCGTGGTGTTTGTGCTGCGTGGGAAATCGGTGCTGTTGGGGCAGCGCCGATCCTCCATCGGCGACTCTACCTATGCTCTTCCCGGCGGCCACCTCGAGTTTGGTCAGTTTCTCACATGTTACTTTTCCATTAAGTTTGAGATCTTTTTTATTTTTAACTCATCAGATAACTCAAATCAAACTCCGTTTTATTTTTTTCTCGTTTCTTATGCGTAACATTTGAGTTAATTTCTGGTTTGGGCTACGTGTAGGTTACTTGATAGTTGAATCTGGAGGTTTCATCACTAATTACAAAGAGAGAAGAGAAAATATTTTGGATTAGAAAATAAGGACAAAATTGCATTAGATCTAATTTGTTGTATCTACATTTGTATGTGTGATACCTTTGTGGCACAAGTTTCCAGTGAGTTAATTGCAGCAAAGTATCACGTTCGATATATCATAAAGTTTTGCTTTCATACTCAGATTTTTGTTTCTTCTTCGTCATCAGGGGAGAGCTTTGAGGAATGTGGAGCCAGAGAATTGAAAGAGGAAACTGGGTTGGATATTCATAAAATAGAGTACTTAACCGTGACAAACAATGTCTTCCTGGAGAGTCCTAAACCATCACACTACGTCGCCATATTTCTTCGCGCAGCCTTGGCTGATCCTCTCCAGGAGCCCCAAAATCTCGAACCAGACAAGTGTCACGGTTGGGATTGGTACGATTGGAACAATCTTCCTCAACCATTGTTCTGGCCTCTAGAGAAGATGGTACAAAGTGGCTTCAATCCCTTCCCAATCGACTAGAGAATTCCGTATTAGAGATTGTTGCTTATGTAGCTACATTGTCAAGTTCATTCAACATTTTTATGATATGCACTCTATATTATTAGCTAGTTTTCAAATCGTACGCTAGAGAGAAAGCAAAACAACAGAAACTCATTCAAGTAATGTTTTTCATTTCATTTTGTTTGCTCTGTTTCAACAATTTAGGCCTTGGTTTGACAGGCTTCAAAAACCCAGCTTGTAACCTAACCATCTCTCTCAAAACCCCAATCAAAACCCTCTCAATATCATCTCCTTTATCTTCGATTGCCCCCAAGACCCTAGCCACTGCTTCCAAAGTACTAACACAACCCTTAAACGGCTCTTTTCTTAGCACCAACTCATCGTCGTAAATGCTCCCACCTGTCAAACTCTCGTCCACATCCAAACACGCCCTTATGGCTCCTACACTTTCCAGAACCCCTTCGCTCGCCTTCGCCATCTCTTTCGCGTGCTTCCACGTGGCGTCGAACGCTATTAGGAGTACATGGTCGTGGGTGTTCAGCGTCTGTTTGAGATCCGATAGCGTGACTGCGGGTGTTGTTGGGGATGGTGGGAAGAGGTAGATCGTGGCGGAAGGGGATTGGTCGGTGAGGTGGGAGCGGAGGAGTCTGCGGGAGAGGTGGGTGGTGACGTGGCGGACGGATTTCGTCAAGAGACGTGCCGTGTTGAGCTTGTGGTGGGCCTCGTGTGGGTGGTGGATGATTAGGATTCTTGTGTTGGTGGTGATCGGTGTGGTGGGGATGACGTGGCAGAGACATACTGCCAGCGGACGGTCGCAGTTGCCGCATATCTGGCGGCGCTGCCGTGGCGGCGAGTTGCTGCTGCTGCTGGGGTCTTCTGATTCCATGTTTCATGTATCAATTGCCGTATGCCGATATCTTTCCTTTCTTTTTGTTCCGCTTAATGGGACAGTCAAAACGCACCGTCTGCTTTCTTCCATTTACGCCTTTTGCTAAGCTTAGGCCCGTATTTGGAATATAGGCCCATATAAGCCCAATAAAATCCACATGACGGCCGAAAACTAGACTTGATGAATAGTTGGATGATAAGTGGACCAAATTAACCTTCCATCAAAGATTAAAGTTCGGGCCTCTGTCGACCTTTAAGAGTATCAAATTTAATATCATTGCATCCAAAATTTGTCATGAATATGAATTTAAAATGGCCTATGGGAGAAATTCAATATTGTTATGAAGTGAGATTTTTTATTCAATATTGTTACATCTAAATATCAATATGATATTCAAGTTTAAAATTTTAGAGGATGTGATGTAATCCTAAAAATCGCCTACATTATTTTTTTGGTGAAGTGACGAGGACAGGCATAATCATCTTCGACAATTTTTAATCAGACCCTAAATTTTATTCTATAGTAATTAGGTCAGTTGCAGATACAGGATGTTGATCAAAGCTTATCAACTGAACCTTGTTTGTAGACCGTTATATTCTCAGATTGTTTGCTTGCTAATTAATGAGTTTGTAGACCAATT
Organism: Clausena lansium; assembly: GCA_030449835.1. Classification (NCBI taxonomy): domain Eukaryota; kingdom Viridiplantae; phylum Streptophyta; class Magnoliopsida; order Sapindales; family Rutaceae; genus Clausena; species Clausena lansium. The sequence continues at coordinate 6,231,049 of JASUUF010000195.1, forward strand.
CTTTCTAATAAAACGAATTTCTACATGTGACAATGATTTGTTGCTTTATTAGCAAGACAATCAACGTGTTGAACTTCGAAATTTATTTGTGGAAACTAAAATGCCATTTACTAGTTTTGATATTTCTTTGATTTCTGAGCTGTTGTAGATTTTTGACCTGGAGAAACTGTAACTGTACAATATAATAACCATTTTTGTCAACAATTTGGAACTATCATCTATCTGCATAAAGATTTTATAATTAGTCGTTAATATAAATCTAATCACTTGTTATTAAGTCGTTGGCTACGGATCATGGTTGGTGATCTACGGTTTTGGTCGGTCTAAGATTAAAATAAACAACGGGCAAAAAAAAAAAAAAATCATAATAACTAGCGATTTCATGTGGGATCGATGGACTTATCATGCTAATTGCCACCTTTTTTTTTTTTTTTTGAAAAGAGCTAATTGCTACCTCATAATTCAGCATGCATGGTTTGACTCGAGGGAAAAGAAAAAGTCTGCAGCTCATGTGGAGCACACATTTTGTCTGTAAAGCAAAATCCTAAATGGTGCCTCTATCTTGGGATCGTTAACATTTACACTAAATAATTATATAGCTATGAGCCACATTGAAGAAGTTTATTGGCTCGATGATTGTAGCCATCATGATTACTGAATGATTCACTTTTTGACATTGATGCTTTCTTTGGTGTGAACTGTTAGCCATCTTTATTAATGATTCACTTTTCTTAGGCTGCCATCGAAACCTATTGTATAAAAAGTGTCAATTAGTCAAGAACCTTCTGAATTTACCGCGAAATGACTGCTTCGTCAGGGCACATAGTTAGCTGCAGTATTATGAACTAATAATTCTCTTCTGGTTACCCAAAGGGATAACGGATAAACAAGGGACAGGGATTATTAGAGATACAAAACACAAAGGTGGCTTGATTGGGTGGCTGATGTATGGGAATATGTGAAATTGGTGGTGGTGGGAGCATGAAATGACTAATGGGGCAGCCTTGGGATAGTCTTGTTGGGTACGGTTTGGTGCGTCCTTACCTGCTCGCTCTTAGTAGGCTGTTTCCAATGCAAAGTCAGACTATCCAGTCAAGCCCCCCACTCTCTCCCTGTTTTTTCTAGACAATTTTCAACTTCAGCCCCCACACTTTTTGATAAAAGAAAATAAGAAATTAGTAAACACATCACAAACACAGGATATTGTCTCCCCAGACTCAGATTCCTTTTACTGCATTCCCATTTCAAAGCCCTTCTCTTGTCTGTCATCAGTTGTTTGTTTCTTTGTTTCTTTGTTTCCTGCAGCAGTTTGGTGGGGCTGGTCACCTTCTTTTTGTCAGGATTCTCTTCCAAAGTCCTTTCAGTCTCACAAGGCTGACAAAAGAAAACACACAACCAAAGAATAAATTCACTCCCCTGTATATCAAACTACACACACGAAACTTTTACACACAATTAATATTACTCTTTCTCTCCTAATTAATTACTCTCTCTCTCTCTCTCCAAATTCTCTCTGAAGATCATGAGGACGATCATGGACAAGACTCCCCATGACTCATCTTTCTCTTTCTCCAGGAGATACTTCAACTGGCCAAAAAAGAAAGTTGAAGATGAAGATGACATGGAAGAAATCTTAACCGACTCCTCCTCCATCCATTTCTGCGAAGAACATGACAAAGGAGCAGAGGAGCTGGGAAATATTCCAGGGCCAACAAAAGCCACTTCCATAATGCCAGCACGGAAGAAAAAGTCATCAGCTGTTTCAAAGCTCCGATCAGCTCTCACTCTCTTTGGCAAGAGCAAATCGGCATGTCACTCAGGTTTAGGCACTCGTGTGGTCGGTACCCTTTTCGGATACCGACGCGGGCATGTCCATTTTGCGTTTCAGGAAGATGCTAAGTTGAGTCCAGCGTTCTTGATAGAACTTGCAACACCCACGAGTGTCCTGGTTCGGGAAATGGCTTCGGGGCTTGTCCGAATTGCCCTGGAATGTGAAAAGAAGACCGAAAAGAAAGGCCTGAAGTTGCTTGAAGAGCCTGTTTGGAGGACTTATTGCAATGGCAAGAAATGCGGATATGCAATGAGGCGTGAATGCGGGCCAGAGGAGTTAAAGATTCTGAAAGCTGTGGAGCCGATTTCGATGGGAGCTGGCGTGTTGCCAGGGGATAATGAAAATGGTAAAGGGAATGGAGCAGGTGGGTCCGAAGGTGAGCTCATGTACATGAGAGCCAGGTTTGAGAGGGTTGTTGGGTCTAAAGATTCCGAGGCCTTTTACATGATGAATCCTGATTGCAGTGGAGGTCCTGAACTTAGTGTGTATCTGCTTAGGGTTTAGCTTTCAAGGGTCAAGTTATAATGACGAGAAAAACAAAAAAAAAAGAGTGGAGAATGGGTTTGCTGAGATCTGATCTCCATGTATTTTGCAGTTTTTGGTTTTGGGGAATGGGAATGCAAAAGCATGTTAAGATTATAAGATAAATGTGGGCTATGGGTATATGAATGTATAGGTATTAATTCTCCTTTTCGGAAGTGGTAACAAGGAGCAAATGTGTTTCTCTTTCAGAAAATTTTCTGATCTCTCTATTATTCATATCAACTCTCTGGTTAAATTGGTTTTGTCGCTTCACATTATTCATTGTATTCAATAAGATGGCACATAATAAGCCATTGGTACATTGCTTAAATGTGTGAAATGGGACTTGTTAGGTCTTTGTTCGAGAACATCTGGAAATAATTTACTGTATTAACGAGGAAAAATACTGGTCCATTTTGAGATATGGTACCATTAATAATTTTGCTTTAACCCTGCCACCACAAGAACTAGCTTTTAATAAGTTGAGAATACCTCTGGTTCTGTTAGGACTACCTTTTGAACTTTTAAATTTAATTAGGCTTATTTATAAAAAATTTATGTGTTCGGCTAATTCGACCTAATAATAATATTCACTAAATCAAAATCTTTCCGCCGAAATGTCTTCATCGCCAGCTGATTTTGTTTACCCAACCAAATCAAAATCTCCCCTTCAAATATCTTCTAAATAAACATATAAGCAATTAGGCATCACGAGATTCAATATGCTTCCAACCCCATGCATATAATCATTCAAATTTTGAAATCAATTTTAAACATTTTCTTTTATGCGTATTGATTACAGCTAGGAGCAAACAAAATCCATTGGGATTCCTAATATTGGAGAGCTATTTTGACTGAATCCAAGTTTCAAAGATTCTGGCTTCAGTTGTTAGTTGTTACGTGTAGATGTATGAGTCCAAGTTATTGCTTTATCACTTAACGTCAGTTTTTAAATTTTATCTTCTCTCGAATTGTATAACACAATTCCCATTTATTTTTGTCTCCTTATCTTCAAAATGGGCATGCCAGATTCCCAATATTCATATCTTTTGTCTTAAGTGATCGAACCAAATTACTTATCTTGGAAGTTGGAAGCAGTACATAACATCTTTGGTTTTAGAGAATTACGCATCTTGCAAAGAACTTGTGATCTATTTATATAAACTATGTTCCATAATAATATACAGAAAATTCCACCTATTTTGAGCTGTGATAAAAGTTTTGGGAATAATCATTATCTTTCAAATTCTTGATTGCATATCCCCACGTTTGCATTCATATTTTCTTGGTTTCGCCAATTCTCTCTTATTTCTTTAATATATGTATTGGGACAATAAAATGTCGTCTCATTCCCGTCTCGTTACATTCTTGGACAATAAAATGTAATTGGGACGGGGTTTTTGATGTTGTTTTTGGGGGGTGTTAATAGCATCACTCTCTTAGGATTAGCCAAGGATCCACTTTAAATGAGCTATTGTCAAAAAGCCCATCGAAATCGAGCTTCATCCTTCAGTAGAAGTTAAGGCCCAGTTTTGGTTCTACAAAAGTTGGAAAATGGAAATACTGTTTTTGGTTAATTTGTTACTTTTGGCAAAGTGCAAAATATGAGCTTACCAAATAGCTTCTACATTTTTTTTGCAATTTGGAGAACGGAAAATGCTAACCAGAAAAATTAAAACGGTACCAAACACCATGTCAGTTATTGAACGAGATTCACTATAAATTTTTCTCCTTTCGGCTGCTTGTATGAGTTGTCTTGACTGTGGCTGGTGGCCTTAAATTGTCTAATGTGCATGTAATGTATTGTAATTAGGTTTCTCTAGTTCTCTTTATAAAAGGGTGCATCTGGGCAAGGTATATGAGTGGCTAGGACACTAATAATAATTGATGGAAATAAGAGTGGCATGGTTGCAGTAGCAGTTTCAGTAGGCGCTTCACATGAATCATGGAGATGGGGAAACTAGCTATGCCAATAACTCCCTCCTGCGGGTCTCTTTTAATTCTTTCATTAATTTGTACTTTTCTTTTAATGTCAATTTATCAGAAAAAAGTAATCCTGAAGGCGAGGGCATTCCTGTAGGAAACTATCAAAAATTTGAGCAGTACAAGTAGTACTCTTCCAAGCAGCAGCTGTTTCGATGTTGCTGACTTGGGTTGTTCTTCAGGACCCAATATTCTCTTGGCCATATCTTGCACTATTCGTGGAATTTGTTTGTGCCAGCAACATATGTTTAGAAAATCACAGAGTTTCAAGCGTTTCTCAGTGATCTCCCTGGAAATGACTTCAACACCATTTTCAAGTCTCTTCCTGCTTTCTATTTAAAAGGATAGAATCAATCTCCTCCTTAAATAATCTCTATAATTCTTCGGACTATGGAATCCTTACACTGATGATATAATCCTTTCACAATTCTTGTCTCTGACCTTATACTATTATCAGCAGAGCCTCAAAGCAGCTGATCAAAATTTATTAGACCCTTCTGAATCTTGTTTCATGTCAGGACTCCCTGGTTCCTTCTACAACAGCTCTTCCCAAGCCGGACTATTCATTTTATACATTCTTTCTACAGTTTTCGCTGGCTCTCCAAGGTTAATTAAATTGCTAATTAGAAATTGCATACAAGTTAGTATTTTCTTAAATGATGGCCACATAGTAATGATTTAGTGGGCTACAGTGCTTGTCTTATAATTAGCGACAGTGCCACATGACGATGTATGGTTAATCCACAACTTTAATACTATTTACAGAGAGTCAAAGAATTCTGCCACATGTTCAGATACTATCACAAGAGAGGCACTACTACTCACTAGACCATCTTTCATGACCATATATATATATATATATACATGGATCAACGGCCCCTAAAAATAACCTTATTTTTACATTAACTAATAACCTTAAGATTTGTAGCTAATCAATGGTTAAGATTAGTTGTCATTAATACTAAAAATTAGTTAATATTTTTTTTCTCTCTCCCACGTATTCAGATTTATTGTGTTGTAAATTAGTTTACAACGCTATAAAAATCGATTTTCAAGACCTTAAATCCATCCTAAACTTCAATTCCGAAATGAAAAAATATATATATGTATAGTGCTTATTAGATCGGGGCTCAGAATCTGGAATTAAAGTCGATTTACGATACTATAAATCCATCCCAAACTTTACTCTCAATTTTAAGCAAAGAATTTATAATATTGTTAACTCATCTCTAAAGATGGCCAACGGGCAGTGCCGGACCATCAAAACGAAGCCCACAAGGTCCCACGGACCGGCACGGCGTAGCCCACCATGTATAAAATCATGATATTTTTAATTTTATTTATTAAAATTATGTATTCATTTAATAAATTATAAATAAAAAATAATTAGAATCTTTTTTTTGAAACTAAGACTAAATTAATTTTAAAAAATCTACGCTAACAAAAAATATTAAAAATTTAATTTCAAGTTATTTGTAAAATCATAACATTTTACGTTTACTTTTTATTAAAAATTTTTTACAAATATACTTTGGCTCATGTGCTATTGATAGCCCACGGGCCGCGTGCTAGCCCACCAATAAAGCGTGCTTATTACGTACTTTTTCACATGCAATGATTTGGCCCATCTCTAATCGTGCCGTGCCTTTAAGGTCCATGTGCCTAAAACTGTAAGTCCGGCCCAGTCCACGTGCATGTCGTGTTGTGCCGTGCTACGTACCTTATTAAAACTTGCTCGTGACGTGCCGTGCCACGTGCGACCCGGCCCATTGGCCATCTTTACTCATCTCGTATAAAATTTTGGATATATATATGTATGTATGTATGTACTAGCAAGGCTGTGAATTAATATTTATTTGGTTAGGTTCCGGAAAATCTTTGGAATAATAAGAGGAATATATACATCACAAAGTGAAGGCCTAACAGTGTATATAAAGCTTACTTAGAGCAATTCCAAAGAGATTTCTCACTGTTTCTCAGCTTACGATCTGAAGAATTATTATGTGGAGGATGTATGTTTCTTCTTACTCTCCTTGGCAGGAGCATTGATGTTACCGCTTGGAGTTGCTAACAATATCTCTCTTTGAATTAGTGGAGGAGGTTACCTAATTTTTCCGTTTAGGATTTGAGTGTTCCCTACAGCATGGAGAAGTTTTTTCGACAGAACCCATGCTTATTGCTCATTTTGGAGGCGGTATGGTCAATCCCTTGTTCGCTAAATATGCCAAACATGTGGCTCAGCATCTGGCTGTGGAGAAGACCAACTGCATCAATTTGGTTATCTGCATGCACAACAAGTAAACTAGGATTGGATTACAAATTGTAATTCTGTTGCCAATTTTCGGTCTATTTTCAAACCAAATTTAAACATTTTAATTTTTAGGAAAATTATCATTCGTGTACCCTTAATTTGTACCGTTATAAAAAATACTACAAAACTTTAAGGGTGTATCGTTTGTCCACCCTTAGATGACAAAATATATCTCTCAACCACTATTCTTTCAGCTACCGTTTATAACTTAACAGAATTGCAATGAAATGACAATATTGCCTTGAAAATGAAATTAATGATCACTATAACCCAAGCCAATTAAGTAAACTAGCAGAATCCTATTATCTTATATATTTGCTTTTATCTAAACATATTCTATAATTCTCCTATTAATAAAATTTATCATCTTCTACTCAATGGTGAACTTCACTTATAAGCAAGATATAGTCTATTTTTAAAAATAAAATTAAAAAAAAAAAAGCACTTACTTTCTCTGACACCGCAAACATTTCCCATAATGGGATCATGCCAATCCAAAGTGGACTACCGAATCTGGTGGCTAGAAAAAACAAACAATTCAAAATTGAAAAATACTCAGAAGAGAAAGAATAAAAATGACTTAACAGAGATTGATCCCACTAACCTAGAAAGAAAGAGAAGTTTATACCTTGGGAAGTTTATCTTGAGACCACGAATGGAGATGATAAGCAAAATTGACAAATACATAAATGAATAACAAATTAAGCTAGTTTCATGTCAGATTTAAGTTGAGTTCCCGAAAGTGGATGGCTCTGATTAAGAAAATTGACTTTCAGTCTGTTGGTTTGTGAGAGACAATAAATTCCATGTATTAATTCCTTTATTTTTCTCTCTTACTTTCTGAGCTCTTGAACTACTGCTTAACTTTGGTGCTTTAGAAGTTGTCTTTCGTTCTGGCAGCATAAGCTAGAGATCGAGTGGTCGCACTGTCAAACAGCGGCTTATATGGATGAGGTAGTTGCACCACTAGGCACGTCCAAGTCCTCAGAAATAAGCAGTGGTTGTGAAGATCCAAATGCGTGAATCTAGTCAGCGACAACAGCAGCATCTTCGTTAAAGACGGGGACTCATCTTTATTTATCTAATTTTGTAGTAATTTAGGTTTATTGGCGAGTTAAGTGTTGATTTTATAGGCAATCTTGTCTTTTTACATTAATTTCATTTTCAAAGGCAATATAGTCATTTTGTTGCAATTCTGTTAAGTTATAAACGGCAGCTGATGGAATAGTGGTTGGGAGATATATTTTGTCATCTAAAGGTGGACGAATGATACACCCTTAAAGTTTTGTAGTATTTTTTTATAACGGTGCAAACTAAGAGTACACGAATGATAATTTCCCTAATTTTGATTGACTATGGAAAAACAAAAGAGTGAACAGAGGTCCCATCCATATTATTACATAACCAATAACTAAGCCCCTCAGGGAGATTGTCAAAGACATAAAAACTGAGAGGCAATCACCTGCAAGTTTTTCCATGGAATCAACAGCAAAATTGGCTTCACGATACATATGCTTTATGATAATTTGCCATTCTCTGTTCATCAAATCCTTGCTGCACTCAGATTATTACAGAAATTCAATCTTGGATCGATGACATTCACAATGCAAAATCAGCCCTCAACTTTGCCCATACTAAAAAAAACCATCAAGAAAATTGGCTGGCTGGCTCCTTTTGAATCTTTTTTCAAATTGAATACAGATGGCTCTCTGTTAAAGAACAGTTTGGCTAGTGCTGAAGGCTTGGTGAGGGATTGCTCTGGCAAGTGGCAATTTTGCTTTGGCATGAACATTGGTCTTTGTTCGGTGACTACTGCAGAACTATGGGGTCTTTTTCAAGGTCTTTGCCTTGCTTGGGATCGTGGTATTCGATACTTGATTGTAGAGGTAGATAGCCAATGTGTATCCCAACTTATCTCTTTCACAAGATTGGTGCCTAATGCCCATTTTTTAAAACATTTTAATTGATGCAATATTAAGTGTGTTTTATCTCGTCTCCTATCCAAATAAAACAGAGCATATTGATTACAGCTCAGAGGCCAGAGCCAAATAAAATCCATTATTATACTAATTGAATCTAATGTAGCGTTTATTTTTTAAATTGGAGTGGGAATCTTGAGGAGTGGGAATCCTAGGATTGGGAGTGTGGAGTGAGAGTGGGAGCTTACAATGGAATGAGAGTATGGAATCATAATCAGAATCCAATTAATATGTTTACTTTGTCTTAGAATGGGAGTAAATGGTTTCAAATTATAATTAATAAAAAATATATTTGAAAAATAAAATATTTATTTTATTATATTTGTAAATTAATAATATTCTTAATTATGTAAATTAAAAATTATTGATAAGAGCAACACAAATGAAACATAATTATTAATAATATAGCACAAAATTAATATTTTCTTAGAATAAACTATTTATTATAATTAATTAATAATATTAAATAAATATAATACTATTATTTTTAAATAAATATATTTCTATGAATATATTATTATTATTATTATTTAACTTAGAATCAATGTAAATTATTATTTTTAACTAATTATAATAATATTATATTTAAATAAGTTTAATAATAATATTATTATTATTATTAAATGTAATTTTATAAAATAATATAATAATATTATTTAAATAAATATGATATTATTTATTTTATTTTATTAAATTTAATATATTAAATTTAATTTTAAAGAAAAGGGTTAAAAAAGAAGATCTACTCCCACCTCCCCCCATGGGAGTGGAACCCATGGAATGAGATTCCCACTCTCTCCTTAAAATGATGTATGCACTGATATATGCATAGAAAAAAAAGTTTGATTATATGATATTATTTTTTTCCTTTTTTTTAGTACTACACTAATATATGCACCGTCATAGAAAAAATTTGATTATATGACAAAGAAAAAAAAAGTTTATTACAAGATAAGATTTTTTTTTTTAAGGTCCTTTATGCCTTTTGTACTAAATTTTGTGCGGTGCACTTTGCTTTATTCTTTTTTTGTATATTTCTTTGGGCTTATCAGTAATTTTGATTTTTTTTTTTGTTTCCATATATTCAAACTGCTTGTTCTTCAAAGCGGCATGTCATTTTCCTTCCTGATAATTAAATTCGGAGATGTTTGATAAAAGTGCAAAAGCCATTTGATGAAATGCCTCATGAAGACCTGTTTAGGCGTAAAAGCAAGAATTAGATTTTAGGGGCTAATGTAATTCATCAACAAGAAGCAGGAGCCAGGAAGGAAAGCTCATGAAGAATCCAGACGAATGGCAAGGACCACTTGAATGCTGCAAATTAAAGGGTTTTGATTTAACAGTGAGTGGAGACAAATAGTACAACTGCAAACCTTATCACTATTGTTTGAATTCAATATGTAATCTCAGCTCTTAATCAAGCCACTCGGCCTTGTGGTGAGGGCAGCAGTTCGAGGGTAGGAGTTTGAGTCCCTACAAACGTATCGTAGAGGCAGCAGTTCGAGTTTCCACAAATATATTATGAAGGTAATTCCTTCCTTAATTATAATTGAATAGCTCTCACTATTTTAGGTCAGCAGGTATACAGTAGAGTTGATGGAAATGTATATATTGAGCAATAATGAAATGAATGAAATAGGTCGGTTTAGACTAATTTGTTGTGCAATTGTTCTTTCTATTCTCTGCATACATGGGATAAATTTCAGATTTTCAACTCCAATTCCTATGCGTTTGTTTTGTTAAGTGATTGTATCAAACTTCAAAACAAAAAATACTTGTACCGGAAGTTGGAAGCACTATTCTAGAAAATTACACTTTTTGCAAGAATTTGTGATGCATTTATATACGCAATAGTAGTAGAGACACAAACTTAAAATAATAATAATAATAATGATTTGTTTTACATTAGGTCTATTGGGATAATCTCTTAAATCAGTCGGCATGTTATACGAACAAACTTTTGCGTAATAACATACCATTTATACAAAATCAAATTTGTTATTTGTATTTTTTTCAAATTAGATTTTCATTTAATAAACTTTTTTTAACGAGTGGTGCTACAGAAAAGGCCGAGAAGGAAAATAGAAAAACATGAGGAACCCAATAATGAGAACTATCCCATGGGCCATGAAAAGAAAGCAGAAGTACGAATTGTACAAGTTTTGAAATGGACAGCAACTTTTGTTGGGCCAAGAAACCAGCAACAGCCTCTCCATTCAGGGACCTTAACAAGCCCGTTTTCACCTACATTTAATTGTTCCAACCCAGATAATGAACTGCGCTAGAGCAAACTAAAAATAAGAGATCAAACCACTCTCAAAAAACAGAGATCAAACCAAAAGATGTCTTAAGGCTAGTGCTGTTAGAAGCCACACACTGTAAAGTGTTTGGTTAAAATTTGTGGATGAAGTTTTTAAATTGAGGGATTTTATTGAATGATGGTCATTTGCCAAAAAAAAAAAAAAGGACAAAGAAAGAAAACAACAACACATTGGTCAATTTTCTCAAAAATATTATTTAGAAGCCATATTTACCAAGCAACAACACAGGTCTGTTTTTGTCAACATTTAATTGGTCCAACCTAAATTTCTGTTGCATACCATCATATGAACTACGCTAGATAAAAATGAAAATAAGAACCCAAACCAAAAGATGTCTTAGGGTCTACTGCTGTTAGAGGCCACAGTCTGTAAAATATTAGGTTAAAATTTGTGGATCAAGTTTTTAAATTGAGGGATTTTATGCAATGGTGGTCGTTTGAAAAAAAAAAAAGGGACAGAGAAAGAAAACAACAACACATTGGTTAATTTTCTCAAAAATAGTTTTTAGAAACCATATTTACCAAACATAATCAACCTTTATTCTACAATTGCTATAATCTTTACACCAACTCAATATTACCACACCAACTTATAATATTAGACAGATCCTAATCACATAGTCGTTTAGTTATCAGATTTCTCTATATTTATGATTATAAATAAATATTATGAAATTGCAATGTTATTCAAAATAAAATAAAATAAAATAATGGACCATAGCATATTAAGGAGGGGGAGAATTGAAAGATCTCGTATCTTTCAATCCATGATTTTTCTCTGATTCTTGACTATTCGATAATGCTACAATCTCAGGTTTTACAATCACAGTGAAAATTGATTCTTCACAAATTTGTAATATTTCAGAAAATTAATATATATGATCAGTAGCCAAAAGTCAAAGGAAGTGAACTCTAGGATAGATACTAAACACATAAATATGTTCAAAGAGACATTATGATGCTTAGTTGCTAAAATACAAGCTTTAATTTGGTAAGCTAAAAACTGCTTGCATTCGAAATAGAGAGCTGGTGGTTTTAAGAGCCAGTTTGGTAATGCTGTAGTTTTTAAAATAATTGTTGTTAGCTGTGCTGTGAAAATAATCAGTTGTGAAGAGAATCAGTTAAATATTTGATAAATTTTATTTTCAAAAGCACTGTGAGTTTTGAAAGTAATTATGGGTGTTTGGTAAATCTTACTATTAAACTACTGTAAGAAATCAAATGACTAAAATAGACATAATATAGGATGAACTTTACTTACACATATAAAAATATGTACATACAATATTTTTAATTGTGTATTATAATAATTTTAACTAAAAATAAAATTTATACTATATTGATTTATTTCTTTTATTTTTTCTTAAAACAGTTGATAATTAAAAAATCAACTGTAATTTTCATTCAATAACATCTACCAAAGTATAACGAGTACTCCAAAAAATAAACATGAAAAAAATGTAATGAGCTACAAAATCTTAAAAAAATGAGTCCCATGGCGACGTCCTTCCTCTATTTCTACGATACACAAATTACAAAAAATTAATATAGTCTCACTGTCCCATATAGCCTTACCTTGTGGTACATTATTATTTTCAGTTTCATTGACAATTTTCTTGTTTCTGTCCATCTACATCATTGAAATATATTTTAACACAAACACTGCTTTGAAAATTACAATAAAAAAAAAAAGAAAATGAAAGTATGATACAATATATGATTAAAAAAAGTGACAATTAATAATATTGTTGAAAAGAGTTGACAAATGGCGTAGAAACTAAAAATCACAAACATTCATAGTTCATATATATCAACCATTGACTGTCAGCATAACAAAACAGTGCAATTTCATAAACATTAAATCTTTTAGAAATAAAATAATTGCAATTGCATACGCAGGAAATTATATAGAAATAAGCAAACCGACACAAGATAAAGAATAAATATTATAACAAATATTCCATTGACGCATGAAAAGCTGATAAATCACATGCTATCATTGAATATGCATGAAAAGGTGAAGAATCACGTACTGTTCTGCCTTGTTGCCCCTCGTTGGCCGTCAATGATTTTTGATGGAATAATATCATATGAAGAAGAAATAGGGTAATATGGAATCACGTGAGTTATAATAAAGATTTATTAAAATATTGATTTTGTTTCTAATTTAAATAAGGATAGTTTTGGGTTTAGGTAGTAATTATAAAGATATTTATAGAATTATATTAAAAGATAAAATTGATTCTCAAAAGTAGAATCTAAAAGCTACTCCTCCCCTATTTTTCAAAATCAGCGGGGTTGATTTTGACAAAAGTAATTTTGATTTCTTTTTTACCAAACACTAAAATCAGCTTTTAGATTCTCAAAATTACTTTTAAGCCTTCCAAAAGCAATCCCAAACGGGCTCCAAGTCTTAACCTAATTTGCAAACGGACCCATGAAAGAAGAAGGCACAAATTCAAACTATTAAAGCAGTGAATCTTTCTTTATTATGAATTATAGGTAAAAAAAAAAAATCATTGATGATAATTTTTCAATGAATTTTTATTATTCATAAAACATAATCTTTCATGTGAATTACACCTTAAGACATGCAGGATATCAGGCAGCTTATAAACTTCAACTCCCTCTTTTTTTTTTTCTTTTTCTTTCTTTAGAAAAATGCATTAATTAAGGCTTTTAATTTAAGTTATTGCCTTGGCAGATTATCGGATTTGTGACATTCCCAATTTCCCATCGTGAATTGCGATGGGGGACAATTACTTCATGTGCTAATTTTCGTTATATTATTATATGAAGAGTGTGGTTGCAAAGACGCGATTTTATAAATTTATCGATCATACTTTCAAAATAAATAAATTATTAATCACAAAGCTAAATAAATGTGCAGGAGCTAAAATTGACACAAGGACAAGCGAAAAGCACATGCATGGATGAATAAAACATCATCTTCAAATCAATCATGGACACATGATAATAAAGAAACAGCTGTTTACAACTACCAAAATTATCATTGTAATATTAATAATCTTTAATTATAATATTTTATTAATTTTTTTAAGATAATAGGTAAACAAAAACTAAAAAAAATCACTTGTTCAAGCCTAGGGACATATAATCTTTATTTATATTAATGTGACATTTACAAAGTCTGTATCTATAAATATGACTCATAATCACTTATTGATATATACAATCATTTGTTCGTAAAAGGAATACAATTAATATAAAATTATTTATATATTTTCTTTCATAAATCTCCTTATTACTTTCTCTAGCTTTTTTCTGTTTTTCTCTTCAACCATACACACCCTTAAATTCATAAGAAAATAATGAAGGACCATGGGATCCTTCAAAATGTCCAGCAAAATTAATGCCGATATTTAGGAGACAATTTTACAATCTTTAAACTCTTACTTTGCATTGAAAAATAGTAAAAGAAAACCGTGAAACACGACCAATCTTTGCTGATTTTCTACAGCACAATTAACTTAGCCGGAAATAAATTAGAGTACTAAATATTTGATGGTTTTGAGATTTGGGTCTTCATCAAAAGAGGAAATTAATTAATTGCGCACAAATCTAAAGGGCACTTAACTATAACCGAAATAATTGCATTCAGTGTGGTTCTACATTCTTTTCGAAATCAGAGCAAGAGCAAAATTTTGTCTTTTGGGTTTAGTTCTTTATTTTTTTTCTCTATAATCGTTTCCCAATAGATTTATTATATAACACTTAAACGGTCACCTAGCAAATTGTATTTTAAGCCTCACACAACTTGTTTAGGGCGTTCACATAAATAATAGCAATTATGGAAATTAAGAATTTACCCCAAGGACTCAGTCTAGAAATATATGTGTAATGCGTATCATGTATGTTAATTAATTAACTCATTAAATCAAGCATATATACTTCGACAAAATCTAGCAGCATATCAAATTATGTTGACATTTTACTCTCAGGTAAACAACTTGCCAATCTTCAAATAGCCAATAAGAGTGCTCTTAATAGCATTATAGATACCTTGGTAGAAAATGCACTTGTTTTTCTATTATTCTATTAAATTTTTGTTGTTTCAGAAGAATGCGAAAAAAATCAGATAGGTGATGTTGTTTTAAATTTGGATCTCATGCTACGAGCTGTCCAGAATTAAACCGTTCTTTAATTATGAGCTGGCCTCAAAGAAATTTTACCGGTTAAACTATTTGGCACCCATTATATAATAACAAGCAGGTATGGGATTACGAAAGAGACAATTGGATTGTAAAATTCAAAATTGTAGGTTTTTTAGGGCATTGACTGACAGCCAAGTGATTTGCCTCTATGCTTAAATACACGTATTTTTTTGTAAATCGATGTCTTGTACAGAACTTCCATTTGGATTGTTTCCTCATAAATAATTGTGTTATATGTACTTGGTGTATATAACGCATATACTTAAATCAGTGACTGTGTTACTTGAGATTCAAATGAAAGTCTATGGATCAATCATATATTTCATACAATCATACTTTACATGTATAGTATGAAGGGTCGATCATATATATATATCTTACCAGTTCGCTTAAACAAATACGAAATTTTGTAAAGATGGCATTCCGTACAATTAATTTATTTATCAACTCCCATTTCAATAATATTAAAGGTTAGTTAGCCAATTAAATATAATTGCGATAGTCCAAATTAAGTGACACACAATGCTTAGGTAAGGGGGACACACTTTAATTAATTAATATGAAATTTTATTGGAACGGAGAAACTGAAAGTCTGAGGACACAGACTTTGCATGAGTTACATATATTTTAATTATAATTTGATAACAATATTCAAGGGTGATCAGGCTGGCGACTTTTGAACGAATGAGTTTCATGGCATAATCGTTTAAAATTAATAGTATCTTTAATCTACTTAATTATCATATGGTCGTCATTGCTTCATATTCACACTATATTCATTAATTGGCCTTCTATTAATTTGGAGTGAAATGTTACAAAATTAATCAGTAAACACAAAGTCACAAACCAATGCAAGTGATTTTTGCCATGGTTAAGAAAGCATGGAGATCTTAACACTATATAATTCTCTTTCACTTTGATAAAATCTCCAAAAGTTGAACCGAACTTTAATCAAAACAAAAAGTCCCCTTTTGTTGAACAATGAAGATTCAACATATAATATTCAATGGGAGGCTCAAAAAAGATGTGGGCCAAAAGTCAGCAAAGTCTACTCAAATTGCTGAAGCCAGCTTCAATTCTGGCTGGGTAACCATCTTCGGCTTCTCATGTACAGTAGTAATATTGAAAGTAGATCCATCATACAAAACTACAAATGCTTGCTTTTAATTCAAACCTAATCAGTTCCGCAAGTTCTTCCAAAAGTTCATAGCAAAATTTATTGATAAAATGTAATGCAAAACCAATCATATATAATGATAAGCGCACCATAATCACAAGATCAATAAACTTTCAAAAACTATAAGGTCACAACTTTAATTTGAACTTCCTTCATATGATCAAAATGAATATACTCTCTCATCAACTAATAAAATCTTTCTATACAGTATATATAACTAAGAAAATCACAAACCCAAAAAAAAAAAAAAATGAACCCCATAATTGTAATCTGATCACCTCATCAGATCAGAATTTTCATTTACAATTTCAAAAAACTTAACAATCTCAATAATCCCCCATATACAAAGGAGATAATGAACGTTTACTCAGTTTTGAGTAGAATCCACAACAGAATTGTGCCTCTTTGACGGACCAGAAGGTGGTATTGGAGTCCCTTTAGGGAAGAAGTTGAACCTCTGCCCTTTATACTTGAAACTAGTCTTGTGAAGCTTCATGTTCACAGAATCCATGGTAGCGCCGGGCCGAGCCGCCTCGCAAGAACCAATAATAATAATAACAATGAGAAAGAGAAGATATATTTGTTTGCATGATATATGCAAACACTTAGAAACAGAAGAAGAAGAAGCCATAGAAGTTGTTGTTTTGGGTTAGGGTTTTAGGAGGATATGAGAGAGCTAATTGATAATTTTTTTAACTGAAGCAAAGGGTTGCTCTTTTATTTGTGTGTGTATATATATATATATCTATATCTATGTATGTGCATTGGAAAAGAGAAAAGGTTAGGCAAATGGGTATGCAAAAGCAACGAAAGAGAAGAGATGCAAAAAGAGAAGGAAGTGACCAATTGCACGTTAACGACTATTGAAATTTTTTATATCTATTTTATTTTTTCCAGTGTCAACGGTTGAAAATAAAAAGAATTGTTAAGTATTTGGTTGCCGGCTTGGACTTTACTTTGATGCAAAATTTCCTACTATTTTCTTTTCCTTTCATTTTCCATTTGGTATTTTCTGGGTTTATTAAGGTCAATTGAAGAGATTTTGCTTGAAATTAAGACGAAGCTTACGTGTAATTACGTGATTTGAAATTTAGGCGCTCACAAATTAATGGCTTGATCCGCGTACACATCACCATCCAATCACAAATCCCCACTTCTCTGTTTAACGCTTGCAATTGCAATTATATATTCTCTCTCAACAACAGGGATGTTTGGCAGCTTAGAAAATGATATTAATCACATCCGTTCTATATGTTATTTGTGATAGTGTTTTTATTATTCAGTTTTTTTTTTTTCTGGAACAATAGCATTTCGGACCCTAATTTTTTTATAATTAAGATCTTCGCCTGATCTGATCATCTTCTGAGCAAATTTCATTCACGTGATTGGTGGTTAATAAATTAAAAATAAAGGTAGTTAAATCCTAATCATAAACTAACACTAAAAGACCTGTGGCACAAAATCTTTAAAAGATTAGAAAAGTTGAGAAGATCCTAATTCATTTTTTTAATACCCTATTATAATTAAAATGGATGTCAGTTTATTATTATACTTATATTGCCAATATGGTGTGATGATATGTATTCAAAATGAATGTAATATTTGTATTTTCAAAAGTCACATTTAGTTTTCAGCATTAAAAAAAAAATTGTAATGCCATGAATATAATAGGTATTAGAAAAATCAGAAGCTAATTAAATGATAAAAGTGAGAACCAAACTATCATTCTTTGTTTTTTTCTCTTTGTTTGTGGGAATGAGGTAGCCTTGTCTCACACGTATATAATGGGGTTTCCAAATACGACAAGTATGGTAAGTCTAGAAAAGAAAATAAAGAAATAATGTTGTGAGTAGTGGACTATTTCGCAAATCTGAATTGCCCGTCAGCGTTATCCACATTTACAAATTTAGCTGTTGAAATGCTGAGAAGCTTGTATAGCTGTAACCTAGCTAGCGGATGTGGGAGAAGGACAGAAAGAGGACAACATATATATACACGAAATACAATTGAATAATTTGAAGAGGCTTTTCCGAAATGAATAGCTAAAGCACTCTGTTTTGCCAAAATTGGGCAATAAATGAGCAATTGCGACTCTTATTGTAATTTTGAAATGTCAAAATTGGTTACAAAAAGCGACAATTCTCCCCTTGATCACCAACATAACTCTGCAATTGCAACACAAGATCCCTAGCTACTAGGCAACCCCAAATAGTTAGCATTTTAAAAGTACACATAAATCTTGAGTGCATCTATATTAACATTCGTGGAATATCTCAACACACACGTTCAGTAGATGAGGAAATTATTGATAAGATTTTTTTTTTTTTTTTACATAGAGTTAATACTAATCCTTTCTTTTCTTTTCTTTTTTTTTTTTTTAACTTTTTAATAAACCAAAACAAACAAAATATGTTTATTTTTAATTTCAGAAGCTTCGATATTGTTAAAGGATTGAAAGTAATTGAACACATATACGAAAAACATTATTGGTCTTATGGGAACCAGAAACAACCTACCTCAAGCATTACGAGGGGTAGAAACTAAATGACTTACATCCATTCTCTTATCAGCAATTGATTTTTAGAGAAAACCAACAACACATACATGGAGAAGAGAGATATTTTATGAGAAATCAAACTCTATTGCCTAGTGTATATTATCACGCACCATCACATCAAAAGAGACTAGCTAGTTGCATGACTTTTTACATAGGAAACGAATCATAAACTAAAGCAACAAGAAAAAGAGAATCAGTACTTAATAAGGTAAAGACTCATACAACCTTAACAAGACAAATTCTAAACTTCTAAAATTGATTAAAGTGATGAACTAGCTAGATAACTCACAATCTACAATGTGAATACTATGTCTAGCTAGTAAAGTCATGAATGACGTACATCTGTGAAATATAATTCTCGACATCTATAGATTTTTTATTTTTTTTTTTCAACTCTAAGCTTGATTTAAAGAATAAATTTTCTTTTAGTCTTAATTTAGAATTTGAGCTAATTACTCATAAAATTTCTATAATTAAAAAATTATTCAAAACATCCATGTTGTTATTTTTATATTTTTTTAATTCTTCAGCGGAATAATATTTTTGCCTCATATAACTTAAAATTCTTACAAGTCAAACACACAATTAATAGTCAAGAAATAGAGAATAATGAGGTGGCTAAATCTTAACAGAAACATTTATACAACACGTACCTTTTGTGTAATTTTTATAAATAAAAGGACACTCTGAATAATTTGCTCAAATGTTAAAAACTAAAGAAATATTTACCCTAGTTTTAGTACTTCAATGTTTATTAATAGTGAGAGTCAATTTGTTTGCATGTGCATTTAAAGTATCGTTTTACATAACTTGTACTCAACTATTGCTTTACTTAATTCAAAACTCATATACAGTATGTGAGATCCAATGAAAAGGGAATAAGGGATCGTGATGTTATACATACATATACAATAATATGGCTTGGCTGCATGCTATGTATGTCCATTGCTAGCCTCATGAGATCGAATAAAACAAATATGAATATAATAGATAATAGGGCTATGCATAGGGATTTAGATGAAATAATAAACAAATTAATTAATTAATTAATTATATAATTAAGGGGTATCTTTTGCGTGATAAAAAAACAACACAAGCTTCATGGGGTCCATTAATCTGACGTTGATAGACATCTGTATTTAGTACAAAATCTCAGTGTTAATTGGAATCTTATTCTATATATGTTTGTTAATTCTTACGTTATTTCAATTAAATCATTAATCCATAAACCCTACTCTCCATACATATATACTATACACCGCAATGAAGAAGACAAGTTAATTGCAAAATCAATTTAACTAAAACTTTGTTTAACTTAAATTGACCAAATTATATAGCTAGATCTATCATGGAATTTAATTTATTGAATGATAAATACAATGGTCCATTTCTAGACTTTAGACAAACGTGATGTGTTGAACACGTGACGTGTGTCCCAGTTGGCTGATTGCCATTTTCAAGATGAGAAATATTTTTAATTCTATTTCAAATGTCAACGTGATATATATGTGTGATCTCAGCCGTTGGATTAAGCTTAATCCTTAGATAATTGGTAGTGATTAGTGAAAAATACATGATTAACTGTGACCGACATTCTCGTAGCAGGTAATGATAGGGGGTAAACGTGAAGCTAGCAGAGCAAAGAATCATATATATTGTTGAATGTTGAATTTTGAATGGTCTTGTATTGAAATCTTAACAAATTACGTATGACTTGTTATTTACTATTATAAGCTCAAAATCGTCAAGTAATATGGTGGAATTTGGGAGCTGGCGTGCCTAAGCGTGAAAAATACGATGGTTCAATAATTAATGTGACACATTTGTCATACCTTGTCAAAATCACATGATTTTTATATGTTATGAGCTTGATGTATCACTGAAGAGACTGCCCAATTTTCGATAGTGGTCCATTTTAATTCTGCTTCGTTAATCAAGGCTGCGTAAGTGGCTGTTTCAGATGGTAAAACTTGATTTGAGAGGTACGTTATTTGAATTATCACGTTAAACTTGTACCGAATACATACAGTTTTTGTTATGCGTAATAATTTTCTTTTACGAATAATAATTTTCTCATTATATTTATAATTTTTGTTCTAACTTAAGATGTAAGTGTTAGACAACGATATTCATGGAGAAGTGTAACGATAAAACTGTTACTAATAACGAAAAAATCAATATAGTAGTTACATACACGAGATCTCCATAATTCAGTAGTAGGTTTTTAAGTTATTAAAATTTAGATTATATTGTCACGATAGTTGGTATGGCTGCAACATCATCACCACATCACCCAAGTAAACTAAACACTGTACTTGGCTCGTTTCCTCTACTCACCATATAAATAAGAGAACTTCTGAATGATTTTTCACTAAGATATTCAAGAAAGTGATGGTGATGCTGATTTAACAACGTCTAAATTTAATAGTTATATTTTCCTTTCATGGTTGTAGTACACTTTTTAGATTAAATGCATGCGTGAATCAAATGATTAATTTGACTATGGCTTGATTCAATCAAACCAAATACGTTATGTATTATCAGATTAATACAAAATGGTTCTCTTTCAATTGAATGTCAAAATCATTAAAGATATCATATGATTATAGCTTTATTTGTTCCGGTTTCTAACTAATTTAGCAAATAAAGCCAAAATTTTCA
The DNA here is from genome assembly GCA_030449835.1 of Clausena lansium. Lineage (NCBI taxonomy): Eukaryota > Viridiplantae > Streptophyta > Magnoliopsida > Sapindales > Rutaceae > Clausena > Clausena lansium. The sequence goes on from JASUUF010000195.1 coordinate 6,252,565, forward strand.
CAATGAATCCTATGTTTAAAGTGGCGTGCTACTGCAGCGTTTGGTCCAAGCCTTATTAGTGCCAAGGTCCATTTGGGCATGAGTTTGGGCACTAAATGGGCTGCAAATTGCGATAGCCCATTACCATTATATATACACACACATATGATACAAACAAAAGCCCGTTACCATTCCGATGACGTTGGTAAAGTTTATACAATTTTGATTTGGGCAAGTAGTAGAACACATACTCTTACAATGTGTATGAGAGCATGTGTTCGAGTCTCTCGTATCGTAATTCAAGTCGTTTGGGAATTATTATTTGTTTCAAAAAAATTTAGTATTTTTTTATTTAAATTAAATTACCAATGGTTACGTGAATTATTTGCCCACTTATTTTCCACATTTTCCATGATTATTATATGCAGCTATGCACGTCTCGGTCAGCTAATTAAGATTACAAGTAAAGATGAAGCCATCATTTATTTACAGCAGTGCAATTGGTCTTATAATGAAAAGCCCAATTTATGTTTTTTGAAACATATGAAATTGATGGGCCTTAGTTTTAGGAGTCTGCTATTCAATTAATTATTATATAATTAAGAAAGAAAATTAAATATTTGTATTACGATATGAGAGAAAGAAAATTAAGTCATCGTATTATAATATAATTGAGAAAGAAAATTGGCCTTTGGTCAAGTGGTACAGAAATTACCTAAATAACTAAAGGTAAATTAATTAATTTCTTATTTTTTGAATGGAAATTCAACTAAACACTTAAATAAATTATTCACTTAACAAAGTTTTTACACCACCCCATTTCAAAATTTAATTAATTATAAGAGTTTATAGTTATGGAAATAAAAACTATACAATAAGAATAAAGTAGTTTAAGATTTTAGGATTTGTATGTATTACATAAAAACAAAATTTAAAAATACTTTTTTTACAGTAAATTTTATGGGAAGATGATTAATTTTAATATATGGGTGTGTGATTTATAAATTAGATAAGAAGAATTTTTAGGAAATGAAGTTCAAAAGGGGTGTTATGAAGATTTTTGGGGGTGTGAAAAACTACACGGAAATTTTTTAAGTTGAGACTACAGCCCACATCCCGGGAGTATGGATAGGCCTCGGTTTTGTGGAACGGTCCATTGAAATGGACAAGAGACTAACACGAGGTGTTTGATTAGCGCAATGTTATAAATTCTAATATATAAGTTTTAATTTAAATCTTAATTAATGTGGCATTTATTTATTAGATGGTGGTTAAATAATTTTATTAATTATAAAATTTAACATTTAATAAATGAATGACACTTAATATTATGACTTGAGTTAAAATTCTTGAAATTATTGATTTGATTGTATTTCTTATAATACTCCGAGTACTCGGGGATACTAAAGAAACAATACACACATTCCAATCTGCAAATATATCTGAACCAACTGTGGAGATGACATCAGATCACAACAGGTCCTAAACCTTATTAAAGAGAGAGGCAAAAGAAGTGAGTAGTAATGAATTTGCTTTCCAGAGGACGGTGATTGATCTTTTAATGTCTCCAAGAACAATAGAAGAAACCAACATAGAACAATGTGATGAAATCCAGACCCAGATCATCAGCTGACAGATTTCACCTTTGTCTGTATTCTCATTTAATCAATTGACTCAGTATGTTGAGTTGAAAAAAAAAAAAAATCAATGGACTCGGCTGCCTCATCATCATCATCTTTAAACGTAACGTCCACAGAGACCTTTAAACATAATGTCCATAGAGACATATAGCTGTGGCTGTACTTGTTATTAACCAAAGCAGAGGCCAGAGGCTACACCTACAAGTCTAAATGATCCCTACACTTCACTTTCAATGTATTAAAGTCATAATAAAACTGCCATTGCCTTTAATGTATACTGTACTCTAATGGATAAAACCAAATGACTCGGATCCCGATTTAAAACTTGCAAAAATTCCTAGCGTTTTTAAGTTGGATACGGACTTCATTGCAATGCTGGGACAGTACTGTCCCATAGTTTGTCAACGAATTGAGAAGTCATTCCGGCAAATTAATATAGCTATGAGAGATTAGAATTACCGATGAAAAGCTATGAGCTTTTAATACAAGAGAAAGATTTAAAAAAAAAAGAAAAAAGAAAAAGAGGTGGCTGCATCTAAACAGATTAATTTCTAGCTGCTAGTGCTAGGATCTCAGCTCTAGATATAGGGTCCTATGTGAAACTCAAAAGCAGAACCATCATCAACAACTGCAACAGTAAAACCCACCAAAACCCATCAACACTATAGCTTGAGAATCCCAAAGAGGCCATGAAATGGGAGTTTTGATTCAAATTTTCACCACCCAATATGTTTTTCGAATTAGGTTGAAGTAATGTGACCTCTTGCTGGCATGGTTTGACCCCAAATGGAATGTGACTTGTTGACAGTAAACCAGAAAGGTAACAAAGTTTTGGATTGTTCCAGGCGCCAAAACGCCTCCCCATTTTGCCATAAAACCATTCAGAGAATTGAAGCTCTCCAGACAGATTGTTTCCATTCAGGTACAATGCACTTACACAAGGCATTGTTGCTAGCTTTGATGAGATGCTGCCTGTTAGCTTGTTGTTACTGAGACCCAGATATCTCAGCCTCTTCAACTCAGCCATGAACTCAGGAATCTCACCAGTTAAGCCAATGTTGGAGAGGTCCAGAATGACCAAATTTTGTAGGTTTTTCCACTCTAGGCTCTTGAGGTCTCCACCTATTGGGTTATTTGACAAGACCATCTCCTCCAAGGAATACATTTCCTGAAGTGACTTGGTCAATTCACCAGAGAGCTTATTGTTTCTAAGGTCCAAAAGGGTCATATTCTTTAAATAACCAATCTCTTTTGGTATCTTTCCTTCCAATTGATTGTTACTTAAGTCAAACTTCAGGAGTGAAGTCAATCCTCCAAAAGACAACGGCAAAGGCCCAGATAGTGAGTTTCTACTTAAATCCAGAATCAATAGCTCACTTAAACAACCAAAACTATCTGGAATATGACCATTTAGCCAATTTCCAGATATGACCAGCTTCTTCAAGTTGCTTAACCTGCCAAAATTTGTTGGTAATTGTCCTGACAATCCATTTTCTAGTAGCACCAAGGATCTCAGCTTCATCAAGTGACCTAGGCTAGTAGGAATTGGTCCAGTGAGACCCGGGTTTGATCGAAACTCCAATGATTCAAGGCTTCCAGCAAGATTTTCCCAGCCATTGATGGGGATGGTGATCGGATGTTGCCGCCAGGATATGAAGCAGTTTAAGAATGAAAGTGATTTTAGGTGCTTAAGCTCAAACAATTGTTGTCTAAATTCCACATTTGTGACACAACCAAGAGAATTGTCATGAAGAGGACCGAAGCTCAAGGCAGTTATATACCAAAGGCCATCATAGATATCACAAGAGACACCCTGCATTTGAAGAAAATCGGAGCAAGAAATATCACATTCAGACCTTAAATCAAAATTAGTCACATTTATTTGCAGTCTATATAGGAATTATGTACTATGTTATTAACATTGAATTTCAACGTGTGAAAGTGAATTAAATATACCTTTTGTGAGCTTAACATCCAAATGTCAATAAAATAAACAACTTTATGTTGGACCCTTGAGATTTAATGAAAACGCTATCCAAAAGAAGGGGGTTCTTAAAATTTTAGAATGTGACAATAAATGTAAGAATTTTTTTACTAGAAAGTTTGATACAGGATTTTAGCTGAAAAGTGCAATAAGGATTCAATTCTGCCATTTCCCAATTTTGGAGGATATTTATAATACAGTTGGCGATGATATTTACTTGTTTTTGTAAAATATTGAAAAGTTGCTGGGAAAATTTTAAAGCCCATTCTAAGTTTGGTTTCTGACAAATTCTACATTTTCCACCCTTATTATGAAACTAAGTAACTAATATTCATATCAAAATGCATCAAACAATTGAAAGTCGTTTTCTTGTATTTTTTTTTCTTTTTCATATTTAGCAAGAATGATAAGAGTACCACTAATGTTAAAACTTGAATATGTCTACAACTTTCCTATATTTTTTTTCATTAAAAAAATTGCAGAAGCTTACATAAATGTCAAAAAGTGCAGTATTCCAACAAAAAGAACTGGCCAATCTTTATTAGTTGCTAGTTGCTACAAGCACACCAGAAAAAGGCTGCAGGGGCCAATTGGAAATTAAGCGATGAAACAGCAGCAGATAAAACATAAGAGGTTAAAAAGCAGTACCTCTATAGGAGTCCACCCACAGGGGTCCGGATAAAGATTTGAGCCATTCCACCTATTGCCCACAAAGCCTTTTATGGCAGTGTAAAGTGCTTCTTGCTCTGATTTCTCCATTGGAGCTGCTTCCATTTCTCCTTCTCCATAGCAGCTCACTCCCAAACTCAGGACTATAAGTGGAACAAAAATGAATAGCTTGATGGCCATACCGCTTTTCATGGGTTAATAACCGAAATTAATTTTTCTTGAAGCTCAAGAAAAAACTTGAAAACCTTTGTTTCGAAAAAATAAAATAAACTAAGCAGAAGTAGAGGGAAAACAGAGGAAGTTGGATGAAGTCTTTGACAGTTGAAAGCAGTATGAATATATAATTTTTTCTAATCAAAATAAGATAAAGAACGAACTGAAAAGACAAAGGAAATAAGAGCTCAAAACCATCAGCAAAGGATGCAAAGATGTTGAGAAATATAATGGCAAGATGGGACCCTTTTGGAAACCGTTGAGTTAACAGAGAAACGGGAAAATGAAAATGGAGAAAATACAAAGGCAAAGCAAGAAACTAGAGCTCTATGTTGCCTCATGTTTATAGAAAAGCTAAGGAAAGTATAAAGCAGTGGAGTCCGCTGCAGGCAGAGAGAGAGAGAGAGAAACACACACAAGATCAAAGCATGCACAGTTCTCTAAGCAGAAAAGTTAAAATAGAAATGAAAATAATAACAAGATCAGAATGGTAGCCAACTGAAAGCGAAAGGAAAGAGTAACCCTTTATACGGGCCCTTGTGATTCTCTCATCGGCCTTTTGATTTAATTACTGTTTACCACTTTAATAAGGGTTTATCAGAGACGGTAGAAAGGAAGTAGTTGTTGGAAGATTTATTGTTTGAAAGGTTAGTTAGGGTTAGGGTTTTTAGAGGGGGGACCAATAACCATTGTGTACATGCAAAGAAAGAGAAGATGCATGTAAATGCATGCAAGACAATGTTGGGTTTTTTAAGTCTCTTGCTTTCTCTCTCTGCTGAGCTGCCTTTCTGTTTCTTTCTCTTTGGGTTTGGTTTTGGTTTTTTTTGCTTCTTAACAGTTGCAGAAACACATAGGAAAAGACAAAAGAGCTTTGAGGTTGTCGAAACGTTTTGTCGTGGGGTTACTGTCGTCTCTGGCTGCCTTGGGTATAGCAGTTATGGCACTCTGCGGTGGCTTAATTAACAAGTTCATTCAAGGTAACAACAACAATGCATATGTAATTTAATTTATCCCACTTTATTTTGCTTGGCTTATTTAGTGTGTAATGTTTGTGTTTCAGATTCTCCAGTTTTCAATATTGGCTGAGCCTGAGGGCCTATATCTGATACTGAGACCAATAATTCTACACCATATTCTCTACATAAATGAGCTTCTCTTCTGATCTTAGATTGAATCCTCTGTTATCGTCTTCGTTCATTTATAATCTTTTTCATTTGCTTTTTGCTAAGTAGCTTCTCATGAACAAAATACAAAATAGATAAAAATTCCAACCATATATTTTGATTAATCGATACATGAAATTAAATTTTTAAAAGTTTATGAAAGCTTAGATTATCATATGACAACATGCCTCCTTACTAATATTTAGAAGTAAATTTAGTTTTTTTTTAATAAAGTTTATATGTCCAATTTATATTACATTTTGTGAGGGTAAAAATTATCTCCACTCAATTATTTAATATAATTAAGAAAAGAATTAACTCTCATAAAACTTTTGTAAGGGTTCGAATTGTGAGGATAGCAGCACTATCCTCCCATCACTAAGATAAATAAAAAGATCTCAATAAATTTATAATTACTAAAAAAATTTAATATAAAAAAATGAAAAATTAAGTCTCCAAAAACAAGGAGCAATATTTATAAGACCTAAGTCTTGTCCTTTGTTGATTAATGTATATTAATTCAGTTATAGTCTAATTGTGTATATATCAATTATAATATATGATGTCATATAAATAATTTCGTTGTATTCTTTAAAATATCTCTGTAATTTCAAAAGAAAAAAAAAAACAGTCCTGTTTTTTTGTTCAAATTTTAATGGACATGTGAGTTATTAATTTAAAAGAAGAATTCAAGAAGACTATTAAATTTTATTCCAAACTTTGCAGTGTCATGGTAATGAAAACGTGTCACGCTCTTGACTTTCGCTTTGCCTAGAAAGAAACTAACCCAAACTAACAGGTGGGCCAGATAGGGCCCATTTGGTGAGTCAAAGCCCAAAAGAATTAGCAATCTTTTAAGTTACCAAGTACATCCTAGTCCCAGTCCAACCAATTTAAGTCTCCTTCAATTGAACGAGAAAAATAAAATGAACAGTTTTAAGAAGCTAACTTAACTTGGACCACAAAATACGGAATTGATCACGGCTCAGGGATAAGAAGCCTACTAGCCTAAGCATTGCCCATAAGTACTTAAAATTTATGTGGGCAGGCCTAATGCCCTAATTCAAGCTGTTAGGTCCTTTTCTCTCTTACTTTCGTAGCAGTGACCCCATTTTACAGACACATCTAGATTTCATAGGGAGATAGATTGGGCTAGCTGTGCCGCTGCTCTCCAGCACCAAAGTGATCAACATAGGCTATGGTTTAGCCGGACCCCTCTCATTTTAATTTCATTCCTATACTTTTTCTGTTTTTTTTTTCCCCTGATAATTAAACCCAAAGTATTATTCGATCATTCTTTTTTTATGAATATTGATGATGCGGACTGAACAGGACAAAGTAAGGGGCACTGATTTCATCAAAATGAATGCAACAGTCAAGACTTTGATTTTTGCATCAATAACTTGAGCTAGAGGCATGCTGTTATTGCTGTGCGTACTCACTACGCAGCCTCCACTAACTTTTCTCCTATCTTTCAGCTTCTTTTCCCCAGAAATAATAATTAAGTGGCGAAAGCATAAAAGAATAGTAAAAATTGCCGCACTGTTAGTAACTAATTTGATTTATTTTAGGGTTTCGAGTCTCTGGTCTAATGACGATTGGCGACTGAACCCCTTGCTTTGACATGCTACAGCAAAATCCAGTACCAACAATTAAAATTTTCTCTCACCATTAGGACTTCCAATAAACTGGTGAACGGCAGTTCATTTTCATCATTAGGAGACATTAATAAAACAATTCAATCCGTTAAATTGAAACATGAAATTACAAGTAGCTTAAACAAATCAACTAGGGCGTGCGTTCAGCATCTATCACAACCAGCCTCCGAATTTTAAGCGAAATCAGTCATCATCCACCGCCTTTCTCTTTTTACAGGAGATGAACTTTCCCACTCAGCTCCAAATACAAGCCTTAAAGAATAAGGAACAAAATTAAAAGGGGAGTTGGGAAGCTCTTCAGGATGTGAAAAAATTCCAAAGCTTCTTCCCTATTGACACTTCCCCAGGATGATCTGAATCGTCGTCGTCGTCGTCTTCTTCTTCATCCTCAAGGACTCTACTTCCATTCTCGTCTTCATCAATATACTCTGATGTACCATTAACTTCCTCACTCAACACTGTATTTTCAATTAACTTGGGGGCATCAGCATTCTCGTCAACAATGTCCGTAGTTGACTTGAACTGCATGACATAAGAACAAATGAAAAACACACCCGACAAATTGATTGTGGAGGAACATCAGCTAAAATTACCAACTAGCCAAAACTTGGAAAATAAAAGGATTTTACCCTAACAGCCCTGTCCTGTGAGAGCTCCACCCTTTTTACTGAAGTAACCTGCACCAAGTGGGTAGATTTCCCATTCTCATTCGGAACTGCAGGTGACAGTGTAGAAGCAGATTTTGGATTTGATACCACTTCCACTGGACTAGTAACTTCAGCTACCATCTTATTAGCCTTGTTCAGATCAGACGAGGCCTCTAATGCCAAGACTGCGCTAGAACTGATAAGAGTAAATAAGATTTATTAGAATAAAGAGTTTTGGTAAGAGCTCAGTATAGTCTATAGCTTAGCTATATTCAGAAAAAACCTAACAGGATCATGCCAGTAATCAATGAAGTTACCAATCAAGGACGGAACATAATACTGCTTTTGGTGAGATGGAAAACCAGTATGATTTCTGTGAGAAGATATGTTCCCTCTCTTTGAACTTTACTTTCACTAAAATGTTTCCATTTCAGAACTCAAATCTCATTCCATTTTATATTGTTCAAATTTACACATTTTTAAGATTGTCACAGTGAGGTTATCAACTACAGTAAATATAGCACAGCCTAGAGCCTCAGTGATTATAAATATTTAAGAAAAAGGGGGAAATTTTTCATTATCCTCCTTAGAGGCTTGAAAATTTTAACAATGCCCTTCACTACGGTATACTACAATGAAACTACATTACAAGAGGTTTTTCTTACCCTTGTCACCACACAAAAAAGTGAGCCTATATCGCAAGAACAAAAATTTGAAAGAATGTTTTGCAATTTTAGTTTTCTAAAATGGGAAAAAAATGTTCTTCTAATGTTGGAATATCATTTTATTTTATTTTAGCAATTTCTCTAGTAAAACCAATTCAGGAACAAAAGTTAATAAAAACTCAACTCAGTAAAAATGAGAATACATTGATCAAGCATACTGACTCTCAAGCCCTTGGAAACTTTCTTAAGTCGGAGAAAAGACTGGACAGAGAAAGTGGCCAGAAGTAAAAACATTGATTTGCAAACAGTCATACAAATTATTATACCCTTAAAGCTTCTTTCTTTTGAATAATTGCACTGGAAAAATTCATCAAGTCAGTGCACCTCCTAAAAAGAAGCATCATTCTAAGATAGAACTACTACATTATTTCATCACAAAACACAATCCACGCACAAGAAAACATTAACGCTTACGTCTTGTGTCGCCTGAGGTTGTATCGCCTCTCCCCTGGAGTTCGTGACACTGGAGCTACAGTTTGCCGCCTCTTCCTACGGCCACCACCAGCTGTGACACTGTCAGAATGTTCCTCGCTATCAGCACCATCTTGCTCACTCTGTGTAGTTTTAGAGGTTTGAGGTCGTCGCCGCTTCTTTGCCATATTACTCGCTTCCTGAGTATGACTAGAAATGCCTTGACTGTCCTCGTGTGGCTGAAAACTTGCATTCAATTCTGCACCTTCTGGGCTTTCCCCAAGAAACAACTTTGCATCCTCAACCACAGCCTTTACTGAGCGTGTCCTGTTCACTCCAGACTTGCGCTTTCTACCAGGTTTCCGTTTCCCACTCCTCAGTTCGGACTGTTGGGAATCCTCAGGAACATCTTGTACTTTACTATCCATGAAGCTATGCCCATCTACAGATGGAACATATCCACCATCCACCTCTCTGTTTGTGGAATCATTCGCTAGCCTGAAAGATGATTGAGGTTTATCTTCAGGAATACTGCACCCTATTGCTTCTTTACTGACAAGCACATCAGGCCCCTCAGCTTTTTCTTGCATAATAGTGGGCACAGCTGACTGTGGCTGTTCCTCTTCCAAGACTGAAGCAGAAATATGCTCACTCTTTTTAATTGGAGATATGCTGAAAATTTTTGACGTGCATTTACGCAGCCAAGACATGCGACCTCCAGAGTCTGCCCTTCCCAAATTCATTCCACCATGAGAATTCCTGATATTTGAGTCATAAGGAGCAGCTACATCACCTTGAACGTTCCCTAAACATCTTTCTGCCACCCGTGGTAGAGAAAGATCATTCCCGGCTTCATCATCAGGTAGTTGCAGGTCTGAAATTACAAATTCCCTCATCATTTCTCCACAGTTCTTGCAACTTGTGTGCTTCTCAACAAACTCCAGAAACCGTTCTTTTTCGTGTTTAAATTGTTCTCGATCACCATAAAGCCTCCTACAAAGTATATCAAGCTCATCAATGTCCTTGCGCATTCCAAGTTGTTGTTCTTGCAGATTCTCCTTGTTAAGTTTAACTTCATGCTTCTCCTTTTCTAGTTGATCCCTTTCAGACTTTATTTCTTGTATTTCTCCCTCTGCAACTTCCTTCAAGTGAGTAATATCATTAAGTACTCTCTCCCTCTTCTCCTCAAATGTCCTCCTTCTTTCTTGCAGTTCCTTTTCCATTCTGTCCTGCCTATTCAGCAGCTCAGTCTCATGATTCATCCTCTGCATTTCAAAATCTTCAAGCATCTTGCTGTGATCACTTTTAGCTTTTTCAGACAAAACCAACTGCTCATGCCTCATTGTGGCTTCAAATGCTTCTTTCTCTAGTCCGATAGCGTCCATCTCCCTCTGAACATAATCCCGCATGGCACATTCCTCTTTCTTCAACCTTTCTTCTGCTGAATGCTGCAATTTTTCAAACTTTTTTTTCTCTTCAGCAATTTTCTTTTGTTCTTTATTAATTCCATCTCTTTTCTCATCCAGCACTTCCCATTCTTTCTCAAATTTCTCCCGATCCTGTTGCAAATCTTCGTGCTCCTTCAAAAGTAACTCCTGCTGACGTCTGTACATTTCAATTTGTTGTTTCAGTTCTGACTGCAAACGGACGAGTTCTGACTTCTCTTCTTCATCTATTTTAAGTTTCTGACACTCCTCTCGAATCTGCAATTCCTGCTGAGCATTTTCAGACTCTATCTTATCAATCTCAACTTTAAGAATCTGCAAGTTTTCTTTGTCAGCAATCAATTTTTGCTTTTCCAACTCCAACTTTTTCTCCTCAGCTTTCACAAACTTTTCTCTCTCTTTTACAGATTTCAGCCTAGCTGCAAGATCATTCTCTTTCTCCTTCACTCTATCTGACTTTTTATCCAATGCTTGCTCACGTCTTTCCAGCTTCTCTTCCCTGTGGCTAATTTCAAACTCTTGCTGATCCAGTGTACTTACCTTACTTCTCATTTCCTCCTCAAGTGATTTTCTCTTCTCTTCCAACTCCAACTCAAACTCCTGCTGCTTAGCATCCAGAATGGCCCTTTGATCATCAAGAAGCTTCTGAATCTCTACCTGAAGAAGACCATATATACAGAAGTTTTCGAACAACAACATAAATACGTTAGTAGATACTTTCAGAACAAACACAAACTATTCCTCTTAAAAACAAATATAATCATTTACTTTCTCCACAAGCCAACAAATGAAACTACTCTAACCAGAGCCACAGACAGATGAAAAAATTTACACAAGCAAAAACACACAGACAGAAGAATAAAATAATTTATCATCTCAACCCGACATAGATAAAATAGCCAAAAACATTCACCACACCATTTCTAATCACTTACAAGAAAAAAAAAAAGCAAAGTTGAGGAACATAATCCCAGTTGAGCTATCATTTAATTAATGAATCTGTGGCATAAGTTCTCATAAACACAAAATGACAATGTATCTTTTACAACTAAAAACATATCCAAACAACTCTAAATACCAAACAATGTTTATTGTAAGGCTATCAAAGAAAGCTCTAATCAGTCAACCATAATTTTCTTATTCAATTGGCCTAAACTTGGCATAAGTTTCTATGCACAAAAAAGTATTGTCAGTTTAATAAATACACCATGTGATTCAACTATTAAAATTAAGTTCTGCAAGGCTCATCACCGTACTTTTGTCAATAAGTTTTGGGCTATCTTAACTAAATAATGAGTGAGAAGGAACAAACAAAAGAGATTGGAGTAGGGGACTCTGAGAGAAGAGGAGTTAGGAAGGGAAACCTGATACCAGCACATGTACTGGACCTAGAAAAAGTTCAGTTAAGCCTAAAATATTGACAGGGGATCTAAATTCAGGCTGCAATACACTGTTTACAATGCATAAACTGAAATAGAAGTGAAAAAATTTTGATTTCAAAGGACCTTCAAATATACTTGCAGCAGAAGGCTCTCAATGACATTTACACACACAAAAATCTCAAAGCAAAAGAGAGAGAGAGAATGTAGCATTCATTATTTGTTGAGCATACTGGCTAGACCATCTTGAATCATAACCAATACCAAATCAAAGTTAATAACAGAAGAAGACCTAATAAGCTTGCACAGTTTCATTACTAATAAGCAAAAACCACTGATGTTGAAGAAACTTCAAACGATGTCTATAGAGTGTTGGCTTATAGTGCTGGCAAATAATGGTTGAAAAATGTCGTGTATTGCTTCATGGAACAAATTGAAAAGAAAAAGAAAACCACCAAACAAGACATATTCCAATAGTTGCATAATGTAAGTGCCACATAAAGCATTTACTTGGCAGGAAAGAACAACAAGCACTGGGACTCACTCTTTCCCTTGCATTAAGTTTTTGTTCTAATGTCAGGAGTCTCTTTTCTTTCATTTCTACGGTGCTTCTCAAACAATCAGCTTCCTGAAAAAAAGATTAATTAAACATTATATGAAAACGAAGGTAAAATGTGAGCACAAATAAAATACAACAAATAGATCAGATAGGCCAGACAACCCACTCTTTCTTTTACAACTAACTGTGCTAGTCGACTATTTATTTCATCCTCCCTCTCTTTCAACTTTGAGCTGGACAAATCAATTTTCTTTTCCAACTCTTCAAGGTCCCTTTCTTTCTGCTTAAGACTCCTGTCATTTTCATTTGCCTTTACCTCTCTTTGAGTAAGCGTTCTCCTAAGCTCAGAAAGCTGTTCATCCCCTTTCTGTAATTTCTTCTCCCACTCCCTTAAATCTTCTCTTTGTTTATAGAAAGCCGCCTCATGTGCTTCTCGTCTAAGATCAACAGAACCAAATACAAAAATTAATGCAAACACCATTTTATGTTATTTACATACTCAAGAAAGTTTAAAAGAAGCCTTTATCAGAAGTATTAAAAGTACTAAGCATGAATCGTACTCTGTAACTAAAGAAAGGCGTTCCCTCTTAATCACACTTTCACGAGATTCCAACTCTTGCAATTTCATCTCTAATTCAGAGCTCTTTCTATTTACCTCAGCAAGTTTGGCTTCAGCAGCATGAAAGTTCTCTTCCACCTCCAAAGATTTACCCTCAATTCCAACAACCAGAGTATTTGCATCAATCAACGTTTTCTCAGAAGAGATCGTGGTTCGGGCACGCTCCTCTTCCATATCACGCATAGCCTTTTCAAGCTGCATTGATAAAGCCATGACGATGATAACGGCATAAGTAGCCAATAGAGGCAACATAACCATTAGTTTAGTAATTAGTGATGTTGGAAAAATAAAATAAAATGAGAATTTTTTTTTTTAATGTTCAAGCATTCTAAAGGACATTTCAAACCATCTAGTAATGAAGTATATTACCGCACAATTTGTAGTAAGATTAATGCAATACATATGACATAAAACATGAAAAAGATTTTGCTAACTGAAAGCTTAGAAGGTAACCACAAAGAAAGGCATTCGAATAAATACAAAAAATATTGTAAAAACAAAATGCATAAGCAGACATGGATCATTAACATCTGCGATTACTAGATAAAGCAAAAAAGAACAAAGAAAAAGCATACATCTGCAACACACTGCTTTTCCATGCTCAAGGCTCTCCTCAAATTATCTTCACGCTTCTCAGCCTCAGAAAATGCAATCAAATGAGCTGACTGTTCACGTTTTAGAATCTCCTGAGTTTCTTCAATTGATTGCCTTAGATCTTCAAACTTTGAAGTCCACTCTTTTTTCTCAATAAGGAGAAGCCCCATATTGTACTGGTAATCATACAACTGCCAGAACAATAGTTTATCAGGTGGCGCAAAACAGTTGCTAAAATCTATTATAAGGCTTCAACCTGAAAGTTAATGTCATCTGACACTATACTTAAAAAACAGGTAAAACAGAAAACAAAAGGGAATAAGAAGACACAGAAGACTGACGATTAAAAGACGCGATGACAAAATTGATTATAAAACTATAGCTTTCACAGACACCGTAGGAAGTACAAATAGAAAGAATATGCATCCCAGTGGTGAGTGCGGCCAAAGAAACAAGCTTTAAATTTCACTGATAGTAATGTGAAAAGCCATCCTACCATAAAAAAACTATGAAATTTCCCTAAGCAAATTTATATTAGTGCACTGACAGGCACCAAACATATCTGTCAAACACAGATGCAAATTGTCACATGTTTAGAATCCTCCAACTAAGATATATAGATCGTGGTATAGTGATGAAGAACTTCTTCAAGCCACAAGTGAAACTAGAATCTTTTCCAACAAAAGGGAAAAAAAAACTTGTTTACTACGAAACACTTTATGACTTAATTTTAATTAATAATAGAACAAGTTAATTATCTCTTCAAATCCGGTGCACAACACAAGATGGGCTAATACGCCCATTAGAAATTTTTAGAAATATATAATAATAAGATTACCGAATGGTAAACATTTGAGTAACGGGTTAACAAATCAAATAGTAGTTCAGTTCTGTACTCAACTAAACTCAAACTGTCTTAGTTCAATAAGCAGTCTAGGAACAATATATTTTATACAACTGCTCTATTCTAACAATAAAATCAAGAATTGATATCATGCATTCAACAGAAAACGAAATATGCAACCTCTTGTTCAAGCTTGGAGACTTTCTCCATAAGAGCCTCGCGGTCTTTCCGCTCCATCGCGGCCTCGTCCAGCAACCCGGCCTCCCTGAACCTCCTCCAATCATCATCCGATTCGGCTGGAAACACCGTCGCCGAACCACTATTGTAATGCAACAAAGAATTTACCGGAGGCGGGGGTGGAACCGACGGGGTTTCAGCAAAAGCAACGGCCTTTCCTTTAATATTCATCGCATTTGAAACGGCGCCACTCCTCTGCGTTTCGGTGCCTCTTGGAGTTAGCTTCATTGCCGGAATCGGCCTTCTCTGTGGTGTGAACATCGCTTTCTCGAGAAAAGATTACAAGAATCCACTTTTATTGAAAAAAGAAACCCTAATTTCTTTTCCGTTCCGTTAGATTCCGATGTAACGGAAGACGGAACGGGGATTAACGGAGTTCTGTACCGGGGAGTTGGGAATTGATTTTTTTTTTCTTTTTGTCTCTCTTTCTCTTTTGAATTTGACTTCCGAAATAAAATTGTGTGCGGCGTCTGGTTATTAAAAAATTAACTAAAGAAAATCGAGTGTATTATCGAGCGAAGATGACTCACGTCCTTTGTTTCTGTTTCCTGTTGTGGTTTTATTTTATTACCCGACAAGGCTTCTGAAAACACTCTTCGATCGGAGGGTATTGCAGTCATTACATGGGAAAGTCACTTGGAGAGTGCGGTGGCCGGTGTTCTCTGTGAAATGACGTGTCTCTATCTGGCTGGCTGTGGGACTGAGATGGAAGAATCTGGCCATCGGGGGATTGTTTGATTGAATGTAGAGCAGATCAAACTCGTTATTTACTATTTAGTTAAATCACTTGGAATTAAATTACTTTTGAATACCTACGACTTCCCAGCATTTGAATTCTCTTCAATCATAAGTTGCTGCAAAGTTACACTTTCGTTGAGGTCTATTGATTTAAAAGATAATAATTTCGTGAGTGCATAAAATAATACATTTGTAGTTTAGGCTAGACCATTCATTTCATGAGTGCATAAAATACTAACGCCATAAATTCTTTTAGAATTTAGGATGTGTTTGCCTACTAGAACGAGGGAAATGGAAATAATTTTTGGTGTTTACTCGTAAAAAATTTAATCCATAACTTTTTAAAAAAAACAATATCATAAGACTTTTGACCATCTTTGTTGAAAAGAAATTAATGAGGATTTAGTAGATTACTTGTTAAAATTTTATTCTTTATTTGAAAGTTTTAAAATAAAGTGAAAAATTTTATTAAATATTGTAGTATAATTAAAGAATATGGTGATTATATCAAGCTATATAATATAATCTTGATTGAATAAATCAACTCATCAGAGAAGACTTTTTTAAGGTAATTCATTAAGCCGATTTCTCTCTTATTTTTCTTAACATAATATATAGAATACAACAATAATTTCTTATCTAAAAGATGTAAAGAAATAAGTAATGACCGATGAAAAGCGTAAAACATTATACCAGCATAACAAAAAAAAATTATACTCATATCATATTTATTTAGTTTCAAATTTGTTAATTATTAATTTATGTATTAGTTGTGTCCAAATGAAAAAAATAAGATTTTTTTATTTTATTATATAATAATTTTATTGAATTATTAATTTATTACATTAACTCCAAGATTGGGACGAGAAAAAATATTATTTAATTAAGGATATCAATTTATCAAGTATTGCTTAAATAAGGTTCTACCGAATGCCATTTATGTGAGGTGAAGAATTTATAAACCAAATGTCATGCATATTAGCCTATTAAAATACAACACATTCTTGTCATATAATTATTTCTACCCATAATTTGTGCAAACCTACATAAAAAAGATAACTACAGAGAATTCACATTAGTTATAATTTGACACAACTTAATTTGTTTTAAGAGTGGAATTATCAGCACCCCCTAAAATAAAAAATTGTTAAAACTCATTTTCTCAAATAATCCCATTAAAATATTAAAAAAGTTAAACAAATTTACAATTGGTAGGGCCCACCAATTTCTAAAAATTTCGAAATACCTTTTTTAAGATACAGTGAATTAGTTATACTTTCACTCATCATCATCATCCTCATCCCTTCTTAATGATCATTCGTAATCATACAATCAAGACAACCTATACATTCTTCAAAATTCTAACCATGGATTTTTATTTTATTTTTTCCTAAATAAACTTTTATCAAATTATGAGCGCGATTGCACGTCAATTTCTTCTTTTTCCATTTTTTTTATCATTAGAACAAAAATATTTTCAAGTTTAATGTTTGCTGAGAAATCATACAAGATGAACGAAGGAAGATCAAATAAGGGCTTTTATAAGTAATTTTATTTATAAACATGTTTGCAATTAAATATTTTATAAATTTATTGGTTTGATGAGTAATTTATTGGATTCAAATAATTTTATCCTTTTATAACACTCCACTTATTTCCAAAATAACTCTAAATAGTAATAACCCCAGTACGGGTTGTGAAATTCTTATTACAAATAGAAGGTTTTTGTGTGCAAATTCTCTTCTTTCTTCTCCTTCTTCTTCATCAAAGTGCTTACTGTTTGCGAGTAATAATAAAACAAAAATAAAGCAAGCTATTCTAAAGCAGCTGTAGTTTGGAGTGCACCACTGCAATTGAAACATCATTGAATCCTGGAAGTTTAGATTGTTTTCAATTCCGTTTACGCACCGAGATGAACAGAATTTGTTCTTTAAAGACAATGCTCCTTCGGCACGATCGCTTCTTAACTTCATTACATTTTACAATTTTTGTTTGTTTTTTTTATTGTTCTACAATTTATGAATTTGTCTGGAATTGGTACCTGTCTAGTTGCTGGTTGGCTAAAATTAGGGATGCTGCTGGCTTGCTAGTTTATTGGGATTGAAATTTTGAAGATACGCTTGTTTTTATGGTGGGCAAAAAAGTTTAGGTCGGCCCAACTTAGGCCCACCGATTTTTGGCCCAACCCGTCGTATGAGGGCTTAGAAAATGGCTTAAGAAAAAAAGAGTGTCCCTTTATTTTAAAAAAAAAATTTATAAATTAAAATAATAAATAAAATTTTAAAAAAATAATAAAAAAATTTAAATCACTAATCCATAAATCAATAATGATTCAAAAATTTTAAAATTATAATGCTAAACGCTCTCTTAAGTGTTAATTAATTAAGATTGTGCTTGAATTGGATAATTTATTATTAGAAAAATTAAATTTCTAAATTTTTACTTGTTTCATTTTATTTATTTTGAAATAATCATTTTATTTAATTCATTGTTGATTGTAACTACTTGTTGATTATTAACTCGTTTCAAGTTTACAATAATAAAAGAATATATTGAAAGTCCAGGCCCGCAATGGGCCCAACCCAAGCCTAACCCTTACTTACACTTTCTCTAAAATGGACTTGGGCCTGGGCTTAGAAAAGCTCAGTCCAAGCCTGCATTTTGCCATCCCTACATGTTTACAGGGAGGAGTTTTCATTTAAATCAATTATGAGCAAGTTTTATCAAATATAAATATCTTTTTAGGTAATTTCAGTTGTGGGTAAAAATGTAAATATATAGGGGGTTCTAATAAATTTTTAAAGAGGTGCCAATAGTTTAACTCTTTGTTTAAACTCATTTATTTGAATCCAACGAAGTCTCGATTTACTAAATAAATCCACCATTAAATTTTAAAATTTTACTCAACAAATTCATCTAAATACTTAATTTACCCTTACTAAATCCATTTTGTAGAATAACAGTATTTTTACTCGTTAAATCTACCCTTACGGCATCCTCTTAGATTCTTGAATCATGCTATCAAAATAATATAATGACCTTATAATTAGCAGTCATAGTGTGAAAGGTTTATCAAGAAATTCATATCTCTTTGTGATTAAAATTATTCTCAATATTGTTTTGCTTCGCCATAATATTAATATGAATCACTTTATATGAGTTCTAAGATTGATAAAAAAATAAAGAATATTAATTTAGGGTTTAACATAAATATAACGTTGATTATATAGATGGATTAAAAAGTAAAAATTATGATTTTTTAAATTATATTTTAGTGTTCATAATTAAAATTTGATTTAGGATTATTTTAATAATTAAAAATTATTTTCAAATATGTATTTACTGAGTAGTTTAGTGAGTTTAAATTGCTGCACCCATTCCATAAAAGTTTCACCAACCATCCATGGGCATTGATGTAAATAATGAGCAATTCCCCTAACGCGTCTCGATTTAATTGGAGAAATCTTAGTAGCCTACCAAGTGCAGCAAACATTAGACCACATCCAGCAACTGAATCCCTGTTTGGACACCCGTACTTTCTCTTTCTCCTTCTCCTCAAACAGAAACGATTGGACTTAACTTCTCCTCAAATTCTTCCGAAAAGACTAACCAGTCCAAATTCTGCTGACGTGGCGTTCCCCCGTTGGCTATCTGCTTAACGTTGAAACAAAATTAACAAACACGCATAACTGTAGAGTACGGATATGAGATCCTCTTTCGCCTTTTTGCCACAAACAAAACAATGATTATCACAAACCCAAACCCTAGCTTCTCCTTTTAGAACTGAAAGGAAAAAAAATATATATATATATATATCAGTTGACTGTGTCTGGATATATTTGTTTATGTGTGATTAGATATGGCGACGGAGAGTTCGGCAGCTTCGAGATCGAATTCGTCAACGGCGGACTCGTACATAGGGAGCTTGATAAGCTTGACGTCCAAGTCTGAGATCAGATACGAGGGCGTTCTTTACAATATCAATACTGAAGAGTCCAGTATCGGCTTGATAAACGGTACCGTTTCAATCTTTGGTTGATTTCTTTAATTTTGTGGATTTTTTTTCTTGCTTGAAGCTTCGTTTATTGAATTGATGTTTGGATTTCTATTTCAATGATTATTTTTATGTATATTTGCTATTAATTGGCTTGTATTTGACTATAGAGATTTTTTTAAAAGATTTTTCTGAGAATGCGATGTCAATTTACAGATTAAAAAAAGATTGTTTTAAGTCAATGAGAATGTTTCTTACGAGTAAGCTCTTGATTAGTATTGAGGTGCTAAAAAAATTACAGCAGAAAAAAATTTTAATTACGAAATAAAAATTAATAGTTTACGGTAAATATAAATTTTAAATAATAATTTTGACAAAAATAGTAAAGATATTATAAGTTTTTCATCGTACTAAGTAATGGATTAAATCCACTTAGTTTTCAAACCACAACAGCTAGTGTTGACTAAACACTAAAAGCTACAGTTGCCCAACCTCAATAATAAATGGGACTTAAGGCTTGTCAGGAAAGAGCCTTTTTGTGTTGTATTATTATTGTAAGTTTGCAGGGTATATTAATCTGGCTAGAAAGGATTTGTTGATTGTTAGAGTTGAAGTGTCTTTTGTATTCTATTTTTGTTTTTCACGTAGGTTGAATTATTAAGTACCTTTTTGTATCTTTTCACGGGCAGTGCGTTCATTTGGAACTGAAGGGAGGAAAAAGGATGGTCCACAAGTGCCTCCAGGTGACAAGGTTTATGAATATATATTGTTTCGGGGAACTGACATCAAGGTATTCTATACACAGATTCTTAAATTAATTTGCTCTACCATAGACTTTTTAATACTTTTTATCTTTCCTAATGTCTTGAAAATCAAGACCTTTAGCATTTTGGTGTTTGGGAAACGCTTTATCTAGGTTCTTTAGTTGTTTCAAAATTTGATTGCCTAGCTATCATACCTTCTGTTTTTCTGGCAGTGTTTTGTGCGCTATGCTGCTGTGGTTTTCTTTTGGTGTCCAAGATATGTGTACATACAATTGACTTTTGAACGTGTTTCCCTGGGAGTTGGTTGGGTGCATTGGATGTCTGATAATTTACTTACATAAATTTAACGTGTCTGATTAGCCTTGTATTGATTCTTTTGAATGACTATGATATAAAATCACACTGAACCATTGACTGTGTCAGACCTCTATATGGTTGGCCATTGGGCAAGTTATTTATTGTTTTACTTCAGTCAATATATTGATGTAATTCTCCTGATTTGAAATGTTATTTTGCAGGATTTACAGGTTAAATCTTCTCCTCCTGTTCAGCCTACACTACCTATAAACAATGACCCGGCAATTATACAGGTACATGGAATGTCTATTTAAGTGGGTGGTGCATTAAATCAAGTTAAGTTAAACTCACTTTGAATTGGCTGTAATGTTCTGCAGTCTCACTATCCTCGCCCAGTTGTCACATCTACAAGCATACCTTCTGCTGTTAGTGGATCTTTGCCTGATCTTGGTTCACATAATGCACAGATGGGACTACCTGGATCAAATTTCCAAGGTGGCCTGCCCCTTTATCAACCTGGAGGCAATTTAGGGCCATGGGGAGCCACACCTACTCCTCCAACTGCAAATGGTGGTGGGCTTGCTATGCCAATGTATTGGCAGGGATATTTTCCCCCAAATGGGCTTCCACATGTGCACCAGCAGTCTTTACTCCGACCACCACCTGGGTTGTCCATGCCTCCTTCCATGCAGCAACCAATGCAATATCCTAATTTTAATGCTCCTTTGCCTTCTGGAGCTGCAAACCCTTTACCATCTGGAGCATCTAATATGCCAGGCTCATATATGCCAGAAGTTTCATCTTCATTGCTTGCTGTTAGTACTACTTCTCTTAATTTGATGCCAACTTCCTTACCGCCATCTACTTTGTCATCATCCCTTCTGCCGGTGCCCTCTGCCTCACTAGCTTCTGAAACATTACCAAGTTCATTGCCTAATAAGGTTCACAGTTCTACCCTTCCTACCTCCACATTTGGTGCTAGCTTGGGCTCTCTGGCTCCTGTGACTACTTCCAGTATAGAATTAAATCCCATTGTTGCACCATCATCCAACAAACCTAATGCAATTTCTGCTCCAATTTTGCCATATCAAAGCTCATCACAGTCTACATTCTCCACTGTTGGGTCGTCTAGTTCTGTTCGCTCAGAAGCACCACCCTCACTGGTGACCCCAGGTCAGCTCTTACAGTCAGTACCAAACTCAATCCCTTCATCACAAATGGCATCTTCATCTCAGTCTGCACAGACTGCTCATAAAGACGTGGAGGTGGTTCATGTATCGTCATCATCATTAGAACCATCTGCACCAGTTTCCAGGGAACCTCAGCCACCTATTTTGCCGTTACCAGTACCCATACGTGGTGGTCATAAGGTTTTTATACCTGATATTATATTATTAGTATTTGTTTGTTTATCTTTTTAAGATGTCCATGTGTGTCTAACTCTTTGCATGTGCAGCAATAACATGTGTTGTGATGCCTCGTTGGGTTACTTATGCTTTTATGTCTATGTTTTGGAAAAATTAGATAATAATTTCACATGGATGGCTTTAATAATTCTTTTACAATCTCATCCGACTTGTTTGGGAGGATTGGCTCTTGTGAATTGTATTCTGTGATTTCGCATTTTCTTTATTTGCTTGATAGTTTTGGTAAAGTTGGTCTAAGATAGTTTTGGTAAAGTTGGTCTAAGATGTTGGGAGAGTGTGGGAACTTGAGGCTGAGTGAAAGAAGGGAGATATTGATGAATTAGAAATGGTAGTAGTGGAGGTTGTAGCAATTCACCCTTGTTTTCCAACTATCAGTCATTGATGGTAATAATTCAGTCCCTCATCCCACTACACCTGTTAGGTTTCCAGCAACATACTTGAGCTTCTCCTAATTATTGGAGTTTTCTCATGTCAATTTTTGATTTCCTATGTTGTTCAAAGTCCATTATTCCTTCACTCTTATTCTGTTTGCTTTTAGCTACACTTTGGTCTGCTTTACAGGTGTATACTGTTTAGAAGAAGATATCTAGAAACTGTAAAAATATCACCTGCTAAAATTAGTTCCGGATGATAAGTAGGAGAATGAAGTAGATATTTTATATTGGTTTCTTCTTCCATATGGTGTATTTTGAAGTTTTTTATGTATGGTTCTTCCATTTAGAGGCAGTGTGTGGTCACTGTCTGTCATCCAAGGAGAATCTTCTCGAGATTTAAACTATTGACCGTTGATCGTGTCGGCTGGGAGTGGTCAATACTTATTGGATGGTCCGGGATCAGTTCAGCTTTTCTTCTTTCGAGTGTTTACTTGTTTATCTGTTTTGTTATCATGTATGTTTCTGATAGGAGAAGACTGGACAGAACTATTTTCATGTGCAGTTTTCTCCATCTGAATGCTGGTTTCCATCCTTTTTCAAGCAATATCAATTGTCAGTATAAGTGAAACATTCTGCTTTGATTGGGAGAGCATGAGGCTGAAGGAAAATAATAGAAACTTGATTAAGTTGATGGTTCTCCCTCCGTTGTTGTGTATTCATGCTCTGAAACTACAGTGAAACATTCTGCTTTAATTAAGAGGATATGAGACTGTAGGAAAATAATTGGAACTTGATTCAGGGGATTGTTCTTCCTTCTTTGTTGTGTATGTGCTGTGAAACCACAGTAAACTATGTCTTTTAGTTTATGTGCATCTTAATTTAGTCCGAATGTCTGGGATTAGCATATATTAGCATAATAATCATATGCCCCTATTGGATTTTAATGTTCTCTTCATCGTAGAATGTTAATCTACATTTGTGTTATGTTATTTTGATTTGTTTTTGCTTTTCTGTTTAACCCATAACATTATTCTGCTTAACAGTGCAATTGTTTCATAGTTGAAATTGGATTCATTTCTTTCACTGCATGCTTTGAAGACTCTTAACATGTTTGTTTTCTCTTTTTCTTTTTTGACTTCCTAGCCAAATGAAGCTCCTTTCCAAGCTCGTTATGGTTACAGGGGCCGTGGAAGGGGAAGAGGAACTGGGGTAATCCACTCTTTACATGTGCTTAATTAAATTTTTACGGACATTTCAAGATTTCCGACTATGTTGCTGCCTGAGTTATTGTTGAATTTGTCAAAAGTATGTTTTAAATTTTCAGGTTCAAGGTTTCTGTTTCTAGCTGATCTCTGTAAAATTGAGGGACCTATTTTCATTTGGAAACCTGATCTATTTACAATTGTGGAGGCTTTACCAAGAATGTTTAATGGTTCATGAGTTAGTTCTAGCTCTCTACGAAGTCTTCGTATTTAGTTATAGCTTAATCTTCAAACAGATGTTAGGTTGGTGATAAAATGTTGTTTAGTTTTTGTAATTATTTAAAATTGGTTATATGGATATTTTTTGCCCAAATATATAGCAGGTTGTGTTTTCTATTTAAACATATTAACTTAGTTGGTGATTGTGTGACTAGTGGTGATGATAAGCAATTGGGGTGAGTTTGATATATAGGAATGGTTTATATCCTTTGGCAGAATTCACGTCCCGTGACAAAATTCACTGAGGATTTTGATTTTATGGCGATGAATGAGAAATTCAAGAAGGATGAAGTATGGGGTCATCTTGGTAAGAGCAACAAATTACATTCAAATGAGAAAGAAGGTGATGGACAAATCAGCGATGGAGATGATTCACAAGATGAAGATGATGGTGGAGTACCAAAGGTTGATGTTGCTATCATGTCTCATTGTCATGCCATTTTTTGTTTCTGTCAAGAGAAGCTTGTATGTTGCTTTTGATATCTTCTGTATTTAATTATGCCTATGTGTGCTGCAGCCTGTTTACAATAAGGATGATTTTTTTGATTCTCTCTCCTCCAATACACATGATTATGAATCACAAAATGGAAGGATTAGATTCTCAGAGCAAAGGAAACTAGACACAGAGGTACTTTGTGTTTTGTATCTGTTGGTGATCTTTACAAGAACTGGGATTTTTTGTCAGCATACTTCTTTGTTAAATGGTGCAGACTTTTGGTGAATTTTCAAGACATCGAGGTGGACGTGGTGGCCGTGGGCCTGGACGTGGTGGTCGTTCTCGAGGTTCTTATTATGGAAGGGGGCATGCCTATGCCGGAAGGGGCCGGGGGCGTGGCATGCCCAATCGGGAATTCTAGGTGGGCGCTTGTTTTTTCAAGATGTTAAAGAGGTACACATGAAGCCCCATTGCCCATGCAACAGAAAATTGATCTAGGGATGACTCTTCTGTTTGTGCCTTGCTGATTGTCTAGAAATAAAAAGTAGGATTCCCCCCCTCCTCTTCCAAACTCCCTTAACTTATTATCTCTTTCTTCATAGAGGGGTCCATTTAAGGATCTAAGAAAAGAAGCTTTTGGTTAGTGGTTGGTTTTAATTGGGGAAAAAAAGGTTCAGTTTCCTTTACAAAATTTTCCATTAATTTATACGTCTGGTGTTTTGTTTTTTCCCTTTTCCAATTTTATTCATTTTGAATAGGAGATAGCATTTAATAAAAGTACAATTACAGGTTCAATTGTTAGCAATGTAATTATCTCAGTATGTTGGAGTTGGAAATGAAAGCTGAATAATTTGGCATAAGAGTGACTGGAAGTGTGGCTTTTGATTGAAATTTAGTGATTAAACAGTGGGTAGGCATCTGGCTGAGTAGATGTGTTAGTGTTAAATAGTAGTTAAAAGTATATGGAGTTTGTCTGAGCCTGCACAGACAGTTTGCTAAATGATACTGTTTCTTTGTTTATTTTAGCCTGGGCTTTTGAATCCATGCAGAACTGGGACCGCATGTGACGGGTTTGTGCAGCTGCTGTATGGGCACGAGCGCAAGCCTAATGGGTGTTTTTGCATTTGTTTTCTGGAGTTTTGGTTGTCTAGTTCTGGAAATGTAATTAAAAGACATTGGCGAAAGATCAAGAACTCAGTCCGTATCACAAGACAAGACTGTATCACAAGACAAGACTAAGAGAGAACATAGCAATATATTATTGGATTATTTAAATGTGCCAGAATAAGAGAATGTTATGACATCCAAACAGATGCACATTACAGTACATAGCACACGGGTTAATATATAGAGCACCGGAAGTCAACCAGAAGTGAACCATAAGTGAAAACTACTTGCATGTTGCGACTAAGACCTTTCTTGGAGGCATAGAAGGCCTTCTTCCATGGAGCACAGCCAAGTTATCTAAGAAAAGAACATCACTCTTTTCCCACTTAAACTGGATGCTCTCTTCTTCAATGATCTCTTCACATCTCTTGACTACATTTTCGGGAATCTCAGTCCCATCCGCCATGTAGGCTGAGCTAATCTCCTTCCCATGCATGCCAACAACGGTGTTGAACCACATCCTCCTCCCTTTTCTTCCATCAAACACCTTGGTTAAAGCTCGCGGTCCCAATACTGTCTTCACACCACCATCTGGTTGCCACTCCAAATCCATCCCAAGAGCTTTGCATCTGCGTAACAAAATTTTTAAGCGCGATTCAAACATCATGGTGCAATATTTAATTATTTATTTACAAAAATAAATTATAGTGAAAGGTGGTGGTGCATTAGATATTACATATGTGGCTACTACTAGGTACCTTCTCTCAGCTTCTGCACGATCTGATGTTCCAAAAGCGTCCTCCCAACCTCGACCTCTCATGGAGGCAGTGTCATTTTTGCTAAGAGCTGTGAAGGAGTACTTTAATCCCTTGGTATCCATTTCCTCCACAGCTTCTGGGAACTCTTTTAGCATCCGTTCTGTTACTTTAAAGCTTGGAACAAAGGGTGTCTGTCCTCCTTCTGGGGGCGGCACCTCGCAGAATAGTATAACTTTCTTGGGGTATTCCGATATCTGGTTAATGGAATGTGACAACCAATTTGGATATGCAATATGTATACTCAATTCTCTCACTTAATTTAAGAAACATGACTTACCAAAACCATTTCATGATGATAGTAAATGAATTCGGAGAGGGGTCCTTCGTTGGCAGTCCACACTCGTTTGTACACATGGGTTCGAGGTGCCGGTCCTACGTAACGAATATCATCCCACCCAAAGGCTTCAACGATCTCATTGAAGTCTTGTGCATTTTTCACGTCAAAACCTCGAAGCAAAACTGCACTATTTTTAATAATCATCTGCTCAAACCAGTCTTTGTTGGTCTTAAGAGCCAAGAGAAGTGATTCCAAGTCACTCTTGTTCGGCTGTTGTGGGTGCAGCACTAGTGGCATGGTCTCACCATCCACAACCTTTTCTCCTTCACATATTCCTACCTTGAAGTCCTTGCAAGAATACTCCATTAGCTCTCTCTTTCTGTTACACGTTGTGATATTGCGAATATTTGCTTTCATGTATATATTTATATATTTTTCATCTCGATGGTGGATTTTATAGTGGAAATTGGGGTTGTTTGGGGTTGCCGTTTGGCATGATGGAACCAAGAAATGGTTGGCATTTTGCTATGTGTCCTGGACTCTTAGGGAGATTCTTTGTATGTCATTTTTTGAGGGGTTGAAAATTTTTGGCTTTGGTATTGCAGTTGTACTATGACGACCATTTGGATGCCGGCACGACTCTTAATATTTTAGTTATTTATGTAAACACATATGTCGAATGAAGCAGACAAGTGGGATGGAAGTGAATTGGATCAATGCCATCAGGACAATAATAAGCATAAGTTTCAGTGTTTTCACTCTCGGTTTTGTTGTTTTGCCTTAAAAAGAAAATGTGATCAGGACACGAGACTAGCTAGCAATTAGCTAGCCACAAGAATACAAGATTCCTCACACGACATAATGGAATAATGGATAGCGATATTTGCTAGCGTGGGTTCGGATTTCCAACTGTTTTTTCAAAATTTTAATTTGCCATGTAACACAAGAAATTTTTTCATAAGCTTATTTTCTTTTATTTGATAGCTATTCCTAAACCACACAAAGCATTCACTGAAAATGATCCTTTCTATGTAAGATTGCCAGCCGTCTCTTCATTTTTTTTCCCCAAAAAAAAAGAAAGAGTAGAAATTAACCAATAATGGATGCTATAAAGTTAACGAATACGGCTGCAATATTCTTTACAGACACTGATGGTTTGCCTAGTTAAACTTCTCGAGGCAACAAGATTTCAAATATATATATTCCTTAATTTATTGTAAGAGTTTGATGTTTATGTAGTAGTTTCCTGTTAACCGGCCATGAAAATTTTACGAGGCATGTACAAGAGTTCGAAAAGGATTAGATCCTCATCTTATATAGCTTTTACCCTAGGGAATACATTAATGTGATTGATAATAATAAAAATGGAAATAATAGAAGAATAATCTTAGTCATACATGATGTACATGTGATAATATACGATTAATGATATGCTTAAAAACTAGAGAAACATATTTTTGTATGTCATAAATGAGAAAAAAAAAATCAACTATGGAAATAATTGATTAGTAACACATCGTTATAGATACAAACTTTGCATCTTAATTTTGTACGCATATTATATACTCAAGAGCATACACATCTTAAAAAATTAGTAAGTAATAAGAAGAATATCCTTTGTCCTTATCCGTAGAAGCTTAACTAAGAATGAAGTTGTTAGTTCAAAGTTTAGTTGAGCACAGCCAATGGACTTGTAGCCTATACTCCCCTCTTCTGTAGGGGTAAATCCCCCTCCGATATTATAAATGAGGGTTGATTTTCAGATTAGGATTATTGAGAGGAGAGTTCTGACCTATATCTAGTTGTAAATATCAATATACTTCTGATGTAATATCAGTGTACCTCTTCCAGTATTATAAGTGAGGGTTGACTTTTAAATTAGGATTATTGAGGGAAGAATTCCGATTTATTTTTAATTGTAAATATTAGTATAATTCTGATGTAATATCAATGTATTTCTCATTGTAACATATCAGTAAATCAAAAAAAAAAAAAAAGTTTAGTTGAGCAATATTATGTAAAATTTGGAACGCCTAACAAAATAATCAACATTCCAGTCAATGGGATAGATATCCAGTGACTTTGGATTCAGGCTGCGGAAAGGGTCAAGTCAAGCATATCGTAACTAGAATATTGATTGATTGATTGATTGACTGATCTACGAAGCCTTGACTTCACCATCTCAGCTTCTTTTTCCGTAAATGTTGGGAGGCATTTCTCTGACAATAATTAGCATTGGTTCTTGGACACTCACCATTTATATATATGTAATTATTAGGGCTTCGGCTAAGTTGGATCATCTCCAACTTGGAGCCGACTAACCTCAGCCCTTAGATTTTTGCATTGTTTTTCAACTGTTGGATGGGTCTTCTTCATCTCCAACTAACTATAATAATATTCTTACATTATTTAAGCTTTTTATCTTCTTCTTCCTCAACAAATCCACTTCGATCTCTATCAACCATCTCAAAGCTGCTTATCACATCTGGGTGGGTCTAACGTGGAGTGCCCATATGAGGAAAACTGCCCATAATTCGGCGCCGGAGGCGGAGGAGGCTTGGCATAATAGCTTTTAGCCGAAGATGAGTTATTGTAAGAGGAGTTGTTGTAAGGGTGCTCTGCTCCTGGCTAAAATTAAATAAATAAATATTTATTTCAATACCAATGCCTTCCCACATATGGTCCTGGTCGTTGTAATTGGAAAGACTCAACTGAAGACTAATTCAAAGTCCTGTACTTAGAGAACCAGTGTTTTTTTTTTTTTTTTCATTTATTTTTATTTTATCCAGTTCAGTAATTAATGAAAAAAATAGATCACTCTATCAAGAAAATGAATGTCTGTGTTGAAAGAAGATTTATTTATTATTTTGTTCATTAAGTCAGCTTTGTTGGACCGTATCGATCTTCTACGCAGATTTCGTCCAAGACAGACTGATCAATGTTTGTTTATTGCATACATATAGCTGCTGGTAATTGCTTTGTTGGACCGTATCGATATGTTTGTGTTGTGTTTGATTGGAGAAAAAGCCTGCCTTCGATCGGACGAAAGAAATGGAAATGAAGACGAGGGAGTCAAAAGGGATCCATTAGTTGCATAGACAGCAGTACTTGGGCCCATGAGGTTTGATTCTGCTTCACAGCGAAAGAGAGAAATATGAAGATTGGTGCTCGTTAGCTGGGAGAGGAATGGAAGGCCTTGGGAAGAGGCTTGTGGAATCGGGATCAGGAGAAATAAATGACAATGAAGCTTTGATAACAGAATCATAAACTTGATGAAGAAAACATGAAGAAGACGCAGAATCCATCCAACGGTTGAAAAACAATGTAAGAATCCAAGGGCTGTGGTTAGTTGGCTCCAAGTTGGAGATGATCCAACTTAGCCGAAGCCAATTATTAGAGGATCTAGAAACCTACAAATTAATTAAGATCATTTAGTGGGATCTCACATGCCCTACAAAAGAGGCATGCGAGAATAGCAAGCACAGTACATACGTGCTTCGATTGCTTTATATGCAAACTTCACTAACAATCTTGTACACGACATCAAGTTATCTCAGACCAAGCATGCATCTTTTGAGGACAAGTATTAGTATGAAACAAGTGTACATTTCTTTGTAAGACATTGGATTTAGAATCAATTGCCAATTGCCATGGATACCCAGTAATACGCCTGTAATCGGGGCAAACATTGACTGTGGGTTGATCTATCCTTCCTATAAAAAGCCCAGCTAATCCGTTTGGGTAGGCCAGCAGCTTGGCGACAGACCCAAACCGGGCCTATATTAGTGAATTACGAAAAAGTCATTTGCCTCGTTAAGTGTTCCACTATTACTTTCGATTAGAATTATATTTGTTCTTGAAGAAAACGACGCTTTAATTTACCGGAGGCACAAGTCACGAGACTGACCTACAATGGTCAACAACTCTAAATTTATGAAGAACACCAACCCGAGAGCAATCTTGAAATGAACAATGAATGCTTCTTCTAGGATATTATTAATTTGTTTGAAATGACTAATAAAAGGTTACTTTTGTATTTCTTTTTTAAATTGTTATAATTCTACTGAAATATTACAGTTTGATATTTGTTGGGATTTATATATATATATTTGTAATAAAGTCCACAGTTTACTCCAAGGGGAATATATAATCCACATTTCTTAAATAGAAGATTGAAAAAAAACTAATTAAGCTTTTGTTTCCATAGACCAGGATAAACAACACATGACATGGAAGATTAATCAGGGAGAAATCAAAATGCTTCAGTAAATGACTTTGGTATCATACCAAAAAAAAGAAAAAAGAAAAAAAGGAAACACATTTTCTTGACCCATGAGTTTTTTTTTTTTTTTGAGAAAAAAAAACTCATTTTTGTTGAGTAGTGTATTATGGTTGCAAATGTCAATTGGATATATGAGCGCTGACTGTGTTGCCCACTGTGTAATGTGTCATCTATTGTGTAGACTGTAGTCCATGGAAGCAAAAGCTCAATTGATTTTATTTTTGTCGTTTGATTAGGCACCCACAATCAAAATCAGTAATAAGCTTTCGATGTAATAGAGTTAGGTGATCCTTAATCATACTGTTGTTAAAAGTAGGGATGGCAATGGCTGCCACTCACCACTGGCCATTATTAAATTTGTACCCGCAAAAAATTTAAATTATTATACCTATCCACAACTTATAGCTGATTTTTTGTGGTTTTCTCATTTAAAATCTCAAGTATTAAAAAAGTACTTTTAATTACACATAAAAACTTAAATTATATAATTCAAAATATAAATTTAAAACCATAGCCTAAAAAATCCCCATATAATGCTCAATTCTAGATTTTATCAAAGTAAATAAGAAACTAAAAATTAAACATTAAAACAAATATATTAATCTAACACAAAATACTTCTATTGTAGGCAAATCATCATCACTAATATCAATGCCTTCTATATCTTTTAATTAACGTGTAATTTTTACTTTCCTCCCTTGAGGTTTAGGTTTTTTGCACTTAGATGGCGAAAATTCGTTTATTAGTGAAAAGCCCCCTGCCGTCAGTTACTTTTGTGTTTGACTGTTAGTTAAAGTTAAAAATACTGAAATGCCCTTGGTTGGATTTTCAAGAACTTACTCATCTCACACATTTGGTGCCAAGATTATATCAACCATTATATTACCATTATACCCCTTAAAGTTGGGTTGTTTACAACAACAACAACAACAACAATAATAATAATAATAATAATAATTAGCCAAAATAATAATAATAATAATTAAGAAAAACTAAATGGACAAAAATTAAGTAAAGCTAAAACAAATATATACTGTTGCAATTTGCAACTACACTTAATTCAAACAAGCTATTCTACAACTGCCCTTATGATATCTGTGACTTTTTCCAATGATGGTGCCCAGAACCAAGTGATTTCGACAATGGTGCATTGTTTGAAGGTCATAAAAGTTGTGAAGTAGCACAACAACAAGTGAATGCAGAACTTGAAGATATACTAAGTGCCGTGAATGAATCGAAGACTATTTTGAAAAAACCACTTCAAGCTCAAAATATTCCTGAAGAATTAAGTGATGTGCATAAAGTGAAGCATACTTTGAAGAAAACTGAACAAGGTGGGGTGAAATGTGGACTATTGAATGTTGTGCACTATTTCAATGCCTTATTTTTTTTCCTAAGTGTTCTTGTGGTCATTCCACTAAAGTGATGAACCTACGTTACTAGCATGAATAATATAATAAGTTGTGCTCTGACTACTGTATAACTCTTGTAACTGGTTATAGTGACCTAAGTCTTAATGAAGTTGAAATTCTTGGCTGAGAAAGTTAGCTACTTGGGTTACCATTAGAGAGATTTTTCAAAATTTGAGAGTTAGCAGTTAACCGCTTGAATCAGCCGGGTAGTCGCTAACTATCTGGAATGATTTTGAATTTTCCAGATAGTTAGCGGCTATCCGGTTGCTTCCAGCGGATAACCGCTAACTCTCTGAAAAATTCACTGAATTCAAAATTTTGGCCTAAACTTAAATACTACAAGTCTTATTTGCCTAAACTTTAATACAACAACTCTCATCTAACAACTAACATGACCATTCTAAACATCCACAAAAATTTTAAGTGAAATATAGTACTTTAGTTATAATAATATCAAGTGACAGTAGCAAAACTGAAGTTTAAATTAAATCATAAGACCAACAAGCAAACCAAACCAGAACAAGTGAGAAGATTAACTACATTCCAGCATTAAATAAGGCAGTATCATACATGACTACATTCACACAGCAGTCACAAAGCATGAAGCAACAAAATATAAACAAATTCCTACAAACTCAACTACCATTTGCAGGTTAACCAAGCAAGCTTATCATATTACTTGTCTTTGGCAGCACAACAATATCATGTACAAAAACAAAATAACAAAAGGCTCAAGCCTATAGTTAGTTTGAGTAAAAGATGATACCCCAGCTCTATCCTTCTTCCCATAACAAGATGTTATATCATCTAATCCCTTTAAAAAATGGTTAGTGGGAATAGTTATGCTTCACTGCTTTTTTCCTTCACTTATAGCTTCATTTGATCTGCTTCACATGCTGGATGCTATTACTTTATGTATTTCATTCTTGAGTAACATGTCCCATTGTTATGAATAAAACAAACAATCTCATTAAATTAAAGGTTGATTTTTCTGCATGAAGTCATTTTAAGTTGTTGAAACAGACATTTTATGACTTATATAATTTAAGGTTGCTGAGGCATAACGGACACTATGTAATAAAAAACAATGATCATTGACACACAACAAAGTTCATTAAAATTTCTAGGATGTATTTGCTTCACTAATGCCTTAAAATTAAAAGATTTGAGGAGCTATATGCTTCATTAAGTGTTTTAAACCTCAAATTTCCATGATGTATAACCTTTATTTCTGCAACAAAATTTTATTTGGGTAATTTCCTACATATTTCAGGCCTTTTCAAAATCATTAAAAAAAAGTACATCATAATCCTTAGATGGCAAAAATCAATTGCAGAATCTACCACAACATAGACTGAAACCATTTGAGAGCAAAATACCCGAAATGAAACAAAATTTCTTATCAATTTTATACTTCACAGTTTCACAAAACCTATCAAAGCCTTACCAATGAATTCAAATCAAGCACCTACTCAACATAATTCCACTCATAGTAGTATCAATACACTTTAAATGAGGCCAAAAAAATAAAAAGAGATGTGTTCGAAGCTAACTTGTTATTGGCTTCAACATAGCGATTCGGGTCCCTAGGGCGTCGGCAAAATTCAGAGCGGTACATGATGCATTTTCTCTGGACTTCTAACACAGACCGCTCATCCAAGCTTCATGAAAGAGAAAAATTAAATTTGAGCACAAAGAGAGAAATATTTAAGGCTTGAATGCTTTTTCCAAATTTTTTTTTATATAACTGACACCATTTCTCAGAATGACTTGACATTTCCTTGTGCTCACATCAACCAAATTTTGCAACACTTTTGCTTGTCAAGTTAGATTACTAAATTGCCCGTAGTTCACTAACAGAGGCCTAACATTTTAATTCCGTAAGGAGGTTTTCACTAATAAACGGATCTTTGCCATCTAAGTGCAAAAAGCCCAAACCTCGGGGGAGGAAAGTAAAAATTACCCTATAATTAACATACAAGTATTGTCAACAAAATGAACAACTAAATTTTGTATAATTACTGTTAACAATAAATTAAGCAAATAAAAGCTTAACTATACTAAGCAATCACTAGGTTCAAGTCATTAAAGCAAAACAAACAAAATCAGTCAAATTAAAATAAAATATGAGTAATATTAAACTTGAAAGTTATAAAATTTATACTTTTTAAAAGCTTATTGTGTGTGTGTGTGTGTGTATATATATATATATATATAGTGGGTTTCCAATCAGGGATTCCTGACTTTAGGGATAAGCTAAAAAAAAAAAAAAAAACACAGGTTTCAATGCACTACAGGACAAAATATAGTGCATTGGAGTATGTGTTTTTTTTTTTGTCTATTAGCTTATCATTGACTTTAGTAAAGTTAGGGATCATTGATTGAAACATTTCTCTCTCTCTCTCTCTCTCTCTCTCTATATATATATATATGACATATTTACTTTGTTAAAGCAGATATGTCATTAAAATACAAAAAAAAAACACATATTTCAATACGTTAAAAACTGTATTTTTTTGTCATTAGTGTATTAAAATATGTGTTTTATTGTATTTTACTGGCATCCTCATTTTAACAAAGTGAGGATGTCCTCACTAGAGAATGATTATATATATATGCTGTAGTGAGATAGGTTAGGTTTAGGAATTAGGAAGTTTAATTTACATATGTTTATGGTTAAATTTTTTAATGCAATTTTTATGATTAAAATTAAAAATATAAACAATTAGAATAAAAAATGCGGGTTGGCGGAAACTCGCACGGGTATTCGGTGGATTTTTTTTTTAATACGAAACCCACCCACAACTCACAAAATTAGCTCACTGAGCGGGTTTGAACGAATTTACGGGTTCGCGGGTAAGTTTGCCATCATAACCTCAAAGGCAACCTGATCTTGTGATTAGAATGCTTTATTTCTCATCCCAAATCACTGTAATTCAACTTTAAGCAATCAATGCTAATTTTATTTATCCAAAATGGGAATTTCATTCTGATAGAAAATTATATTATTATACCAAAAATACCCATGTTTGGCTTTTCCTATTGAAAATATAAGAATTTACGTGTTGTAAACCATTCTAAAAAAGGAACACGAAAAGGCAGGCAAGTTTACATAAATAGCCTAATTTTTTTTTTTGGATTTTCAAAATTAGTCACCCTAACTTTTTATATCATAACTAGCCAAACATCTAATTTTTAGACTAAAATAACCTTGTCATTCCAAGACTTTCAAAACCATAATGGTGTGTTTATTAAACGGGAATCGGAATGGGCTGGAATCGCAATGAGTAGAAATGGGAATGGACTAGAATCGGAATGGGGAATGGAAATCAGAATAAGTTGTTTACTTAAATTGTAGGAATCAGAATCGGAATGAACTTAATTCCATTAATGCGTTTACTTTGTCTTGAAATCGGAATCGGAATGAGTTATATGGTAACAAATTACTAAAAAGTCCTTAATAATAATAATAATAATAATCAAAATAAAATTATTATTAATATATCCATTAATTATAATACTTTTATCATAATAATAATAATAATAATAATAATAATAATAATAATAATATATCCATTAATTATAATACTTTTATAATAATAATAATAATAACAACAACAACAACAATAATACTTAAAATCCCAAATAATCAAAATAACAACAATAATCAAAATCCTAAATAATCAAAATTGGCAAAATCCCAAATATTCAAAATAACACCAATAATCAAAATCTCAAAATAACAATAATAATCAAAATCGGCAAAATCCCAAATAATCAAAATAACAATAAGAATCAAAGTCCCAAATAATCAAAATAACAACAATAATCAATTATCATCATCATCATTTTTTCCCAAAAAAAAAATCATCATCGTCGGTTAAAAAAAAAAAAATTTCCATAACATGTGCTCATCTCCAGTCAGGTGGTAGCAGATTGCGACGATGAACTATGGCAGGACGAGCACGAGCATGGTGCCAGATTACAACAACAGGTGGCAGATCACGCAGTAGCAGATCATGACGAACGATAGCAAATCGCGATCGTGACGAACGGCAGCAAATCGCAATCGTGACGAATGGCAGCAACAGATCGAGACAGCAAATCACGATCCTGTGGGCAGCGCGCAGCCTCTGGTTCTTGAGCTGTTTCGTTTTGCTTTTTTTTTTTTCTTTTTTTCTCCATTTATATTTTTTAAATTTCAAGGAGGGTGTTGTTGGAATATTGGAAATGTAGCGGGGGTAATTTTGGTAGTCCTAGGAATGGGGTTCTGATTCCCAGCCCCCCTCTGGGAATCGAAACTCCCGGAATCAATCTCTATTTTGCCTGTACCCTTCAGGAATCACTCCCTTTCCCACTTACAATTTCACAAGTAAATAGATTTTTTATTCCCATTGATCCATTCCTATTCCCATTACCTGAATGTAAACACAGCATAAGATCATAACTTCTTTTCTCTCTCAAATTCAGGCTCTTAGTCCCGATGGCGTGAGTGATTTTCGGCAACGATCGATGGCCATTCAACAAGAGCTTCATTTTCGACAAAATGTGGCTTCGTTTCCTACAATTTGACAGTGGCTTTTCTCTTTTTCATTCCAAAGTAAGTTTAATCGAAGTTTATTAGAATGGTTAATTAAGTAGATATTTGATGATAGATGAGTATTAAGATTAATTTTTTTTATGATGATTGAAAAATGTTTAATGAAATTGAGATTTGATAAATACGGTATACGAGGTGTTTGTTGAAATGCCTCTTAGAATATGTCCTATTATTTTTTTTGTCAAATTTTTAAGAATTTAACAATTTGATGAATATTTATTGCACAATAATATTTGTTTGTTTGATGAAATGTCATATTAAGCAGCTTGATTTGTAATATTTGTTTGTATTATATTGTTATGGTGTTGATAGGCATGTCCAATTGTTGTGGGTCGTGCTTGTGTTTAGTGGGGTGGCATTGCTACACTTGAATTTGGAAGGATGGGCGGACCAAAATAATGGATATGGTATGAATGTGGCACCCATCACACTAAAGTTGTGTTTTTGGTGCGATAGACACATATGGCACCAAAACACAGTTGATGTATTTATTTTTCGTTTTATTTTTTTAATTTTTAATTTCAATTTAATAAATGCTATTAACAAATAATATTTGTATTTTATTGTAGATACAATGGCCACGAAGCCACAGGTAAAGTGAGATCCACTCGAACCGAGGATAGAATAAGTCACGATGAAGATACTTGGGTTCGAGAATTTCCTTGGACGTATCACAAATACTTTGAAATTTAAATATGTGATGGAAGCTATCAAAAAGAAGTTGACAAAATGACTATTAAGTAAATATTATGCAAATTCTCTAACCCGATATGCGTGCTGGTATGATAAGTAAATATTGTGCTTATTTTGCATGTTTTTTATAATGTCAATTGGAGTGTATATCTGCTTATTCTGAATAAATTTGTTCGCGATGAGATGACATACAACCCAACTCCTTGTGTCTTGTCACATCTAATCACTACCCAATGTACATTCTCCTGATTTAAAGCTCTCTTTGCTCGAAAACGTCATTTATATATTTTTAAAGCACAATAGGCCTCGAAACATGTCGATGTGGAACTTGCAACCTTGAAATTGAACTTAACCCTTAAGGAAACTTTATGCAGTTCCAATGTTAAATTATACTTTGAATCAAACAACTTGTCCACACATATATCATTGTACCCACAACTTTTAACAAAGTTCAAAGCAACAAAGTTTGTACTTAAAACTAGAGTAATATTTACAAAAGGCTCAATCTTAGAATGGAGCCTTGGAGTAACAAGGCAGCTTTAGTGTGGTTCATGCTCGTCTTGAAAGCAAATCTTTCCTATCATCGATTAGACCCTCATCATGCATATTGTCCTGATCATCGATAGGATTATCTAAATGACCATCATCCCTATCATCAATAGACGCATCTAAAAAATTGCCATCCCCATCATCAATTGGATTATCGGAAAGATTGCCACCCCCATCATCAATAAGACTGTGGTACGATTCAACATTAATATTATCTGCTGGTGTATTTCCCTTGTCATCAATAGAATCATCATTGTATTAGAAGGGAGAGTACATTGTTACAGTATGTCGTCAATGGTAACACCTATTCTTCAATATCCGCCAGTGTAATGTCTTTCTCATCAATGTGATCATCATTGTAGCAAATTGAAAAGTAATGTTGCTGCATTAATGTCATCATTGGTAGCACCTCTTCTTGAATAGCAAGGACATAGATGCTTGTTCTGTACAAAGTTTGAGTTTCTCGCATCACAGGCTCTTGATTCAGAATGTTAAGGGATATGGTAATAAAATAGAGATGCACCTATAGTTCTTTAGATCAGAGCCCATATCATCAAGTACATTCATAAGTAGTGAGCATGTAGATTGAGTAGAATAACTCGACCTTAGACTTGTCTTCACTGTGATGCTACAATCATTCGGATTTATTTGTAGAATCTTATACTCTATTGCAAGAAATTATGCAAACGTACAGTCTTTCCAAAAAAAAAAGCTCTATTCTTACCATTGATGAATTTAAAACAACCGTTTGCCAATTTCTCTCATGATCCATCAAAATACATTTTAAGAACAATTGATTCCATTAAGCCTGAATAATTAAGAAAAGAACGAAAAGTATGATAATCAGTTAAAAAATGAACCTATGAAAAAGAGCAACGGACACTTGTTGCACAAGCATGTGACAAGTGACAAGTGCCTGTTACACATAAGCCTGTCGCAAGTTTTCTGGGTTTTGTCTCCCTGTTCATTTTTACTCAAAATACCTATATAAATTTTAAACAATTGAAATATCGACATCATGTAAAAATAAATACTATCCTTAATTTTTTTGCTTTTCAATTGATGATTTTATTTTCATTGTACGCTATTAAATTCGTTTCATGAATTTGGTGATTTGTAGAGAGTGATGATTTTTAGTGATTTGTTGAGAATAGTAAAGTTTGATATTTTGTTGAGTGTTATTAATTTGACAATTTATTGATAGGTTTGAAGATATTTAGATATAAAAATTATATGTTTGGCTACGTATGATAGAAAAAATTAAGCGTGACTAATATTGAAAAACACAAAACTTTTTAGGTTATTTATTTAAATTTCCCAAAAAGGACTTACTTTATTGTCAGTGGCAGCATTATACAGCGGCAGATCTGAAGGCTCAGCTGTCGGTGACACTTGCAAGTAACTTCAGTGGGCTCTCGGTGTCTAAAGCAATGGCTGCAGTCTCTGCTTCAGTGCTTCCACTTCTCTTCTTTGCCAGAGCATCAGGGCTTGTAGTTGCAGCTTTAGTTCTCTCTTGGGCTCTTGCTTTCAAGTCTAGCTTCCTCCCTCACTCTTCCTCCCAAGAAGACCTCATCTATGCCGTAAAATTGCTCTCTCCTTCTCCATCTTTGCATTTTGCATATCTACAATTACTTTGTTGTCAGCTAATATTGGTGTGTGCCTTTTGTTGCTTGTTTTAACAGGTACTTCATCCTTTGTTTATGGTGATTGGTTTCATTATCATCAGTGGAGAAGGTAGTGAGCTTTTCCCTTTTGAGTTATTTATCATATTCGACATTACATCAATAACAGGGTCTATCGAGCATATAACTCAGAATCTGCATCAATCATAGCATCAAAGTGCATACGGCCAGTGATCAACTGATGATCAAGGAATTAACGTGGAGTTTTTGATGTGATTTCAGCTATTTTGGTGCATAGATGGTTGCCTGGTTCAAGGAATTTGAAGAAATCAGTGCATTTGTGTCTTCAAGGACTGGCTTTGGCTTGTGGGATTTTTGGGATTTGGACTAAGTTCCATGGCGTCGATGGGGTTGTGGCTAATTTCTACAGCCTCCATTCTTGGATGGGTTTAATCTGTGTCTCCTTGTTTGGTGCTCAGGTTTTCTGCTCTTCTTCCCCTTAATTTCCCCTTTTTGTTGACCCTTTAATTAAAATTAATCTTTTGCTGTATGCAATCAAATACTTTC
Organism: Clausena lansium; assembly: GCA_030449835.1. NCBI lineage: Eukaryota > Viridiplantae > Streptophyta > Magnoliopsida > Sapindales > Rutaceae > Clausena > Clausena lansium. The sequence continues at coordinate 6,292,769 of JASUUF010000195.1, forward strand.
TGCATTATTGATTAATAAACTAATAATTTCAATGGCTTTCTTGTACTTAATGGTGATGATAATATGCCGTTGTGTTGTGGTCCCTTAAATTTTCTGTCCGAAAGTTTTAAATTGAGAAGCCACGCGATCCGATTTTACTTTTTACCGTGAATCACACGTAGTTAAAGGTTCTTTGTTTATGAGTAAATTTTTAACAAGGAATAAAAAATAATATTTTTTAATAGCATATTTTATTTAATAATTGTGTTCTTTTATTTTTTGATTTTTCCATTACTTAAATAAAGTCCTGGACAGGACTCCTCCATGATAATTGAAGCCAAAATTCTGTCCTTTTCAGCATTAGCAATATTTTTTTGTATAAAGTTAGGTGGCGCGTGGCGTCTGTAACTGTAGCCGCCCCGTTTAGATAAACCAGACCATGGGCCATAAGAGGCCCAGTGGGCTATAAAATAAGTGCTATTACATGAACAAAATAGTCAAAACTTCTTCTTAGGAATTTACTACTATTTAGGATTGGAAACGAGTGGTTTAGTAGTATTTAGTGATTTTATCATTGGTGTCTTCACCTGCAGACAGTCTGCCAGTGATGGATTAGGAATGTTTTCTCTTATATTTTTTCTTTTAGTCTTCTAATTATGGTGAAAAAAAATTGGTTTAATTGTAAATAAAGTAAAAAAAATTATTTTAATTGTCAATATCAAAATTTAAAATTCAATCTTAACCACTCACTTCATTAGGAGAGAATAGGAAAAAATCATTGTCCGCTAGTGATTTAGTCATATATGTAACACATCCTTATAGTAGATGTTACCAGTTATCCATCATATAATCACAATAATGCATACGAATGAGAAATGTTGTGACAAGATTTCGCCTTCATTTCATCAAATGCAGTGGATGATGGGTTTCTTGAGCTTTTGGCATCGAGCTGAGGTGCGGATGACAAGAGTAAGGGTTTTGCCGTGGCACATTTTCCTTGGTCTCTACACATACGGCCTGGCGGTGGCGACTGCCGAAACAGGGCTTTTGGAGAAGCTGACATTCTTGCAAACAAGGAGAAATGTATCTAAACGCTGCCCAGAATCCATGGTTGTTAACAGTTTAGGACTTGGATTAGCCTTGCTTAGCGGCATTGTGATATTCGCTGCTGTTTCTCCAAAGTCCCATGCCCCTGTAAATAAACTCAAATGCTTGTCTTCTTGATGAAAGAGTAGAGAACGGAGCACCAATAGATGGATGTAATAAGATTCAAGATTCAATCTTTAGTCTTGGATGCTTGTGCATAGGTGTTTTGTGTGCATTTATACGACGCAATGGGCTGTTTCTTTCGTCATTCTTGTTTCTTTCGTTCGATTTACAAATTGATTTTACTATTTTTCCAGATAAAATTGATCATTAATTAATACCCACACGGACCAAATTTAGTTTAGTAAGAAGTTTATTGAATAACTTAACTATGACTAAAAGTTATCTTATCGCATCTGCAATTTTTATGTTCTTATATCGTATATTAAAAAGAAAAAAAGCCCTTATCAACAAAAAATTAAAACTATGAAATAATTTTATAGCGAGGAATTATTTTGACTATTTGCTCTAGTACCACAAGACAAGTTGCCGGTGCCATTAAAATGTTGATAAAAATTAAAAAAAAAACAAAGAGCATAAAATGCCAAACAAATTTCACCTAACAATTTTTGAGTTCCATAATTTCATTTCCTCTCTGATTTTGATCTCTCACTCACCGTTCTTCTCGCCTCTCAAGTCTCGCAAATGAGTACATCCACATCCACAGCAGCCACGAATCCTCCATTTCTCCTCGTACGACGCCGAATTGACAATCTCTCCGTATTCACCTCTCCGACATCCCATGTCAGACCTAGAAACTCCAAATTACTAGGACGCCTCTCAGTCTCGGCTTCTCTCTCTCACCTCACCTGGCTCTCCCCTCAGCACATCAATAACAACGATTACAATGGCTGGGCCATTGTTCAATCGCCTCCTCCTCCCACCAAAACCAAGAAAGGTTTCATCTCTCTCTCTCTCTTTTAAATAATTTTTCACCGTTTTCCAGTTAAGTTATTTGACCCATTATTTATTTGTTTGTTTATTATTCAGGTTTGCCTGTTGTTGCGGGTTCTTCACTTGCTCTTGTACTTGCTGCCATTGCTTACCTCTCATTTTCTAGAAAAGGTCAACTTTGTTATTTTTTCTTTCATAGTTTGTTCTTTTTCATTCTTCCAATTCTAGTTTATCAGCAGTTACTGCGTTGGTTAGCAGGGTTCAAGCTTCAATTGGGTAGTCCGCTGAATGCTTTGCATGATATTTTAATTCGGAATGAAACAAAATCCGGGGAAAGGAAAGCCGTGGACTCAGTTGAAACAGATGCCTCCACCATTGCTGGTGCAGAGTCTGCATCCGATAAGACCAGTGGTACTGTTCTTTCAGGTACTGTCAAATTACCTATTCTTTAGTGTTAGTTGCCTTTTTGTTTCAATCTATGAAATGGGTCTTTATTATACCTATGGATAGTTTTTGTTTTTCCTAAATTCTGTGAAATCTAGAATTAACATTGTCACGGACAAACATTAATACAATGATCTCAATTTTGGATGCGTAACCTTTAATCGATCAATGCGTATTAATTGTTGGTTGGGAATGAATTTGAGGGGGATCAACCAGTTTTTACCTTGGAGATGTAGAACATTGCGTTTTTACTTGTCTTCCGAGAGTCATTCCAAAAGTAGTTTTGGAAACAAACTTTAAACTAGTAACCCCTGCCTCTTCACCTTGACCTACTGGAGTTTGAGTCTTTTAGGAATAGAAGTATTGTACTTTATTTTATGAGACGTTCTTGGTAATTTTTTATGCACCACTCAATGCATGAAAAATAAGTAATTTGTGCTGTCCTATGGATTTTTCCATCGTTTTCATAAGTTGGCAGTACTTCAGCATAGACTATGCTGTTTGATCCAACTGTGGTCAAAAGTAACTTTTGACATGTTGGATTCTGAACAGCCTATAGTCCATCTCTATTTTGTTTCGCAAAAGTGATTAAATCTTCCATCTTCTCTGTGTATTTTCTACTATATCACCTTTTCTTTTTTGCCCTATATGTACTTCAGGATCGGTGCAAAAGATTGAGCGTATTATACTATCAATTGAGGTGGATTCTACTCAACAAGAAGCTTTGTCTGTTTTGAAGAAACTGAAGGTTCAGTCCTACGCTTCCCCCCTCCCCCCCCCTCTTCTAATTCTCTTGGTTGCAGTACCTAAATATTTTTAGTCGAATTTTTTATTCTGGGCTTCTGAAGCTTACATTTGGCTGAAGAAAGAACTGGATAGAGAACGTTAAAAAAATCATGAATGCTAATTACCTATGGACAGTTGTTATGTTAGACTTGGTGAATAAGATGGCTTTTCCTAAATTACTGTTGTATTGAGATGTTATGATCATTGTTTTGTGGTTAGACATTCATGATTTTCTAAAAGTTAGATATGTTTCTATCTCTGTTATGCAACTGTCAAGCTCTTGAGTCCAGTTCTGAGCATGAGCTCCCAATTGTGTTAAGGTATGCAGATCATTGAAGAAGCTGTAATTGCCGATGAATTGTGTACTAGAAGGGAATATGCCAGATGGCTTGTTCGTATCAACTCCTTATTGGAAAGGTATAAGCTTACTGAATCCTGTTCAAAGTATCATGCTTACTTATTTAAGGCCTGTCTGAGAAATTTATGTTTTGATCTTGTAGGAATCCAAAGCACAGGATTGTTCCATCCAAATCACTTTCTGGGACTGTGGTTGCAGCTTTTGATGATGTGGATGTTGAAGACCCAGATTTTGAGTCTATCCAAGGTAGACTTTATTCTTGATGTTTGCTTGCAATTTTTAAGGGTAGACTTTGAGGAAGAGAAATGTTTGAGTTTTATTTTTCTGGATTTGCAATTTAGCGCTGGCAGAGGCTGGTGTCATTCCCAGCAAGCTGCTGGGACAGCATTATGGATCTGATGGTTCAAAATGGCAGGGAGGCATCTATTTTTTTCCTGAGAGGTATAGCTTTTGACAGATTTAAATGCTAGTGGTATTAAATTTCCTTTGCACTCAGCAAAGCTTGGCTGATGCTGTAGGTTTATCTCTCGTTATGATCTTATAAATTGGAAAGCCCAAGTCGACTATGAAGTCAAGCCAGATATAGTAGAGCAGGTACAATAAATTCCAAACTCTTTTTGCAGTCAATTTTGTTTCTTGGATAAATTTAAAAGATTGAATAAACTGATGCTTGCCTAGTCTTTCCATCGCTTTTAAAACCTGACCTGTTTACAGTCCAGATATCAAGAACAAAAGTGGGTTATATGGATGTGAGGGAGATCAGTTCAGAAGCTTCTCTAGAACTTTTCATGGATATGTTGGCTGGGGAAAAGAGCATAGCCAGAAGAGTTTTTGGTATCCTCTTTTCCTTTTTATCTTTTTTTATGCTCCGAAATCAAAGTTTTGCTTTTGTTTTATGAGTTCAGTGGCACAAAAATGAGTGAGTAAATTGCTTTCTATGGTGCATATGTGGTTTCTTTCTTCTTTGCATGTCTTGGGAAGTACTTTTGCCTGACACCTAGTACAAGTAATAGCTTAGGGCTAGGTCATGGGAGAAAGGAAAGAAGCAAGTAAAAAAGGGCATGGGCAATCATTACAGATTACTTAACCCAACCTATTTCTTCATTTTTTTATAGTAAGAACCCATGGAAGAATAGTTAGATGCTGATGAGTATGTGTTTATCGATAATTATAGAAACTAAGCGGATGATGAATGGATGTGTTTATTAATACTTTTCACTTTGATAATCTGGAGCTTCAGCTAGGGTCTTTATGTAGGAATGAGAATTTCTACATAGGAAAACACTTGCCAGCAAAACACGTTCATATATGATGACTTCATGCTGGAATCTTCATTTTATAGGTCAGAGCAAGCGGTTTCAACCAAATAAACCCTCGACGAAAGCACAAGCTGCTGTGGCATTGACGAGTGGAAGGATGGCAAAAGCTATTAGTAACGAATTATCAAGATTAGAAGTTGAAAGGTCTTCAAGGCAAGCTGAAATGGCAGAAATTAGATCTGAGTTGTTTGATAGTGGAGACATACAAAGGTGGTGGGATGAGAAGTTCAATGAAGAGAGAGCTCGGGGTTTTGAGGTGGAGAAGCTTTATATTGCCGCACGTTGCGACTTGGAGGAGGAGTTGATTGTTCAAGAGAAGAACTATGCTGAGGATTTAAAGGAGAAGGCAGCTATGGACTGTCAGAAGCAACTGCTTCTTAATCTGAAGGACGAGGTTGATGAGATGTCAGGAAGGCTTGAATCTGAGAGGGCTACATATGTGGTTGAGAAGTGTACATTACAAGATACACTCAGTGATTTACAGACCAAACTGGAAGGACTTCTTGATATAAAGTCTAGACTGGAAGCTGAGAAAGAAGCTCTTCGAATCCTTAGGTGAAGATTATAAATTCATTCCTTTTCTTTCATCAAAGTTTGAATTTTCATTTAAAGAGTTCGTACATGGTAGCTTTTTAACACCAATAGAAACTATGAATGCAGATCTTGGGTAGAGGATGAGGCAAGGAAAAGCCAAGCTCGTGCTAAGGTTCTTGAGGAGGTAAGCCGAAGGTGGAGATGGGGCAATCATGCTTGAATGTCTTTAGTCCTCTGAAAGCATACCATTCAAAGTCACTCTGAGATAATAGTCAGTTCGGAGCCATGTGAAAAATGCCGGATTGAGTGTACACCCAGCCACACACTGAGGTTCCTTGTACAACCACCAGCGCATGTAATTTGTTCTGATGGGGGGAATCTTTTCTCATGATGCCCGGTTACATGCAATCTAGTTTCTATGGGGAACAATCTAGATGATCATCCGAATTTTCATAGGCTTGTACTTAATAAAGGGAGTTGAACCGTCTAGTGACAAACTGCCGAGGATTGAGTAGTTGAAGGTTGAATACTGGCCCTAAGATTTAAGCTCCATTTGGTATAATTTTTTAAATAAAGTTTATTTATATAGCATTTTTGTTAATAGAGTTTTTGCAAATAAAGTTTTCACTAAAAAAAAAAAGTTGCTTGGTTGTCGATGAGAATTTTTAATAAAAAATAAAAAATTATTTTAGTAGGTAAGTATTTTAAAATTTTATTACAAACAAAACGAAATAAAATTGTTAAATAAGTAGAGGTATTTTAATATTTAAAAAAAAATTTTAACCTCTAGTCCTAAAGATCGAAAACTTGAGTATTTTTTAGTAGAATTAGAGTTAAAATAATTTATTTAATTTTTAAAAATCTTATTAAAAAATAATTAAATAACAACAAAAAAAAATTATAAAATTAAATGTATATTTATAAGTATTAAATAAAATTTTTTAATCAGGCACTTAAATGCAAGTGCCATTAAGAATCATCATGTTAAATTTTTATTGTGGATCGATGTTATCTTCTTTTTTTATTCTCTTATCTTACTTGCTACCCGTATTTTGTGGATGTAAGGCCACAAATCGTACAACATAAATAAACCCACTCATTGATTTATTTATTTATTTATTTTTTAATTTTCTGGGTTATGATTGTAAGTCTCGGAATCTTGTTGCAACAAACAAAATAGGAAGATGAAATCATTCGGCGAGAGTTTTGGATGAAACATTGGGAGCCACTGGAGCCCACAGAATTTTATGTCATGAAAATGAGTTTTACTTGTTTATAATATTATTATTTCCTTCTGAAAAGTATGAGTGATCCATTGTCAATAAATGCCCCAGGCTAAATCGCTGCATATCATCGACTTGTCTGAGAGAGCATCCACATGGAATTTTCGCCGGCTTTTTTTTTTTTGTTTTTGATATTATCTCTCGCAAATTGGAACTGAAAGATACGTAACTATTGAAGTGAAGATTTTAACTGAATTCCTCACGGTCTGATTTTATTTGTAATTATAATATAAATCTCCAAAATAAACAAATTAGAATATTATCCTGTGTTTGTTGCAAATGAACAACAGCCAGAAACATCCAAAAAGAGATTGGGGAGTGGAGAGTAGGAGACATGGGCATAAATCATAATTGAACACCACCGATTATTTCACCAAACAATCCCAAAAAGTGGCAAGAGAAAAGCCAAAAGGGCCTACATGCTATATGTGAAATTTGGACATGAACCACCCAAAAAGTTATGGTTTACTAGCTTTCCCCTTGGCTCCATTGGAGATTAGAGAATTAATTTCGGTTTCGGCCTTACTTTAGTACTTACTTTACTCATGCCAACAGAAAAACACGACTGCTCTCGTTTCATCTGGTATGCCTTTGTACTCTGTCTCACTCCCATCAAACAATCTAAGCCCTTCAGGCTTCAATCATGGATTTTACTGTTTTGGGTCCCGTGATAAACACAATCTGATGGCTGAAAATGGCTTAAATCGCAGTCTGACGTTCAGAATTCTCCAATCAAAAGATTTACAAAACAAAATCTACCAGTTAGCTGTAAATAACAGCCAACAAAAACATGTCTTTATTTAACGAAAAATAACCTCGTTTTCAATTGCAAATCCAACGGTAGATTACTTAGAACAAGAAATAAAGACAGAAACAAAACGGGCACTTGTCTCTCTGGGTTTCTTTCTGTTCAAATTTACAGTTGCTGATTGTCTCTTTCAGTTTTGCTTTTCACTGTACATAATCCTCTGAAGCAAAACAAAATGGTAAGGTTTTAGACTCAAGTTATATATGTAAGTAAGTGTCAATGCTTTTTGGACCAAAACTGGCCACTAGTTATATTGGTGGTTTCTGTAGCACTTAGCATGACAGTTGTGTTGGATTTTTCTTATCAGGAATTTTCATGCATACAATAAAAAGTTTTATCTTTGAAAGGGTCTACAAAATATAAAACAGATAAGATGAAAATGCTGATGGTCTATAAATGTTTGTACCTAGATAAAGATGTTATCTTTGCACATATTTTGAGTATTTCTTATCTGGGTTTTGCTTGAAGTTGCACCTGAAAAAAGATTTTATATGCAAATTCTGGATGTGGGAGTTGGGATGATGTTTTTGCTCTTCAAATGACCTGATGGCTGATGGTTTGAGTTAATAGTGATGAGTATGAAGAGAAATGAGTGGTGGGGTAGTGCCTTTAGATGTGTTTGAGTTCAAGTTCTTCTTATCAATAATACCTACATGATAGTCAGGGTTGGATTCCTGGTTGCTGCTTCAATTGCAGCCTATGCAGTTAAGCAGCTCAACCTCAAAGCATCCAATTCATCGGCTCCTTCAACTAAACCCTCAGGTGATTTTCCCATCATTGAAATTTGAAAATTCTGCTTTTTCTTTTTCTGGGGTTAATTCATTGGTAATTTTGTGTGAAATAATTTTGGTTTGTTTAATTCGTTGGTAATTTTGTATGAAATAATTTTGGTTTGTCTTTCTTTCATTGGTTTTGAAGTTCATTTTTTCAATACTAATTTTTTAATATGGTAACTGGAATTTAGGGAATGGCGAGGCAAGCTTTGAACAACAACAAAATCAGGGGAAAGAGAAACAGCAGTTTACATATTCTGATGATGGCCTCAGAGAGAAGAATGTAAGTACAGATATGAGCAGCCTTCAATTTAATTTCAATCTTTTTCTGATGACTTAAAATCTAGTTTGTAAAAGTTTGATATGGTCTTTTCTCTTATTCTGTTAAGAAGGGAAGAGGCTATTCTCCAATCATCTGTTGGACTTTAATAAACGTGCTATTTATTGTAGAGGGAGGAAGAAGAAGAGGAAGAAGAGGTTAAATTGATTAGCAGCATATTTGATCGAGCTCGTGGTAGCTCAACTAACACTGATGATGAAGATATTTTACCTGAATTTGAAGACCTTTTATCTGGAGAGATTGAATACATGTTACCTATTGACAAGTTTGATGAGGCAGAGAAGAATAAAGTTTATGAAACTGAGATGGCAGACAATGCAAGGGAACTAGAACGCTTGCGCAACCTAGTACGGGAATTGCAGGAGAGGGAAGTAAAGCTTGAAGGCGAGTTGCTAGAGTACTACGGATTGAAGGAACAGGAATCAGATTTTGTAGAATTACAAAGGCAACTCAAGATCAAGACAGTTGAGATTGACATGCTGAACATCACCATAAACTCCTTGCAGGCTGAGAGAAAGAAGCTTCAAGAGCAGATTGCGCAGAGTTCTTATGTAAAGAAGGAACTTGAGGTAGCAAGGAACAAGATCAAGGAGCTGCAGAGGCAAATTCAACTTGATGCTAACCAGACAAAGGGCCAATTATTGTTGCTCAAACAACAGGTTTCTGGTTTTCAGGCAAAAGAGGAAGAAGCCATCAAAAAAGATGTTGAGCTTGAGAAAAAGCTGAAATCTGTTAAGGACTTAGAAGTGGAAGTTGTGGAGCTTAAGAGGAAGAATAAAGAACTTCAAATTGAAAAGAGAGAATTGCTTGTTAAACTGGATGCCGCTGAATCAAAAATAGCATCCATCTCCAACATGACAGAGGTAGCCCTATTGATTTCTTACATTGTTTTGTGCTTTAATTCACATATATGTTTCCATTTCCTCGTCCTTCTGTTGCCTTTCTATTTTCTTAGTGTGTGTGTGTCTGTGTGGTGGGTCGAGATCTTTCCTGGTTAGTATCTGCACGTTGAAAACTAACTTCATTTTGTCCTTCAGGATGATAATGTAATTTTCTGAGTGAATAAATTAAATTAATCTAATGATAAAGTTAAGTCATAGCTGCAAATATTTCTGAATAAATGCTTACATGCATATTGAAGCTGTAGCTATGTTGCCTTTTCATGAAAAGTGAATCAAGTTACATCATAACTTTCTCTAGTGATCTATGTAGTTAATATTCAGTTATATTTCTGTGCCCACTGTGCTATTTCGGCCAAAGATGTTATTTCCTAGGGATAGATTTTATAGATTTCTAAGATAAAGTTTAATTGTAACTTGTAGATAATATATCAACTAGTTGAGGAAAAGGAACCCATGTCACTAGTATTTGTAATTATACTCTTATTCTTGGTATTAGTTTAATTATTTCTAGAATGCTTTGACACATACTGCAGAGCGTAAAGGTTGCCAAGGCGAGAGAGGAGGTTAATAACTTGAGGCATGCGAATGATGATCTATTAAAGCAAGTTGAAGGACTTCAGATGAACAGGTTCAGTGAAGTTGAAGAGTTAGTGTACCTTCGGTGGGTCAATGCATGCTTGAGGTATGAGCTCCGGAACTACCAGGCACCTGCAGGGAAAACTTCTGCTCGTGATCTCAACAAGAGCCTAAGCCCCAAATCTCAACAAAGGGCTAAACAGCTGATGTTAGAATATGCTGGATCAGAACGTGGGCAAGGGGACACAGATCTTGAAAGCAACTTTTCCCATCCTTCCTCCCCTGGAAGTGAGGATCTTGACAATGCTTCTATTGATAGTTCCACTAGTAAGAATAGTAACCTCAGTAAGAAACCTAGCTTAATCCAGAAGCTGAAGAAATGGGGCAAAAGCAAAGATGATTCAAGTGCTCTTTCATCACCAGCAGGATCTTTCTCAGGAGGCTCTCCAAGCAGGATGAGCATGAGCCATCGACCAAGGGGTCCATTGGAATCATTGATGCTGAGGAATGCAGGTGATAGTGTGGCCATCACTACATTTGGGAAAATGGACCAGGAATCGACTGAGTTTCCAGAAACTCCAACCCTCCCACACATTAGAACACGGGTTTCTTCCAGTGACTCACTGAATACTGTTTCAGATTCGTTCCAGTTGATGTCAAAATCAGTAGAAGGAGTTCTAGCAGAAAAATATCCTGCATACAAAGACCGGCATAAGTTGGCCTTAGAAAGGGAGAAGCAAATTAAGGAAAAAGCAGAGAAAGCAAGAGCTTACAGGTTTCGTGACAATTCAAACTTTGACTCCAAGCTCCCTACCTTGCCACCAAAACTTACTCTAATAAAAGAGAAGCCAATTGCTTCTGGTGATTCAAGTGATCAATCACATGATGATAGGGCTTCTGAATCTCAAACAATAAGCAAAATGAAATTTTCCCAAATCGAAAAGAGGCCTCCTAGAGTGTTTAGACCACCTCCTAAACCGTCTGGTGGTGCTCCTGCTGGTACAAATGCAAATCCTTCCAGTGGCACACCACCAGCTCCACCTCCTCCACCTGGTGCTCCTCCACCACCACCACCACCACCACGACCACCAGGTGGACCACCTCCTCCACCTCCTCCACCAGGAAGCTTGCCAAGAGGTGTGGGAAGTGGTGATAAAGTTCAACGAGCTCCTGAACTTGTTGAATTTTATCAGACATTGATGAAACGTGAGGCAAAGAAGGATACATCATCTTTGATTTCATCCACTTCTAATACGTCAGATGCTAGGAGCAACATGATTGGGGAAATTGAGAACAAATCATCGTTCCTTTTAGCTGTATGATAACATTTTCCTTCATTAGTCCCTTGCCTTGGACGTTCATCATATGCTTCATAAAATTTTAATGATATATGATGCCTGGATCCAGGTGAAAGCCGATGTGGAAACTCAAGGTGATTTTGTCCAGTCATTGGCAGCCGAAGTTAGAGCAGCTTGCTTCACAACTGTAGAAGATTTGGTGGCCTTTGTAAACTGGCTGGATGAGGAACTCTCCTTCTTGGTATTTCACATTAGATATCAGCAGGCCTAAATTTTCTTTTCACCTATTAGAAAGATGATATATATTATATATACATAGAGGAAATGGAGTATGACGAAACAAAAGCCATAGCTTGTAATGAGTACTTCTTTAGCTCTTTTATGTGCGTTCTAGAATTTTATATCTATTTTTTTTTCCATCCTCCTTCATTTGGTTAGGTTGATGAGCGGGCTGTTCTCAAGCACTTTGATTGGCCTGAAGGGAAAGCAGATGCATTAAGAGAGGCTGCTTTTGAGTACCAGGACCTAGTGAAATTGGGAAAGCAAGTGTCCTCTTTTGTTGATGATCCCAGTGTCCCATGTGAATCTGCACTAAAGAAGATGTACAAATTGCTTGAAAAGTACGTAAATTCAACTTTTGCATTTTGATTTAATAAATTATAGAGCATGATATCTGGAAAACTTAAATCAAGCTTTCGAGAACCCAATTTATATACGACTATCTCTTCCATGTGAGAAATTTAATCATCAGTTTGTACCTTTCGGAGGACTGTACAGTTTCCCTGTCACTTTTTATTGCCATAACTTGTCAGAATATCATTTGTATGTTAAATGACATGCCCTGTCCTTCTGGTTTTCTCATTTTTGCCAGAGTGGAACAGAGTGTTTATGCATTGTTGCGTACAAGAGACATGGCTGTTTCACGATATAGAGAATTTGGAATCCCAGTTGATTGGTTGCTAGACTCTGGAGTTGTTGGCAAGGTATGTCACTAAACAAGAAATTTCATTATAGTTTGTTGCAGGGTTGTTTTGAGTGCTGTTCCAATTTTAGTATATATTTGTGGTTCAGGTTCACTAAACTTCCATTCAGCAAGATGTCATCTATTTTTTGCAAAGTTGCACCCTGTTATGACTTATGGCAATGTTATAGTGGGTTCATCTATAGTTGGTTGTGCCAATGATAATGTTATTATTGGCCTTATAAGGATGTTTCTTTTGAGTGGCCTCAGAAAAATTTTTTGCATTTGCATTTTGACCTATTTTTCTGTCATTAAAATGTTCAAGTGACATCAGAATGCAGGGATTTGTGCTCTTGATTATGCATAAATGAAAGTTTTTCTTTCAACTGAAGAGAATTGGCGGTTCACTTTGAAATGGTCACATACCACTTTTACTTATTGCAGATCAAGCTCTCCTCTGTGCAATTGGCAAGGAAGTACATGAAACGTGTTTCAACCGAACTCGAAGCTATGAGCGGACCTGAGAAGGAACCAAACAGAGAGTTTTTACTTTTGCAAGGTGTCCGCTTTGCTTTTCGTGTTCATCAGGTAATGCTAGTCTGCAATTTTTTAACTTTATTTTTTTCTATTTAGTATGCTTTAAGATTTAAAGAAACATGTTTTAAGTGAGAATTGTTGCACTTCTCAATTGATGAATCATTTGCTTGCAAAGCCCACATTAGAAACAATTTTACCATGCGAAAATGTTGATTTTAGAATTACCAATGAAATATTGACTTGGAACATATTCCAGTTTGCTGGAGGCTTTGATGCAGAGAGCATGAAGGCATTTGAAGAGCTAAGGAGCCGTGTTCATACACATACTGTGGAAGTCAATAAGCAGGAAGCATGAGATATATTCCTTTTCTTGGTTTTATTTTACTGCTTATTTACATATTTATCTTCAATTTTATATTGTAGATCTTATATTCTTACCTGATGTTACATAAAACATCTTATAGAATGGATATTATACAATGACCAGTCGAAGACTTGATACGGAGGTAAAATTGATGAGCAAGCAGTACCTTGCTGTTTAAGCTAACCTCTCTTTAATCTGTATGCTCCAAAATACGCACTAGAAATGCAAGAACACTGACGTTTTAGTATTCAAAGAAGAAAAAGGAATTTAACGAAAGCCGAGATTTGCTAGACAAGAAATAACAACTATGCTTCAGGTTCAATAATCATTCTTGTAAGAGAGTATGAGAAAATTCTTTTTAGTTGTTCGTTGAGGTGCACATTCTTGATTTCAAGGTCATTATCAGTTTTCTGCCCTGAGGTTTGCATAGATGTTACTTAGATGTCGGCTAAACCACCCCTCACTTTGACAGTCGACCAATTTGACCGTTGAAAACATGCAAAATGACCATGTTACCCCCTTCTTTTGCAATAACATTGACCTGAATTTACTACTTTTGTTGTCACAAATGTGTTATTTAGATGTGTGATCATTGACGCAACATCGGAGTAGTAACGTAACATTAGGTGGTGATACTGACAGCATCCATAAATTGCGCATCATTTCTCAATCGCTGCAATATCTTGGGTGAAAAGCGAATTTCAATGTCCACACTTGCTTTTTCTACTCCAGCAAACGTCGCCACCTTCCCATTCCTCTTGCTCGCTGGTCCACTTCTTACTGCAATAGGCTTCCACCACCCAAAATCATTAGCGTAAATGTCGAATCTTGGGGAATTACTTATAGCCGAAGCATTACTCCCGGTGCCATACCCTGTAAGAGGGTTACTTGTCCAAGATTCCATGTAGTTCCTCTACCTTTTCATCTGTGTACGTAGCAACCATCCTGTTCATGTCCGACGCCAAATTTCCCAAGTCCGACGCTCAACTACCTGACTCGCTTTCATTGTCACGCCCCCGTCTGAAGTGCATTCCCAAAGTATTCTAGTGGCAATGCTGGATGTAGTCTTGCTCTAACACATTATTGATAAGAGGCAGTTAACAACTTCATCACGATCAAGACATTGATTACGTACAATTGATTGCCACAGATGAGCTGCAAGTGCTTGTGGTGAGGAAATTCCATTGATGTCAGTCTCAGCTATTGCCTTTGCTTTCAGCTTGATGATGATTTTTTCCCTTGAGAAGTGAAAAAATCTTTGTTGCAAAGGTATTACTGGAACCAAGCTGTTGTAATAACAGAGTTGTTCTTGGGTATTTGAATGGGACAATCAATATCGCGAGAAAACCAATATTCAAGAACATGAGGTTTAGATATAGATGTTGATATAGAATCAAAGCTAAGGCCTCTACGGATCTCAGAACAAGATTGAAAAAAATGCCAAATAGAAGTGCCATCCTTAAGCTCGGTTACTTGCACTGCAAGCAATGGCTTGGATGTACCCTCATTGTTCGTAACCCCATTGAGTAGGAAAAAGGAGTCAATAACTTCAGGCACATAGATGGTTTCAAGGATATCAGCAACTGAAACTCCATCAGCTGCAACATGGACAAAGTCTACACCGGCAGTACTGCAATATCTGAAGAAGGAAATTTTAAGGTGGTGGATCAAGGTATTACTATTTCCCCATTGTTTCTCTTGTGACGGCCGGTAATTATTTGGTTTGTTGAAGAGAAATCCGATTTGGCTGTAAAATCGATGAAGGGATCGATAGCCATCTCAATCCTGGGATTTGCCTCTTTGTGAGATGATCCTAATGCTTGCCATTACGTGTAGTAGTGAAGAAGGTCCGAAATTCAATCAAGTTTTTCCTCTGTACGAGTACGTGAACATTTTTTAGATTTCACCACTTACCTCATCCCAGTTACAAAATAATCACTTAAAACCATTGAAGACAGTTGAAATGATTTGATTAATTCCTAGAAATTAAGGTTTTTTTTAATATAAAAAAAATACACTATTAGACAATATATATATATATATATATATATATATATATATATATATATATATATATATATATATATGAAATCTGTATTTTTTTTTTATATTTTGGGTACATCCTCACTTTAATTAAAATAAGAATGTCTTCACTAGAAAATGACTCCATATATAATAACCCTTATATTCAAAGATTTATAGATGATTATATAATATTACGCATATCTATTTAATGATTACTATTATTCTTGAAATCATTAATCATATCTCATAAAAATAGCCACACAGAAGGTGGCCATTGGCCAAGATTTGTTTTCTAACGTAATTTTCTTCCGAGGTAAAAAATTTTGATTGGCTAACCGCTAACGATCTCCATATCACAACCAACACATTAGATTAGAACCTCTGCTAAAATTAGTTTATGTTAAATGAATACATGCATACGATTTGTTTTGATTAAATTTATGGCTTCTTTTACACTCGGGCTAAAAACATTTATTACGGTTTTATTTTTATATTTTTAATATAGCAACTGTTGTAACCTTTCACAACCGGTTAATTTCAGGAGGGCCTGTATTCTTATTACAAGTTCCGTTAAAACTGTTATATTGCCAAACCTCGGCGGAGGTAAGTGTTATTACCCCTTATATTTTTGAGTTTGCCCAGTCAGTTCTAATTTCTAAAGCTATATTCTTCACCTCGTCGATACACACAATAATGCTTATTGCTTGTATTTCAATATACCGACCACTGATAACATCCGCTCTATATGCAGACTCTGCATTCCAAGAAACACAGCTGCTAAGATTACCTCATTTGTCAGCTGGTACAGTGACTCTGACAGTAAGACATGCAAAGTGAAAAAGATAATTTAAAACAGTGGTTTTTGGACTATCGCATTGTTACTATAAGACTCCTCTCGATGAATTTGGCACCTCCCACCTTTCCTTGAATTTGTGGTGGCAGATGGATTACTCGTCTTTGATCTCCCGCCTCCACCAACAGCTCAGATCCTCCCCTATACTGCAGTTTTCAGATGATGAAAGAATCATCGTCATATTAGATAGTTCAAATTTCCACAAACTTTGAAACAATAAGATGATAGAATAACAACAAAATATAGCTGATCCTTCAAAATAGAAGATACTGAATGCAGATCAGCAAATTGAGCACAATGCATCAAATTCACTAATATATAGGTTGAATTCAGACTTCTAGATATGATATCTGATTGAAGCTTAACAAAGCTTGAGGCAATAATTCACTCTGTTCAAAGTATTATTGTGTCATTTCTTTACAGAGCAATCGATTTGACAAATAAATTCCCAATTCCCATTTGCTTCCAATTTGCTCTATAAAATGCTCAGATTATCATATAAGGATTAGTTGCCAACTGTCAACTATGAACAGATTGTTCGTTTGCTTTTAATGGCTTTATGATGACTCAAGACCAAGATGTTCGCATAGTCGTGTTCTCTGTTGAAGCATACAACTAGCATTGTCTCCCTACATGCTTTTGAAGGTATTCAACAAGAAAAAATTCTTATGTATACCTGATTATTTACCAATGCCAACAGCTACAGAACTAGGAGAAAAAGATATGAGAGAGAGCAAACTTGAATCGACATGACGTACTTGGTATAACTTGATCTCTGACTTGTCAAAACCTGGCATAAGAAGTGTTACTGACTTCTTGGCAGTATCAAACTTTACTGACGACATTAAGCTACTGCTACGCTTCGCTTGCAAAGAAAGAAGATCTCGAGCTTCTTTACTGGCTGGGTTCAACATGATTGCATTCCAGTCTAGAGATCCATCAGTTGGAAGATGTGGAAGGAAAGAGAAAGGTAAGGGAGAAAAGTTCATCCTGACTCTTTCTGCTGATTCTTGATTTAAACAAGGAGAAGCAATACAAATTGCACCAGCAACCTGTGCACCAGCTTGGATTGTACAACCCCAGTAACGTAATGCAGAATTCACAGAGGTTGGATTATTTGAGTTCATTACAAGAAAGCAGCCAAATTTATGAGGTTCTGCAAAGGCTGAAGATCCTCTCTGCATGGCAAAGGCAATACATAACCGAAAGCAACTACATCAAATTGTTGAGTTAGCAAATGGGAATAATAATTACCTCCAACATTCGGTCCATAGCATCCCATATCTCTGCACTAGTATTCCCATTCAGAATAGGCCTGCGGCCACTTATACTCAAAGCTTCATCTACAAGTTGCAGGAGTGAAGGACCAGCCAATCTCCCAAGATCAGTCTTCTCAGCTACATTCCGCAAGTATTTCAAGTACAATCTGATCACATATGTGTTGTTCATATTGATCATTGTGCAAAGACACATACTATTGGAGAGAGAGAAATCAAATTTCCTAACCTTGCTTTACTGCTTGCACCAATCATTCTTAAAGTTTCCTCAGGGCTGATACCGTCATGTACTATTACATCAAATTTTTCTTTTTGGTGGTTCCTTTGGGCAAAATTCCCAAAGAACCCGACAAGTCTCTCCAATGCAAATGCTGAAAATATAGAATCCATTCCAGGAAGCACTCCAAGCTCTTCTCCAACCACCTAAACTATAGTACATCCATAAATACATAATGATATTCTTTGCAGTCAAAATTTTAAAGGTTAACAGCAGGTAAAATGATGTTGGACCAACATATAGAGGTATTACATACCCACCCCTCCAAGAACTCCTTGGGTCACATTAAGACGAGCATCTGCCTCTTTCAGCCGATTGAGAGGTTCAAGAAGCATCTGCAATCAACAGGTAAAAGGGAAGGTGAAAACTAAGGCCACGCAATCCAAGATTACAAGGTGAAAATTCTCACCTTAGTCGTTTCAATTCTAACTGCTGAAAGATTGCTGTTGCATACAGCAGGAGAATTTCCAATCTTGCAGTTCAAAATATACTCAGCAGTAGGATCTTGAGAATGCAACACCAAGCACGTACTAAGCCCGGCCATTGCATAATTCTGAACAACAAAATATAAATAATTTACTTTGAAACACTGAGCTAACCCCAGGTTAAGTTAAACGAACAATAAGCTTTTGGACACCTAATACAATCTTTCTTTTCCCTAAACCACATAGTTTACAAACCAGCTTAACAAAAAAAAGGTAATGGCATTATTAAAACAGTGACCTTTGAGCTCAAAGATGAAAGCTTCTGAATAGAAATGAAACACCCAAATCATGAAAAGATATAATACAGTTACCTGTGCGGCGAATACAGCGGAGGTGGTCTTGCCGGAGCCACCTTTACCCAAAAAGGTAATCAATGTCGTTGATTTATCACTTTCATCAGTGCCCGAATTGGAAGCCGAAATGGGCATGGCTTGACGTCTCCTTGAGCGTGATTTTCTTCTACTTAGTAAAAGACGAGAACTTGTAAGTGGAATTTGAGAAGAGACGACTGGAACTGAAATCATTTTCTTGAGAGGACAGATGATTTTTTTCGGTTTTGGTGGTTTGCAGTACGATTTAGAAAATGCTCATTCTGGTAAAACGCACCGTTTAGAGGTACATCAAACGCAGCGTTTGATAAACTTCATACTTCGTAGACAGAGACAGGATCACGTGCGAAGGGATGATCGAAGTTCGAACTGATCACGGTATTAACTGAAGTTAAAGGCCAGTTTCATGCTTTGCCCCCTTCAAATTTATAGTTATTGTGTTATGGCCCCAATAAATTTGATGTTATGATACCGGAAACCTGCTATTTCTGTCCTTACTTGAAAACAAGTTATTAACTGCTACATGTAGGTAATTATCAAATTGAGTAAATGTTTAAAACAAATCATTGCATAAGCGTATGAATAGTTCTGGGAAAGTCGGCAAATCCTTTGCTTTGTTTGGTAAGGCTGTGAAAAAAAAGACAGCTCTTCTCTCCTATTCACTAGCACATTTGGGAATGGAGAGACATGATTATGTTAATTAATATAGGTGGTGATACAACACATCATGAACAATTTTTAATTAGTTGGCAACCACATTGTTAAGGGTTAAGGACCTGGACCTGCCTAAATATTTTTTTACACTGAATTTTTAATAAATATTTTTATTACATAAATATCCTTCAGTTAAATTATTATTATTATTATTATAACAACAACCCAACATTAGAAATTTTAAACTCTAAAATTTTTAAGTTTACACCCTTTTGTCTAGGGTTGGCAAAATCCGGGCCGGGTCCGGGTTTTGCCATACCCGGACCCGGCCCGGACATGCTTTTTGGCCACCCGGTCCGGGCTTAAAAAACCCGGCACCGAGCCGGGTTTTTTATCCGGATTTTGAAGCCCGGATTTTTATATTTTATATTATTATATATGTATTTTTTAATTTAAAATTTTTAATTTTTTAATTTATTTTAATGAAATTAGACATGAAAATATGAACATTAAATGTTTAAAATTTTGAATATATATAATAAATGAATTAAATAAATATTATTATTGAAAAATATATATATTATAATAATTTTATTTTATAAAATCCGGGCTCCGGGCCGGACCCGGGCTTTTCAAGTGATACCCGGGACCGGCCCACCCTCATCTCCGGTCCGGATATTACCCGGCCCGCATTGCCCGGGTCTTGTCCGGGTCCGGTCCGGACAGGTATTTTTGCCACCCCTACATTTGTCTCTTTTTTCTCACTCTACAATTGTTTTTCAACCTAATGCTGGGTTTTTAATTTTTGATATTCATTCTTATATTTTGCAAAACTTCTCATAAATCAAGATTTCTTTCAATTAATTAGCTCCGTTTCTTAGTTTTTATTACAATAATATGTATGATGCACTGCATTCTATGAAACTTTAGCAATTAGGTTTTCATAACAAATAATAATAATAATAATTTGAAAAATGTCTCTTTAGAAAGATCATATGATTACAAATTTATTGTGAGTTGTATTGGTAGTAAAATTTATAAGATTTATTGTCATTGACATAAACTAAACAACAATGCATCTGGCGTAAATATATATAATATGTAGAGAGAGAGAGAGAGTTTTAAATAACATAGAGTTTTAGTTAAGGAAGGAAAGAGAAAAAAAAATTCACTAGAACAAATCAACAATTGAGGTGGAGCAATTGGTTGTAAAACCATGACAGAAGATAAAATAGAAATTAGAGCTCCGCTAATAATTATAAAGATAACAAGGATATATTAGGTATATTAATTGGTTTATCGAGTAAAAGATAAAATTTTAAATTTTGATAATGAGTTTATTATGTATAGAGTCTTCAAAATTTGACACGATCTGATTACCCGACATGAATAAATGGGTATGGGTTGTCAAATTTGACACGATTATTAAATGAGCCAGGTCTGAGTTGACACAATTTTTTTTTTTGTCGGGTTAGGGTTAAAGTTCTTGACCCATTTATCCGACCAATGACACGATTATATTTTTTATTTTAGAATTAATTTATAAGTTCTTGTCATTAAAAGTCAAATATTAGCCATGATTATTTTTTTTAGAAGGATAGCCATATACATAATGTTTTATTTATAAAATTTTATATAAATTTAGAATTTTATTAGTGTAAATGTGTAATATTTTAGTGTGTGTATATATATATACAAATGTCTAATGTAAATTTTGTTAAATATATAGATATTAAGCGGATTATTGGGTAACCTATTTATTTTTTATGTCGGATTTGGATCTCAATATTTTAACATAATTATTAAATAAATCGTGTTTTGCCAACTCCAATTATGTATATGAATTTAATGAGTATTACAGTGGATTCAGATAACTTTATCCCTTTAATAATTCTTATTATTAATTAGAAGTGATAAAACAAGCTTCTTCTTAATTATATACTTAATGGTGAGATTAGTTACACCTAGAGATGTGAAACCTTTACTGGGCCACATGAATTAAGTGTCTTGATCATACATATATTTGGCTTTTAATCTGAAAAGTAACTTGAAAAGACATCCATATCATCTAATTATCACATGATGTTACATCCATTCTTTATTGCCTAAAACTTAAACTGGGTAAAAATAATTTATTGTTTTTTTTTTTTTGAGTTAGGCATCATACTTTCAACTCTTTAATTCGAGAGAAATTTTTATCATGATGTTAAATGGATGAGAAAATCGTTTACTCTGTATATGCAAATACTTTCTTTTTATTGAATTTTTGACAAACAGATACAATTTACTTTTTTACGTTTTGTTGATTGATATGTGTTACAAAAATTAATGTAACGAACATGTGCATTGCAACCAACACCTAAATTTTTTTATTAAAGAACTAAAAGGCAAATCTATCCATTGCTCTCCCGAATCTGTGTACAATCATCTATAATGATGAATATGATTTTAATAATATGTATATACATACATATATATATATATATATCTGAAAGCAGATTGTTGTCTTTTTGGATCATGATCTTACTCTTACAATCAAATAATCAAGCAGCACCAAATATGGGAACTGGCCGTTGATTCTTTCCCGTTGAATAATCGTGCTCATAAACAAAGGTTCTGACTGTCTTCTCGGCCTTGCAATTAAAGAATAAGAGGTGCAATTGGCAAACGAAATGATTGTAGAAGACCCCAATAATCTACCAAGAACGTAGGGGCAGGATACATGGCCTATGCTTAGAAGGCTGGCCTAAATTGTACCCCAATTCAAGTAAAGGTCCTAAAAAATGGGGAGAGTAAAAAAGTTAGTGCTTTCTTAAAAAGGTAAAATCATTAGCATAAAGAAATTATGAACTTTTTATATGATATTTGCTTAAATTAATCTTGTGGTTGACACAAGCAATATAAAAGCCCAAAAAATGATAACAATAATAATTATAAAACTGCGTTTTACAAATATGCATCAAGATTTTATTGAATGATTTTACATTTAAAATGATAACAATAGGAAAAATTATAAGGTGTTAAGTGAGATGAACATATCCACGTCATTTGTACGTCTATCCAATAAGATTTTGTCAAATGTGTATGTATTTTAACTTTAACCAATAGTGAATGTTAAAGAGAAAAAAGAGAGAGAGGATTATAATTAACTCGAAATTCAATTACTGATTATCTATGGTAACTAGATCTATGTAATTTCTAGGGAGAGGTTGGCAAGAAGTAGTAGGTAATTAATTGATTAATGTTGTTGATTATGCTAAGCCTTAGACCTAAACGTGAACAGAAAGATGCCACATGGCATAAATCAATCATGTGCAGTGAACAGTAGTAATCTTCAAAGGAAGTCAAGCTTTTGCACTAATTACTAACTTCACATTAATGAATATCATAATGAGGTTGCTAATTAAGCTAGCTGGTATTTTATAAGCTAATATATATGTGTGTGTGTGTGTGTGTCTTCCTCTCAATCTCAAGTTGTCTTGTGCCGTGCCGTTACAGTTACTCATGTTTCTTTTGAAATCGCATAAAAACATTTTTAGCGTAATAATGATCTATAATTATTATTTTGATCCATGAAGCGAAAGCAGTATATATCATGATGCATGCCTTGTAAAATTATAACAATGCTAAAAATTAAAAACCTAAAAACACACGGTATATTAACATTTCCGTGACTTTCTCATGCTTAATTAGTTACAACACTTGTATCATTATACAACATAATAATCAATCTGATCTTAACAAATTAAAAAAAAAAGGAAAAAAATGAAAATTAATAACCATATATAGTTTCACTAACCAGTACTGCTCCTCCTTTTTTGCTCTTTTCCAATTCAGCGGAGAAAATTTATCAATGGTGCAATGGATTAGGGCCAGTGGGGACAAGACGCTTTTCGACTCCGTAACGCGGATCAATCTCCCCACTTTCATGATCAGCAGCCGGAGCTGGTTGATGATGATCTTTAAGCTGCATTTTCTGGGATGGTGAAGATTTTTCATGATGTTTCTGAAATGGGGTGAAGTCGAATTTGCTTGCAAGAACTTTTCTATTAATCAAAGAGTAATCAGAAAGTGAATAATGGATAATATTGCTGGTGGTGGTGATGCTCTGTTTGGTATTGGTATTGATTTTGGACTTGAAATTGTACAACTCATTGAATAAAAACAAGAGAAGAGAGAGCCAAAGAGTGATGAAAATTAGATGTGAAATTTTCAAGGCCATGGAGAAAGAGTACAAGAAGGGTTACAAAACGAAGCATGGAGCAAGAGATTATTATGAATCAAGTGGACAAAATAAGAAATATTGTAAAAAGGAGAGTTGAAATGTGTGTGTATTGGCCTGGCCTCTCATGGGAGACTTGAGAATGCTTTTAATGCTAATTTATTGATTGAGAAAGGTGAGAGAGAGAGAGAGAGAGAGAGAGAGAGAGAGCGGTAGCGGCTATTCCCAATGAAAGCTTCCTTAGAAATCAAGCAATATTAAGGGTCATTATAACAAATTTCAAACCTGGAATTATAATATGTTTGATTATGCTAATTATTGATAATAATCACTAGAATATATCTTTGATACATAGTAATAATGTATAATGTAATGTTATATAAATATTTTTAAGGTTTCTAGATGCTACAATGTGGTGGAAGAGGAAGATCCATACTTGTTTGAGTATATTGCACCTTAATGAATATGGTGGGGAATATGCAATCTACATTTTCAATGGACAAAGCAATGGCTATGAACAGTTTGAGCACTAAGTTGGGGGGGGTCAAGAAACATTTACTCTCTGCAGTATACAACTGTTTCACAAAGATGGGGGTCTGCATTTCTTAAGGAGGATCATTACAAAGTGGCCATTATCTAATACATTTATAAAACATGTTCATTTTGCAAAATGAAGTGTACATTTTGCAATTGTTTCAATAGTTAGGATGACTGCACTTCACAAGAAGGATTGGGTTGTGTGGTCATTATATAAAAATTATTGGAGTTATTTTTATTCAAATTTAATTAAAATATGACGTCTCAATTAGAGTCACTGGATTCAAACTTAATAACTCATATAACCTACATATGGTATGTCCTATCATATGTAGAATTTAAAATTAAAAAATAATAAGCCATTGAATTTGAAATTGGGATCCCATACTTTAATTAAAATGGCGTATTCCTTATTAGATAATAATTATTGGATAGAAAGCAACTTTTATAATATATTTAGAAAGTTTGATCATTTTGTAATAATGATTAATCTATTGGATCTTTATGAAAATAAAATCACAAATAATAATATTAGATTCCTTCAAATAATTTTACCAGCTCCCACTTTTCAACTTATTTTATTACTTTCTTGAATTACTCTTATTAATATATATTATTTTTTACTTTACTTATCTTTTTTCCCCCTCTCTCCAGCATAACTATCACCCCACCACTTAGGGCCCGTTTGGAATTATTTTTTGGAGGCTTAAAATTGATTTTGAGAATCTAAAAGTTAATTTTAGTGTTTGGTACAAAAAATTCAAAATCAGCCCCTCCTACAACAGATTTTGAAAAGCAGAGAAGGATTAGCTTTCAAATTCTGATTTTGAGAATCAATTTTATCTTTTAATACAATTTCATAAATATCCTTACAATTATTACCTAAACCCAAAACTATCCTTATTAAAATTTGAAATAAAATCTATATTTCAATAAATTTTCATTATAAAAAAATAAAAACAATAGAATCAATATGCTATAAATTTTATTTTTAATTAAATTATTATAATACACAATTAAAAATATTATAGGTACATGTTTTTATATGTGTAAGTAAATTTCATCCTACATTATGTCCAATTTAGTCATTTACTTTTTTACAAGTAGTTTAACAGTAAGATTTACCAAACACCCATAACTACTTTCAAAATTGACAGCACTTCTGAAAACAAAATTTACCAAACAATTAACTGATTCTCTTCACAACTGATTATTTCTACAGCACAACTAACAACAATTATTTTAAAAGCTACTGCATTACCAAACTGGCCCTTAATCTTCAACAACAACAACTATTTCACCATCACCACCACCACCACATATCTTCTTCACCATTAACCATTACCTCCACCAACATAACATGTGATGAGTTTCAATATTGGATTTTTGTTAAATTTTATGAACGAGTAATGGGTTTTGTTACTATTGATAATATTAGTTTTATTTTCTGTAATAATGTAAGATTCTATTTGATTTCAATTTAAGATTCAATTAGAAGATAAATTCGATTTCAATTGTGAATCAATTAAAAAAATGAGAGAGATAAACCATTGAGAACGTGAGAGAGAAGAAATAATATTTTTTTTCATAAGAACTATTTTGGAATAAATATTATAATTGAAAAGTGGAGCCTAGCTCTAAAATCATTGTCAGTTTCTTACTCGGCCCAAAATGCAGTCTCCACATTGGGCCTCAAACGCTGCTCTTGAACCGACCCACTAGCGGCTGGCTAGCAGGAGAACCGAACCGAGCCGACTTGCGCATTACCACTAGCCGAAAAGGAAAACAGAAACAAAAACGACTACGTTTAAATTGTCAGCAATTAAAGGCGCAGAAAAGAAACCCTTGAATAAAAAATTCGGTGGTGTGATCATCGATTCGAAAGCAACCAAAAGGCGATCTTGATCTTGGTAACTAGAAGAAGAAATGGTAAATGATTTATCTTCAAATTGATTTTTTTGTTTGATTCTTCGTCTTTCCTTTTTCTATGGTCAGGGTTACGCATTAGTTTTTGTTTTTAACAATTAATTAATTGACTTACAAACCTAATTTCGATGAGATACAGTATGCGTTTGATAGAGAAATTATTCGGTTCAAACGGTTTTTTTTTTTTGGGTTTTCCGTTTTTTTTAGATTATGATTATTTGATTTTACCTATGATTTAGAGAAATTGATCAATTCTGAGTCTTCTTGAATACAGTTAAATACCCAATTGAACATTAATGTTATTTGATTGAGTTAGTTTAAGCTCGGATTGTCGTCGATTACCAGGAGTTAGAGCATGATACTTAAGTGCCTAAAAATGTTATAATTTTAGAATATTTATGTGGTGAATTCATGATAATAATCGAGAGTACCAATATTTGCAATAAAGAGGACTTATAGTTTAGAGTTTTGGGGAAAATAATGTTGGGGTTGCTTCTTATGTACATTGTTTGTTTACTTTGGCACTGTAATATGGTTTAACTGCTCGATTGCTTCAAGGGAGTAACTGGTGTCCCAGATTTGAAATTTGGGCTTTGATGAATCATATTTGTTGTGAGATTATGGTTCTTAATTTTTTTTTCCCTATTGGTTTACAAATGATGCTTTCATTTACTGGTTTTCCTGCTTGGTGTCATCAGTTTGTTAAGTTATTAAACTTGTTGTGTTTGTGTTTTTGCAGTCTTCTCTTGCAGCTGCTAGAGCAGATAACTTCTACTATCCTCCAGAATGGACCCCAAATCAGGTATGTAGATGCATGGTAACTTTGAAGGCTTGAACTATGTTATCGTTGGGCATGCTTCTGATGATTAGTATTACGTGGTTCTCACACTACTTTTGATTCTCAGGGTTCTTTGAACAAGTTTCATGGTCAACATGCTTTGAGGGAAAGAGCAAGAAAGTTAGATCAGGGAATTTTGATTATAAGGTATTGAATCTATATTACTTGATATTTAATTTACAACCATGACTGAGAAAACATGACTTGGCATATGAAAAATTATAATGTTATAGTGATGTTTATGGACATAGCCTTCTGACATAGTGATAAGAATTCTGTTCATTTCTGCTGAAGCTACTTTCATTCAAATAGGCATATGGTAAGAAAAATTGGTACGTCCTAGTAATAAGCATTCACAACCATAGTCTTGGTTATGATCTCTCCATGCCTTGAAATCGTTGTCTAGATAAGCTGGTAATTTTTGGTGAGAATGAACATCTATGATCTTGTCTATTTAATAGCTGCTAGGCTCTTTTTCAATGTATAATAAGTTGAGAACAGTAAATTTTGTTGATCACTTATGAGGTTTGAAGCAGATCTATATGGTGTAGAAAATAGGCAAATTCCTCCCTGCAGAGGAGGTTTTTGATAGATTTCATGAAACTTCTGGTAGGTTTCTAATGGATTTTAGGAGAGCTGTATGAGCCATTCTTTTGCAACTTTTCAAACCAGTAGGTTTTGTTTGTGATTAGGCTCACATGCACTATTGAATTTATAAAAGCAGATATATAGGAAATGAGTTTGCAAAACTTTACTTGGGCCTAGCCTTTTTCAGCTGAAATGCTTTTTACTATTCCTTTATTTTTTCAGCTTGTGATTTGTTGACGACGAAGATTGAAAATTAATAAAAAGCCTATTACTTTTTGAATTTTCTTTTTTCCTTTCTTATTCTATTAATCTATTGGTATGTAAAAGCCTATTTAAAATACTACCCTGTTGAAGATTTTCTTTCCCAACTGCTAATTTCTGTCATCTAACTATATTTTCAGGTTTGAAATGCCTTTCAATATATGGTGCGGTGGATGCAATTCGATGATTGCAAAGGGTGTCCGTTTCAATGCTGAAAAAAAGCAAGTGGGAAATTATTACTCTACAAAGGTACGTTTTGCAGATTCTTCTGAATGCTCAAAGTATGAATTGAAAATGTCATTTATGTTAAATGTATGCTGTATGTCTCTTGGGAGATAATAGTTGATGCTATCATTGGCGTAACATAAATTAATGTTTGCACACACACACAATTGGAAAAGGTTTTTGCCATGGCTCTTATCTATGCCAGCTGTATGCATTGATCTTGAAAGTTTCTTCTTTATACTACATTAGTTACATTTAACTGTGTACTTCGATCTGGTGTATGATTGCTGGGTATAGGAATAGATCAATTATTTTATTAATTTATTCTGGTAATAACAATGATATTGCTTCGTGTAGATATGGAATTTTTCGATGAAGTCTCCGTGCTGCAAACATCAGATTGTTATCCAGACAGATCCAAAGAACTGTGAGTATGTAATTATTAGTGGAGCTCAGCGAAAGACAGAGGAGTTTGACGTTGAGGATGCAGAGACTCTTGAACTCCCTGCAGATGAAGGTTAGTATCAGTTACCAACTTAGATGTATTTATTGGTATTTGAATGTCTTCTGAGTTTCAGAAATTCTATCTTGATGTCTCATTGTCAATTTTTAAATGTTAGCATGGCAGTTTAAAAACAATGGCTTAAGCCATATACTGGGTGCTTGTCATTTCCCTCTGTTGTTGTTTAGATGACATCTAACTCTCAACTCTATTCTGTCACACAGAAAGGGGTAAGCTTTCAGATCCATTTTATCGTCTTGAGCACCAGGAAGCTGACCTGCAGAAGAAGAAAGAAGCTGAGCCAAGACTGGTGCAAATTCAGAGAATATCTGATGGCAGGTTTTCAGACGACTATGCACTAAACAAGGCTCTCAGGGCCAAACTTAGAGTACTTTTCTGAGCTTAAACCTAGTCCCTTGTTCATAGATTTTTGAACCGTGTGCTAAGTGCTAACTTGCTCTTTATTTTTCAGTCTCAGAAGAAGAGAGTCACCGAAGAGGAGGCTGCTTCAAGAAAATTGGGCCTTGGCTTACGACTTCTTCCGTCGACTAAAGAAGATGCTGGCGCTGCAGCACATGTTAAGTTTTCTTCGAAGTTTGAAAAAAATAGGAAGGACAAGCGAGCTTTGATTAATGCTGCTTCAATCTTTTCTGGATCCTCGATATCAAATTCGAAACAACTGGAGCTGGAAGCCAAGAGAAGGAAAATCAATGCAGGTGCAGCATCCAACTTGCTGACTGGGGCATTTAAACCATCATCATGGTCTCAGAGTTCTGTGCCCTCAAGCAGGCATGAGCGTAGTTCAGTTTCTGCTAGACAGTTCTAGCTGACAAAACCAAGAATTTAGGGAAGTTCTTGTCATTTATAGAATAACCCAACATACTACCACCGCTTGATCTATATTCTGCCTTTAGCTTTGGCTGCAAATTGCGTTGGACCATGTAAATACAGCATCTTGTAATGTTTTGCCCGACGTTATATTCTATGTGATTGTATTTTGAAAAATGAAATGTAGTAAGTGTGTAATCAAGGTTGAATTGTTTTTGTTTTTTTTGGCCAGGCGGCGAGCTCCTGTTAGTTTATATACTGTTTTGGTGATTTTAATCGACTATTAGGCACGGGTGATCTTATTTAACTTTGCGTAATTAAAATAACTCATGACCCCTTGTCATTACATTTATTTGAGTGACGATCATATTTTTTCCCTTTTCACGCTTTTTGCCATTTATGAAGCCGGAAAGTGTGTTTGTTACTGGTATCCATGTTCTTATACTAAGCTTTCAGAAAGAAGTTATTGCTTACTATTTTTTTTTCTTTGATGAGATTGCTTACTACTTAACTTCACTGAAAGATTACTACTTAACTTCACTGAAAGAAACAGGAACCAATTTCGCAGAAAAAACACAGCACTCAATTTATGTAAATTTTTAAAAACTAGAATCTTTTCTCGATGTAGAGCATTAAATTGTTTTGCTCTTATTCTTCCCAACAGCGCGTAACACAAACCCTATATTTCGGCTTATCTTTACTGTGTTTCAAAAAGAAAAAGAAAGGAGGAAAGCAGATAAGTTAGATCTTCAATTCTGCTGCGGGCAAGATTTTACATGTGCTGTGCCGGTGTTTAAACTTTAAATAACCCTGCATCGTAAGATTCATGAACTTTGAACAACTGTACTCATTTATCATTGCTCATATATATATATATATATATATATTCAACTTCGATCCGTACCGCTAATAGGCAAAGGCTATATATGCAGTCTATGAACACCTAACACTGCTAAAACATCACGCAACTACTGAACCACCAAGACAAGCCAATAATCTAAGCAACCAACCTTATAAATAACAATAAGAGCCCCTCTTCTATCTGTCAAGTGTCAGTGATAATTATATATATTTTTTTTTCACTGCCAGTGCAAAGCCATGAAACAGCATCTGCATTCTGCGATTCTTCTTTTAATTTCTCACTCTCTCTTTTCCGGAATTATCGCTTCAACAGTGCAGCTCCATGTAATCTTTTTTTTTTTTTTTTTTAAATGAGAGGATTATATTAATTTTCTTTCTTGAATAGTCACTTTCCCCAGCTTCTCTTTTTGCATTTTCTTTTGGTGTCTTTTATATGTCTGCTACTGAATCAAAAAATTGTACTATTAAATTCTTTCTCTTTTAGCCTTTTTTTTTTTTTGGGCACAAATATATATAACAGTGGCTGGTTCTTGGTTCTTGTATTCTATTGTATGTTTTATAGGTTTTATCATTTGCTTATGTTGTGAACTTGTGTTTCTCCAAACAATCAAGTAACCAACGGATTAAAGAGCCGTCTCGCTTTCAAGATCCTCAGGTTAGTACCTAATCTATCTCTCTCTCTCTTTGTATTTCGTTTTCTTGAGCTTTTATCAAAAAAAAAAAAAAACACCTGCTTGTTGCTCACTGCTCAGTTGCTTTCCTTCTCGTTATTTACTTCTACTAGAAAAAGCGATGCGCTTGTATTTAGACTCACAATTGATTGCATCGCGTCATAAATATGGGGTCACATCACCAGTTTGCAGCATCACTGCATCAGGGTCCCGCTGTTGAATTTTTTGCTGTGTTTTGTTTCGTAAAGATTTTTCCTAGAATTTGAAACATATATATACAGAGAAGATGGTACATATATATGATAGCTTCAAAACCTATATAATGAAGATCCTATAAAATATCATATTAATATATATTAAGTACACTGAGGGGAACAACAAGTGTCAGCTGTGCATCCATCCATCCATTAAAAAAAAGAATTCCCATACATTCAAGGTTTTTTTTTTTTTAATTACGTGTTTTATGATTTTTTTTAATCATATTTTGACTAGCTGGCGATACTTCACTTGATCAACAGTAAAAGATATAAAAGCTTAAAAAGTGATGTATAATAATGGCCTGCGTTAATAATACTATCAGTCCATTACACAGAGAACTAAAGTTCTTGTGCCTCTGATAAAATACGCAAAGTACGAACGAAACCTGCTTGTGCCGCATACGCCATGTTTACTTTTAACGTTAACTGCTGAGTGTTGACTGCTGCTGCTGCTGCTTTAATTGTATCTTTCTGAAATTTTTCATTTTTTAGCCGAGTTTTTTTGGATTGTCCCAATTGCATATATAGTACTAGTACTTAACTGAATAAAAATGATATGTTTGTGCAAAAGTAGATTGATTAATTAATTAATAAACAAGATATGTTCTTAATTTCTTTAAAATCATTAAGTTTATGAATGGTGGACAGTATCAAATTTGAGATTTGAGAGATCCCTTCAGTTCTTTCAAAAGATCATGAAGCAAAAGCTTTATGTTTTACCCAATTTGTTTCATTTATCTATTTATTGTATCAGTGTCAAAAGTATGTGCATTATTGTTGGACATTTTTGAATTTGTCTCTTTTAAGTTTGAACTTTGAAGTGGCTCCATGGACGGTCCACAGTAAGGTATCAATGACAATAAGATTGTACCAGTTGGAGTTGCTGTAAGAGATCCAGTTTGGTGCACTTGTGCTGCTTGTATTGGTACTTGGACAGCTAACGGTTCCACATAAGCTTAGCTTAGCCTTTAGTCTTCGTGCTACACGAGCATCATCGGTCTTACCAGGTAAACGAAATATCATCACAATCTTCCTCGTTTTTCTCAACTTGTTTGGAGTGATTTTCAATATTAATTGATCTTCTTAATGCTTACTCGAGGTTAGAATTTAGATGCAAGCAAACCCCTATAGTAGCTTTGCACATTAAATTTGAAATGATTATGCTATAATATCCGGATCAATAATTTAGTTGCAAATCAAAAGTTTAAATATCTTGTAAAACTGAACAAATCTTATTAAAAGGTTTCTAAAAACTTATTATAGTAGTATTACATATAAGTGGAAAACTAGTGGTTAGAGTCAGAATTTGGGCAGGCCACAACCAGACTTGGAATTTGTTTAAGAGTGAAAAATTAAACTAGACTGAATGCTTAGAGAAGTTCATCGTAGAATCATCTTGAGGTTGGATTCTGCAAATGTTTTGAGTAATGAAGAGGATAGCTTAAATTTCTGAGGTCAGATATGGAAAGTAACACCTTATAAAATTAGGGACCTAAAAAGGTTAGAAATAAACGTTAGGGACAACGCCAACAGTGGTGGCCATTCATGGTACTTCGACACTCGATTCAAGTTGTATATGTTGATAAAGGAGGATTTAGGGCCAAATCCTAAGTCCAAATAAATGGAGATGAAAAGTATTAGAGAGAAACCAAAGGAGAAAGAGCATTCTAATAAGAGTAATTATGAGGAACAGTCCTCAGCATCTGTGCTTGAGCTGTACTAATAGAAGTGCCCTTGAGCATATCTTTCATAAAAAATCTTGGTGAATATTGTACTTAGTTAGCTTGGAGGTTAAACAGGTTGACTAACTATTAATTATTTTGCCCTTGGACTATTTCGTTTTCGTTTGATGATTGATTATGTTCATCATTTAGTATAAAACGTTGAGTCATTACCTAATAACTGAAGTGGATCAAGCAATCAACTAAGGTCTTATGTTCAAACTCCCTGCATGCTTATAGCTCATTTACTTACCCCCAGCTTATTCTATGCGGATCTACATGATATTTGACATAAGAGAGCATGTATAGATTGGATTTTAATACAGATGTTGGATTCTTACATAATAACTTAAGCTTTTAGGTTGGACTTGTCTTTTCTTGCCTATGTTGTAACACTCCAAAACTAATATGTGCGGTGCACGTGATAAAAAAGAAAGTTACTTACAAAACTTAATTTTTACATAAAAATCTCAAATTGAAATACCTCAATTTATTAGAACGAATCCAAAAATATCTATGAAACAATTCTAATACTAGACATTGTCTCTCGATTCCAACTATATAAACAAAAGTCTCCAAATGCAAGCACAACTCGTAACAAACTACTCAATTTGCAAAAACAAAAGTCGATGAGTGAGCCTTCAACTCAATGTAAAACCACTCCCAATGCACTAGGTTATTAGGAACTAAAAGTGTTGCAAGCTTTTTTATCAAAAACATATATTAGAAAATAGAAATCATAAGTTTTACAAAATAACGTATTATAAAAGAAGAGCATAAATTCATAAGTGATTTAGAATATTAAAAGCATAATTAATCATGAAAACAAATCGTATAACATATATATACATGGAAAACATAAGGTTAGCTCATGTCACATAGTGTCAGCAATACTTTTGGTGACTTGGCTAGATTCAGAATCAAAGTCAAAATCATAATATTGTATACACACTTATAACAAAAACCAATACTAGTCTAGAACATAAATGTTGTATAATACGATCAGAATCAAAATCAAAATCAAAACAACTATGGACAATGAGGCAAAACATTTAAATTCATCTTTCAATTGTATAACAACCTACATGTGGTACTTTATATAATGTGTGACATTTCGTGGCACATTAGCCTTTGAGAGGTAGCCCCTGCACAACTAACCATAAATTACCTTAATCGTAGATTTAAACAAAACATTCATATGGTATTCATAAAAGATCATAACAATACTTTTTGCTTGTAAACAAATCTTCATTCTAATATTTTATAGACCATATCATAAAAATGAATCATTTACCAAAATGATTTACACATCTCAAGGAATTTAGAATATTTTGTTAAAACCTAAGAAATAGCATAATTTTTAGTTTTAAAAGCATTTAAATAAATATCTAAAGCATTTAACTTTATTATAGTACTTATAATAGTATCAAGATAATCATACATATCAAGTACATTAGGAATGAAGAAACTTACCTCAACAAAAGCAATGATTTAAACACACCTCAAACATCTTAAACAATTACAAGACATATCTATTAACAACTTATCCAAACATCCTGATTTTCTAACTCATACTGAACATATCAGAGTTCCCGAATTTTATTTCTTAATCCAATAACTAGAATGATGTCATATCTTATAGAACTATTCTAGACATCGATGACTATCACTCAGAAAATTTTCATGATGATCTAATGTAAAAAATATTTTCAAAACTATTTATTTCTTGATAAGTTCAAATCCATCTCACTGAGCCTTAAATAAACAACATAGGTTCCGAAATTTTTATAAAATGATATATTAATTAAAAAATTATAAAATTAAAACTGGAAACATTAGACACATTTACAAAGCTGTGTTTAAAATTTTGAAATTTTTGGAGATTATTTGAAGTAAAATCGAAAATTTAGTTGAAATCATATTTTTCCAATGCAACATTTGATACACCAAATAATTTTATAAAAATAAAAATTCAGTTGAAATCATAGTTTTCTAATGCAATAGTATCTATTTCAAAAATCTATATAAAACTGAAAACAAGGCCAATTCTCATGAAACAAAATTTATTCAATAAGCTCTAAATTTTTAGTTTACAGAGATATAAAGTTTGACTTGAAAATCATTTCAAAAGCCATGATTTAATACAAAGTATGCAAAATATGCATGCTATCCAGAAATAATTTTATAATATATTTCTTACACCAAGAGTTTCTAACCAAGCATATTCTCATCTTATCACCCACAACAATTAAACATATGCAATAAGGACTCCAATCAAGAAGCTTTTAACCAAGATCTCTAATTGTCTTGTAGAAGCAGGGGCTTACCCAGGACATTTTTCAGCACGAGCTAATTTATATATTTATTGTATTTTATTTTTATGAATGTCTGTGCATATAGAAGTAAAAAAAAAAAAACACAAATATCAAGTAGCGTGTAACATCAAAATTCTTAGCAAAATACATATATTGAACAAAAGAACGACAACATTGTAACAAATTAGCTTATAAATTATTAAAATTGTATCAAAAAATTTATGAAATTTTTTATTTTATTGATAAGAAAGGTGAAGTATTTGAATAATTTAATATACTAAAAAGAAAAAGAGCAAATATGAATGTAAAGAAAATAAACAATAAAATTAAGGAAATGTTATTAATATTTACTATATGTCAATTTGTAATTTTCTAAAACCGGTAACGATGGTCTAATATATTAATATACTTTTCTTTCACTTAGACTAAATCATAACATTTTTTTGTATTAAAGTTAAAGTAAAGTATCATTTTAGCTTCTAATGATTTCAATTTATTCAATAAATATATAATTTAACAATGTTGTAAAACAAATCTCCAACTCTACTTGGAAAACAAAAAATAAAAAAATAGAGTTGACTTGGGAACATGATTGAAAACAAAATAAAAACTATAATATTATATGAAAAATAAGAAAATTTAAAGGGTATTAGTGACTTTTTCTAGGGCTAGACCGAGCTACAACCCATCTAGGCCACCAATACTATAGAAGCAAAGAAGGTTGCTGAAACAAAGATTATTGTAGAATGAGTCGTGCTAGATAGCACGAAAGTGCCGAGAGAATGCTGAGAGAAACGACATACTCTCTTGTCGTTTTGCTCGTTTTTTTTCTCTCTCTCCTCTCGCGCGTGTGCTGCCATTTCATTTCGTTTCTCTCCTTCTCTCATCATTATAATATTTTTTATTATTAAAAAATAAAAAAACGTGATGATACCAAAAATAAAGAAACCGTGCGTCACTCTCTCTCTCACATTCAAAACTCTCTCTGTGCTCTGTGTTTTAGATATCACTGCTGCTCGACCTGGTTTCACTCTCTCTCTCACGTTCACAACTCAAACTCATCCTCACTCACTTCTTTGCTCATCCTCAATTTCTCTCATGTCTTGACTTTATCCTCACTCTCTCTGAATCATAGCTACCGTCAAATAATTACCAGCTTTGGATTCTGCTTCCGGATATAGATCGGGGAGAGACTTATGTTTATCACCAGATTAGTTTACTTCCTCACTGCTGTCGAGAGAGAGTTATGATGGAAGAGCACTGAGAGACAGAGAGAGTAATCCATGTGATTTTGTCATTTTCTTCCTACTCTTTATATTTTTAATAATAAAAAACAAAAAGTTGAATAAAGAAAGGGAGAGAAAGAGTGATATGCACGTGAGAACTGCTCTTTTTATCCAATTATACTTTTTTGTTTTAATAATAAAATATAATTGCCAAATGCTGAGAGAGGGAGTGAGTTGAGAGATAAGTAGCATTTTCCTTGTAGAATTTAAGGTTGAGAGAGGGAAATCATAAAAGAGGTATTTTATAGCTTGGAAAACCCTAGTAAATTAAAAAAAGCCTATAGTAAATTAAAAAAAGCCTAAAATCATTCCAAAAAATCTCCCAATTAAATAATCAAAAGAGATAACAATTTTTATTTGTTTATTAATAATTACCATGATTATTAAAAAGAAATAAGAGGGCGTTACGTATATTTTAGTATAGCTAAGTCTATCTGACCTGAAAATTAAAGTGTACAAAAAAGTCTAGGCTGGCACAGCCCAAGCCCGTAGGAGTTTAGTTTGGCCCACCAGCTAAGGGCATAAGCCAAGGCTTTAAGGAAAAAAAATGGGTAATGATAGATATTCTAACATTTATGTCCCACTTTGAGTCTCAACTGTTGTGTCATTCATCTATTGGAGGGTGCTTAAGTAATTTTATAAGATATAAAATTCATCATCTAATAAATGAGTGACACACATCAGTTGGGACTTAAAGTGGGACTTAAATGTTGCGATCCCAATCATAACTCGAAAAAAAATACCTTGGCTCGGCCATATCTCAATTTTAAATACTTTTAAAGTGCCACTAAAATACTTGATACGCCCTTTTTTATTTTGTCTAATTATATCAAACCTAAGAAACTTTATTATTTAACTTTTTGAAACTTTTTTTAATTATTATTAACTCACACATCCATTAAAGCTTGAACCTAGGACTAGAGCCTTAAGAATGTCACTCCTTAGTCCATACTGCTGGAGCTAGACCTTGGCTTTTTGAAACTTAAAATATTTAAGTACAATTTTCAATAATTTAAATTTTAATTTTGAAATTTCAAATTATGATTTCTTTTTAAAAAAATAAGTTCAATATGAGTGTGATTCAACCCTATATATGGGAGGGCTGGACTTGGGTCTGGACTCGGGCTTGGCCAAGCCCGAGCCAACTTAGCTTGTTTCCCAACTTTTGAGTCAAGCATTTTGTCCCCCACCTTCTTGTTGCATAGCCTGAATTTCTAAATTGTTTCAACACCTGATATTAGAGCCAATCTCGTGTTCAAATCCCTTCCTATGTACTTATTTTGTCTTATTTAATTATTTATATTTCTTAGTCAATTTTGAAGCCTATGTCTTGCTTTCTCAAGTTCCAAATGACCTTAAAATCTCATTTCACGTTAGCGGCCTATTAAACAATATTATGTGGGGTTCTTAAATACCTAATAGCTTAATTTCTTGGGTCTAGTACTTTCCAATAAGATGTTATCATTGGGTTTACGACTAGCAAAGTCCCTATTTTGCATTTTTTTTTTAACACACATAGATAGATAGATCAAAGTAAATTAAAACAACAATGACGACATCAGCAATCGGCAGTGCTATAAGATAAACGAAGATGATTTTTTTCTGGAAAATTATTTGATCAAGAGGTGGAAAGATAATTTGGATTGAAGGAGTAAATGAAATTTAAAATTTTGGTCATGTGACAATTTTTTATTGAGTGGGAGCATCACCTTAACACATTTAAATGATTGTTTATTTCATCCCCTACTTTTCAAACAATAACCCAAAACACCCTTTCGTTTATTAATTATTAATTTACTGTGTAATTTATTGAGGGCAAAATAAGATTTTCAATTAAGAATATACAAATTATTTTAAAATAAAACTCTCAAACATAATTAAATAACAATTAAATAACATCTAACTTTCTGAATAAATTTAAAATTTAAAAATAGCTTAATCGAATAAAAATAACACTAAAGAATATGCAATATATATATATATATATATATATATATGTGTGTGTATATATATGCATGTGCATGTTTATTAAATTATTCTATAGTATTTTAAATATGTGTTTTTATATTTTTAGTGTGTTTTTTTAAGTAAATGAAGAAATTTGTGTTTACTTTTGATAAATAACAATACTGATTGATTATTTATTTGTTTATCTTGACTATATTAAAGTCAGAACAAATTAAAGGACCAAAAAAAAAATTACTCTAGTGCCCGTGAAATCTATATTTTTTTATTTTGTCCTAAAAATATATTTTACATATTATTGAGTGTTATTATTGTTTATTTGTTAAGTTATCCTTAAATTTTAAATTTAAGTCAGATATTATTTAATTGTGTTTGAAATTTTTATATTAAAATAGTTTGTATATTCTTAATTAAAAATCCTATTTTACCTTTAATAAATTACACAGTAAATTAACAGTTAATTAACGGAAGGTTTTTTAGGCTATTATTTGAAAAATAAGATGAAATGAGCAATTATTTAAAAAATAAAAATGAAATGAATTATTACATCAACATCAAACCCCAAACGAGAAAATAGCTTTTTTCCATTTAAGAGTT
This sequence comes from Clausena lansium, assembly GCA_030449835.1. Lineage (NCBI taxonomy): Eukaryota > Viridiplantae > Streptophyta > Magnoliopsida > Sapindales > Rutaceae > Clausena > Clausena lansium. Next base: position 6,331,571 of record JASUUF010000195.1, read on the forward strand.
TCCATGACTTTCTCCTTAAAGCATTTTCTTAAAAATCCATGTACCGACACGCACAATAAAAACAAATGCATTTTGTTTATTTTACCATTGAAGTCCATCATTCTATCCTATCGATAGAAATCAATCAATACTATAATATCAGTTAAGCGGGTTAAGCCTAATGTCCGATTTTCTTCAATTGGTGACTTCATTGATTTGTAATGTATCAATTTCATTTTTGTACTACAAAGTAATTATTACATTGATTGAGACGTGTACATGTTCTCTGCACTTTTTCAGGCATTATTGGATGAACAATTGTCGAGTTCTGGATGGACGAATTGGGGACTGCCTCTAACTCCTGGGAAGTACAACTATACCTCTTGACTGGCATATATAGCTTGATTTTTTTATTTATTTTTCACTTTGCATGCTGATATATTTGCTGCAATTTGGTCAATTTGCATTAAGCCTTCTAGCATCGTATGTTAGTGTACATTCACAAGGTAAATTGGATCATTCTTGCAATGTATACTTGTAAAATATGAGCAATGGGTTGTGCAGATGAGTGAGTATTGGATCGCTCTTTGCCAGGTTTGATTAGTCTAACTTAGTCCAATAGTCAGTATCAAAGGGAGTTTTAAATGGGCCGGCTAGATTCTGAGATTTGGGTTTCATTAGTTAGATTTATTGAATAAAATATTGGTTTGAATATGAAGTGGCTGACAATGTTGATCCTAATACTATTCTAGGTGGAGAATGGAAATTAAAAGGGCTATTTATTGCCTTAGAGATAGAAGCAAGGGATAAAACTTATTGAGATAGATGGCATTGCTTTGTATTTTAGACGTCTATATTCCTTGACAAATTAACACGTCAATATATTAAGGATCAGCTACATATTAAAAAACGTGTGTAAACTATGGAGAGAGCGATCAAGAGGGTACCAAATTTAATTATAGGTAGATCAGTTACTTTCTCAGGAATATAAAAATCAGTTAGCACTTGATAAACTTTTTTAGCAGACAACTTTTGCCAAGTGCGTTGTAAGGATGTCACAAGCGAATGAACTTCATATGTTGAAGACAGCATGAATGCGAGCTCAATACCTGCAACCCAATCCATACGATAATTATCAATACTGTGATAAATTAATGTATAGATTTGTCCCCTTTATTATAACCAATAATACACCAGAATGGAGTGAACTTAGTATATATGTTAGAAAACTGTGTTTCCAGAAAACATATTCATTGTTCTATAATTGCTCTTCGTCTAATGATGCTTCTTTACCGCAGTGTTACCAAGTCAATGTAGCAATCATAAGAAATTTTTGAAATATATATGGGGAAGCAGAACGTTATACATTGTCATCGTTCGGTAATTGGTCTTCCTTGAAACAATTAGGGTATATATTAGACATTGTCCCTGTGCTTTTACTTAAAAATTAGTATCAGTGTAATTTATTGTGGCATATGAGCACTTTTGCACTAGATTCATCCTTAGTGTGAAAGCTCTTCAGCAAAGGATGATCTTTGTATATGTGAGTGTGTGTGTGCGTGTGTGAGAGACATTCTAGATCAATAAATTATACTCAATGCCAAAACCTGATCATAGTTAGTTAGTTCAATTCAAATAATATTCTTTCAATCCTTAGTTCTCAGAAATTATGGGTGAGCAGTTTCTTAGTTACCTGATGTAGAGTAATAGCTAGTATAGTGATACCAATCACGGTGGAAGAGTTTTCAGCTGGGCGGTGGAAGAGTTTTCAGCGGAATAGGAAAAATATATACTTTGAAGAAAGTCATTAACCATAACCATTCTATCCCTCGACAATCTATATGTGTGTGTTTTTCATTAATTAATGTAGAAAGATCACACATGCCAGACCTCTCAATCAACAAAGCTTTGCTACCAAGTTCTAACAAAAAAAATTAACACCAATTTTACAAATAATTAATATATCATGCATGCTTGACCTCTTCAGTTTCTGTTATAGAAGTTCTATTGCCCGTTAAGAAAATAGAATTTGTCAGGAACAAAAGTATAAGACAATGATTGTAATTCTACCTGGAATTTCTTTCATTTAGCTCTTATTCCCAAGCTATAGCTGAATTTCTTTTGCAAATCCTAGGCAATCAGGGCTTCAATCCATTTGAGGCTCTTGTACATGAGAGCAGTGTCATCTCCAAGAAGATCCTTTGACAATGGTAAGTGCATGCCTTGTCCATAATCTATATGAGAACAAGAAAATATGTAGCAACGAAAAGAAAATCACTCCATTGTTCCATTCTTTCTTTCTTCGGACTCCCTGGGATTCTTCCCTAGCTAAATCCAGGAACTATGTCATAGCCCCTAGCAAAGATGTCTTTTCTTAAGCCACATGACAAAATAAAGAAACTAGCTAGTTAAAAATTCACTATCTAAGTCCTAGATCCACATGAAATTGCCTTCTTTTAGAAATGAATGTTTGATTGTGCGTCTGAAAAAGTTGTGTGTGTCCGCATGCGGTTTGTTCTGTGCTCTCTTAAATTCCAATCTAGTGATTAATTATAGTTTGATGTGAGCCACTGCAAGAAACTGATCAGAAGTTACCAGGAATAGAGTGTCAGTGAAAAAGGAAAGAAATGCACCAAATTAATTTCTTCATCAACATTACTATATGCTGCAATCTTTTGAGTTCAAACTTCAAATTTTATTTTCATTATGTAATTTTATATTATTACTTTGCTTATGTAATCATGAGTTCATGAATTGATGACTAGAGCTACCTCATAATGTGAAGCAAGATGATGACCAGTCTTATAATCTGGTAAAAAAGACCCATGATAATGGATAACACAAACAAGCAATCTGAACATAGCACGAAAAAAAAAAAAATCAAATCCTAGACTTAAAAAAGATACAATAATTACCATATTCAATCTACCATGCGGGAAGAATTCACAGACTAAAATTGGAAGGTAACCCAAACAATTGTTTGCAATTCCATATACTTGAAAATCGTTTCTCCACTTCAATATAAACTGCAATATCTGTTGTCAACAATAGGGTTGCAGGAGAACTGATCTTCCAGGAATTGAGGCTGGGAATCAATGTTTGAGGTAGTCATGAAAATTGAACTAGGGTTTTGTTCTTGGGAATTAGAGAGGACCTTGAAATCTGAACTAGGGTTTTGCTCGTTGGAATTGGCAGTGCTCATGTAAATTGAGCTAGATTTTTCTTGTTGGCAGGTATCTGGGTTGATCTTGAAAATGTCACCAGGGTTCTGTGCTTGGAGATTACTTGTTGATCCCTTCATGTTTGTCAATACATAGTAACTATTATATTCAGTACTATAAACAGGATGATTTTGTTGGGAACTTGTGCCACTTGATTCTCCAATGTGGAGTGTGTAATCGAAGATTGATGATGATCTTGGTGAACTTGTAAAGCCCAAAAACTTCTCAATGATGCGCACAGAATCCATCTGATCTTCTTCTTCTTCTGCTTCAGCCACACCCTTCAGAGACGAATTCTTTTCTTGGCTAGGACTACAAGGCCTTAACTGTTCCAAATCATTAGGGTTTGCTTCCTCAGAACACTTTCTTGATTTCTCAAGGCCTCTCATTTTGATTTTCTCTAAGGTTCTTTCCCTTGCTCTTGCTCTCGCCTTGTCCCTGGACTCCCTTATAATAGGATTAATTACCGCTTTACATGATTTTCTGTTCATTGCTCCTCGGGTTAGCCTCACCAAAGAGTCAGCTACTGCCAGAGCGCTATTCTGGTCTCCGCTGTCCTCAATACTCTTGATTCCTGACACTACTTCACTCTCTGAAGTGGACGAGAGACTCTTTGCACCACCGGTGCAGCTATTCTTCACACTTGGTAAACTCTCTGTGAGTTCCTTGATCGCGGCCTTCGATTTGGAGAGCAGCCACTCAATTGTTTTACTGGCTTTATCAAAGCCCAATGTGTCCTGAAGATCAAAGAACTTGCGGGCAATTTGAAGGGACAGCCTCATCCGCCGGTCTCTCGGGCCTTGGGCTGTATAGATCTTGCTGTGCCTGTCCTTCTTCCCAGTTCTCTTCCGTTGAACCGCCTGCGCCTTTTCATCACCCTTAACCCCAGCATTTTTCTTTTTCTTGGTGGTGGTTTTTTTGGTTGCCTCAACTGGAGATGCCATTTTAATCTCAGTCTCATCAGCTGCCACATTGTTAGAACTGCAACCCAAGATTTGGTGTTGTGAAAAGAAGTGAGTCAGAAAAAGTTCATTATGATGATCAGCAAGAAAGGGTTGATCAGCAGGGAAGTGCAAGAATGGTGAGGGCTGGTGATGATGCTGTGAGGAGCTAGGGTTTTCATGTTCAGTTGCAAGCATTGACTGATTGGCAAAAGGAAAGTGATGATGGTCACAGTTGTCGCTGCTTGAAGGAAACATAGCTAGCAGCTAAAGAAAGACACACTAGTAATCTTGAAGAGAGAGAGCTACCAAAAGGATGGGTTGTAAAGAATAGGAAATTTTTAACTTGGGAACGGGTATTTATTATTGAAGATGAATCTTTTTCTTGATCATTTATTTATTTATTTGCTTTTTTTTCTTTTAAAATAATAAAAATAAAAATGTGCAAATAATAAGATGCAGATAACTATGATGATGATGAGAGGGAGCAAGGAGAGTGAGTGGAGGGTAAACACAACACAATTATAAAAGTCGTGGGAAACAGAGGAGGTGTGTGATTGTGATATGGTGAAAGTGAGGGTAATAGAAACGAATGAAGGGGCTTAGCCTTAGCCCCTCAGCTGCAACTGTGACAATTCACGTGGGGTGTGCAGGTAGTTGCTTGACAGCAACACTTGTCACTTGCTATTCTTTCTTTTTCGCCAAGTAGAAAGAGAAAGAGAGAGAGAATAAAAAGCCCTTTGTCTTTGAGAGCTACTAACGAGAAGCTGCTAGTGAGAGTATAGACATGGCCATCTCTAGAAAAAAAAAAAAACCTAGCTAGCTACGGGAGAAGGGTACAATTATTAAGTTTTATTACAGCAATTGAACACAACAGAGGAGGCATTGTGGATTGTACAAAATTGGCTCTCTACTGCTTTTACCGCCCATGGAGATCAAGCAAAAGTTTCTTTGACTGGACGACCAAACCCATATGTCCCTTTCATTTTTTGACTGCTGCCCTTTGAATATTATTCAGGCCAGACACCTTCTTTAGCTCTTCATAGCTCTCCCGAGACCTAGCTCTTCCTTATTGTTGCTATATGCTTCCACTTATACAAGTGGTTTCAAAAAGTGATTCGCTACAATACCATCCACATCATACATATCTCAAACTTAGGTTTTTAATCTTGTGCCAATTTTCAAGTTCTATTTTGATTTTTTCTTAAGCGTTTCAAGTTTTGTGCCCGAGATCGCAAATTCCATATGTGTATTAGCTTAACCCATTTCCTAACCAAATTCTCAATTCTCGGTTGCAAGTTTAATTAATTTGCTATCCATTTTGTGTGGACCACATAAAGTAATTAAACCTAAATGCCTAGATATATTTTAGCTGCTGGTATTTTTAACAAACCGTGTACAGTTTTCAAGATCATTCAAAGGAGTAGAGCTGGGTGTAGCTAAGGAGAGCATCCAGAGTATTACTGTTGTACTATACTCGTTTAATTTATGTGTGCGTTTGTTTTAAAAATTTTTTATGTAATTAATAATTATATTTAATTCATGCGTACATATCATATATGCATTAAGTGGATATAGTATAATGGAAGTACTCTAAAGTCTCTCGTAGCTAAGTTATATATCCTTTAAATACAAAAACAACTACTGAATCGAAGCAGTTTGTGAATTGAACTGTTTAGTAATTACCAGCTAATTGTAAACAACCAATAACGGATTGAGTAGTGTTGTAGGGTTTCAAGTAACGCTCCTACATATATTTGGATTCAAAATGATATGTGTGCTGATTTGTAACTACCATCCCTCAAGATATTAAATCAACAGTCGTATTACTTGGGAACTCTAACATTATTATGTTCGTTGAATAAAATTAAAAAGAAAATTGTAAAAAAATTTTGCACAAAATAATTGTGCCATTTGTACAGAATTTCACAGTAAATTTACTTTTCTTGATACATATTGGAAATTAAGTACTAATGCCGTCACTAGTATTAGTGGAAGGACCACATCACACCAATAATGCTTGAGAAAGTTGAATTAAAGTTGAAACAGAAATGCTAGCTAGGTTTTCTAAGAATCCTACCATAATGATTATTTTTATTTTTATAGACCGTCACAAGACAGTACAAGCTGCAATCACATATTAAATATATCTATATATGTATAGCTAAAATTATCGGCCGTCTCTGTCTCTCTCTCTCTATTTGATTTTGAATATCAAGTATGAATAATTTGGATATTATTAATTCACTCTCCACTTTAAGCTTCTTAGATTTCAAATTATCTTTTTTGAGAATTTACAGATGCATGGAGCAAGAATGCATTGTGCGTGCATGGAAACATAACAGTAATACAAATATAAAATAAACCCTTTAATAAAGAACTTGAATAAACCAGAATCCACTGTATGTAAAGCTATCCCTAGAATCTAGGAACGCTTTCTTAAAGCTCTTCTCTTTTGCAATATATCTTTGTAATGTCAGTTTTCGATGTTTGATTTTTCGAATACTGAGCTGGTCTATCTAACCTGCCCAAAAAGCAGAGATAAAAAATGAAAGAAAAATCAAACCCATTAATTGAGAAGCTAGAATAATTTGAACCTTGATAATGCAATTTTTTTTGGCTAAAAGCATAAAGTGCAACAGCAGTTTATGAACTTGTGATCCATAACATTTCATGATCTGTAGATCGTCGGTCCCTCGTTTAATTTTTTATAAGATGAGCTCTTTGTCATAATATTGGTACCCGCCAAATAGAGTTAGATATATTCATTTACAGGGCGTGATCAATTATTGCGCATTAGATTTGAAGAAGAAGCCCTAAAATGAGCAGTATACATCCAAATTCATCAAGGACATCAATATCATCTGGTTGTTCAGGTTGAATTTGCACATGACCTTTTTTGGAAACTGTTTTGTTATTGCGTTTTGTGCCCCACAGAACTATTTCCTAAAAGTGCAGCACTAATTAATAATTTTGTATTGGAAGAAAACCTCTAGCTTTGTAGTTGTTCAAAATAAGGTTGTATATTCATTTGTCATCTTTTATTTTGGTTTAATCTCATAAATTTTATCTCCTTCTTTCGTTCGGCCCATTTATGGACGTGGCGGAGGTGATGCTAATCGAACAAGGGCAGCTAGGAAGTTACAATATTTGTAACTTACAGTTAATTTAAAAGTAATCTCTCATGATTTCTTAATTGTTTGATAATTAATAATTATATTATATATAAAAAAAAAACTAAATTTAGGTTGATGTAAATTATAAATGGTGTAATTTGACAAGAATTTTATTTATAAGATGATTGATTAGCGCGTACAACAATTAATGAGATCCTAATTGCAATTACTCGGTGCTTATCCCAAAAAGGAAAAAAGAAGATACTTAAGTGCTAGGCTATGTATACATTTCCACATAATGGAATGACGAAATGCTCACTCATGCTTACATATCGAACTCATTTTTATTAAAAAAAAAAAAAACAGATATTCTAATATTTAATCATAGATCGATGAACTAGGATTTTGGTTCAATAGGGATTAAAATGAAGAAATTACAGACTTGAAGAAATCATGCAAAATATTCATTTGAATGAGCTAAATTTCAGTTGATAACCCTTATCTTTGGGTGGGGCTATTAGAATCCATTAAAACACTCACTACACTCATTATTTCATGATAATTTTTATTACCAAAATATCCATTAAGAAAATTACTTTTAAGGACAATAGAAAAATAGAAAAAGCATAAAAAAAAACACTCTCGTTATGGATGATACAAATTTTTTTCATGAATGCGAATGGATGACAAAAGAAACGCAAGTTTTTTTTTAATTTCTTTTATCCTATACCTAAACTAATGACTTAATTGTTACCTTCAACAATATATTCCGTAATTTGCTGTCTCAAAATTTTTAGATTCATTGGATTTGCTTGAGCACAGTCAAAGTTGTAATTCTTCATGGATTTGACAATCACAATAGTTAACCCTTAATATTTGCATCAATCGATAATATTTGCAGTCAACAAGATTGATCACAGTTAACCCCGCATGCTTTTACCATTCACTATTATATTGGAGGGATGATGAAATACAAAAAGTGACAATGAAGAGGATTAGTGTGGCAAATAATGACAGTTGTTTTTAGAATTTTGAAGAGTTTATTGAGTATAATTTTATTTTTTAAATTTACATGGAGGGTTTGTTCAGAAAATGGGTGTGGAGAGTAAAATTGTGGGTTCAAATTAACCCATCCCTTATATTTTTCTCAAAATTTTTCATCTTGGAGCCACGACATATGCCGTTCTTGCATCTTACTGAACACAATTACAATAGAAATTATGCATATTGTTAATTAAGATAGATTAGTTTATAAACAATTAAAGAAGGGGGGTGCGCCTAAGATTCTTTCATAGAGGATACTTCAAGCTACACAAGAGATACCTTTTTAGCTCTTAAAAATTATCTTTTCCCACTAGTTCGACTCATACAAGTAACTTACTAATAAAAAATTTCGTGATGTCAACTATAAGTCATCAATTTCAAAAGTCATTTTTTTTTAAGTTTGGTTTTACCTTTTGTTAAGTTATTGCATCAACTTGTGCTGTGTATATATACTAGTTGTATAAAATATAAAATATAATCAGTTGTATGAGTTTGTGCTGACATGTTGATTAGCGAGTCATTAAACAGCACGGTAATTGGTACAATAGTTGTTGGAAAACAGAAAGAAAAAAGATAGAATGAGTAGCAGGTTGCTGCAGCTAGAGCCATCCCTAGCTAGTTCACACATACACACAAACATGTGTGTGAGTGTGTGTAGAGAGAGAGTTTTTCTCTAGTACAAATGTCCTCATTTTTTTTTCACGCGGACACGCTGTTAAGCCGTGCAGCTTAATAGAGTCAGTACAAACACACTATTAAACCGCACGACTTTTTAGTACATTAAAAAATAACTCTATTAAACTGTACGGTTTAACAGTGTATCCGCATTAAAAATAAATAAAGGTATTCGCACCTGAAAATAATTATATATATATATACAAACATACATACATATATACATACAAACATACATACATATATACATACATACATATACACAGACATACATACACACACACACATACATACATATATACATACAAACATACATACATATATACATACATACATATACACAGACATACATACACACACACACATACATATACATATATTACTTTTGCATGCAAAGGAGAGCAGGTGCAGGTTTGTTTTCTTTTCATAATAAGTTTCATTTTTTTTGCGGGATTTTGTACCAAAATGTATACGAAATTAGGACAAGCCACAGTTAGCACTGTACGTAACAAGTAATATTGTTCAAAGCAAAGAACAAACAGATATAAATGGATAAAGTCGAACAACGACGCTTTAACACAATTTTAGAAAATGTTAAGGATTTAGTAGGAGAAACTACTTGTGTTCTTTGGGTTTGGATTTTATTTTTTTAAAAAAATTTTAGTTCATTTTTCCAAGTTCTTGCTCAATGGCCTTTCTTTTTCTCTCTACTTCTAAAGATTCTTTCAGAGTTCTGACTCCATTCATCAATGGTCTGGTTTAAAATTATAATTCAAGTGCACTTGTCATGATGTCCTTTGTCTGATCTCCCTCAAATTTCTCTTTACTTTTTCTTCTCTAGATTCGCTTCTACTGTTCATGGATTCTGGCACCAGATCCTGTAGATATTAAGAGAGGAAGTTTCGTATATTTGTATCTATTTATGGTATTTTCTCGTCAAAATATAACAACTAATTGGGTGCACTCCATAATGGCTTAGGATGCGTTTGGGATTGAAGTTGGACAGCTACAGTATTAAAGTATCTGGTAAACACTATCTGTAGTTTGGAAGTTATATTGATATAATTTTTCACTTGTATGATGAAAAATTTATTATATCTTTAATAATTTTGTCAAAATTATTATTTAAAAATTTAATTTAATATATACTACTAACTTTTGTTTTATAGTTACAACTTTTTTTCCACAGTACCTCAATCTCAAATGGACCCTTAGTTGATGAATTAGAACCATGGTTGTTTCACGTGCGGTTGAGGTTATTCGAGCTCCTTTGGACTCTTCTTCTTTTTAAGTGAGAGTAGATATTTCATCACGTGTACCTATGGGCTATTGCCCAAATTGTGTCAAAACATGACTTAAAATGAGTTCAGATATTTCAGCAGTGAACTTTAATAAAACAATTTAGTCTTCGTATCTGACTAATTATTAGTTGAGTAATGCTATATATCCTAAAATTTTTGTTCCAAATAACTATTGCAAATGATTTGGCATTCATTAATTAGTTGATAGTTCTTTACAAAATCCAAGTGAATTAATTGTGACCAATTAATGAATGTCAAATCATTTGGGAAAATTATTTAGAACAAAAAATTTGAGATATGTAGCATTACTTTTATTAGTAAGGGTATATATATTTTCCCTCGTGTTTTGTATAAAAAAGCACCCCATACGTGAAATACACCCTCCAAAAAATTTTTAAAATTGTGTTATGAGTGAGAGAACCTATCTAAATACCCTCGGCAACCACTTTCTCAAAATTCATTTTTATTACCATAATGCCCATTCAGTAATTTATTGAAAAGAACATGATAATATTATTAAATAAAATATTTATTTACTTTCTACACAAAATTCCTAGTCCTACCAAGTGCCGACATGTTCATCTTTCCCTAACCCTAATTTTTGTAACACTAAATGTAAGTTATCATAATACAGAAGCAAAACCCACGAAATTAGAATTCAAGCCAAAAAAATAAAAAGATAACGCCCGCTAAAGAGTTTACTTCTTCTTAAATAAATAAGTAAAGATATTTAGTGTGCTTCAAAGGGATTTTTATTATTTTTTCAATCTTGGCCAACCTCTCAATGAGTCATGGATTGCAATTCGTTGCAGTTTCTATTATTTTTATATTTTCATTTATGATATTGTAACTAAATAAACAACAACAAGAAACATGAGGTGAAACTCTATTTGCAATTCTTATATTCTTTCGTGTTCTATGAATTAATTTGATCATTGAAGAAAATAAATGTTGCATATGCTTTTACATATGCTCGATTAAATGTCAATTTGCTCTTTCACTAGTACAAATGTAGTCGAGTTCTTGGAATTTCAATGAGGAGCCAGAGGTCCAGGAAGAAAGAGATAGAGAAAGCATGCGCTTTCTTCCCCCACCAACCCCCCCCCCCCCCCCCTTCTTCTTTTCTTTTTCTTTTTTTAATTAAGAAAATGTTATCACAAACATTTATTTAAACAATGGTATGTTTGGCATTTAAAGGGGTTTGTATAGTAAAGGATTAATTTTTAAATTTTAGTGACGAGTATGTTTAGTAAATGGGTGGAGATATTTTGTTAACACCACTCAGTTTTAAAATTATCCTTATAAGAATAACTTCTTACACTTATTTCTGTTTTCTAACTGGAAGGGAAAGCAAAACTTTGTAGTTCTGAAAAAAAAAAATTCTTTATGAATCATTTTTATGAAATATCATCTCGTTTTTTGTCCTTCATTCTGAAAAATTGATTTACCAAATTAAATTAATTGCACCATAACTGTTCACCTTTGTTTCACTTGCAATAATGGAACGCTCATAATTTATTATCATTCATCCCTAACTTTCATCTTAATTACTAAATTTTGATATGCAAATTTAATTATTCTAAGTGACGTTCTAATAACTTATGAAAATTATAAATTCTCTCAAAAATACCAATTAATGGATGACGATTTTCCACGGGAAGTCGGGAATAATGAATAGAAACTCTTTGATTCTCGGTCATTGCTCCACAAATATATCTCTTTTTTTATAAACATTATTATTTTCCAAACAAGATCTGACACACACGAAAAGGTATATGTGTTGTTCTTGAGGACGTCAAATTCAAGTCCATTCGGGCATGGCCAAAGTAAAGAACCCAGTCTAATTGACCAATTAATCCTAGAATTTTATTGCCCAACCTTCTATATAGTTTGTTGAATCTTGAATCTAACTTTGAGGGCGAAAATTTTATATTATATATATATAATATAACTTAAAATTCAAATAAATTTGATTTGCAACAAGTGAAAGTGAAAAGAAGTGAATAATTAAATAAATTTTAGTGAAAATTGATATTTAATAGAACGTGTTGATACTAAAATTTGGATCGATATTAAGAATAGAGAAATAGTTGTTTACTTGGGAAACGAACTGTGAGAAAGCTTGATGTCTTCAGAATTGCCATTGTTGAGAGCAAAGAGCTCGGCAATCAGAATCCTGCAAAACAATAACTCATCAAGGGTCGCCGGGGTGTTATCGGTGTATACCCTCTGATACTTAAATCAGAAATCGAAAATGGCGTGATAACAAATAACTAAGAGAAGAAAAACGAGAGTAAGAGAAAAGGCTTAGAGGATATTGTACTCCCTCCTCCAATATGCCTATTTCTCGTGCATACCTTTCGTTATCTCGTATTGTTGAGTGATGACCTCTTTATATAAGAGAAAATAGTCAGAAGCATAATTGAATTAGGAAAACTTATCGCTTATCTTGTAGGATTTGAGTTTGATGAGGATTATGACTTGCATTGTTTTATCCTACTCAAATTATGACAAGTTATTGGAGGTGGGTCCATGAGCTCGGGTTTTGTAAAAAAATATGGGCATAACAGGAGCCCCTCATTTTATAGAATTCACGAGCTTGCGAGTAAATACTGTAAACTGATATAGTTTATTGGATTTTCTTATCATCCTTTGTTGTATGACATGAAGACATCTTAAAGGTTGTGATGAAAATGACATGATTAAATCTTAAATGTCATAAGGAGATCTCAAATGACATGAGAAAAACACAAATGACATGCTTAAGCGACATAAGGAGATCTCAAATGTCACGATATAGCTATAAAATCAAGATAATGCCATGATATGGGCCATTAAAATTAAAAAAAGGCCACAACAAGGGCCATAATAATTGAACTCAGGCCGCAGATGAGGGTCAAAAACAAATTCAAATCAGGCCATAGAGGGGCCAATAACAAATTCGAATTGGGCATAGAGGGGCCAAATAATAATAAATTCAGATCGGGCCATAGAGGGGCAAAAAACAATTGAGATCGAGACCAAGAGTATGAGGTCGAGATTCGTGTAATAAGATCGAGGCCTAAGAGTAAGAGGCTGAGGTTTGCGTAATAAGATCGAACCTTAGAGTGTGAGTCCGAGGTTCGTGTAATGAGATCGAGGCTCATTAAGATGAGGTCGAGCAGAATTACGTAATCAAGCATAAAGATGAGACAATCATGGCAAAAATAATAAATTAAAACAATGAAGGGGCAGAATTATAATTATATAAATTTAGGGTTTTACCTCGCTGGCTAGTGGTGGCCAGAAAATCAAACGGTTGTCTCGGGACAGAAGCGTCAGAATGTATAAATTTATACAAGAATGTAAACTCTATCACCACTCATAATTAAGCCTCGAGACTCGTCTAAAAAGTTAGATATTAAGGTAGCGTTTACTTTTTGGATTGGAGTGCGAATCTTGGGATTGGGAGTGTAGAGTAAGAGTAGGAGTAGGTTGTTTACTTACACTGGAATGGGAATGTGGAATCAAAATCAGAATCCAATTATGTGTTTGCTTTGTCTTGGATCGAAAGTAAATAGTTTCAAATTATAGTTTTACCCTTATTTAAAGAATTGTAATTTTTAATTATAAAATTAATAAAAAATATATTTGAATATAATAAAATATTTATTTTATTATATTTTTAAAATAATAATAATTTTTAATATTCTTAATTATGTAAATACAATTTTTATTAATTTTTATTTTTATTAAGTAAATTAAAAATAAAGATAGTATTATTATTATTATTATAAAATAATAAAATTATATTATATTATATTATTATTCTTTTTAATAAATTTATTTTTTATTTTATTATTATTATTAAATTTATTTATTTATTATTATTATTAAATTTATAAAATAACAAAATAATATTATATTAATAATATTATTTTTTTTAATAAATGTAAATTTATAATATTATTATTTTTAATAATGTAAATTTATAAAATAAAATAATAATAATTTTAATAAATATAATATTATTTATTTTATTTTATTAAATATTAATTACATTAAATTAATTATAAAAAAAAAAGGACAAAAGAGGAAGAGGTAGGAGTAGATCCCCCGTGGGAGTCCCATAAATAATATTTCTTTAAAAAGAAATATTGGCCTTAATGAAGATCTACTTAATTATTCTATTGGGAGTCTTGTTTGAATTTAAGTTATATGAAACAAAAATATTGCCCTTAAAAAACTTAAATTCAACTTCTAAATAATCTTTTAAGTAATTTTTTAAAATATAAAGACTAATTAAATAACTGGTCCCAAAATAAACAATTAAAAGTGAATTTCCTCATGCATACAGCACAAGAAGCCGCTAGCCTTAAAATATGTAATGCCATTTCGAGATGCATCTTTGTGAATTTGGATGAAATAAGAAGACACGCGATAGTGCTGCTCGTGCAATATACGTGGTGGAGGGGATGGTAATAGTATCCGCAAGTCCGCCTATACCGGCCTGTTGTGGGTAATTTTGTGGGTTGCGAACGGGTTTGGTATTTGACAAAAATTTGATGGATACCCGTATGAGTATCCGCCAAACCCGCACCTTTATAATTTTTGTAAATTTGAATTTAAAATAATAATTAAACTTAAAAATATATAAATGAATAAATTGTTAAACGTGTGGCTAATTTCTAATTTCTAAAGTCGTAACTTAAAAAATTGATTGTGTGCTTGTTATGAAAATACATTTTTATTTCAATAAGATATAATAACTATTGCATTATACATTACAAACTTATAATCATTTATCTTTTTTCTCGATAAACTTATAGATGCAAATTTTTCTACTAAAATAGAGAGTAACAAATTCTCTGAAGATGAAGATATTATTGATGAGGTAAGGAACTAAGATTTTTTAACTTAATACATGGATTATTGAATACTTATTATAATTTCGTATGGACTATTATTCTTTAAATTAATGCATGGATTATTTCATTATTTTGTCATGATTTTAATATTAATCTTTAACTTAATATTAATATTAATCGATGTTGTAGGAATTATGTTGATAGGTGTTAATGGCGATAAATGAAATGAAGATCTTAACTTTTAGAGCTTTTGTTGAATGATAATTGTTACTCTTGGATACTAGCTTGTGTGTGTGTGTGTGTGTTTTTTTTTTTTATGGATTTATGTATTTCATACTTAAATTTGAGAAATTGTTTTAGATTGATGTTGAAATTTAAAATTTTCATTTACATTGATTAAATTTAGAATTGAATATGTTATGTGGAATTTTATATTATTATTATAAATTTATATATTGAACATTTTTTATTTTAAATGTGAGAACCCGCAAAAATCCCCTGGGTACTATTGTTGGTTTGGTAATTGTCAAAACCAGCAGCGGACGGGTTTTCTTAAAAAGTTGCAGGTGCGTTTAGTAATTTAAATTTTGTGCCGGTACGGATTTAGTAATGGCAAATCGGCTGCGGGCGGTGCCCATTGCCATCCTTAGTGCTACTCCGAATTATTATTAGGGGGAAGATATATCCACCCCATTAATTGTGTAAACCCACCCCACTTATAAACAATATTTATAATAAATTTCCAACATTTTTAATAAATACAAATTAACAAAAAAATTTGTATAATAAATCAATTAAATTATTCTTATATTTTTTTCTTACTTAGATTTTGTTTTTACTGTAAAGGGTTGCTTTAATATAAGTTCTATTTAATTATTTTGCCTTTATGATATAAAATGACCTAATTGATCGAAGAAATATTATGTTCCTGTATCTAATACTTAAGGTACTTAATTTTGTGACTTATAATCTAACTTTTAAATAAAGTCTAATATTTTTCATATTTTAGATGTAAATAACATAAATTTGACAGCCTAATAATTTATATGAGTATTGTCCGATGAAGACATTATATTAATTTAATTAAAGGTTGATAAAATAAAATAAAAGTTGAAGTTAAAGTAAATTTTTGGTATTTTTAACTTTTAAAGGTAATATAGTCAATTTAAATTTAGGTTAAAGCAATCTTAGTAGTCAAATATAATTAAAAAAAAAATATAAGTCACAAAAAAATAAATTAAAATGTCACAAAAAATAAAGATTGATTTAATTGATTAATTCTTCAAAATTCTTCTTTATTTGAAATTTTTAAAAATAATGTGAACTTTTTGTAATTATTTTTTAGAGTTGGGGTGGATTTAATCATCATCCTTATTATTATTATTATTATTATTTTTTAATAGAGGTGCAAGATAAAATCTCTCTCACAAATTAAAATAATTAAAGAACCTTTCCATATATCTATTTATATATATACATATATATAGATTTGATTTCCAATCAGAGATTCTTGATTTTATTAAAATCATGGATAAGTTAAAAAATAAAAAAATAAATATTTCAATATACTACATGATGAAATACAATATATTTGAGTATGTGTTTTTTTTTTAATTTGTCCCTAATTTTAATATATATATATTTACACATGGGGAAAGATCACATCTTTAGTTGACCCAAATTTCCAGCTATGCGTGGTTTTATTTGGACAACAATTAAACTCCCAAAATTATAGAATTGTGATAATTAACCCTAACTATATATCTCAGGATCCCCACTCCACAATTAAATACATTTAATTACTAAACTTACCCTTACTTTTTAATAAGGATAATTAATATTTTTATTTTTATATTTTCCCCTCACATCAGCACTCTCTTCCCAAGCATCACCATCAATGTCCATCATCCTCACCACTTATTTTCATCACCATCAATCCATCAACACTTGTAGAATAAAGTAGAGAATTTTATTGTTATTGATTGTATAGATTTAGATGTGTGATGAATAAATTGAAAAAAAAAATACCATATTACTAGTACCTATTATTTCTCAACTCTTGAAACTCATCATTATCATAAAAGCCGAATAATAAAATTATGAAAATCCATTTTTGACTTAATTTTTTATTTTCTTGTTTTTATCATTTTTTCCTTTTTATGTTTCCGCCATTCTTAAATTTGACTTACAAAATTATTGATCATCATATTATAAATGTTGAGTTTACTTCATTAAAGGAGCAAAGTAGAATACTCCAAAAATTAAAAGCAAAAAATTAATAACAGTGCAAACGAGTGGGAAAAATTAATTTTTAATAAGGAATGTTTTATAAATATATTGAATTAATTAAGCAATGGTGATTGCTGAAATATATAATGGTGATTGTTGAGAGAGAGAGAGAGAGAGAGAGAGAACGTGCGGATGAGAGAGAAAAGAAAAAGTTAAAAAAAATAATTATTTTTTAAATTTTAATGAGGGTAACTTTGGAAATAATGAAATAAATTAGAGAGTGAGGGCGTTGAGAAAAAAGGTGAGGGCCGCTCAAATTATAAATCGCAATGTCAAAGAAAAACAAGAAAGAGGACATGCAACATGGATTGGGCTGTAATAAAGTCCAAATTTAGGAAAAGGGCCCAGCTTTCCATGACAATGTGTAGCGTTGCATGTGACCGACTAGTAGACTAGTATATCGATGTGCATATCCGTCTGTTAATATACTTTGGACTGAAACAGTGCTTCCAATGATTTTGGTTTGGCACATGATTTGTAAAATCTATTTCGTAGTATTGTTTTGTATTGGATTGAAATTGAAATTTGATCTATTTTTGTTAATTCATTCCGTCCATATGTAAACATAATCAATAACGTTTCGACAGTAGTCATCATGGATGACATTTGTAAAACATCTCACGGTTTCTCAGCTTCTCACCACTCACCAGAGTGACTGGATGCATTTGCATGCAATATGTATGCATCTCTAACCTACATATTCTGAGAACTGAGAGAGATTCTGTAACTGATTATTATTAATATTATTACCTAGTATTTGGAAGATGAACTTGTACAGTTGAGTGTTGCGAGGCAACTAGCGAGTAAAGCTGGCAAACGGGTTATCGGACATGTTCGTATCGTGTCAACTTCATGTTAGGTCGACCCAAATACGACCTATTTAATAATCATATCAAATCCGACACGAAAATTAAATGGATTATTCAATAACCCACTTAATATCAATATATTTAACATAATTTATATTAGACATTTGTGTTTATATATGTGTGTCTATATATATATACACACACCAAAATATTAATTCAAAATAAAAAATATAATCGTATCATGAGTCGGAAAAATAAGTCAACAACTTTAATCTTAATACGATATGAAAAAAAATCATGTCAACCCAGACCCAACTTATTTAATAATCATGTCAAATTTAACAATCTATACCTATTTATTCTATCGTGTTAAATAATTAAATCGTGTCAAATTTTTTCAGCTCTACTGGCGAATGGCAACAAAGGAAGCTGAGACGGTGCACGTGACTAAAAGTGGTTACCTGACAAAATGGTATCGGACAAAAATATAACATCATTGGATTTGGATTTGGATTTGGATTTGGTGCCGACGCTCTCTCGCTCTCTGTGTCTGGGCCTAAATTCTCAAAAACACAACAAAAGAAACAAACCAAGAATTAATCAACTCAACTGAGAAAGTGATAACTGTAATAACTACACCAGCAAAAGGGTTACAGTTACTACTAATGTACACTACTGCATGCAAACTGTAAAGTTAATATAAATACAAATACGTATAATATACGGTCTTCCTTCTGAAATCAAAGTTCAAAAGTCAAAACCTTCTCATTAGTTATTACGTCATATCTCACACCTCAGTTACATGCCGCTCCGTTCACACTCACTCCTCTCTCTCCCACAGCCACAACCATGTACACAGTTTCTCTCCGTTCACTCTCTCTTCTCCTCCTCGTAGCCAGCGCCGCCACAGAATATCTCAAACTCCCACTTCTCCATAAAACTCACCATACCACCAACACCACCCCGCTTTGTCTCTCCCATCTCCACAACCTCAAATCTCCCATCACTTCCGGCGCTTCCTCCGGCTCCGGCCAGTACTTCATCTCCCTCCACCTCGGCTCCCCTCCTCAACCCCTGCTCCTCGTTGCCGATACCGGCAGCGACCTCACCTGGGTCACCTGCTCCGCCTGCCACAACTGCTCCCTCCGCTCCCCCGGTTCCGCCTTTCTCGCCCGCCACTCCGCCTCCTTCTCTCCCCACCACTGCTTCCACTCCACCTGTCAGCGCCTCGTCCCCCACCCTCGCCACAACCCTTGCAACCACACCCTCCTCCACAGCCCTTGTCGTTACGAGTACGAATACTCTGACGGCTCTGTCACCGCAGGCTTCTTCTCTAAAGAACTCGTCACTCTCAACACCAGTTCCGGCAAACAACTCCCGCTCCATGACTTCCATTTCGGTTGCGCCTTTCATAACAAAGGTCCCAGCCTCACGGGCGGCAGCTTCAATGGGGCCCAGGGGGTGTTGGGCCTGGGTCGGGGCCCCATTTCGTTTTCCTCTCAACTGGGTCGACGTTTCGGTAACAAGTTCTCTTACTGTCTCATGGACTACACTCTCTCTCCACCGCCCACGAGTTTCCTCGTGGTCGGAGATCACCAAAACGACGACGTTTCCATCGGTCCGAAAATGAGCTTCACCCCATTGCTCCTCAACCCTCTATCACCCACATTTTACTACATTGGCATCAAGAGCGTGTACGTTGACGATGTTAAATTACGAATTAACCCCGCCGTTTGGTCAATCGACGAGATGGGTAACGGAGGCACGGTCATTGACTCTGGTACTACTTTGACGCTCTTAGAGGAGCCAGCTTACCTGGAGATACTAACGGCTTTTAAACGGCGAGTGACGTTACGGAGTCCAGCTGAGCCGGTTCTGGGGTTTGATCTTTGTGTTAATGTTTCGGGCTTGTCGAGACCGAGTTTCCCGAAACTGAGCTTTGAACTCGCGGGCAACTCGGTGTTTAGGCCCCCGCAAAGGAATTATTTTATCGAGACGAGTGACCGAGTCAAGTGTTTAGCGATCCAACCTGTTAATTCCGGGTCCGGGTCGGTTATAGGGAATCTGATGCAGCAAGGGTTCTTGATCGAGTTTGATAGAGACAGGTCGCGGCTTGGTTTTACACGTCATGGCTGCGCCTTACCTTGATTCATCGAGTCTCAACAACACGGAAGATTTTTTTTTTTTTTTTTTTTTTTTTTCAGAGGACACGGAAGATGGTTTTGGGTTTTTTATTATAACTATTTTTTCAAATATATATATTTATATTTCTGTGATTAATTGATGCTAAATAAGTAAAACATAAGTAATGATTTTTGGCATTTGGGTATATTTTGTCTATATTTGATATGGACGAAGGTTTTGTTATTCTCAAGGTGAGAAAATGGTTTTTTTTTTCTTTGTCCATAAGTGAATTTCACGTGACTCTTCGGTAGAAAATAAAATAAAAACAAACAATGGAAAAATAATTTATGGTCTCTGACGCTAGATCAAATCATGTGTCATACTCATACATTACTCGGCATACATTACTCGGCATTCGTAATGTACTTTTTATTATAACATATAAATATATTAAAAATATAATTTATATTAAATTTTATTAAATATTTTTACTTAAATAAATAAATAATTTTTATAAATTTTTTAAAAAATATATTATTTTTATTCGTATTTATAAGGAAGAGATTATTTATAAATTAATTTTATTTAATCATATTTAATTAAAAAAAAATTTATGAGTATCGGGAGACTCGAAGCAAGGGGCATTCGGTCTATGTATGCACTTGGTACAAATATAAATACATCTGTTTGTATATTGGTTTTTGAAAAAAAGAAAAAAAAAGGGTGTGGGCATGATGAATGTAAGAACACACACAACTTTGTTTTGGTCAAACAATTAGATGTGTAGGGTTGATAAACTTTTAAAAGGAAAAAATTAAATAAAAAAGGACAATTAGTTGTGTAAACTAAGTCGTGTCATGTCGGCCAGATTGCAAAAATCTAAGGCCATTTTTGTTAGTGTCTGGCCAATCTTTAAAAAAACAACCTTAACAATCCACTGCATTCCATTCTATCCTTGTTGTATCATGAGTCAAGTTTTTTTTTTTTTCTAATTACATAAAATTTAAAAAAAAAATCAGATTTCATAGGGAAAATTTTACAGCTAGGTTCGAATAGTCGACAATAATAAATTTGTGTCTAAAGATGGAGACGTGGTGGTTAAAGGGACAATTTCAAAATCTTTCGACAAATTCATTGCTGTCTTCGTTTTCATTAGATTTTTCCATGCACCATAATTATTAAGGCACTTGGGAACAACATTGTCTTGTTACATCACGTCAACCCTCTTATGTCTTAACTATAATTACCCCTCTCACTAATCAATTTGAGGTGGTCCGGGCAGCCCTCGGTGACATAAATTGACGGATGATTTTCAATTTCAAATCCGATCCCCTTTTAGATCAGGAAAATGCTTAATAGTTAGAATGGTGAGAGAAGGGTGATAGAAACCATAGTTTGAGCTGCCGTTTTACCTCCACTCACACGTCATTTTAATTATTAAAAAAAATTAAAAAATTAAAAAATAATTAATAAAGATACGCAATACAAGCATAAAAGACAAAACAAAACTTCACTACATAACTTATTGAAAAGTAAAGTATGCATTTCTCCATAACTTAAAAGAGTCAAGCTACGTAGAGATGAGTTCACAAAATGAGTTTGGGAGTGGAAAGAAAATTATGCATTCCTCCATAACTTATTCTTTCAGCAATATGTGTGTTTTTAATTAAGTGCAGCCTTTACCTTCTACAAGGCAATCGGCTAAATCCATACTTGTTCCCCCCTCTCTCTCCATCTCCGTCGTGTTTGTTTATGCCCACATGTCGTAGAGATTTAAATCATTTTATGTGATAGGAATAGTCAAAATAGAGACGTCTTTAGAAGTTCTAATAATTGAGCAGAAGATTCAATTCAATTTTAGTAATTCAGTTCTTGGAACGTGATATTGAATTTATTTTAATTTTTCTTTGTTGTGTCTATAAGAACAGAGTGAGTTGTACAATTTATTTATTTAGTTTCTGGTAATTAATCTGGATAGTCACTCGATTGAATATCTACACCATGATGGAAAACTATGCACGAGTGCGTGAGTGAGAGAGAGATCGTGAAATAATTCCCTGGGCGATGACAGTGTCATCGGCGGCAATTCTGTCATCGCCGGCAGCAGTACTGTCGAGAGAGGAAAAAAAATGGTGAAGACAGACACGAGAATTGCTTGCTGGATCTAGAAGTGGCGAAGCTTTGCTTTATCTTTTTTGCCTTAATTTTTTAGCTAGAAGCTTTGCTTTAAATTTAATTTGCTTGAATTGCTTGCTGGATCTGGAAGTAGCGAAGTGGTGAAGCTTTGTTTTATCTTGTCTGCTTGTGTTTCATTTCTTTATTAATTGTTTATTAATTTTTTAATTTTTTTTGGTAGCTAGAATGGCGCGTGAGTTGGGGAGCGAAACGGCAACTCAAGCTGCCGTTTCTCTCACCCTTCTCTCGCCGTTCTAGCTACCTAGCACAACTCTTTTAGATAATTTAATATGTGCTGATTAGTCCAACTACTAACTCTACGGTCTCTACTCATAAGGGTAAGTAATAGAAGGCGATTTCTTTTTTCTCAACGAGTTATTAATATGCAAAAGCAATGTTCATTTAAAACAAAATCGCATATGTTCCGTGTTTTCTTCACTATTAAAATTCCCGTTTATTTCATCCATCTTTCTTGGATTAAAATAGCAAATTCATTACTCAATTCACATGGGGTTCACAGTAGCCCCTGAATACTGGGTACATTGAACTCCATATTAATTGCCGCGAGCTATCCCTCATGCTATTTGGTGAGATGTGCTTGAAAAAGTACATTAGCCACTTCACTGCCATTAATTAATTAAAGTTGATTACGTAGAAAAAGCAAATACTTGCATGCATGATAAGCAAATTAATTAAGGAGTTAACTAAACCGGCTGGCATAAGCAAGATAAGAGAGTTAATGCGGTTCAGGAGAACAGTTATTTGGCAGCTAAAATGAGTGCAGAGCCAGCTGTCGAGATGGGAGCAAGGCTCGGCCGTCACGTATTCCCCGCACATGATTGCTCGTTTCTTCATTGGCCCCATCCCCTCATGTTTATACTGAAGCTCTGCTCAGAGGAATAGTGGGCTGTGCGGCTGTGGGTGTGAGCGCACTGCAGGCGCTGCCTTATTATCTTTGTCAGCTTCTCTCATCTTGCGTATTCTTTCCTTCATGTGCATGTGATGAGCACCAAATGATCTCACAAGCAGTTGTTTTAGCCCAATAATACGTTGATCCATCAATTTGGTTTGGGCCGCTCAATTTAACACCCAAGGCTAGTTTAACGGTAACGGTCACGTTAATTCCGAACAGCATTCTCTAGACTAAAACCCTGACGGTTCCTTATCAAAAAAAAAAAAACAGACCCTGACGGTTCAAATCGTTAAACCCCCTAACGGACAGTGACAAGCCTACCATTCTCTGGTATAATTTATCAAGAAGAATTCGATTTCTTTGAAGGCAATTCATAAACCTCCCGCTGTTATCAAAGAATCAAGATTCCCTCAAATCCAAACCCTAACAAATGCCGGCTTGGACGCTGGTTCCGTTGGATGTAATCATCGACATCCTGAGCCGACTGCCTGAAGGTGTATGATGATGAGCGGGCATGTGATATATGGGTGATGAAGGAATCTTATACTAAATTTTTTTACTTTACGATAGGGAGAAATTGGATGGGGTGATGTTGTGCAACCTTTGGATTATTCAAGGAGTGGGAATAAAGTTCTAGCGGATAAAAATAATGGGGGATTTTCTTCTGGTACGACCCAGAGAGGCAGAGAGTTGACAATATTGTCGAGGTTAATCGTCCCGAGCATGGTTATGATTATAAAACAATCGTTTGCGTGGATAGTCTTGTTTCAATTGATGCATATACAGGGAATACATGATAGGAAGACAAACAACTAGTTAAAAGAGGCCAAACACATTTCAAATTTTAATAGTTTTACTCTGTTTTACAACTTACTGATCCTGCTCAGTGCGCAAGGATTAGAGTAATCATTC
The DNA here is from genome assembly GCA_030449835.1 of Clausena lansium. Taxonomy (NCBI): domain Eukaryota; kingdom Viridiplantae; phylum Streptophyta; class Magnoliopsida; order Sapindales; family Rutaceae; genus Clausena; species Clausena lansium. Next base: position 6,355,917 of record JASUUF010000195.1, read on the forward strand.
TAACCTTAGAAGCACTAGTTAACTTTTTGAGGAAATTCACTATTATTCATTATTCTTCTTTGTTTCTTTACAATGGATGATCTTTTGTCTGCTGGATTCAAATTGATTTTATCAGCATGCAGATGAAAAGTTAGCGTTGGATCTTGTGTGCTCTTAATGCAATTCTTAGTAACGCTCAAATGTCGTGCTGAATTGATTTATTGTTGGATGATCTTGACAAGTATATGTATATTTCTAATTGATGTATATATCTTGGTTTTTTTTTTAAATTTATTTATTTATTTAGGTGGATAATGGATATCTTTTTTGCTATTGATGGTTCAAGAAGCTCTTATTTGTATAGAGGTTTGACACTAAAAAATTAATAGCTAATCTGCTTTCGGAGGATGCTTAAATCATATGATTAACTAAAATGCACTCATGCTTTTCCTCCGCTTATGTCTTTATATTCTGTGTTTTGCATGAACGAATTTATAGCTGGTTTCTGTTAAAATACTTGCAGTCAACTGTTTATTGAGTTGGATTGAAAGGAAATAGTACGGTAATGAAAATGCCTTCCAAGTAATGCTAAGTGCCAGTTTCATCTTTTGTCATTGTTGTCTTGACAGCATTTGTAAATGACTCATTTGGCATCAGGGAATGTCTTCTCATGCTAACTTGAACTTGCTGCATTTCAAGTCCGAATGAACTCAAAAATGCAACTAAAAGAGCCATGATTAAAAAGCTTTCTAGCTCTTAATTCTGGGCTCTTTTTTTTTTTCCCTATATGGCATTGATGAGAATGTGGACCCATTAAAACGAAATAATTGTGGATCAAAGTAATGGTGGTGAATGACTCTCAGATAAGGAGTACACATTATCATTTTAGGCATCGTGAGGCCAACGGTAATGATGACAAACAGTTGATCACTGTTATCTTATCTGTCACTAACAAACATTTTACCATCCGAAAAGACAAAACTATCACAAGTCCTTAGCCAATTCAATATAGCTTTCTATCAGGCTTATCATTTTCATCCATTGTGGAAGGCATTGTTCTCATTTTAGTATTTGATTACATTCGAAACTGAGTGGTTGATATATGCACAGTTATTGCCAGGTGACGTCCATTTGCATCTAAATTGCTCATCAGATAATTCACCAAACAACAAACATTTGGATACAACTTTTATATAAATCGAATGAATGGCTATATGCTATAATGAACTCATGTGAACTGGCTAGCGTTGTATTCAAGCATCTTCTTGTGCCATCGATCAACCCTTTATAAAATTTGTTATTATTTTTTTTTATTGTAACATATAATTACAATGACTTTATGATACTTCTTGTTGTGGCATTAATGAATGTTAAAGATTCATGATATAAAATAATTATGGCATGCATGGAACATGGAAAAATCAATTTTGCTTTGCGATAAAATTTCAGCCCGTTTAAAATCAGACACAAAGCCTTTTACTTTCGGCTAGCTTGGAAGAAATGATAATTTTGTACTTGTATTAATTCGAAAGAGACTAATGGAGGAGATGCAGAAGCGCGATGTCCCACTTTAGGGATACACTTGTTGGACTTTTTCTTTTCTTTTTTAATTTTTTTTTCCTTTTCTTTTGAGTCTATAGTCATTAGTCAAAGGAAGAACTGCCGCCAAACCAGACAAAGAGAAGTCTCGAAAACATTTTATTGTGGTTATTGTTAATGCATTTGACTCATCATGACTGGGACTGCTTCTGTGCTTCAGCTACAAACAGTGCCCGGCCGCCCCGAGTCAATGTACCAAGACGGCTTTATTAAGAAGTATGTGGATTTTGCCTCAAACATGAGATTCTGTAATGCCCCACTAACAGATCTTCTTGATTAAAATGCCTAACTATTGGATCATTCCGACCGTCCAAATTCGTTGACCATGTGCGTTTGCATTTCCTTTCTTTTTTTTTTTTAAATAATAATAATAATAATAATAAACTAAGGCCACTTTAGGATTGAAGTTGGAAATTTATACTTTTAAAGTTATAGTACTGAAGTATTTGGTAAATAATAACTGTTGTTGTTGTCTAAAAATCTAATCACGCAAGTGTACGTATCGAACAAGTAATAAAGTGATGAATTGGAGTGTCGAACCCACAGGGATTATCGTATCACTATCTATTAATTTATATTTCCCAAGTCTAATCCAAACAACTTAATAAAAAATATTAACTAAAATTATAATGGTAAATTAAATACAAAATAAACAAGAAGATAATTAATGGATGATGAAACCCAGGTTTGCAATTTCCTCTAGTACTCCCCTTATTAATCTTAGTCTAATTCTTCTAATTAACCTAATTCAATTATCACTCAGAACACTAAAGTCTCTACAAGCCTCTTTCGATAGTCAAGTAGTTATATTACTCAAAATCAACCCACTATATTTCTATGAAGATCAATTATAAGTAATTCATTAAGTTCAAGTTCCTTAACAAGTGCAAATGCAATCTAAGTATATTCCTATCTCAGATTAACACATGTTATCATATTTAGGTCTATAGACGAATGACTTTTCCGATATCTATGCAACTATACATGTGCTATTTAATTAGTGATCAAGCAATCAAATAGATTAAGCACAAAATATAATAAATAATCAATAGAAGGCAATTTTGAAGAACTAAAAACACAATCAATTAAGGTTCATATTAGGTTCTATTACAAACCTAGATAAAAATATTTAATTCATAACAAAGAAGAAAATAACATCCATAATAAAATAAAGCATCACCACAATCTAAAACAAGAGAAGAGAAGATGGGTTTAAAAAGAAAAACTCTTGGAAGAAATCTTCAATCTTCAATCTCTTGATCTTCAATCTCCTTGAGTGCTTGTTTCTCTCTTGTTATTTTATTTTCTAAAGACTTCTCCTCCCTTAAAAACTAATGAAAGACCCTTTAAATGAGTTTAGCACTTTAAAATTTATTAAAATTGAGAATCCCTATAGTTTTAGGACTTAATTTTCGCACAAAAATAAAATTCATCGCACTGGGGCAGCTGCCACGAATTCCTGGGCCACTTTTGATAGAATCTGTCTCGGGGGCAGCTACCCAATAGGTCGTGGCAACTGCCACGAGTTTTGCTGAAATTACGAAAATGCCACTGAAGCTTATTTCTTTGATTTCTTCATTTTGGCTCCTCTTTTCTCGATCAAACTCGCACCACATGCTTTCAATCATTAATGTCTACACAAACACACATACAACAAGTAAAATAATTCAAAAATAATTAAAAATAATGCAAATATCATGCTAAACTTAGTTGTTAAAGTAGTGTAAAATCACCCTATCAGTTGTAACTTGAAAGCTAAGTTGATTTGATTTTACGCTTGAACGATGAAAAATATATTTTATCTTTACTAATTTTATCAAAATTATCATTTAAAAATTATGTTTACTACATAATATTAATTTTTATTTAATAGTTATAATTTTTTTTCTACAACAGCTGTAATGAAGTTACAGTACCTCAATATTAAACGCCCCGGCGTAAACAAACTGGGATTCTATCCTAGTCTAGATAGTTCAACAATGGTACTTTGCTAAACTGTTAACAGTTACGATATCCAGCTCTCATAAGAAAGGCCTGGGTTGGAGCCCCAATAGCAAAACTACCTGGGTTGGAGCCCCAATAGCAAAACTAAGTTTGTTAGTTATCTTATATCGCTTGTACAAAGGATTAGTAGTCAACTTTTAGGTGGGAGAAAAAGTTCTCGTTCCTTGAATTAATTTTTAAAATTGAGAGAGGCTTAAGATCATCCACAGCGTCCAGGTTTATTAATAGTCTAAGCCTAATAAAAATGGTCCCTAAATTACTTTCGAAGTTGAGAAAGATCTAAAGCCATACAGATTGCAGCATAATATTATATTCTCCTGAGAAAAATGCTTAACTCCAAACTAAGTTGTTAAATTATTGCGGAAAATTGTGTTTTGTTTTTTTTTTTCAACTCTCGGATTGATTACAAACAATGTGTAGAGAGTATGCTTATGCATGATTCCAAATAATTAAAAGAGAACAACGATGATCATTAACAATAGAAATAATTTTGAGTACAAATTCCCGCAAAGCCACCGACCTGTAAACCCACTAGTTGATGCCATCAATTCCCATTTGCGTATATTTTACAATTCTGCAAGTTTTCTCCAAGAAAAGAAAGTTAGATTAGGAAGCTGCAGGACCAGTCATCATCAGGGAATAAAGAAAGCAACTGGCAGAATTGTAAAGATTCAATGCATCATCATCTTCGATCCTTTGCATGCTTAGGTTGAATCAGCTTGCACAAAATTAAAATGAAAAAGCCTCTAATTAATTATTGAAGATCATAATTGAAGTCTCATGCATTGTTCTTTCATAAAAATTACGGATCTTGTATGAATTAAGAGTAATATTTGAGTTTGACTTCGAAATAGCTTTCTCCATTTGGAATCAAATTCTTATCTCTTACCAACTGTGAAATAATCGATATTAAATTAACTAATTGAGATGGGGCATATAATTTTATTAAGATTTGCAGGAATTCTTTTCTAAGAATCACTTTTAATCGGTCTAAAGCTAGAATCATATTTAGTAGGATCTTAACCTCCGATTAGATTTGAATTTGTGGGCATCAATTAATCTCGTATCTGAAGGACGACATCAATTCGGATTATAAATATTTAAAGTGCTCATGAGACTTTTCAGTTCTTGCGGATTATGAGCAATGATCGATCCATGCACACAAGTAACTGTAACTTGATGGGCAAATGATTATGGTCATGTAACTTATCGCATGCAACATAAATTTAGCATCAGTATTGCATTAAGAAATCACTTAGATTGGCAGTCTGTTGCGTCAATGAGTGATTGAGATTAATGGCTGACCATTACTCTAATGAAGAATATGGATTATCTAAAGCTGCAAATATAAATAATCGATTCGGAGTTAATCTATTTTAAGAACTGATAACGATGAATGAAATTTAGTTGCTACTGCATGTTCCCCTCACTATTAAAGACAAATCTAAAGTATAAAGCAACCTGATGGCTGGTGGCTGATGGCTGATGGCTGCTGCTGCCTGTGAAATGACTGATCCATTCCCCATTGAGATGTAAGGACCAAAAGGTAAATTTTTACATTGCTCGCGAATAAAAATTTGTCATTAATTAACTACACTTTTCACCAAATCAATGTAGAGATCTTGGGGACCCGACATGTGTGCACGATATAACAACAAATAAAAAGTTCAACTTTTAAGTTTTCACTTTAATTTGATGGTTAGCCAAAATAATAATAATAATAATAATTGAGAGCCAAAATTTAAGTTCAACTTTTAAGTTTTCACTTTAATTTGATGGTTAGCCAAAATAATAATAATAATAATAATAATTGAGAGCAATTATCCATCCAACAATTTTTATTTTCACTTAATTTCATCTGTAAAAATAAGTATAAATTAAAGTGTCCATAACAATTTAACTTAAGTATCACGTAATTAGCAATAAGAGTGACAGACAGCCCCGTTTGTTTGGACAGTTGATGCATGGTTAGATAGGTAATTGTCACTCTCAAGGCTAACAAAAAATCAGAAATAATTTTGGTCTAATTAATGTTTGGGAAATTTATGTAATATGACACTTTATGTGTTCGGCAAAATAATCTTATGTTACCAATACCACGTAATTGAAGGCTTTCACTATCACGTTCTTGACTGAAAAATTTTGATCAAGAAAGGTGAAAAGTTAGCTAAACTTATAACTTACCCTAAAATTTTTCTCTTTTTGTAAATTCTATGTAATTTTATAATCATACTTTCATTTGACTTCTACAAGAATATTAATAAAACTAAGGAAAAAAAAACAAAAATTCTCTCTCCACTCGAGGAAAAAATAAGGTTACACTTATTTCGTTAAGATATTTAATTTGTATCCACTAATATACCAAATGATGTGTCACCATGTAACTGGCTCAAGTGATAGATAATTTTTAAGTCTTATTATTTTTAATCCAAATTGTAAATTTCTACTAATAACACACAATTGGTTGGGATATAAATTAAGTATCTCAACTAAGTAAGAATGGCATCACTAAAAAAAAAGCGCAAAATTAAAAAAATTTGTGTAGAATAAATCATCCATTTACAAACTAGATCCTAGAGTTAATATTGTCCAAATTAATATGAAATCGACCCTTAAAAAGTAGTTATATAGTAACGGTGTAATAGAAAATTTATAGGTCCACCCAACATTTTAGTGCTTCATATCTTCATAAAATTGTTGTAGTTGAAACTTAAACGTTATAGCTTAACAAGACTAAGCCAAAACATAAGTACTTGGATGATAATTGCCCAAAAGTTTGATTGATAAAACAAATTAATTTCCATGCCTCACAATCAAGTGTTTCTAAGTAATTAGGTTATATAAGTACTATAAATGTTATGAATGTAATAAATTAAAATGGAGGTAGCTGTAGAAAATTCTCTCAAAATTTATTTGAGTCTTTGTATGTGATATTTCGTTGTTTTGAGATTAAGAGGGAGACCGATCGAACGAGAAAGCTTTGGTACCAAATGTGGAACGAATTCAAAACCCCACTCATAATATAATAAGGCAGATGGAAGTAATAAGTTGCTTCTCTACGCCATGAGGGGCAAGAGGCAGCAGGGAAGCCATAAGCACTTTTGGGGAAAATGGCTTAATGAAACAAAACGTCATGACAACGTGGAACTGATGTCATCATAAACCCAACAAACAAAATTACAAAAGGGGGAGCTTCTCGTGGGAAATGCTAGTGGTAGTGCAGCTATCATCAAATGTTTGAATAGGGTATTAAAAAAAACCACAACTTAGAAAGGTACACAAAAGATGAAAAGATAAAATAACAATGGGGACCAATGCACCCATGCGTGTGACCACAAACAGAAAGGCTTCTTGAAAATAATAATAAGTACTCTTCTCTAAGCTTACTCACACGCAAAAGCAATAGTATGAATGATCTACAGAAAAAGAAAATTATATGACATTGCCTAGTGACTGATCTAATAAGGAAAAAGAAACCTCCGTACAAAAGATGTGCAGAATTAGGGGCACCATGGGAGACATTGCGAATGCGCTTGTTGGTTTTAGTATTTGATGATTTTAGTTCACCTCTAGTTAGGTTAAGACAAAAAATGAAAACCTCCTACTAGAGAAATCGTTTAACTACAAAGTTTAAATTAATATGTATTTGAGTTGTGTCTACATTGGCTAGTAAATGAGGGATACTTGTGCTTCTAAGAAGAATAGGCCACTCCACTCAAAAGGCTAATTTTTTAGATTGAATACTTGAAAATCTTAAGCCCAGTCCCCCAACAACTGATATCAAAGCTAGACCCTAGTGGGCAAAATGTGGTGATGGAACAACTCAGGTGTATCGGATGAATTGTGTCCCACATTCCCTAGTAAAAGGGAGATATTTTGATTTATAAGGAGGATATATCATTCCACCCAAAAATCTAGTCTCTTGAGTTGGATACCTTGAAATCCTAAGCCAGCCCACAACAATATGTAAGGTCCAATTATAATTATTTAAAACATGTAGGGCGTTACTTCCTTTTCCATAAATATAGGTATGATCAACTAGTAAAAGCGGTAATGAAGATAAAACCAATGGAATCATTAGAAAGTATTTGGACAATCTTTAAAGGAGGAGTATCCTACCAAATAGATCTGAATGAGTGAGTGCCAAATTCACCAAATAAAATGGAATACCATTTGGTTAACAATAAATAAGAGTGACCTCTAAATATCATTTGTGGATATATCTAACCCATTTTAACCGTCCAAATATCCATGCTGTATTTTAACAAGTAAAATCATTAAAAGAAATTCATAAATTCACTCAAAGATAATTTTTTTTTGTCATGGTTTTTCCTTTATCATTTTTATCATTTTTCTTGTAACACAAAGTAATCTAAGTAGGTGAGTAGATTGTAGAAAAATGGGGAGGTAAGTTGGTACAATGATTTTTGTTTTACTTTTTGTAACCAAGCTGTTTATAACTTTATATAACTGTATTAATTACCCAGGTCCTTGCTGGTCAAGAACTTGGAGGCATGATTCTTCTTCTTCCTCTTTTCCACTCTCTTTACTTTTTTACCGTAAACACATCATATGATATAAGGAGTATTAAACCTCTTTAAGCCCAACCAGCGAGCCGATTGCAGCAAAATCTAGGGCTCGTGGCAAAGGAAAAAGGAAAAAGGACAGTGATTAGAATCCTGGGTTACCGAGCCATATGCTAAAAAGTGATTTGAGACATCTATAATTCCACCTTCGTAAGTTGTAATAGTCACTCTAACCTGAAACCACATAGGATAATTATCAACTTCTTATAATTACAAATCAGCCCCAAAAAAAGAATGGAGAGAAGAAAACACTAGTTATTCAATCTTGTTCATTTTGGGAGTTGAACGAAATTTTGATTTATGGGTAAAGCTCTCCTTGGGAAAACGAATGCAGAAGAAGCAGCAGCTGCTGTTGCTGGCTGTCGCTCTAAACCAGGCTAATGCTCTAAGCTATTCATACCAATGACTTTTCCAATCCCCATTTATTTAGTTGATAATAAAGTAAACATTTCACGCATGCCAATTAGCTTTTGCAAACCCCGTTTATAGTTGATAAATGATAATTAGTTTCTTGGTGCACAATTCTCTTGTATATTCATTCATTGAATACATGGAGTAATGTAACTGAAACCCAAGAAAGAAAAGAGAGAGAGAGAGACGTGGAGTGTGTTCCAAGACACAATGATTACATGGTCTTGGGGAAGCAGAAAGGGGGCCGTGGAAATAGCCAAGAGTATGGAAGAACGTGGGGCTTGAGCTTGAGCTTGACCGAGAGAGAGAGAGAGAGAGAGAGAGAGAGAGAGAGAGAGAAGGGAAGGGGGGGGGGGGGGCTAGCTACGCTAAGCTAGGCTGAAAAATATAAAAAAAAGGTTATTGTTTGTTTTATTGTTTAGCTAAGGCTTTAATCATGATGATATAGTAGTATCAGTCTTTTTTTTTTTCGGTCTTTGGTCGGTCGACAATCTGTGTGTTGTGTGTTCACTGTGTTTGTTTTTGTGTTTCCCATCCTCCACTCACTCTTTCTCTCTCCCACTGCTTCTACACAGAGTGTAATTATACACACTTTGAACCAATCACCAAGCAACAAATTAAAATATTAGTTATTTTTTATACAAGCAGTCCGATATTAACTTTGTGCTTGTGCATAATTTTATAATAAAATAAAATTAAAGGAAATAAAAAGATCCTCACCCATGATAGCTACAGTGATGAATTGAGAATGCCGTAACAAGAAAGTAAAGGAGACTAGTAGTACTACTTCTTACCGCCACTCTCTCTCTCTCTACATATATATATACATGTGCAGATCCTCATGAGCCAAGAAAAAACAAAGAAAACAAAAAGATACCTACAAAGCAACCCCCACAAAGGCGTGGCAGATAAAAGGATTAAAAAAAAAAAAAAAACCTAACCCCAACCCAAGTAAGTGAAAGATATATGAAAGATCATCATCATTCACCATCACCACCACAAGAGAGCTAGCTACCACTGAAAAGTCAGTCCATTTTCTTCTTATGTATGTAAACAAACTTATATATCAAATTAAAGGAAGCTCAAGATATATCCTTTTCTTCTTTAAATCTTCCTTTTGGCAGATGCAGAAGGCAGTGATCAATATGATAATCACAACCTGCAACCTCTACAGAATTTGATAATTAGTACTTTAAAAATAGAAGAGGTCATCGTCATCATGTGCGGTTTGAAGGAAGAAGATCAAGGGCAGTGTTCACAAACTATTCATAACTTACAGAGCTACCAAGAACAGTTATTTCTTCATCATCAACAACAACAGCAGCAACAACAGATGCATCAGCAGCAACTGCAGCACCACCACCAACAGCAACAACAGCAAAGAGGTGGATTGATAATCCCTGAGGTTTCACCAATCCTACCATGGTCACTCACTCAGGTTCACTCGTTCAACCCGGCCCACTTTGGACCTAACCCGGTTGGTGAACGCGACCCATTTCTTCTCCCTCCTCCTCCTCCTCCTCCTCCACCACCAACAACATCATACGGGAGTTTGATCAACAGATCAAGAGCTCCTGCTCTACAGTTTGCTTATGATGGTTCATCAAATCATGATCATCTCAGGATCATTTCTGACACTCTTGGACCAATGGTTCAACCCGGTTCAGCCCCCTTCGGGTTACAAGCTGAATTAAACAAAATGACTGCTCAAGAAATTATGGATGCTAAGGCTCTTGCTGCTTCTAAAAGCCACAGTGAAGCTGAAAGGAGAAGAAGAGAAAGAATCAACAACCATCTTGCTAAGCTCCGCAGCTTACTCCCCAGCACAACCAAAGTAAGTATCATAATAAAATCAAAAAATCTAAAAATTAATTTTTTTTCCGAAAAAAAAAGGGAAACCCTTAGATATCCTCACGCGTACAACATGGTGTATATTATATTATATATATATGGGGTTGTCATATGTGATATGCCTTTTTTGTTCCTTTTTTGTTTTGTATTATAAATTATAATGAGTTTGCTTTCATATTCAAAGATCTCTTTAGATCTTTCTAGGATTCTACTTAGATGGTTGGTCTGATAATATATGCAAAGCCAAGACCATACCTAGCTTTAAGATACATCAAAGGTAGTTACATTTCTTCTCTTTTTGTTCTCATCTTTAAGGAAAAAGAAAAATTGTTTTGTCTTATGGTTTGTTCTTCTGCGTCTAGCTAGCTAGTGGTAGTTCCGAGGAGAAAATTAAGCAAAACCCAAAAGGAAATAAGCGTTGATGTCGCTCTAATGACACGATAAAGAGGAACCAACGGACAGTTGAAAAGCTTCTTTTGGAAATTCCTTGCCGGATGTATATAGCATTCAACCTATCAAGAGTCAAGACATTAATCGAAAAGAAACTAATAAAGAGAGACAAAACTGGCACATTCTTGTCTGTCATGCATTGCAAGTTTAAAATGAAGTAATAACAAGTAACCTTAAATAATTTGATATTATGTTGTGTTTGATTATTAATATACAGACGGACAAAGCTTCTTTGCTAGCTGAAGTGATACAACATGTGAAAGAGCTAAAGCGGCAGACTTCATTGATAGCCGAAACGAGTCCGGTACCGACCGAAATGGATGAGCTAACCGTCGATGCATCGGATGAAGATGGTAAGTTTGTGATTAAAGCTTCACTTTGTTGTGAAGATAGGTCTGATCTTTTACCTGACCTAATAAAGTCATTGAAAGCTTTACGTTTGAGAACTCTAAAAGCTGAAATAACAACACTGGGTGGACGTGTAAAGAATGTTTTGTTCATCACTGGGGATGATCAAGATTCAAGTAGCAGCAGTACTACTGGTGAGCAGCATCAGCAACAACAACAGTACTCTATAAGCTCAATTCAAGAAGCATTGAAAGCAGTGATGGAGAAGACTTCTGGTGATGAATCTTCTTCTGGGAGTGTTAAGAGACAAAGAACCAATATCAATAATTAACCTTGAACACAGGTCACTTTAAATTTATCTCTTGTGGGTGCTTTTCTTTTTCTTCTCTTTTTTTTTTTTATTCCCTAAATTTTCTTGGTGTGTTGTATGCAATGATGGTGTGATTGTACTTACATGAACCCTGAAAACAGGAAAATGGAGAGAGAGGTAAGGGAGGGGGTATAGACTATAGAGAGAGCTAATTAATATGAAGTGTTTGGCAGTTTGTGATGATTGATGGTTGGTGATGGTGATGGTGATTCTTCCCATTTTGTTGTGCTTTTGGCTTGGTTTTAATTGTTCGAAAAGTGATCACTTCAGAGAGCAATAGAAGTAGCTAGAAAACAAAACAAAGCCCCAAGTGAAGTGCTGCATGCATGTGTCTCTCTATGTTAATGTCCAAATGGGATCAGAAAATTCAGAGAGCAATGAATTGATGAATTTCAAAGTCCACATTTGTTATGTTAGGTTTTGATATAAGGTTTCACTTCCCACGAAAAAGATCCTCGACTGCTTTTGGCCTTAATGGTGACGTTGTTGTTCTTGTCATCATAATGCCATGTACTACAACTACTACTACATTACATCGTCCCCAGTCCCCACCATCATCACTTGCATATTCTTCTTAATGTGTACAATGTTGTTTGTTTTCACTCTCAGGCATATTTCCATTAGTGGGTTTAAAAAAAATTTGAAAAATGAAAAACCCTAACGTGGCATTATGTTTGTTTCTTTGTCACGGGTTGCATTGCAAGTTAAAACTTGAAAGAGAGAGTACATAAACCATAATATTGTATTTGACTTTCTACTTCTCTTTCTGACTTTTCTCCTTCTTTTTGCTTCTCTGCTTTGATTTTAATAACTTTGTTATTCGGCACATTTAATGCAGTGATTAATCCATGTGATAGATTTTTTTTTTTTTTTTAACATGTCTTCCTCGTCTATTCTCATTCGTTGGTGGCGATCTTAATTATTTTGTATGCTGCTCATGCATGCTCAACATGATAAAAGAGGATAATTATTGCTGTAGGTGGTAGATGTGTGTGTATATATATAAAAGTTATTATTTGGTATTGATTCTTTTACTTTAATATAGTAATAGTAATTTAAAAGATAAAAAAAAATTAGATTGTAATATATTTTAGAGCAAAATTCATTATATTAGAATTATTTTTCAATAAGAGATATTTTATTTTATTAAAAATAGGAACAAATTAAAAGATAAGAAAAATGCATAAAATTAATGTATATTTAAATTTTGTTTTTTTTTTTTTTTTTTTTTGGTTTTGGGGGGAGGGGGGGAATGATGACAATAATGTGACTGAAGCAATACTTAGAATTTTTTTATTATTATTTGAGATTTTGATATGATCACCAAAACAGAATGTGTGTAAATATATATCGTGTCTAGATTCAGAAAATATAAAACTGTTGATATAGAGTTTTATGTAACAAGTTTAAGTGAATGTATACACCACAACCTTTGCTCCAAAAACATTTTATTAAAATGTGGAAAAAAAATTTTGTTTGTTTATTTTTCATTTTACCAGATTTATCTGCTTAGGGACATGGGGAGGCATAGATATTCAGGGCATCATCTTATATTCTTGTTATCACATAGCAGATCCTCACGTGCATTTTATTTTATTTCCTTTTTCTGAGGGTCCGGTGAAGTTTTAAGTAACGTATGGCTATCACATCAGCCACAAATTGACAAATATGCCAATACAAAAAAAAAAAAAAAATCTATTTCGTACGTAGCACTTATCATCACTGAATTGGGTGGTGTTCATACCGAAACTGAGAAATGAACCTGAAAGAATGGAGCTTCTAACACTTTTCTTCTTCTTATATCATATTCATTTAAATTATAAGCGCTGGGTAAATGTGAAATTAATGTTTTAACCAATTATTTTTCTCAAAGTTTAAGTATTGGTGATTAACTAAATAAAATTGTTTAAAAATAACTCGACTAAATTTAAGGTCATGCATCTACTAACACTCTTATTTAATTCATACATTCTATATGTTCCATTAAAATATTTAAAATTAAATTATTTCTTATAAAACTCCTTATAATGTCAAAAATACTCTACTGATTATTAATGGAGTGTCTTATATCAATAGGATTTATATCAGCAGCCCCCCACTTCTCAATTCCATCTGTTTGTTTTCAAAATTACCCTTATTTCCAAAAAGATAGTCCCCATGAAGCATATGCTTCTCCAATTAGTGGACTTTGATTTTGCGTCACATCTAGTACACTACTAGAGTTCACAATCCTATCTCTATTTTTTTTTTTCCTCCTTAATTATTTTATTCTCTAAAACGAGGGTACATATCTTTACTGTTGCATAGGTTAATGATTGTTTTCGGTTCATAATAAGATAGAAACTGGAGGAATTCCAAATTTTATTAAAATTTTAAATTTGAAAATTACAATTCATTGCATACCTTGGGTTTATACATGTCAGCATTTTCATTGATTTTCTGATAATATTATTTTATAAATTTTCTTCTTAATGAGTTCATATTCATTGATTATGATGAATAAGGATAATTCTGAAAATAAATAAAGGATATTTTGAAGTTGGAGCAGCTGAAATAAAATGAGAGGGTTAAATAAATAGTTAAATACCACCAATCTTTGTTAATTATTGAAAACAAGTACTCATGGGAATGATGAGAAGGCCGTAGAGAACTGATGCGGAGGCCCAAAAAGAATGAGAAATAGGCCCAAGTAGGTCTAGCCCGCAAGAAACTACTTTCATTGGCTCTCCTTGACAAGGCTCCGTTTTAGCCAAATTAGTTTATAAAACTGTACTTCTCTTCTACAGTGTTATGTGGCCAAATTGCTCTCTCAATTTTATAAAGATATTACTTACACTGAATTAATTATTTTTGTAATATAGCCTAACCGTAATTTAATCTCCTCTCTACCTGTGTAAGCAAGGTTTAGACCCCAAACATATTGTTTTCAACTAGCCACAAAATTAATTTGAACATAGTCAAAGCTTAATTAATTAATTAATTAATTAGCATATTCAAATATGAAAAAAAAATTACTATTTAATGGCAACTATTGTCTCTATTATGAATTGAAATTGGATCCATTGTCAACGTAGCTACACATAATTTGGTCCAACTATGTTAATGTTACCACATGGGTAACAAACCCCATTTTTTGTCTTTTCCCAATCCATCGTTAATATCTCTAACCCAAAATTAGTTTTATGGCTAAGATGTTTCTGTTGAGTTACCAACACTATAGTCCCTAATGTTTGCTACAAAATGAAAAAAGTGAAAAAGTTCAAAATTTTGATACATAAGTCCATAATATTTTAAATTTTTTATACTTATGTCTATTGACATAGTTAATTTCAACATTAAAGTGACTTATTCTTAATTTGCATTAATATATCAAATTAACATTCTTTCTTATTAATTATTTAATTAATTAATTTAATATATAGTCAAATTACGTATTAATTACAAACCATATTTTATGATAATTATATATGTGAATTTAATTTCATGTTCTTAATTTGTAGTTATTTTTTTGTTTCATAATACTTATCCAATATTTAGCCAATAATTTGAATATGTAATAAAAATACATTAATTTATTACCTCTAACATTTATAATGTGTTATTTTTTATTTTTTAAGAAGATATCACAGGCGGGGACAAAAAAAAAACACACAACACACACGCACACGCACACGTACACGCACAAAACTTGCTCTTCATTTATTCTTACAGCTATGGGCTTGGTGAACAATTCTATAAATTTTTTAATAAGGATTTGGAGGCAAAGTCATTTTTATACTCCATACTTATTTGGAAATTCATTCCACATCTTATGTTCAATAACTTTAGGTCAGTGAGCAATTAAACAATTTCATTTAGTAAAAAAAAAAATATTTTGGCAAGGATATATTTCATATTTAGGTAGGTGTGCAGAGAAAATTTTTTAATTATAGAAAACTAATCCTATCCTTTAATCTAATTTTAAAAAATTAAAACAAATAATACTAGTGAATCAAAATATAGAAATTTCTGAATTTTTTTAATTTTACAACAAAATAAGAATTGCAGTGTAATTAATCCAGAAAAAGACAAAAGGAAGGGGTACTTTCCCTAGGAAAATATAGTTTTGCCCTAATAATTATAACATATTACTATCATACAACCCATTCAATCATTAAAATTAAGATAAATTAAAAATTTATCCTTTTTATATTCAATTAAAATATTTAAATTAATTAAAAAGTAATAAAAAATAGAGTAATAATAAGAGCACAAAATCTTTTGAACAAATAATTTTATATAACTTGATATAATATAATATCATTAGCTTAATAGAAATATTTTTTAGTTGAATAAAAAGCGGGTATCTAATTTGAGAGATTAAAGTTAGAGATAACATTCTAAGAAGATTGGATAATCCGCCAACCAAATTAAAGATCTAGTGCACTTAAGAGCAAATTTAGCTAATGCTAGGGTTGGCAAATTGTGGGCATAGATGGGGCATTTTCAAGCCCAGACTCAGACCCATATAATTGATTATAGGTACAAACCCTTTAAAAGTCCATCCAAACTTGAACAAGTCGGCCTAAACGGGCTTGGATCGGGCTTGGGCTTCAATTAATTTTTTAAATAAAATCTTAATAAAGGTATAAGTGAAAAAAAAATTAAATAAAATATGATTATCCAACACAACTAATAATCCAATACACAAAATATTAACAACATAAGATAATAAACCACAAATGTAAAATGTTAATATCGAAAACAAACTAATTCAATAATAAAACTTTATTTAATAATTTATATATACAATTAAATAATACTAAACATAAATATTATTAATTGATTCATTACAATATTGTTGTAGATTATTTATTTAATTCAACAATTAGTAATATAATTTAAAAATAATTTAACTATTTAAATAATTATTTTTAATTCATTAAATTAAATTTAATATAATCCTATTCAATATTAAAAAATAATATTATCTATAATTCAATCTAATTTAATATAATCTAATTGAGTAACCCGCAATGAATCTGACTCCACCAATAATGGAAATAAACTAGTCTCACTAATGAGTTGTACACTAAAACGAAGTACTTCAGCCTCTCCAATATCCACATCATCTGAAAAAATTTCTTGATCAACCCCCACAACCACAACCCGTCTAGTGCTATTACAAATCACTGCTCCATAACCCACCCTACCGTTTACTTTATCCCAGCTGTATCCACATTTAATTTATACCTGTCTAATAGAGGCACCTCCCATTTCTCAATAGACAACACCACGAGGTTGCGCACAACTTCCATGGACAGATTGCACAGACCCAGAAGATTGGAACATATCCTCTGTTATTGCAACTACATTCGACGGCACCACTTGAACGCTCTCATAAAATTATCTATTTTGATCTTCCCAAATCCCAAATACCCCACGTAAGCATCATAAGTAAGAGGCAATTCAGCAAGTGTAAGCATAGATCTAGCACACTCAAAAAACCCCACAAATCGTAACTATTATCCTGCAAAACTAACCCCCCAAACTTAGTTAATTTCCACACCCCTTGGGCCCTACCGCATCCCAACAAATCATGCATGACTGTCTCCTCCAAATGGCTACACATACGACCAACACAGTTTATTTTTATCCGATTACGTGCTACATTAGTTTATCTTTTTAAAACCAAAAAAAAAAATCTTATCATCAATAATTTGTGTAATATAAAGAATGATTGTAAGTAAACACTTCGGTAAATGAAATAACCCGATCGTGTACTCTACAACCAGAATCTATATAATATTTTACTTTGAAATTAAATGAATTTTATTGTGTTTCCGTGTATTAATATTCAAAAAGGATTATTCATTAAAAAACACGTAACATCAAACGTAGTTGTTATATGCGAACGGTCGATGTGATGGGTACGGATCCTCATTTTGGACCAATGAAATGGGATGAAAATTTGAAACCTATTATTGTTGCAGTTGCCAGTTGCAACGCCGACCGCATCGTTGAATTTTTCTTAACTAACCCCTAATCATTTGATTAATGGCTACAAAGTACAAACTTCTTATTAATGCAATATAAGTTGCCAGAATCTATGATTAAGAGACTTAACCATTGCGATTTATGGTCCCAACTTATGTCAAATCTTTGATGAATCCATATCTTTCTCACTTGTCTTTGAATGAATGAATGAATGGCTGGCATTACTCATGAGAGCAAATTGTTCTTGTATTGAATAAAGGTCTCTCAGCTTCACTGTTTATAAAATGCACAGATAGTGACATGTGACGTCTAAGCAGTGTAGCAAACTCATATCCCTATTTATTATGTAACGATAAGTATAGGAAAGAAGATAAATATATCTAATAATTTTAGTCATGTTTGGATGCTAGGATTAAGCATGGGATTGAACTAATTTTAAGATTAAATATTTATTTCATGTTTGACAAACTTAGATTGCGTTTGTTTTTTTTTATCTGAAATATAAATGGGTTTGAATTTGACTGAAGTCTGAATATATTTATCTAAATAGCATGTTTGTTTTTATTTTTTTAATATCTGAATATAAGTATTAAGTTTTTTATTTTTCTAAAAGAAAACATCTGAAATATAATATTTTGACATATATAACCTCATAAATATTAATAATACTTATATTTATTGGTTAAATACATGACAAGTTATAAATAAATTATTTAATTAATAAAAAATTTTGATAATATTTACCTTAACAAAGTATGAAAAATAAAATATATCTATAACACATGCATTTTTTTAATTATTATATGATACTTATAATGTTATTTTTAGTATATTATATTGATATTTTTTCTTGTTAATTACTTAATCAAGAATTGTCTAATCATTTGAATTAAAATTAATGTATTAAATAAAATTCAAAATCTATTATAAAAATAGTAAATATAAATACAAATAGATGGACATATTATAAAATATATTCACCTAAAGTTCTATTATGTTTAAATTCTCATTCACAAAATAATAATAATAATAATAATAATAATAATTGAATACATGTATACTACAAAAAAAGGGATAAATAAAAAAATAATAATAAAAATATAATTTATATAATAGTAAATAAATTTATTTAATAGGGGTATTAATGAGAGAGAATATTAAAGTTCCATTTAGATGTTTTACCATTCAGATAAAAGTCAGAATATTTAATTTTTTTTATTCAGACCTAAACATCTTATAATAAGACATAAGTGATAGAAAACAAACAAAATAAAAATAATTAAGATTCAGACTTCAGACAAAAAACAAACAACCTCTTAGTTAGATTAGATTAAGAAGGACTAAATTTGAACTTAATCTTAAAATCATGGGATTAATAATACTAATTTACACATGGGTTTAGTTGGGATAAGATTAAAGAAAAAAATTATCTATTTACGAGATTTTTATTTATTTCATTATTTTTTTATTTAAACCTCATATTAATTAATTAATTAATTAATTTTTTTATTTATGATTTAATTAAAATATATTTTTATTTATTATCTATGATCTAAGTAATTTGGTGCTTTTACTTATACTAACTCTTGAGATTAAATTTTAATTACTTGTTTATTTAATAATTTATCAATAAAATTAACCATTTAATAATTGATGGCATTAAATTTAATAATCACTAATATAATATTAAAAATGATCATAAAAAATAATAATACCATTAATTAATTGATTTTATATGATATTTGATAAAAATTAATCAAATATTTAAATTGTTTTATTTATTTTTATTTGTTTATTATATTATGACTAACCAATAAATTATTTACAATATATTTAATTTTCTCATCCTTTTAAATTTATTTTAATTATTATTATAAAATTTCACCAAAAATTGATATTTATTTTTAAATATCAATCAAAAATACTATTTAATATTATTTAAATATAATTTAACATTATCTAATTCGACACTGTACCAAACATAAGACAGTATAATATAATCTAACTTAATCCAATCCAATTTAATCTAGTCCAATCCTAATAATTAATCAAATCCAATCCTACGTACCAAACGTAGCATTAGATATATGTTCAATAGTTAGATGATAAATCACCACTTGGTTATGGATATAAATTCGACTCCACTTCAAATGGATAGGTCTTAAATGAATCAATCTAATTTTTAAGTATTTAAAATATTTTGCAAATAAGTGTAAGTTGTACAAGAAAACATATTCGATAACAAAATATGTGAACTTGAGAAATTAAAACGATTTTGAAATTCAATCGTGATTCTTAGCTGAAAATCTTTTAACCTGGTAACTTTGAAATTCAAATACATTTAAACATTCTGCTAACATGATAAATATGAATAAACGGTGAAAGAAAAAAGAAAAAGAAAATCGTTAAATTGAAGAAGAAGCATGTAAACTCAGTAGCCCACAGAATTACTGAAACAGTCCAGAACTCCATTTTGGGAAAGAGAGCTCCGACAAAAAATGTACCGTACAAATATATAATAAGAAGCCAATCAAAACTCAAAACAGTCGCTACCTGTACTTGCAAATCCAAGTCATCACATCATTATGCACTTCTTGTTGTGTAATCCTAGACCGAACCGGATAAAGATTCAAGATTAAGGCTAATTATTGGGTGGTCACTTCTTATTAAGTAAAATTTTTATAAATCAATAAATTTTAAAATTATATTTATAAATCACATATTTTTTAAAAAAAATTCTCTAAATACTTTTTTATTAAAAAAATTAATTATCGTTAGTAGTTTTATGTGTAAAAATTATTTTATCCTTGTTATATAATAATTACGATTTTTTATTGTATGATTTTTTTATTTATAAATAAAAATGATGTCGTTTATATAATTAAATAAATATATATATATATATATTTAAATAAAATATAATTAATTAAATATTTATTTTTTAACTAAATAATAATATTATTCTTATAATAACATACTATGTTATATTTTTATTAATGAAGTTAATAAAAAAATATTTTTTAAAAAAATAAATAATTTATAAATACAATCTTAAAATTTAATAATTTATAAAAATTTCATTTAATAAACAAGGTCACGGGATAATTCATCGTGATTTAAAGTTTAAACATTAAAGAGTAAAGAGAAAAGGTCTTGTGGGCTATAGCGCACGTGTGGGTACCACCACACACACCGAACTATTACCTTATCCATCTGACAAAATTTACCCTCAACATTCCCCGCAACTGTATACCTAACCAACATGGGCATTTCCGTAAAACTGCGGATATTTTTTGAATAAACAAAAGTCAGTTTCTTCTTTTATGCGTGAAAGCAAAGTCATGTAACCCAAGGAACCTCTGTTTTCAAAATTCAGATGTCTCCGTCTTGGATATTTCCGTCTCAGTTCTAATTATTCCTTTCTCTGCAATTCATTTTTTTTCCTCAAATTGCTGATTCAATTCTCAGCTCGAAAATTCCTTTTTTTTTTCTCTTTGAAGAAAAGAATCATGTTGACGCAGAGGAGAGTGGTGAGCTGCAGCAGAGTGTTTAAGTCTCTGCAAGCAGTTTTAGCGCATGGTTTGCTCTTCACGTTCACGCTTTTGCTCTCTCTCAAGCTTGACCATGCACTGCGTCACTCTTGGTGGTGAGTTCTTTTATATTCTTTTTCTTTGGTTTTACATTTTTCCTTTTTTAAGTTAGGGTCTTGTTGTTCTGCTTGAGTTTGGCTGATGAGATAAAAAGGAAATTGCTAGAAAGGTGTGAACTTTCTGCTGTATTCTTTCGTTTCATGGGAAATTATTGATACCCATTTCGTTAATTTCTATGATTTTTTTTTCAATTTGATAAATTGATAATAGAATGGTATGTGTGTGTGTTTGATTTTTTTATTTTTTGAAAAGTTAATCTGTGCTTCACTGACTCTACATGCTTGAGTTTTTATATAAAATTTAAAACTTTATTTTGTTTAGTGGTTAAGTATCTTCTGTTTTTTGTTTCGTGGTTAAATATCTTCTGTTTGTGGTTAAGACTATCAAATATGAAATTATTGATTAACCATGTTGTTCAATGTACCATCCGGCATTCAGTCAGTTCACTCTACTACTGGAATGCTTTCGTTATTCGGCTGCGATGTGGTGATTTCTCAAGCTTGTATTGCAATTATGCCTCTGATTTTGAATCGATCATTTCCACCTATTGTCTTGATTGGGAGGTATTGGGAAATTATGAGCTTGGAACAAATGTGGACCCTTACAAGGTCCTATGATGCATGGTTTGACACTTTTGCCATGCAATTCAACTATAAAGAAAGCTATGAGTTGTCATGATGGCTCTTTCTTCATTATCACAAATCTATTTTTAAATTT